>JAAAKM020721499.1:64110140-65513890 GCA_010016025.2 Alatinidae sp. Z8VKAUB7J3 | reverse complement strand
ACGCCGTAAGGGAATTTTGTTTTCGGTGCTTTAAGCTCCTATTATTTGGTACTGCAATGAGTCATTAGCAGAAGTAGTTATATTGCAACAATGCGTGGCACAGTTCCGACAAGTGTGACACGAAGCCCATAATGTACAATTTTTTTTTTTTTATTTGGGCAACCCCTTGGACTTGTCAAAGTTCAAGTTTATCTAGTACTTTCTCCCTTCGAAGCTTTTCCTTCTAAAAATAACTATTTAATTTTTGCTTACTTTTATTTATTTGAATTCTTTTACCGAAACTTGAAGGTTTTAGAATATACCCATAATTTCCAAATTTCACTAGCCCCCTCCCTTCCTAAATTTGATAACTAGCTCAGTTGCTTACCTTACAGCCTTGGCCAACTTAATAAAAAAAGACATTAACATTGACATTACCAATGTCAAGGGTAATTTTAATGGTTTCAAAAATATTCTGCCTACCCAGCTTTCTATAGGGTGCATGAGAATTTATAAACAGATTGGCTTAAAGTATCTATTCCCAATATCAGGCGACAACCAGTTTTGAAATATTAAATACATTTCTATTCTCCACACTCCATAAGTCTCCTTCATAAAATAAGTGCAAATCTTGAAGAAGCAATAAATGACTTAAGGAAAATACAAAAAAGGGTGTAAGAATCTTGGAGGCAAATCCCCCCCCACTTTCTCCTCCTCTAAAAGGCGCCACTGGGACCTGTTCCTTATTGTT
Source organism: Alatinidae sp. Z8VKAUB7J3 (assembly GCA_010016025.2). Lineage (NCBI taxonomy): Eukaryota > Metazoa > Cnidaria > Cubozoa > Carybdeida > Alatinidae > Alatinidae sp. Z8VKAUB7J3. The sequence continues at coordinate 65,513,160 of JAAAKM020721499.1, read as the reverse complement.
CCCTAGATGGACGGCTAAAAACCACGACTTTTGGTAATGAACCATTCGTAAAACGCGATGAAATGTCTGTTCATTACTGCACACTCATTAAGATTACGGCAGATAACAGGCAGTAGTTGTCCTTACTGAGTTCTTTTGTTCAAATTTTCTCATTTAATGTGACTTTTTCATGTTTTTCTGCGTTCCAATTATTGAGACTGTTGATTGTTTGTTGTTAATACAAGTTTAGCTAATATAAGATAATAAGTTAGTATAAAGTATGAATAATATTGAACTATTATTTAGTCCTTTTGATTTTTCTGCTGGAGAGGAGGAAACGATTGATGATATTAGGGTAAAATTTGGTAAATTTATAATTACAGTAAAATTCTGGAGCGTTCTTTGGTATATTCTGGTAAATTTGGTAAAATTCTGGGGCGTTCTTTGGTAAAAATTCTGGCGCGCTGATTTGGTAAATTGGTGCCAAAACAGGAACGTGCGTCCGGCCCTTCAGAAAAGAGTAGACACCTGTATAAATAGGAATGATTTTAAAAGCAGATATAAGACATTAAAAGAGAGAACGCACTTCCCTCTTCTCATCAGCCGATATGACAATGAGGAGGGACCATGCCTTCCTTTACTTTCAAACCAAAGGCCATTCCAAATCTTTGACCAGGAATTAATTCAATACTAAGGTGAACGAGAACAATGTTCTTCCTTATCGTTGTTACCACTATTTAGCTTTATTTACCGTTTCATTTAAATTTTTTTCTGAGGTGTATATAGAATTAGTTTGTACTGCATTATTTTAGAACAATTTTATTATTATTAGAAATAAACATTTCTTAATCAATAACACAACACCCACCAAGAGTGCTGAATAGAGAGGTCAAGATAACGTAAAGATTTGGGTAACGAGAAGTACCTACGGAGAGCAATTATAGACATAGGGATTAAGCACAGAGGTAGAACAAGTATACACAGAACGCGAAGCAAAAGAGAATTAAAATCATCGTCAAAGTGATCAGCTTTGAAAATGACGGTCGTGTGCAGTGAGATTATAAATTACACAAAAAGTATCATCTTCAAAATGATCAGTTTCGAAAATGACATGCGTTGCAATTCATAACTGCTATTTGGGTGTCGAAGAAGAAATTGAGATTATATTAAACAAAGACTTTTTCTAAGAATGTGTGTGTTGATTAGAAAAAAGCAAAAGAAACTCTAGCAAAAACAAAAAAAAAATCTTCCATTCTGGCATAGAATACAAATAGCCAATAGTGTCACAGTTTCTTAAGCAAACGTAGTTCCAAGTTTGGGCTCTCGCGAGTTTTCTTTTACGTTATAAAGCTATAGTGATGATAATGGTCAAATATGGCTCTGAAGCTTGAGGACTCCGAAAAGCGGATTCGGATTTGCTAGTTGTTTTCCAGAGAAATTGCCTACGAATAAGTAAGAAAAGTGTGATTCAGTCCCGCTTTCTAGGGCATAGCGATTTTGCGAAAAAATATTATATCAAATCATAATTTTCGCGTGAAATATGTCCAACATCAAGAGCGTGTCACCATTTGCCATACTGGGTTTCCCCAGTAATTCCAAGATCTGGAACTTAATTCCAGCTCACATTCGTGACCATTATGACAAACGATTGTTTAAGAGATTGTTGAAATTTGTCTGAAAAAATAAACCCACAGAAGAATAGTTCTGTATGTTTTTTTTTTTGTTTTTTTTTTTGTGTGTGTGTGTGTGTACTGTTTGTGGTTTTTTTTTTCCTAATGTTGAATTGCAACCCAGTTCCTCATAGCAAAAACACCTTTTTAAAATGACAATGCAAGTTTTGAAGGATTTTCACCGTTGATAGATCAAGAGTCAGTGAAGGTGCGTGAGCCCGTGGCAATATGGCGCTGATTGGTGATTGTATGATGAACAAGTTGTTTGATATTATTTCAAATAGCTTTCAGTTTTTCCATTGCCAAAGCAACAGAACTCATAGCATGTTGCTTTCGTAGGTGATGTATTTGCGAGATGAGAGAGACTATTACATTGGATGTTTTAGCTAGTACCTTTAGCGAAATGGACCTGGTAAAGCAAGTGCTAACTTTATTTCTACCTGAGGTGTACTGTTACTTGCTGTTAAACCGTAAACATGATAAGATTAGAACTTACGGAAACTTGCGAGATTAATTAACTAAATGAAACTGATAGTTTCTCCATAATCTAAATACCCAAACCGTTTACTGTTGAGAAGAATCGTCCAGCGCTGGCTCTTTATCGAGGAAAACGCCTACTACGTGGACCTGCCTTCCATTCACTACTCTCAATGACTCGCACTTATGGTCCTTGTGAAAGAATAGCATAGGCTTGTATTCACCCCAAGGACACACGGACACTTCTAGAAACAAACTCACTTGATTTTATATGTATCAATGATTTGATTGGACTTGTCGAAGGGATGAAAATTAAAGAAGCAAGAATAGAATTTTCGAAAAAAGAACTTGATCTGGATGACTTGACAGTGCAAATGGCTCAATTGAAGAAGGAACTAAAAGATACAAATGATAAGATTAAAGATCTTAAAACTACAAAGAAAAAGATTGGAGAAATAGAGGAAAAGATAAAAGAGTTAGAGAAAGAAAAAAATAAGGAAGAATTAGAAAAAGTAAATGATCGTAAAAATTGATTAGAAATAAAGAAAATAAAATAAGCGGGGATTGATGAAAAACAAGGTGAAATCACAGTTGGTCTTGACTTACAACGGCGTACAAAAATGGCAGCCGCGCCACCCTGATGACAATGCACTTGTTGCCGCCTTCCATCATCACCAGCGCCAAGACAAAGGCCTTGGCAACGCAGCAGGACCAACAGCGCCGCAAGTCCTTTTCGATCAATTTCAGGCTTCTGGCTATCACGTTCAAGACGGCGACAGTTCATGGCAATTGCAAACACCGCGAGACCAAGAGCTGCTGACAGAGCTTGAAAGTGGTTATATCGATGCCGTTAAAGATACAGGGCGCATTGGTGGCGACATTATTGAAAAGTGGTCACGCCACAAGACTGTGAAATATCCGGACCTAAAACTCCTCGTCCAGTTTCCATTTTTTATCTCCCAATAACTTATATATTAGAAAGGTTGAAAAGTTATCAATCAACCTTTCAAATATCTAACTTGAAACCATTTTGAAGTTTAATAGGCATGTAATTACTATATAAAGGTAATGAAAAATTACCTTTAATCCTGGTATTTATCACCCTTCTCCTGAAAAATACCCCCTTCCCCTCCAGAAAATACCCCCCTCGGCTGGTTGGTCTCCATTCCCTTTCGACTTATAAAAAAGGACAAAAACATTTTTGTCCTTTTTTAAATTTAGTATAATTTTGAGATACATCCAGATCTACTAATTTCTTTTTCGATCTACGACATATCTTGTCATAAAGCCAAATTGATTATACCTGAAGGTATCGTGTACCTTTAATTGATTTGTTTCCAACGGAGAAACAAGTTCTGGGTGGAACAAGAAAAATGCTATATTATTTGTCTTCCAGAATTTGTATTCAAAATACGGTACTTATCGGTTATGTAGTAAACACTCGGGAAGTGAAGTTCGATTAATGCTAATGAAATCAAACCAAATATAACGAAAATATACTGGTTTAGAAACAAATTTGGGCTATATATTTGGAGTGAGAATTTTAAAGTATGAAAAGCACAGCTTTTCAAGAATGGACATAATCAAGAGTAAACGGAGGAGTCGTCTAAATGATGAGAACTTGGAATCATGCCATAAATTAAAAACAACAACATACAGACTTGACTGACTAAAACTTTACAAGGAAACGCAAGCACATTAATAGCATTAGTACATATTTATTAAGCTTTAAAATTATGTTTTATTTAATGTACTACTTATTTAGTGCAAAATATGTTTACTAAACCAGCAGATTTGTCCCCATATTCTCGAAAAATTGTTGTAAAAATTGTTGGCTCTTTGGCTCACTCGATGGATTTCACGGTGCTAACGATCTGCCTCCGATCTTGACTACCTTAGTTTCAAAAACGATTTAAACTATTCTTACATGATAATAAAGAAGTCTTTCCGGTGTAAGGACATATGATCAACCATCATGAAGAAGTTCTTCTTAGTATTACTTGTTTTAGTTTGTTCCACATAACATCCCGAGAAGATGAAGATGAATACCAAACACATCAAAGAATAGAAACCATAAAGTAAAACACGAGTTCTCCACTTGACCTGCGAGGAAAACGGCGGGGCACGACAGCATCTAAATATGTATCCATTGATACCGATCAAACACTTCGTGGTAACGAACTGTAGTAAGGAGCGACCCGGCTCGATAGTAACCGAAACTCTAAAAAGGAATTTTGATACCAATAGTTACATCAAAAGAATCACATTTTAATGCTGATTTTAAATATATAAGTTTCATAAAGATCAGTTATACCCATCGAAAGTTACGAGCCTGTGAAAATTTGCCTCATTTTAGAAAATAGGGAGAAACACCCCCTAAGTCATACAATCTTAGCAAAAATCACACCATCAGATTCAACGTATCAGAGAACCTCATTGTAGAAGTTTCAAGCTCTTATCTACAAAAATGTGTATATCTTCAACTCTCTCACAACTTATATGGAAAGTTTCAGCCTAATACAATCAGCCGTTGCTTAGATAGTGCAAATATAACCTTTTCACAGCCAGTAAGGACATAATGTGTTTTGATTGTTTCGCATACCTCACAACATTTTTTTTTCAAGTTCCATCTTAATACTCTAAGCATATTTATATGCTAACAATGAGCATCATGAATAAGTTACATCCCATGGAACAGGGGCTACTAAAGGGGGTGGGTGTCTACCCCGGAGCCAGTTATTTGATCTTTGGACTAGTTTTAATCAAATGACTATCTCAAAATTTCCAAAGGTCAAAGTGAATTCGGTACACGCACTGAACTGAAAAACATCAATTCATTTCGTTTTGTTGAACAGGCGATTAACCACGAAATTGAGCGCCAGATTGATTTGCTTGAAGATGGCGGCAAGGTTGTACAGGAAACGCGTTTGTATGATCCGAATAAGAACGAGACCCGTTCAATGCGCAGCAAGGAAGAAGCGAACGATTACCGGTACTTCCCGGATCCTGATCTATTACCAGTCGTCATAGATGAAACACTGATTCAGTCGATTCGTGCATCATTACCGGAGTTGCCAGAGCAGAAAAAACAGCGTTTAGAAACAAAGTAGAAAATTTTCTTAATCTATCTCATTTTGGGAGACAGAGAGGGGGGGGGGTAATCAAGATTTTACGTCGGTCACAAGAAAGGCAAGAAACGCAACTGAAACTAGTGGAAATATGTGTAGGAGACTCAAGAATGGACCACGGGTCTTAAATTACGCCAAAGGAATGTTCTCGGTATATCTCTCCCCCTTCCTTATATCTAAGGCTTATGCATTTGTTCTGTCGACTATTCTTGAAATTTTTGTCTACCACTGAAAATTTAATTTTTATAACTCACAGATTGCCCAAGTTCATCATAGGGTTAGGGATCCGATCTCTTTGGAGGAGTTGGGGGGGGGGTAATTCGGAAAAAATAGAAAAAAATTGGGTATTTTAACTTACGAACAAGTGATCGGATCTTAATGAAATTTGATATTTAGAAGGACTTCATAACTCAGACCTCTTATTTTAAATCCCGACCGGATTCGGATTGGGAGGAGTCGGGGGGGGGACAGGAAATCTTGGAAAACATTTAGAATGGAGGGATCGGGATGAAGCTTGGTGGGAAAAACAAACACATGTCCTAGATACGTTATTCACATAACCGAACCGGATCCACTCTCTTTGGGAGATATGGGGGTTTTATGAAAGTAAAGGGCAAAGTTGAAACTGAAAATGAACAGATTACCCATCAGTCCTTTCTTTTTAAAATTTACAAATGCTTTACTGAAAGCAAACAAAGCAAAAAGGCAAAATATCCTTCATTAATTAGGCTTATTGTATGCACAGTGTTAATTTCTTGCCTTGCGCTCTCAGTATGGCATTCGTTAATTCTACAATGTTAAGGATTATTATATTAGTCAAATAAATGGTATTTGATGCCCTGTTTCTGTATTAGTCACCTTTTCAGCGGAACATGCCTTGTAGCTACTAAGAATATTGCCATTGTTAGTTTTCAAAGGGGTAATCATATTGACCCAGTTCTAGAAAATCGGTAGAGGGCTCGTTTAAACTGAAATAAAAATTTCTAGTGTCCTTTTTTAGGGACCGAAAAGATTAGAGGGCAACTAGGCCCCCTCCAACGCCTCTTTTCCTACTCAGAATCATCCGATCAAATTTTGAGATACAGATTTCTTTCATCATAGTCGAAAGCCCTAATAACTACTCCTTTGTAGATAGATGAGCTCCCACAGCCCTTGAGGAAAGGTCTTTAGATTATAAATTTTGCCCATTGTTCACGTATAGTATTTGCTGGTAAGTATGCAGGAGTACAGAGAAAAATTAATAAACAAAGCAAAACAAAAGTACACGTAACTCTACAATAGCAAGCACAAATAAGCGAATATAACAAAGAAAAAGGGCTAAGAGCTCATAAGGCACCTGTGACGAGGTCGGAAGAGCCAAGAGTCAAGAGCGTATATAGTATGAACTCTAGCAAAATTCTGAGAATCAATAGAATGATTTAAAAGGAAAATCAGTGGCTTACTGCTGGTTGGGATTAAAAATAAGAGCTCTGAGACAGGAGGTCCTTCTAAATATCAAAATTTACTCGGGAGTAAAAATGCCTCATTTTTTAAATATGTCACAATATAATGTTATACAATCTGTGTCAATACTTTGACTTATCCTGTATTCTTACTTAGACAGTGCACAGGAATATGTTCTGCAGCATTAGTGGTGAATCTGGTTGAAAAAAAGCCGAGTGTGTACATATATAATAATAATACAATAAATTATTATTATTAAAACGTAAAGTGAGAATTATTCTCATTTAAATCTTGGTAATTTTCGGTAAAAACAAAATTCCTAGTTACATATGCCTCTTCTCATACCATGTAAGACTTTCTTGAGGCATTCATGATAGCCCCCTTCCCCTTTGGTCAATGAATGTATAGAAATTCTGAATTGAATACACGTTGCAAAATTTCTCCCGACGTTGAAAGGACTATTGTTTCCCAATTGCAACATCTTTCTCACGAAAATAATAATTTAGTGCGTCTGTTTAGTCCTCTGACAAAAAGCCTCCTGGCCAATTTGTGCGTAGATACAATGCTGCAACTATCGACGAAGTGGCAATCGTTATGGTCGGTGATCAGTTTATATCTCGAGATATTATTCTTCATAAGCGAAACGCTCAGTTGGTAAGAATTGCTGAAACTCATCGATGCTACGATCCCCTACAATATCGATTTTACCTTCGTCTTAATTATCATGGAAAGTTATAACTTCTGCTAATATTGCTATTAGAAGTACAAATGTATCTTAGGTATTTGCAGACTGATCAAGAACAGTCTTTCCAGACTGTTCTTGAAGGTCAATAAAGCCAAAGAGTTTAAACAGATTGGAAACGTAATCCTTGGACCCTTCTCCTCTGTCACTCCCTCCAAGTCAAGACTAAAGGTCCAATTTCCCTCCCCCATCACTCCCTGAGAGTTTTGATTTCTTCCCAAAAGCTGTTTTCGAGGTATTGCAGATATGCTCTTTTGTCCTGGCAACGCAATTTCTTTTTATCTTTGCGTAAAGAGCAAAATTAAAACTTCCAACTAACAAAATTAAATCACTTCTAAATCCTTGTTGCTGTAAAAATAGCAAGTGCTCTGTTGAAAGTACAAGGCAAAAATTTAGAAAGTGCATCCAACAGTCCTATTTTTAATGGATAATTTGCCTTTTTGCTTTGATCGCTTTTAGTAAGCGTTTGTCTATTTTACAGTGGCAAGGATTGAGAAGGGATAATTTTTGGTCGTTTTAAGTTTCAATTTCGCTCTTTACTTTCATTACAAAACATTTTTTATGTTAATTTTTGCTCGTCTTTTCCTAGGTAGCTCTTTTCTTCCGACGCCGTACGAAGAAGCCGCAGCGGTTTGCAAGATCCTCAGCGGCCGATCGGTTCGTTTCTATTTCTTGGCCCCACCGGAGTTGGCAAAACCGAACTGTGCAAAGCGCTCGCGTTCGAGTTGTTCGAAAGTCGGGACGCGCTGATTCGGATTGATATGTCTGAGTTTATGGAATCACATACCGTTTCCATGTTAAAAGGTTCTCCTCCAGGATACGTTGGTTATGGCGAGGGAGGTCTGTTGGTCAATCAGATTAGACTCAAACCTTACTCGGTAGTTCTTTTTGATGAAATTGAGAAAGCCCATCCACCTCCAACTGCCCCCAATGTCAGCGGATCTGGTCGGGATTTAAACTAAGGGCTCTGAGACACAATGTCTTTCCAAACATCAAATTTTATTAAGATCCCATCACCCGTTCGTAAGTTAAAAACTCTTAATTTTTTCTATTTTTTTCCGAATTAATCGCGCCCAAGATGGTGAAATAGGGAAAACGACTATTTATAATTTAATCTGGTCCGGTTGCTGATACGCCTGCCAAATTTCATCGTCCTAGCTTATCTGGAAGTGCCTAAAGTAGCAAAACCAGGACAGACAGACCGACAGAATTTGCGATCGCTATATGATAAAACAAATGATTATCTAATTTATGTGTCCTAAACTAAGGGTCAGTGTTCCTATTAGCCTACCTGAACAATTGGGTAAAATTGGAGTAAACAGTATTACTGGCTTTCATATAACCTAAAGTGAATATACTGCTTGATGCCTTTTTTAATGCTCTTTACAAATATAATAATCACTTCTATTGGAAATTTAGAAATAAGCACTTTTTGATCTCTTAAAAATGACCTAAACATGGGGTTATTACAAATCTGCAATAGTTTAGAAACAAATTTGGGCTATATATTTGCTCATCAGGGGGCGGGGGGGATCATGTCAAAAACCTAAAATGAGCCCCCCCTAAATTAAAAAATATTGGAAAAATGTTATTTTTCGTAACTTCATTTAAAAGACCCTTAGTAAGTAAAAAGAGTAAGAAGTAAGTAAGTAGTAACTCAGAGAGTAAGGGAAAAAACCCTTACTCTCCCCTATATTATCATGCATTGGCGCCCCTGTTTCAGCATAAAAGATTTACCGTATGTTGGAATAAATCAACCGTCCTATCTATCTTCGACAGAAACAAGATGTAGGAACGCAAATTTGGCTAATTGATCAAGTATTTATGGCAGAATTAGCTGTAGCAGAAGTGGGGTAAATCGAAAAAGGGCTACATTGGAGTGGCCTCAGGACGCTTCAGGAATGAAATTTTATTTGCAACTATACGTAAATTTGCCTCAATTGTAATGAAGTCTGTAAACTGTATAATGGGAAAGATTTCCTTGGTGGGATAGGTTTCAGGTATCCATCATGCAAAGTCATACAATTTTTTTAGACTTGAGGGATTACTGACATTGGCAATTATTATACAAGGTATTTTTTCGCCCACCCCCCTACTTCTTTCCAATATATTTATTCATTTTCTTGCAATATTTTTATGAAACTAACGATGATGGTCATGATAATGAGTGTGCCTGATCCATTGATATCTAACTTTTCATTCCCAAACTTAGTAATTATCCGTTAAGAAGTCGTTTCTCTTTTTTTTTTAAGAGACTAACTTTTAGTTTTTTTTGGAGCATTAAGAATTTATGTCTAAGAATCTTCATGAAGTCTTCTTCAATTTTGTTAATCTTGGGTATGGGTGCAGTAAAATGACAACGTTTTTCCTATGAAAGAACAATGTTTTCTTTGCATTATAAAATTGCCATTCATATGCTTGCATGGCACAAAATTTGGAGAAAGGAGGGGGTATCCTGAGTGCAATATGGGAATTTTTCGATATCTCACAGTAAATTCCTTTTTCTATATTTTTTCACTCAGAATAAGGTCAGTGGCGTAATTTTCTCTGGGTGCTTGACTTATGAAGTCTTAACTTAGTTTTTCCAGTATTTTTGAAGGAGCTAAATTTCAGCTGGGAAAACCGGGTTCTGGGGGGAGGTGCAGTTGCCCTCCTTTGTCCCATACCAAATTACAACCCTGATTAAGTTACACTGCCCCTCCTAGGTTATGAGGCCCAAAACCACTACCTTCCGGAATGAGCCATTTTTTCTCACCTGACAGTTTTTTTAGAATCATGTTTTAAACAATTGGAGATTTTGTTATTTTTAAGTTTGACTTACTGTATAACTTTTTTTTCTTCCTACTTATCATTTTAGTATCACTCTTTAATTTGTTTTTACATAATCATATCTGAAAAACATTATTTTCATTCAGAGCATTTGATACCTTAAAGGACTACCCTACCTCGTCTACTATAAACATTTTGAGTTTGTGTGACCAAACTATTGAGAATTGATTGGGCAATCTTGCCACAACTTCTATAGCTTTGGTAAGAGATTAAATAAAAAGTTTTTTTCAACTGAAAGTAAGGAGCAACATTAAAACTTAAAACAAACATAAACTACAATTGAAACTAGAATAATTCCTGAAAATTTAAAAACAAATCATTTTATTTAATCTGTAAGTTCAGACTTATAGCTGTCTCCTGGAACCCACCTTTTTTCGCTTAACTCTTAATCTCTATAGCGTTGTGCTGTATTTTTTTTATATATAAAGGATCTGTATAGTTTAATGTAAATGTGTACGTCGGAATCATGGTTATAAAGATGTGTGAAACATAGTAAAGAACAAATCAAGGCAGATAGCAACTGAACGTTAATATAGTTAAACACACAATGATGATGAAACCTAATAAAGAACCCACCACGTCATGAAGTATGACAGCACTCCGGCTGATCGGGTTTGATCCGGACGACTGGCACGACTTCGCGGGTCCGATGCACCAGCTGTCCTATTTTCCTGACGGTAGTGACGAGCGGCGGCGGGCGCTGCAGGACATTGCGGCCCTCGATGACCGTATCGAACACACGATAAGCGAACGTCGTGCATCGCCTCGGGACGATGCGATTAGCGCATTGATAAAACATCGCACGGAGGATGTCGCTTTTGACGATCAGGAGCTGCACGGTCTCGTCAAGATGCTGCTCTTCGGCGGGCTCGATACGACGATGGCCAGCACCAGTAATGCACAGTAGTATCTTACCTATCCTGACTAGCTTCCGGAAACTAGGGCATGGGAGAGCATTATAAAGTATTCAGTAAAACACCAGCAACCTACCTTGATCTCTTTCAAAGTAAAATTCAAATGTATCTCCAGGTTTTTGGCCTTTAACTGCAATCCTACCAATAATGGGTCGATTTTCACTACCTTCTTGTACTTCCAGCGATTCATCTAGAAAAATACTTCTCAAAACTTCAATCTCTTCTTTCTGAGACTCTATATCTTGTTCCATACTTCCAGTTCCAGTAACAAGAAGAATTCGTCAAGTCCAAAACTGTTGGGGGGCCACCGACCCGAGCCCGGAGTCAGACGAGTTCGCCGGGAACGACGAAGGCGGCTGACCTCCACCGGAGGTCGCAGCGCAGTCGGTAGGCCGATCAGCGACCGAGCCGGCGCTGTCGCCCGGCGTACGAGCGCAGGGCCCGGAGCAGGTCGATCTTGCGCAACGCCGGCCAGTTCGCGTCGCAGAAGTAGTACTCGGCGTAGGCGCTCTGCCACAGCAGGAATCCCGACAGGCGAACTTCGCCGCTGGTGCGCAGGATGAGATCCGGTTCGGGCTGGCCGTGGGTGTAGAGATACGGCTCGATGGAGCTCTAGGGTAACACTATGCTGGATATGTTCTATCAGGATGAAACTAGAAATGGAATCATAAAAACTAGATATTAAAGTGTTGGCTTAGGAGGTTGAACAACGCTAGCGATGGAAATCCAATGGAAGAACTAGAAATCCAAAAAAAAATTACCGATGATTCAAAACTAGGAAGAGAAGCTGAATAATAAAACCTAGAAATTAGATTGTATTCCTAACTTAGTTGAACAACGCTAGTGATGAAAATCCAGTTAAAGAACAGGAAATCCAACAAACAAGATATAAATACAGTAAGGATCTCAAAATCCAACATGTTGTTTTAACTTCTTTTTTGAAAATTCGACTTCCCTCCCCGGACGTTTGCTCCGTTGTTTGTTTTTTTTTTCTATTTTTTCAGGGAAATTAACAAAACAATGAAAAAAAATTACTTTTTAAAAGAGAAAAAATAATCTTCTTTTTTTTATAAAAAAAAGTCAAAACATCATTCCTCGACATACTCTAAGCTATAAATTTATTCGTAAAATTTTCATTAGACTATCTCAAAGGACTAACGAGATATCACAAAAGTCATTAAACTAGGAAAAAACTAAGATTTCTTTTTAGGGTAGGAAGGGTGGGGGTAGAAAAATAAAAGATAGGGATGAAAGTTGATTGTTAGAATAAGCAAATGTCGTAGATACGTGATTAACGTAACCAGACTAGATCTGCTCTCTTTGGGGGAGTTAGGGATGTGTGTGTCCGGCGCTTTGGCGAGTTCGGTGCTCCTGGACGTGCTAGGGCAACGAAAATTGGTAGGCGGGCTAGGAAGCTGCACACATTGACTTGATAAGGTCATTTTTCCTGATTCAAAACCTGGAGGGCTGAAGGGAGAGGAAAATTAGAAATAAAAAGGTATTTTAACTTACAAGTGGGTGATTGGATCTTAATAAATTTTGATATTTAGAAGATCGGTGTTGGGTTCAGCTAATTTCTGACATTCGATCTCCCAAGATTCAGACTTGACCTTCAAATTTTAAAAATAGCCCTTGTTAAAACAATACAAGTATGAAATCAAGCGTTCGCCTGGGCTATTTGCGAAAACGTGAGCAAGAAAATTACAATTGTATTACAAGCCCAATTGGGTGGAATTAGCCCTTGCTGGCCGCAGTGTCAAAAAATTAACATTCGTATCTAAAAATATCATTTTGACAAGAATACTGGCCAGGTGGCCACTCAAACAGAGCAGCTAGTATTAAAATGTTATAATGAAAAACTCGGTGAATCGACAGTTTGAAAGAAGTTTGACTTTTTATTCGAATTATTTAAGAATGACTCCCGATGCACAAGAACCATTTAATTAGAATAATAAGCTTAATTAAAAATATAAAACCCCTTTAGCGTAAAGAGCAAGGTACTGAGGAGGGGACAACCCCCTCATATGTGTAATAATTTCTCTTCGTTTAGGTTTTAATGTTGCTCCTTACTTTCAGTTGATAAAAAATGTGTTCTTTTATTTAATATCTGATAGTTTCTCTGGGTTGGACCTTTACTCTTGCATATGCCAATTTATGCTCTTTTAAGCTTTGACTTTAAATCAACCAAATTAACAAAAAGAAAAGAAAAAACCTATTATGATAATTGAGTTAATAATCAAGCAACTCCTTACTAAAGTATCCCTATGCTCTAAGCACCGACATAGCCAGATGGACTTCTAGGGCTTAGGACCCCTCTCATAAAACGAAGAAGATTATAAGTAACTGCCTACATACATTCTATGTAATTTTCCTCTAAAATGTATGGTAAACAATTTTTTACATTTGCGAAAGCTTTTTCAAACGTTCTGTCAAAAGATGTCTCTCTTCAAAAATTTATTTACGAAGTTTGTTTAAAATGGGGTAGACCTTTTGGTCCGCATGTAGTGCAGGAACGCGGCGGGCAGATGTCGCGGCGCGTAGGCCGAGGACATCAAGAAGAGATTGCGATACTTGATCAGCAATCGGATCGCGTAGTCCCACCAGGGATCCGCGCCGTGCTGCATGATGAGCGTCAGCTCCGGAAAGCGATGGCAGAGCGTGTCGAGATGCTTCGGATGCTGGCACTCGCTCGGCAGGGGCGGACCACAGATGCCCGTGTTGAGGCCGACGGGCAGCGCCATCTCCGCGCACTTCACGTAGAGCGGGTAGTAGAGCGGATCGTCCGGCGGAAGGCCGACCTGGAACCTGGGAAAACGACTTGATCAGGTCAATTTGTGCAGGTCCCTGACACGCCTACCGATTTTCATCGTCTTAGCACGTCCAGAAGCATCTGACTCGCCAAATCACTGAACCCCTGCCCCCAACTCCCTCAAAGAGAGCGAATCCAGTACGGTTCCGCCAATCACGTATCAAGGAAATTTGCTTATTTTATCCACCAAGCTTCATCCCTATTCCTCCACTCCAAGTGTTTCCCAAGATTTCCCCTCCAACGCCCCCCAATGTCAAAAAATCTGGTCGGGATTTGAAATAACAGCTCTGAGACATGAATTCCTTCTAACACTACTAATTCCAACAATTCACTGCACCACCAAGCCCCCTGAAGCCAACACTCCTACACACGCTCCTCCACAATCCCAATATATTCGAATCTTCCCTCTTTACACCCTCCAAAAAAGTTCCTATTTTCATTAAATCTTTCCTTGAGAGATCCTCCCACCCTTTTCGGGGACGTCATGCTTTCAGTTTGGCTCTAGACGGTTGGCCGACAAGGATAATCTTTGGCAATCTGTCATCCTTCATCCGCAAAACTTGCCCTAGTCACTTTATCCTTTCATTGAGTATAGCCCTTAAAAAAGATAGACCAACAATTTAGGAGACCTTGTTCGCCCGCCTTTCGCCAGAGGTCTCGATCGACGATTCCATCCTGTTCCCATTGTGCGTGGTGGGGCACCACTTCTTTCTCGATGATCGATTTAACCAGTTCCACCTGTTTGGCATGATCCAGTTGAACGGGCATATCCCTCATGATCCGGTTAAACTGAAACTTCACATGGTCGGAAGCGATTTTGGTTCCGTTGACCTTGGCAATGACGTCCGGGAGCTTGAGGTGCTTCGCCACGTCCTTATTCTCGTATTTTTCTTTCGACTCAACCGGGCCCACCCCCGCCAACAGAAATAAAACCGAGGTCGGTACGAGAACTTCAGTTCTGCCGTCGTGTTGGTTGGCCCGGGCGCGGTGCCGTCGGCGACATCATATGCGACGCTGGTGCCCTGCTTCAGGCGGCCGTGCAAGGCCCAGTCGTTGCCCGACCATCCGGAGAATCCGAAAGCCGGTAGCGCCGTCATCAGGGTTATCAGCGCAATCAGCCCCTGTCGTATTGTGAATCTCATAACTCTTCTCCCAAAACGCCTGCCCATCAGTGCAGACAACTTACCGCTATATCGACGCAATGCGTTGACCTGAAAAATGTTTAAGCCGCCAGGCCGCCCTCTGAAGCCACCCTGTGCCATTTGCGCAGATCTTCCAAACGCGCGGTCTTGCGCAGCCCAACGGCAATGTTCTCTATTTGTTCCATGTTGGATTTGTATCCCAGACGACAAACTGAGTCCATGGAACACTTGTCACGACACGCCATTCAGGGGGATGGTGGCCTATGTGCAATGCAGAAAGACTGAGAACGACGCCGGACGAGTTGCGCCGCTGGTTCGACGTGCAATTCACATTCGACTTCACCGGCAATTTGCAGGGCGGCGACGTCTTTCCACGGCAAACGCGACCCGTCATTCGCCGGCGCCCCAGCGGCCAGCGGTAAATATTAATAATAATAATAATAATAATAGTAATAATAATAACAAGCCAAAAGCCCGCAAAGAAAACATTCGCAAAAGTGACATACATAGCTTATGTACTCTTTCTAACTTCTCCAAAGTATTCTTTTTTAGGACCTCATTCACCTTTCACTATAGCTACTGCCAATAACTCTCAAATTGAGGCCCACAAATTTACAGTCAACTTTTACCAAGATAAGAAGAAACAATTAAAGAAACAATTGAAGAAGACATTAAATTACACAACCCTTCTACTCAAAACAATTTATCGAAAAAATTTCGAAAAAGGTCTTCGTGCCCTTCAATTTTTTGGTCATTTAAAAATGGCACTATTTCATTTCCGTTAGAATGAGTCCTCTCGCAACATTCTAGGACCACTGGGTCGATACGATCACCCCTGGGGGGAAAAACAAACAAACAAATAAACACGCATCCGTGATCTGCCTTCTGGCAAAAAATACAGAATTCCACATTTTTGTAGATAAGAGCTTCAAACTTCTACAGTAGGGTTCTCTGATGCGTTGAATCTGATTGTGTGATTTTCGTTAAGCTTCTGTGCCTTGTAGGGGGTGTTTCTCCCTCTGTTTTTAAATAAGGCAAATTTTCTGAGCTCTGAGACATGATATCCTTCTAAAATAAAATTTCATTAAGATCCGATCACTCCTCCGTAAGTTAAAAATACCTCATTTTTCTAATTTTTCAGAGTTAACCCTCCCCCCTATTCTCCCAAAGAGAGCAGATCCATCCCGTTTATGTCAATCACGTAACTAGGACCTGTGCTTATTTTTACCACCAAGTTTCATCCCGATTCCTCAACTCTAAGCGTTTTCCAAGATTTTAGGTTCCCCATCAATTCCTCCCATTGTCTCCGGATCCAGTCGGGATTTAAAATAAGAGCTCTGAGACACAATAACCTTCCAACGTTTTTTGAACTTGTCACAGGTTTTTCCATTACAAGCAAGGCGTTTGCTATTTTTGAGTTCAACTTTACAGTAGAGTTTAATATATATATTAGAAGACTTGAGCCTTCCCCATAATATTAGCACCCAACTTAGGAGGCTGGCTCGGGTCCTGGCGTCATAATTCCTAATTTTTGTTTTCATCATGCTGACTGTGTTTGCGATTTAGTGATATTTCAATATAGGTCCTTTCTTAAAGGTGATGGTAGGGTAAAATGATCCGTGAGTACTGTTAAACAGTTCAATTCATATACGAGCGTAATAATTGTATCTTCTAGGGCAAAAAATGCCAGGGCTTTCGAAAAAGAATTTTGATTTTTTTTTTTTAAGTGTTTAAAAAAGAATTGAGAAATTTTTTTTCCTAACTTCTCATTATCTCATTGACGACAATTTGCAATTTGAATAAATGAAAAGAGTGTAAGTTTACCCAGGTTGTCAAAAATTATAGAGCGAATCTTTTGGGAATGATATTATGATTTATTTCTTAGGTCAACTTCAGAAGCTATACAATTAAATTAAAAAACCCTGTTTGTGTCAGGATTAAAAATTTTCGGAAAAGTTCCTCCCACGTACAAATAACAGCCCATTCAAAGGTTCCAAAACAATGTTGTTCTTTTTTTCACCATATTATCCCATTCCTGCCGTTTCCCAGCCTATAAAATAAGGTTACTGAGACCTCTCAAATTTTATTAAATAAAACACAGTAATTTTCTTCGCTTGAATAAAAAATCTTAACTTTGATAAGGAAATGAAGGTATTGAGACCTTGAGGCAATGGGACTCTGGAGACATGGTCTCCAAATAGTCTACCTCTTTTCTTTTAATTGTGAACATATTAACTGATTGATATCTAACTTTGTACTTCGTTATCTTAGTTAATTCCTTGGAAATCAGTATTAAATGTGGTTTTATTATGACATGCGGAATTAAATTTAAAATCCTGAAAGCATATCAGAAACAACGAACCTCGGAGAAATAAACTTTTTTTGTCCATATTTTTTTTTATAGATTTAACTATGGTTTATAGGAAGCTGTAGTTTTACTTCTAGTGTAAATTGTTGTACCAGTCCATACAGGAAGCCATGGAGAGAGCAGCGGCTAGAGGAGCCGGGTCTCGTCCTGGAGCTGAACTGGGTGGAGTATTTCCGGTGCAAGATCTAAGAACGGGTGAAGGTGGACTCCTCCAGGTAGCCCCTTAAGTTCTGCTACAATTTTAAAAATAAGATTTAAGCAGAAAAAATGCCTAATTTACAAATTGCGTAATATCGAACCATTTCTCCGAATAGATTGTGTTTATTGACCGATCTTTTTGCAACAGTTTTCGTCTAAATAGATTATCGAAAACACAACTTTATAAATAATAGTGTTCGTAGCATTTGTACATTCTTGACCCTTCGCTTATGCATACCAATACCTAATTCAGACCAGAAGATCTGATCAAGAACCTTACCATGATGTACCAGTCGGCGAGCGATGGATCACAGCTGTACACTCCCTATTTGACGGTTCCAACTAAGCAGCAAATTGTGCAAAAGAACAACACTTTTATGCACTAGCTCCCTAAATTTTCTGTGAGGCTTCAAATAAATACAGAAGGAGTTTTATTTATGAGAGAGGGGAGGAGGTAGGGTAGATTTAAAAGCCAACTCTCCTTCTTTCGTCGGTATATATTTAAGATAAGCATATAACAAGGGTGTTGCGTGGTCTCAGATGCCCTCATACTGCATAAAATATTTTCTGTTCAGTATAAGACGCTAAATTTTTTCATTTAACAGCTAAAATGATGGAGAGAAGGGAAGAAAATATCAACTACAACTTAAAAAATTTCCAAGGAGATGGGTATTTTGTGAAATTTTGTTCTTAGGAAGCCTCCCACCTTTTGCAGGTAAACATATAAATTTAATATTTTGTTTTAAGCCATAAATATGTTGTAACATAATAGAAGCAGACATCCTCGAAGCACGCATACTGAAAGCTTAATCCAAATATATTTCTCGAAACTAGGGCTTCAAACTTTTGGCTTCAAGCCCCTTTGATATATATGTGAGGCCACTGAAATATCTACTAGCCTCCGCCCTCTAGAATTTGGTGTGAAACTATTGAGCACGTAAGCTATCGAAACTTCCACTGAATCAATTCAGTCAAATCAAGCTGGGGCTGAAGGGAGGGGAAAAATTTAACAAAATAGTTGTTTTTAACCTACGAGTTGGTGATCGGATCTTAATGATTTTGTTATTTTGAAGGACCTCGTGTCTCAGAGCTCTTATTTTAAATCCCGACCGGCATTAAGCCTCTGATTTTCCTTTTAAACCAATTTATTGATTCTTAGAATTTTGCTACAGCTCATGCCATATGAGCTCTTGACTCTTCCGACCTCGCCACAAGTGCCATATGAGCTCTTAGCTTTTGTTTCAGATAGGAGCATGAAAGCTCTGCAACAAAGTTCTCGTATACACTGACTCCTACACCCTTCCTACGAATATATCTTTTAAACGATTCAATCCCGATCAAAATTTACCCAGGACAATTACCCTTAACAACTCCATGCGTAAAATTGAGATGGAAAAGAGAAAGCAAGAAACTTAAAAAGAATTTTTCAAGGAATTCTGGAAAATTCCCCAAGTGTTTAATTTCCTTTGACAAGTTCACCCCCGGGAACTTCCCTTCCCATGGAAAGTAACCCCGTGAAAAAAAAACAGCAGAAAATTCGTCTTCACCCCCTAAAATGTATGCATGCTTCCTAATAACTACCACTATGCGTAGATAATGGGCAATTTTTACATCTTAGTTTCAAACCGAAAATGAGCAAAGATAGAGTCAAATAATCATCCAAGCGTAAAACCACTATAAATCATCATCATTAGATAAATGAAACCCAAAACAAACAGAAAATTATAAACAACTGAGTCAAACTCAAAATGAGCAGAAATTAGCATGAAAAGGTATGAAATGTGATACCCAATGCCCCCTGAAGACCAGAACATATTTGCACTTTAATGAAAACAAAATACATTTTATATGTTTTTCGCTGTATTTAACCTTAATAAATAAAACATTATTAAGACTTTTAGGAAAAATATCTGTATACGAATTTTAATTTTTTCTGTCTTTATATCTGATCAAATATTTTATTCTTTGCCTTTATTTGATGCTTTTGTAACACATGTTTTTGTATATTTTACATATGGTAACTATGATAATAATATTAATACTTGTTGAGCTAATTAAGAAAGCAAAGTCAAAATGCAATACTAAGAAATGGTTATAATAAGAACTGCTATTTTCCATAGCATTCTTGTCTATACTGTCTTTTGAAAGAGCCCATTTAATTTCTTAATACTAATCTTTTCATATGTCATGGTTGCTACCATGACAATTGCAGCCACTCGAGATATAGCCCCCAAGAATCATCGTCTCCTCTCTCGTACCCTCCCATTACAGCCAAAAACTTCAATTCCTCCCCCAAACTATTCCTGATATAATAAAGATATACGCTATTCTGATAAAATTAAATAAAAAAAATTTTTCAACTGAAAGTAAGAACCAACATTAAAACTTGAAACGAACAGAAATTGTTACGTATATGAGGTGCATTGCCCCCTCCTCAACAACTCGATCTTCATGCTAAAGTTTTTTTAATATTTAAAAAAAGCTCCTTATTGTTCAAATTAAGCAGCCTTTGTGTTTCAGGAGTTGTTCTTAAAGAATTGGGACAAAGGTTTTTTAATCCAAGCAGCTTATGTAAATAAATATTGCCATAATATTCTTAATGGTGAGATATTGTAGCCTAATAATTAAGATAAGATTTTGATCTAACACTTCTTTTGGGGTTTATCATACCGTAAAGACGCAATAAATACCTGCTACATATCCTTGGAGGGGAATTCAGTAAAAACTTAACCCCCTTTGAAAATAATCTGAACGTAGACTTGAGTTTCATGCTTTAGCTAAAACGTGTTGAAATGGACAATATTTTTTGACCATCTATTTTGACTTAGCAGCATGCACCATGTTATATAGACTTAAAAATTCTCAATAGAAAAAAATTGGCAAAGAGAATGGGGTAAGACAAATAAAAAGAATTTTTTATAATAATTCTATCAAAACTTCTCAGTGCAAAATTTCCCCTGGAATATTTAATCCTCAGAAATATCCTCCCCAAGAAAGATACTCTTCATAGAAATCCACCCCAAACACCTCCCCTCCCAAAAATGGCTGCGTACTTGCCAATAACAAATACTATAATACATGGAAGGAATGAGAAAGTTCACAGCTTGCAGTGATTCCCTCGGGGGAGTCTGGGGGGCCATTTTACACCTAAAGACATGGCTATTAGATTTTTTGTTTAATTTCTGATTGTTTTTAAATAGTGCTGGGAAATCCAGCACCCATTTCATGGAAATTATCTTCCCCTTGAAAATTCCTCCATGGAAAGATTCTCCCACTTAACCAGATCCCCCAGACCCCCCATCATAAAAAAATCCCCTGAAAACATCTGTAAACTTACCAATAATCAATACTATATGTAAACAATGGGCAAAGTTGAAAACTTGCAGCCCTTTCTCCGGGGACTGTGGGGGATTAAGTCGTCCTCAAGGACATAGTTATTAAATTTTTCGACTATACTGAACAAAATCGATATATCAAAATTTTGATCATCATCATCACCCACTTCCTCCTCTCCTCCTTATCATCATCATCATTATCATCATCATGATCATCATCACCCTCTTCCTCCTCCTGCTCCTCCTCCTCCTCCTCATCATCATCATCAACAACAACATCAACAACAACATCATCAACAACAACATCATCAACAACAACAACATCATCAACAACAAAAACATCATCAACAACAACATCATCAACAACAACATCAACAACAACATCATCAACAACAACATCAACAACAACATCATCAACAACAACATCGTCAACAACAACAACATCATCAACAACAACATCAACAACCCATGCTTCAGCCATATTTGACCACTGTCATCACTGTAGCTTCTAATAATCTAATCTTGGTTTCCAGACTTATCTTGCTATTCTTCCAAACTTTTTTAACTGTGAAAAAACACACTAAGCCTTGGCTATTCTACTTTTAACATCTTCACTGCTCCCACCGTCATTACTAACAATACTACCAAGATAAGTGAAGCTGCCCACCTGATCAATCTTTTCGTTACACAGCGTCATCTTTTCATCTTCACTTATTCCTAGCCCTTGTGACTTAGTCTTCTTAACACTAAATTTCAAACCCATTCTAGCACCCTGAACAATTTTACGAACGTTTTTATTAGTAAAAATATACATAACTTACGAATTAACTTACGTAACGAACTTCCATATTCGTATGTTTTTATTACGTATATGAGGGTGCTCGCCCCCTCGTCAATACCTCGCTCTTTACACTAAAGCTTAAATTTTGTACCAATTCCTTACGAATGACCCCTGAATCACAAAGGCCGGAGAATAAATAGTTAAAATTAATAAAATTACTTTAGCGTAAAGAGTGAGGTATTAGGAGGAGGTGAATCTCTCATATGTGAACTAATTTCTGCTCGTTTTAAGTTTTAATGCTGTTCCTTACGACTGTTAGTTTTGATCATTGACGACACCTGTTTCGGCTCCCAAATTATAATGACTACACCCTGCCAGGGATTCTTTTTGTAATGTAATGGTCCCGAGCACTCTGGTTTTCCATTACAAGACTTCGGCAAGAGCTTGGGTCCCCATATTCCCCTCCAAGAAGCCCATAACCCTCCGTAATTTTTTGAACTTGTTTCAACTTAATATTTTTAACTTAAATTTCATTAATTTTAACAATTTGTTTTGTGGATTTATGAAATTTTAACTTGAAAATACTTTTTATTTTTTGAACTTATTTTCTTTTATCTTAAACATTTTCATGTTCCTACCCCCCATCACTCCCCCCTCAACATCTGTGTTAATCTTGAAATATATTTAGACTAAATCTGCAGATCAAATCAGGCCCCAGGAGAGTTTTCTGAATAACTTATCTCTAGGCCACTCCTTTCCTACTTGTGGGACTTCAAAGCGTTTTTTTTTTTTTTTTTAATAACCCTAAATTCGAAGTTTAAGCAACGGAATAATTTTATTTGTTGCAACAGAAGTCCTTTTCAATCTTAAATGGTTATCTGTTTCATTGACTTCGATCCAAAAGTTAATCCCCGCGGCTTTGTATGATACACTAGCAAAGATTTAAGGAAAACTGGAACTTCTTGGGAGGGTGTGAAAGGAGTGGCGTTGAATAGACTGGGTTGGAGGAGTAGTGTGCGTAGGTGTTTAAGAAGCTTAAAATCGCAATATATTGCATTCAAGGTTATGGCTTTTGTCAGCCTCCCTGTGGAGATGACTCTGGCCACCCAAAGCAGTACTAGGAAGAAAATATTATTAGTTGTAAAAATTATGACAGGCTGAAAATGATGTTTTTTCGATTTTTATTTTTAACTTTGCTTTAATTTGAGCCGAAGATAAAAGGACCTGATATTGCCAATGGGTACCTTAGAGAAACCGATTTCCCATCCTGGGTCTGTTATGATTTACTAAGTTTGGGTGAGAAAACTATGATGTACGTATATTTTTAATAAGTGTTTAATATATAGAAGTGGCTAGTGGTTATGTTACCTTAGGTATTAAATAATACCTTCTGCGCGGCATGCTATCAAAAAACCTTTGTCGTAGTCGTAGTTTAAATAATTTTGTTTCTAAACCATTATATTATCATGTTTTCGCATTTCAAACAGTGCGTAGTAACAACTGTAGTAAGGAGCGACCCGGCTCAATAGCAACCGAAACTCTAAAAAACGGAGTTTTGACACTTCTGGCGAAAAATGCAAAATTTCACCTTTTTGTAGATAAGAGCTTGAAACTTCTACAACAGGGTTCTCTGATACGCTGAATCTGATGGTGTGAATTTTGTTAAGATTCTAGGGCTTTTAGGGGCCGTTTCCTCCTATTTTCTAAAATAAAGCAAATTTTCTCAGGCTCGTAACTTTTGCTGGGTAAGACTAAACTTGATGAAACTCATATATTTAAAATCAGCATTAAAATATGATTCTTTTGATGTAGCTATTGGTATCAAAATTCTATCTTTTAGAGTTTTGGTTACTATTGAGACGGGTTGCTCCTTACGGGGGTCCGGGGAGGACGCTACGTGGGAGGATTGTTCCATGGAATAATTTATCATGAGGGAAGAAAATTTCCATGAAGGGGCCGCAGGGTTTTCTAACATTATTTAAAAGAACAATGGGAAAATAAATAAAAAAAAGTTTTTTTCTGGTGGAAGTATGGAGCAGCATTAGAACCTAAAACGAATAAAAATTATTACATATATAAGGGGGCTCGTCTCCTCCACAATACTTCACTCTTTACGCTAAAGTAGTTTTAGTAATTTCAACTATTTTTTCAACGGCGTTTGTGATTCAGGGGTCATTCTTAAAGAATTAGGGGTAGAATATACCTGTATATTCTAGCTAGGGGCGAATCTACGGAATTTTCATTGGGGGGGGGGCAATAGGGGTCCATATCCAGATAGTCGAGGGGCATGGGATATATAATATCTTTTTTCCACATTATTAGGGGGGGGCAACTGCCTACCCCCAAAACGACACCCCTGATTCTAGCCTTAGAGCGGAGTAAATTCCTTCTATCTCTCCTAACATGCACAAATAAATTTAACATCTTAAGCTAAACTCCGAATCCGGGAAAAAAAGGGATTATGCATGTCTTTGTGGAGGTTCTATGGTTCTGTAATTTTTCAACTGACGATTCTATTGGTAAAATAAATGCTGTTTTGCGATCGAGTTCCCAAGATTTCCGGTTTCCCCCTCCAACTCCCCTCCCCAAATGTCACTAGATCTGGTCGGGATTTAAAATAAGACCTCTGAGACATGAGTTCTTCTAATATCAAATTTCATTAATATCCAGTCACCCATTCTTAAGTTAAAAATACCTCAATTTTTTTAATTTTTCTGAATTAATACCCCCCCCCCAACTCCCCAAAAGAGAGCGGATTCAGTCCGATAATGTCAAACACAATAAGCACATCTAAGACTTGTGCTTATTCTTCCCAGACCCATACCTTTAATATTGACTTGAAGCGTGGATAATAATGGAAGAAAACATTACAATCAGATTAATAGAAATATGCTCCAAATTATAAAGTAAGAATTTCATTGCTTTAGTGTTCTTTTTTTTAGTTTTATACACAGCCAAAGGCTATGTATGGGACAGTCAGGGGATGGGGCGGGTACACGTTCAGAAAGATGACTACGATATTGGGATCCAGTACAAGACAAGAAATCTAATGGTACTACTTTACTTAATTTAGGGATTTTCCTTAAAAGATTCACAACTCTACAGTATTACCCTTACATTTTCTATAGAAAAAAATAACTAGATTTTAGTGATTTGTTGGTTAATTAGTGATTTTCTTCAATAATCTAGTGAGTTATGTGCTGAGTTAGTGTTTTTTTTTGTTTAGGCAATATAAAAAATCACTAGGAGTGGCAACCCTGGATGTATGTTCTATCAAGAATTTACTCTTGTCATTCACCCTGCTAATCGTCCCTTTGAGAAGAGTGTAGGTCACGGTTTTTAGTTGCAGCAGAAGCGGCAACCTAGTAAAGAACAAATCTTGACCCATTGCTATAATAACCAATTATGAAAAAACTAGCTAATAAAAAAAATGCATTTTGATCCACAATATAGCTCTTTTCCAATTAACTTATGGCTTATGTCTTTTATATTTCTTTCGTCTTCTGATAAAGTCTTTAATCTTAGAACTAGCGGCTGTTTTTCATTAGTTTTAGACAAAGTATAACATTTTTTTAAGTTTCTCAAGGGATTTTCGTCAGGATTTCTAGTTTTTAAGAATTCCATTTCTGATACTTTTTGTTTAATTTCATTTCTACTTAACTTCTGAACCTCTTTCCCGGATTCGTAAACGTACAAACAATCGGTAGTGTTTCTTTGTATTTCTTCATCTGTAAGATCTGTGGACTTACTTACATTATGAGTTTTCAGAGTCATTTTACTTGCTTAGAATTCGTATTTATTCAAACTGAAAAAACGAAAGAACACAGTTTCAAGTAAATTACGGCACTAAAACTAAGCTTCACTGGTTAAAACTTAGTTGAGCTCAATTTTTTTTTTATTTACGTAGCCAGAAAAGGCGGTTTCACTCCCAACCTCTCTCATGTCCCATAACATGTAGAAACTTTTTTTTTACTTTTTGTTTATATTGTGCATATATTACCTAAGCATTAAATTCAGCAACCTCTGTATAGACTCGATATGACAAATACCCTGTTGCAACAAATACCCTGATTTACACCATTTTTAAAAGTTATTAACACCTTGATTTTTCCCTCGTGCGAAAAATGCCTAATGCAGCGATGAAGAATGCATCACATTTTCATAGTCAAATAGAGATTGCAGATATTCCAAAACTGGACCAGCCCCCAGATCAAGGCGGTGTCCAGGAGGGGGTAGGGAGTTTGACCCCCACCCGAATGTTTGTCTAACTCGCAAAAACGTAACAACATGAATATAAAAAAATTGTTGATGCGTTCTAAAAAGTTTTTTGTACCCCCCTCCCCAAATAAAAAAAGGAGCCGTCCCTGCCCCCGACCGAGGAAATTCATCAGCCAGTCTACAACAGCCTGATTGAGTCAGATCGAAACACTGATACATCTGATAAATTTGAAAGAGGAACTCCCATTATGCTGCCATTGTAAAAGGGGCTGTAAAAAAGGGGGACAAACATTAATAGTAGCCCTATTTTGAAAAAGATGCGTAAATTAAAAAAGTTATTAATTTATGCTACAATTTTTGTTGTTAAATGAATAGCATAAATTTATAAAGATATTATAATAAATTTGTGTGAACTTGGGGACCTTGAAGCTCATACTTGACTGGTAAGTCACCATTAAACCATAAACAATCGATTTTTGATTATGTTCAATATTTCCCTCAACTCTGTCGGCTTCAACTTAATACCCTTACCTACACTGGGATGCATATACTTGCAGTCTGTATAAGTTCAATATTCCTTTCAATATTCCATGAAATTTTAAATTTAATAGCTTTACCTATTCCTGAGACATCATAGACATGTCATTTCGACAACCAGAATGCATATGTTGTTTTTTGATTTAGTTCCACATCCCTTTTGACATTTCTAAAAATTTTCAACTTAATTAGTGCAGTTATACAAAGTAACAACTGGGATGTACAGAGTGTCCTTCAATTCACCATCCCCCCCTTTTTAAGTGACCAAAAATGGAGGGCAACTAGGTCCCCTCCAACGCTCATTTTTTCCCAAAATCAAAATTTTGAGATATTCATTTTGTTCAGCATAATCGAAAATCTAATTAACATGTCTTTGAGGATGACTTAATCCCCCACAGTTCCCAGGGGAAGGGCATTATTAAAAAAACAATGAGAAATTAAATGAAAAAACAAGTTTTTTCAACTGAAAGTGAGGAGCAGCATTAACACGTAAAACGAACAGAAATTATTACGTATGTGAGGGGGTTTGTCCCCTCCTCAATACCTTGCCTTTTACGCTAAAGTTTTCACTTTTTTTTTATTCAAGCAGTAGTGTCGCCATATCTTCTGATTAAGCCGGTTTTTCCCTTAGGAGAGACCAACAGAAACTTTGGTATAGCCTTTAGTATCTGTATTGTTATTTGTTAAGATCATTTAGGGTAGCCATGCCTATCATGCTCCCAATGGTATCGTCTTTTGTAACTATGTCTTTGTTAAATTGTATATTTTTAGATTGTGTGTATAAAAAAAAAGTTTTACGAAATTGTTTTCATCTAAATTCAAATCAAATTTTCTAAAGATTCAGCCTTATGACAATAGAAGATGAACAAAAAGGGCTGCTTTCCTGGCTGCTCAAATCATTTGGAAGAAAAAGGAATTGGAATAAAAGTGTTTTTAGAAACTAGGTGACGTTGCTTGTGTATGTCCTTTGGGTAGAAGTGTATACGCGACTAACGCATCCATATTTTGTCTACAGACAGTTTAAACCCTTAATCACATTTAAACTGGACGCAAGCCTAGCATTTTTGCTTTCCTGTTTGCTCAAATCATTTGGAAGGATAGGGAGTGGGAATAAAAGTGTTTGTAGAAACTACTTGGCGGTGCTCGTATAATTACTTTGGGTATAAGTGTATACGCGACTAACGCATCCTATTTGTTCGCACCAATCCAATCTTTCACACCAACTTCACCGACGCTTTTCAGCTCAGACGGCCGTATTTAGCATCAGCTTTAGACTTAAAATGTTTCCAGGTTAACGGTCGTATTCAACTTCTATTTTTTGTACGCTGACTTAATTTATTTTGGGAGTTTGACTGAAGAAAACTAAACATTTCAGTAGCAAATTTGGGGAAAATAATTACTATTGAAATTTAAGTCCGTCCAGTATCAATTAACATGGTTATTGATGGCTTGGTCAAACAAACTTGTTTCTCCGGATATTCCTATTTACCAAATTCAAACTGTCAATTCTCGTATCCAATTGGTTATAATAATGTGACTAACATTCAATAGTAAAACATTTGGAAACAATATCTTGACAAGGGGTTTCCCACTCAATGTCTTCGTGTAAAATTAATACCCAAAGCTGGGCAGTACCGGGCCGGAGCTTCTATGAAATTCTATGACACAACCATTGTTTCATGGAAATTTGCCGGCACTGGTGAGTGTTTGCCAGTGCCAAGGAATGTGGAACGCCTCATTTCCTGATATGCATTCGACTAGCACCAAAGAACAATATATATTTTTTGTTTTTGTTTGTTTTAAACAATCGGTGTTAGTATCAATAGATATAAAACAGGCCCAGGGGACAATAGCTGTTTTTATTTCAATGTCATTTTTGCTTTACGATTAAGTTATTTATAGAAAAACAACTTAATTGTACAAAAGTCAAATTTTTGGTTGAATATTTTGCTTTAGACTCCTTTTTTATATCCATTCATTTTAACTTCCTTAATTCATTTTTGTGTTCTATTCTCGTTATCGAAACAGATAGTTGTTCAAATTTCCATTAGTTCAATGGAAACACTTTGGGTGTCCTGCTTGCGGTGGTTCGAATTAAAATGGAATAGTTGAGGGCATCAAGTCATGGTACTACACTTCCAACACTGTATCATTCATGCAATATGTGTCTCAACATAATAAATGACAATGCTCAATTTCCTAACCAGACAACATATGTCTTCTTTGTGTTAAAAGTGCGACTCCTACGGATATTTTTGAGTCCTCTCATTAAAAAAAGCATGTTTTTGAACTGTTTCTGAGAATTCCAATTTGTGAATGAAAGGGCTTAATTTACAAAAAAAAAAAAATTTTAACTCTTAAAAGTTTTAGGTTCAGATCTTTCAAAAAACAAACGATAAATAAAAAATTTTGCCATTTCCAACTGAATATATTTATTAAACAACTGAAAATTAAGGTAAAATTCTAGTTATTTGACTTCTTGTTGTCTAAGAAAGGGTTTAGGTTAGGGAAATGAAACTTTCAGGAATGGGTCTATAGGCTAAAGTATGTCCCAGGAAGGTATTTTAAAGTACCCAGGCCCTCTAGAGGGAAAAGGAGTGGAGGTAGTTGCTTCCAAATACCTTCCCAGAACATACTTAAGCCTTTAGACTCATCCCTGAAAGTTTCATTTTCCTAAACTAAACCCTTTCTGAGATAGCAAGAAGTCAATTAACTAGAATTGACTTAGAGGTCAGGGCCCTGACCTTTGATGACAGAAAATTCCACCGAAGAATTTTCACATGTATCACAATAACAGATTCTATATGTAAACAATGGGGAAATTGCATATTTTACAGCCCTATCCTAAGGGGCTGCGGGGGTCGTTTCATCCCCAGGGGCATAGCTATTAGACCTTTCAACTATGCTGAACCAAAAGGTTATCTAAAATTTTGATCGGATGTTTTTTGGAGAAAAAAGGATGTGAAAGGGTGCTAGTTGTCCTCCTATATTTTATGTTGCTTAAGAAGGGCACTAGAACATTAAATTCCCATTCGAATAAATCCTTTCCTAATAACACGGACTATTGGTTTTTGTTTTTTGTTGTTGTTTTTTTCCTAGGGATGACCGTTTCGAACGACGGATCTAAAAATATTGGGAGACGGCTCACTTGATAGAGACTCATCCTATACTGCACAATCTAGCCTTTGACAAGAGCTTAAAGTGACAGAAAAAACGTTCTAGTGTCACTTTTAAGTGAACCAAAAGGTTGGAGGGCAACGAGCCGCCCCTCCGATGCTCCTATTTTCCCCAATGTCATCCAACTTGGAGATAACTTTAGTGTTGTTACTTACTTCGTCAAAAAATACTTGTTTTTTGTTAAAATTTAATTTAAAAAGGGACATGTGATTACATCCTGCGAACGTATGCTAAGAATATCAATAAAACATGCTATCGTTTTAAGAAATTTAGCTTTAATAATGCTAATTACAATTGTTTACTTGAACTATCACTAAAAAATTCACAGATCCAAATTTCAATATATATGTCCAACAATTGACGTGTGGTTCATGTGGATCGTGTCATCATACAACTGCTAGCTGGGCATCGGGCATTGGCAATAGAGGCGTGTCATGAACTGTAGATTAGAGGTCTTCATATTAGTCAGAATACACGGCACTATACCAATTTTCTACTGACAGGACAGAGTACGGTTTTCGGGATAATTTCCCGCGAGCAATTATAGGGGAGCTATCCCCGCATGAATTATATTCAGGAAATCTTAGGCAGGGGGGGGGGTGAATTCCTGGAGATAATAAACCGAGCCCCATTAGCCTCCGATCTGTATTCAAAAGTCAAAAGCAAACTGTATTCAAAAGCAAATTTTGAATGCGAATTGTGGCGGAAATACCATAGTCTGATATTATGAATTATTGGCTTCAAATTTTATCTGTCAACTTTGGTCAAACTATTTTGCCATGTTTTGCTTTTCGAAAGAATCTTGAATACAAACTGAGGTCGAAAACGACACTGCGGTAAACACAATAATACATACAGCACACGCCTAACCTACGAGAAGATAAAAAAGGAAAAATATCCCTTAAAATTGAATGAAACTTAGAATTTAAATAAAATTTTTATTAAAATTTCCTCTTGAGATACTTACAAGCTATAATCAATAAAAAACTTTCAACTATGACGAACATGGATATCTAAAATTTCTATTTTCGATTGTTGTAGCCTTTTCTTTTTCATCAGTATTTTATTTTTCTGCAGCATTGCCATATTCTGCGACATTTTCCTTTTCTGCAAATTTTCATATCTCAGCATTATTTTCTACTGGACATCCACATTCAGCTTCTGCTAAATTGGAGACTAGCCTCTCTGCGCCATGAGACTTAAGCAAGGAAGGAGTAACACCCGGCATTTCTATCTATCCAAAGCCCATTGAAAATTATAAAGTATCAAAAAGAGAGATTCGAAATGCGAGTATTAAAAAGACACTACAGAAATATGACACGGGTTGGAGCCCCGGTGTTGATATATGTTCTAGATCTCTAGTGTCTTTTCAATATTGACATTTTCAAATCCTCTCTTCTTGGTGATATCTGTGCATACAAAACATTCGTACTGAAACAAATTCCTGTTTGCGTTGAGCGCACACAGCCCTACGGGACGATCATCACGAAGAACTATCCGGACGACGAGTCCTCCGCGCTCGACACCCCCGGGCGCTTCCGGGTGAACATCCACGTCGGCCAGGGCAAAGCCGACCCACTCGTGGCCGCGGACGCACAGCCGACCGATGTCGATGTGTTCCAGCCGCATCCGCTGTACGGCACGGCCGGGTCTGCGTGATCGATCCGGCCGCGCGGACGTCGGACACCGTGCTCGCCCTGCTCCGCGCGCCTGAGACCGCGGCCGAGGCTTACGTGGCCATGGTCGAGGAGAACGAGGTCCGCGCGGGTAATGGTTGAAAATTATGCAAAAGGAAATTTTTATGCAAGTTTTGATCGTTCTCCAAGAAACAGTCTAAGTAACACCAAAATTCTAGCTTGGAGAATGGATAGATCTGAGATTAATGAATCCATTAATAGAAGTATGTTGTCCTTGTGTTGCAAGTTAAAGCTGCATGCTTGTCGCAAAATCGCCTGTTCCAGAGGGAACTTCAGTTTAAAAAAAGGAAAAGATCATAAAAATGGAGGGGGGGTGTAATATTGATGGAAATCATGCCATTCAGCATATCAGTGAGCCATACTACATAGGTTTTCAATCTCTATTAAAACCCCTGAAAAAAAAACTAACAAAAACCCTTGATATGGCCCTGTTCCTCCACAACAAAACTTGGATTTTCTCCTACTGCAAAGAAGAACTGAATTTTGCTCGTTTATGTAATTTCTTCTCTGAACAAGACCTTTAAAGGAGGGGGGGCTAAACAAGACCAGGGTGCAGGGGGACATCCCCCCGTGAAAAATCACAATTTTGTAGCGTGCAAAACATTTTCATATAATTTACCCTCTTCCCTGAAGAAAAAGGAATTAATATGCAAATTTCATTTTAATAATTTATGTGTGGAGAGCCAAAATCAAACATAAATTAACTTTTTCTCATTTTATATAATATTACAATATTTGATGAATCAAATTTATATAAAAAGGCAATTTGCTTTCTATTTTACAGGCTGTATGACTGGGATTATACCTTGTTTACCCGAACTGAAACCCTACTTGACCAACTGTTTAGAAGAGAGGCAAGCTCTGGTCCGGGCTGTAACTTGTTGGACATTGAGCCGTTACTCACACTGGGTTGTGTGTGAGGACACTTTGATGGATAAGGTAAGATGTTGTTTAACTTGTGTTCGCAAATTTAGTACTCAATATCATATCCAGTATTTTTAGATAAAGACGTGGGCTTGCACTTTCTAACCCAGAAAAAAAAAGATCATTGAAATACTCGGTCCGAAAGCTGTTTTCGTCATTTGTCTGCATGTTCTGGAAGCAATTTATTATTCATTTGTTCATCCTTATTTAATGTAAGGTTGTTCATTGTATGCAATCGATTTTTCTAGTCATGTGATAAGGGTCCAGGCTGTGCAGAATAAGGCAATTAGAAGTTTGGGTGAGTATCATGTGTGTGGTAGTACTAAAGATTGTTATAAAGATTTAGATATTTTGAATATTGATTGTATCAAGTCTCAGCAAATTTTAATTTTTGTATACAGTGTCATAATTTATATATTTTTTATTTCGTATATACAAGTTTGGCTACCATAGGAAAGTGGCAAGTTTGCTCCTGAGTCTCCAAAAAGGCTAAGAATATTAAGGAAAGCCTTTAAGAAACTGTTGTGAGGGATGTCAAACAAAGTCGATCCACACAATATACAGGAGTGTTTTCAAATAAACACAGAAGCTATATCCAAGGAATATTTAAAGGTGTTACATTAAAACTTTAAAGTCATGTTGGGAGGAGTGTTTTAAAAGGACGGAAGGGCAATTTTCTTTCCCCAACCTCTGGTATTTTTTTGTATCTTACTTTTATTGTGATAGGATGGAGCTATAGAAGTGCAATTCAGGCACTTCTTGCGTGCAAGATGAGTAAAACTCCGGTTTTTTTAAGAGGTGACTCTCATTTAGTAACTCAAAGATCATTTATTAAAAAAACCTTAAAGTTTATTCCTTATAGAATTTTACTTCCAATGTTGAATCATCTTTATGTTGGAAAACTTAATAAAAATTATTTGCTTCACTATGGTGTGCCTGAAAAAAAACTCTTTTTTGTTCCTCAATTTGTTGATAATCATTTCTTTCAGTCAAAATCTAAAGATTCTCTGGAAAAAGGAACTAACCTGGACGAGTTGGAGCGCTGGCTGGACCGCTTCGCGGAAGATTACCTATAGGCTGGCAGCCGCCTTCGCCTTTTCGGCGATCGCCGTCCAATCCACACGGGCAATATCGTCACCGCTGGCCACCCAGCTGCCACCGACGCACGCGACATTGGGTTGAGATAAATAGTCCGCCGCGTTACCCGGCCCGACACCGCCGGTCGGGCAGAAACTGATTCCGCCGAGCGGCGAGGAGAGCGATTTCAGATAGGCCGCGCCCCCCGCCTGTTCGGCCGGGAAGAATTTCAGGACGGCATAGCCCTCCTCGCGCAGCGCCATTCTTCTTCTGTTTTTCACTGACTGTTACTGTCCTCGTTTCTATCTTCTTTATATTTTTTTTTATCTGAAAATTAAACCCTAATATATCTAATTTTCCTAATTATATGCAACATTTAATGGATTCTTGATATCCAGGTAAAGATCTGTTCAAAGAACTTACCTTTAAAACCACAAAAACAATAAACCAACAATCAATTTTTGATATTTCACACTGATGGACTTGAGCATAAAGAGCAAAGGTTGAGAAAGGAAGTGCCTCCCTCATATCTAAATATATATAATAAGTTGCATGTTTGTTTGTTTGTTCGCATTCTTAATTCATAAAAAGTTTTCGACTTGATGTAACTATTGTCACAGGGGGTGCTGCCTAGCTCGTTTTTTTGTGAAAAATGGCTGTTTTATGTTTGCAAGCTTCGTCCTAGTGGGGAACTAATCAGATAAGCCTGATGCGCAAATTTAACTTTTGAGTAATTTTAACAAATTACGTAATTTATATTGATGCGTAATTTTAACAAATTACGGAGCAAATTTAACTTTGATCGTCAATTTTCTTAGCTGCATCACCAAGGTATGGGTTTTGAGTAATAATATTAAGAAATGAAATTAAAAATTATGGATCCTTATATATACTCAACAGGCTTTCTCAACAAGTACAATTACAAACACATCTCTTTCTCTTTGGTTCTTCAGGGCGTTGATATTTAGCAAAGTTGATGAAGACCTCCAAGGGAGAAAGAATGAATCATGATGAAATAATTAATAAATTTATCAATACACCACTTCAGAAATAAGAAATATCTCGATACAGTATTTTTGCCCTTAGATTCAACACCTAAAATTTGGTCTAGATGCAAATGTTATTTACTCCTCGTCTATTTTAGGTACCGAAAAATAAATCGTAATCAATATCCTCCCTAAATGATCTTTTAAACCGCATTGTTTACGTAGTTTGAAACACATATATAAATCTATCTATATTCACAGGTACACAGGTACAGGAGACACAGGGACACAACTACAATGGCGCGTAACTAATATTGCGCGTAACGACTTACGCGCGCGAGAGGGCTTCCAAAAATTTTTTCCGAAAATTATCCGATTCTTTTATTATTCATAATTTATCAAAAGGAAGTAAATACAAAATTTGAGAAAGGTTGCTACAAAGCTTTCGGTTGCCACATATATTTTTCTATTATTCCTATATCAAAGAAAGTGTTTCTTCTGTCTAGTTAATCAGCACAAAATCTATCGGCCCGCGCGCAGGAGATCACCGAGGAGATGGCCTACCGCATGCAGGCCCGGCCCGAGTTCATGCAGGCTGAGCAGATGTAAGGGCGCGCCAGCCCTCGCAATTGCGCCGATTAAGCCGGATTTAACGCAGCGGCTGTAGGGTGCCCGCAGTCAAAAATTCCCGACCGAGAAGTGGAGTGCCAAATGGCGGTCGACACCAACATGCCGATCCTGATCGTAGATGATTACAAGACCATGCTGCGCATTATCCGCAACTTGCTGAAGCAACTTGGCTTCAACAATGTTGATGAGGACAGCGACGGTAGTGCTGCCTAGCTTATGAAGAAACACGACCACGAGATTTTGAGACCTCCTTGGAGCCACCGTCTTCAATTGTAGTTACCTTGTCATAGTTGTATAGCGATATTTTGGTTCTTTTTATTTGTCTTTGTAGTGCTCCGTCATTTTCTTTTTGTACAAAGATGAGTTTTCAATAAATAATAACAATAATTCGTGATTGGTGCATGGTTATTGATTACTTTAAGCTTTTTTTCTACTTTTATGTATTTACCTGTACATTTGATTATGTTTAATTTTAATCACCAGTTTACAGCTTTTGTCAAATCGATTGGCTCCTTTTTTTTTGAGCATAGCTTTAAATAAAACGTTAATGACGTAATAGCATTTAGAAGGGAGGGAGAAACAGTAGGCTTACCCCTGTTTGTATTAATTTTGATCGTTTTTAATTTGACTTGATTGTTCATTTTAAATTCTCGTAAGCATACCTTCATTTGAAAAATACTCCAATTTCTGATCACTTTTCAATTCATGCCGGAAATAACCCTTCCATGGAAATTTTTCCGACTCAAATCTTTGCCGACTCAATTTTACATATTGAGAAGTTTCTGGGGGTTTGGAATTATCTAGAGGATTCTTTCATATGAGGGGAAGGGGGAGAGCTTAATTCATGATCTCTGCTTTATTCTAACTGAAAGAACAAATGAAATAGATATCCAAAAGTCTAAAAAATCTCTGGCAACTCTGAAGCTACACGATGCTAACAGTTTTTCCTTCCAGAAAAGAAAGACTGCCTTCTGCCATCGAACGACATAA
Organism: Alatinidae sp. Z8VKAUB7J3; assembly: GCA_010016025.2. NCBI lineage: Eukaryota > Metazoa > Cnidaria > Cubozoa > Carybdeida > Alatinidae > Alatinidae sp. Z8VKAUB7J3. The sequence continues at coordinate 65,477,109 of JAAAKM020721499.1, read as the reverse complement.
ATCTGAAACCTTTATTTTACAAAAACTGAACTTAAAGGTGTTCATGAAAAACGGGCTGGGCATAAATAAAAATCTGGCAGGGATAAAAACAAATGTGATGAACATGAATATCACCCCCAGTCCCTCTGAATTCATCATACAATCTGAACGAACAAACCACTCGATGTCAGCAACCCGGCGGATGTCAAAATTATTTCCGCTTACGATAGTGAATTAACCGGCGGCGTCCACAATGTGTTTATTTACGAAAATCATGTATATGCAGTAAACAACAGCGTTCGATATGATGTTATCAACATCGAAGACCCGAAAAATCCCTACCGCGTTTCCCGTTTCGAGTTAAATACCCCCGGCCACGGCGTGCACGACGTCTGGTTTGAGGAAGGTATTGCCTATTCCTCTATCTGGCAAGATGGTTTTCAATTGGTGGATGTTGGGGGTTTCTACACCTACTATCCCTTAACAGGTTTGAAAAAATGGGATTAAATAAAAGCTACGTTTGGTGGAGAGTCAAGAAGAAGATATGCAAGAAAGTCTATTATTTCCTGTCTTAATATCCTTCTGATAAAGTCGATTCAAATAAAGTTGCCATTGTGGTACAAAAATGGTTTTTAAATAAAAATTCGTTTTCATTATAAACTAAAATGCTTTGTTGAGTTTTCAATTTAAGAGTTTTAAGTCTGGAAACAGAACGAATGATTTACTGCATTTTCTGTTTCTTGTCAAAAAAAAAAAAAAAAAAAAAAACTTTTAGTACACCTCAGTTTGGGTAATTCAAATAATATGTAACGATTGACATAATTACTACCCCCCCTTCCAGAAAACTTTTTACCCAGCACCCCGGGAAATTCTTTGTTTTCAGATCTTAATAGCAATTCATAGAAAGATATACGCATTAATGTTTCTACCTTGTTCTTAAAATATAGCAAAGAAATAAACATAGATGTTTGAAATTATGAAAGTATTTGTCAAACTCAGAATAGAAAGGTAGTACAATAAAAAATTCCAACATCCGAAAGAATCTTATTGAAAGGAGTGCTGCACAAGTGCTGCATTAAATCTAATGCTGACGTGCTGCATGGTGTACAGCATCAACCCTCACCGACATATAAATATGAATATATCGCATTTTTTATATCTTATTGTTTCTTTGGGTAGGGAGCGGGCATTACCTTTTCGTTCCCTCCCAGCACCCATTGAGGACATTACTATAAAAAATGATTTGTCCGATGAACTGACACATGATGAATCTATAATTAATTAAAATATTTCAGCCCTCCTCCCAATAAATATTTGCAGAGGATCGCTTTTTAAGGGATGATTATTATCATTATTTTGATCATTTGATTTTGGATGATTTCGATCATTATCAAAGGACTATTATACGAAAATCAAATTAGAATACAAATAGAGAGTGATTGACTAATTTCACCCAAAGAAGGTTTATTAAGCATTATTCCTCACTTTTTTCTGCAATTAATGACTTGCCACATTCCTTTTATAGTTGCCTTGCTTTTGTTTACATTTTCCATTTGAAATAAGATAATGTTGAATTAATAAGGTATCTTCATCATCTGTTGGAAATAATACGAAAATATTAAATTATGGTTTGATTATCTGGTGTTATATATTCTGGTTAACATGATATCTACTATTGATGTTCCTTATAATATCTTTTTAATTTATGTTCCTTATTTTTTCTGCTGAAGAGGTTAATGTTCCCCTTTTTGAGATCATAAAAGTAAGGTTAAGGGGCACACCCTTCGTACTATGACCGTTTCACCATTTCTGGATTTATCAAACAGTTCGTAGCAATGGACCGTTAAGGAGAGACGCGGCTCAATAGTAACCAAAATTCTTAAAAAAAAGAATTTTGATACTAATATATATATCAAAGGAATTAAATTTTAATGCTTACCTCAAATATATAAGTTTCATCTAGTTAAATCATTCCCATCAATAGTTACAAGCCTGAGAATATTTGTCTTATTTTGAAAAAAGGAAGAAACACCCTTGAAAGTCATAGAATCTCAATGAGATTTTGTGTGTCAGAAGGATGTCATCGGATGCTAGTATAATGTGCCAGACTGACCTCAAGTGCTAGGAATCATCAGAAAAAAACATTAATTAGGATTTGCCATTCCGATCAAAGTTGCCTCTGCTCAAACAAAAACAAGCCAAAAACTAGCTAGGTCAGTTTTAGTTAATAATTTCTTTTTTAGCGAAGAATGTTGAAAAATCCTTAAGTTCTATAATATGTATCAGAAGGTTTGTCATTGGGTGCTGACAAGTTGTGCCACGCTGACCTCAATTGCTAGGAGTCATAAGAAGAAACACTAATAGGGATATTATTTGAGAATCTTGGCAGTTTAAGTAGGCTAGTTGGATTTGAGCTGGTAGGCTTACTAATGACATGAATTTACTTTCATAATCCTCTCCCTCATTGTAGAATAAAAAAAAAGTATTCTGTAATCAAGGGTTAAACAGTATCCCAAATTCTATATGGCGTTGGTAAATGTTCTTCTCAACACTAACCCCAGTTTCTATTCCTGGAAATTTCTATATTCTTTGATCCCAGCTTCAAATTCTTGAAAGTAAGCATTTAAACTCCGGAACACCTGTAAATGTAATTCAGTGTACCATATACCTTGTCTAAATTAAAGTCCAAATTTTTAGATGATTCAGATCCATAAATCGCAAAAATTGCAAGGGGAATTACTACTGCAATTGCAATAATTGCCATTTTACTTTGATTATTCATGACAACAAAACTTCCCAAATTATTAATAAATCTATAAAATCTTAATAATATTACATGCTAAACTTATAAGATAATTAATAATATTAGCCGTATGCCAATAGTCTCAATCTCACTAAATGATGAAATTCTATCTGAATTAGACAAATTACAATCAAGTATGGGGTTCACTGGTAGATCTGAAGCCATAAGAGCAGGAATTAGAGCATTTGTTTCAGACGTGCTTTCATAACGAAAAAAAAAGTATTGTTTTAGAGATTATGGAAGATATGTCTGCAAGACTGGCTCAAGTTAAGTGACTCGTAATATTTCCCGAAGTTTTAGAATTTTGAAAACTTGCACTTTACTGGAAACACGAAACTGACAAAAAAAAGGATATTATTTTGGAGGAGAGAAGTCCATAAGTAGCCTTCAAAAAACAAAAGACTAATTGACAAGGTTCTTATTAATCATTCATTGACGATTAAATCGATGACGGTACTACGGTACCTGGATGACTTTTAATATACTGTGAGTTTTTTAAAAATCCTCGAGAAAATCAAAACATGCATTTACCCCCTGGTATCAAAATATATTAAAGAAAATCTTTGGTATATGAACGATGAAGATGGCTTGGCCATAATATGGCCCCTCAAATTCTTTCCCATATTAATAGATCAGGTGCACAATTTGTTGAGTGTGGGAAAATTCCTTAAAACCTTGTATGATAATTGCTTGGACATTACTTTCGCAAACCCAATAACAAAAACTAGTACCTTCCAATTAAAACGCACGCGATTATCAAGACATAAAGAAAATCACACTAAATTTCTTCAAGGAAGATGAAAATTTCAAATCCAAAGTACTTTGAGTGATAAATAGAAAAGTTTACAGAAGCAAAAATTTGGCATTTTCCCACGGGTACGAAAGTGCTGCCATCTATTGTTTCTACCCGTTTCTGTTCGTGATTTCATCTGAGTTTATCATTCGGTTTTTCGAACTTGGGATTACGGTAGAGAAATGGTATCAGATGTGCCTAATAAACTTTGAAAGTTCTCTCATTGCTAAAGAAATTGAACCTTATCCTTTGCTCCTTTCTAAGTGGTGACGTTAGAAAGTTGGCCTACGGCAAAAAAATCAACTTTTTAACTAAGACAGATAGAATTTTTTTTCGACGGCCTTAGCGTAAAAAAAAAAAAAAAAAAAAAAAAAAAAAAAACACACACAAACAAAAAAAAACAAAAAAAAAAAATCGTTGAAATTAAAAATATATACAATTCGTTATAATTCGCTTTCAATTTCAGAGGTTCCAAAAATATACTGTACAACGGTGTCCTTGGGCCAATGTCGGGCTTAAAATTCAACCTGTTCTACATGGTTACGAGCCAGGGCGTCTTAATATTCTGAATCAGCACAATCGTTTACCCTAAAACCACTCTCAAACCAATTACAACATATATGTGCAACTTCGTGAAAAATACAAGCCTGGGGCTCCCGAGGTCGAGCTAGGCGACGGCGGTGATGGCGTGGGTGCACACGTTGCGGTGCGTGAGCATCACGCCTTTGGGTTCGCCGGTGGTGCCACTCGTGTAGTAGAGGTGCGCGACATCGTCGGGGGCGACGTCGGCAGGAGTGATCGAGGCGTCGCCGGCGACGGCCTGCGCGTAGCTGTCGTCATCGATCCAGATCACGTTCCCGATCGCGTCCGCGACCGCAGCGGGAGTGAGCTCGCGGCGGGCGAACAGGCGGTCGCAGCCCGCGTCGCGCAGCACGGCGATCTGCTCGTCGGCCGGGTAGGGGCTCACTTCTGATGTGTCCCATCATTAGTGTAAAATCCTTTTGTTTGCGTAGCCTGTGATTGATATCTAAGAAATCCAAATCTCTGTCAAGTTTTGGTAAACATGATATAATTCCAAAATCCTATCTACTTTTTGCCGCATGTTTATTCACCAAATTCCAGGTTTATTTCGATTTTTCAGTATATCAAAATACTTATTTGTTTGTAAAATGACTAGATTTAAAATTAGATTTTCTGACCGTTGAAATTGACACAGATTAATTTTAAAAATCTAAATTCTTATGAAAGAAAAGAGAGCTGAAGCCAAAAAAATTACTGCATAGGGGTTTTATAGAACGGGTGGACGTATAAACTTCGGATCGGATGGGGCTTATTTGATCGGAAGTTCTAGTGCCCTTTAAAGAGACAAAAACGAACCGAGGGCAACCATTCCCCCCAAGCCCATCGTTCCACAAAACAAATCCAATCAAAATTTTAAGAGAGCTATTTTGTTCAACATTGTTGAAAGATCCAGTAATTATGTCTTGGGGATGTCAACCTCCCCACAGTCCTCAGGGTAATTCGTTCATTGCTTACATATAGTAAAATTATCGAGAAAAGTATGTATTTTGAACTTTACTTTCCAAAAAAACACATCAAAAGAATCACATTTTAATGCTGATGTTAAATATATAAGTTTTATCAAAATTAGTCTTACCCATCAAAAGTTACGAGCCTGAGAAAATTTGCCTCACTTTAGAAAATAGGAGGAACACCCCCTAAAGTCATGCAATCTTAACGAAAGTCACACAATCAGATTCAGCATATCAGAGAACCCTATTGTAGAAGTTTTGAGCTCATATCTACAAAAATGTGGAATTTTGCATTTTTGGCCAGAAGACAGATCATGGATGCGTGTTTATTTGTTGTTGTTTTTTTCCCAGGGGTGATCGTATCGACTCAAAGGAACTTGCCTACACAAGAACTGGCTATAGATATGGTCTCTTCAGGTTTAAATGCTTACGTCACCTGTATCGATTCAAAAAAGTTGGATAATTCATTTGCCGGCCGTCTTTTTGATGAACATTTCTTAGAAGATTTGCCTGTTGATGTAGATCCATGTGGTGAGAACGGTGAGTTTCATACTTTTGTTTATGATGGACCTTTATTTAAAACTCCTGTAAATATTGTTCATGGCCAAGTAGTTGAGCGAGATGGATTTGTCTTTGCCGATCTTATTCCTGCTTGATTGAAATGAAAGTCGTCTCTTTATTACCCACCTAATTTGTTCATTTGTACGAAATTTTAAACCAGTGAAAATACAAAATTAAAATTATCACAATCCCCCCCTCCTTATTAATAATTCGCCCCACTTTACTATTTAACGACTTTAGATTATTTAATTTGAATATTCAACTGACAGTTTAACGATTAAATTGCAAGAAATCGAAACGAAAACATATTGGACCAAATGCGGTGTTATCGTTTCAAGGTATGGTGCCTTTTCTATTTTCATTAAGTTGTTTACATCTACTTGATAAGTAATCATGAAGCTGGGTTCATGTTTACCTACAATTTCATATAGGCAAATTCTGGAGATTTCTTTGATGCGTTAGAGCAAATTTGTCCGCTGTTGTTAAGGTAAAAATAACTGACTTTCAAATAACATCTACCAAGTCATTTTTTCGTGTCTAATACTGTCTCGCTCTCTCAGAACGCGACCTTTTGTTTGCGATGTGACAAAGATACAATTTGAGCTAAAATCAGAAATAAATTTAGTTTATTCCTATAGGTAGGCCGCCGAGTTGAGCGTGAAGGCCAGCAGCGCGCACCACCACGCCTCGCGCAGGAACGGCCACAGGATCGATTGCCGGATGAAGCCGAATTGCGGCAGGCCGTAATAGAAGATTGACGTTTTACTGGAAACAAGGTTTTTCCAGGGGTGATCGTATCGACCCAGTGGTCCTAGAATGTTTGCGATGGTTCATCCTAACGGAAATTAAAAGTTCTAGTGCCCTTTTTTAGTGACCAAAAACATTGGAGGGCACCTGGGCCCCCTCCCAAGCTATTTTTTCCCAAAGTCACTGGATCAAGATTTGAAGATAGCCATTTTGTTCAGCCTAGTCAAAAACCCTAATAACTGTCTCTTTGGGGACGACTTAATCCTCCACGGTCCCCGGGGGAGGGGCTGCAAGGTACAAACTTTGACCATTGTTTTACCGGCCGCGCTGCGATGCGGTCCCCATCGTCCCTCCGCAACAACGATGCCGAACGCCGCGTGACCGCAAAGCCGTCTGTCCCCGTGTCCATAACCAGCGCGTCCACGACTTGGTTGCAGCGCCTGCGCGGGCGCATCTGGGCCCGCATCTACAACTGGCACTGGATCGACGGCCATCGGGCGGCGCGCTCGTCGCAGCTCTACGGGTCGCATTTCGGCCTGCTGATGGACGTGTTCGCGATCCGTGGCGTCGTCAACCTGCGCGGCGACAACACCGGCACCGAATGGTACGACGCCGAACAGCGCGCGTGTGTACAGGGTGCTAAAAATATTACATTAAAGGGATCTAAAAGTGATGTTTTCTTCAATATACCCCCCCTTCCAATTATATAATCTATTGACATACTGAAATACTTTTAGGTATTCAGTGTTGGCATCTAAATAACCATATATTTTTGTATGTATGATTTCTTGCTCACTCTACATTCTTTTTAATCTATTTTTTCGTTTTATCTATCAGTTCTGTTTGAACTTTATTGAAGTGAGAAGTCTGGACTGATTGAAAATTCTTAGTTTGAACACTGTTTTTTTTAATTATTCATTTGTGTTTTGCTGACGATGGTCCTGCGGGGCCTACGTCGCCGGCTTCCAGCACTACCTCCGCGCCGATCTCGGCGTCACGATGGACCGCGAGTACATGGTGATGAACCCACACGCCGGCTCCGATTGGAAGCGCCCCGCGGAGGCGTGGTCCGCGTTCCAGGGCTACGTCGACGTCGCGCCGGATCTCGCGCGGGGAATGGCGGACAACCCGGACCTGCGCGTGTTCATCGCCAACGGCCTCTACGACATCGCGACGACATTCTTCGCGGCCGAGAACAACGTCGCACGCAGCACCATGGACCTCGAGCGCGTCGTCCTGCGGAACTATCCCGCGGGGTTATCAGAGAGCAAAGTCCTTTTCCCCCAAATGTATTTAATATAAATTTTGAGATAGTCAATTTATTCAAAATAGTCCAAAGACCATATAACAAGGCTTTTGGGGTTAAAACAAACCCCTGGAGCCCGGGACAAGGGTTGTAATTTATGTCCCTGGGGCATTTAAGGTTTTATGAAAGGGGTGGGGTCATAACCTTTAGTGGAGGCTCAGTTGATTCAAATGCATCTGATTGAAATTGTAAGATAGCCACATTTTCTTCAAAATAGTCTAAACAACATAACAATACTTCAAGGGTTGGCACAACCCCTCAGACGCGGTCCTTGGCCTCTCGCGCTCGTTCCAGAGCCACAGCTACCACTTCGCCGTTGCACAGGGCGACAATAGAACTGGGTTACTAGACCACCTGTATTTCGAACACTTGTAGCGTATCCACCTCACCTGAATCGCAGCCTTATCAGTACATTTCAGTACATATATTATTTGCTCACAGAACAAGTTTAGTTGTAACCTTAACTCATTTTCACTTCGGTCAATACTTGGCTGTAACAGATGGTATGGAACCTTCAGTTTCACTAGGATACGGTCAGAAGACTCACAAAATCCCGGTACGCATAAGTTACGCCGCAGGTTTGACGAAAATGAAGCTGAGACATGCCAAAGCGATTCAGGACTTCAACCGAGCCTTAGCATATAACCCGAAGTTTTTTCAGGTATGAAACATGCTATTAAATTCTATTTATACGAGCTTCGACCATTCTGAGTAAAACATTGAGGAGTAGGAGGACATCAAGTGAAAATTAAAAGGTCTATTTCTTCTTATCAGGCGTTTTTGAGCAGAGCTGCATACTATGGAATGAAAGGAAGGTATGCAAAGGCAATCATGAACTGCAACGAGGTAATCAGACTGCAGCCAAAGAGTATTCGTGGATACTTGTATCAGGAAAAAAATAAGAAAAGCTAGATGAAGATTTGGACTATATACAAAAGGTTAAGAATCAGGAAGAAAGTAACAAAAGCAAGAAATTTAACTCAAGATTGAGAAAGAGCGAGTCTAAATCCAACTTAAAAATGGCAAAGATAGGATTCAAAAATGAAATTGGTCAAAACCTAAAATCATCCTTTTTGAATTGATAGTTCGTTCTTTTTTTACCTTATTATGAGCTAAATTCTTTCTTTCTCAACGTTCAAGATGCCTCGTTACATAATATGTTGCCAAATATTCGTGTCATTTTTCTTCTTTTTCTTCCTGCTAATAGTTTGAGTTGGGTGGGGGTGCGATCAGCTGTGTTGACCTAGGCTGCTTGGTACAGATGTGAGCTGTTGGTAGCAGTAATAGTGGTGGTAGTACTTGCATTGGTAGACTTATAATTTTAGAGCAATGTACAGTAGACGATGTATAGATTAATGTGAATAAACTGATATTCTATTCTAAATTACTTTCAAGATTTCCTTTCGAATCTTTGCTCCTAGATATAAGTAAAATTATATTTAAAAAAAATTACCGATAGAAGGGAGAATTCCTACTATAACACCCCCTTTAAACAGCTTAACTAATCCATACAATCATCTTGTAATTACATTTTTGCTCAAAAGAAAATAAAATTTTAAACACTCTAATTTGGTCTACTAATCTAGACGTTACTTATGCCACACGTTGTGTTTCTCTTCCTTTCTTTTAAGCTGTAGCTTCATTTTGTCAATACTAATTTCTAATTTACTTCATGGATGAAATAGGCACAAAATTTGATCAAATTTTGACACAGTGTAAAAGCTGCTTCTAGAAACAAGAGAAGACACTGAAAGACAAACACCTGCATGGGATCTTAGAGATTATTAAAAACTAAATTTCTTCTCATTTTGAATCAAGTATGCAGAACAAATTGGGTTCCAATTTGGAATTACCACTGGAACCAATTACCATCAAATACACTGGAAACAAATAATACATACACAAGCTAGCAAAAGTTACTAACCCCTCATTGCCGAAGGTGATTATTACCTAAAAGCCGACTGTTTCTTAAAAGTCCTCTATATGTCTCACAATTTGTATTGGCCTAGATTTCGTTTCAGTGTGTATACCTTACTACTGAAGTTATCAACCCCTTGAAACTTTCAAACTGGTATACCTCATGAAGGAATTTTTGTACCAGATAGTGGATGTCATATACTTTGATCAGCTCATCAAGAGCTAGTGACTATAATTTACCGAAATTTGTGTTACCATTACTGCAATTTTTCTGCCACAATCCCGCAAAGAATTTTTAACTTCTCAAATGGAAGGGGGAGAGCGCCAGTTTTGATTCCCCTCCAAAATAAAATTGTCCAAATCATACAAAAGTATAAAAAAAAGGTATGAATAACACCAACAGTTACATTTTTATTGCAATATGGGACTTAAATGTGGTGAAATTGATAAAAAATGTGTAGATATGAGCAATTTTAAATAAGCCATAAAACATTTTCTACGATGGTAGCCTGCAAACCCTGCTAATATTGAAGTAACATCTGGCAATCCTGGTAGCCATTTTGCTAAGCAAAACTGATGGCCATTTTATATAAAATTTGATATTTATGGTGGTAGTATCCAGTCATATATTTTCTTTGAGCTAGAAAATTCGCCTTTTTTCTAATAAAATGAAAGATCATGATTTCATGGGCTATTCCTCTAAAATTATCTCCATCGTCTTTCGATCCTGTACCACTTTGACATTAAGATGGTTTATTTGACACGAAAGAGAATATCTGTCTCATAGATTTAGAGTATTTATCGACTGACCAACTATTATGCTTGATCAATTACGCAGTATCATCCGCACAAATGGGCAACGGCGTAACCAACCTTGCCATGGAACCTTCGGCCAAGTCGGGGTAAAAAAGTGGCCACAGATGACCGCGGACCTATCACGCGGATGTTCTCCAAAATTGCGTTGGCTTAACTGCTTCCCCCCCCCATTCCGCCACGGCGGGTTCCCGGCCTTGTAGGATTGCCCAATCTCTCCCATTCGCAAATCGTTCGCCGTTATGCGCCAAATGATACGCCCATTTTTGCTGGCGGCCTTTCGCCCAAGATCGTAAATAAAATTTTCTCCACCCTGCCGCCACGGGGTTAGTAAGCTCGAACAATTCGAATAAATTGAATAGGCAAATTAAGCTTAAAACAACCATAAGTATTTTACTAGTGTAGCATAAATGAAACCCAAAACAAATAGAAACTAAATAAACAATCATAGCAAATAAATATACACCATTTACGAACATAAATGAATAAACAAGCCTTAAAATGAATAAAGCTTTAATTAAACCTGCAAAGCAAGATTGAAACGAACAAAAATCAATTCATAAAAAGAATATGGGTACTGCCTCCTACCCTAACTGTAAAAGTCTAAAACCCACTGCGCCATTGCTGCTGTACTGAAAATGGTGCTTTATTACGAGGATTTTCCAATTTTTTCTAATTTTTTCAAATTAACAATGCCCAGCACCACTAAAGAGACCAAATCCGTACCAATTAAGTCAATCTTGTATCCATAACTTGTGCTTATTCTTCCCACCAAGTTTTGTCCCGATCTCTCCACTCAAAGCGTTTTCCACATTTCTGGTTTCCAAGATTTCTGTTTCCCCCCTCCAAGAGTTCTAAAGCACACAAGATCCTTCTAAATATAAAATTTCATTAAGATGTGATCACCTGTTTGTAAGTTACAAATACCTCATTTTTCTAATTTTTCAGAGTTACCCCCCCCCCAACTCCACCAAAGCATCCTCAAACCCCAGACGAGAACGGCCTGCTTTCTGTTTAGCCCTAGACGGTTGGCAAAAACGGACAATCTTCGACAATCTATCATCCTTCATCCGCAGAATGTGTCCTAGCCATCTCAACCTTCCTTTCATTGTCAAACAGTTCGTGGTAACGAACTGTAGCAAGGAGCGACCCGGCTCAATAGTAACCGAAACTCTAAAAAGTGGAATTTTGATACCAATAGTTACATCAAAATAATCGCATTTTAAAGCTGATTTTAAATAATTAAGTTTCATCAAGATCAGTAAAACCCATCGAAAATTACGAGCCTGCCTACGATCACTTATGACTCTTAAAAAGGGCACTAGAAATTCTGATCTAAAACAACTGAGCCCCCTCCGCAATTTATACTGCCATTCCGTCCATAAGGACCTTATGTGCCCACTGGGCATAGTTTACAACACTTGTCCCTAGGTTCTGGTGGGCTGTGTTGTACCCGGAATCTTTGTTAAATAATCATTGGTATATTTTGAACAAAATAGTTATGTAAAAAGTTTAACTCTTTCTCAAAACTTTGCTTTTTAAAACAATAAAAAAAACTTTAGCGTAAAGAGTGCGGCGTTGAGGAAGGAACAACCATTTTCAAAAGCTGGGCAGCACCGCGCTATTGCTATTGTTGATAAAGCTTTCGTCCTGGTAAGTCATCCCCAGTCCAAAAGAGAAGTCTTCGGTCACTTTCACGCGATTCCATATGGAGAGCATGTTCTCAGGAAGTTCGCGAGGAAGGCGAATGCCGTCAGCCTGATTTCCATCCAGATAGCTGTAACCCGCAGAGATATACCATTGCTTCATGAGCTGTCCCTGGAGCTGCATCTCAAAGCCTTCAACCGTGGTTTCGATCACGTCAAAGAGTCCCGCGTCTAAATCGGAAACGACCGGTGATTCTTGTTCAATTTCGTCTTCGGCTGAGCGCGCAGTCGTGAGACCGAACCGGCGCGGCTGCGAGCGGTGTCCTGCGCGACGGCGGTTTCGTCGACGGCGTCTTCGACGAGGATATTCCCCGGTTTCAGGTCGCGGTGGATGACGCCTCGCTGGTGCGCGTGCTGAACCGCATCGCAGATGCCGGCGATGACTTCGAGGCGTTCGCGAACGCCGAGGTTGCGCTTCGAGACGAACGAGTTCACGGGCTCGCCGTGGACGAGTTCCATGGCGAAATAGGGCCGCTCGGAGGAAAGCTGCTCGGAGTCGGACGAGTCGAAGGTGCCGGCTTCTTTTCATTGAAGAATACCCTTTGTTATGTTTTAACAGAAAAACACTGGGAAAAATGTATATGCTCCCTCTTCTACATTTTGAAATACACATTTTGCTCCTATTCGTTTTTGTAAATTGGCACAACTATAGGTTAGACGAATAAAACTTTCAGCAATGAAGCCTGTAGCAAAAGATTTAACTTGAGGACAGACATACATTACAAGGAGCACTTGAGGGTTGCTGAAACCCCTGTTTTTAAAAATATTTAAATCCAGGTGTTTGTCATAAATGCCACTGTTACTACTTTTATGTGTGCAACTATTTCTCTACTATCCGACCATCTGCTGTCGGTCAACTTCGACGCGCACATGGGCAGCGGCTTCCGCATGGCGATCACCGCCGACGTGGTCCGCTCGCTGACTGCCGTGCTGAAGGACGATGCGCCGAAGATTGACAGCAGCCGCGATGTGGAGATTGAGAGCGCCCGGCTGTTTGTCGGCTACACGCGCGGCATGGTGTCGAAGGCTCTGGCCCACGCCCTGCGCCACGCTCCGTCTGCCAAGGTGTTCATGGAGGCCGGCGGCCTGACCGTGCTCACCGACGAGCTGCGGCGCTTCCTGACCGAGGAGCGCGGCCGCGTGCTGCTAGTTGTTGCAATGTTGATTTCCTCTACGTGAAACTTGTACATTGATTTTTATACTCGTGAAACTGATTTTCTCGTGAAACTTTTTGCATACTGATTTTTGTGCATGAAACTGTTGCATGTTGATTTTTCTCTTCGTGAAACTTACATTGATTTTTATCCTTGTGAAGCTGATTTTGTTCATGGAACTTGTAATTTGCTGATTTATGTTTGTGGAACTTGTTGTGGGCTTATTTATGTTCGTGGAACCTTTTGCTTACTTATTTTTGTTCTTGGAGCTTGTTGCGTGCTGATTTTTGTTCGTAAAACTTTTTGCCCTGGGCCCGAGCCAAACCCGAAGGTGAGCTTCGACGCGTGCGTCGAAGGCTCGTACTCGCTGGAAGGCACCTGTGCTCCCCGGATGCGGCCGTCCTGGGACACGGCGATGGCGGATTGTCCGATGGCGCCCAACGAGGTCACCACCAACATCCCGTGCGGGGACACGCTCGAGGACATCCAGGTGGCGATCGACGCGTTGGAGGACACGGGCGGGACCATTCAGCTCGCCGGGGGCTGCGTTCCGTTCACCGGATCCAGCACCGCCACCCAGCTCTTCTTCCGGAACCGCCGCCCGATCGTCCTCCAGGGCACTTAAGCGAGGCGTGCGTTCCGCGTTTGCCGGGCGATAACAGAACGCTGAACTACACTTAATGCCACGCTTGTTGCGCTCTGAAGAGATTTGATTCGCACGTGCGCTCGAGTGAGACGCAACGCGCGTCAACATTCCCAATCACGTGAATCGCGGTCTGGCCTGCGCCTTGCACAAGGGCGAGCAACACAGCTGGCCTCCCACGCAACGGCCACCAATCGAAGAAAAACCGAAGGACACAACCGTGACTCTTTTCAGCAGAACCATTGCGGCGAGCATTTTCCTATCGCTCGTCCTCAGCTTTGGGCAGGTCTAATACACCCCGGCAAATACCTCCTCCCACGGAAAATACCCCAGGGGAAATAAGCTTCCTTCTCCCCCCCCCAGTGGAGAATAAGGCTTTCCAAATTTGAGAATTTTATTTGAGTTTTTTTATTTTCCGTAGGAGGAAGGAATTTTGGACTAGGGTATTATACACCGCTCACTCAAGTTTACGCTGTGTAAAACTCGGGGACAAACCGATTTCTTCGTCAGTTTCTTTCAGCTTAGCATGAGGCAAGGCAAAGAAAAATGACAGAATAGATGGAAAATATTTAATTTGGGCTATATATTTGCACATAAGGGGGTGCCAGTCCTTTCAGAGCGATCAAAGACGGTTCCTTGCAGTCCAAACGCCCCATGTTTGAAACCGGCCCATCAGCAAAGACGCATTTTCCCTGCCCAATGGAAGCCTGCAGCGCCGGGGCGTATTCCGGTTCCACGACAGTGATGATGGGCGCAGTGCCCCATACGTGGCGGAAGTAAGCGGCCATTGCACCAGCCAATCCACCTACACCAGCTTGCAGGAAAATGTGTGTTGGTGCTTCTGGTACTTGCTCTGTAATCTCGTGAGCGGAAACCAGATAACCTTCCATTAGTCGGTGCGGTAGTTCGAAATAACATACTCTGTACTTTGTGTTTTTTATACTTTTATGGGTAATAAAGTTCATTCATTCATTAGGAGGGTGTAAAGAGGGAAGCATTGAATAGAACAGGAAGGAGAAGGAGCATGCATAGGTGTGTTTGCATTAGACAGCTTGGTACTGCAGTGAGAAGTTAATAGTAGTACCATTAGTCAGAAATAATCACCAAAAATAATGGCAAACTTGTAAAATCAGCAAACTTTTATAGATAGCCTAGGACATTATCTGGTCTCACCAGGGAGTTGACTGGGGCAGAATTGCAATGGTAGCAATTAACATATTTGTAAAGAGAACTTCAATGATGGGATGGTATTTGGCTACATTAGCTTCGTGGCATATTGTTTTTTTTATTTTGATTGATTTTCAGTTTAAGTTATCCGTAAACAAAGTTATTTTATTTCCGTTATCTTAAGTAATTTTACGTAATTGAGTAAAGCTTTTCAAAGTGTTTTTCTAAGAAAAAAACTAAAATAGTGCAACAGCCAACGTAATTTCTTTCCTATAAAAAATTTATTTTACTTCATTTCCTGCCAATAGATTATATATCCTTGTTTTACGGTGTGCGTTTAATTTAACCCAATGCAATCCAAAACCCATTCAACTTACGTATGTATATATATATATATATATATATATATATGTATGCCATATAAGATCTATGTCAAATATATGAATATTTCGGACCCTGCTTTGATATCTTTTGTTATCAACAGAAAATTATTTGCTTTTTTCCCAAAACATCGGAGCCACGAGAATAGTTTTTAGTACGAAATATTAAACAAAAGGTCACTGAAAAGGTAAGTTCCATTAAAAGCCCGTTAAGACACATAGAGAAACCGATCGGTACGAAATGAAGTGCTCAAACGACGCGTACAAGATTTTACAGCAAAGATAACGCGTACATGTGCGCTTTCACACTGCTCTCGCTGCCACGAGTTGTCCAGTCACCCCATTAACGTGTTCACAACGCGTGGAGGCGGTCCTGTCCGCACAACAGAAAACGGATTGTGCCGGCCAACAGGCATGGTTCTGTGCTGGTCAATTCGAACAGTGTGGTGGTGGTATCCCCAGTAGCTGCACAGGTTCGATTGAAGGATGTACGGTTCCACAAAGTGGTAGCAGTGGCAACGGTGGTTCGAATAATCCGCCGCCGACAGGAAATCAGCAATGCACTGCGGATGAGGAACTCAAGGTCGGCAGTCATAGTTGTTCTACCAAGGGTATCTTGTGAAAAAAGAATTTTTATGCTAAAAGATACATAAAAAGAATCGAATTTACATGCTGATTTAAAGTATACAAGTTTTATTAAATTTAGTCTTTGTCATCAAAAGTTAGAAAATAGGGGGTAAAACCCGCTGAGAGTCATAGAATCTTAACGAAAATCATATAGAGATAGGTTTTCACTCAGCCACTTTAAACAATCATATTTCATTTCCTTTGTTGATTCTACTTAAACATTCCTCTTTTCTTGTCAACCCGTCGCCCAAAATCTTCATTGCCACTACTAAAGTCTGAGCCAAAGAGTATTTGTAACATATAAGACGAAGATGTTATCTTGAAAAATGATAAATCGTGCAATGAAGAACATGAATGAGAACACCACAGGCGGAAAGTGAACAGCAAAGGAATAAGTATTGCAACGAAAAAACAAAGATCGAGTGACATCTTCTATAATCATCCCCATTAACTGTATTTAAGAACTTGCAGCCAGAAAATGTCATCTTGAAAAATGTTAACTCGTGCAATGAAGATGATGAATGAGAGCACCACAAGAGAAACGTTAAAGAAGCAATGCAAAGATATAACAAAGATCGAGTGACATCTTCTACAATCATCCCCATTAACTGCATTTAAGAGAAACAAGGGCAGAAAAGGGGACGGCTTTTTTGAGGGAGGCTATATTAACAGAGTAGGAAGAATTGAGATGTGATCGAGCATTAGGCGAGAAGAAATTGGTACAAAGTAAATGCTAGGGAACTGTTACACATGAGAGCAGAGTTGCCCAAGTACAGATATATAAAGTCCATTTTGCTTTATTCCATTCATGCTTATTATACCATTTCGTGCCCCGTAGAGAAGATTCACATTGATTCAGGTCAGAAGAATGCGAAACAGAAACGGTAAAAGATAGCGGGAGGGGATCAAAATCTCGTTCTTCATCATGAATTCAATACAAACAACTGAAAAAAACACGAGTACATAAGCTTATCTCAAATGAGCGGTAGGAGTGGGTGATCCCTCAAACACAGTTAGGCTAAATCTGTATTTCAGGCAGGAAAAGACAAATTATTAAATATAAGAAAGAAATATTTAACTGAAAAATAATATGAGTATATATGCTATTTTCAAATGAGCCCTAGAAGTAGCTGAGCCCTCTTGTATAGCTGGACTGAATCAATATCTCAGAAACAAAAAGAATAAAGTGAATAAAAGAAATAAATCAGATAAAAAAAAACAGAAACTACAAGATGAATTATTTTCACCCTCACTCTTTACACCCTCCCAAGAAGTTTCCACTTCCCTTGAATATTTCCTTACGATTACCTCTCAACCCATTCGGGGCTGTCCTTCTTTTCCTTTGGCCCTAGACGGTTGGCCGACAAAGACAATCTTTGGCAATCTGTAATCCTTCATTTGCAGAATAAGTGTCCTAGTCATCTTATCCTTTCTCTCATCATATCCTCAGAAGGCAGGATCAAACTTCATTTTCCGCACAACTTACTGTTTGAGCTACGGTCAGTCAGGCGGTTAGCAAAGCAATCCGTAGGCAATTCCTCTAGAAAACATCCTCCACTGAAGTTTTTGGAAACCAGCCAGTCGTGGTCGGGTGGGGGAGGGGTAATCAGAATCAGAACCCGCGACAAACGATTTTCAACACGAAGAGTGAAACGTTCAAGAATATTAGATAGATGTGTTTATTTGATTTTTAAATATTTACATCTTAAATATTACAAAAATATTTATATCTTATTCAACATAATAGATGATTAGCTTATCTCATATTTATATATGTAAACATTATGTAAAAATGACGTGTTTGGTAACAGGAGGGGAAATTTAGATAGGCAAATTTGAAAACTTTCATTTTGTTTTCACTTTTATAGATCTAAAAAAAAAAAGGGAGGTTTGAGGGGGGGGAGGCGTCCCAAGCATTCCCCATGCCCCCCCCCCCCCAATTGAGGCTTTTAACATCCTGGAATTATTAAACGTAATTTAATCTGTGTTTTAGTCTATGAAGTGGTAAGAACAGAAAAAAGGTAATGTTTTTGAGCGCAACAAATCAAGCATATTGAATATTTTGTTATTGTTTCTTAAGCGAAAATCTGGTATCAATGTGATATTTTAGTCTTGAATTCTTCGGTAAAGCACTAACAGTTACATATTTCAACGCGCGCTACACTGGCATTATCTTAGGACTTGAGCGAGGCGGCAGTGATGGTGGCTATCGAGAGCGTGCCGCGCTCTTTGCGCGCGATCTGGGCTGCCGCCTCCTCAAGGTTTGTCAGCACCAGGTAGTTACGCTCCACTTCCTCGAGAAAGGCCTCCGCCTCGGGTGTGGGCCTCACGCCTTTGCTCTGGAGCTGAAACAGCGGCACCCCGAACTGCCGTTCCAGGTCTCCAAGAATCCGGCTGACGCTGGGCTGGGACAGGTTCATCCGCCGCCCCGCCGCCGAGACGGAGCCGGTCTGCATGACAGCCCGGAAGATCTCCAATTGCTTCTGCGTGAACATGATCGAGTGTGACATCGCGCTCGCCGGCGGCGTGTCGATCACCACGTTGAAGCGCTCCGGCTACCTCCACGAGCAGGGCGGCGTCTATTCCGAGGACGGGCACTGCCGCGCCTTCGACGCCAAGGCCACCGGGATGGTCGGCGCGAACGGCTTGGCGATCGTCGTTCTGAAGCGGCTCGACGACGCGCTCGAGGATGTCGTCGCCGTGCAGCTTTACCACCGAGCCCTGGCCCGAGATCAGGCGGGAGAGACCCGGCGACAGGTAGACGGTGGTTACCCCGCCCGACAGCTGCTGCCGGCGTTCGCGCATGAATTCGGAAGACAAGTCTGCAGACTAAAATTAGAATACTGGAAGGTACAGTGGGGACAGTGGTTAAAAGACAGTGGTCGGTAAAGCACGAGCACTCAGAAAAACGGGTGAAGATTTACTAGATGTTTTCAGAAGAAATTGCCTTGTTCCTGTGTCTGTCTTTCTGTGTCTGAATCTGTGTTTTTGTAGATGGTTTTGTTTCTCTTTCTATCTTTATTCGTTTGTCTGAGTGGATCTTCGCTTTTCTCTCTCTCTCCCTCATTCTCTCTCTCGGTGCCTATGTCTAAGCAGGTGTTTCTCTCTCTCTCTCTCTCTCTCTAACCTCAATTGTTCCTCGCATTCCAGTATAGTGTTGGTGAACATCTGCCCTCTCCCAAAATATACCTGGAAAACAATCTGGATGGCCCTTATTATGATATTTATATATAAAAATCAAGTATAAAAATCACGCAATCTGGCTGCAGGCATTATATTTACTTCACTGAAGACGGACTCAAGGACTCCCGGTTCCCCAAGCAGTAATGCTAACATTTTGTATACCTTCTAAAGATCTGAATGTTAACTGTATTTTGCTGAAAACAAGATACATTTTAATCTTTTCTCTTTAACAATGTTAATAAATCCCAAGTTACACTAATCTTGGTAAGTGAAAATTTGTCATTTTTTCTCGATCTCCTGTTTTTGTTCTTGGATTAATGAAAATTCCAACGCATTGCGAGATTTTAAAGCGTGCTTTATCGATTAAGTACCTGGGAGTTTATATTGATGAGATTTTATCTTCAAATCTCATGTACACTGTGTGAGCAAAATTTTGTCTTGTAACTTAGGTATATGAGAAAAATTAAGCATTTTTTCCCTGCATATTTCCTATGTGTCCTTTACTTTTCCATAGTCCGTCCGTATATTCTGTATTGTAGTAGCGTTCGACTTGGTACATTTGCTTCCGGAGCAGCATTAACATCAATAGTATTGGATTAGTAGAAGTTGAAACGGTAGTGGCAGCAGTTATAATAGTCGTAATAACGTGTCTGTATTGCCTTTTTGTCAGTTGAACATTCCTTTCATGATGCCTCAGAAGTTTCATTGGTATTGTTGTTCAAAACGAACAAAAACTTAAGCTGAGTAGGGCTGACAACCCCCGTAGCTTCTCAAGACCATAATTTGCACTTTACTGACAACAAAATACATTTTAAATGTTTTCACTTTTTTTACTTTAATAAATAAAAAATTATTAAAACTTTAAGTAATAAATATCAGTACTGAAAGCTATGTCCTGATGGATTTCCCTCAAACTGATCAATGCTAAAGTTTTTTCCTACTAATACGACATTGCCAAGTTATCAAAGACACGTTAGAAAACCTAATAACAAGCTGCAATAATGGCAGACGTTGCGCTATCGATTTTTGTTCATAATTACTCACTCCTGCTAAAAAAAAAATCACGCTTAATAAAGTAAGTAATGCTGCTAAATGAGTAATTACGAAAAGTACATCTAAAAAAGGAAAATTACAACATTCCAAAAATAGTGTGTTTTTTCAAAAAGCATTTTCATAATCTATTTCTTTAATTAAAGAACGTTTTTATTAATATTAACTACACGTAACTAAAAAATTAACTTACATAATGAACTTCTATATTTGTATATTTTTATTGCGTATATATGAGGTGTTCTCCCTCTCGCTAATACCTCACTCTTTACGCTAAAGCTTGAATTTTGTCCTAATCCTTTAAAATGACCCCTGAATCAAAAAGATCGTAGAATAAATAGCTAAATATACTATAATAATTTAGCGTAAAGAGCGAAGTATTGAGGAGGAGATGAACCCCCTTATATAAGTAATAATTTTTGTTCGTTTTAACTTTTAATGCTTTTCCTTACTTCCGTTTTAATGTTTTCCTTGATATATTTAGTAGGAAAAGGCAACGTCAAATAGATTAAAAATGATCATTTTTAAAGTATTAGCAATCTTATAATTCGATTCTGATGATAAGACTGTGAAAGCGCCTCCATAACAATCTGAACAAGAAGAAAAAGAAATAATGGTAATAATTTTTCGCCTCAGTGAAGAAGAGGAAGACTGTAATTTTCATGGAATATTATTCGCAAATAAACAAATTAAGCCAGTTGAACAATTGTATTATTGAACATTACAACTAGTCAAAGAGTTCAATTGGTAGTTTTCTGAGTTGTAGAGTCTTTACACTAAACTATAATTTATCCTTTGAAAGTTTGATTAGTTTAAGAATTAAAGGTAATTCGGTAATTGCAGGTAATTTGGTCTCCTATCATACTTCATTTATATACATATTTCATATACTCGATTTAAAGAACATTTAATTTCTAGTAACCGCATATTTATGTACCAAGGATTTCTCTCGTATCACTTTTTATTTGCTTTATATCAAATCGTATGCGTTTGCAGTCCAATGGTTCCGAACTCGGAATACACGTTTAAATTGGCCTTCCCTCTACTTTTTACGATCAGTGGTGTATATGTTAAGGCATAGGAAGCGTTCGCGCATCTCCTCGGGGGTGCCGTCGAAGAGGCTCTTGAGAGCGACCTGCCGACCGGTGCTCAGCTGGCGGCCTACGTGCACGCGACCGAATCCGCCCTCCCCCACCGGCTTGCCGACGAGGTAGTCGCCCATCAACACGCCCTTCAGATCCTCGGGGGCCAGCTTGCCCAGCAGGCGCTTGAAGTCGCGGGCTTGCATTCGAGTACAAGAAGCAAGCTGCTCGAATCACCAATAGGCAAGCGACTGAGCGAAACCGGCGGACTTCGGTTTAGATGAACCACCAGCTCATGCAGGCGGTGCTCGCCGTTTTGATTTTGGCTCACCGCACATGAATGATTAAATGAAATTTACATATTATTAATTTTTTTTGGCTAAATGGCTTTCTCATAGTTTTGATCGGACGATTTTGATAAAAAAGGGGGTGGGCAAGGAGGCCTAGTTGCCCTCCAATTTTTGGCAGCTTAAAAATGCAACTAGATTGTTTTATTTTTTTTACGAACGTTTTTCTTAGTAATAAACATACGTACCCTACGAATTAACTTACGTAACGAAATTCTATATTTGTATATTTTTTATTACGTATATGAGAAGATTCGCCCCCTCATCAATACCTCGTTCTTTCAAAAGCGTCGAATACAGAAGACCTGCATATCCTCTCGATTTTTGGCTTTGGGGAGTAAGCTCAAGGATCCGGCAAAAAGCTTATTGCCATGATTCCGGTTCTATGATTTACACGTTTCAAACTGAAATGTTGGGAAAAAATAATTCACTGTTCAAATTACAAAACTTTGTTCGGGTATATTATCACAACACATAAACCCGAGACTGACAACAGTAGAACTGATACAGAGAAGCAGCGTTGTTATAGGCAAATTAGTAGTTCGGTCATTCCGTTCTTCAGGAGTAAGAACTTCAGATCAACCTAGTTTTTGTTTGAGGAATAGTGGGCGTGTGGGGGGGGGTTAGCTCCCCTCCAATCACTTTTGTTGACTATTAAAAGGGGCACTAGTCCCTTCAATTTTCAATCAAATGAGCCTTTTTCGAAGTTTCTACTACAACAAATGACCATCTCAAATTTCTGAAAGTTGCATTTCGGGTAGATACGAGGTGTGGGGGGTATTCACTCTCCGATCACTCTGAATCTTAAAAAGGGTACTAGAACTTCTGATTATCAATCCAATGAGCCCCCTCTGAAGTTTACACGATCACCCTTTCTATATAAGCCTTTTATGCCACCAGGGCATCATTTGCTCAAAAAGGCTTTTTCTATAATTACGAATTTACAAAGCCATAACTTGATGCCCACAACTATTTAATTTTAATTCAAAATAAACGGAGCTCTTCATGGTTCCTCTTATGAAAGAAACGAGCTATGACAAGGCCTTCAGATGGCTCTCACAGTTCATTGACAAATAAAATAACTACGATGTTCGAAAAGATGGGGATGTAACTGGCTCGTTTTGATACTAAACGCTTTATTAATATAAAGTTTTTCAATCTGCAAAGGGCTTCAATTAGCCATGGTTCAAAACGGCCTTGGTGCTAGACTGAGAATTGGGAGGGGGGCGACCTAGTTTAATATAATGGAAGAGGGCAGCTGGTTGTGTATTAAATCAGGAGTTAAGCAGGGTTGTGTTCTATCCCCCTTTATATGAGTTATTTTGAAGGACTGTGGCTTAAGGAGTACACGATACAGCTAGTAATATAATATATATAATATAAGATATAATATATACTATATTCTTGGAGCAAAATATTAATCAATTCCACAAAAATGAGGTACTGAATTCCTGTAACTATTGCGTAGCTTGTGCAGATGTAAATAATGTTCGGTTGTGCCTCATTGTGAAACTTTTACCAAATATTTTCTAAAAAAGAGACAAAAATTTTATAAGAAATTACATGAAATTTGCGGAAAATAAAAGGCATCTTAAGTAGGTGTGGTAGAAGACTTCATTATAATTCTCCCTGTAAAAACTAAAAGTTTCTTGTAACACGCTTTTTTACGCTCTGGAGTATGTTTAAAGAGTCAACCGGCCTCATTACTCAATAGAAAAGTTCCGTTTCACTGAAAACAATCTTGATTTAAAAAGAAAACAACAACACACACGTATGTCAAGTGGGTTCTGAGAATGGTGAAATTTAAGTATTCATTATCAAAGCTACCGTTTCTTTAGTATATGGTTTAACCCTGCTCACCGTGACATTTTACCTCCAGGAGCCCCGATAGGCAGCCGTACGAGACATAAGCTAAACCTTGTGCCTGTGTGTATTCGGACTAACCGCTACCAGGACTCTCTCGTCCCTTTTTTTATGGCATTATACAATAGTGCATAATAATATGTTTTGTATTTCAAAATCAAATTAGCCACTTGAGCTAGGATTGTTGTTTTGAATAAACCTTTCGCTCTCTCTCTCTCTCTCTCTCTCTCTCTCTCTCTCTCTCTCTCTCTCTCTCTCCCTCCCCCTCTCCCCCCCTCTCCCCCCCCCCCTCTCCATTTTACTGTCGTAACATAAGAATAAAATAAAATCTTTATCGTTAATATGCCCTAGACAACTACGAGAAACAATGGTTTTTCTCAATCATAAATCTTATTGAATCAGAAAAACAACTCTCGAAGTAGAATACATTCATCTTATAAAATTAATTCGTATGCTGTAAGTTCTCAGATCATGTTGACTTATTCTTCATCATCACATTCATTATTCATGCTCAAACATAGATGCGAATTTTAAATATTAACAGATAAATAAAAAATAGCAAACTCATTGAATTTTCAGATTTTTTTTTCCAAATTGGTAGCCCATCCAAATCTGACAACGCTGAAAAGAACGAATAATTACAGAACAATACCTTTTTGTATATTCTTTGGACATCTTCTGATAAAAGACCCAGGGTTTGCAAAACAGCGGACGAATACAGGTCGCCTAAAGCGCAATGATCTTTTGCCTCTTGTTTTGTCTCGGTTATTAATTGTTGCCAGCAGGCAAAGGACGAGAAAAGATTCCAATTCTCCCGTCTGGAAAAATAAATAGGCTGTTAAAGTTACCCGACGAAAACAAATTATCAGGTGAAATTATGTTTATCTATTTTGTACGCTGATGGAAGAATAGTATGCAGGGGGGGCAAAAACTAGGGGGAGGGGGAGGGAATGACCTTTTCCTAATTGACAAACTTGGGAGATAGGTATTTTAAAAGGCCTTCCATAGACACAATCTCGGTTCTCTATTCATCTAACTCAATTGATGTTGAAAATAGTGAAAAAAAAACTGTTTTGCTCCTAACAAGAAGCTGCAAATACCGATTCAAAAAAATTTCAATAGAAATTGTTTTAATTTTATTTTTTTTAAAAAATACCAAAAAAGGAACAAAATGTTTTAGAAAAGTACCAAAAAGTTTTTTTTTCCAAAACCCAAGGGGGGGGGGGCAAAAACCCCCCCTTCCAAGGATTTAAACTTTGTTAAACTATGGTACAAGCTAGCTTAAAGCTACACCCTTCAAAAAGATTTCATTGGCAGTACCATTTTTCGAAAGATAGTTAAGAGAGCACCAGGTCTTCCCCCTCCCCCTCTCCCCGTTCCAAATATTTCTCCGACTCGTAGACTGGTCATAAACATCTAGGTAAAAAGAACATTTATCCTAAAAGACTAAAAGAAATGTGTCTACAAATTGAAATCCCCCCCCCCCCCCCCCCCCCCCCCCAAAAAAAAAAAAAAAAAAAAATAACGCCCCCCCTTATGTTTTGTTCTCTATTCTAGAAGGGTTAGAAAAGTGCCGATCAATCGAGATGACTCGACCAGATAAATATGATAGAAACCAAGAATAAGCACTCCCTCTTATACCAATATGTGGTAGTTTCCAAAGAGGAATCTTGTGTGTTAATGAGTTGAACGCTTTTCGAACATCGAGAGAAAGGGCAGCAGGTATCAGACCAGAGTCAAGAGCTAAATGTAAACAATTCAAGAGAGTTGCACGTGCTTGCTCAGTTGAGTACTTCGCCCTAAAACCAAACTGAAAATCATGTGACAAGTGTTTAGAATTAAGAAAATCAAGAAGTAGATCAAGGGGCTGGCCGCGGGGATCACCCTCGGCGCAGCCCTGGGAGCCTTCGCGGGAGGCTACTGGTAGGGGAGCTCCCTACGTGCCTTCCATGCCCTTGTCGATCGCCGCCTGAATCGGGGTCGCGAAGTCCGGATCGAACTCCTTGTCCTCGATGTTCGCGGAGTCGGCGCCGCGCTTGAGGATCTCGATGATCTGCTTGACCTCGTCGGTGGTCAGGCTCTCCTTGTAGGTGATCTCGGTGACCGGGTTCACCTGCGCGTCGGTCGTCTCCTTGGTCTCCATCAAGATGTTGCCGATCTCGCTGTTCTCGCCTTGACAAGCGAAATTATCTCATCGTCAACAATGGTGATCTCTCGCCGGCGCCCTGAGTGAGTCTTCTGTTGTATGATCCTCCACCTCACTCCTTGTGCTGCGAGCGTCTCCTTGGGTATTTCGCCAAAGTGAGTTTAACTTGCAAACGACAGATTGTTGTTGGTTCCCGATGTCCCACGCACACGGTGACTACTCAACATCGACGTGATACCCACGCCGCACCCCTCATCCCCCCACGATTACGATTTCTACTCCTTGACGTTTAGCTGATTCCGGAGAGCAGGGCCTTTGAGTTTCTTGTCTACAATTAGGCTCCAACAGCAACCATCCTGAAACCATTAATTACTTGCTCTTTTATCTGATCAAAGGAAAAAAACAAGATCACATCTTAAAAGCTTGTTCGTGCAAACAATGTGCCATTCCCTTAAGATTAGTTCAAAGGACCCCCCCCCCCTAACATGTAACTATGGAGAATTCTGAGTAAAAATGCGTAAAAACCACACTTAGAAATTTTTGGTTGTAATAGGGTAGCTCTGACTGCAGAAGAAAAAAGTTTATTGAATTGGTAATTAGGCATTATGCAAAATCCATTGCATTTTATTTCTTTAACTAAGGGAGGGAAAGTCCCTTCTCCAGCGCTATTAGTTTATTTTCCTTAAATCTTAAATAACGGGAAAAAGGAAGTTTGAGAGTTGGATTAGTGTGACTGAATATCAATCACGTCATTAATATTCATAAAGCTCCAGATCAGGGTGAATTTTGCGTTGTAATATGTGATTGTTTCATTAATTAGCCACCTAGAAGGTCAAATGGACCGTGAAAAAAACCCATCTGGATAGATCACGAATTCGGGGAAATTCATTCCCCTTCTCCAGCGCTATTAGTTTATTTTCCTTAAATCCTAAATAACGGGAAAAAGGAAGTTTGAGAGTTGGACTAAGAAGTGCTTTATCGGCTTTATTACCAAAACTTCATGTAGGGAAAGTGAAACAGTAAAAAAGTTTATGAAATGTGTATTTAAAAGAAAGCTTAATCTTCTCAAGTTTTCTAGTATTTGGGATGTCAAGTGTGTATTAGATCTATTTTGATAACTATCCTGCAATACTGAAAATCATCCAACTTCAGGCATTAACTCAAAAACTAGCAGTTTTATTAATTCCATCCGCTGTCAAATATTTTAGTCTTTAACCACCTTTTCACTTAGTAGCATGATACAGAATCAAGATGGCAGCATTGCTTTTAAGATTAAACAAAATAATTTAAGGCACATATTAGGTAGACTTTGGGTCTACCAAACGCATTTAGTAATACCATATTCACCCAAGCTTTGTTCTATCTGAATTCAAAAGGAGAAAATTTTGGAGTTATATGCTTTAAAGTATCAGTGCAATCATGCATACTTGCACCTGAAAGTTAACCCTATGGAATGCACTGCCCGTTGTGGTGTACAAGAAGGTGAAGCACTTTCATTGCCAGAAGGGGTCACGTATGATAGGAAGATGAGGGTCCCCCCCCCCCAAAAAAAAAAAAAATTCTCAGCCAAAAAACCGAAGTCGGTAAAATAGAGCGAGGTATTAACGAGGGGACAAACCCCCTCATATACATAATGAATATATAAGAATATAGAAGTTTGTTACGTAAGTTAATTCTTAAATTACGTATATTTTTTACTAATAAAAACGTTCGTTAAAAACTAAAAGTTTTAGTTGCCTTTTTAAGTAACCGAAAAATTGGAGGGCAACTAGGCCTCCTTCTCCATGCCTTATTTCTCAGAATCGTCTAATCAAAACTAAGAGAAAGCCATTTAGCCAAAAAAAAAAAAAATCAATATGCAAATTTCATTTTAATGATTCATGTGCGGAGAGCCAAAATCAAACGGGGAAGGGAAACAGCATTAGACTTGCTAGAAGAGGTCAGTTGAATCGAAGTTTACAAGATACTAAGCTGCCGAGATTCTACGTCTGATTTGTTCAAGAAGAATTTTTCGGGTGTGTTGGATGGAAGAAGCAATGGGCAGACCGAGTTACATAAGGTGATCTATTGGTTGAACAGAGCTAGATCCAAGCGTGATGGAAGGGGCAGGGAAATCTGTTTTCCAGTTAAACAGGACAATATCAGATTTGGAGAAGTTGAATTCAAGCCCAACTTTCTGATATTCTACTTCAAGGATTCCAAAAATTCCGGTGATACGTTTCAAATAAATTGAGTGACTTCCTTAAATCTGCGACACAGCTCCTGAAATTAAAAAAAAGAAATATAACGTTTAATCCCCATTGCATTAACGTATCCATGAGACCACCAAGTAAAATTATTTTCAAATAAAAAAGGATTAAAATCCCAAACTGACACAATGGCTTGTGAAAACGTGCCAATAACAAAAATACAAAGCAGATTACACATAAATCTCTTCAACGAACAAACATCATTCAACATATGTAAAATATAAATTTATTTCTTCTTCCTACGAAAAAAAGAAAGAGAAAAGAAAATTACGAAATTAAAAAGTAAAAAAAAAATTGCCATCTGACATTGATTCAGGAATGGTAACTATTATTTCGGTTCGTCTTAAGAGTAAAAGTTTATTGCGAAAAGAAATTTATGGTGATTTCGAAAAAAGCCTGAAATCCCTCGAAAATGGCGCCAGATCAAAAAAAAAAAAAAATGTGACATAGGAATCAGCATAGTCGAAAAACTGGTACAAGGAAATTACAGTCCTCCTCCTTGAACAACAAGGAAAATCACTTTTTTGCATCGGTAGCACTGATGTGTCTCCTTTTTTTCTTTTTTTTTCAGGCTTAGTGGGTTACCAGTACATCCTCCTATCAAAAAAAATTTGGTTTGTTGGATTTTCTTGACAGAATGAAGATTGCAGGTGCATGTTCATTTTAAGTGGTGATTTTATTGATCCAGTGGTCCTAGAATACAGTGAGAGGGCTCATTCAAACAAAAACTAAAAGTTCTAGTGCCCCTTTTAAGTGACCTAAACTATTGAAGGGCAACTAGGTCCCCTCCTCTGCTCTTTTTTCCTCCAAAATTGTCCAACAAACGTTTTGAGAGAGCCATTTTGTTCATCATAGTTAAGGAGCCCAATAAATATGCCTTTGGATATAACATTTCTCCATGGAGGTGACAGTTTCTACCAAAAATTTTTCCTTTGGTGAAGATTTTCGTAATACCCTAAAAGTTTAGGACTGAGTCTGCTCCCCATCCCTTCTTAAGGACATCCCTAAATAATCCTTATCATCAAGTTCAAGTCCTGTCAGCTGTAATATATAATGCATACCTCATCTTTTGTTGAACCTCCGTTGATTAGTTCTGTCGAGGAAAGAACATTTTTATGACATCTATAGAGGCAGTTGACATAAGTAAATTCAAGCAAAGCAGTGAAAACAAAAGCTGGAAAAAAATTGTTTGTAAATTTGAGTATGTTTACACTAAAAAGCTAGGCAGAGGCAGTGTTGCACCATATTTTTCTCTCCAAATGCTGAGTAAATCCATTTTACTACGTGGTGGATGCTTCAATAAAACAATTCGACATGGTAATGGAAAGACTGGATAAAACAATATTATACAGATAAAGGTATTTATTTTTCAGTGCCATTTGAATTGTCACAAAACGGATTGGGCAAGAAACAAATTGTATTTAAAAATAAACGACTCCATAAGCAAGCTCCATAAGCAAAGCCAGCAATAACAAGATTGTAGGCAGTGCAAAAGTACTGCATAAGTAAAGAGTAGTAATGTTTCAACAGGCCTAGCTGGAACTTCCGTTCCAGAAGGATTCAGGCCAAACGTATACTGTTAAAGTTAGTCCATCTCTCACCTTCGTCTCAGTTGTATGTTTTTCTGCTACCTTTTGTTCACTGTACGTGTATTCTTACGACTAATAAATAAAAGCCTTATACTGACGTTAGTCCTATTGACTGTCTTCGAGAACTTACGTAAACCGTTACATCAGCCGATATAAAAGGCATATAAACAAGAGATTTACACCTGCATTAGTTGAAAAACGTTCAGAAATAAAAAAAAAGTTTTTTTGACTGAAAGTAAGAAGCGACATTAAAGCTTTATTCCAGGTTGCTTATTCCCGCCCCGCCCTGACTTTCTGGCAAAAAGAAGTTCCACATTCCCATCTTGCGGGCTTCTTCTTTCAATGCATTCAGTATCTCGTCTTGTTTAGGAGTGTGTGACCAGCGATCCCCAACGCCGATCTCTGTGTAATACTCTTGCTCAACGGGTTCTACTTTGTTTTCTACGAAATCACGGATCTTCTCGCGAATCTCCACCATTTCTTCTGAAAGACCAAGGTTCATCATGGAATCATTACCTCTCTTCTACACTCCATTTACTAACTGCTAATTGTACCACCACCATCTATCACTCAAGATCCTCGTCGAGTGCGGCGCCCAGAGCGGTCTCAAATCCCTTTTCGACTATCACTTGCTCAACAACGGCAGGAAAAAGGTCCGACACGTCGGCATTTAGGATCTTGGCCAGCGTCCGCGCTTCGGTTTCGATGCGACCGAGTTCGGCGCGGGCCTCTTCGACGGGAACTCTGAGCTCCGCTTCTGCCGAACGTGCGTCCTCCACTGCCTGTTCGGCGGATTGTGCAGCGGCCTGCGTGTCCTGAACGGCGCGGGCGGCGTTTTCGACCAGCAGACCTTTCTCGGCCGGATCGGCCAAAGCACCGATCTGCCATACTTCTTTCTGCCGAAGCCGGTGACGCTAAGCATGCATCCGTGTTGGTGTTGCCAGCAGCGGCCACAACAACGATACCACATTCAACAGCCTTGTTAACGGCTTCATCCGTCGCTTGCGAAATGCCACTCCCGCCAATACTCATATTGATCACCATTCCCCTGTCTGCATTACTTTCGTTTTTCCGTTCCTGTATGACGTATGCTATCCCTGCAATGGCACGTGACATTGGGATTCGACCTAACGAATCACCGACATCAACAGAAATTAAACTTATGTTTTTGGCAACACCATACTTCTTACCACCAAAAAATCTTGGAGGAGAGGGGGAAAAGCCCAATGTGAAAAGGGTGCCAATGATCAGAATTTTGGGGAGAGGGCAATGCAGCAAGGGCATTAATAAATGACCCAATTGAAAACATTATTTTAAAAAGAGAACTTTTGTGAAAAAAAACAAGGAATAAGGGTACCATAAGCAATCTTGGGGTTACCGGTGCCCTTTGTCCCCCTGGATCCATAGTGATACCCTTTAGTTAGGAACGAACAGGAACTTATATAAAAGACTGAATATTTGGCTATTCTTAATGCCTTTTCCTTTATTATGTTGACTTAGTTCCCTAGGATCAGTAATGGCCAAAGAGCTATTCATGGAAATAAGTTGAATCTTTTAGCGTGTGTTGAAGAAGATGATGGAAAAAACTGCTGCTAGTGCTATTACTGCTGCAACTACTACTACTTTTGAAGATTGGGATATTAAGGTGAAGCTTTCAGTGAATGGTTTCGGGGAATTTTGAAATAAATCGAAATACATTTCGACATGTATATTATAACAATGGTGGATCAGCAACATCTCAGGAACGGCTTATATTATTAAGTTGAAACTTTCAGGGTATGTTAAGGTGGATTTCGAACCAACCAAAAGGTACTACCTGCGTCTCAAAATAGAGCACAAAGCACCCTGAAATGTTTCATTGCATTTCCTGTTCATCTTCCGAATAAGTCTTCAACAGTACTGTTATACACATATTTAAACATAATTCAAATCCCCCAACTATATTTAGTATAACATAGTAGATTTAGCAAGCACTACAAAAAAAGAGGAATTAAGATAGTTTTATTATTTTCGAATATACACCTAACACTAGAATCAAAGAAGAAAAAATTAAATTAAAAATAATACTACAACAAAAATCCCACTATTGTTTAATTCAGAATTAATTTTCTATGCTCACCAGTTATTACACAATTGGAAAAGACAGGAACGAAAGAGGAGAGTCTTTTTGTCGACGGCATTGTGGTCGACAGAAAGAAGTACTCATTAACCATTCAAGGGCCTGACAAAGAGGACACATTCAAACTTGATCCGCTTACGAGAATATCTGCCAGACTCATTCGACCAAAACTTGACTGGAACCAAAAGACCGCCAAGGTCACGATTCCCATGTCAGCGCCAGACGGTCGTGCCGTCAACAATCAAACGGTTGAATACAAGTTGCCTGTTGAATTGCACTTTCGAAACCGATTTGAAAACACCTCTCAGCAAGCGGCAGCCGTCTCAGGAGCAAATCATTGGAAGTAAGTAGTATGTAGAGGGCACTAGACCTTTAAAGTCCAAACCGGCGGTGCTGATCTCTGTTTCGTAACCCTGCAGCCAGGAAGTGCAATGTGCAAATCATTGTGGCCAGATAAGGGACGTTTGTTTCAATTGGGTCCTTTCTTGCGGTATTTACGTGTTGAATTCTTGAGTCGGTGAATGCTTTAAAATAATTGTTTATGTGAAAATGCAGCTTTGGCACATTTCGACTGGAAAATTCGTGACATCGGTGAATTTTAGCTTTCATGGCTGCGCTATTTTATGCTATTCTTTGGATGAGCAATACGCAACCCATTTCATAACACAGAAATTGCAAATAATTAAAATTGAATCCTGAAAAGTATATTCTATGGCATTTGGACCTTCTTAAAATCTTAATAGATCAAGGAATGCAACTCATGGAAACCTGCCCAAAATTTGGCGACAAAACATTACACATTATTCTTGGTAAAGTTTCTTGAATAAAATATTTCCCTACAGCCTATCATTTAAAACTTCGCCATTATAATAACATTAATGAAGTATTTTCAGACATATTCAAAGCAGGTCATTTCTTCTAAAACAAATAGATGAAATTTATGCTTGGACTTTCGTAGAAATTGCTGCTTGATCAGAAATTTACTGAAAAAAACTGATCAAACGTTAATTTCAAATTGAACAGAATTTGTGCAATAATTATATTGAATACAGACAAAGCAAACGATCAGATCACATTATGCAACTTAAGAATTTAAACTAGAATCTATTTTTTCTTCATAAGCTACAAACCCGAAAACTGTAGGAATAATCCTTATATTAATCAATAATATTACTTCGGAATTAAGAAACGATCAAACATCAATTAAAAAAAACATCCCGAAAAGAAGTTTTTTAAAGAAAAAGTAAAGAGCCATACTAAAGCTTGAGCTGGAGGGTAAATACCCCTCCCCCTCCGAACACAAACCTTATGTTTTCTCGAAATGGATTTGATAGAAATTTTGAGATGACCATTTGTTGTCGTAGAAACTTTGAAAAGAACCCTTTCGTTGAATATTAAAAGGGTTAGTGCCCTTTTTGATAGTCAAGAGTGATTGAAAGGCAACTAGTCCCCTCCCAAGCATACTATTTTCCCAATGCAATCAAAATTTTGAGATAGCCACTTTTTTCAACGTAACTGAAAGGTCTGGAAATTATATCTTCGAGTATGACAACCCCCTCACCCCCCACAACCCTCAGCACAATGTTTGATGAAGAAAGCACCCATACCCGCCGGACCGAAACCTTTATATAGGCGTGTGATCTTCCTGTGTCACTGGAGGATGACAACATGCCAAAAAGACCCAAGATCACGAGTTACCGGGTGATTCCGCCGAGGATCCGGATCATCTACTCGGAGAGCGATCGTCCCATGACGCCGGAGCGGTACCTGTCCCGGCTGGATCAGCAGACGGCACCAACATCTGATGAGCTTTCTTCTCAATCCAATAACGAACAGTCTTCCCGATACGGATACCAGGCACCGGGAGCTGATTTCGCGTCCAATGTCATGGGCAAATTACATTTTGTCCCTCGGTATGATTTCGTGGATCGGTGTCCATCCATGATAATTTATGGTTCAACATCGTTTTAAGATGACTGCACGTGGAACACACAATCAAAATTTAGCGTGCCTTCAACGACTCAAATCTCTTTGCGACTTCAAACTAGTTTGTCTGCTTTTCCATTTTGTAGAAACAAAACTGGTTTTCAATTGATTACACCATATCTCAGAGCGACGTTTAAGGGGTTCCACACTGTCTTTCACTAGATAAATATGACTTTGTGCTTCTGTTTCTGTCACTATTCTTCAAAATTTTAGCGAGTTTGAAAACGCTTAAAATGGAGAGATCAGGATGAACTTGGTGGGAAAATTAAGCACAAGTCATAGATACGTGATTGACATAACCGGAACGGATCCGCTCTCCTTGGGGGAGTTGGGGGGAGGGTTAATTCGGAAAAATTAGAAAAAAATGAGGTATTTTTAACTTACGAAGGAGTCATCGGATCTTATTGAATGTTGTTATTTAGAAGGATATCGTGTCTCAGAGCTCTTATTTGAAATCCCGACCGGATCTGATGACATTGGGGGAGTTGGAGGGGGAAACCTAAAATCTTGGATAACGCTTAGAGTGGAGGGATCCATATCTCAGTTTTAGAGAAATGGCAGAGGCCTGCATAATTTGCAATTACTGCATACTTCGGGTACCATATCTCAGGTAAGCCTGCATAATTCAAGTATCCACAGAAACAAATCAGTTTTCTTTAGTATGTATTTGCCTTTAAAGCGCTACTTTAAAGTAGTTTTACGGTACTATATAATACCTTTATGGTACGAAATGGCCCATTTTTTCAGTTTTTCTGTCATTTTCACTTGATTTTAGAAACTTGGGTCCAACTTTGCCCCCCCCCCCAGGATTTTGATGAAATTACGTGACTAGTTGGGTACCATATCTCTAAGAAAAAGATTCCTTTGAAGAATCGCACAAGAAAACTCAATATAATGATCAACCCAAAACTTATTCGTTACACTTTGAACCCCCCCTCCCGCACAAACACGCATTGATAATATTCTGAAGAGTACTATTTTTTAACTTCATTTCATTTCAAGTACTTCAACAACCAATTAAGATGTACAACCGTTTGCTATTGAGCAAATATAGGCTAGTGAAATATATTAAATTAAATATGAAAAATGATATTTCTTAAATCAGTAGAAAAAAGGGTTCTATTAATGCATCAATAGTCAGCTAAACGCATAAATACAACTCGCATCTCACGTCAATTGGACATTCGGTAGCCAACAAGCTCCAGCATAACCTGCCCAATGGTCAATGTGACTATCGTACATACCTCGTAAAGCCTTCTGTAAAATCTATGTTTTTAACACCGGTAACAGAGGAAGAGCTTGCTAATATTGGTAAGCTTTTAAAGAATAGGAATTCCCGGGGATTGGTGAATCGTTTACAAACATTATGAAAGTTATTTTACCGAGTATTAATAAAGTAATGTGTCATTTAATAAATCTGTCATTTAGATCGGGAACTTTTCCAGATCCATTAAAGAAAGCAAAGATGATTCACTCCAATTTTTTTCGTCACTTAGAAAGGACACTAGAACTTTTAATTTCCGTCATAATGTCTCTCGCCAAATTCTAGGACCACTGGGTGGATACGACCACCCCTGGGAAAAAAAAACAAAAAAAAACAGCAAAACAAATAAACACGCATCCAAATAAATAAATAACAAATAAACAAAAATACAAAATTCCACATTTTTGTAGATAGGAGCTTGAATAGGGTTCTCTGATACGCTAAATCTGATGATGTGATTTTCGTTAATCAATGAATTTTAAGATGTGTTTCTCCCTATTTTCTAAAATACAACAAATTTTCAAAGACCAACCGTTTGTAAAAAAAAAAGTCTGGAAATAACAAAAAACTTTACACAAGAAAACAATCTGGAAATAATAACCGATTTTTTACTTTCGGCTATAATGTATAATTTTCTATGAATCATGTTTGGGGGTCACTTCTATTTTAATCAACTATTCCCCGAATTTGAACATAATACACAGCTTACGTTTGTCTCATTAAAAGGGGCAGATGGGGAGGGGCTGTAATTTTTACTGTAAGAAGATTATATTTAGGAAAAGCTTTGAATGACAAATCCAATTCTACCACAATTATTTAAATTCTATTATTTTCAGGGTTTGGTTTGGGGGCTCTATTTGTATATGTTTGCTAAATAAGAAACTAATTAAAAAAAATTAAATAACGTGATGAAGACAAGACAATGTGAACCTCTGTACTTGGAAAAAAGAAAGACATTCTAATCTACCTGCAATTTTTTTCCAATTTTCATTTTTATTCTGCGTGCGGTGTATCAGTCGTGGCTAATGATTTCAAGCCGTTGGTTATCCCTATAGAAACTTGAAATCTAGTAGGCCCTGGTATGCAAGTACATATGAGTTTCTTTGGTAAAGGGGAGCTGTAATTTTGGAAAATAAGTAGACGGCGACAGTTTGCTTGGGCCGCCGCGGGCAATCTGCCCAAAGATCCCGATCCAATCACGATGTTGGAAACCCGAAGGACCGATCGGTCTGGCAGCACGGCGATGCAGGTAGCACCGGCGGCATTTGAAACCGATCCGCTCAGGACCAAAGCGTTCACGCCAGCTAATCTGGCCGGTTGCGGCGTCCGCTCGTTGATAGTGGCGCTGCTTTTGATGCTGTCGAGGATGCCTTCTGCGAGGCCAGACGCGTAGTAGGCAGCGACCCTTTCCAGAACACTTCCAGATCCCCAATTGGGGTTAGACATCTCGTGTTCGGGAGGATTTTCGCAGAACCTGGCGCTTTGGTTACGAGTTGTATTGCCAAAAACATCGCTCGAGACTTCTAGATAGTTGCCCTCACTGTGACTCCCCAATCATCCCTCATCGTGTATATTTTGGCGATATTACTCAGTGTGCACAATGTCACCAATCACTACTTACAAACGTGCCCATTATTAGTGATGTATCCATTCCCCTTCTGAGGTTGCAAACGCAATTTGAACAAGCTGACTACCGATTTAATCAATCAGAAGGATGTCGTCAAAGTAGCTATGTTGCCATAGCACGGTATTTGTTGAAGTTTGGTTTGAATGCTGACCGCCTGGCGAACCTTCGGATCATGCAGCACGCTGTTTTCACCGGCATTGAAAGCGCCATAATAGAGACCGGCGCTCGGCTCGGCATAGACTTCGAACTTCTCGTCGGCCTTCATGCGTTCCACATCGGAAGGCAGCAGGTGGACGACGAAATCGACCTCGCCTGTTTCCAGCGCCAGCGCGCGGGCATTGTGGTCCGGGATGTAGCGGTAGACGATTTCTTCAAGCTTGGGTGCTTCGCCCCAATAGTCATCGTTGCGTACAACCGTGGTGCGGTCCTGCTTCTGGTACTCCTTGAACACCCAGGGACCTTGGCCCTCTCTACCGAGTTTTTGAAATAACATTTTGCTCTTGAGACTAATTTAGATAATAGCTACCATTTGTGAATCAGCTAGAAATGGTGAATTTTTTTTCACTTGCCAGTTTTTTAAAAATGTGTTTTTCAAATTTTTAGTTACTAGGGGCCATGGCTTGTCCTTTGCTAGGCTGCAGCTATTTCTGCAACCATAATGTGTTTATGCGAGCATGTTCATACACACCTTCTCAACCTGGCATGATGTTTCTTAGTTTTGGTATTGGTATAAAATCAAACAAAAGCCATTGTATATGTACCTGCAAGAGTGAGACAGTATACACATGGCTTTGACGGAATAGCTCCTTATGGAGATCATTCCAGATGAATAGGCAGCGTAAGGGAAAAAAAGTCAATACTCCTTCCTAGGAGCTTAGCACTCGAATAATGAATACAACTTATGCCTACGCTTTCGTCTTTCCACCTTAGTAAAGGGTAGCACAAGAAAAGAAAGCTGTTCAGCAGAGATTTGGTCGGTATTCATATAGAAAACAGTTGCCAACGCAAAATTAATTCTTATTTTCAAAGTTGGCAGTTAGGGATAATCCTTTGGAGTAGCAACATCCTCTGCTTCGTGACGTACCCGTGATGCGCCACATAGACCTGACCGGCCGCATAGACCGCCCCGTAGCCCAGCCCGACCAGCGCCCGGGCCGCAATGCCCTGCGACGCATCCTGCGCGACCGCGTGTCCGAGCATTCCCGCGACCGACAGCGCGACCCCGGCCACGAAGCCCGAACGCACCGGCGCCCGGTCCGCGGCGAACGATCCCAGGATCACGCCGGCGATCGACGCGGCCATGAAAGCCGCCATCGCGACCCCGGTCTGAAGCTCGGCAGGCGCGAAACCGGCCGGCGCGAGCCCCTCCAGGAACATCGGCAGGAACGGGCGCAGCACGAAGGGTATATATGTGACTTCTCAGGAACGGTACTTTCAGGGCATTTTGAAGGGAATGGTGGATTATTATTTGTTTATACGCACGATTGTAACATTATAGTAATAAGAATTCTTTCAGCCACAGAATATCCCAAAGATTATGCATATTTTCAGCCCATTAATTTGAATATTATTCCCATACTCATTTATCCAGACTACCTTAGTACAGCTATTATTCAAATTTGTTGCAAAATTTTGTCCAAAATAAAAATAGTAAGCCAAATCTTCATACTTATGGAGAATAGCAGAACGAAATTTAAATGTATTCTTTAATTAAAATTGGAGGGCACCGAGACCCCCTCCAACACACACAAAGAAAAAGTAAGACAAAAAGAATTTCGTATAGGAATCTTGTCGAATCCCCCAAGTGTAAAATTTCCCCTGGAAATCTCACCCCCAGAAATATCCCTCCCCACGAAAATTCTACCCATAGAAAGCCACTCAAAGCACAAAGTTCCCCCTCGGTAAAATGTCTGTATACATCCCAATAACAAATACTATATGTGAACAATGGACAAATTTTATAACTTATATTTTTTCCAGGTACTGTAAGGGGTCACTTTATCTTAAAGAAATTGATCTATGTCCGTCAAGATATTTACAATTTTTATCCATTTTTTCCACTATTTTTCTATTACTATCCATAAAATTTGTCTTTTTTTACTTTTTTTAAAAATTGCTCCCCTGCTTTCCCTCAAAAATGAGTTCTTCCATATTTTTCAGAATCAAAATATTTTGTACGTGATTTCTGAGAAGAATAGGGTTTTCCAAGTCCAACTCATTTCCAGCAATTAAAAATCATATAGCATATCATAAAAGAAAACGCTTAGCTTCAAGGATCTTAACACCATTTTCATTAAAAAATTAAAATTCCAAAAACAAGAAAAAACTCCAAAAATGTCAGGCATATTTACAAATGAGGCACATATTTGAACCGCGAAT
This sequence comes from Alatinidae sp. Z8VKAUB7J3, assembly GCA_010016025.2. Taxonomy (NCBI): domain Eukaryota; kingdom Metazoa; phylum Cnidaria; class Cubozoa; order Carybdeida; family Alatinidae; species Alatinidae sp. Z8VKAUB7J3. The sequence goes on along the minus strand of JAAAKM020721499.1, from coordinate 65,438,097 downwards.
AACTTGATCCGTATCAAAGAAAAAAGATATTAGCAATGTTTTGAAGATGCTTACAATATATTGAATCATTTACAAAAAATTAGTTACTTTTGGTGACACGCGCAAAGGAATTAAGCCAGAAAGGGGGCACAGCCCATGTTAAGACACTCCAGTCCTTGACAGAAACTCGTAGGAATTGTTTCACAGTTGAGATTCCGGATAAGGGAACATTACCAGGAAACTATTTTGAGGGGATGTGATAAAATAGTTTCATGTTTGAAGCGATTGTGAAGAAAATCACAGGCCAGCGATTATAAGGGAGGATGAGTATACCCCAAAGCGGTTGAAAATGGTTCATACTCAAATTAGAAAGCGCGGAATAAAAGATTTGCGGCTGTTAGCGGCAATGGAAAAAATACCTCGCCATCAATTTGTCCCGGTTAAACTTCGCAAAAAAGCCTATAATGATGAACCGCTCCCGATTGGCCTGGAACAAACTATCTCCCAACCATACGTTGTCGCATTTCTGATAGAGCAATTGAAATTAACCGGAGATGAAAGGTTACTGGAAATTGGCACCGGATCCGGATATCAAACGGCAATATTGACAGAAATTATCCATATTTAATAGGAACTTTCTGAAATTCTCTTCAATTTATTGATCTTCTTCTGTTTCAGCAAGTGAGGGCTTTTCAGTTGAGACTATTCAGCCCTTTTCCTTTTAATTCACTCTGTGAGATGAACAGAGCTACTGAATTAGTTGCTTCTTATTCATGTTGAATCTGCTCATATTTCTTTCAGTAAATCTGTTGATTCGAGAATTTGAAGTATGAAAAGATAAACATTGAGTTCTGAGCTCTGTGTGTAGAAATAGTCATGAGCTCCATACCAATAACAAAACTACACCGAAAAGTCATCAACTAGAGTGCCATCTACTTAAGATGAAGTACGCTTGAATGTATTTTAAGATGGCAGATGATGAGCTAATTTTCTTTTTATCTCAATTCATTCACAAATTACGTAAAATATCATATAAAAAATTCTTTACGAAACTATGCTAGTATCTCAAAAGTTATATTTGTGTTTTTTTTCCAAGACGAGTTTGTATTTTAGTCTATAAATATGCGTGAACTTTTATTATAGGTGTGCTTAATTTTAAAACATTGAGGTCTCCCAAAAGTTGTTTATGGGAAGCCCCAAGGTGTTTAGTGAGGGAAACCTCTGTCGTAAAATTAATCATGCAGCCAAAAAATTCCATTTGAGTCGAGGCTCACCTTGCATTTTCTGCACTAGGTCCAGCAGATGTAGAGGCGTATGAGGGTTTCCTATACAGCTCAAATGCACTTCCTCGTTGATCTCTATGTTGCAAATCAATAGGTCGATTGTCTCTTGGAGGAACATTATAATAATACTGATTCTTATTATTTGAACTTGGAGGTCTTACACTTAATCCTCCATAACTTTGTCTATCTAAACTACTCCCGTGACCAGAATCAAATCCATTACTGTCTTCTTCATACTTTGGATAATTATTGTAACTATTATTCTCGACTATCTTACTCGCTTGCCCCCCCCCCCCAAGATGGTCAAATCAGGGAAAAGACTATTTCTAATTCAATTTAGTCTGGTCCCTGATACGTCTGCCAACTTTCGTCGACCTAGCACATCTGGAAGTGTCCAAACTAGCAAATCACCCCAAACTCCCGTAAATAGAGCAAATCCGGTCCGGTTATGTCAATATCGTATTTAGGAAATGTGCTTATTCTTTCCATCAAATTTCATCCCGATCTCTACACTCTATGCGTTTTCCAAGATTTCCTGTTTCACCCTCCAACTCCCCAAAATGTCACCAGGTCTGACAATCGTTGCTGCGGCAGTGATTGTAATGCCACGTTCTTTTTCTTGGGCCATTCAATCCATTTGCGTTTTTCCATCATCGACACTGTAAACTCGATTGATTTTTTCAGTTAAGAATAAAATTCGTTCAGTAGTTGTGGTTTTACCGGCATCGATATGCGCCATAATTCCAATATTTCTTAATAATTTTAAATCTTTTTTCATATTTAATTATCATGAAAAATGAGAAAAAGCTTTGTTTGCTTCGGCCATTTTTTGAATATTGATTTTCTTTTTAATTGCTCCACCTTCATTGTTAAAAGAATTGATAATTTAATTTATACCGTTCTCCAATGGTACATAATGCAAATAAAACAGTTCGCAGTAATGAACTATTAGTAAGGAGCGACGCAGCTCAATAGTAACCGAAAATATAAAAAACGGAATTTTGATATCAAAATAAATATAAAAAATGGCTTATTATGTGGATTCCAAATATATGAGAATCATTAAGTTTAGTATTACGTAACAAAAACTACGAGTCTGAGAAAATTTGCCTGATTTTCAAAAAAAGGGGGAACATTCCCTCAAAGTCAAGGAATCTTAATGAAAACCACATCATCAGACTCAACGTATCCAAGAACCCTGTTTTTCATTGTTTTTGTTTTAAGTAACACTAGAAAATACTGCACCCTCTTCAAGGAAATATTCTTCTCCCATGACAAATTCCTCCTTGGAAAGATTCTTCCACGTGACCCCCTCCCCAACAAAGAAAAAAAATCCCCCTGAAAACGTCTGTACACTTCCAAATAGCCATTAATATATGTAAACAGTGGTCAAAGTTTGTAACTTGCAGCCCCTCCCCTGGGGACAATGAGGGAGTAAGCCGTCCCCAAAGACATAGTTGTTGGATTTTTCGATTATGCTGAACAAAATGGCTATCTCAAAATTTGGATTCTTTCAAAAACAGAATTGGACAAACAATTAGTCAAAAACAGAACTTGGAATTTCGCTTGGAGCTCTCTGTGAAGTCGAAACCAGTATCGTCAGGAGAGGAAAAATTAGCAAGAGGACGTTAATTCAGAACCTAGGCATATTTCGAGGGCGGAGGAGCAAAATTTTTGAAACATGTGAATCGCAAAATATTATGGACAGTATTGTAGAGAAAACCATGAGCTGAACGAGGGAATATACCTAGGAGAAGGGAGAAGGGGCAAGTGACTAAATAGGCAGGGCGAAGGGAAGGAAGTTTACCATCTTCTTTCAGAACTTTGTCCTCAACTGCTGTACCACCAGAGCAATTGATGACTTTATGACGTTACAGACCGGGACACAAGGAATATAAGTGACGACCGGAACACTTAAAGAGAAATTACAGACCGAGACACCGGGACACAAATGACGACCGGGACACAGGGAATACAAATGACGACCCGGACACAGGGACACAACTACAGCGGGGACGCCGAAAGGGCACAGGGGTATATATAAATGACGACGGGGATACAGAGAATATTTGATTTTCAATCACCATCAACAAAGCTGACGGGCAATCATTGGAAAAAGGCGGTATAGATCTGAATACGGCTTTCAAGAGAGTCAGAGCATCTGTGTAAATAATTACAGCCAAGCTTATTCAGAGCCAAGCAACAAAAGCCAAATGCCAACTCGGCTTCCAACCAAGGGCTAGGGTACTCAGCTTTCAACCTAGGGCTGGGGAACTCATGACAATGTAATGGAACCGTTTGATAACACCTCCTTTGTCAGTAACTGGTTCGATCATCAAGATATGGCCACGGAAAGAACAACAATGAAGATGCAGGAATACAGAAAAATCCGCCCTTAAATTTGGATGAACTTGAGGTTTTGCCTGAAAGAGGGAGATATTCATGATTTGGACAAGAGCGATTTTGCAGCCTATAACGGAAGGCGATGACAAAACGACAGGAAACATCCGACGGCCGCACGCGGCTTGTCGAAGCGGCGCTCGCCTGCCTGGCGGAACATGGCCATCAAGGCACGACGGTGCGTCGGATCGCCGAGCGGGCCGGCGTCACCGCGGGGTTGGTCCGTCACCATTTCGACAGCAAGGACGCGCTGCTGGTGGAAACCTACCGGCTGATCCACCAGGATGCCCTGGCGCGCATGTCTTCGGCCAAAGCGGAGGTTGGTGATACATTCGACGGCGCGCTGGAGCGGGCCATCCGCGCCTTCCAAAATATATGAGAATTATCAAAGAAAATAAACCTTTTCCTTTGCATAAAACAGACTCATATTTTCTCTTACATAACTGTCGTTACAAAAACCATTTTATTGGTAAGGTCAGAAATCCTTTTCTATTGCATTGGAACAGAAAAACAATCACTGTTACATCTTACGTGATTTGTCATTACAAGAAATATTACGTGAGCATTATCGACGAGAAAAGGTGACCAAAGGTGAAATTGACAAAGAGCATTGTCGACGTGAACAAGCATTGTCAACTAAAAATTGTAAAAAAGGAGAAGAAAATGTTTGGATACATACGCAATGGTATCAGCAAGGCTCTTTGCATTTTTTTTATTCAAAAATCTTTTGTCATCACCATATTGTCCTTTGCCAACCACTTTTTCAAACCAAAAAATGGCTGAATTTGCAATCCCTATTACTAAGGCTTTTAACCCCAAAAAATATTAAATATTGCAAAGCCCAAAAATAAATTTTGCAAGGTACCAAAGCTGGACATCAAATCAACATGACTCAGCTGTATCAGGACCATTGTTAGTGCACCAGATAAGAAGCAAAAAGTTGTTTTGTCATATAGAAAAATTTATGCATGGTTTTGTAAATATCAAAGGCAACAGGGGGAATTTAAAACGGCCCTTTTTTGGGGGCTGGGGGGAGCCCCCAAAACAAACGCCAAAAGACCGTGCCAAACCCCTACCCCCCCGGGGGGGGGGGTGGATTCCACCCCCCAACCAAACTTTTATTCGCCTATGCTATAATATGCAATGCAGGATGCCAAGACTCCGCTACTTTGACTTTATATCTATACTGTATCGAATGATGAAAATTAAAGGATTCTAGATATAACACCGTAACCATGGCAACCAATGTTTTACTGTGTTGTCAACAAAATTTGCATTCTTTTTTCAGTTGTTTCAGATATTTGAAAACAGGCAGTCTAAAATTATTCCTCAGAATGACATCATATTAAGAGGGATATTCTCCCTCCATCCTATATTTATTTGAAGGCATACTAAAAAACAGAAAATGGCACAAAAATGTAGTTTTGAGGCTTCTGGTCCAACCAACTACAGAAAGTTCCACTAGCTCTCTTTCTTAATAGCTGATGCTCAACTGTGCACAATATTATGAAGCCTCATGAATCAACTCAATTAAATCAAGTGTAAAATTAAATATTAACTGTTTGTTTGTATGGACTGAATGTTTCTTTTGGAAATTTTAATATTTTATTTCTTTTGTGGTATTGTTTTCTTATTTAAATATACAGCACATGAATCTCAATGTTTGCAAAAACAAAAATAAGAACCACAGATTACCTAGAAGTGACTTGCTAGGCCTCTGAGCAGAAATTGTTCGCCCAGGTAAAGCGGTTCCCTGAATATACGTTAGAATATACGTAACAAAAAGTTTAGACTCTAAAAATGACTGTTGTTGAATGTATTGTTTTCTTATTTAACCATACAACACATGAATCGCAATCTTTGCAAATACAAAAAAGAAGAACCACAGATTACCTAGAAATGACTCGCTAGGCCTCTGAGCAGAAATTGTTGCACATAGTCGCGCGGCAGATAGGCTTCTCCGGGGAGATCGATCGTCACATCGACCTCCAGTTTCGGCGGTAAGTTCCGCAGTCGGCGCACGGCGGCTTCGAGCAACTGGCAGTACAGTTCGTATCCCACGGTGGCGATGTGGCCGCTCTGTTGTGTCCCCAGGATGTTGCCCGCGCCGCGAATTTCTAAGTCCCGCATCGAAATGGCAAATCCTGCCCCCATCTCGCTAAACTCCTCAATGGCACGCAAACGTCGGGCCGCGTCGGGCGTCAGTGTGCGTGCCGGATCGACGAGCAGATAGCAATACGCGCGAGAAAAGGGGTGCTCACCTGATAGTACTTAAGAATCTTTTCATCGAAGCCAAATCGTTTCTTATCATCACCAGAGGATCGTAAGAAGGCAGTCACATGATCAAATGGAGAAAAGACCGGAGAGTTGTAAGAAGATAACAAGCTCTTCAAATACTCACTCTGGATCTTGTAATTACATCGTATCTGCTCATATAAACTTGACAAACTAGCCAACTCACGCTAAAATATAGAAATAAGATTATAGAAGATATGCTTAAAAACTAAATTCGGACAGGAAACACCTTTTCAGGCATTTTCACTACTCATTATTTCAGGGCAAAGTTCCAAATAATAAATACTGTACGTAAACAAAGGCTTAACCTTATAACTTAAAGACCTTTCCCCAAGGGCTGTGGGGGGTCATTTTATCTCCAAAGGCATAGTTATTGAACCTTTCAGCTATGCTGAACAAAGTGGCTATCTCAAAATATTGATCAGACGACTTTAAGGAAAAAAGGCGGTTGGTAGGGGGTCTAGCTGCCCTCCAATTATTTTGGTCACTTTATGTAGGCACCAGAACTTAATTTCAGTTCGAATGAGCCCTTTCTCGATATTATAGGATTATTGGTTCGATTCGGTCATCGCTGGAACGAGGAGACAGCAATTGTCTCGAGTTATCTGCGGTTAGAAGACAAGCGACAGTGAGAATCCATATACAAAAGCCTTATAAATTGAATGCTCAGATTTACATTGGAATTTCACCGAATTTTCGATTTGTTTCCAGGTCACTCGATTTCTGTTCCAAGAAGAAGGTAAAGATTACGGACTTGACCTAGCGTCAATAAACATTCACAGAGGCCGTGATCATGGGTTACCAGGATACAATTATTTTAGATCATTATGTGGCTTACGAAAGGCAGATACATTTATGGATCTAGCTGATACAATCGAAATACAAGTATGAAAATTTTCGAAATAACTCCTGCAGTATGAAATCATCCAAAGATACCAAGATCTGCTCGTGAAATATTGATGGTCGGTATCACTATATGGTGGAGTTTTTCATTGAATATATAGTGAGTGTCAGTTTTGTAGCCAAAGTCATGACCCGTTTCATGTAGCGAACATATGCGTGGGACAGGCATGTGGCGTGAGCTACTCGATTGGAAAGATAGGCAGCAGTCCTACGAGTAACTGGTGAGACATATCTTTTCAAACCAAAATGGATTACAAAAACGTTCGTATTTATTTGACGCATCACACATAATTTTATCTAGCAAACCATAAAAATCAAACAGATCGTGGTAACGAACTGTAAGTAAGGAGCGACCCAACTCAATACCAATAGAAACTCTAAAAAAAGGAATTTTAATACCAATAGATATATCAAAAGAATCGGTTTATTATGCTAATTTCAAATGTATAAGTTTCATTAAGTTTAGTCTTGCACATTAAAGGTTAAGAGCCACAGAAAATTGGTCTGATTTTTGAAACAAAGGGTAAACACCCCCTAAAAGTCATAAAATTAAAAAAAAAAAAATCACACCATCAGACTCAGCATATCAGAAAACCCTACTATAGAGGTTTACAAAACTATTGAACACTTTTAATTTACGTTGAAACAAAATGAATCAAATTGCCTGAGCAGAACAGAGCATTTATAAATTTTATAGGCTCTTTCTTATTTTCTGTTAGTGTTGTTTCTTGGGAAAGTTGTTTTGATTGCAGCTACCCAAATTCTGAGGATGTTCTCACAAGGGGCTTCTCTATCGACATCTCCCCTTTAGAGGTCGCTCACGAGTTCAAATACATGGGATCCCTCACCGACATTTCTGGCGGCTTCAGTACCGAAGTTCAGAGCAGAATATCATCAGCATTGATAGTCTTTGCTCAATTTAGGCGGAGTGATGTCAAATCGCGTGTTTTGTCCATCTAGCAAGACACAGAAGCGACCGTTTCATCAGTAATCCCACGACACGGCGTTATCCAGCCAACCGACCCCTCGCTACTGCACTCCCATTTCTTTCAACAGATGGTTGGCGCCGAAGACGTTGCCGGTGATCCACAGCGCGTAACGAATATCGACTCCAATCGATCGACTATAAGATTCGTTCCAAGCAAAGTCATTGATGGTGGCCTCAAACGCGCGGTCAAAATTGACTCCTACCAATCGTCCTTCACCGTTCAAGCTGGGGCTTCCCGAATTGCCTCCGCGTGTCAAGTTCATATTTTAAGGCACTTGTATTGAAAAATTTAAAAAGTTTCTTTCAAAGTGTCATTTCAGGAGAAATTCGACCCGAGAGGTGAGAAATATTACAGACCCCAGAAAATGTCAAAATGACGCAAAAGTGCTGCTTTGGTAGTCATTCTAAGCGCTCTGTTTTAAAAACCACAATGAGACTGTCAGACCGCCACCCCCTAAGATGACAAATTTCTATACAAAATTAGGAGAAAAGGGTATTTACCTATATGTTTTGAGAGCGTTCACCTCGCAGTGATTTTAAGTAAAAATTTCACAAAGATTACAGGATCTTTCCGTGGAGGAAGTTTTCATGGGATAAGGGACATTGCCATGAAGGGGGCGCCAGATTTCCCAGCATTATTTAAAAAAGATCAGAAACTAATTACAAAAAACAAGTTTTTTTCAACTGAAAGTAAGGAGCAACAACAAAACTTAAAGCGAACAGACAATATTACGTACATGAAGGGTTCGCCCCCTAGTCAATACCTCGCTCTTTACGCAAAGGTTTTTTTAGTGCCTTCATAAGAGCTATTTGTTCTAATTAAACGGACTTTGTTCATTTTGGTCATTTTCCAACCCCCCTATCTATTAGGCACCGAAAAGCGGCGTGAAAGGGGGGGGGGGCTAGCTATCATCCAATCTTTTTTCTTGTAGAATTACGGGTTTGATATGATTATCCCTGGAAAAATAAAAAATAAACACGCAACCGTGATCTTTTTTCTCGCAAAAATGCGAAATTCCACATTTTTGTGTATAGGAGCGTCAAACCTAACCTCTACACTAGAGCTCTTTCATATGCTCAGTCTCATGATGTTATTTTTATTAGGACCAAGATACTTTTTCATTAGGACCAAGAGTTCAAGTCACTCTGCTGTAATGATATGGTCGGTTCTAGACCAATTCTCATTCCATCGTGAACGCTTACGTCTCAAATCTTAAACAGAAAAAAGATATACTAGGATGCACAGACTATTTTTTTCGAGTAGAATTTCAACAAAGAGTATCTCCACGTACTTATATGTTTATATGGGTCAAAGATGCACCGAAACTAAGCAGAGAAAATCAACAAGAGTTAGCAAATCACATAGACCAATACACATCCTGCAATATTTCCAGCTCCAACAATCAAGATGATCTCACCTATTTGCAGATACACAGACATTTTGAATCGGGCTGAAAAAAGGAACAATGAGTGAATGTAGATTTCCCTTCACTATACCTCCCGGCCATGCGCCCTGTCGCCATCCTGTTCCTGGTGTTCTCGTTGTCGGGGATTGCCGGGATCATTTACGAATCGATCTGGTCGCATTACCTCAAGCTGTTTCTGGGCCACGCGGCCTATGCACAAACCATCGTTCTGATCCTGTTCATGGGCGGTATGGCCACCGGTTCGTGGCTGGGGTCCCGTCTCGAAAAACGGGTCACCGATTCGCTGCGAGCCTATGTTCTGATCGAAATAGCGATCGGCGTACTCGCATTCGCGTTTCATCCGGTTTACGTCGCGTTGACGGATTTTGCACTGCTGCGGCTGTTCCCCCCAAATTGAAATTAGAATAAAATAGAATGTATTTCCATCCAAGTATATGGATTTACAAATTAGATTTCAGCAAAATGGATTTACATATATTCATATAATTAACCAACAATAAAACTATACCAATTAAAAACGAATAAAATAGTTTAAAAAATGTTTTCAAAACTCATATAATTACATGACTTATATTAATTACCTAACTTTCAGTTAAGCACTAGTAAAGGTTTAGCACAAAGAATGGATAAGGGGGATGGGTCAAAGTCAGATCCCCACTCACATAAGAGGAAATTCTGTTCGTTTGAACTTTGTCGTCACCTCGAAGCCGTGGATGCAAGCTCGACCAAGTTTATGGACACACAGCTGCTCAAGCGTTTCTCTGCTCTTTACGGCGAGCTGGATATCAACGACATTCTTCTCGAATCTCAAGCTGATATTGCCAAGCGTTTCTTGCTCGATGAGGAAAAAGCCGGAAAGCTTCCTAGACATTGTCGACCATCTTCAGGCATGACCAGCGGCTTACTCAGAAGTAATTAAAATACTTCGCATTGCTACCACACTTCCTGTGACAATGAGCGTTTGTTTTCTAGCCTAGAAATAGTGGCTGAGTTCCACATTCGGTTACTGTACAACGGGACTAGGCAAGACCTCGCCGCGGCGCTGGCCCTCGATGACGACGGCGTCGCGTCGCTGCGCTCGCCGCCGCAACCGGCGACGAGCACGAGGCAGATCAGCCGGCGCATTGCGCGTCCGAGCACGACCAGCGCTCGCCCACGCGATCGTAGCGGCAGTACCAGCCCGCCCCCGGGCAGTCGCTGTCGTTCACGCACTCGTCCTGCTCCGTGTGGCAATAGTACCCGACGGTTCCGAGGTAGCTGCCGCAGTCGCCGAACGTCGGCGAGCAGAAGTTGCCGGGGCCGCAGTCTGCGTCGACGAGGCAGTTGAAAAATACAAAATTCCACATTCTTGTAGATAGGAGTTTTGTAGGTTGAAACTTTTACAATAGAGTTCTCTGATACATTGAATGTGATGGTGTGATTTTTGTTAAGATTCTATTACTTTTAGGGGGTGTTTTCCCCGATTTTCTAAAATAAGGCAAATTGTCTCTGGCTCGTAACTTTTGATGAGTAACACTAAATTTGATGAGACCTATATATTTAAAATCAGCATTAAATTACGATTCTTTTTATGTATCTTTTAGTATCAAAATCCCATTTTTTAGAGTTTCGTTTACTATTCAGCCAGGTCGCTCCTTACAATTTACTAGTCTTAAGAAATCGACTGCATGTATCTGTGTTGACAGTTAATATGACTGTTCTAGTTCTAAATCAAGCCACTACTGAATTCCTTTATTCTTATCACTATTCTAGATAATAGAATGGACAACCGGTAAGCAAAGGAACATCCGAGCTCTCTTGTGTTCCCTTCACACTGTCATCTGGGAAGGTTGTAAATGGCAAGAAGTTGGTATGCATCAACTGGTTTCTTCTTCAGATGTTAAAAAGATGTATCGAAAAGCCTGTCTGGCTGTACACCCAGATAAAGTAAGTCTATCTGCTATAACAATGGTAACCCAGCCTAGATGGCGAAGTTCAGTCCCATTGGAACCTTCTGCCCGTACGACCTGTAACGCTCCATCATCGAGATATTTGCAGAGGTGCGAAACAAGCTCCTTAGGAGTGGCTTCATGCCGAACATGCGTCAACACAAGGCCTTGGCCGACCTCCTGATGGCGCCTACGCACCCACCTGCTCATTGCCAATCGGCAACTTCAGACGTTCGAGCCGGTGGCTGGCAGCCTTCAGCGTAAGCTGACCGTCCAGAAAACTTGGCCCATAGATGCTCGCGTCTATATGAGCATGCTGCGGGTGGGCCAGGCGCGTAACCCGGCGCACTACCTCAATACCGTTTAGCTCATCGCCGTGCACTGCCGCGGTAAAACACATCGTCAGTCCGGGCGCATTTCCACGAGCAACGAGGACCGGCACGCCGCGAGCGATACCATCGAAGGTTTGGCGTGGTTTCCACTGCAGCTGGGCCAGTGTACCGGGTGCAACCTCAGCTTCGAGAATCTCCATGTGGGCGATATCCGGCCCGACCGGCTCGCCGATGACCTGATCGACATCGATCGTTTCAGTGGCCTGAACTTTACTCTCGGCCACATCGGTGGTGTCTTCGATCGGCGCAGCAACTTCGCCTTATTCAACAGTCTATCACGCTTTTGTCGCCTTGACGGAAGCGGCAGTCGTCAAATGCTTTAACACGACTGGTTTTGAGAATATGAAAAACCCGGTTTACGGCGATATGCGACTCGATATGTTTATGGCCGGCGATAATGAAAAAGCCAAGGCGGTAGCCGAACGACTAGCTAAAGACGCCGGCTTCGAAAATTGTTATGATTTTGGTAAAGGCGATAAGGTCGTTTTGTTGGAGCAATTTGCCTTGTCCTGGATTAATCTGGCTATTTTCCAGGGAATGGGTAGAAATATCGGTTTAAAGGTGTTGAAGCCTGTCCAATATCTTCAGCAGCGGAAAGAGCCTGGAAGCCATCGCCCTGGCAAGTCTGGTCGGTCGCGGACTGTTGCGGTACGACGCTGAAATTGCGCACTACTGGCCTGAGTTTGGCGCCAATGGTAAAGCGGCCATCACCGTCGCAGACCTCATGCGACACGAAGCTGGTTTGGCAGCGTTCGATTCCAGCTTGAAGCTCGAGTCGTTACACAGGGAAAACCTGAAAAACAACAGCATTGGCGGTCTGATCGCGGAGCATCCCCCGAACTTTCGCAAAGATGGCAATCGCCGTGAATATCATGCGCTGACCAATTGGAGTTCTATTACCATTTTGCACAAAATATCTATGCAACAAAAGATTTTCAACACATACTTATCTGAAAGATAAACACAGAAACAGGTTAAATGCAGAACCTGATCTAAGACTAAAATAGTCTAACTTTGAATTGCTTCGTTCTATCAAACAGCCCCAAATATCCCATTAAGAGTTTTACCCAGTTTTCAAATTTTATAACCATCATTTCAGTCTTAATAACGTTTTATTTAAATGACTCACGACTAATATAATCAATTATTCGGCAATATGAAATATAAGAAATCCACCAAATTTTATTGCTTTTTTACGGAGTGACCAGGCTCAACAGTAACCGAAGCTCTAAAAAGCGGAATTTTGACAACAATATACATCATTAGAATCGAAATTTTATGCTGATTTTAAATGTATAAGTTTCATTAAGTTTAGTCTTACGCATTAAAAGTTACGAGTCAGCGAAAATTGACCATATTTCAAAAAAGGGAACAACCCCCTAACAGTAATAGAATCCTAATGAAAATTACACCATCAGATTCAGCGTATTAGAGAACTATAATATAGAGGTTTCAAGCTCCTGTCTGAAAAAATGTGGAATTTTGTATTTTTGCCAGAAGAAAGATCACCAGAAGAAAATACTAAGTCTGTCTCAAAGAAAACACTAAATGCGTTAAGACGCCAAACACCAAAGGACGAAAACACTAAACACTAAAATTCACTACAAATATATCTTATAATGGTGCCTTTTCATACAAAATAAGGAAAAAAGAAGAATAATGAATGCATCTTTTAATGAATTTTATAATTATACCTTTAACTCAAAACTTCAATCTGAAACCTCTGCTCAGTTGCTTAGAGCTGAAGACTATCCAAACTAAAGGATATGGCAATCTTGAATAAGAAATCCAATGATGGATTTTAATCTGCCCGTTGTCGAATGCAAGATGCTTTTGATCCGTGAGCTTATGCCGGAAATGTTCGCGCCGATTCCAATCGTCTTGTTGGTAAGCCAATTGAAAACCAAGCAGGAGAAAAAACAAATAGCCGGTTAGGCTAAATAGCTGGGAGGGCGCAAAAGATTGCCGGCGCCAGGCTAAAACAAATACAAAGCAGAGAAAAATAATTAATAAGATAGGAAACCTTATAAAGGAAAAGGAAGGCCCTGAAAAAAAGGCTAGTAATATGCCTGCAATGAAGGGCAATAATAAGCGGAAAAATGGGAGGAACCGCCAATTCATTTTCATTCAGATTAACTCATAACTTTTAGTGGGTAAGACTAAACTTAATGAAACTTATATATATATATATAAAATCAGCATAAAAATGCAACTTTTCGATATATATTTCGGTATGAAAATTCCGTTTTTTTTAGAGTTTCGGTTACTATTGAGCCGGGTCGCTCCTTACTGCAGTTCGCTACCACGAACTGTTTGATATCAAACAGTTCGTGGTAACGAACTGTAGTAAGGAGCGACCCGGCTCAATAGCAACCAAAACTAAAAAATGGGGTTTTGATATCAATAGCTACATCAAAAGAATTGCATTTTAATGATGATTTTAAATATACGATTTATTCATTTCACTAAAGAAGTGAGAGAAAAGAAGGACAAATAAAATGCCTTACCATTGAGGACTGATAACGTCTTTGTGTAACTTGCCGTGTTTTTGGATCTGCAACAAAAATAGTTGTAAAGAATATCAAACTGAATATTAATATTAAAGCTAATTTAATTCGCCAGAAGAATATAACATAGATTTTCAGGTACTTCTAACAGTCTTGACACACTTCGACTGTAATTATAGCTATTAAAAATTGCTTACTCTTCAAGAGGAATAGCACTAATAATAATATTAATAATTTATTCATAAGAATTCAACAGAGGCATATCGATGTCTAGCGTCATCACGTCAATATCCAGGGCTGCCACTTTGCGCAAGGCATCTTCTCCGTTTATGGCCGTTCCCGCGATAACAAAATCCGGGGACTCGCACAGCATATTAGAAATCGCCTTACGCATAAATGCGGAATCATCCACTACCAGGACACGGATGGGCGGTTGAGATTTCAAGAGGTGATCATGTTGCATTAAAACCCTACCTCATGGGCAAACAAAATAGATTCAGACCTGCCGAGTATGCTTATTCTCACACTCGAAAGTTTCCGACAATTGCCTGCAATTCAGTTGCAAGCACTGGCCGACCAAGGCTCAGACTGTCAGCCGCTCCGTCCGAATGGAGAAGAACCAGCGTGTGTTTTGTGTTGCGAGCCGTTGCGTCGCGCACCTGCGTAAACAGTTTGTCTACGATTGGCGCACCGAAGCCGGTCTCCCATATGTCCTTTGGTCCGGTTAGTAGCACTCGCGGTGCGTACTTTGCATAGAATTCGAGCGCGACAGGTTCACCGTAGAGAAACCGCTTCGTTGCTTCCACCAGCGGACTTGTGTAACTCTCACCACGCCTGATGGTCGAAAGGGTGGTTGTCAATATGATGACGGTACGCAGGCCGCGGATGAATCATCGAATGCTCCGGGGTGGACAATTCCATGATATAATCGAAACACCATGCGAATATTAATTGTCGAAGATGAACCCAAAGTGGCCTCCTTTATTCGCCGGGCTTTGGAGGAAGAAAGTTATGCCGTGGATGTCTGCCCTGATGGTGTCCAGGGCCGAGACCTCGCCTGTGAAGTCAATTACGACTTGATCATTCTCGATCTCATGCTCCCCAATCTTCCAGGATTGGAAGTTTTAAAAGGCATTCGAGCGCAAAAAGTCAAAACACCCATTCTCATTTTGACGGCTCGATCTGAGATAGACCAGGGTAACTAAATACAAAGTTCGATAGTTAATGACAAATCAAATTGCTAAAGCTGAGTTCATTATTTAGTACTTTTTTTAAAAACCTAATTCCTTGCGGTTAGCTTACTGTGGTGACCAAAAATTGGTTGCCGAAAATTATTCCAGAATTTTTTAGTATTGTCGATTTCGTTATATGTACAACGACTTATGGTTGAATCAAGGATAGTGAGTTGGTTGTAGGCACATTCATACAATTAAAAAACACGGGAAAAAATTCCTTTCCGTCTTTAATCGGTCTTTGTAGGAAATCAAGTAAAAACAAGAAACAATAGCAACCGGCTGGCGGTGACGCGTGGCGCAAGCTTTACCGCGCTGGACCGGATCGATCTGGGCGATGACGGTCCGATGCGGATCGACGGCGATCTGTATCTGGGCGGCGAGCCTTATCTGGCCGGTGGGCGCAACCTTGGCGTCCGGACCCGCGCAAGCCAGTTCCGACTGACCCAGAATGTCAGCCAGACCACCGAGCTGACCGGATCGCTGAGCTTCGGTCGCAGCGCGACCTATACGCCCGATGTCTATTTCCGCACCGATGGCGCGGCGGGCGGTGACAGCGACCTGATCCGTGTGTCCGGCGACGCGACGCATTTTCAAGTAGTTAATAGCCCTTATAAAGGGCAAACGTTCAGTTTATCTACGCTTGAAAGGGATTAAAGTGTTCTAACTAGATTAACCACCAATTTTACCTGGTATTTGGACCTTAGAAAATCTCTTGTTTGCAAATTGGAATTAACTTGTACACAATTTTACTCTCTTATTCTATTCTACCTTAAAGTTGGTAATAAACTCTTAGAACTAAATTGAAAAGGTTTTTGGAATTGCTCCCTTATGGTCCTTTTTTAGAATGTCAGCTGTGCTATTATAGTACAGTCAATCATTTTTATTCTTTATTTATTTAATTATTACTAGGTTTGACTTGGCATAATTCTTCCGCATTGGCTAACCTTAAATATACAAAAAGTAAATCGTTAGTCCGGTTTCAAAAATGCATTTCCATGTTAGCTCATTTCTTAGGAGAGCAAAAGCACTGCAAGTCTTACTAAATGAAGTTTGCCCCTTCAAAACACAAGTTTTGCATGATCACTGAGAATAACCGTACCTGGCGAACGAAGCTTTCAGGGATAGATCTATTCAAAAGGGGGGACAAAAAAAGGTTCTCATCTCCTACATCCAATCCTTCCCCAGGAGTAAAACTTGAAAGATACCTGTTGACTGGCAAGGGGAAAAATCAAAAATATCTAAAAAAGGACAATCAGCGGCATCTACCGTATCACTCCCACCAATGACAAAGTAGCCCCATTTAGCCCCTTTTAATAACCCAGCCGTTGTTTTTCCATCTGAGTAGAATCTATTGCTTTAGCTATTTATAGCATCTACAGTTTTCTAAAAATAAGGGAAATCATTTTTTTAGCTTTCGTTTCTACAAATTTCCTCGTGAAGGTAATCACTATAAGTTTGCAGTTGTTTACTTGTTATGGTACATTTTGAAAGCACGCTTTGTTAATTTTTTTTCCCTTTGGTAATAGCGACGCTCTCTAGCCAAGCGACGAGATCCTTGCGCGTGCAGGGCGTTGACTCCAGTGACTCTCGGTCTCCCGATCGCTCGCGGACAGATGCGAGGGAGTGTGATGCTCCCTGATCCAGCGGCAACGTGCTCCCCGAAAGCGCCTCTGAGAAATGGGCTGCAAGAGCGGCCTGCCGTCCAAAAAGTTCTTCGCGTAGTTGTTTACCAAACCGCCACTCCAGCATGTGGGTGACGTGCTCGGCATCCCAGATTTGCTGCTGTTTGCCTTCGCTTAGCAACGTATCTGTTGGATCCAGATTGGCGATCCGTACTATCTAGATGGTATGCCATTTAGAATCCTTATGGAGGGATGCCATTTTTAAGGAGACATTCTGATTTCTTCAAAATTAACTATGATGTATAATTATTCTCCCCTTAGCCTATGTGTTGTTAGGACAATCTAGTTTCTCTCTTTTCATTTTTACAGGAAATTGTTATGGCTGAAGTCGAGAAAGTTGCTGGGGAATGGATGGCATCTCGTGGAGGAGGCGAAAACGCACGTGAAGCTATGATGAAAGCCTTGGCGTCTGCCTATGATATGTTCAACGAACTTTCGAAAAATTTAGCAGAAGGTGCAAAGTTCTACCCGCAGCCTATCTGACGATCATAAATCGCGGCGGCAAGCCGGACCGGCTGGTGACGGTTTCCAGCCCCGTGGCTGGGAAGGTGTCGATTCATCTATCCGAGATGACGAACGGCGTCATGCGAATGAATCCGGTGAACAACCTGCCACTCGAGCCCGGTGCGCGGGTAACCCTCGAACCCGGCGGTCTTCACCTGATGCTCATGAAGCTGCGGGAACCTCTTCGCAAGGGAAACAGCTTGCCGTTGACACTGACGTTCGAGGTAGCAGGTAGGATCGATGTTCAGGCGCCGATCCTGAGCCCGGGTGCCAAAGGACCATCCTCGAGCAAGAGACTCGGCAGATAACGTTTGTCCGAATTTCGAATTTCTAAGCTTTGTTAACTGTCAGTACCACCCATATGTTTCCATTTACCATATGCCCGATAAAATAAAACACTGAGGGACATTTTCAATGGAACTTCTTGCATCGGCGTAACTGGCCTTATTGGCATTGACTCTGTTGCATTGATTTTGAAGCTTCCGACTTTACAGTCAAACAAGGCATTGCAGCTTCAACGGGGATTGATATTTTAGTATTTCGATCCAGAAGTAGAAGAAACAAATGCAAATTGGAAACAACTATCATTACGTCTGTAAACGATCCACTTCCCAAAAGGTCATCCGCCGTGAGCACTGCTTTCGGAAAGATACGAATGGACAGTGAGCTACCACCCGCAGACCAGGGCGCAAGCACACCGCAAACCCGGGAGCCGTCCGGCAAGCGAGCATCGACAATAGGGTGGTTCTGCGCGTCACACGATTGACCCGAATGGGTCGCAATCATGTGAATCAGGGTTTGCACGTCTTCTTCGTTGCCGAAGGTTTCCTCGACAGGCGTGATTTCACCACGCTTCTCGATGTAAATCTGATCATGCGCGTTGATCATAATTTCGGTGACGAAATCACCATCTCCTGGGTCCTGATCGGCGGCCTGGGCCTGACCGGTATCTGGGGCAAGCCGCAGTTCAGCCGCGTGCTGGAGGCGCCGCCCTGGGTGATCCTGGGCGGGGTGATCGGTGCCTTCTTCGTGGTCAGCTCGATGTGGCTGGCGCCGCGCATCGGGGCGGCGGCATTCTTCTCGTGGTTCATCGCCGGCCAGGTGACGTTCGCGCTGGTGCTGGACCATTTCGGCCTGATGGGCCTGCCGGAGAACGCGATCACCTGGCCCAGGCTCGCCGGCGCCGTCATGGTCATCGGTGGTGCGTTGTTAGTAACGGAAACTAAAAATTCTAGGGCCCTTATTAAGTGACCAAAAACATTGGTGGGCACCTAGGCCCCCTTCAACGCTCAATTTTTCTCAAATTCACTGGACCAAAATTTTGAGATTGCCATTTTCTTCAGAATAGTCGAAAAACCTAATAAATATGTCCTTTAGGACGACTTAGTCCTCTAAAGTCTCCAGAGGAAGGGCTGTAAGTTATGAACTTAGTTTATTGTTTACATATAGTATTTGTTATTGGGAAGTACAGTGACGTTTAAAAATAAAAACTTTAGCGTAAAGAGTGAGGTGTTGAGGAGGGTACAGCCAAATTTGAAATTGGGGTTTCTATAAGGCTGACAAAAATACCAGAAGAAACAACACGAATATTTCGTGAGGAGACCCGCTTCCCTACTTCAGCACTATAGGATAATTGACATTAACTTTAGTTGAACAGAAATTATTTTGTATATTAGGGGGCTTCCCCCTTCTCAACCACTTGCTCTTTAGACTAAATTTTGGGTTTATTCTCAATTTTTTAAGAGAGGCCTCTTGAACATTAGGGCCCTTTATTTTAAAAAAAAAAAATTTTTAAAGGTGAAGCCTGGGGTGACGACATCAAAGGTAAAAATAGTTCTGAACCATGAAAGTAATAGAATTGTCTGTTTATGCAACGCTTGTGGTAAGAGAATGACTAAAAAATTAACAGTATTACATAGGCATCCATTGACCATTCAACACTACACCAGCTGGGCTCATACTTGGGAGAATAATTTCTACGTTTGGAGGGAAATTTCATTAACTTAAGTAATTTCTAATGTATTTCAAAAGGATTTCTCGGGTTTCCTCTGAAGGAGAAGTGTATACATATACCGCTCTGGTACATAAGCCTCGAGATCTGATTGAAGAAGCTATGTTTTAAAAAATTCTATAACAGAACATGAAAACTTTTCACACCGTGGTTACCAAGGTTATCAAGTACAAGGTTACCAAGCCCAAGGTTGTATTCAAGTCCAATTTAATAACAAGAAAAAGAAGTAGTAAATACATTTTTCCATTCGGTATTAAAATTACTGTCAAACTTCATATTCCGTACTTCCTAATCCCGCTTATAGGAGCACATAACCAACAAAGAGGAAGACAAAAATTCATCTAGAGGGAAAAATTAAACATGAGAAAAGAATATGTTCTTAGTTTCAAATGTAAAAATTGAAATTACATATCCTAATCCACGTTTCCCAAAATTATCTAAGATTTGAGGGAGGAGGCATCAATGCACAAGAGTTGGAATATGCGAAGAATGAATTAACCGTAAAAAATGTATATTCTGATTACGATAAGATGTTGAAAAAAGAAGATTTGGACACGGTGTTCATTATTAGTTCTACCGATCAACATGTTGAGCATTTTACGAAAGCGTTGAAGGCCGGCCTCCATGTGTTTTGCGAAAAACCGCTGGCACTGAACGTTGCATCATGTAAAAAGGTTGAAACCCTGGCAGCAGAGCGCCCTAATCAATTTGCAGTCGTTGGCTTTGTGCGCCGGTTTGATCCCAGCTACGTGTATGCCAAAAAAAAGATCAAAGGGTACTAGCCTTTTCAATTTACAATCGAATGAGCCCTTTTCAAAGTTTCTACAACAACTTCTATATGAAGTAAACTGGTCTAAAAAAATAAATAAGAAAAATATTGTGAGTTAGAGCATTTGTGCATTAAAATGCACTCTTCGAGGCACCTGCCTCTCGTCACTCCATCTTATAGTTCATGTGCACATACACATCACTTCATATAATTTTTAAGACAACATGAGGCAAATCATTTTAGTTGAATGAAGCTTTAAAATAAATATCACCTCTCCCCAAGGTGGTTTCAGGCACCCATCCCTCTTCCCACCCCGCTGACCCTCGTGATTTGGACGGGGCTATGGGAGGTCATCTATTGGGGCGGCTTGTTTGATGAGTTGCTCGGAGTCAGCTGTCGGATTTGGGCGACCGGCTTTAGTCCGCTCCACGCAATCCTCGTCGCCGCGATGCCACGCATTGCCAGCGAGCCGATTTGGGGGTTGTTCGCGGACGGGGTGAATCTCTACTTGCTCGTTTCCGTCGGCATCGCTGCTGCTTTGAATGGGTGCGCGATCAATCATTCGCGTCTGGAATCCGTCTCGTGAAGTACGCCCGGGTCAGGAGGACGATGCCGAGGCTGCGAGCAGAGCTGAGCCAGGGTAAAGCCACCATTGGCCACACAGCCTACAACAAAAAACTGCAGAATATTGAATCTTCTGACAGGCCATCTAGACTGAATCTTCTCTTTGTTAAGGCTGGTTTCAAAGATTTATTTTTGATGATTTCTTTAAGTTGATCACTAAAAGCCTTGAGCATTCATAAAAGTACATATTGAAAATTTCCTTTTACCCAAATTTGTTTCCTTTCCTGGTATAAACACCCGATGTGTGGCGTACGTGCCTGAACATTGTATACCAGTGGTGTCCCTAGATGCAGCATCAGGAAAAGCAGGGGATAACGGGATGCGATCGCGGACCTCTACACCTTGGATCCCGGCGTTTTCAAAATGGCGAGTACGGTGCTGATCTTTATCGCCGGCTTCCAGCTGGTCGACGCCCTGCAAGTAACAACCATTGGCGCGCTCCGTGGCTACAAAGACACCTTTGTCTCCATGACGATTGCGCTCGTGTCTTACTGGTTCGTCGCTTTCCCGGTCGCAGCGATCTTCGGCTTCGGTTGGTTTGGTTTGCCTCAGCTTGGCTTGTATGGCTTTTGGACCGGGCTGACCGTTGGTCTCACGGTCGCGGCTTTGCTATTGATAACACGTTTCAACATTGATAACAAATTTAAGGTTTTCACGAAAGGATGGTCGTATAAACTTCGGAGGTGGCTCATTCAACTGGAAATCAGAAGTACAATTTTTTTTAAGAATCCAAGGGATTGGAGGGCAAATACTCCCCCCCCCCACTTCCTCTTTTTTCCAAATGCATCCAATAGAAATTTGGAGATAGCTATTTAGTCCAAAACAGTCTAAAGATGATAACAAGGCCATTAGGGGCTACGACCTCCCAGAAACTGAGGGGAAGTGCTGTAAGTTCTGCGCCGAAGGCGTATAAGGCTTCTATGGAAGGGCTGGTCGTATACACCCTGCCGAGTTCCAGCGGTCAGTATTTTTCCAAGCACTCCATCGGCCATCTCGGTTTTACCGGCACTTCGCTTTGGATCGATTTGGAGCGGGAAATCATCATCGTGCTGCTCAGCAACCGGGTTCATCCTGATCCTGAGAATACTGCGATTAAACAATTTCGCCCGGAAATTCATGATGCGGTGATGGGGGAGTTGTTGGGGGGAGAAAGGTAACACTCGCTTGCCAAAAAGGCGACTGTCGGATCGAGCCAAAAGCCAATACTGGAATTAGGGCAGCGACTTTGAAAAATTTGGTTTAGCTGCGTTTTAACAGGGGTCAGTGCCTTCTCCGCAAACCGTGATGTTGCGAAAGTGCAGCACTTGGCGTTGCGGTGCTCAATACCAGGACGAGTGGGCTGCCAACCAGCTTCAACAGGGTTTTCATAGTGTTCTCCAAATGCGATTTCTGTGTTTGATGGTCGCAATAGATAGTTCTTGAATCATCATGCTTCAGCGCTGCCGATCAACTCAGCGCAGCTCCGCCTGCAGTGGAAAGTTGATTTTCGTAAAGTCGTCCACGTAGGCACTCACGAAAAGTTCCCAGGTACCCGGCAAAATCAAGTCGCTGGTCATCAGGTGAAACATCCAATGAAGCTTCAACATCGCCGCGCAAGGGGCTGAAGTTGACAAAACGGACGCCTTTACTGGCACATCGCGCCAGTTCGTCCGACATCCTGTGTTTCGAAACGCCGCCATCGCAGATCTGCGTGTTTCTCAGCGGCAGTCCGCCGAAGAGAACCATTAGATCCGTATGCTCGGCAATCACCGACAAGCGCGTCGCTTCCGCCAAATGTTGCCGGAAGTTGCCGCCGACGATGTGGGGCATGGCGACCAGGGCAGCGTTGTAGCTATAGTTACCTTCCGACGACACAAATCCGCCCTGGGTATTCAAAAAGCGATCCTCTTGTTTCTTTTTTAACAGCTCTGGAAGTGGCCCCAAAATATTCGAATTTTTTATGCTTTATGTCTTGTTTTAATTTGTTTTTTCATTGTCTATCTCTAAAACTTCCGCAGTTTATTTGTTTTTAAATTAAATTCTTTTATGCAAAGCACGTGGATACCATTGGGGAAATGAGCCTTTTTTTGTTTTCAAATGCTAGTGTTTTAAGGCTTCAATTCTATGGCTTCATAACACGAATGAGGAAGGATTGTATGTTTGCTAAGTATGGTGGCAAGTAAGTACCTTTTGAACCTCATCGTCAATCTTCGATATAGAAAAAGAACCTAGAGATGAAACGTTTGAAAAAACAATAATTGAAGAAAACGTTATTTCAGAGAAATATCATTTAGAAAAATCAGAACCTTTAAATGATGTTGTTGTTCCTATTCAAACAAAGAAAGCAAATGAAGATATTACGAAAGAAATTCAAAAAGAGAAGAAAAACAGAGAAAAGGAAAAGCAAATAATCAAGGTCGCAGTTACTAAGGAAAAAGATATTGGATATGAACAAACAGTTAACTTCAATCATGCCCAAGAAACCAAGGTTAAGAAAGTAAAGGAAAATTCTATTCCTATGATGAATGCGGCTTCTGGTCGTCCGGACAAAGCGGAGAGCTTCGCATCCTCGGTATCCCCTCGATGCGGGAACTGATGCGGGTGCCGGTGTTCAACCGCTGTTCGGCCACCGGCTGGGGTTCGACTAATGAATCGCTCGAGGTTCTGAACGGTGGTTTGCTGCCGGAAACCAAGGAATTTCTGGCTTCCCAGAACCTGGCCACCTACGAGAATGGCGACTTGCACCACCCGCATATGTCCTTCACGGACGGCACCTACGACGGTCGTTATCTGTTCATGAACGACAAGGCGAACACCCGTGTCGCGCGGGTGCGCTGTGACACCACCTAGTACCCTTTCAAATGTTTAAACAATCAATTTTTGAATCGGAGATTGCATCTGCCATTTTGGATTCAAGAGATAAAACTATTAGTCATCATGAAATAATCAGAGATAAGAAAACAGGCGAGTACAGACGAGTTAGGATTTCTGATCATCCTTACAGTTTTGAAGAACTATTCAAATTTATTGCACTTATCGAAAAACCAATATGTGCTGCCAGGCTTCTTACGTCTAACAGCACATATGATCTAGATAGTTTTAAAAAAGCTAATAAAGAATCTGTCGACTCTTTTTATGAAAAGCTAGGTAATTAGCAAGTCTATCAATTCCAAAAATAGCCCGCAAGGTTGAATCCTGGAGAATACGCAAAGGTTTCAAGTGAAAATAAAAATTTCCAGACCAGACAGAACAGCAGTATAGTAAGGATGGACTAATGAAAAATATAAAGGACGCGAAATTTTGGAAACTGGAGCTTTAGCTTCCAAAGGAGACCACAGAAAGTGAAAAGAAGACCTCCCGTAAAAAGAAAACTAGCCCTTGGGATGAAAGCAACGCTGCTAAATATTTGTTGCTTTTCTACAACGTTACGCTTTGCTACAACGTTTGACTCTTGGAATGAAAGCAACGCCGGTGGCGAGCGCCACGAGCACGAGCAACCCGACGCCGAAACGCTTGCGTCGGGTCACCTACTGCTCCAGCCGATAGTCCTCGTGGCAGGCGGCGCAGGTCTGCGCCAGATGCTGGAACACGCCGTCCGGTGGCATCTGGAGCATCATTTCGAGCGGCGGCCCGTCAGCACCTGACATCATGCCCCCGCCCGACATCATGCCCCCGCCCGACATTCCACCACCGCCGGGCGCGCGCGCATTCGACGCCGCGCCGGCCAGGGCCTCCGCCACGACGGTCAGACGGTCGGCCAATGCGGCAAACCTGTCCCAAAGATATCACCATCGTCAGTTACACGGGGTTCGCCGTTCAACGCAGTGACCGTAGGGAGCACGAAGCTCTGGAAAGGGGGGAGGTTAGTTTCTGGTTTAGTGTGTTTCACTGGACATCAAAGTAGCCCCTTCGATATAGGTTTAAGGGGAAAATCCTACTTACTTCATCAACATAAGCCGACTCTTCAGCACTGCTGGATGGGTCGGGAGCATCATCGCAGTATGGAGCCAGCTGTTCTGCTGTGACAGCGCCCTTGTTATCTCGAATCATGTTCGCCGCAAGGCTGAGGCGCTGTTCTTCCAATTGTCCATTCGGACAAAAAATATTTAAGGATGGAAGAAAACTTGAGGGAGAATTTTTTGATAATGTCTTAATCAAAGGAAAAATAACTTATATGGATGGAACCTCCCGCTTTATCCAATTAAAACGAATAAATTAAGTCCTTCGATTATTTTTTTAAATTTAACAATACTAATTAAAAGGTTTTTTAAAATTCCCAAATATATGAAGATATGTTGTTTTAATCGCTTTTGGGGCATTTAGCCATTTCCAAAAGTTTTTTTTCTGAAAATATTACTAAACGATAAAAGTTAACTGAAAATAATATTAACTCAAAGGGTTGGGAAATGCTGTACTTTTACTGATTTGATTTTTAATTTTGTAAATTAAATTGACTTGTTTCTACTGGGCAAATTACCATGTCTTAGCTCAGTACCGTATTGCAGGCTGATTTCTTGTTATTCCCTTTTCCTTACCATTATTACGTCATTAATCAAAGTCTAAACTGACCATTATTACGTCATTAATCTAAACTGACAGCAATCTAGTCCAGTACCGGCGTGCAGATATATTCCTATTTGTCAGATACAAGTCAGATACAAATTTTACACCCTAAAGCTAAAAAGTGTTTTTAAAAGTATTACATAAGGATCTTTTTTGAAATGTCCAAAAAATGTATTCATCAAATATTGAATCAAGATTTATGAATGAGAAAGTTGTCTGTGTATTGGGTGCCACATTTGCTGATGATAAACCGAAAATGTGTTCAAACAAACATTCCTAACGCTTTGTTGCTGAAGTTTAGGTTTAATAAATCTGGGTTTTAGCACTGACTAACTATTGTAGGTGAAAATTGGATACACATGAAACAAAAATAGAGTCAAAATAGTGGACTGCAAATGGGGAGCTGGCTCCAAATAAAGTGAACACTTTTCAGCTTGGAAAGAGATGTGCAATAGGTTTTAGGGTATTCCTACCTCCACGAGAACCAGCGCACCCATCCCTGGCGGAAGGGGCCGCACTCCGCCGACGGGCAGGGCACCGGCGGCGACGCGCACTACGCCTACACGAACTTCCTCTCCGCCGTCGCGGCGGACCGGATCTGGTTCAACAGCGCCTTCCACCGCGACCAGTGGCTCGCCGCCCTGCCGGCCTTTCTCGCGCGTTTCCCGGATCACCGGCACACGGCGGTGGTCGAGCGGCTCGCCGAGTGTTCCGAGGTTCAGTCGCCCGGTGTCGCGCCGCTCGAACTCGACCAGGAGACGGACTCCCGCGCGTTCAACGTCGAAACTTGACAACCGGTTGCAGATACAAGGCAAGTTCCAGCGACAAGAGCGATCGCGGCGGATTTCACGGTGCTTCGTAGGGTTGAGTTGCGGCTCATCATTAGGTGCCTTCGCAATCCGGCTGATACAGTGTTGGATTCGAGTGTCGGTAGAGTCATCCACGACGACTCTTTCGTTCTCGTCACAAACGGTATCGACCGAACAACCGTTACATCTTCACTCTGGAAAATCGATTTTCCGAAAAAGGTGTCAACGATCGCACCAAGGATTGCTAGCTAACCAGAGCAGCACGACGGTCTCCGCCGAAAATCACGGGGGCAAGTTTTTCCGTTTTACGATTAATCTGTTCTGGCTCACTCCAACCTATGGTCTAGACTAAGCAAGTATTTGGTGTTCTTGTCGACGTCTTTCGACTCTAGTCCACATATGATTGGTACAATAAAGCTGCATAACATTTATATTCCTCCCTTCCTAA
This sequence comes from Alatinidae sp. Z8VKAUB7J3, assembly GCA_010016025.2. Lineage (NCBI taxonomy): Eukaryota > Metazoa > Cnidaria > Cubozoa > Carybdeida > Alatinidae > Alatinidae sp. Z8VKAUB7J3. Next base: position 65,411,371 of record JAAAKM020721499.1, on the reverse strand, counting down.
CGGAAGGGTTTTGAATTTGGTAATATAAGCCATTGAGTGGCCCTTCATTGGTAGGCGCAGATATAATTATTAATAATAATAATCTATTTCTTACTCACCTACAAAAAGGGCAAAAGTGGAGTACAAGGAGAAGAAGATCTACAAACAACACAATATTAAAAGGCACCTTATCAATACTTAAATCAACTCCATCTGTATCTATGAAAATCTTATCAGTTTCATTAATAATTCTATTTACTTGATTGCGTGAATTTGAAATAACTGTATGTGACTCCTTGATATATCGCTGTTCATCAGGAACAAAAGTTGTTTCCACAATTTCAGAAGAATAATACTTAATCAAATACTTTCCATCTGTTACATGTATCACCAATCCGTTATTTGTCTCCTCAATACTTTTAAATTCTCTAATCGGCTTTTCAACCTCAAACAACCACAAAATAGCTTCTTCAAAACTCTCACACAGAGAATAAATCAGAGGAAATAGGGATTAACAGGAAAAAATTATATATTCTTTAGAATATCAATTGAGATAAATTAACGTAAATGTCAAAAAAAAAGTCCAGTTATGATCTACCGACGTGACGTTTTCTCGTACAAATGGAGTGTGACCAGGAAAATGCGTATGAATTTCCGAATTGAACAACAGTATTTGGGAAGCGGAGTAAAAATTGAAGATGTAGCTGAAAATAAGGAAATCCTTCGATTTCTAGGGGAGAATGGAAGAGGTGCTAAGGATCAGTTTTTGCGCATGATAAGTCTTATCTCGTTTTTACCAAAGGGAGCCGTCTGAATGATCCGGCTTGAGAAACGGCCGCAGCCGTCACGCGCCTGGTCGATGGCCACGCCGCTGGTGGCGGTTCTGGCCACGATGGTATTTGGCGGGCTGCTGTTCGCTGCACTTGGCAAACCGCCCGTCGAGGCGATCCGCATTATTTTCTGGGACCCGCTGTTCGGCGAGTTCGCCTTCTACTACCGCCCGCAGCTGCTGGTGAAAGGCGCGCCGCTGGTGCTGATTGCAATTGGCTTGTCCTTGGGCTTCCGCGCGGGCATCTGGAACATCGGCGCCGAGGGCCAGTACATCATGGGCCCTTCCTCGGCATCGTCTTGAGTCGGCGAGGTATTCATCACCTCTTTGCAATCGTGGCCGACATAACTATGCAGGTGCGCTGCTCGTTTGCGAATGAGTTCAGACGCGTTGTTGAGGCAGGAACCGCAGTTGGGGCGCGATCCGATGGCCTTATAGACTTTGCATGGTGTAAGATTTTGCACGGGACCGGCAAACATCAAACCATCCACGGCATCGCGGATATCTCTGTCGGTGATGAAATTGCAGGAACAGACAATCATGTGTTCGTCTCTTGCTGAAAAGTTTGTCGCGGACCTGGGGGCTAGTTGGGCAGCCTTACTACAGTTCGTTACCACGAACTGTTTGATAGTGGTAAAATAGCAATTTCGTGCTACAGATGGCAACCCTGTTCGTAGACGCTCTGATGACAACAATTTTGGGATCCTTTTTTCTTTCAGAGGTCTGATGAAATAAAACACTAGCTCATTGTCTGCACCAAGATTATTTTGTATCAGAAAAAGTTGTCAGATAGATAAATTCTACTAACACTACCAGACTGGTATTGGTGGCACTATGGACTGACCTCTACTGGGCAATCTCTCCCAGCTAAAGCAGAGCTTGGAAGTGCGTGGAGATTACGCATTAGCCGAAGACTTGCAACAATATATTGGAAACATTAATTATTCTCTTGAATTATTAAAAAGTCCTCTGTAATCATTTCAATTTGTTCATAGAGTTTACAGTAGTGGTCTTTACAATAGCATTTTTACAATAGTGGTCCTTGTTTCTTTCTTTTGAACATTTCTTTCACATTCCAACTGCAGTCTCTGCTGACGAGTAAGTTACATTTCAGCAATTCTTTCCCTTTAAACATCAGTTAAGTATCTATTTAAATGACAAGTCTGAAGTCAATCAAACAGTTCGTGGTAACGAACTGTAGTAAGGAGCGACCCGGCTCAAAGATGTCTCAAAAGCTGATTTTTCTTAGGAAACAACCAAGTCAGCAAGCAATTATAATATGGTCACTCACTCCAAATGGTGGTTCAGACTTGATGCTAAAAATTGGTTCTGGGTCTCTTACTAATACAAGGTCAAGAACTGTTGGGGTTTGCCTATCTTAATACCTAGTTGGAAATTTAACTGCAGGGTATAATGAGTGATCTTGCAGGGATGGAAGAAATACTATGCTAAGATAGCCTCCTTAAGCTGCCTGTCCTATGTAATCAATCCTAAATTGACATTGTGCAGTGGTGGCAACTTTAAACCAGAAAAGACAGTCATGGGCTTCATGAAGCTTGCATTATTTTTCTTGGTCATTTTCTTTCCTTGTCTTTTGTCTATAATGTTATTGCTTATTAATTTTCTAACGAAGGATATTTGAAGTCAATCTTAAGCACTATCAACCTCATCAAACTCTCCTTCCTCCTTTCAGATGGATCAAAAATGTGGTTTTTAACGATTTCTTTTTAAATGCCGTTTAACGCTATTTTATGGATACGAATATCGTTAGCAATCCAACCTATCTAACCGCGTCAAAATATTTGATTCACGAGCAAATATGAAGGTCGTTTTTTCGCTGACATCTCAATTGAATATCTGGTCAGTGTTGGGTCCAGTACTCTAAAAGTATAAACACCGAGTACTCAACCAAAATTATAATCAAGCATACATGTACTATGTACTCAAAGAAAATAGTCTTTGAAGGCGTTTTTCGTATGATAAAGAATATATTGAAGAAGTGAAAATGAACTCCATACTAGTACCACCAGGGCTGTATCCAAAGGGGGTTACTAGGCTTATCCTCCCCTCGAAATGGTTCACTAACTTTCAAAATCATCAAAAAGAGCCAAATAGAAAAAGTTCATGGGAGGATTTTTTGGTAGCGCCCCGCCCCGAAAAGAGGCACAAAAACATACAAAACATACATCGCACAAAACATACATTAATTCAAAAACGTTCAGAAATTAAATTTAAAAAAAAGTTTTTTTAACTGAAAGTAAGGAGCGACACTAAAACCTACAACGAACAGAAATTACTCCGTGTATGAAAGGGGCTGTTCCTCCCCCAACGTCCCGCTCTTTACGCTAAAGTTATTTACTTTTTAATAAAGTAGAATTGAGAGAAAGAGTAGAACTTTAGCGTAATGAGAGGGACGAACAGCCCCTTTCATACACGGAGTAATTTCTGTTCGTTTTAAGTTTTAATGTCACTCCGGTCGTCTTTTACCAGCAGGAACAAATCGGTTCCGCCCGTGACCGACAAGCCGGCCCGCGTCAGAACCTTTGCAAGCGCCGCTCTCCGCCCTTTGACGCGGTCGCCAATGGCGGCAACCAGCGCATGGTCTCCGAGGACTGAGGACGCGACCGCCAGCGCCGGCCCGGAGACCGGCCAGGGCCCCTGCAGATGGGCCATTTCGTTCGAAGTTCCGACATCCGCAAGAAAAAAACCGAGGCGCAGCCCCGCCAGCCCGAAAAACTTGCCGAATGACCGCAATACGATCAGGCCTTCTGTCACATCGCCGGCCATAACTTACGAATTACCTTACGTAACGAGCTTCTATATTCGTGTATTTTGATTACGTATATGAGAGGTTTCACCCCCTCGTCAATACTTCGCTCTTTACACTAAAGCTAAAATTTTGTCCCAGTTCTTTAAGAATGACCCCTGATTCGCAAAGGTCGTAGAATAAATAGTTGAAATTACAAAAATACTTTAGCGTAAAGAGCGAGGTATTTAGGAGGAGATAAACCTCCTTATATGTGTAATAATTTCTGTTCGTTTTGTTTTAATGCTGCTTTTTACATCCAGTTGAAAAAACGTTTTCATATTTATTTTTTCACTTAAATAATCAATAACAGTAGGACTTTTGTATCGTTCTAGAATCTGTGAAAAGGGTACTGTGTACCGTAGTTCCGATGTCACTTTTGGTTCATGTTTCCGATCCGCTAATTGGGTATCTATTTTACCCACAATTCCACCGTACACTCCACGGAATTGGACAGTCACTTTTGGTGGTGTTGATTCTGTTGTTGTATCACCCCCAACAACTGCACCAATCACGGTACATTTCCGTCGTGAACTAAGACCGTACCAATACGCAGGATTCGGTTCAATACACAATCCTGTCCAACCACTGTCCACTATTTGTTCCTACCTTACTACTGAAGATGTCAACCCCTTTAAACTTTAAAACTGGTATATCTCATGAAGGAATTTTTCTACCAAAAAATGGATGGCATGCACTTTGATCAGCTCATCAAGAGCTATCGACTGCTGTCGAAAAAAAAAATCTATCGGTCTTAGTTCAAAAGTTGACTTTTTTGTCGTAGGCCAAGTTTCTAACGACGTCACTTAGAAAGGAGCAAAGGATAAACTCTAATTTCTTTAACAATGAGAGAACTTTTTTAGTTTAAGAGGCACATCTGATACCATTTCTCTACTGCAATCCCAAATGGTTAATGGTGGTAGCGCTTTTATTGTTAGTGAAATAAGAAATACTATAAATATAGTGATTATAATATTATACCATGAGTTTGGTGAGAACAATCCGTATTGACTCTCCATGTATTTCAACCTTTGGTCTTCGTCGGTGAACAAGGGTATTTGTAAATCTAATGCTTCCTTTATTTTTGTTAATTGCATTGTACCTTTAATAATTTCTATTTTTGGCCATATGGATGTTTTAGATTCCTCATTGTTTATATTCAGAATTGTGAACGACAAGTTTATTCCTTGAAAGTTTATTATTTTTGGGCTCATGACGTTAGTGCTGGTTGTCCGGCACAAGCTTTCTGTAGCCAACCCTTTCCCGAAACGGCCTCTGAGCCTTCGTTACTCCAGAAATTACAGTATTTTTCTTTTTTTGGTTTTGTTCGTTTCACTTTTATCTCTTTCTGTCTTTTTTTCCCTTTTTGCTTACGAGTTGTTTCTTAGTTAATTTTCAGTTTGGGTATAAGCGAAGTACAACTCTAAAGTTTTATTGATTTGGTTTATACACCAGTTTTGTAACAGTACTTACTAGAATAAATTACTTTATAGAACCTTAGTCTTTTTGAAATCATGTTCTGTGGTTACCTCTTTCTTTTCTGACCAATTTAAGTTACCATTGTTGAAAACTGTTAGCTGGAGAGTTACTGTCTCCCATAATGATTGTTCTCATTTGACTGCTCTCCTTGTGTTCGACTTTTGTTAGACTATTTTTTAATAGTCTGTTACACTGTAATACTTCTGGAATTGCGTTAAACAGTCGCTCCTGAGCGTACAGTTCTATCAGGCTCTTTTTGAAAGCATTAAGTTTTTTTGTCAAGTTACCTACTTTTAACGTACTATCATTAATTACGGCTTTGCTGATGTATGTATAGTCCTTAGACTTTGTTTATTATTTGTATAAGACATTGCTTTGCTGAGCTTTAAAATTTCGGTTTTCTTTTTTTAAGGGTTTTGAATTGTTGTAATACTTTGTTAAAACATATACAAATATTTTTGCAATCACTAGTTTTTTGCTCTTTACGTAATTTATTGCCTTTCCTACCAAAATCTTTCAAAGATAATTGATTATTAAAGCAATTCCAAGGTTTTTGAGTTGTTGTAATCCCTTGTCGTAATTTTTTTTGGGCTTCTCTACTGACATTATTTGTCTGGTTGTGTTCAAACCTGTAAGCTTAATCACTTAGCGATTTGCAGCCACCGGGCCCAGGCACCCGACAAGTGGGAGGCCTGCCAAAGCTTTCCAGCATGGACGGTTGTTGACCCACGGAAACAAACGAATAGCGCCCCATATCGCCGGGAATGAGCACCGGCTGCCCCACGGATTTATAACGCTGCGGCGTTAGCGGGTGGTTGGGCGGAAAGGCCCGTGTAGCCCCTTTGCGATGCACGCAGACCGTTTTCAGCTTGCCGTCGATGTCGTGTTCTTCCATTTTGGCGATGTTGTGGCAAACGTCGTACACCAGGCGAAAGCCCAAATCGCGTTCCGATAGATGAAGCGTTTCCAAAAAGCTCTTTTTCGCCTGGTGCTGAATCACCTGGCCAACTAGTCTAAGAGCCAGTACTATTTTACGCAATTTGATGTATATTTACTAAAGGCTTACAATATTTTTCACAGTTCAAACCTTCAGTCCAATCCTTTCAGAATTCAGCAAAGATAACGAATCCTCTTTGTGTTCTTCTAAATTCAAGGCAATCTTCCCGATTTTGCCGAATGCGTAGCACAGCTAATTTGCCACAAATTGTATTCTCACTAATTTATTTTTTCCTTTTTTTAGGGAGTTTTTTAGGGAGCTCCACAAATATAATTTGGTATAAAGTTTAAACGCAAAGAATTGGTTCATTTACACAAGAAACGTCAAAATCGGCCTGCTGAGCTAAAACAATTCTGTAGATTTGATCCAATACGTCCTGCGGATCATGTCCCGTGAGTTTGATCGCTTTTTTGCCGAGCGCTCTAAGCCGCCGTAAGGTAGCGACCCGAACGCGGAAAAACTCATCGAGGTTGGAAGAAAAGATTCCCAGGAACTTCAATCTTTCAATCAGTGGCACGGTAGGATCAGCCGCTTCCTGCAATACCCTGGCATTAAAAGCCAGCCAGCTAATTTCCTTATTGTTTAATTTGATTTTCATAATATTCAAATCCCCATGGTTTATTTATTAATCCTCGTCCATAAAGTTGTTGTACCAGGTTGATAATGCTCTCGGCCGTCGCATAGACAGGTACCAGGAGCAGCCCGATAACGACGATAAACAAGGTGATTACTGCGTTCAGCCGGCGCACATTCGGTGCGCGACCGATGTATTTTTCGTGGATGTCGCAAACATAAAGAGCAGTCGAAGAATTCAATACACTGTTGAAGCTGGTCAGCACTGCCGCGGCGATTGCGGCGGCAAATGCACCGGACAGCCATACTGGCAGGACGTCGCCAACGATACGACCATAGGCCGCGTCGCCGATGTCGCCATACAGTTTGTATGAATATCCTGGTAAACGTATCATCCTTTTCTTGGAGTTCGAATAACGTCACTTTAAATATCAAAGGAAACAATACAAAAAAAGTAATGGCAAGATTCAGTTTTATTAAATTTAGATCTAATAATCTTCTGACTTTGAAGTAGAAAATTTCAATATAGAAGAAATAAGATAGATATACTAGCAAGACAAGGTTATATAAAGGGAAAAACTGGAGCTGCGAACTTGAAATTCTTTCTCTGCGACTAGAAGAGACATGTTTAAAGGCTAGAACATGAGTCACTTGGGTTGCATAAAATGCTGGATTTTCAGTGAAGATCAAAATCTGATGGACTAGAAGTTTGTTAACGATGGTTCGTTCCCTGGTTCTTTGATTCGTTCCTACAGCAATGAATGAGGCACGTACAATGTCTAGTATGTTCAAAATCTGATGGACTAGAAGTTTGTTAACGATGGTTCGTTCCCTGGTTCTTTGATTCGTTCCTTTAGCTATGTATGAGATAGGTACTATGTCTAGTATGTACAAAAACTGGTGAACTAGAAGTTCGTTAAGGATGGTTCGTTCCCTGGTTCTTTGATTCGTTCCTTCAGCTATGTATGAGATAGGTATTATGTCTAGTATGCACAAAATCACGTTCGAATTCTTCACCCAGGCGTTGCATGAACACACGACGATTAAACATGTTGGTCAACGCGTCGGTGTGCGCCATGCGTTCGAGTTCGTCTTTGAGGTTGCGGAGTTCTCGGTCTGCCTGTCGACGCTGGGTGACATCACGAAACACCAGTGCGACGTCTGCATCCTGGTTAGAAGGGTCCAGGCTTGTGGTAGCAACCTCGAAAGCGTACTTGCCGATGGTGACCTCGGTGTTTCCCTTGATATCACGCAACGTGGCCAACGGTATGTTGGTGACCAGGTTTTCCAGGTGACTGTGCAGCAATTGGCCGCCGTTGGGGTCGCCTTGCCGCCGCGATCGTCACCCAGGCCCGGGACCTTTCCAAGCCGCTCGCGCAAACCGATGAAGAGGGGATCTACAAGGCCTTCTTCGGCGGACTGACCGACAGCCTCGACCGGTTTTCGCGCTATGCCAGCCGGCGCGACGCGGCGGGCAATCGGGCGGACCGCGAGGGTTTCGGCGGCATCGGCGTTAACATTGAAAGCCACCCGGACGGCGCCCGGATTACCTCGGTGCTGGAGAACGAACCCGCCGCCGACGCTGGCTTGCTGATCGGTGACCGCATTCTCAGCATCGACGGCACCAACGTTCAGAAATTAAATATAAAAAAACAAGTTTTTTTTAACTGAAAGTAAGGAGCGACATTAAAACTTAAAACCAACAGAAATTATTCCGTGTATGAAAGGGGCTGTTCCGTTTTCAACGCCCCGCTCTTTACGCTTAAGTTTTTTACTGTTTAATAGAGCAGAATTGAGAGAAAGAGTTAAACTTTAGCATAAAAAGCGGGCATTGAGAAGGGAACAGCCCTTTTCATACGCGGTGTAATTTGTGTACGTTTTAAGCTTTAATGTCACTCCTTACTTTCAGTTAAAATAACTTTTTTTTTTATTTAATTTTAGCAATACCAGCATGGCACCTGTTTCGGGTTGCTGGTGTAATAAAATCAAACTTAACCAGGCCGGCAAAATCACCAAGAATCCTATGAAGGCTCTAACATAACGTGACTTTGGTAAGGAAAACCATTCGGTCTGATAAGCGAACACACTCAGGAAAGCCAGAGCCCAACCGAATAAACTGAGATAAACCAAGCTGTCTTTCCAGCTATCTTGAAAATAAAAATAAATACCGAAACAGGCGAGCAAAATTAGAAATACATAAATGCTGTGGCCAAGACTGGTTTTAAAACCGGACAAGGCACTCCATTCCCAGGACAGACCTATGATATACAGAACATCTTTTTTTAATAACGTCAAGTACGACAAACAAAAAAATTTCTTAGTCCCAGCAATGCAAATTTACAACAAATAAAACCAGTTATCAGCGAGACTCGAACCCACGACCTCCTGCATACTAGACAGGCGTTATATCATTGGGTGGTAATGGCCTATTAGGGAAGCAGGTAGTCAAATAAAGGAATTCAGAGTCCCGTTGATACAGACTCTTCTTCTCAAATTTCATTCTAATGCCACTCTGTGGCTACTAATAACTTACATTAATATCCATACATCAGATTTTTCGCAGATAGCAGGTTCAAACATATCTTTGTTGTCAGACTGGAGCAACTTATAGGTCTTATCCTTTAAGTTATAATATACAATATTAATCCTTATATTGCTCCAAGCTGCAATTTTAAGGTAATAATAATAATAATTTTAAGGTAATTATCATATTGCCTCTGTTTTGACAGTATGTCAGAGTTGACAGCTTCAGGGTCTGAAGTTGACATTCATACTCTTTATCCTTGGGACCCTTTATACACTTAGTTGCCTATCTCTGAACAGATTCAAGAGCCATTTGCTGTTTTGTTAATGGGCATGGCAATGCACGTTCTAGGCCCACTTATTTCTGTTTTCTTGCTTATATTTACAGGCAACTATTCCCTCTACTTTATTGTAATACAAATAAAATTTCAAAAATCATAAATTAACTATAACCATTAGATTATTTATTTGAAATTTGAAGCGTCTAAAATTTCTGTACTTGGGGCAAGTGCCCTCTCCGTCCCCTCCCAAAACCGCCTCTGAAAGGAATACAAAGAGAAAATTGTGTAGATTCTTTTGCATGTGGTTATTAAGTTTAAAGATTGAAAACCAGGATCACTGATTGATTCAGAACTGCTGACGTATCCATGTTATCAATATGCTTTTCGATCGCTTACGCGCAAATAAACGACGTTTGGATGAAATCGGGTCGGCCATTGTTCTAAAACGACGGCTACGGCGCCTTTCTCAACAGCTATTTCAATATATTGGTGGCCGTCGGTAGTTAATCCTTTGACCGCCGCAAAGCAAGCGCTTTTGCTCGCCTTTCTGGAATCAAAAACCAGGTCTTCAATCTGCCGGTTTTCATCGCCTCTTTTTTCCAGTATATCCAGGCCGGCAGTTAATTCTTTTAGCGTCATTTTTTTTGGTTCCAAGTTCTATGTTCTGCGCTACCTTAATGTAAGCACGATTTTTTGCCCCAAAATTTTTAATTGTTTATATAAGTGCTGCATGGTTATCGAATTTCAGCCTAGTGTCAAAGTAGACACTGTGATTTCTTATTGCTTTTGCTGCATTAATTTCTCTTGAGTAAATATTATATCCCTAATCTGGCGTACTTTTTTGCATATAGTGGACAACACAAGTGTTTTCAATGTTCGCGAACATTGAATTCGAACCAGTCTTTTGTACAATGTGTCAGCGTCCTGCTGCAAAAGCAGCAGGACGCTGCTAATAGTGAAATTCATTGCAAAGTAATCTTCACTATTCGTCTAAATAAATTGACATCTTCAAACCAAACCACAGGGTGTCATCGTCAGCCTGGTAGTTCAGCTGCAGGCGGGCCGCGTAGTCGCCGTAGTCCACTTCGTCCACGTCGGAGCCGGCGGCGCGAGCGGCGGCGTTGAGATCAAACAGCCCCGGTACCAACACGCCGTCGGCTGAAGATTCAAAGGCGGTGACAAAACGGAAGTCTTTGTCGTCCTGGGACCAGCGCAAGCCGCCGATGAAGGTCCACTGATCGGTTAGATCCCATTCGCCCTGACCGAAGATCGACCAGTTGCTGGAATCCAGCGTGTAGTCCTGGATGACCGAGGGATTGGTGAGCAGCTGGTGCAAAAAGCTTATGTTGTCGCGCGTGAAGCGCACGAAGGACAAACTCGTTCAAGTGGTGAGCCATATATTACTCACCCAGTAGAAGTCACGCAAATACTTGCCAGCATGAAGCTAGACCATGAAACGCTTATGGCCGCTCTAATGCATGATGTTATTGAAGACACTGATTTTAGCCAGTCTGACTTGGCTGAAATATTTGGTGAAACTGTGGCAGAACTTGTTGCTGGCGTCAGTAAATTAGATAAGCTCGACTTCAAAGATAAAAAAGAATTCCAAGCCGAGAACTATCGCAAAATGATTATGGCCTTGGTGGGGGGGGGGGGGGAAGCGCCCCCACCAACTAGGTGTTGGGGTGGCGCGAAGCGCCACCCCAACAGCTAGTATGCTATATAATTCTATTCCAACTGGAATGTATCTGTTATTATTCTCTATAAATGAAATCGAACAAAATAATTCAACAATTGTAAAAAAAAAAAAAAAGGAGCACAAAACTACTTGCACAATTTAAGAATTAGGAAAATCAATCCTATATAGGCAAAAAATCTATGTAGGCAAAAGCTGAACTCCACATTGTAAAAGTTAAAACGTCTGAAAAACCAAGATCTGTAGTTTCAGCACTGTTGGAGCCAACTTTCCCAAGTCAAGTGAAAATGACAGAGAAAACTTAAAAAAAAAAAAGCCGTAAAATAATAAAAAGGTAAAGATGTAGGCTACTAAAGAAAACTGACCTGCTTCAGAGGATGCTTGAATTATGCAGGCTTATCTTAGTTTTGACAACATTTTTGAGAAACTAAATTTCAGCTGGGAGGGGGGGCAAGCGGTGTCTGAAGGAATACTGAGGTCTGAGAGGGGAAGTTACCCCCTCTGCTCCATAGAAAATAACGCCCCTGACCCCAACTCCTTGCCACTTAGTGATTGGAGAAGTGTAGGCACTTTTAAAGGTAAAGTTCTGTACGTTGTTACGCACTAGTCTGAAGGGGAAGGGGGTATGTTAGCTTAGAATTTATTTTTAGGTCAAAGTTTGTCGAATTTCCCTTTGATTATTCCTCATGCGCCCTAAAAAAAAAAAAAAAAATCAAAAGTAATTGATTAGCTTTTCCAATGTCTTATAAAATTTCTATTGTGCTAAATATCGCTTTTGTGTTAAGACAGGCAAGATATATGCTATACATTTAGCTAAATTACATACGATGGGTCTATAGTCCGCCTAAGGCTCAATTCGCGTTTATTTCGACACTCTTTTTCCACGAGATCACGATCGAGGTCGGCTACGTCGGTGAGCTGACGTGGGCCTTCAAGGGCGAGATCATCTCCCTCGAGCCGCAGTTCCCGGTCGGCGACAACCCCTCGCTCGTCGTGCGCGCCTACGACAAGCTCCACCGCTACCGGCGCGGGCGCAAACAGCGCACGTTCCTCAACCAGAAGGTCTCCGACGTCGTCACGGCCCTGGCCAGCGAAGAGGGCCTCTCGCCCGACGTCGAGGACACCGGACTCCAGCACGAATACCTGCTGCAGAACAACCCTCAAAGCAGGTTTATATGTGATACAAGAGGTGCTGCTGCCCGACTTCAAGCTCCATGATCAGGATCGGGATGAAGACCATGACCGTGGTCAGGGCCGATACCAGAATGGCGCCCCAGACCTGACTGGTGCCCTTGTGGGCGGCGACCGCCGCCGGATGGCCTAACTGGCGATGCCGGTAAATGTTCTCCAGCACGACGATGGCGGCATCGACGACCATGCCGACGGCAAAGGCGATCCCGGCGAGACTGACCACATTCAACGATCGGCCCAGCGCCGCCATGGCCACGAACGACGCGACCACCGAAACCGGGATGGCCAAGGCGATGACCAGGGTCGCCCGGAATGACAGACGGGCCGAACTCCGTCGACCAGTTCGCCTCTAGCATTAGGGTAGAAATATTGATCAAAGAAAAAGAGAACGTTTCAAGCCGGTTAATGGCATTTTGAATTGTTAGGCCGCGTCGCTTTCGCTCACCCTGTCTGGCTCTTCGTCCTGCAACGCCGCATAGTCGTCCGATCGCAGATCCTTCACGAATGCCTCTACTTCTTCTTCAATCCGCCCGACGTTGCGTAAGGTCGCAGCACCCAGCCGAAGGCTCGTTTCCTCCAGTTCTGGAATCGCGGCATCGGCGCCAATTTTCTCAAGCTGCTGCGCATGATAATCTCATACTACACACCGGAACGGCTATTCGTTACATTGTGCTTTGTAGTAAAGTGAGATTTCCCAGCGCCATGGGCTTTTCACATGGATTTCTCGCTTGAACTTCGATCCCGTGCGATGGATTTGCTGGAGGCGCAGGACAACGAAGCTTTACGCCAGCTCGTGATTCAGCCCCCCAATTTGTTTGACCTGAGGACGGATGACATTGACGGCTTGACCCTGCTGCATCAGGGGGCACAGCACGGTAATCTGGGACACGTCCGCATGTTGCTTGATCTTGGTGCGGACCCGGCGGACCGCTCCGGCGAATGGAAGAAGAAAAAAATATTGAAAACAAATTTATTTATCTGCACTATCTTCTTGTATTTTTGGGAACATTTACAGCCATAGCTCCAGCCATGTACATTACAGCCATGCGTTTGGCAGTTCTGCCCTTTTTCAAAGTTTTTCTCCCTTCCCTGTCTACTATGTCTTCACTTCTGTTTGGTATCTAGTTCGTCATCCTGAACTCATTCACAATAAAGCTACTCGAAAATTGTGTTAAATTAGGACTGGAAATCAGTAGGGATATATTGACTGGAATTGCGAAAAACTAGACATTTTGGCGTATGGTTACACTGAGTCTAGGTCGACGAGGCCGAGCGCACCAATGATGCGCAGGGTGCACAGACCGTCTTCACTGGTGAGCACCGGAACGCCGCCGCGGGTCTGGTGTTCCAGAAAATTCGGCGTGGCATCGCTTTTCAGCACCTCGTCTACCGTCGTGTCGAGGGCATGGGTCAGCCGCCACACGGTCCCGATCGTCGGGTTGGTTTCGTTGCGCTCAATCTGGGAAATGATCGATTTGGCGACGCCAGACTGCTCGGACAGATCGCCCAGCGACATGTTGTAAGCCTTCCGCAGCCGCTGGATCGTCTTGCCGAGATGTTCCGATCCCGCTCGATCTGGACCACGCCCGGCTTCTGCAACGAAGTCATCCACCTCTATGCGGCCTTCGACCTGACCCCCGCCGAACAGCGCCTCGAGCCCGACGAGATCATCGAGCTCGTACCGACCCCCCTCGACGAGGCCCTCGACGCCTTGTCCGGACCGGTCGTCGACGGCAAGACGGCGACCGCGCTGCTCCTGGCGGCGCGGCGCGGGGACGAGGGCGGCGCGGGCTGATTCCATCACGGAACGGTTCGACGAGAGCCCCGCGGGGTCTTTCTCGGGCCGTGTGTGCCCATCTCGGCGCATGATTCGTTGACCCCCGAAACCGTAGGCCTACAGCAAGCGCCGCGTTGAAGCTGGTGCCGCAGCCAATGAAAATCAGGCGCCGGCAGCGATGAATCTCGTCCAGATGATCCTTGATGCCGCCAAGATTGACTAATGGACGAGGTAAGGAGGCTAAGGTGGACGGGCTGGGTTGCGATCGGCATGCTCAGAACCATACTCTGGCAGGTGTCAAAGTTGACGCGTCCTCGCATCGTGTTGAACGTACTCTCGGTCTGCTCGAAGATTTCCTTCTGCATGAAATGCTTGAAGTCGCCTGTGCATTGGCAGGAGCGGTGAGCATTGAGACAACCAAGAAAATCAGGGGGTTACAGTCTTCGTCACCGGGAATCTCCCTTTCCACACTTCTTTTGTCGCCCTGCTTTTTGTGTTCGTTTTTTGGGAGAAGGGAAACCCCGCGTGGGGTGGGCCAAAACCACAACGCCAACACGCGAGGTGGCTTCAGCCGTGATGACAAAAGACGTGTGCCGGACGCTCCACACTTATCGGGGGATCCGGCACCCCACCACCCACCACCCACCAAAAAGTCACAGCACAGAGCACAACAAGGCCCTCACGCCCTCAGAATCCCGTGAAGGTAGGTTCGCTGTCACGGATTTCTCCAGAGAACAAAGCCTAACGAAAAATCTTTCCCTCATAAATTAGATTTTGCAATAGCAAAAAGATACACATCTGATATTTAAAATATAATAATAAATTACAAATCAATTTCCAACACAAACTTTCGCAACCACATTGCAGTTAATATGGCCTTTCCCGACTGCCTACGTGAGAAATTAAAAGTTTGCTGATTCAGTCATGACAGCATTTCCTTGCTATAGTCACGTTCGCCAGCATTTTTCTTCTTTTTGTAAAACGGTCAAGAAAAATTCATCATTACGAGAAACAAAGCAGATTTGTAGACGTTTCTTTTCTATAAAAAGTTAGGAAAGTAAAATCAGAAGGCCTTTCTCATCCCTGGCTTGGTACTCTTTAATTCTGTGTAGTTTTAAATGGCAATTGTACGAATATGCATATCGTTAAGTAAATGATGTCCCCTGCCCATCGCTTTGGTGTAGTTGTATCCCGTGAAACCTTACTTATATTTATGTGGATATTTTTGAGCAAATATACACATTTGAACAAATTAATGCCATTGACATTCTAGCTCTGGAACTTGTCAAACATAAAAGAAGCAAAATAAAAGAAAAAAAAGTCCATAGAACTTCCAGCCAGCAGCATAACATGTCACAAAACAATGAAAAATAAAATATGAAAAGTTTTTTCAACTGAAAGTAAGGAGCAGTATTAAAGCTTAAAATAAACAGAAATTATTTCTCACATGAGGGGTTCATTTCCTCCTAAATACCTCGCTCTTTACGCTAAAGTACTTTTAGTAATTTTAACTATTTATTCTACGGACTTAGTGATTCCGGGGTCATTCTTAAAGAATTGGGACACAATTTAAGCTTTAGTGTAAATAGCGAAGGATTAACAAGGGGGCCAACCCGCTCATATATATAATAAAAATATATGAAAATAGAAGTTCGTTACATAAAGGGTATGAAAGGAATTAAAAAATTAAACAGGGTTTCCAAACTAAACTGAATAAAATACCATTGTTCTGCTTTGCTCGAACACGCATAATGAATACATATTCGCCAAAGACTATCGGTAAGCGCTCTACCTGCCATACCTCAAAACGACAGCAGCGTACCGATAAACTTGAGTGCTTCAGGGTATAATACAAAGGCAAAAAAAATTTACTTTCAAAAAAGTAAATTAAGAACTGACTTTCAAAGCCAGTTCTTAGTATGTGGGAGATGAATAGGAAACAAAACGTCTTTCCTCATAAACAATACACAAAATGTTTTCGACACTGTATATAGTGATATATACCCACTTAAGAATTACACTTAAGAATATAGCGACCCCACTTAAGAATTACGCTGTATAAAACTCTATAACAAACCTAGAACCGGTTTTCATCTGTCTGTATAGAGAAAAACAAGTAGCGGGTGACAGAATACACTAGACTTATATAATCTGGGCTATATATTTGCAAATTAAGGGGGGTACAGTATTTGGACAGCGTCAAGTTAGAAAACAATTCTCACTTCATAATATGCAGAACAAGTATAGCTAACACATTTTGCATGCAAACCCGCTATATTTTACCCCCACCCCTAATCTTTTGGCTTTCCCCAAATAAAAACATTAGAAAGAAAGCAATCAATACAAAACCGCGATTCCCTGTTTATTTTCGAACTAAAATTAGAATGCAGCCAATGACCCTTGGTGTAAGTGTTTATATTTTTGACCCAACAAAACATTCTCTCCAAAAGCCAACATAATCCCCAAACTAATGATTTGAGAAGGTAAAACAACTATATTCCGACTAGAGCCTAGATAAGTGAACACGTAGATGTATAGCAACTGTATTCTTTTAGCCATATCTTTGTATCCATTTGTCTAAGTATGTTCCAAACTTTAATTTACCGTACAGGGAGCGGCCCGGCTCAATAGTAACTGAAACTCTAAAAAAAGGGAATTTTGATATCAATAGTTACATCAAAGGAATTGTATTTTTACGCAGATTTTAAGTTTCATCAAGTTTAGTTTTACCCATCAAAAGTTACGAGCCTGAGAAGATTTGCCTTATTTTAGAAAATAGGGTGAAACATCCCCTAAAAGTCAAAGTAACTTAACAAAAATCAAACCATCAGATTCAAGTTTTTTATTGTTTTAAAAAGTAAAGTTGTGAGAAAGAGTCAAACTTTAGCGTAAAGAGCGAGGCTTTGAAGAGGGGCGCCCCCCCAATGTGTGTATGTCCTTTCAATGGCGGAATGCGTTGGTGGTAGTGAGGTAGCTTTATTTTCTTTTTCTTTATTTTCATCAAATGTGGAAATTATGTAAATGCTTTCAAATTATAATTTCTTCTCTCAAAGCATCTAAGGCCCTAATACGAAATTTTATTAGAAAACAAACCCGGCTAAAATTTATAACATGAAAAGATTGATTATAATGGAATAGTCAAAGGAAAAACACTTGATCCACTTCAGGTAGTAAATCCACACGAACTGCAAGTATTGACTCGCATTAATAGACAGCACAGTACACCAAGTGGGAAACTCTCAGACACAAAGCCATAAAGTGTAAATATTAGGGAAAATAGAAAACGAATACAATTACCAACAACTGTTGGAGGCCAAAACGGGATAGACCTGAGACTTAACACAAGAGAAGAACGTCAAATAGTTGATTTAAGGCACAAAGAGTCCCTTAAATAGGACCTCGTTTTTTTCAGTTTGTACCAAGCTTTCCGTGTACGTTACATTTTTTTCTCTTGGTCTTTTGTCCGTTTTACGTAAGATACCTTAATAAAAACAAATCAAAAAAAGTATGTTGGTTTTTTTTTCGAAAAACTAAATCATAATTTGAAGCGGCCTCCTCCACGGCCGCGGTGATTTCGGCGCGAGAATATTGCGTGTTGCCGATCCGGTCCGTCGGCGAGGCGACCCCGCCCGACGCCATGATCTTGATGAAATGCGCGCCTTTCCTGATTTCGTCGCGGCAGGCCTTGCGCACCTCGGGCACGCCGTCGGCGATGCGGCCCAGACCGGCACAACAGGTGCAGGCCTCCCAGTTCTCGCCCATGTCGCGCATGTCGCCATGGCCGCCGGTCTGCGAGATCGCGTGGCCGCTGTAGAGCAGCCGCGGTCCGATCAGGTAGTTTTCCTCGATCGAACGGGCGAGCGAAGATTTGTTTCAGTTTCTTTTCATCTATATGATGGACCTCCTATCGTTTCGGTTTTAGCTATAAAAAAAAATCAAGTTGGTGAATATACGGATAGTTTCTGTTTTGCATCTGGGTTGAAAATTCGTTTCTTTGGTCGGTAGAACTATGTTTTAAATAAACAAAAACTTACTGAAATTTCTCGGTAAAAATGCGTGATTAGTATTACTTTGAATGTTTATTCAAAAGTTTAAATTTTTTCCTCGAGAAATTATCTTGGAAAACTTAACAAAATTTCGATTTTAATCAGAAACACAGAAATGACCTGCCGGACATGCTCGCGAAGAACTGCTCGACCCACTGCTCCTTCACGGTACCGGTCGAGACCAGGTCACCCGGGTGCAGGACGAAGTGCGGTCGCATGGCCCAAGCGAGTTCGGCGACCTTGCCCGACACGGCGGGGTTGCCCTGCGTGTCACTGATCACCGCGAACGCGAAGGGGACACCGGCGCCGGGAGCCGTCTGAAAGCTCGAGATCTCGCCGGTCAGCGTGCGCCCGAGGTCATCGGTCGACTCGACCCGGTAGTAGTAGGCCGTGTCCGGCTGCAGCCCGTCGACGCGCACCTCGTGCATCCACAGCTTGGCCGGGTCAAGGCTGGATGAAATTTCTGCAAACGAAAGGCATACGAATCAAATCCTTTTGTTTCTTTTTATCTAAAGCTTTCTTTTATCGTGGTGCATATTGAGCACATTGTGTTTGTTACTCTTTTATTAATCAATTATGTTGAAACTTTCCTATGTATTGTTTTTCTTTTCTTCTCTCTTGGTGAAAAATCAAAACATGTTCATGCATAAGGGGGTCCTGGGTAAGAGTCTAAGGTCCCTAATACATCACTGGTCCTAAAATTGTATATTGATAATGTGTATTAACTGGGTTACATAATATTTGATCATGCATACCCATTCCCCTAATGTGCGAATATATACCCTGACTTGGTATAGGGGTGAGGGTAAAATTCCTTTGCGGAAAAAGTGATTAATATATTTTGAGAGAGCATAAAAAGAGGCATGAGTGGCATGTTCACTTTATTCATAAGTCAATAATATGAACAGCGAAATACTTACTGCAGGCTTTTAAGGTACATCAAAATGTGCAAAATCTGCCCAATAGGGATCTTAACCGGGGTTGCACACGTTTATGGGCATATCGCCAAGTGGGAATTTGAAGTCTTGTTACCCGCCTCTGCAATGATAGTTTTAAGCTCTTATTTCGGGGAGATGGATGAGGTCAGTGAAGAGGAGATGGTCGAGGCGCTTGAAGTCGCCCACGAAGCCATCCGGACCCTCTGCCTGGGCCAGCTTGACTTGATCGCCTCCATCGGCGAGCCAGAGCCGTTCGAATACGGCGTCGATGTGGCCGACTCTGACCTGGTTCAGACCGTCGAAAACCTCATCGGCGAGAAGATCGCTGCCCACATCCGCCAGCCGTACGAAAAGCAGACGTTTTATGGCGGCATCGCTGATTTGAAAGAAGAAGCCGTGACGGCGCTTCTCGGTGTTGATGACCCAGAGAATGGGCAAGAACATGTCAATTTTAAATTTTGGGTCAACCTGCCTGAGACTCTAGGCAGGTGTGACTAGGTAAAAGATAACAAACTGTGTATTGATCCAATAGGAGAGGCACCCGCTTAGGCAAATAAATAATAGCAAACAAATAAAAAAAAACTATAAATAGTAAAACACATTAATATTATATTAAATATAATAGTAAAAATGTAATAGTAATAATAGAGTAATCTATGCTCACAAACATCTAGATGGGGTACCGACATATGTACAAGCATAAAACATTTAAATCAATTTTCAGTACAAGTTCAACTTTCCAATATATTTGCCACAAAATTTGCCATATTATGCAGTTCTAATATTTTACCTTTTCCTGAAGAAGTTATAATGTTACTTTCGAAGAACTTTTTTAAATCATTTTTTAAACTATTTTAAATCATTGTCACTTAAAATCGTATTTAAATCACACTCCAATATAAGTTATAAAAAAAACTTTTTGCATAATTACCAATAGCCTGCGTTGTGCAAGAACGAGGCTCGTGAATCACTGCCTTCAGACGGGAGTGCAATGCGTGGTTTGGGGCAATGCTTCAATATGAACCCCTACAAAAATTATGAATTAACATCTGATTTTTCACAAAAAACACCTTAGTGCCTTCAGGCAAGTTCAATCGAAACACGCATATTGGCACCGTCGTCAGCGATAATATACTTTACCTTCTGTCGAATATTGTGTTCGTTGAAGATGTACTTTTGGAAACTTACTTTTGAAGATGTCATAGTGAAGTTAAAGTTCTTCTAACACAGAAACGCACGCTATGTTGGCAAAGTATGCAAGCAATTCTTAAGTTAAATCTATTTGTTAAGCTAATTATGCTTTATGGAATACCGCAATGTTTATAAACATTCGAAAAAGGTTTCATTTTGTGATTTTCTCTACCACTTTTCATAGTTAACGCTTCACGTTAAATTCTGACCCAATTCTTTAAAAACGACTGTTGAATCAGAATTAGGAGCTTTTTCAAAGCACTGAAAAACTTGGGTGTAACGAACAAAGGGAGAGGAGGAGGCAGCCCCGTCGTAAACAGAATAACTAGAGTTCGTTTTGCGTTTTAATGTTGCTACTTACTTTTAGTTGAAAAGATTTTTTTCCATTTATTGACAATACAAATCCTACACCAAAACATGGTTCCCCATACATCTCGAGAATAAGAGGTATGCTTTATACCAAGACAGGAGGATCAGATCAGCCAGCTTCGTTTGATACAAAAAACAATAAGCCTGAAAACAAACATCGCTTATAAAAAGTGAACCCTCTCTCTTCAACCGCTTGCTCCTTTGTTAAGGTTTAGGCACGACCTGGCTATGTTTGTTTGAATCGATAATACTTTCAAATCAACACTAGTTGTAATCGAACAGTTCGTGGTAACGAACTATAGTAAGGAGCGACCCGGCTCAATAGTAGCCAAACTCTAAAAAATGGGATTATGATACCAATAGTTACACCAAAATAATCAAACTTTATGCTGATTTTAAATATATAAGTTACATCTAGTTTTGTCTTACCAATCAAAAGTTATGAGCACCCTGTGGTTACCGAGTCCAAATGCTTCAATATTAGATCTCAACACAGACTCTTTTCAATTTATTTTAATGAAAATAGGAGATGAATTTTGTAAATTCACGCAAGTCGAAAAAGAAGCCGTCCGGCAGCAAAATCAAAATGGTCAACAAATTTCTTGGAAACCCGTGTCAAATGGAATAAGGGAAAACTGTGATGTATGTGAAACTTCCATATTCAATTTCCACTGGACATGTACCAAATGTGGATTTATCGTCTGTACTGATTGCTATAGAGACAAAAATCAACAGACAGTTAAAGAAGATAGAAAATCCTTACTACTACTACTACAGGTACTACTGTTTATTACTATAAAATGCAAACTGTGCACTATTCTTTAGAAGCCATGATAGATTTTAGCACTATTCACTTTAATTTCTACTCTTTTTGAGCTTGACTCAGTTATTTATTGTAATTTCAATTGGTTTTGGGTTTCATTTATTTATTGACTGTGATTTATGGTAGTTTGCGCTTCATATTTCAATTTAGTTCAGTTTTGTGCTTCATTTTATGCTTTATTTTAGCCCGTTTTGGTTCAATCCAGTTTTTTAAGTACTTCTCTGAAGGAAATTTTTTGTAAAGTAATTTTACAAGATCACCTGGGCAAAACTATCCCGCCCGTGGAGTTTGGGCTGGGCTAATTGTTAGTTAGCTATAATAATAGTTATATTTCTGTTTTTTGTAATCTAGTAATTTCCCCCTGGGCAGCGAGCCAGCGTCGAGCTTGCTGCTTTTCAGCCTTTCTGTAATAGCGAAGCTCTGATGGGAAAAAGATTTCTGAAAACTGGGTCAACCATTTCTGCGCAACGTTATCGCCAACTATAGCCATCGGACCGAATTCCCGGCCTTGTTTGAGATCGTATTTAAAATCCATCCAAAGAGCTGAAATCTCCCATCCCTTGAGGTACTTATCAACTTTCACAACCAACTCAAGCTGCACTAGCAGGATACATTGACGGTAAAGAAGCCAAATCAGGTGTTGTTCTTACAAATAGTGAAGGCAGTGATCTGATTACCGGTATTGTTCTGACGTCAACTGCTGCTTCACAGGGACATTCATTTTCAGAACTCACTACAGGGAATCAAAGTGTTAATGGTCGTGTGTTCTTAGATATTGATCAGGACGGTGCTTTGGAATCCGCTGATTCAGCGCTAATTGGAACTACTGTAACCTTGAGTGGTTTTGATAAATATGGCCTTAAGGTTAACTCCGCACTGTAAGACAATAGCCTTTTTAAAAAATTGCGCTTGCCAGAGGTGTAAATCTAGATTTAAAATATATATTATTAATCAATTTTTACAATCAACTTTTTAGTTGACAGTCAATTTTTAGTCTGGCTTGTAGACACTTGGAAATCCCTCCACAGTTCACGCACTCCTGCCGAAGGAGTAAACTGTTCCTAAATGAGGTTCTTCCAGTCATTTCTGGTTTCTTTAGTAAGTTTTTCGGAGGATTGTTGTTGTTCTATACACATTATTATGTAGTTACAGGGTTGTGTCTAAAAGTATTTCTTGCAGATCTTTTTTCAATACGTTTATAATAAGGCCGAATTTTTATTAGGGTATATCAACTACTAATACATCTGGAATCGTTCGTGGAATAGGAGTTAGATATAGTGTTAGGATGTAAGCTCATCGAGAAGGGAAATTCACTTTATCTTGCGATTCTACTTCTAGGAAAGACAGCAGACGCGGGGTCAAAGACTTGTAATTGCTCTTAGACAACTACATAAAGTTATTAAACAGTTCTTGTCAGCGAATTGTCAGTAAAGAGCCACTCCTCCTAATAGTAAGGGAAACTAAAGAAAAGGAGTCTTAAACCCCAAAACTCTAAATAATCTACCGGCTGTTTCATTGCTGGAACTTGAGGCTTGGGCGCTTGCCAATAATCCCACGCTGGTTCAAGCAACCGCCCAAGTGCGCGCCGCCAGGGGGGCGGCATATCAAGCGGGGCTCTACCTGAATCCCATTGTGGGGTACGAGCTACAGAACGATGCCATCGGAAACGCTCGCGACCAAACATGGAACGGCGGATTCGTTTCGCAGGAATTCGTTACAGGTGGAAAACTACGACTGAGCCGCGCGAAATGGTGCCAACGGGTGAAGATTGCCGAGACCAACATGGGTGCCCAACGGCAACGGGTGATCAATGACCTACCTTTCTAACCTAGCTATTTCCAGATTTAAGACTATCATCTATAATCACTTTCAAACACAACCACTATTATTCAAGAATAGAGAAATCCTTGACACAGAAGCCGAGCCTGCAATATATTTTGCAAAAACAAAACTACTAAAGGGAAAGTACCAAAAGAAGAATCTGGTAAGTCAACATATCCATAATCCATATTGTATAAATTCCTTAAAACCTTTTCACTTGCAAGAATAACTATTCAACCTAATTTTTTTAACCAAAGCCTTCCCATAGCCAAAGCATCTTTTCAAACAAATTTAATCTCAAACTGAAAGGCGCTTAAAAAAGAAACTATAATTCGAAAGTTTTGATTGAAAGAACTCCCTACCAAGTTACTACGACCAGCCCTTCTATGGGGAGTGGCCGCGAGAAAAATATTACGTGCATAGTGTGCATGGGAGGTACACTGCAAAGGGTACATTTTACAAGGAGATATATCTGACGAATCAAATTAGAAATTGCTTTTATGTTACAAAATAATTTGTTTGCCTCCTAATGGAAGAAGATGAAATCTTGATTGGTCTGCTGTTGGGATAGGAAATTTCAATCGAATCTTCGTAAACCTTTTTCTCTAAATTGATTCATACATCTTCAAGTCCAGAGTTCAAACTGTGAATTACCAAACATGTCTCTAAAAATACCACTCATTGAAAGTCAACCATTTTCAGAACAATGAAGTTATTTGTAGCATTCAAATTAATGAAAAGGAATTGCGATCTTTTCATTGTTGTATTTAAAGTTAATTAGTCGATACGACCCAAATACTGCCACTCAGCGCCTCTTATTCATATTTAATCTGTCTTGATAATCTACTTGATAGTGCAGGAACCGCTGGCGTTAATTGTTTTTAGATCTTCGACTGATTCGGCTCTGGCCAACTGGTAAGAGTATCTCCGACACTGGAATTTTGAAATTAACGGCTGCAGCTTGTTCATACAGCGGTCGAAATGTTCTTTTGTCACTGACATATCGATAGCAATTAATACCGCTTTGGCTTTTCAGGAAAGCTAAAAAGTCATAAAATAAAACTTACGCAAGGGCCCCTTTTCATAATAAAATGAGGGCCCGCTTTTTTCAAATGCTCCTTGTCCAATAAAAAAAAAATACAGCTTTCCTTAAGCCTTTTAATATAGCTAATCCTTATAGTTTAATATAGCGTCTCTATTTAACTTTGACACGGGGCGTGGCTAATATACATTCATTTCACTCGGCATTAATGGATCCAAGTACAATAGTGAGTACAAAAAGAGATTGTCCAGCAATGTTGCTCTCGTTCCCGCTGTTTTCGACGTGTTTCTCAATGCATTGTTGATCTTTTGCGTCTCTCTATGTAGAGGGTGTCGGACGAAAGCTTGCGAATAGTGTGCAGTACGTTGTGACTTTCTTGGGTTCAATTTTCTATGCGTTCTATTCCTCGTGGCAAGTAAGCCTTGCAGTGCTGGCGATCTCGCCGCTCTCGGTGCTATCTCTCTTGTTCTTGGTCAAGATCAATACTACCCAAAGTGTCCGCACAAACAAAACCTACCTAATTTTTCTGCAAATTTTGAGGGAACAATTGTTTTCTCAACATGTTTGCTTTTTAATCTACCATACTTTCAAAGAGCATAAAAATACTCATCAAGTGGTGCATTCATGTTCTATCTAGGCTAGCTAGACTAAGTAATAGAAAGCCTCAAAATTTATCATCTCTTATTATTAAGTCTTTATTTCAGAGTCATACACAGGAGTTTTACTGTAGGTGGTGGCATATACTCAAATAGACTTCAGATGATTGCATAGACTCTAGGTACAATCCTGAAAGTTTAATTCACATAGCACTACAAGACCTATTCTTGGTACATCTCAAAAATGGTTTAATTGTAAAAGAATGCCTTTAATTCCATGTTGTTAGTGGAAATATCAGTAAAGATGTCACCCCTCCTTACTTGTGGATCATGCTTTTTTTTGCCTTTGGATTTCAAAAATTGAATGGAAATAGTAAAAACAATGAATAAACTACATTTAAGAGTTCTTAAAACAGCAACACCTAAATAAAACTCATACTTCCTTTAACTTGTGCACCAACCTTGCTGATAATTTTGTCAGGACTTAAATCCTTTATTTCTCTGGTCTTAGCTTGACGAAAGGTAAGGGATTTGAATTCTCTAAACCAATTCAAATTTCAATTTCAGGTCACACCAAAGCACGGTGTTGTTTTGAGCCTTTTTTACTACGAAACAGAAATGTTGGTAGTAACTGGACTACATATAATCAAATGACAAATCAAGGATTGATTAATAGAGTCCTGATTCGCTAACATTAGTTTTGAAAACAACGAGTTAGATTCAAAGTTCAGAAACCGGAACAACGTGATTCTATTTCTGGAATTAAATGATATTGTGAATTAAATGATAAGTTACATGGAGTTCAATTATGTACTGAAAAAAAACAAACAATTAAATGATTTCTGGAGTGGATCCCCCTCCGGACGCCCCGGCGCGACAGGTCCGTTCTGAATCCGAGGGGGCCACCACGACCGAGTCCAATGGCTCCTGGCTGCAGGAACTTGAGGCGGGCGACCCGGCCGAGGTCATGGCTCGCCTTCCCCAGTCCTGCACCGATCCGTTTCAGTCGATCGGCAATCGGATCAAAGCCACCCTCGGCCTTTTCCGCTTCTCCGATTCCGGCGGGTCCCTTCTCGACTGGGCCGCGGCCCAGACCGGGATGAAGGACCCGCTCTCGCGGTTCAGCCGCCACGAACTCGAGCAGTTCTTCGCACGATTCCAGACCAATCGGGAGCGACATTTCTGGAACTCACCTCACGTCGCCCATTCTGGAAGGCATAGATGCCTCTCCTTTTGTTGTTGCTGACATTACATACTTAAATCCAAACGTAGTGTATGAGATTGGATTTGCAATTGGAAGAAGTAAAAAGGTTCTCCTGATCAGGAATGGCGACTATGAAGGCGACCGGAGTATCGCGAAAACCGTAGGCATTTTCGATACAATAGGATATTCGGATTACCGGACGGAGGATGACCTCCGCAATAAGTTAACCAGCCATGTTTCCACCCACCCCCTACCTTTTGACATCACAGTTAACCATCAAGCATATTAATAAAGTTTTCTAAAACTCGTGAAAAAGCAGTTGGACCAGACAGACAGACATGACAGACAGATCAGACAGACAGACAGACCAGACGGATAGACAATCCAGATGGAAAGACAGACAGATCGACTAGACAGACAGACCAGACCGACAAACACACCAGACACACACAGATCAGTCAGACAATCAGACAAGACAGACAAACACACCAGACAAACAGACAGACAAGACAGACAGACAGGCCAGACAGACAAATCAGACAGACAAACAAATGATATAGACTATATAAGATAGGATAGATAAAATTGACCGACACGTGTGAACGCGGTCGCTCCCGGTCTCGTGAAGACGCCCTTGACGTCGTCGATCGTCGAGAACGAAACCTCGCGGAAGGCCTCCACCGCCATGCACCCGCTCGGACGGATCGGAGATGCCGAGGACGTAGCAGCGCTCATCGCGTGGCTCCTGGGACCGGAGAGCCGTTGGGTGACAGGCCAGGTCTGGGCCGCGGATGGCGGACTCTCGACACTCAAGGGGAAGCCGACGCGCTGACCAGCCTTGCCTCGCAGTGATCCCTGCCCTTGCTCCTCCACAGGAAAGGAGCAACGCCCGGGTCGGTTCAGGTAACCGCATCGTGGACACGCTCGAACTGTTGACCCGCGCGCCGGTGAAGATCTGCGGGGAAGTGCCGCTGCCGATTCATCATTGCCTGCTGGGAACCGGCAAACGGGCGGACGTAAAGGAAGTGTGCAGCAAGCCACAGGCGCTCTCTCAATGCCGTGAGTGGCTTGCCCATCACTTGCCGGCGGCCAAAGTAACGCACACGTCGAGTACCACGGCGGCAGCCGAGCAAGCCAAGCGGGACCCGACCGTCGCGGCGATTGCCAGTTATCAGGCCGGTGTGGAATACGGACTGCGGGCGCTGGCCAAGAACATTGAAGCAACGGCACCCAGCTCGAAGCGTTCACGACGTCCGGGGGTCTCGGGACAATGTGCGAGACCTACCACGAGCGCGTCGCGAATATCGATTACAAGTCAATGCGTTATCCCGGTCATGCCAAGCTGATGAACTTCTTTTTCCACGAGCTGCTGATGCGTGAGCGCCGCAACCTCGCCGGCGAGATCCTGACCCATGCCAAACCGCCGGTGGATGCCGATGTGGTTCATGTTCACGTCGCAGCCGAAGGAATGCTCGACGGCCGCCTGGGACGGCGCGAATTCGTGCGGTCCTACTATCCGCGCGACATCGCGGGCCGAGGTCGTCGGAACCGGCCGCGGCCCGCTGTGCGACATCGCCGTGGATCCCATCGACGGCACCTCGCTGACTGCAGCCGGTCGGCAGAACGCACTCTCCGTGATCGCGGTCTCGGACCGGGGGACGATGCTGGACGCCTCCTCCGTCTTCTACATGGACAAGCTGGTCACGGGGCCCGCCGGCGTCGGAGTCGTCGACATCCGCCTTCCGATCGGCGAGAACATCCGCAAGCTGGCCGGAGCGCTCGACAAGCCCGTCGATGAGATCGTCGTCTCCGTGCTCAACCGTCCGCGTCACGAGCGGTTGATCCAGAAGCTGCAGGATACAATTAAGCCAGACCTTCACTTGAAACTTAATGGAGAGAGTATCCAGTGGGTCAAAGAATTCCCATACCTTGACTGTCTAATCACCAATGACAAAAACCACTCAAAAAAGTCAAAAAGGCCAAATTCATGGTTCTCGTAATCTTGTAGTCTTTGCAATAATCCCCCAAAGAGCTGGAAGGAACAATTTGCGTATCACTGCCTTTCTGACCTTTTTCAACTAACAGAGGACATTGAGGCATACAGAAGGTATATACACACCATTGCAAAGAAAACTACCCCAAGACAATTTTCATGGACTGATTCAGGTGTAACCAACACGATTGTTGTTCAGATGATTGCGGACGGATATGAGGAGGTGCTCCAAAGGTTCACGCTGGATGCGACGGATCAATCTTTGACGGTCTTCCCCGTTGTTGAGACGAACACCTGATGGCCATCACTTTCGTCGATTCCAATACCCAGGATTCCGCTGGGGCCCTATCGCTAACGTTCACGATTCCCGCAGGTGCCCAATCCGGCGACCTGATGATTGCTTGCGTAAAGCAATCGGAGAACACAGGCGCCCAGGTCTGGGATGATGACGGTGGCGGCGGGAACGGGTGGACACAGCTCAGCGGTCGATCGAGTTCTCGTGCTAACCAGTGTGCAGCGAGCGGCTTTCCGACGCCGGGCGCTCCAGTGAAAGTCGCGGTTCTTGTTGGACCGAGTCCCCGTTGATGTAAAGCATCTGCGTGCTGGTGTTCCAATACGATTTGCCGAAGCGACTCATCAATGTGATCATGCCAAATCGGTTCGTGTTCCAGCAGGCCCGTCGACTCAATTCTCAACAGATCCAACTTGCTATCGCGATCCAATGGAATGGTCGCCATCGTGGCACTACGAAGCGGCGACTTGCGTGTCGGAGCAGCCTTGAGTAAGTCCTTGAACCGATACAGCTGTTTGCTGGCGATGCACATGGGCTGAATACTCTAGAACATCAGCCGGCTAAAATTGCAGCAATGGAAGGTGTATGGGAAACAGAACGCGGCGCTGGGCTAAGGCTTTTTGCTATTCCTGACCAAGAAGGTGAGACTAATCATTATGAGATAATAATTCCAAAATTAGCAAGCATAATATTAACCCATAGTTTGGATGGGGAGATAAAAGGGCTTAAAGAATGGAAGCCAGATGATAGGCCACCAGTGACAATTACCTTTTGGTCTTTTAGAATTATGGTTGCAATTGGTTTTGCAATGATAAATGGATTGCTAAATCATCAAGAATCAACCATAAAATTAGTTCAATAATATTAAACACGTCATGTTCCCGTGTAAATTTTATGTCGGGTGCAATAGTCTTTATTTTATCATAGGACTCTTACAGTATGCTATAGCAATTGTAGGTATTTTTCGGATTTTCGAAAAACATTTTATCAAGATTCTGAAGTATTTTCGTTAAAAGTCATGTTTTGCCAGACATTAATGACCCGCATGGAAATGATCTGAAAAGTTGATCTGAAAAGCTTTAAATTGATACTTATTACTCGTCTCAGTGTCAAAATACAACTAACCGGATGAGGGGGAAGAGTTGTGGGTGGAACCCCCATTCACACCCCGTTCTAGTATGTTTGAAAGGATATCTTTTATCCCTAACTCACAGTAAAAAAAATAACGCCTTGGAATGTATTGTGAAATATTGCACCCTCACTTATAATATAAGATAAAGGGATTTGAAAACGAAATTTTTGGAGTGGATGACGGGGTAGAACCCCCATTCCCATCCTGTTCGACGGCAACCAACTTTTCGTTTAGTCCATGATTTTTGGCAACCTTGCACCGCTCATCCATTAAACGTAACTAAACTATCTTAACCTGTTATGAGCTCCAGGCCCACGTGTTTTTGCCAGATTTTCGTGGAGATACCGGAAAATTTGGGGAGTGGAAGCACTGAACAGAACACAACTGATGAGCTGAATGTAATGAAAGAGAGAAGCGGTACCGAGCTCTTGGCTGCCATTCTTGTGAGACATCTGACAGTTTATAAGTGGCCACAGAATTCCTGTGTTGTTTTAAATCACTCTTCTTTGAAAAGGAAGTGCGGTGACGGAGTCGGCCTTTGACGGTAAAATCCATCAGTCCGGTTTTTGTTCAGAAAAAATCACTCAGTGATAATATATTGCGCCCCTATGCCCGGGCCTAGCCAAATTTAGATTTCTTCTAAAATGTTGCCGTTGCAAGCAACATGTGTTTCAAGCTTTATCAATGAATAACATTCAACTTTTAGACATTCGTTCTTCAAACAGAAATGAAAACATCCAAGAAACTGGATGGTTGACAGCACTGAAGACCCATCCCACTTTGTTAAAAATATTTTAGGCAAAACATGACCTGATGACACGGTATTTTTATTACTATGCTTATCTTTAAAAAGTATTCTCCACAAACAGTAACTTATTTAAGAGAAATACTTAATAAGACGTATCAGCCAAAAAAGGAAATATGTAAGAAATAACTTCAAATTTCAACGAATCATTCAGCGATCGCTGAATCGGCAAAATTTCTTCTGCGCTATTTTCAGGTGAATTCAATGCATGGGCCGGCTTGCTTGACCCTTTCTATTCGAGGGGTCCCTTCACGAGAAGAAATTCCCTTAACCCTGTCTCCGGAGGCGATTTGCGTAGGTTCTCGGCAAGGCGAGGCGGGCTCTCAGGTTCAAAATAGTGTGTATCAGGACCAAGGCCGATTAATTCTCGATAAAAGGAGCCAGGGTTTTCTTTTCATGGTTGATCAATTGGCGGGACATGCGGAGGGGTACTTTGTGGACCCCGGACCTTGCGGGGCGTCAGACAATTGCGGCTCGCTTTTCACCAGGTTTGGGAGATCTCCGTCGCGTGACGACGCTAGGGAGAGCGAACCATACTCTACATCCGGTTTGATAACTCTTGAAGCTGAACCGTCCGTCGCGGTGGAGTGTTCGCCACGCTCGGGTCACGGACCGGAAGTTGGCCCGAAACTCTCGATGTGAATGCGCGTCTCGGGCACGCCTAGATCCAGCAGCGCCGCTTCAAGATCAGTCATGAAGCCGACCGGACCACAGAGCATGTAATGTGCCCCGGCACCCATGGCGAGCCGCCTTACGCATGTGGTACGGACCACGAACTTCGAGATCACATCTTCCAGATGTGCCTTGGAGCCCGAGACAAAGGCCGTAATAGCTGCTTCCAGAGCGTGGTCCATTTTCATGGTCCCGACCTGTGCAACTTTGGCACCGTTTGATTTCGACCACTCAGCATAGAACTGTGAAAGGTTCTTGCGCATGGCCGAACGTTCAGAGCTGGATTTGTTGACGAGTGCAGAATCATTAAATTCTGCGGTGATACGTTCGATTGCTGCTGCATCCGACTGAGCGCGTTCTGCAACCGACTTGATCGAGTAAGTCTTGGTTGTATCAAACTCTAGTCCTAGCGAAACTTCTAAAGCCCTTGGTAGGCTAATTTTATTCGCCGCTCGAAACGCGGCGTCTTCCGCGTCTATACCAAACCCTTCTATTAGATTTTCGCCGGCGTCGGATAAAACTTCGTCGACCCATCCTCCATAATATTCATTAGATTTGTCCGCAAGTTGTTCTAATTCTTCAGGTGTATACTTTTCCATTTTGTAGTAGCGAAACTTCAAAAATGCGACGTTTTTAGCTAATGTGATGAAATTAACAGCTTCTGAATTGGGGTCTATCTCGGAAAAAACGTCTTCTGCAAAAAGGTCTCATAAACTTATGGAATATAGATGTGAAAAACAGACACTTAAAAGACAAAGCATAACACTTTATTGTGTCGCTAAAACTATTACAAAAATAACGATAAAAAACACTTCTCCCATAAATAAAAAGGACACATTGAAAACTAATTGTTAACAAAAGATAAGGTCGTCACTCCGGTATCTTCTTTTACATGCTCTATGACCATGTAGGTGTGATTAGTTCCCACTCCAGGTATTTCAACGATTTGTCCCAGCACCTCTCGGTATTGATGCATATCAGCAACTCGGATTTTTAATAAATAGTCAAACCCCCCTGCAACCGATTGTGCAGGGCAGTTCTCTAACAGTTCAGTTCATCCCAAGCATATTCCAGCATTTGTAATTTTTCGGCGCTTTCTGGTAAGCGGAATGTTATATATTGGGACTCTCCTGGGCTGTAGTATCTTTTTGTCAAATCTCAGTACTTTCGATTTTTTGTTCGCTTTCCGGTCGGTGACCAGTGGCCTAGCAAATGTTAGGAATCTCCTGGGCTATAGTAACTACTTGCTAAACCTCGAGCAAACATCAACACTTTGAATTTCCTGGTCCCTTTTGGGGAAGCTACCTCAAAAGTTAGCAAACTAAGAAGAATTTACTTTTCCATTTATCGAAGGTGGGCCCACCCACATACAGCGAATTCGACGGGCCATGCTGCGTCTGATCGGTTTTATCCTGCTGTGGATAGCGGCATTCGTTTTTCTGCCAACCCTGCCCGTGGCAATTGCTCTGGGTTTATGGACGGCATGGATCGTGCCTCAGATCAAACACATCCACGACCACTTCCAGAACATCCCTGCGTAAGCGGGACATTACAGGGTTTTGCGGTACTCACCTGGTGAGGTGCCTACCTCTGCCTTGAACGCGGCATAAAACGTAGACTGCGATCGAAAGCCGACTTCCATGCCTACGACAATGTATACAATTAAGTAAACATTGTGTAAACTTCTACTTAAGATAAGGGTATTGAGTTTGTTTTTGAATGTATTGAAGGGCCTGGTGAACTAAATAAACGCACATTGTGTTTATTAAGGTTGTCGGAAAGGAAGTATCAGCAACTACTCAGGAATTACTTGGAACATTAAGTTGACACTTTCAGGGCATGTTGAGGAAGATATTGAATTAGCCAAAAGGCTGAGAATTGTAAACTGAAACTTTTAGCTTATTTTATGGGGGACGATGAACTAACGAACAGGCACTATGGGCATTCTACCGCTTCTAATACACAACGGGACATCGAAACAAGCCCCGGGTCGCGTGTCGACGCGCTCGCACAGGAACCTGACGAAATCCGAACGTCGAGAGAGTCTGGGCCTCAGAATCTGCGTCTGAGAATCTGCGTCTCAGAAACCGCCTTAGTTACACGACGAGCTGCAGAAGTCGACCCGGAGACAGTTGTCTCCGCGCGCTGGCCGCGGGCCTTCGAGGAACAAGTACGAGAGCAGATAGGACGCGTCCGAGATGTCCACCGACGAGTCGGTGTTCACGTCGAGAACGAACTCGTTGCCCTCTGAATCGAGCTCTCCGTCACACGGAAACCTAAGGTGAGACTGGAAACCAAACTGGTGGGCCTGAACTGTACATTTAGTTCACAACTGGTCAATTATCAAGTTCTCAAAAAATTTACAAAATAAAGTTGCAACTATTATTGGGCGAAAAGACCAAGACTCCAAAGGGGGTTTATTCTTTTTGGGGATAAGAGTCAAACATCCAATTGAAAAAGAATCAGAGACAAATCTCAGATTGAATTTCATTTGGCAAAGGAGAACTAAGTGTTCAATAAACAGTTCACCATAAAACGACAAATACTGTGGAGAAATTTCATCAAATCCTCAAGCCTTTTTTTCATCTAGTTACCATTCCTTGTTCAGTGTTTCCAACTTTTGGTTACTGTGGGCTGTGGTTCGCTCTTTACTATGTTGCAGCTACTGCTGCAACGATGATGCAACGTTGCTCAAGCAGTTCCCCCTTAACCACAAAATCCTATACTATTTAATAACAATAGTTATTTCTAGCTAATCATATTGGATATTTTTGCCGCTATTCTTACGTACATAAATGATAGCCAGGTCAATTACATCAGTCTATTTTCTGCAATCCCATTTTTATACACGATTTCCAGTATCTTATCGTTAAATATAAATAGAGATAAATGGTAAAATACTGGCAGAATTGATTGTGCGGCATGTGGAAGAGCAGACCGAAGGTGGGCGCACGTGCATGATCATGGCGGATGATGCACATCTGTTTGAACCCGGCGCGTTGCAGCGGCTGGTGGCGCTGGTCGCGTTTGCTGACTTGCGACTGGTGCTGTTTGCTGAAACCGGCATTATCAGCGCCGTGGACCGCGCAGCCAAACAACAGGAACTGGAATGGTTTGAAATTCGCCTGACCGGCTTCCCGAAGGCTGAGGTACGCGACTATCTGGAATGGCGCTTCAGTCAGGCGCAATATCGCGGCCGCCTGCCGTTTACCCTTATTTTCGTTAAAACTGTTGTTTTGCCAGACATTGAAGGTCCGCAAAGAAATGATTTGCATATACTTTTCAATTGATACATGCTTCTCCAACGTCTAAAAACTAGCCGAGATATTCTAGAAAATTATGATTCATATTCTTGGAATGATGCCAAAAAAGATATTACCAACTCCAATAGTAAATCGGAGTATGGGCTGCTACAGTAGCTGTGTCTAGAAGGACTAGATATGAGGGCCGTTACATGATGTATTAAATTGTTGCACTGAAAAAATGAATACTTTTGAAATAGCAGATGATGTATCATTCAAGAAAAAGTAAAACTATGTTAAGTGCTTGCTGCGAGCAAATGTTGCGGGCAATGTACTGTTTCCTTTTGGAAACGTAGTTGTTAGTAAAACTTATACTAGCATATTTTTACTGGCTGCTGACAAAGACTGCAAAAGCTCTAACATAAAATTTACATGAAACTTTCCTGAAATTGTTATTCACCTGGATTTACTACTATCATTAACCTACTTTTTCTTTTTAGAAAGGAATTTTCTTTAGCTATTAGATTAAACTTTATCAAAACTTTATCAAATTTTATTTTTTATTTTTACACTCTTGTGGCATTCTTTGTCCCCCCCCATACCATATGAGCTCTTAGCTGTTCTTGCCTCGTTACAAGACTACTCGTTGCAAGACTGAACTCAAGTACTTTTACAAGACTGTACTCGTTGCTCCAGATAAATTTAATATTTCACTGTCATGACAACGCAAGCTTAAATGTCCAATAAAATCTCCATTATTGCTTGTCTTATTGTTCAAATATTTGTATTTGTTAATATTCAGCGCAACGATAACCTTATCATGCACAAACTATTTCTTGATATTTTTCTAACATAAAAATTGTGGTCAAAATGCGTATTTTATTTTTATTTGAAATTTAGAATATATCCCAGCTTCATAGCATTTTTCCACAGCTTCAACCTGCCGTTGGCGCATACGGAAAAGGGTAGGGACTTTCGCCAAATGCGCTTCATACCCCATGAAACCGCAAAAGCTCAGCGCATTCGACGCCTTGAGATAGTTAAGCGTATTCTTGAGCCCATCTTCAATCCGGAAGCCGCCACGATGCAGCCCCACGTCAATTTCCAGAACAATGTTGAGGTTTTTTCCAATGGTCCCGGCAAGCTGCGTGTATTGATCAAGCCGCTCTTGGGTATCAATGAGCCAGAAGATTTCCGCGTCGCCGGACCGTGCTTGTTCAAAAAGGACCACCAGAAAAATCCCCTCTGAAAACGTCTGTGTGTGCCTGTGTAACTGACTTTTTTTGGTTGTTCGCCAGGGGGTGCCTTAGGTCAGCCATTGAGTGTCAAAGGCTGGGGATTGGCATAGAACTTCGCAGTCTAACAATGAAATGGGAAGTTTCCGCAGTTAAAATAAAAAACAATGGTCATTTTCAGTTTATTTGTGTGGAGAAAAGGTTGAAAAGCCCTTAGGTGTGATTATTTGCACCAGAGGGTGCCTTGTGTTATCTACTGAGTGTGACAGGCTCAGAACTGCTAAAAAATAATACCAAAAAACTGATTGCAGAGCATGGTATTGAAGCTCCGCCGCTTTCGTTTTACGCCATCAAGGCCCTGCGGCGTGGTGGTTTTGTCTTGGGTTACGCAGCTATCGACGAAGAAACCATCCGTATCAGTGTCGGCCGCATGCGCAACGCGTTAGAGACCGTGATGAACTAGCACGCCTAAAGATTGATGCGTCCTGCGCAAACATGCCACGTGTAGTCGCCCTTAGAAAGGGACGTCACTCAGAGCTTCTAGAGGCTGTGCTTCGACAGGTGATGGCTCCGTTGCTTGCTTTGCTTCAGTAGAGTCGTCTGCTTTCGGTTCAACCTATTGAAATTTTGACAAAACAACATGGTAAAATTCAAGTTAATTGACTTCTTGCTATCTTGGAAAGGGAATCTTGGAATCTTGAAAATGAAACTTTCAGGAATGGGTCTACAGATTAAAGTATGTCCTGGGAAGGTATTTTACAGTACCCACCTCTACTCCTTCTCCCTCAAGTGGGCCCAGAAATTTGCCTACATGACAGGTCTATTACCTATTGAAATTTTGACAAAACAATATTTTACCTTTATTTTCAGTTACTAGTTTGCATTTTCTCTGCATTTAGTTCTGAAATGCAATTCTTATTATTTGAGGAAACGAATCCATGTATTCTAAATAATCGTTGCTGCCTAAAATTGTTTTAAATGAACGCAATAATGGGGTTACCAGCAAACGTGACACGCGACCATTAATTTTGCCCTCAGCGGTGCGCGGGTAAAACCCTTTACAAAATTCATAGTTAAAACGAGGGTGAGCAACGGGGTAAATTAAGCGTGCTAAAAGCGCTCTGTCGTAAGTCAAAATATCGCAGTCATGCAGCGCAATTGACTCAACTTTTGAGGTTGCCAACTTATAGCCCATGCAATACCAAACATTGCGACCTTTACCTAGCTCTCGTGGGGCAACCGACACGGTGACGCTGGGCTTCGGCGGCGACGTCACCGAGGAGGAGTTCGAGGGCGAAAGGAGCGGGGGCCGGCACATCATGCGGGGGATCTACGCCGAGACCATGTGGGCACCGTCGGAAGCGCTGGATGTGACCGTCACCCTGCGCCATGACGATCATTCCGAGTTCGGCGGCAAGACCACCGGCCGCCTCGCCGCGGCCTACCGCCCGCGCCCGGACGTGATCCTGCGCTTTGCCGCCGGCACCGGCTTCCGAACGCCCTCGCCTTACGAGCTGTTCGTGCCGGTCTACGGCAACCCCGCGCTGCAGCCGAGGAGTTAGTTAGGGTTACTGGTTTGTTTCGTCTCTTTTTCTATTAACATTTAATTGTCTAAACGTGATTGAAAATACCAACTATGAGTGTTTAGACTATTATTTATAATGATGTGTTCAACAATACGATTATCAAAGGAACGAAATTTAGGCATTTATTGGGTTGAAAGCTGATTATTATATTGATAATTTATCTTTGTATTTGCTAGACTAAATTACTTTTTTTAACTGTAAAAGCTTATCTTTTATTTTGTTGCCTTTTTGTTTCTGTATATTAATTGCTGCTTGCAAAACAATATTATGAAATCTTTATCTCGACGAACTGGCGGGCCTGCGCGATTCCGCGCCGCCGACCATCAATGACGACCCGACCTCGCCGGCGCTGGCGGGCATGACCGGCGTCGTGACCAATTTCGCCGGCCCGTCGAATCCGGATGGCGCCGCCTGGGGCGATATCCGGTATTTCGGCGTGACTTCGGATGCGGATATCGAGGCGGCGCTGGCCTTCATCGCCTATTCGATGAATGACGGCTATACCGCGACCCTGGGCATCGCGCCCGAAGGCAAGTTCCCGGTGCGCCGGGGCGATGGCGGCGACGCGATGAAATTCGTCAACGCCTGGTCCAACTTTCTTTTCCCTATTCCTAAATTTTGTGATGGCACTTATCCCTAATAACACCAGAGCAGTCCTAGGGGGATATCCATACGGCCTGTTTGTATATGCTAATGAGATTACTCGTCTGAATGAAAAAAATAAAAGCATGCCAAGCCAGTGCAACCACTATTGACGATGAAAATAGCTCCGGTGGTACCTGGCTTTGGTGGAATAGACGCAAGCAAGACCAAGTTGATGAGAGTAGTACGGCACACAGAGAGTGTATCTCCCTCACACCAAAGTCATTATTCAGGGTGAGGAAATCGAGTAATTTGATCAGAAAGTCGCACACGGGCTGCGTAACGTCCAGGAGCTGGCGTTCGATCAGTATGGAAATCTGTTCGGCGTCGATAACGACGCGGACCAACCAGGAGAGAGCGAACGATTCGTTTATATCGTCAAAGACATGGACGCTGGGTGGCGGTGCCATTATCAGTACCGAGGCAATCGATTTAATCCCTGGACCGACGAAAAGTTATGGCAGACTTTTCATCAGGACCAACCCGCCTACATCGTGCCGCCGATCCAGTACTCCATCAACGGACCCTGTGGTTTCGTTTTCAACCCCGGCACAGCATTGAACGATCGATATCACAACCTCGTGATGCTGTGCGGTCAGCTCGCGCTCATCTCCACCACCGGCGGCCTCTTCAGCCCGCTCGTGCCCGCGCTCGTGATGATGGGCGTGATGAGCGCCATCTTGCTCGAGCGTCGCGCGCAGATCGCCATCTTCATCCTCTGCGTGATCCCGCTCCTGTGGACGATGGCGTTTGTGCACGCGGCCGATGGTTGGAGCCTCGTGCCGGAGATCTTCGGCAGCGCAGAGGCGCTCGAGCACGGGCCCGCGCCGTGGGTCGCGGCCGGCATCTACACCTTCATGGTGCTCGCCACGCT
The DNA here is from genome assembly GCA_010016025.2 of Alatinidae sp. Z8VKAUB7J3. Lineage (NCBI taxonomy): Eukaryota > Metazoa > Cnidaria > Cubozoa > Carybdeida > Alatinidae > Alatinidae sp. Z8VKAUB7J3. The sequence continues at coordinate 65,372,737 of JAAAKM020721499.1, read as the reverse complement.
GCGTGTCGGAACCGAGGGTCATGAAATGGGCAAGATCCGGCAGGCTGCGCTGGCCGGGACCGGGCCATTGCGCGCCAATGGGCACAGGATCGGCAAATGCAGCCGCTTGGTTGAGGTAATCCTGATAACCCAGGGAAACGGCCTGAAACATCGCCTCAACCGCCTGCAAATAGGGTTCTGGACCGATCTCTGCCTCGGGATAGGTCCAGGTGGTGGCCCCCATGACATCATGCAATTGCCAATCGGTCTTAGGGCTGTCGGCATGGTCATTGTGGCAGCTGACACAGGGCTGGACCGAGGCCAGATCGGGATACATAGCGATCTGGCCACGGCGAAATCTCTGCTTTGTGCAGCCAGTTTCCAGTGCCAGCGTCTGAAATGGAAACCGTCTGACCTGACCTCTCTGGTGTGAAATGGCTGAGCCCAACAAGATTCTGATCGCGGATGACAACCAGGCGAATCGCGAACTGCTGGAAGCTTACTTAGCGCCGTTCGACTGCGAAATCGAGATCGCCGTTGACGGTCAAGAGACACTCGACCGCGTTTCCTCATTCCGCCCCGACCTGATTCTGCTCGACGTAATGATGCCGAAGCTGAGCGGGTTCGAAGTTTGCAAGCAGGTTAAGGAGTCGGACGATACGCAAGGCCCCAGATTTGGCAGCACCTTTTTATATTAATAATGACGGTCCTTTTGGAGCTGACCCGGAGGTCTTTAATCCACACAACCAGCTCGACCTTCCTGTTAACGCTGGGACAGGTCTTGCTCCGTGGAGATACTGTTGTCCCCAACCGTGGACCCGCGTATCAAGCCGAAGTTTAGTATGTTACTCCCCAAGGCAGGGGCTTGCGATGGGAGACGACGGAGCTGCGGAACGCAACGTTCGCTTGGGCAAAGTGGGCGACTCGACCCAATTCGCGTTTGAAGTCTACGGGCGCGTGACTCTTCGTGGGCCTAAGGGATTCCAAAAATTTTGGTCATGCGTTGAAGAGTTCGACTAAGGCTAAGGACGTCGTCAGCATAGCATACCAAGGAAAGGTTTATAGAAGATAAAATCTGCGAAGGTGGGCACAAAGCTTGTGCTTCTAGTACAAAGTTATTATTAGTGAGGTCGGGAGAGGTGACAGCTCTCTCGACCTCAATAAGGCCTGACCAATCTCCCGACCTGGAATAAGTTGTCTATGAAGAATCGGGGGCAGGAGGCGGATACGTAGGCTTGAATATAAATCCCGATGAGAGCAAATAATGGACAGATTCAATCCGCGTTTACCTTTTGTGTAAAGAGTGAGGTATTAACAAGGGGACAAGCCCCCTTATATACATAACAAACATATAAGAATATAAAAGTTCGTTACGTAAGTTAATTCTTAAGTTACCTGTATTTTTTACTAATAAAAACATTCGTTAAAAATGAAAAGTTGTAGTTGCCTTTTCAAGTAACCAAAAAACTGGAGGGCAACTAGGCCTCCTCTCCCACCCTTTTTTTGTCAAGATCGTCTGATTTAAACTAAGAGAAAGCCATTTAGCCAAAAAAAGAATTAATATGCAAATTTCATTTTAATAATTTATGTGCGGAAAGTCAAATCGTTAATCAACCCACATGGGGCGTTGATGCGGGATCGGCGGCCAATATTCGCCAAACATTGGTGGATCTGGCGGAAAAGGGCGCTGCGGTTTTGGTGATCTCGCAGGATTTGGATGAGCTTTTTGAGGTGACTGACAGTATCGCCACCCTTAATGAAGGGCGGCTTTCAAGCTTTGTGCCCACCCGATCAACAGATCGGCAAGCCATCGGGTTACAAATGACCCATGAGCTAGAGCACACGTCAATTTAAGGCAGCAACTGCTGGGGAGAGGGGACAGTTGAGGGTAGAACTGATAAAGCGTAGCGGACCAGAGATCTATTTCCTGTCGCAGCTCCCCGCGGTGGTGAACGTCGACCAGGTGCTGTCGGTGGTGCTGATGGCGCTGGGGCTCTCGTTCGTGTTCTCGCTCTACCCGGCATGGCGCGCGGCCCGGCTTGACCCGGTCGTGGCATTGCGGAACGAGTAGCCTGTTATGAACGAAATCAGCCAAACCGCGCGTCCCGAGACGGGCGCCTCCACTGACGCCGGGGCGCCGCCGCTGCAGCTCGACGACGTGCGCCGCACCTTCAAGCAGGGCGAGAGCCGGCTGGAGGTGTTGCAGGGTGTCGACCTGACCCTCCACAATGTTTGATGCCGAGTTTTGTTTTAATCTCTGATTATGAAAATAACCGCAAACCGTTTTCAGACTGACTTTGGTCATGGTTGATTAGTGTAGCGAAACAATAAACCACACGAATTTGATCCTCCTTTATTATAGATAGACTAAAGCTCCATTCACACGTGTGCTTAGCTAAACAAAACGTGTGCTTAGCACGCCTACAAACACATGTACAAGGCAGGTCTAAGGGTCCACACACACCGAAATCGCATAATACATATGATCTTCCATAGTTTTCTGTAATTCTTATATAATTTCCCATTTGTCGCTATTTTGACACACCTCGGTAAGGAACCAGGTTGTATATGATTCCTCCGGGGCTCTTCCATTTCATGTTCATGAATTGATTTGCGATCCACATGTTCTTCCAATGTCGTACAAGACCAAAAACACGTAGTCTCACCAAGGCAAAGTAGGCCTTCCCAAAGAAGGAATCAGCCTGTGTTGGACCAGTAACGGACATGAGTGCCGCATTAAAGAAGGAGAAAGGTAGTCGTTCGTCGCAGGCATATTTCGAAGAAACGACACAAAGAAACTCAGGTATGAAGATCATTAACATAGAAAACTCGACGACAAGATGAAACGCATTTACGGCTTCAAGCGGGGACGGCAGACCTTCACCCGTGAGCCCGCCGTGCTGCACCGGCCGCAATGACCGTCTCCGATCAGGTCCCGGTCGATCCGGCCGGCGCCTACTGCCGCCACAATCACATAGCCCTGAAAGGCCGCCCGGAGGGTCCACTGTCCGGCCTGAGCTTCGGCGTCAAGGACATCTTCGACATCGGCGGCACCAGAACCGGCTTCGGCAATCCGACCTGGCTGGAGACCCATGGGCCCGCCGAGGCAACCGCGCCCGCAGTCCAGCGGCTGCTGGATGCCGGCGCCGATCTGATCGGCAGAACCCAAAGCGGGTCATCCGGACCCGTCGGTTGACGTCGCCGTCGTCCGCGCCATCCGGGACGTGGCGGGCGCGGACACCTGGGTCGCCGCGGACTTCAATCAGGCGTTTGGTGTCGACGAGGTCATTCGCCGGATGCGTATGCTGGATGACGAGAATATCGCCTGGATTGAAGAACCGGTGCTGGCCAGCGACCACCGCGGGCACGCAGCCGTTCGCTCCGAAATCCGGACGCCGGTGCAAACCGGAGAAAACTGGTGGGGCGTTGGCGACATGGAAAAATCGATCTAGGCCGGCGCCTCGGACTATGCCATGCCCGCAGACTGCGCGGATCGGTGGAATAGGACCGGCCCCGGCGCGGCGATCCCGCGACATGCACGCCGATAACGTCGCCGGACGCGTTCACCCAGGGCCCGCCGCTGATGCCGCTGAGATCCGAGCCCATGTCCGGAATGCGCCGGACCTGCGTCCAGGCGACGACCGGTTCTTCCTTGCGGTAGCGGCCCCGCGTCAGCATGCGGCCGCGGCCGATGACCTTTCCGTGCACGTCGCCGGGCGATCCCTGCGGAAAACCGAAGGAATAGCCGTCATCGCCTATCCGCAGGCGTGGGCGGACGACGTTCATCTGCGGCACACAACATTTAAGGGACATAAACAAATAACTTAAATTCCTCCAATGTATTTGACTCATTGAAAAGGATGCAATATCGTGGATCATAGAAAAATGAACAAACAAAAACAACAGAAATCGTTTCAGACGAAGGGTGGCCCACTTTCAAAAAAATTTTACTCGATTTCAGTTTTCCTTTATCAAATGGGGTTCAGAAGCCTATATATTTGTAGAGGGGAGGGATGTACAGCAATTAAACATTAGTTTTAGACCGTTTAAAACTTCTTCTTTTCAATAGATTAAATTAAAAAAAAACAAGTTTTTTGAAATGAAAGCGAGATCGAAACCCACGTCGGCCTGTCCCGCGTCACCGCCGGGCAGAGAATCAAGGCGCTGGCCCGGGCCGGCCTGATCACCGAGGGTGACAGCCTCGCCTCGGGCGGCGGACGACCGGCGCGGACCTGGCGGATCAACCCGCATTACCGCAACCTCATCGGCATCGACGTCGGCGAGCAGATGGCGCGGGTAACGCTTTTCTCTTTAGGTCTCGATGTGCTGGACGAGGCGCTGCTGGAGATTGACCTGCGCGCCGATCCCGCCCGCACGCTCGAGGCGCTGGCGGCCTGCGCCGAGCGGCTGGCGAACGGCAAAGAGATGAAAATTCAACAGTAGTCTAGGAAATGTAACTCATTTGTTTTTTCAAAAAAATTAAAATTTGACAGGAATATGCAAAATACATTTAGTTCGTTTTCAACCATATACAAAATTCAACAACAGAAGAGAATATCCAACTTAAGTGTTGTTTTTCAAATTGCTGGATTTGTATTATTTTTAAGTGTATGAAATTTTAAGTGTATGCATTTTAAGTGTATGAAGAAGACTTACTCTGATAAATTTTTATGTTGATTTCCGCGTTTGTTTTTTTGTAGCCCTACTAATGATTAGCTTTCACTTTACCTTTGGCAAAAAATACAAAATTTCACATTTTTGTAGACAGGAGCTTGAAATTTCTACAGTAGAGTTCTCTGATACGCTGAATCTGATGGTGTGATTTTTGTTAAGATTCTATAACTTTAAGGGGTTGTTTCCCCCTATTTTCTAAAATAAGGCAAATTTTCCCAGGCTCGTAACTTTTGACTGGTGACACTAAACTTGATGAAAAGTATATATTCAAAATCAGCATTAAAATGCGATTCTTTTGATGTAGCTATTGGTATCAATTTTTTTTTTTTAGAGTTTTGGTTACTATTGAGCTGGGTCGCTTCTTACTACAGACTTAATTCAAATAAATACACCTACAAGTTTGAATAACAAAATTTATGTATCACGAGAGAGAGGCATCAGAATTTTAGAAATTTCGAGGTGGGGCATTGCCCATAATCGGTTGAGAACCACTGATATAGAGCCTACGTTTCAGATTTTTTTTTTCTTGTAAACTTGATTGTCTTTTATAAGTCCAAAAGATCATATTACAGTGTAAAATTAACAAATGTTTCCTTATAGCCAAGGATTATGTCCAGGCATTTGGAAAGGGAATGGAGGCAGGGATGCAGTTAAGCTTGAAGCGAGTCTGTTAGGTCTATAAATGCAAGTACTAATAAGGCTGACGATATTGAAAAAATATTGGAAGAAACATTGGGAGGAAAGTTGAATTAAATCAAAACATTCATTCAAATCAGCAATACAAATTGCTGATTTGGGCAGATCAGCAATATTTTTGAAACGGCTTATCATATCAAGAGGAAACTTCAGGGGCATCATGAAGGGGATGTTGAGTTGACGAAATGGCAAAATATACCTGCTACAACTGCTATTAATACTGCTGCTACTGCTGTTACTACTATTATATACACTATTACTGGCACTACTGTTCCTACTACTACCAGTACTACTATGTGCCGCCAGAAATGGCAATTTGCAGTTAGGAAAGGAGCTTATCTCTCTCTATTTAGAGACAAGAGATGCAACAGAAAGCTTAATTGTCCTTGCAGCTTCAGAAACAGAGCCTGATCAGGCTCTACTAAGTAAAGTGGATAATTTGGTAGCGAGCTTCTCAAAATATATAGACGCTGACACTGAGCCCGGTAGCGATCAATCAACAAACGTAAGTACCAGTGATAGTACACTGGATAATGAGCGCTAGATCGTCTTTTTTGTTCCAAACGAAAATGTATTAAGAAATGGCCTAGACCCCTACTCTTTCATTCATTATCCCTATCAAAATGATCTTACTGACTTTACGACATTAATGCGTGCGAGGTTAACTGAGTTAAACACACAGTTAGATATGTTAAAGATTCGCGTCAATCGTGCCAAGTCACAAGCGAACTTACTGTATTACGCAAGAGAAACATTATGAAAAAAATAATTCTACTATTCATTTTTCTTCTCATTGGACTTTCAGGTGGTGTTTTATTTGAGCAGAAATTCGATGTTTCACAAATCGTGTTTAAGTCGGATAAAGAAATGAACTCGAATTAACATGCGGGACATGCGAATTCAGAACCCGAAGATAATAAAATTAAGAAGATGAAATGAAAGAAGTAATAGGTGTCCACGTAGGTCATACGGGAGTTAAATCAAACTATGTAGACATTGCATAAAATGTTGCATAGCCACACCATATGTAGGAAGCAAAGGACATAAACCCTGTAAACATGAAAGACTGCCCTTTGATACAAAACTCATCTTGTGGACCTTCTGCATCCCCTACTGCATCTTAATGATATTAAACTCGCTAATTGTCAAGTAGAAGAAGGGGGAAAGGATCATTCATTTAAAAAAAAATGCTAAAAAATCGACATTTCAATCCTAAAAAAAAGGAAAAAAAATCTGAGATGAGCACCCTTGGCACTAGTCTGCGCACCGCAACTACCCTGGAAAGGCAATGGCACTCCATTTGTCTCCCCCTGGCCCATAGGCGTAGGAGACAGGGAGCTGGGGAGCCCCTAACGTCAGAAAATTTGCAAAAATCAGCCACAATCGGGCAGAAATCTGCCTCAAGTCGGGCAAAATTTTCTCAAACAATGGACTTTTTATCGGGCAGCCCCCCCCCCAAATTTTATCTCCCCCTACGCCGAAGCGTCAAATTTTAAAATTTTCTTGGTTCATTGTTCTACCACGTGACCTCTATATGCCCTTACGTGGAGACAAAATTTTTGCTATTTTTTTTTTTTTGCTCAATTTATGTAAGAAGTACTAACTATAATGCATTTCTTCTTGTAACCTTAATTTATCCGAAGTCAAATGCCTACATGTTCCATTTTGGGAAAAAGAGGTAGGTCCAAACCAACTAGATTATTGCTCTGGCTTCACTACCGACCAAACTGATCTGGCAAGCATCTAGCTATAATACATTTTTTCTTGTAACCATAATGTATCCGAAGTCAAATGCCTGCATGTTCCATTTTTTGGAAAAAGGGGCAGGTCCAAACCAACTAGCTTCTTGCTCTGGATTCTTGCTACCCTTGGGTTAGGTAGTTAGAGCGGCTCTTTCGCTCTGCCATGGAAGCACAGACGTTGAGCGAGGATTTTCTTGTTCAGATCTGTTGATGACTACCATGCAAGCCCGTACATAGGAGCGGACCCTAGACGCTAAAAATTTCGTTGTTAATGTTAAGAGCAACTGTTACAAGGAACCCGAGCTTGTGCTGATCACAAGGAAGCTGCAGTGTTTTACTAGTGCATCAAGAGCTGGCTATGAACTTGGAAGAAAATAGGATGAATTGGAAAAAGAAAACTTGAAGCTGGAAAGGAATATGCTGCATTAGCAGTCCAGGGCGAGGGGTTAGGTGTGAAAGGGGGTGGGGGGGGGGTCAGAGGTTGTTGAAGTTTTATGTTATCATTCTTAAAAAACAGAATTTATACATATTTAAAAGCTTTAAAATGTTTGCATTTAAATACAAATAAAAGTTTACAAAGTATAAAGGATCTAGAGCATCAAAATAAATGGTTGTTGAACCTGGAGTTTAGTTTTCTGATCTTTGGAATACTTTCAGCAAAATGGCTATCTCAAATTTTTGATTGGGTGCATTTGATGAAAGAAAGGGGGCTAGTTGCCCCCTGATTACTTGTCACTCTTGAAAAGAGAGGACTCGTAAAAAAAGTAACAAATATGCAAATAAACAAAATTTACAGTTAAGGCTATATCCACGGGGGTATGGATAATTTCTAAGGTCAAGCCTGTATACAGGGGAGTGTGGGGCGATTTTGAACTCCCCTAGAAATTTTGTCAGACTCGTAAAAGATTAATAGATATGCATATAAACAAATTTTGGATGTGGTTTCCAGTTTTTTTGTAGCCCCTCCGCCCCCCTCCCCCCCAAAAAAAATCAAAATAATAATGAATTCCTGGATGCCTTGGCTAAGATATTATCGCTAGCTATCTTTGAAATTGTATTACTTAACTCATAATCCTAATGGAGATTATGAAAAAATATTTAATTATTTATTAATTTCAAAATCTAAGCAGTACTTTCCATTTTTTCAATGTTTGTTATTGCTTGAACATTAACATTGTAAATTGGTTCTCCATATATGTTGTATTTTGGATATTTCAGTATTTTTGTAATTACAGGTCTTACTGTTATTCTAAAACCATCTGGTGTGATATATTCTTGAGTTTGTACTTGTTGTTCATCGAATTTTATTTCTTCACCTTTATCAACTTGTGGATTATACCTTTCTTTCGAGGGTTCACGTTTTAGTGAATCAGGTAAGGCTTTAAATGGACTGGGATGGTAGAGGAGCGTGCGTAGCTGTGCTGACCTCAGGTGCCCTCGTGCTGCCTTGAGTTGTTAGTTAGTTTAGTATATAATGTTTATGTGAGTGTTATGTCTCTGTCTATGTCAATGCAAATTCAGTTTCTTAGAGAGATTTGTGGTAGTTTTAGGAGCGTCATATTTTGCTAAAGATGAGAAAGTAAATGGCTGGAGATTGGTTTAATATGTAGTTGGCGCACAAAATAGCTGCAACAATTTCTTCTTTTTCCATCTTTTTTTTTTCAGACAGTCGTGATATTATCTTAGTCTTTCTTTTAATCCAGAAATGGGAAAAGTAGGAGTCGGCTATTTCGTCATTTTTTTGTTTTTTTTTCCTGTCCAGGCTCTACAATTTTTAGCAGAACTACCCGGTCGATTTTTAATAGTTGGGCCACAAAAATAAAAAAAAAGTGCCTCATCGCCTTCATTATTTTGGAGAGCGAGTAATAGTAAAATGCATTTTGTTTTATTGAAACTAAATTAACCGAACTCTGCATGGTTAAATGCGTCAGAGATAGAGAAATAGTATTTATAAAGTTTCTGTAAAGATAACCTTCAAGTGGAGAAAAAAAAAATCAGACCCCTAAGGACGAACATAAATTATTCCGTATTTGCTGTGTTACCCCCTCCTCAATGTCTTGTTCTTTATACTAAGGTTTGACCGTTAATCCCATTCTTTAAGAAGGGCTACTGAAACACAGGGGCCGTTTAATTAGAATGGGAAGCTTTGTCAAAAGTGTTAATAGGTTTAGCGTAAAGAGCAAGGTTTTGAAGAGGGGGCCACCCTTCATATACTGAAAAATTTATGTTCGTATTGAGTTTTGATGTTAAATCCTCTTTACTTTCAGTTTAAAGTACATGTTTTTTTAATTTCTGTCCGTTTTTCAAATAATGCACCTGCGTGAAGGCTTTTGCTCTGATCATTTTCTGATCTATGTTTAGATTAAGTGCATCAATGCTAGCATTACTTCTAACTCCAAAAAAACTTTTGATATCCAAGACTGGAGCCATGTTAATCACCACTTATTTATGTTAATGTGACTTGCTACTTAATAAAATCAAGATTCCATTCCATCTCCTTAGCTCTGATTGCAGTTCTTATCTTAGTGTGCATGAGATTGAAATTCAGATTACCAGTTTTCTTGCAGAATTAAATCATGTGCAGAACTTATTGTGGTTCCAACTAGACATGTTCAATATAGCGAGTGATGACAACTCCTTCGATACGAAATGACCTGCTCTGAATAAAAATAACAATAAAAAAATAATGCATTGTGCCCACATAGCTCTTTATTTAGGCAGGGCTATTCTGTTGCCTATGATAAATTGTCTATAATAAAACTTAATTCCTTATGGACTGTTTGTATTTCCAGAAAGAATGGTAAATTGACAGCCAGTTCGGCTTCTTTTGCTATGGTGGAGAGGGAGGGCTACACAAATACCCTTTCATCAGGTTTCAGAATTTTTGCTTTATAAAATTTTGGTCAAGTTCGAACTGAAATAACTTTTTTGTGTGCCAAAACACGAAAAGTGGAAAGAAATATCAAAATTACTTAACTCAGACAGTTGCTGCGTTACTTAAACACCAATCTATTGGGCATTGAATCTCTGGGCTTGTTTAGTCTATTCTAAATTCCCTAAGTGATTTTTAAATAAATACCAAATTCAATAAAAAATGAATAATTTATTTTTCTTTTAACATTCACAGTTCAATAATATCACAATTATAGTTAGTTTTCATAGCTCTCAACACTGCTATATCCTCCACGAATATCAGCGTCATTTTTCTCGTTTTCATCATCAAGATAAATAATTTGCTCTGTGTAGGGTGATTTTACCTATTAACAGACTTGAAGCAAAACAGTAGTTCCCTTTTGATGCATGAGCTAATTGCCTATAGGCAGTTAGATTGCCTCTGCATCGCCTTTGTCAACGTAGCGTTAATCAGCCATGCAAGGGGAGAATGTGACGTAAATTATGCAAATAAGGTACAAATATTTCCTGGGATTCTGACCATAACTGATACATGCGACTAATATTATGCTCAAAGGACCTATGTCCCCTGTTGCGTAAGGGAAAAAGTAAATCGTTCACCGACAAATGAAAAAATCAACAACAACGACAACACCAAATGAGAAAATCATGGTATTTGCAAGAAGAAAGATCATGGATGTGTGTTCATTAATTTGAGGATATCGGGAAAGGTCTGATTTGAACAGACTTAAAGTTCTAATGACCCTTTCATGTGACCAAAAACACTGGAGGACAGCTAGCCTCCTTTCCACTCCCCCTTTTTTCCTCAAATTCACTCAATCAAAATTTCGAAATAGCCATTTTGTTCAGCATAGTTGAAAGGCCAAATAATAAGGGCTGATAAAGCAAAGGGCTTTGGCATTAAATTCACAGTGAGTGAAAAACAATAGCCTGGACCATTAAATGAGACAAGACCCCCCCCCCAACAGTATTTTGAAAACAAACTCAATTTGACCGTTGATTCTACCGATTTATGACCTTAAATTTTTACAGATGGCGTAACATTGATTTTCCGTGTTTCCGTCGATTTTTCGATCTTTATCGGCTTGGAAGAAGAGTAATAAAAGTCTTCGAACTAGGAAAATGCCTGTTGTAGTTTTTGGGCTTTCACAAAATTATTTTAGGATTATTGTTGCAACTTTTCAACTCAAAAATAATCTTAATGTATTTTGAAAACAAACTCAATTTGACCGTTGATTCTACCGATTTATGACCTTAAATTTTTACAGATGGCGTAACATACCGACAGACGCCATGGTGAAGAACATGAAGATCAGTGCATAGCTCGGCATACGGTGGACAAGACCACCATAGGCATCAATCTCACGGGTATGGATACGGTCATAGACCACACCAACGCACAGGAAGAGTGCGCCGGAAACCACACCGTGGCTGAGCATCTGGAAGATCGAACCTTCGATACCATGCTGGTTAAAGGTGAATGCACCAACGGTAACGATACCCATATGGGCGACTGACGAATAGGCAATCAGCTTTTTCATGTCCTGCTGGGCAAGTGCCACCAGCGACGTGTAAATGATTGCAACAATCGACTTAGTAAATTAATATGTATTCATTCATCGAATAAAGTTGTGATACTCTTTGTTTTCAAAAGAATAAACAAAGAAGATAAAGTGCTTTCTCCAATCTGAATGACCTGCCACGGGTCCATAAATCAGTGACTAAGTAAATGAAGCAATAATATTGAATGAGCCATTGAAGACTGAATTTAATTTTTTATTGAATAAACGGTGCAAGTAAAATAGCCATCCGTAGAGTTCTATCAGATGCAACGCTTTGGCGTTCCCTATAGTAAAGGCCATAAGGCTTCAATGTTTTATTATTTATTCATTCATTATCTATCCCCGTTCGTAAAGGAGAATTCCGATCGAATAGACATCTGAACGGGTGTCGACATCTGCCGAATTGATTTCCGCTTGTTCGGGGCTCATGTATTGCAACGTTCCCAGTACCTGGCCAAACTCGGTGAACAGAGTCTGATCGGTCAGTTGCATTTGCGGTTGCAACGCTTTCGCCAAGCCGAAATCAATCACTTTTGGAGTGGCGACTCCGTCACGCGTTTCGACCAGAATATTCGATGGCTTCAGATCACGATGGCTGGCCCGTCCGAAGCCGCGACCGATATAACCGCGCACCGCATTCTGTTGGAAGATCGCCAGAATAACAGAAACAAATTATTTTTTATATCGGCCATTATTTAACAAAATTATTTTTGTTTTAGTGTAAAGAGCGAAATATGACGATGGAAGAAACTCCCTCATACACATAATATGAGGGGGATTCGTCCCCTTGTCAATACCTCGCTCTATACGCTAATGTTTGAATTTTGTTCGAATTCAAACTTCAAACTGAATTTTGTTCTTCTTTAAGAATGCACCCTGAATCCCAAAAGCCGGTTAATTAGAATAAATAGCTCTTTTGAATTTACCAAAAATACCCTAGTGTAAATGGCAAGATATTGAAAAGGGGGCGAATTAGCTGTTTTGGAAGCTTCTACGATAAATTATTTGAACAGGCCCTCAAACGTCTGGTCAAAAAAAAAAAAAAAAAATTAAAGCATTGCGCCCACATAATTCTTTAGGCCTTGGTATTACGCTACCTATGACTATACATCTTGAAAAGGTGCTTCGTCAAGGAAAGGAGTGAATTTTTGTGAGAGTTATAGACCCATTTTTTCAATACTGAGAAAATAGGTTAGAAGAGCTGGCAGCCCCTCCCCCCAGATTTTGAAAAAAAGGCTTTTTGGGTATTCCAATTAAAAAATTGTCCACCGTATGTTTGAAAAATCACTGTTTTTCTTTCCTAAGCCAGAATTGCCTAGGCTAGGATGCCATACGCCCTATTTCTACCAGTTACTCAGAATCCAATGCAAATGCTGTTTCGTGCCACTCCTTAAAGTCACCTTGCAGCGCTGTTGCCAGTCACGATTTGGGTTAAGAAAACCGATGAGATATCCACCCTAATGTAACTATGAGGCAACAGAAGAAGGACTTCTCTGTCAGTGATAGGGACAGGGAAAGAATTTTATGAGGGAGAGGAGAACCAAACCCATCTCACACCACCAGGACCGCTCCAACCTTTTATACCCAGCCTATCCTGAAGGGCTACAAGTTGTAATTTTTGTCCATAGTTTGCATATAGTATTGGTGATTGGGAAGCATACGGACGTTTTGAGGGGGAATATTTCTGGGGGGGGTGGACGGGGGGAGGGTTTTACGTGACAGGATCTTTTCATAAAGGAACTTTTCATTTAAAAAACGATCAGAAATTTAACAAATAAAAAATTTCAATTGAAAGTAAGGAGTGACACTAAAAATTAAAACAAACAGAAATTATTACTTGAATGAAGGTGTTCACCCCCTCATCCATACCTAGCTCTTTATGCTAAAGTTTTTTTTTAATACTTTCAAGATATCTGGCTATGAAACACCGCTTAACGGGCGAATCCAATGAATAAGTAACTTATATTCTTTAATTTAGCTATTTAATCAAAATAGCTCAAATCTCCTTTAGACTGTTTGTGACATCTTCTTTCCACATTTTGCGCGCACGTAAAAGCATATTTCCACAATCCACTTTCCACAATTCACCACTAATGAAATTTCTGTGAATATGAGTAGCTGGTTATGAGACCAGGCCCTTCAAGGTGGAGGAAATGCATCAGCTTGACATCCTTGACGGAAAATGCTCACGGACTATTAGCAACGTAAGAAGATCACAAAAACTCCTTGTCGGGTGGGGGGATTAAACTAGCGGCTCCATGCACAACCTGCTTGACGGGGGGGCTGCCCACCACCCCCGAAGCGAGGAGGCGCAGCGTAAAGAGCCTAACGAAACCACGGAGCGCGCAAAGAAGGACGAGAAACGGGGTTGGTCCTTCCTTCGTTAGGCCGCGACAACACTTGGCGATCGTCCACACCGCGAACGGAATCGCGACGAGGTGTGACCAAGACCACGGAGTGAAACTCTTGAACAAACCCACGTAGCGCGGCCACGGATTCCAGTGACGACTCGACGCGAGGTACTCGGGGTTCCATCATATAGATATTCGGAAACCCTGTTTATTTTAATATATCTCCTCTTCTAGTCCCAGTCTTTGTAGGGATCAGTATGTATTTGTTTTTGTTGTTGAATATTGGTGTTTTGTTTTAATACTTCTAATAACATCGTACTCACTGCTGGAATTAATAAATAGCTCATAAATAATAGCTTAATGGTGTTGTCTGTAGCCAGAAAATACGACCCTATTTACCCATAATTTAATCAGAGACGTAATATTGTATGTGATTTTTAATTTTCTGAAATTTCTGAAAAACTCTTCTGAAATTTCTGTTATTGAAAAAAAAAACAGGGTTACGAAGTTGATCCCCATTTGCATCCACTCGACGAGCTGGCCGACCTCTGCCGTGCCCCACTTCAGGACATCTTGTTCTGAATGCCAACCACCCACGTTGCTGCGGTGCGTTTGCGCCTCTGCAGGCGCGCGTTCCAAGATGATGCGCTTGAGGCCAGCGTTGATCGCCGCAGAGTAGTCCCACAGGCAGGACCAGATCGGCGTAACGAAGGACGGAATGATCTGCTGCTTTGCCATCGAATTCGTCGCCTGATCCGACGAGCAGCCCACGCCCCCGACCCAGGTCTGTTGGAGAACACATCGACATTCCTCTTATTCGCCAAAGGTTTTCGCAGGTTAAAGAGCTAAAAGCAGCCACAAAATCCAGAAACAAATTAATTATAGGGAAGTTATAGCGTTTGCACTGTTGGAGAATTAGACGAAGAGTGAAGATCAGGCAAGCGCACCCTCTCCCTCTTCGAAATTGCACCAATTTTCACCTGTCCCCTCATCCCTTGCAGCCATATGTGTGAGTGATATCCCTTGGTAGTTGCGGCGGTTACATTGGTCCGCCTTTTTGATGCTGGGGTTATTACTGGCACCTTCCGATCAGACGGAAAGGTTTTCTTTTCCCATATCAGACAACCCCTCTCGGCTGGGGCTCACACCGGCCTCTGCAAGCAGGGGGCCAAGGGTATCCGGGGCTAACCCCCCTGGCCAGGTCGGTCGTCCCCCCGCCATTGGGACAGTCCCCCAGAATCGGAAGTCGTGGGAGGAGCCGATCGCCCGATGGAGCGGGTGGTAACCTCCCCCGGGACCTGGGGATGGTCCCGAGAGGCTCAGTGGACCCACGCAACATGATTCCCTTCGCGGGGATCGCTGAACCGGTGTCCTGCTTGAGCCACCTGGGCGGCGGCATCCTCATCTGCTTCGCCGCGCTCGCGCTCTGGCCGCACTGAGTTTTTTTGCTTGTCTATCAGGAGGCTTCCTATATTGGACTAATCCCTACCACATAAGTACAACACTCTTTGTAGGTGGTCACTGCCCAAAAAGAATGGTCTGTGAATACTGTCCCACAATATCCAGTTATCACCATTTGCTATAATATCCATTAAATGCTCCTGTTTTTGCCCCTTTCAATGGCTATCCCCTCTTCTCCGTGTAAAAATACTTTCAGACACTTGATCGGAAATTCAAGCAATGTAGCTCAACTATGGCAATAAAGGGTAATGAAGATCAACAGGATTGAAGTGTGATTGAACATACGACCATTGCACTTTCTGGCTGAAGCGCCAAGAAACGGAGGTCGGCACCACCGGTAGGGACTGTAAAATCTAGTGCCATATTCTTTACCTTTTTTTTTTTTTTATAAATGATTTTAGCTGCCTGTTCAGAAGGCAATTAGATTGATTAGGTAAAATAAGAGGTGGAGAAAACTCAAGGTGACGATTCGTTTTTGGTTTTTATTTTGTTATATCAACCATTTGATGCAAAATGTATAAAACTACCGGTACTTACGGGTTATAGCGACAAAGCAAGCCGCCCAGAACGCATTATATTAAATACCTAAGCTAACCTCCTCGGGCCCAGTCGGTCCTTACCGAGAATTTATTAACAAAAACTGTTTGGATTTCTTTTTTCTCCTGGCCACTTCTTTTATAAGGAAAAAATAAATAAAAATAAAAATAAAACGCGTTTCCTTGATCTTTCTTCTGGCAAAAATGAAAAATTCTTCATTTTTGTAGAGATGCATGAAAACTTTACAACGGGGTTCTCTTATATGTTGAATCTGGTGTTGAGATTTTCATTTACATCGCTTGACTTTTGGGGTGTTTGAAAATCAAACTTAAATATATTGAATATTGCAGCTTCAAGTTATAAGATTGACTTTGAGAAAGCAGCATATTTGAAATAAAGTTCAGGAAAGGGGAGTCACTAAAAATATCCTAGCATAGGCCTACCTACTAGAAAAAACACTGAAATTCAGCTCAAAGAACTGTCCTTTGAGTAATTTGATATCTTCGGGAGTACCCTGTTGTGCTACCTGATTTGATTGACAAGCTTGCCAACAAAAGGACTTAAGATCTCACTGACTTTTCAAAAAATTTCATAGTCAGACCCCAGATTCTCAATAGCTCTTGATGATGACTAGTTCCCTGGGAATATTTACAAATACGCCCTTTGTCCTTGTAAAGGTCAGCCGACGACTGGTGATTAACAAGTGCCATCCGCTTCTCATCAAATTGTACCCAGATGGGGAAAATTCCTACTGGAAACATGGCCACGGCAATGGCGGCTTCATTCGGTGGGAGGCCAAACAATCCAGCCGTGGTGGAAGCACTGTTACGCTTTATTCAGTGTACCCTATCACAGCCAAGCACAACCTGCGCACTATTACTCATAACACCAAAGGAAAATTCAGTCCCGCAGCACCAACCTTCGATGTGGCGGACAATGGGGTTCCTGTCGACTGGGATGAAATTGGCTGGACCCCAGATCCCAGTGTACGCTTTGACCTAAGCAACGCAATGAAACACCCATCCCAATCAAGAGACATAAACTCCAGGGGAAACCGTAAGAAAAAAAAATTGTTAGCTAAGAATTCCCTAACATTCTCTTTAAAACAGCCAAACGAGTGGCAGCGACGGAGTCTCTGCAAAACCAGAAGGAGACTCCACTGCCCTTTGTAAGTCCATTCGTTTGTCCAAAAACATTTGAAAGGTCTAGTAAGCATACCTCCAAGGTCAACATAACCCCGGCAGTTCCAAGGGCAATAGACTTAAATTATCTAACTTTACCAATGTCCAAAGATAAATTCTAGCAGAAAATCTCTTTTTCTCTTCTGTACACTGTGAAGTCTTATTCAAGTTTTTACAGTTTGTTTTATTTGTATTGCCATGATATTTCAATGTTTATTTTTTACATAAAAAAAACATTACATTTTTAAATTAGTAATATGTTCAAGGTTTTCTATGTGCTATATTATTGAATTATTTGTTATCACCAACAACTCATAATAATAATGAAAAAAAAACACTGTACTTTCAGGTGTGACTGATTTCTCATGGGAGACGTATCTAAGTGAAACTAAAAGTGAAGCAGTACCCTCACCTTTATTGTCGAAATTCCGACGTCCATCAATCCCTTGGGATCAATCAGGAAAGGGTATGAATTTTTCAATGAATTTATTAATCTGGAGAGGGTATGAATTCTTATTATTATCTCCAGATCAATCTGAAGAGGGTATGAATTATTCAATGAATTTATTACAATAAAATCCTTGGCCTATGGAATAAATACAAAAAAACTTTTGCGTTACGTATGGCATCTTTCAGGTTAAGTTAACTTTATTTGAAGAAGTACCCCATATGCAAAACTATTAAATGTCGCTCTAAATGTAAATAAAATTAAATGAAACTAAATAAAAACGGGTGTAACTTTTATTGTCATATAACCTTTTAGGACTTTATTATTTTATTTTGATTCATCCATTTACTTCAACAATTTAGGCTAGGCTTCCCTATTTTTTATGACTTACTAGGCCAAATTGAACCAGTTAAAATACTGTTATGTATTTTCAAACTTTTACATTCCAGAAATTCAACTAAGACAAGTTTATATATATACTTACATTTCGAATTAATTTCATCACTTGAATAGTTTTCAATATTGCAAAATGAGTCATTAGGGCACCTAACAGTTCTTCCTGTGAAAAATGTCGATTTGTCTATCCAATAATCCTTCCTGCAATATTTGATAAACCAGGAAAATGGCTATTCAAACCATACTTCTTTACACACTCACAAGAAGTTCAAATTTACCTTAAATTCTTTCCTTACGACATCCTCCCAATTCATTCGGAGACAACCTACATTCCTTTTGGACCCAGATGGTTTTCCAACAAGGACAATCTTGAGTGATCTGTCATCCTTCATTAGCAAATCCTGTCCTAGCCGTCTCAGTTTTCTCTCGTTATAGCCCTAGAAATTGGGATAGACCCACATTATTCGTACAGCTAACTGTTTGAGATATGCTCAGTCAGTCGGGTACCCAAGACAGTCATAGGCAATTTCTCTGGAAAACATTAGCCCCTTTCATATATTTAGTAATTTCTGTTCGTTTTAGTTTTAATGCCACTCCTTACTTTCCGTAAAAAAAACTTATTTTTTATGGCACTGGGTATATACCAAGTCACATATAGCGATCGCAAATTCTGTTGGTCTATCGGTCTGTCTGTCCCGGTTTTGCTACTTTAGGCATTTCGAGGTAAGCTAGGACGATGAAATTTGTCAGGCGTATCAGGAACCAGGCCCGATTAAATTAGAAACTGTCGTTTCCCCGATTCGACCATCTGGGAGGGAGTGAGGGGACGGTTATATCGGAAAAATTAGAAAAAATGATGCAGAAGGAGGGAGGTCTTTCCTCATTACGTACTACGATGGTTTCACCTTTTCAAATTAGTGGATGGTAGCTATTTATGCGTTCCATTACCCCAAAAACAATGCGTGACATTCACGAGCAAAAAGCTAAAGCACTACGCAAAAAGTACCAGAAACAGTGGCAGACAGCAGGTGTGGACTTCTCCGACGAAGTACCAGATGTAGAGAGCGCGCAGGAAATGATCAAAGAAGTTTCCGAAAACGAAGATCTACTGGAGTCTTACTACCCCACCGCATTCCCTGAAGAAAGCAACTAAAGCCTTGCCCTAATCTAGCAATCGCTGAATATGCTAGGTGAGACACGAACAACAGCGCCTGACGGATACGATGAACGAACATCGAAAAGATATCCATAATTCCAGCATGCCGGTTCTGTGCCAGGCTTGCGAGGCTCGGCATCGTGGCGTTTGCGGGGCATTGACCGGATCACAACTGCAATATCTCAACGCCCATTCCAACCGTCGCGAAGTCGATGCCGGAACCGAACTGGTGGCCGATGCCGAGGCGGTGAACAATTATTCCAACATCCTGTCCGGGGTGGTGAAGCTGACCAAGGTGCTGGCGGATGGTCGTCAGCAGATCGTCGGGTAGTCAATCATTTGAATTTGCTGAGAATTAAAACTTTTTAGTTTCAGAACTGATATTATAAAAACAAACAAAGGACAAGGGAATTTCACAATCCTAAACATGTTACATATACATGATTTTTTCACGGAATTATTTGTTACTATAAATATGTGTACAAATTTTTCATTTTTTATTTTAGTCAATTATATTAGAACCTGCCTTGGCATCTTTCCTTAAATCCCATCTTGCACAAGCAATTAATTTAGAACTAGTGATATGCTTTCTTGGGTGATACTAACTTAAAATAAAAAAATAGATAAAATGATTTCTATGCCCGGATCGGTCACCCGCTGTTCCTCGATGTCGAGGAGAAATGGTACCGGATGGGTGCCAAGGGAGCCGGCAACCGGCAGTTCGTCGTGGCCGATCCAGACGGCTACCTGCTGCGCTTCTACGAAGAACTCGGTTCGCGCGCTGCGCAGGGCTGAGCCACGGTCCCGCGCTGCCCGTCCGCTCCGGACGGCGAAATTCAAAGCAAAAGCATCAAATTGTCCCAGAACCGCCCGCTCGCAGGAACGTGAGCGGCATGTTTCCGCCATTTTCCGGCGCCACGGTGGTTTGCGACAGATCGCGCCCCATATGAAAGAAATTATGTCAAATATGCCTAATGAGCCTATTTTGAACGCTTTGTGCCCCATGCAATGGAGATTTTTGGCCAAAAAGGACAATCTTCGGCAATCTGTCATCCTTCATCCGCAGAACGTGGCCTAGCCATCTCAATCTTTCTTTCATTATAGCCCTAGAAAGCGAGATTGAACCACATTTTTGACAAAAATGTATCTAAGTCTTTTAGCAATGCGCCAAACAGCGCTACCAACATCGACCCTAGGCTGAAAACCCCAAAGTATTGGGGTATTATTACATATTCCTGATGAGGATTCACCAAATATTTTCTCTTTGCGGGATCCAATTGTTCACCCAGTCCTTGTAGACGTAGAAGCTGAAGTAGTGCCGATCACCCGAGCCGGGCGGCGACTCGACCTGCTGGGTGCTGTGGATGTCGGCGGTCGTGTAGCCCCGCGAGTTGATGTGCAGGGCGATGCCGTCGATCCCGCCGGTGGCCCGGATCGCGTCCAGCATCTGGCGCTTGTACTGGATCCAGGAGAGCGGCATGGGGTCGTGCTGGTAGCCGTCGATGACCCCCGCCGGGTAGGAGCCGGCGAAGGGCGCCAGCGCCTGGCAGATGACCTTGGCCTCCGGGCGCCGGGCCTATCTGTAGAAGCAACATCAACAAAGTTAAGAAAAAAAAATACAGTGTTTCCTTCTTAGATAAGATAAGACATTTATTACAGAAATAATTGCTATTTCAACCCCTTAAGAGCTAAAAATTAATTTTGAAGTCAATTTTAAAGTTTTACACTGCTTGATAAGGGTCTTCCTGTCAACATGATTCTTCTTGATCTGCACAAAGAATTTGACAAGGTTTGTCACAAATTCTGCACAATCAAACTGAAGTCTGCAGGTGTCAATGAAGGTGTTGTACAGTGGATTATGGGCTTCCTCTCTGAAAGATCACAGAGTGTCGGCCAGCAGCGCAAGCTCCAGGCAGAGGCGGCGCAATGAGCGGCCCCGCCTCCCCCGATGTGACGGTCCTGGGGGCCGGCATCGTTGGCATCTGCTCGGCCCTCTCCCTGGCCGGGCGGGGCCTTCGGGTCCGCCTCATCGACCGCGACGCACCAGGCCTGGCGACGTCCTACGGCAATGCCGGCATCATCTCCCCCTGGTCGGTGGTGCCGCAATCCATGCCCGGCCTGTGGATGAAGGTGCCGGGCTGGCTGCTGGACCCGCTGGGGCCGGTGACGGTGAAACCCGCCTACCTGCCCAAGGTCGCGCCCTGTCTACCACTTCCTTATTTGTATGGCATTGAAGATTGCATAGATAACAGATTAGTCTATACCTATTTTTATAGAAAAAATATTTTACCTTAATTTTGCATGTTTATTCTCTTTTTCATTGTCTCTAGTCCTTGACGTTTCAATTCTTGAATTTTCAAGAACCCTATAAATTTAAGAAATAGATTTTCAAATCTGTAAAGCCTCATAAATTAGGGTTGACCAAAGGAATGAGGCACAAAACACTTTAGATTTTATGCCTCATTCTGGCTGTACATCTATCTCTCAAGGTTTCACTTTTATGACACAAAGATTGTAGAGATTTTCCATGGGGAGCATCTTTGACGAAGACAGAAGTTTCCGTGAACTTTTCATGGAAACTTTTACACTGCAGAAATTTTCTTGAACTCGGAGGCATTGAAAAAAAGGGGACATTTTTCCGTGGCAAATTGTCACTGATATTGACTTGTTTAATGGATCTTTCCTTGAGTAATTTTTCCATGGAAGGAGAGAGATGAGTAATCCTGCATTATTTAAAAAATGATATAAAATTAAATAAATTGGGGAAAGGAAGGATGTAGGAGTTTGCCTGTTGTCAAAGCACCTGATTCATTGATAACAGAATTAGTAGTAAGGGTTCTAAATCTTATGTACAAAAATGAATGGTTTTGTAATTTTTTGCCAAAAGAAAGATTTCGGACGTTTTTCATTTGTTTTTTGTTTTAATTCTTTTTGTCGTTTCATAGGAGTGATCGTAGCGAGCCAATGGCCCTAGAAGATTGGAAGAAGGCTTATTCAAACGAAAATTAAAAGATATAGTACCTTTTTCAAGTTACAAGAAAGATTGGAGGCCAAACATTTCCTTTCAAACGCCCTTTCTTACCCTAACACCCCCCTATTTCCCAAATGACGTACTGTAAAAATTTTGAGATAACCATTCGATGCTACGACTAATTGACATTAGTAACTGCTACTTTACCCATACCCATGACAGAATACCTATACACCCAATCATGTACATTCTACCCGCGGGGAATCTGAATCATTTTTTGCTTCTCAATTTAATTATAACAAAGGCTGAATCATTTTTATCATTTTACAGTCTTTCTAGTGGCTCATCTTCGTTGGGTTTGAAGGCACCGCTTTAAACTACCATATAAAATTATCAAACCTGTGTATATCGATTGATGAATCATTTTTAGAAGACGGTATTTTCAGGCCAGGCAGCACTTCTCTTATATCCATTCTCAGGAGCTCGAAGGAAATCAAGAGCCGAGGGAATCACCCAATGAATAAATAGATAAATAAAATAACTAATAACTATCAAAAAGGAATGATTTTAACTCATTTGGAAAAATTCCAAACGATACATCAAAATCGGAAGCAGACTCACATCTTAAGAGACAAAAGAGACCCATCTGAAATCATCTGTGGCTGACGTATTTTGTGTGCATTGTGAACTAATGTGAAGATGGCGCAGCAACTGGGAACAAATAAAAAGAAGAGAAATAACTAGGCACTGTGAGAAGATATTGCTTAACCTGGAATAATAACAAGTTAAAAATAACTGAAAACATGGATTTATAACTCGAAACCATCTCACATATCTTGTTTTTAATGCATAACTTAGGGTTTTGATACAAAGATAAATAATATGCAAGAATACTTAGGAGGATGAGTTGTAGTTTAGGTGGGGCAGCCCTCTCTAATATGCGGTAATTTGTTTGTTTTAAGGTTTAACAACTCTGAACGCAAAATCAAAAACTCGTCTGTTTAGTTTCCTTATGTTTTAAATGTGAATCTAAAAGCAACGTACTAATTATGAATATCAATGAGATATTTAGCTGAACTATGTTAAAGCTTGCATATCGTAAGATTGGAGGGGGGAGTTGAAGGGAAACAAGAAATCTTGGAAAATGCTTAGAGGGGAGAGATCAGGATGAAAATTGATGGGAAGAATAAGCACAAGTTCTGGATACATGATTGACATAATTGGAATGGATCTGCTCTCTTTGGGGGAGTCAGGGGGATTTCCAGTTCTTTGGCAAGTTCAGTGCTTCTGGATGTCCTAGGACACTGAAAATTGGTAGGCGTGTCAGGGACTTGCACAAATTGATTTGATAACAGTTGTTTCCCCAATTCAACCATCTGGGGGGGGGACTGGAGGGAGAGGAAAAATTCAAAAAAATTAGAGGTCTCTGCATTCTCAGTAATAGTCTCAAGTAGGTGCTGCAACCGTTCTTTAGACTCTTCGAGAAGGACAACGTCTTCCGCGAAGTCCAGATCGAACAGTTGCTTGTTGCTTACTTTTACTCCGTAGCCCGATGCAAATCTCAGGGCATAATCTATATATATAAAAATAAGTTGTATGTTTGTTTGTTTGTGCGCCTATGATGTCATTATAAGTATATAAGGCTTTGTATATGACGTCATTATAAGATGAAGTTGCAGACTGGGACACCAGGACGCAAAGGATGACCGGGACACCGGGAATATAAATGATGACCGGAGAAAGAACTACGAAACGAACTGACACCAATTTAATTTTCGAAACTTTTAAGAAACAAAGCGAAAAATATTCTAAAAAAAGAACAAACACATGATCGATCACCAATCAGTTTTCGGTTGGTGGTGGCGCAACACAACCGACCATAATTGCGTCTGCCACCACCAAATTTCATTTCAGCGTAGCTTTGGGGATTAATCTCCTCGTGCCTCATTCGAATCTCCTCTAGCCTTTCCTTCACTCTTTTCGTTACCGTATTGACATCCACGTCCAGGTCTACACCTTCCTTCCACAGCTGACTCACACTACAAGCATAGCGAGATCTCGTTCGAGGCCCACCGACAGAAGGTGCTCGTCACCTTCCCGCTGCTCGTGCTCGGCCTGCTCGTCCGCCCGAGCTGGCTCAAGCGCAACGCGGCGTGGCTCTACCTGGGCTGCATCGGGCTCCTGGTGGCCGTCTACTTCATCGGCGAGGAGCGCAACAACGCCCAGCGCTGGATCCAGCTGCCACGCTTCGACCTGCAGCCCTCGGAGCTGGCCAAGGTCGGCGTGATCCTGATGCTGGCCAAGGTCCTGGCCGAGAACCGACTCGAGTCCGCGTCGGACTGGTTGAAGCCGCTGCTCGTCGTTTCCAACATCATTTAAAAACGATCAGAAATTTAATAAAAAAAACAAGTTTTTTCAACTGAAAGTAAGAAGCAACAATAAAACTTAAAACAAACAGAAATTATAACATGTATGAGGGGGTTCGTCCCTAGTTTTCTTAGTACAGTAAAAAGGGGTATTTATTCTAAATAAATGGCCTTTGTGAGTCAGAGGTCATTCTAAATGAATTGGAACAAAATTTGAACTCATGCGTAAAGAGTGAGGTATTGACTAAGAGGTGAGCCCTCCTAGTAGCAATACTTTTTGTTCGTTTTAAGTTCTATTGTTGCTTTTAACTCAAACACCAAACGTTATAAGGCACTGAGTTTTTCGACACTAGTGCCAGTTTCCATCCTTATCCACGTTCTTTGAGCCTAGCATAAACAAAAGTAAAAATTTGACAAAGCCTGAAAATTAATGGGAGTATTTATGCAGATGGCATCTAACCAACACACATAATCCTTGAAGTTCGTCTTAATAGGCTTAATTGAGAAGAAGCAAATTTCATTAAATTTTTTTCAGCAAAAGGTTGCAACTGGGCAATCCCAGATAAGGTCAACCGGACCATAATCCCATGATTACAAATTTTGACAAATTTTTTATGTTTACTAATAATATGCACGGATTTAGCTACATCAGCTCCTTCTTCCACTTGTAAGGCAACTTTTGTAGAGCGTATCTGATAAACTAATTTATCGCAAAGATCGTTTCTAACAATTGTCTAATTCATCGTCCATGAATGGAGTATTCAGCATCATCTAAACAATCCCGCTAGTTTTACCTTGAGATGGCTAACCTCAGTCGCAAAAGGATTAAGATATTTTGCGTGACAGCGTAGTTTTAATTTCATTGGATTCTTTGTCTATCCTGGCTATTATTCGTGCCGCCCTTTAGACTAGTCCGTGCCTCCCAGTTTGGAAAACAGATTGTCAATAGGGTCACAAAGCAATATCACAATAAAGGTTTACATTATTAAGATAGACTTTTCAGGCTAAGATGTGACAGATCTAGAACTAGCCAGAAGACACTATGTGTTTACTTCTACTGTTTCTGATACTTGATACTACTTTTAGGGTTGTTGTGACTAATGACCCTTAAGGGCATTAAGTTGAAACGTAGGGGGGGGGGGGGGAAATTAAAAAAAAAAACTTTTGACAAAAAAAAAAAACAACGGGAAAGGGTATTAAAAAGGGGAAGAAAATGTGGGGATGGGAGGGGGTACTTCCTTATGTGGTTCGCATCCACAATCTTTATTCTGGAAAAAAAATTAAAAAAATCGCATTTCTGGACATAGGAGCTTGAAACAGTATGGATGTCTGATGCGCTCAAACCGACAGTGTGATTTTCTTTAAGATTCTTTGACTTGTAGGAGGTGTTTCTCTTTTCGAAAATCAGGCAAATTTTCTCAGGCTCGCAACTTTTGATAGGTAACACTATGAATCCTATATATATTTTGAATCAGCATAATAGGCTGATTCTTTTGATGTATCTATTGATATCAAAATTTCGTTTTTGTAAGAGTTTCGGTTTGCTATTGAGCCGGGTCATTGTAGTTGACGACCTCGAGCGTCCCGCTGCATAAGCCATGGCACACACGTTTTTGACAATGTCAAGTAAAATGGAACAAATTTCAGTAAATGTTTAGACCCAAATCTATAAAAATCTATTTTAAATCTAAATTTTAAATCACTACTTAATATGATGCTACAGAATCATTTCACTTTCCAGACCAAAAAAATAAAAAAGTAATTCGTCTAAAAAATATACAATAGCACACAGAAAATAAATTGGAACTATAACGTCGATTTATTTCTCACTGTTAGGTCATTTGAATAAATAGCACGTTTAAAATGACAAATTAATGTACAACAGTAGCTGACTTTCATTATGTTTCAGTTAATTAATATTTTCTGAGATATTGTGCAAGCTGCCGTTGTAGAATTAAAAGCAACTACACTCTGAATTATCTAATGCTGGGAAAATAACTAGGATGTTAGTAATTTTATTCGCCACCTCCGGTGGGAGGTTTGATGGTATCACCCATCCTAAAAACCTAGATTTCTTTCCAGCTTAATAATGGGGAAATATCAGGACCCTCTTGATAATTTTGAGAGGCTTTTGAGGAGCCCCTCGGTCTTAAAAGAAATAGCTAAAAGTAACACTTTTTTCACCTTATGCCCTTTTTGATTGTCCAAAGTGATTGGAGGGCAACAAACCCCCCTCCCAAGCCCATCATTTTCCAGAACACATCGAATCAAAATTTTGAGATAGCCATTTTGTTCAACGTAAATGAAGGTTTTGAAGATGCCAACCCTTCCAGAGCCCTCAAAGCGATGGTTGTAAGTTATGCCCTGGGTGTATTTAGAAAGGGTGATCGTATAAACTTCAGAAGGGGCTCATTGGATTGGTAATAAGAAGTCCTAGCGCTCTTTTTTAAGATTCAGAGTGACTGGAGGGTGGATACCCCCTTTCCCCACACAAACCTCGTGGTAACGAACTGTAAGGCGCGACGCGTCTTAATAGAAACCAAAACTCTAAAAACCGGAATTTTGACATTATTAAATAAATAAGAAAATCGGCCGATTATTCTGAAGCTAAATATATAATATTCAGTAAGCTTAGTGTTACCCATAAACGACTACGAGCCGAATTTTCAAAAAATGGTGGAAACAACCCCTAAAAATCACACCATCAGATTCAGCGTAACAGAGAAACGTACTGCAAAGGTTTCAAGCTCTTTTCTGGAAAAGTATGGAACTTCGTTTGTTTTTTGTTTTTTTTTTTGTCAGAAAAAAGATCACCGAGGTGTGGAGTCACCCCCTTGCCGACTACCAAATAAACTTAGTTCAGGGACCCTTCGTGTTCCGCTTCCATGTATTCCACATGATAAGATACAGGCTAGCCACCTCTTAGCACCTTAAAAGAATAGAAAAAATGTTTGGTTTTTGCTTTTTATTTTTTTATTAGCAAAGACCAGCGCTTAAATTTATACGAAAAAAATAGCTAATCCGCACTATGAAAAGAGAGTAAAATGTGAAAATCTAACTTAATTTTATTTGTGATTGTTTGTGCCAAATTCCTCTTTCCTTTTGTGCCAATTTCCTCTCCCTTTTTGGCGCTGGCAATAGGTATAGCCTTTTTGACGATGAGTCTACAAAGTGTGAAAGCGGCTTCGGCGAATCCCGTAGATTCTTTGAGAAACGAATAAAGATTTAGCGTAAAAAATTCTCAATCGGACATGAATAAAGAGCATCCGCCCAAATTTTTTCTTCATTTCTTCAAATGGTTCTGCGATCCGGAACTGCATACCTTTATTGAAGGCGACTTGTTGGAATTGTATCGGGAACGAGTAAAGGAAGTCGGTGAAAAAAAGGCGGATAGACGATTTATGTTAGACGTGCTGCTGCTATTCCGGCCGGGCGTCATTTATAATTTAAGATCCTTGCCCCTGGGCTCTGGGGGGGGGGGGCTATGTCCAACCTGAAGGCATTGTTAAATGCTTTTTGGAGCATTATGAACAGAATGACTATCTCAAAATTTCGATTGGATGCGTTTGGGAAAAACAGGTTGTCAGGGAGGGTGGGTAGCTACCCTCCACCCCCCTTTGACTCTTAAAATAGAACTTGAACTTTACATTCCTAACGAAATGAACATCCTCTAAAGTTCACACGACCTTAGAGGAGGGCAACTAGCCCTCTTATTTTATATTTCAGCCGTCCGTTGATTTTTTAATTAAAATCCGCAATCGAGCACCGCAAACAGCTCTTATTACAGGAGGCGCAGTGGGAAGCGTTTTTAGAATGGTGGCAAGATAAATGCTCAAACTCAAAATCCGGGAAACCAAAACGAAAAAGGGCATCGCGAAAAAATGGCAAATCGTCGGCACGTGCCCCTACACAGGGCAGTCTGTTAGAAAAAGCACGCACACTAGCGACAAAGCAATAGCTGAACACAAGCTGACGATTTATCTGGCACGGGCAAAAGAGGAAGCACTGCACGGCCGTCGCCTTGATTACAATTTTGCAGACGCCGTTGTTGAATACTTGAGCCATGGAGGTACTTTGTGTAGAAGGAATTGCCATCATTGAAACTTTGAAAAAAGCTCATTCTATTGGAAATAATAATTTCTAGTGTTCTTTTTAAGAATCAAAGGTGATTGGAGAGCAGACAGTCCCCCCACCTCCATTATTTATTCAAAAATGTCGTATCAACATTTTGAGATTTGCCATTTTGTTCAGTATAGTTGAAAAGCCAAGGAAAATTACATCTTTGGGAATGCCCCCCACAGCCCTCACGCCAAGAATCAGAAGTTGTGCTAGTTGTTCAGTTCTAGCGACCTTCATTAGAGTCAAAAGTGATCGGAGATCTAAACTTGATAAAAGTATACATTTGAAATCAATATAAAAATCAGTTCTTCTGATGCATCTATTGGTATCAAAATTACGTTTTTTAGAGTTTTGGTCACTATTGAGCCCGGTCGCTCCTTACTTACAGTTTGTTACCACGAGCTGTTTGATTCCTAGTGATCCCTAAGGGTATCTCTGTTGAGTCTTTCAGGAGAAGCTTCAATGGTTATCTAAAACCTCAATAAGAGACTAGTGACAAAACAGATATTTAACTCCTATCTGGTGCCATGAATAAAGGAATAAGAAATCTAAATATCAAAACTTTTTATATGCCCATTTAGAATTAAAATAAGACGCAAAATCAAAGACATCTGATAAAAAGGTCTGAATATATTTTCAAACAAATAATTACAGCTTAAAAAGAAATATTTCCATTGCAGCATGTAGTTGTTAAAAAAAAATAACTTTTTTCCAAGTTAATGTTTGAGTATGTCCTACTTTCTCATGCCTGTCTAAAGTAGAGTAAAGCTGGGTATGTTTCCATGTTGTATACAGGGGGTAGATATCCGATTTCAAACCCACTTTGTGAACTTTTGTCAGACTTGTGTCAGAAAGGAAAAATTGGTGTTATATAAATTGAAGACAATGACCTCTGGAGTGGAGAGTTAGTGACGGTTCTTCCATTAAAAAAAAGTTTTACCTGATACTGTTTTTCTACGTGGACCTGATGGACTATATAGACTATATGATCGACCAGGCTATGACGCTAGTTGCACCCATGGAAAAACATAAAATCTAGTATATTCTGTCCCAAAATTGTTAGTTTCATTCAAAATTTGTACCTCCTCAAAAACGAAAGTAAAAAACTTAGCTGTGGGTCCATGGCTGCCTGACCTCCGTTCGTTTGAATGAAAGAGTAGTTAGTAAAGTTTTAATATGGGTCCGGATGAACAGCCAGCAATCGCAAATTATGTCGGTCTGTCGGTCCCGATTTTGCTACTTTAGGCACTTCCAGGTAATCTAGAACGATGAAATTCGGCAGGCGTATCAGGAACCGGACCAGATTAAATTAGAAATAGTCGTTTTCCCTATTTGACCATCTAGGGGAAGTGGGGGGCCCGTTAATTCGGAAAAAATAGAAAAAATAAAGTATTTTTAACTTATGAACGGTTGATCAGATCTTAATGAAATTTGATGTTTGGAGAGATATCGTGTCTCAGAGCTGTTATTTTTAATCCTGACCGAATCTGGTGACATTGGGGGGGGGGTTGGACAGGTAGCCGCGCGAACCGACGTCCCACACCGATCCCTGCGTCACGTGCCCGCGCTGCGAGGAGATGTCGTACGCCTCTGACGTACGCGCCTCGTAGCGCGCCCACAGGTTGCCGCGCACCTCGAACTCCCGCACCAAGCCAATGCTCGGGTCCAAGGTATCCATGCGCGGCGGGTCGGCCTCGGGCGCCAGCTGCGGCGCGAAGGACGAGACCGGCTGCGTCGGCTGGCGTTGGAGCCAGGCCAGCGTGTCGACCAATCCGGACCGCGAGAAGCTGTCGGCGAGCGACACGTTCTCGAACCGGACCGTCATAAGGAGGAAAGGGTTGTAAACTTCATTTCTGTTATTAATGATTTCCTTAGTCTATACTCGTTTTCAATAATAGTCGTTAATATAATATTTGTTCAACATAATAGTCGTTACGCTGACAGTGTACCCCCTTCTCCTGACCATTTATTGCCTATATTAAACATTTTTCTTTTATTATTTTTTTTCATTGTTTAGTCCGTTGTAATTGCGGTTGTGCTAAGTGGCTACAAATATATCCAGTTTAGTATGAGTGTCTGTGTTGAATATTGAAAAAAAAGAGTATATATTTGAGAAGTTAGATCTAGAGCAAAATCTTCTATGGAAAAGTGAATTTTTTTCCTTTTTTTAAAGTTATTTTCTGTATTTGAATTTTTTTGAAGGTTGGGTTGGACGCGCGAAGGGATAATTTGAATGAAATGAAGGGTAGTAACAACATTACGAGTGACGAAAGCTTTTTGTGTGCTTTTTTCTTTTTTGTTCATTTAGTTGTAGTTTGGAGAGTGTTTGCTTGGTTGTTGCATTTTGGTACTTACAGTGTCTATGGATTCCCGTGTTGTTTTTTTCTTTCGTATTTCATGTTGAATTATCTGTGAGTTTTTGTGCTTTCATTTTTCAGTGGGAGAGGCATGAAAATAAACAAACACATAAACAGAATAAAACACCAAAGTAAGTAACTATAATATAACACTTTAGGGTCTATTAATAAGGAAAATAGCAAACTAGGTTTGTGAAAATCTCTTTGACTCACAATTTGAGGCCACAATCCACAAATTAAATTTCACAGCAACTCATGGGTTTGTTGACCATCGGTGTTTTGCCACATATAAGATATGGCAAGAATTCTCTGCTTCAACAGCGTTGACATGCATGTCTAGCTAGAATCCTGTGTATATAGATGTGTCTGGCCAGAAATCAATGTCTAGAAATCTACCATTCCCAAGAGTGAGTTCCCACCACTGCTCAAAAGTCTCGAAAAAAAATACTGCGGAATGAATGGTGGCCTAAGTGACTTTTTTTCTCAGTGGTTTAAGGATAAATGCTCCTACCCCAGAGAAATTTGATAAAAAGTTTAAAAATAAAACATCTTATCACATTGGCTCGGGAATAATTGACAATTTGTGAATAGAACATTTGTAAGTACCAGCTGGCTATGTACCCTGAAATATAAAATGTTTTCAGTAAAGTACTAGTTAAACTTTAGCGTAAAGAGAGGGAGTAACAGTTCCAATACTATATAGGACAGTAGTTATTCCTCTGGACATTCTTGACCCTTAAAAGCTTTCCCCGCTAACAGATTTTGATAAATTTGCTGGATAAAAAATTATTTGATTTTAGAATGCAGAAAAATGTATGTATCTGTCATTGAAAAGCAAATTATAAACGGAGTACAGAACAAACAAATATACAAAAAAAAACAAAACAAAAGAAACATTCTTAGACAATGGGTGTGGACATAATTTTTAATTCCTACTGTACCAATTACCTTACTGTACAATGATATGATCCCATTCCTGCGGTAGTTTATCGTTGAAATTCACAAAAGGATAAAAACGGTAAGAGCAGAATTTGGGGATGGTTAATTCGTAAAAATAAGAAAAAATGAGGTATTTTTAACTTACAACTTACGAACAGGTGATCGTATCTTAATTAAATTTGATATTTAGAAGTATGTCGCATCTCAGAGCTCTTGTTTCTAATCCCGACCGGATCCAGTGACATGGGGGGACTTGGAAGGGGAAACATAAAATCTTAGAAAACGCGGGATGGAAAACGAGTGGAAGGATTGGGATGAAACTTGGTGGTAAAAAATAAGCACAAGTCCTAAATACGTTATTGACATAACCGGAACGAATCTGCTCTCTTTGGGAGACTTGGGTGGGGACAACCCGGCGCAGGACATGTCCGCGCCATGCAAGGAGAAAGAAAGCAGATGACCCCTTTCGCAAGCGCCGGCGTACAGATGCTTGTCGCGGCGCTGCATTCCAACGTCGAGGGCATGAAACAGCGGCTCGACGTTCTGATGGCGCGGTTTCCCTGGACCCAGATGGTGGTGTTCTCGGAGCTGGCGGCTTTTGGCCCGCTGCATCAATACGCCTTGCCGTTCCCGAATGACACGCTTCGGATGTTTCAGGACGACGCGCGCCGCCACAAGATCTGGCTGATCCCGGGCTCGATGTTCGAAAAGGCCGAGGACAGCTATGACACCGGAAAACGAAATATAATGGTGCATGAAAACCACAGCTCATAGTCATTGAATCCTGCACTCTCTACTGGTTTCGTATAAAAGTTTCCCCACTGTTTTCAATAAAGTTGTTGATTTGTAGAATGTTGAATGTAGGTAGTAGGCAAGAGTATCAAAAAATTATATATTCTTCACTCTTTGAAAGATGCATAGCCAATTACCTGTATTTACGTTTGAGGGACTGCTATCAACAATGATAAGGGTATTCATAACACTTTGGATTTTCTAAGGAAATCTGAGAATATACACTAGGATTTGCCTTTAGCCCCTCTTCAAATTAGTAAACACGAGTTTAAGACATGTAACGCAATAAAGATGGGCTTTAAACTACATAAGCATACCGTTCAATAAGATTTAGTAAGAAAAGTCTGTTAAATGAGAAATTTACCGGGTTGGACAAGCCAATTGGCCGATAGATTTTTTTTTAAGTAAGCATTTACTGTTCTTTCGTGTTTGATATAAAAGACAATTGTTTTGATATAAAAGACCGATTGCCCCGTTTTTTGGGCAATCGGCACTTGACATATTTATCCTATCTAGTTAAGATACATTTTGTTTTCAATCACTTCTTTAATTTTCAAGCCTTTTCTCTTCTTGATTTTTTCCCTTTCTTAAGAAAAAATATCGCAAAAGCATTTGGGCTAATTTTTTTAGATTGTGTAAATTTTGATTGTTTCTTTCTTGTTTGACGAAAAACCGGTTTCTTATTAACTAATTTCTGGCTCATGATATTACAGTAAAAATGGAAGTACTATACAGAAAGCTTTAAAATACTGCTCGTATCTGTTTTTCTCCGTACCAAAGCCTTATCAGGTTTTTTTCTGTCATAAGTTATTTTTCCTTTGTCTGTTGGTTTATTTTTTTCCCCTCTGTTGTAACTCCCATAAGTATGGTTATCCAGGAGTCACCAAAAAAAACAACTCTAGAATGAAAGAATGTACTTAAAACTAGCGATACTCTTACATCCTTTTTTCTATCCTTATTTCAGAGTTCCTTTCGTGTGTCTGGCCAACATGGTTATCTGAAAGATAGGGTGCCTAGGGAGATAATAACATAGGCCCCCTAGAAATTACGTCAAAGGACAGCAAGTTTGTAGAAGC
Source organism: Alatinidae sp. Z8VKAUB7J3 (assembly GCA_010016025.2). Classification (NCBI taxonomy): domain Eukaryota; kingdom Metazoa; phylum Cnidaria; class Cubozoa; order Carybdeida; family Alatinidae; species Alatinidae sp. Z8VKAUB7J3. The sequence continues at coordinate 65,339,021 of JAAAKM020721499.1, read as the reverse complement.
TTTCAATGGGAGGAAGGAACGTTTGAAAATTCCCGGAGAAGCTATATTCTCTCATTAAATTCAAAATTGTGCGTTGTATATTTTTTACATGTACGATATTCACATTCAATTTAATGTTGCCTTTCAAAAGTTACGAGCCTGAGAAAGATTTGCCTGAATTTTAAAAGGGGTACAAAACGCGTCCATAAGGGGGGGGGGGATGTGATTTCGATAATGGTTGCACCGTCAAATTCAGCATAGCAGAGCAATTTATTGCAGGCGTTTCAAGCCCCTATCCACGAAACGCCGTTTTTTATTATATTTTTTTTTTTTAAACAATGGTCACAGAGCCATGTTTATTTATTTTGTTTGTATTTTTGTATCTTTTCTCAGGAATGGTCGTATCGAACCAATCGGGGAACGGTCAATTCGAACAGACCAACATGCGTTTTACATTGTAAAAATACTATTTTGATCTTCATATGCAAGATGATGTTAACAACATTTGCTACTACACTGTTGTACAAAAATACAGCTTTTGTAAAAATAGAATTCTATTTCGAAAAATATTTTTTTAATTGCAAAACGCACTAGATGTAACAATTGACATTCAAGTGAGCCATTGAACAGCTCTCAATGATTTTCCAGTGCCCTAATAGCTGCACCGAATAAAAAAATTAAATAAAATAAAATAGGTGCCGTCGATGCAGACTGGATGCTCTGAGCCACTTTTTTTTTGTTTTTCAAGCCATCAAGGACAGCTGCCTTCTGCGCCACCTCACTATCCAACTGGTTGGCGTAGCCGGTACCAGGAAGACAAACAAATAGCCCGGTAATTGTTAAGAGTAATAAACGCATGTCGATTTCCATGCTTTGAGGAACGATCCAGTGTAACAGGACAGCGGCTTAATCAGACGCTCGCTTTTAGTACACTAACACCCAACTCCACAAACTCTGGGGACACACATGGTTTTCGATCTTTCACAAACCGACGAACTCTTGGCCACCACCCGCGCGGTACGTAAGCGTCTCGACCTTGAAAAGCCCGTTCCACGGGACCTGATGCCGGTCGGTCGGCAAACAGCTCGAATTCTTCGCCCTCCAGCAAAGTATAATCGAACCTGTCGGCCTGCAATTGGTCGATCAATCCCGAGATGTCGCGACCGGTCCGATCGATTGGTGGCGTATGACGGACTATCAGGCTGTCCGCGTAGGCGCCGTAGGAATAACCGCGTTTCAGGCCAAGACGCAGATTCGGATCCGAGATCAGCGCTCCCAGCGCGCCGCCGTTGAACTTCGCCCTGTACGCGCCATCAATGAACACGAGCAGCGTTTCCCCCCGTTGAACCGCGTCACTGCAAGTGGCCAAGTGGTCCCCCAACAAACAGACAGACCAGAAACAGAGACAGACGAGAAAGACAGAGAGACAGAAGCACAGACAGAAATACAGACCAGACCGACAAGAAGAACGGACACAGAGACAGACATACAGTCTGTAAGAGAATACAGACTGACAGACGATACAGACAAACAGTCAGATCAGAAAAGACCAGACAGACGGACAAGACAGAAAGACACACTAGACAAAAAGACAGACCAGACCGACAGACAAACCAGACAGACGGACAGAGCAAACCGACAAATAGACTAGGCAAACGCAAAGACAAGACACGCAGACAGACATTCAGACAATATCATTGATTAAGTTGATCACAGTATTTTACTCAGTATATTTCGTAATGATCTGACTTGGGGATGATTTTTCCTGTATGAGTTTACAAGTATCTTTGTAATCAGGGCTTTCATAGATAAATCTAAGCCATATCTTTTGGATGTGTTGTCATCACATGTCTAACTTTCCTGAAAAAGTTCAAAACTGCATAAAAACACAGTGCACCAGCTCCTCTTCTGCCGTATCATTCATATGAACAAAGAAAAAAAAAACGTCAACATATTTATTAAAGTTGTATCCCTTGTCTTTTAAAACAAGTAGTCAAATTTCTATTGAAGTATTTTTAACTTACGAAATGGTAATCGGATCTCAATGAAATTTGATATTTAGAAGAATATCGTGTCTTAGAGCTCTTATTATTTAAAATCCCGTCCGGATCTGGTGATATTGGGGAGAGTTGGGGAGGGGGAAAACTAAAATCTTGGAAAACACTTAGAGTGGAAGAATCGGGATGAAACTTGGTGGGGAAAATAAGCACAAGTCCTAGATGCATGATTGGCATAACTGGAATGAATCCGCTCTCTTTTGGGTAGTTGGGAGGGGGGGTATTCTGAAGAATTAGAAAAAATGAGGTATTTTTAACTGTCAGACTCAGTACTAAAGGCAAATCTTAAAGATAGAGATCCACTAATCAATGAACAACTACAGTTCTATAGGAACTGTCAACAAGTAATTTCAAAAGCAACTTCAAGCCTCAGTCTCCTCAAACAGTGCTTAAATAGCTACTCCTGTAGCTATTTATGCCAACATGCTATAGTTGGACCTGTTTTAGATTTTGGAACTTGTCTTGCCTCCCTTTCTTTTAAGAAGGGTCCTAGGCTAATTGGAGAAGTTCAGAGGCATGAAAAAAACTATATAGCTGGCCTACAAGATCTTTCACACAAAAAGAGACTGGTAAAAAACGTTTTGAAATGTCTTGAAACATCTTGAAAAACATCTTAAAGGAAATATTTTAAAAATCGTTTTGAAAGTCTTAAAAAATGTCTTGAAGAAAAATGTCTTAAACAACTTCTTGAAATGTCTTGAAGAAAAATGGTTTTAAAAATGTCTTGAAATGTCTTGAAACAACTTGAAGAAAAATGTCTCTAAAGAAACGTCCTGGAATGTCTTGAAACGTCTTAAAGAAAAATGTCTTAAAAAATGTTTTGAAATGTCTTGAAACGTCTTGAAAAACGTCTTGAACAAAAATGTCTTAAAAGACTTCCCCGCTAATGTGCTTTTAGCTTTATAGCACACAAATGGTGGAAGCAGTTTGCCTTTTGCATTACCATGTATCATGAGGGATATTGCTCTCTTTGTTTCATTGATTATTCTGGAGGGGTATTGGGCACCACTTTTCACAATATATTACTTTTTCCTGGGGTTTCCTGTTAAGGCAGGCTCATTGGAATTGTAAATGTTCAACAAAGACACATCCTGAATAGTCACCTCTATGTTGTTGTAATACTCATTCAATATTTCAGCTGAAATCTAAGCTCTTTTTGGAGTAGTTTTCTATGGTTCTCTATCTAAGCTTTGAACAATAGTAAATATTTTTTTCCGGTTTCCCTTGGAGTTGATGTCTTTTGGATTGAATTAGATTTTTAATTGCGGTGAAATGATGTGCTACCCCCTAACTAGCTTGTTATTTTCGGGAAATATTAAGGTGGCCTTATGTGGAGATCGTCTTGTGGTAGCTTTTTGCTTATGAAATTTATTGTTAAATAAAGAACTCAGAACTTAGATGCATACGAAAAAACTACTGGCTATCTCTTCTCTTTGGAATTTATGTCACAAGCGGGAAAATGAGTCAAAAACTGCCCCAGTATCCGAATTTTTTTTAGTCTTTAAGTGTTTGAAACTTGCTAATCTCCAAAATATTTCTTCAGTCTTTATATGAAAAACCGAAAATAAACTCATGAAAATTAAATTTTCCTTGAAACCACAAACCCTTCATTTTTGTCATAAAAATAAAAATTTTCTTGATACCAATGAAAAATTCAAATAGTTTATAAGCCTGGCACTTTAACTTCATAATAAATGGCCATTGCAAAAAAAAATCAAAGGTGAAACGTTCGAGCAATCTGATAGTCTGGCATGTTAAGGTTAAAAAAGCATAAAGTTAAACTTTAAGTGCATCATAACAAAGAATTTCTATTTTTTTATTTATCTAAAGTATTCACCACGCGGCAAATGTTGGTGAGATGTTTCGTGGGAAAGCAAATGCACCGATGCCCAATCGCTAAGTAATTGTTTAAATCTTCCTACCGATTTTATATTGTTTGGGTTTTGTAGAGTTTTGGTTTGTTATCAAGACTAAAAAAAGACTTTTGACTCAAAAACATAAAATCTTGTGTTCTTCCGTATAAGAATCTAAAACTGTTAATTTACGTTTTACGAACACGACCAACTCAGTGGTGTAACTTCATCAAAAGATAATTAAAACTCATTTATACAGTTCCTAATTCATTTTAAATAATTCATTTCATGCGCACAATTTACGGAAAGGCTTTTGGCATAGTGCAGCGGTTTTTATTCTTGGAAAGTGTTTCGGTTTTGGTTGATCTGCTGTGAAGTTACGATTGCACATATTTCTGAAGGTTAGAGAAATCTTTAGGGAAGTTCCTTTAAAATCTTTAGAGTGTTAGGGAATTCTTTAGGGAAGTTAGAGAAATCTTTAGGGAAGTTCCTTTAAAATCTTTAGAGTGTTAGAGAATTCTTTAGGGCAGTTAGTGAAATCTTTAGGGGCGTTCCTTTAGAATGTTTAGGGTGTTAGGGAATTCAAACATGGAAATCCTGGGTTTGGCTACGACGAGATCAATCTCAATGCGGGCTGTCCTTCCGATCGCGTTTCGGCCGGATGCTTCGGGGCCCAGCTTATGGCAGAACCTGCCAAAGTTGCGCGAGCCGTGCGTGCCATGTCCGATGCGGCAAATATTCCCGTAACGCTTAAGTGCCGTATCGGGATCGACGACCAGGATATCGAGCGCGACCTGGATACGTTCGTACGCGTTCAAGTCGATGCGGGGCTGGAGACATTGATTGTCCATGCACGCAAGGCTTGGCTCAAAGGACTGAGCCCTAAGGAGAACCGAACCATTCCACCGCTACAGATTTTTTTTCCAAGACTTTGCAACTACAAAAAGATGCGAGTATTGGGATTGTATTTACGGGGCTTTTTGCCTTAGGTATTTTACTTGTGAGTGTTTTTACCAAAAATGTCCACATAGGCACCGAGGCAACTATGGGAAACATCGATGCTCTTCATCCAAATGATCTCAAGTTATTCTTTTTTGTGGCGATGGCAACCCTGCTTTTTGTCTCACTTTTCTACTCACGTCTGAAATTGTGTTCTTTCGAAGAGCAGCTTGCAAAAATATTTGGAATTTCGAATCAGTTGTGGACTTATCTGCTACTCTCACTTCAAACCCCTCTTATTATTCTACGTGTCAGCGAAAATTGACCATCAATAGGACTGTTTTAAAATGTCCCTTGTAGATATTGCTTCACTACCACTTTCACATAAGAAAAGGCCGTATCTTTTAAAATGTATTTTACTTACGATTCTTTTCTGTGAAAAGCCTTCATTATTATTTGTAGTTATGAATTATTATTCAGGCTTTTAATCATAATAAGTGCAGATCTGGTTTCATATCCAATGGGGATAGATAAAAGAGTACATCCAAATCCGAAAAACTGTCCCCTTTTTCTATTGATCAAAAGATGAATTCTGCGGAAACATGTAATTTAAGAAAAATCCCCAAATCTACCCTAATCCAACAATAGGAAGGACTCCCAGGGCTAGGTTTCCATTTGATATAGTTTCTTTTGATTTACATGGTACTAGCGGAGGATTACCCACGTCTAACAAAGGACACACCTGCGTACTTCCAGTAATCGATCATTTTTCTGGTTTCATATATGCTAAACCATTAAAAAATCAGAGCGCTTACACTACGTCAAAAGCCCTTGCTAAAATATTCCTTAATTTCGGTATTCCTAATACAGTATTAAGCGACAATGGTCCTAATTTCGTATCAAAAGTAACCTTCTTTGCCCCATTTAATAATACTGTCAATGTGCCACAAAAGAATGTTCTAACCACATGTATATTTAAAGGTATTGATGTTTTGCTAGCTAACTATGCTGATGACTTCGTTGGTATTAGTAGAACAGCTGTTAGAATTGTGGAAAATTTTCAAATCCCAATAGGCAATATAAACACATTGGTCTTCAATTTAATGAGAATAAGACTGAGTTCAAAGTGTTCAATAACAATTCCGCTTGCCCAACAAATGTTCAGTTAGTTGAACATGTTATGAAAGTACAGGATACACTGACATATCTTGGTATACCAATTGAATCAGATTTCAACTGAAATCTTAAAAAAACTAAAAAAAAAAAAAAACGAAAACTCGACTTGCAATCTTGTTAAGATTTTGACACTGCAAGCTAAGCTAGCAGTAATAATTTTCACACCGCAAGCCCGCCTAGCAGGGACATTTCAGCCCTAAAGACACGGGATAATACGTTGAGACACTTTATAGTAAAAAATTTCCATTCAAAAAAAAAAAAAAATTAAGAGACCAAAATGAGGGTGATTTTTAGCGAGTGAAAAAAGCAACGAAAAGGCAGATGTTTTTGCAAAATTTCCGCCAAGGCCTTCTCGCTACTAGCACTCGACGAAGTCGAGCGAGCCGAGCACTCGATCGAGATCGACGCCTCCGAACGCCGTGCGACCGATGAGGCCGAGCACTCCGACCGGCAGGTCGGGGTGCTCCGTTGCGACGACGCGCTCCAGCTCGAGCAGTAGGTCGCACACGACCCCTTGGTGGAACTCGCGTCGCAGCAGCCACGGCTCGAGCTCCTCGGTTCGCCCGTCGCTGAGGTCCCGGCGTTTGATATGAAAAATTTCCTTGTTGGTATCCTGGTGATAAATAAAGGTATCGCCGGGCGTGGCGTTCTGGGTGTAGTAGAGAAACGCTCCAAACTCGAAACCATTAATTCATTAATTCAAAAAAGTTCAGAGATTAAATAAAAAAACAGATTTTTTAACTGAAAGGAAAGAGGGACATTAAAACTTAAACCGAACAAAAATTATTTTTATATGTGAAAGGGGCCATCCCCTCTTCAAAGCCCTGCTCTTTAGGCTAAGTTTTTTATTTTTTTTCAATGTTAGAGTTGTGACAAAGAGTCAAACTTTAGCGTCAAGAGCGAGGTGTTGAGGAGGGGACAGTCCCTTTCATATACAGGATAATTTCTGTTCCTTTTAAGTTTTAATGTCCCTCCTTATTTTCACTAATGACTTTAAATTAGAATTAGCACCTTTGTTATTGGACCTTTAACTTTTGCCTTGGCTTGTCTTTTGTCATTATGAAAAACATAACGCCGAACCTTTGTTTTTAACAGAGGCTGATGCAGCATCATGTTCTTGGCTAATATCCTTATAAACTCTAATGTCGTTATTTATAGCTATTTCATTGCTTGGAGCTTTTATAAAATGTTGAACGTCAACTTTCGCCCCGGCTTCTTCTTATGTCATTATGAAAAACATAACGCCGAACCTTTGTTTTTAACAGAGGCTGACGCAGTATCATGTTCTTGGCTAATGTCTAATTGGAACGTAGAACCAATTTGGCACACTTATTTTAAGCAGCCTATATAAAGTAAAACTAACCATTTTTCGTGGAAATGTAAAATTGAGTGCTCCACCTTACTGAGAAAAGCTTACTGAGAAAAGCAAAGCAATCACAATAATATAGCCTTTGCAATGTTTGTCTTGCTACTCTTAAGTGGGTTAAATTCTATAAACCTTATGCACCAGCGAAGCGCATACATAAGAAGTCGTCATATGACAGAAAAGCTAAATCGCGAGAATATGGCTTTAGAAGTTGGCTTCTAAGAAGTAACATGATGAAAGTTTTATGTATTATTTTTGGTATGGGAACCCAATAAGGTAAGCTTATATAGTTTTTGCTTTTATTTAGTTATTTTTTTTATTAGCTGGTGCTCACTGCAATACCAAGCCACCTTAGGCCAACACAGCATCGCTCGCTCCTCCTCCAACCTAATCTATTCAAGGCCAGCCTCTTTACACCCTAACAAGAAGTTCCTTTTTCTTTTTAATCTTTTTTATGACATCATTTTATGAAATGGGTCTATGATGAGAATAATTAATTAGAAATTAATCATAGTTTTATTTCGAATTTTTAATGCCTTGAGCCCTTATTTTGTTTTCCCAAGTTGAAGGGAAATGCAACCAACTCATTTTCCTTGTTCTCGACTGGTTACGCTTCGGTGCTGTTTAGAAGCTATTACATTAGCATACATAGGAGGAACCCTCAGGACCTGGCTGCCCCCAGCAAAATTTTAAAATTTCTTCGATTTTCTGGGCACTTTTAATTCCAATTATAAGATAAAACCTGTTTTACATCATTGCCGAAATCGTTTTTCCCTTATTATTGTCCCACCCCCTATTATTGAAAAAAATCTACGGAAACGCCTAAGCTGTTCACTGACTTTGCAACTGAAAGTAAGGAGCGACACTAAAACTGGTCTAAAGTTTCTTGGAAAATTTAATTTACATGTAAATTAAATATGATATTTTCTTCAAATAAAAGTATAGATTAAAGTTTTGGCTTTATATTAAAGAAAATAGTCTAGTGCTAGAGGGCTACCATTCTCCTCAAAGATCTCCATTCTTAGCACAATATTAGCATATCGTTTGATATGCCCTATTTAAGTATCATCATTAGTATTTTTTTTAACATGCTTAAACTTCAGTTTACAGCGCCAGGGGCTTAGTGGGGCGCATAGCTTTTGTTCGTGTTAAGTATTAATTTTTTTTTCTTTCCGAAAGGTTGACGGTCCTTCTCAGAATCAACAGCCACAAAGTCAATATGTGGCGAACCAACAAGTTCCGTCACATCAACACCAAATTAGAAACCAAGGTGAGTTATCCATTGCATATTGAGTTGTATCAAACAGGTGACCCAGAGCCTAAAAAAGCAAAAAGTAAAGGATGTGGCACTAGACCCTTAAGATCTGAACCTGCGGTGCTAATCTCTGTCTCAAGGCCCTTCAGTCAGGAAGTGCAATGGGGGGATGAGTATCAGCCATCCTGTGTTTTTGCACATCCTTCCTGTTTACCTTCCCAAGATTTCTTCAGGTACCTATTTGTAATTTAGTGATTAAACAGCTGGAGATAGGTGTACCGGGTCCCGCACTTCCAATTTTGCTAGAAAAGTGAGAAGATTACTAGAGTACACGAATATGCGGGCAGGTGAAAAAAAATTTACTTTCAACCCGATGCTGAACTTTAAAACAAGATCGATGCTGGATGGCAGAAAAATAGACACAATATGCTCTAAAGTTATTGGTTACTTCGATACCGAAGTGCTTCAAGCAGGCCAGCAAGCGGCTTATTCCGAAGTGAATGTTCGGCCACTAGGAATGTGCCACGAATGTTCCGTTCCGAACCGAACTGCGCATATGTTCGCTGCTTTTGTGTTCTCAACTCCATTAGCTTCTGTGACCTATAAGATCGGTTGCGATGATTATAGATATTCCATTAACAGTCCTTGCTTGAGCTTTTTTTTTTAAGTTCTGAACTGATCTTTGCAACATCACCAGTGTTGCACCATAAGATTTTTGAAGAAAACAAGCCATATGAAATCTGAAAATTTTTCAGTCGTGGTTCAAAAAATTAAACTTTCCCTAAAAACTGCTAAAAATCTGATTCTCCCTAGATTCTCCTGAGTTCCTAGACACAGAATAAGTGTCCCTAAAAGAAGCGATTTTCGCCAATGAAAGATTATATCCAATGATGGTCGTCGTTTCCATCCAATCCAATCATAACCCTTTGTACCAATACCTTGAGCATTTTATTGAAAGCATAAAAAACTAAAATTAGAAACCCGTTGATGCCACACCGAAAAAAAGCCACATGGTTGAAAAGCAGCAGCCAAATTTCAAAATTTACGAAGGCTTTTGAGGGTGTATTCCTCGATTCAAGCTTGTTTTTAGCATGTAGCATTAAAAATCATTTTAAAAGAGGGAAATTGCAAGATAAATCCTTGATTTAAGTCTGAAAATTTACCAATTTAACAAACTATTGTTAACTCCTAATACCCTCTCCCTAAAATTACTTCTCTATGTTACTGTCATATTTTACTGAAAATGCGCTAGAAAAGTATACAGCTAGTCCTTTTCCTAGTCTACTCACATTATCTTTATTGCATCTATTTATCCTTAACATGAAGTTTAGATGGTAGTAACATGAAGTAATGGGTAGTTTAGAGGGAAGGCTCTCCTCAGTGAGAGGATCACAGATGAATGCACAGAAACGAACAAAGTCCTTGGTATCTTTTTATTCTAGTTATGGGGAGCTGTGTATATCCGTGTTGATTATGTGGCCTCGACAGCTAGTAGCAGTGAAGCAGAGGATAGAGATCTAAATCAGCTTCTCCAATTAAAGTGTCCCGACGAAAAAGACTATGATGGAGCAGACGCATCTGTATTTTCGAGTATGGGGTAACCAATCTGCACAGAAATAACTTCATAAAAATACCATATACATCCATGATTAAAGCAGTATTTAAAGGCATCTACGATACAAGGTTTCAAGCAAACATTTATTTCTTTTCTTATTACATTTTTAACAGGTAGCTGAGGGAAGTAATTAAATTAAAAGATTTTTTATTTTATTCTGATAACTCATTTTTACCTGCTCTTTATTATCTTTTCTTATGAAATACAATCCCGGGCCGTTCTTTTTGTCTCCTTTCCTTTCTCATGGCGTCAAAAAGATGTTGACGTTAATAAGGAAATTCGATGAATGAGGAAGTTTAGACACAGAGCTAATAACTAAGGTTGTTAGGATTAACATAGAAAAAAACCGTTACAGAAAAGGTATCAAAGCAAAATAGAGAATGATTTTACAGGTTAAATTGAGTAAAAACAAATTTTTGTAAAATGTCAAACGTAAAACAAAGAGAAGTTAGGATCAATGATCAAATGAAGCAGATAAAGAACAGAAATAAGAAAGATAGGGCGACGTTTTGATATTGGCTCTCCGCACATAAATAATTAAAACAAAATTTGCATATTATTTTTGTTTTGGCTAAATGGCTTTTTCATAGTTTTCATCGGAAGATTTTGAGAAAAAAGAAGCGAGGGAGGAGGCCTTGTTGTCCTCCAATTTATTGATTAGTTAAAAAGGCAACTGTAACTTTTAATTTTTTACGAACGTTTTCATAAGGAAAAAATATACGTAACTTACAAATTAACTTACGTAATGAACTTCCGTATTCGTATGTTTTTATTGCGTATATGAGGGGGCTCACTCCTCGTCGATACCTCGCTCTTTACAGAGGCATATCTATATTCCGCTTCAATAATTTGGAAATTATTCCAAATATGAAGAGATTGTCCATCTCCTAAATTGCTTGCTCTTTACGCTAAAGTTTTTAGCATTTTTAAAAAGCTTTCTACTCTAATGAAAAGGACTTTGTGTTTCAAGAGCCGTTATTAAAAAAATGGAACAAACAGTCAAACTTTAGCACTTAATATCAAAATTCCATCTTTTAGAGTTTTGTTTACTATTGAGGCGAGTCGTTCCTTACTTACAGCTCGTTACCACGACCTGTTTGATTAATCATGTGTCAAGACAATATATGCTGACGCAAAAAAAATAAAAAAAATTTTTTTTTTTTTTGTGGGGGGGGGGGGGGGTCATACCACGGGTTATGCTCCTGAGGCTAAATCCTAATTTGTATAATATATTCCTTTTGACATACAATTTTAGCTATTGAAAAAGCGAGTTAATCCTTGCAATAAATCTTAAAAGCTATTAAAATGTGTGGATTTTACCGGTTAAGATTTTTTTGGGGGGAGGGAAAGGGTAAAATGTGTTATAATCCCAAAATAGCTAAAACAAATGGCGTTTATGAAACACCAATAAAATACGGCGTGTTTTTTTGGGGGGGGGGGCTCATAAATCGAAGAGAACTATGTACATCCAGTTTATCAAAAAAGAGGATCTCCAACGTTTTAAGAGGGATGCTGAAGTCAAAAGGAAGTTGAAGTCAAAGAGGAAAAAATATAAGTAATAAACAAATTTTATATATAAATAGATTTTATTTTCGTCAGGAAATTATTACGAGTAGTATAATGTGACATAATCTAAGGTTAAGGTTTAAATAAATTTTGGTTGCATTTTTTTTGTTCGTGAAATACATTTTTTTGTGATCGGAACTTAACACGCTCCTAATCATTTTTTATACCAACGAAAAAAAAAATATTCTGAAACTGAATCCAGGATTACTACACCTTTTCTTGCTGATGATGCGACATTAATGTGTGTTGCTTCAGCTGAACAACAACTTACATCTACAATTAATACAGCAATGACTAAGACATGTCTTTGATTGAAGATAAACTGGATTGACCTAAATATAAACAAGTCAAATTTTATTTTCTTTACACGGTCTCCAAATTATTATTCTTGAATTTTAGAAATAGCTTCATCGAAGATGTTAAGTGGTGAAGTTCGTTTAGTACCTTGGGATTATTATTAACGAAAATTTATCATTTAAGTACCATGTAAAAGCTATAAGTAAAAGTAGAATTTAATGCCGATGATCCGGAAAACATCGGGTTGCTCTGGAGCGGACGTTTCCAGTTTGATAAAGTAGAATAAACATTACTTTTCTAAACGTCTTGTGTTTAGGGTTATAAAATACTAGAATAGGTCGTGCTATTTTTGCTCGACCTATTTTTTTGTACATTTAAGTTTCTTTTCTCTGATCTTTATTTTACTGAGTTATCAACTAAACCAATTTTTCAATTGAATAGCATCTTTATTTATAACCTGTGTAGCATAGTGGATTGATGTTCTTCCTTGGGAATATGGGGCCCAGGGTTCGATCCCCGCCAGAAACCACCGCATTCGATGCCCAGAAACGGCCGAACGATAGCAACAGCTTCCTTCTCCTCCATATACTCCTCTTCCTCCTCGTCCTCTTCTTCTTTCAACGAAATCAAGTACGGTCCAAACAGCCCAATCATCCGTGAAAGTAGAAAGAATACACCAAAATCCACTCCCAAATCCGAGTCGAGAAGCACGAAAAGACGCACCGGTAGCACGAAGAAGAAGACCGTCGTCACTAGAACGGCCCGAAACAATATGCTATCGCTTGTTGATGTCAAGAAAATAATCAACAATAAAAGACGAAAAAATGTTCAGGCTAGCAGTCGGTTGGACGTGTCAGATACTTAGAAATTTATGTAAAGTAAGATCAGCACATACACTTACCTGCTTTAAAAGTAAATCCATAGTCAACAGGTGGCGTCCCTCCTTCCCCAAGGGCCCAAAGTGGTAGCTTGATCCAGTCTAGTGCATGTAAAGATCCATCTGGTAAATAAACATAACCCAATTCAAGCCTATTAAAGTAAAATATACATTAATGCCATTTTGGGGTGTGCCACTTCAAAAGACAATCAATTTCAGAATATACATTTTAGGCGAGAAGGGAAGCAAAGGGAAATATCGCTTTCAAGTGCATCGAACCGTGGTCCCGATGACCGAACGAGAGCATCGTCAGGATCATCGTCACTTTCACCTCGGATGATGATTGTGACGGAAATCTCTGGCTATCTACCAGCACTGGTAGGGACAAGACGGCCTGTACGGCTTCACAGAAAGTGTTTATATCGTTGTACTCAATCCCTCGTACACGCCCACGTCATGTGGAGATTCCATCGCTGGTGTGCCTCTGGTGGTGGAGGTGGGGGTGTCAGCGTTTCTAGACAGTACAATTGAAGAGCCAAGACTGAGGGAGAACGGAGATGTCATCCACCATTTCTGAGCCTCTCTTAGTTGAGTTTATCATTCAGCTTTTCGGACATGGAATTGCGATAGAGAAATGGCATCAGATGTGCCTAATAAACTTTAAAAGTCCTCTCATTGCTGAAGAAATCGGAGCTTATCCTTTGCTCCTTTCTAAGTGGTGACGTTAAAAAGTTGGCCTACGGCAAAAAAAAATGACTTTTGAACTAAAACAGATAGAATTTCTTTTTCGACAGCAATCGATAGCTCTTGATGAGCGATCAAAGTATATGGCATCCATTTTTTGGTACAAAAATTCCTTTATGAGGTTACCCGTTTGAAAGTTTCAAGGGATTGACCCCGAAAAGAGCAGATGCGGTTCGGTTATTTCAATCACGTATCCAGGACTTGTGCTTATTCTTCCCGCCAAGTTTCATCCTGATCTCTCCAGTCTAAGCGTTTTCCAAGATTTCCGGTTCCCCTCCCCAACTCCCCCCATGACACTGGACCAGGTCGGGATTTAAAATAAACCATCTGAGTTACGATGTCCTTCTAAATATGAAATTTCATTCATATTCATTCAAAGACCTGACCACTCCTTCGTAATTTAAAAATACCTCATTTTTTCTAATTTTTCAGAATTAACCCTCCCCCCAAATCCCCCAAAGAGAAGGATTCTTGTTTCTCTTGTGATCATCGAACTGATAATTTAATAGTCTATAATTGGCTCAACACTCATGCTGGTGGTGAATAAAGATACTTTTTCTCATTGAAAAATTTTCTGACTTTCAAAATAGCCCTTAAAATTAAAGTGATCCTAATGAAAATCACCTCATCAGATTCAGCGCAACAGAGAACCCTGTTGAAGAAGTTTCAAGCTCCGTTTTGCTATTTTTTGCCAGAAGACAGATCACGGATGCATGTTTATTTGATTATTCGTTTTTTTTGTGTGTTTTTTTACAGGGTGATTGTATCTAAAAAATGGGAGAAATGCCCGAGTCACCCAACACCTTTAGTCTTCAGTTTTATAGATTATGAGCAAGCATTTGATTAGGCTGATAGAAGGGCTTTAGCAAAGGTCTTGTCATTATACTGTATAACAGACGAATGCAAAGTTTTTAGTGTTATGTAAGAGAGTAACGTTGCTGTGGCCAAGGTGGGAAATGAGGTTTCGTATTAAATCAGTAGTTAAGCAGGGTTGCGTTCTATCCCGTTTTATATGAATAATTTCAAAAGTTAATGTTAAGAAGACAAAGTGGCTAGGAGTTGGAGTAAGTGAAGTTGAAGAGATGATGCTAGGTGCGGGAGGCCACGGCCGTCTACGTCGCGGCGCGCGAAGTGTTGATCCGCCACGAACAGACGCTTGCCGGAGAACGGCACGCCCGCGCCGCCAACCTGCAAGCCGCCGGCGTCGCGGTCCGGCGACGAGGGCGCGATCAGGTTGGCAAAGAAGTTTGTCGGGAAACCGCCGGGTTCGATGACGGCCACGTCGACCCCCGATTGGCTCAGCTCCCACCGATAGTTTTCGCTCAGCGCCTCCACGGCCCATTTCGCTGCGTTATAGGGGCCCAAAAACGGAATGGTCACACGGCCCAGAAGGCTCGTTATGTTCAATATCAAAAGATGAACCCTAGTACTTGTAACTGCGACTAATTGCGACTGTGACTCTACCTACTTTTGATTATGACTGTGACTACTTGTAACTGTAATTGTGACTACTTGCATCTGGTCCTGCTTACGGTTGCGACTGAACCTACTTGGAACTGCGACTATGACTGCGTGCAACCTTGATTGCTTCTGCTATTGCTACCACTACTGCTGCTACTGCTACCAGAGAATGAATCAAAGGAATTTTGAAGTTTGCGGAATATACAATGTCTGTAAAATGGAATAGGGTATTAAGTTGAAACTTCTAGGGAAAGTTGGTTTCAAAGGTCTGCAAATATATTTCCTAAGTTTAGAAAAAAAACCATTGATTTGGCTTAAAATCTTACTCAAATAAAAGAAATTACATTCTCAAAACTGAAACCAGAGAAAAAAAAATGAAATTAAGGTATATTGTTGTTTTGTCAAAATTACAATAGGTTCTAAGATTTCTAAGACTTAGAAATCACAAGAGGGTTAATATAGTAGCTTGGCAACACCTTCCTGGAGTATGTTTCTGGCCCTGAATTTATTAGTTCAAGTTTCAGTTTTCCTAATCTAATTACTAAAAACGGTACTGGAAATAAAATGCTTGGACTCCGGCGAGGCTGGCGACAACGTTGGCGTGCTGCTCCGTGGCACGAAGAAGGACGAGGTGGAGCGTGGTCAGGTTCTGGCGAAGCCGGGCTCGATCACGCCGCACACGAAGTTCAAGGGCGAGGTGTACGTGCTGACGAAGGAGGAGGGTGGTCGTCACACTCCGTTCTTCAAGGGCTACCGTCCCCAGTTCTACTTCCGCACGACGGACGTGACGGGAACGGCCAACCTGCTCGGCGACGCCGAGATGTGCATGCCCGGCGACAACGTCAAGCTGTCGATCGAGCTGCTCACCCCGGTCGCCATGGAACACTGTTTCTTCCAAAAATTCATTAATTTTAACCACGAAGACCATTTATTTTATATTTCCTTTCTGAAGCCACGTGACAATAAATTACCATGCTTAATAATCACAACAAATTCCAAATAATAGAATATCTAGTCTGAATTTGACTCACTTCAAACCTCCTAGAATAAAATTCTTTGCCTCTATCACCTTACCATGGTCAACTCCGCCAGGCCAATGTCTACTTATTTATTGAATAAATAATAATAAATATACTCAAAATAATTATGATAATAAAATAGACATAATAAAACCAAAGTGAAATAATAGGCCTACTAACCTCGGCGCCGAGAAACGCCAGGATCTGCCCGCAATAGGGCCCCGCTAAATTCTCGCCAAACTCGATGACCTTGACACCGTCAAGCGGTCCCTCGGACATGGCGTGCCTCCAAACGTGTTAGCCGTGACAGACCTAAACCAGCCCGCCGGACACATCGATGGTCTGGCCGGTGACATAGTCGGCGTCGGATGAGGCAAGGAAGCAGATGACCTTGGCCTGGTCCGCCGCCTCGGCCATGCGGCGCAGGGGAATACCCTCGATCGCGGCGGCC
Source organism: Alatinidae sp. Z8VKAUB7J3 (assembly GCA_010016025.2). NCBI lineage: Eukaryota > Metazoa > Cnidaria > Cubozoa > Carybdeida > Alatinidae > Alatinidae sp. Z8VKAUB7J3. The sequence goes on along the minus strand of JAAAKM020721499.1, from coordinate 65,322,366 downwards.
TGGTCATCCGGGCTGCGCTGCTCGAAACGCGGGCGAATGCCTCGCCACTCAAAGCCCGCGGCTTCGAATACTTCGTGAAGGCCTGCGGCCATGGCCTGCTCACGGACCTGCTGAGAACCCGGGACCACAATCGCCTTGACACCTTCAGCTACCTGATGACCACTCGCCACCTGAGCGGCTTCACGCAGGTCGGAGATTCGGCCGTTGGTGCAGGATCCAATGAAGGCCACATCGATTTTTGTCCCTTCAATGGGGGAGCCTTCTTCCAGATCCATGAATTCGATGGCTTCCCGGATCAGTGTTTGTTCGTCGGCCGCACAGTCGTCAACATTCGGCAGCTGCTGACTCACGCCCCGTTCCTTTTAAGTGCAGGAGATTTCAATTTTGTTTGCACTAGCTTACCTTTTTTTCCCGTGGCTTATTTCAAAATTAATTGCAAGAACCTGCCAGAATATGACAATTTTTATTCATTCTATTGGACTGGGCGAAACTGAAACCCCTTTTTGTGTCCAACCATCGTTTCATCAAATAATTTTGAAACTCTACCTTTACTGACTCAACCTGGTCTTGAAAATTCTGCTTTATGCAGCATTTTATTATTATTTTCCATTACCTCCTTTTCTGATTTGAATGGCTGTTCATTTTCCTCTTTGTTTTTTCCTGGATTCCGCGACCGCAGCTCGCAGTGGCGGGAAACCCGCGGGCTCGGCATAGTTCAACATGGGCCTGGTTGCATTTCGCCAATGTTTTGCAAGAATTCGGCTCCAAGTTTCCAACGGAAAGCGAGAGAGCTCCGGCAATCCTGGGCAAAAAGGAATTGGTTCAGCATACTGAATCCTGGCGTCCAATGCGCCAATCACCTTGCCCCGTTCCGAGAGATGAAGGGTTGCCGGTAATGATTGACCCGAAGGTTTGGTTTCCTCGACCACTTGAAGAAACCCATCGGGCAGCGTTTCCGAAACATAACTTCCTACTGCCTTATAGTTTTGCTCTCATCTTTCAATTTTGAAATAATTTATTATACTGGCATATGTAACTCCCAACCCATTTTGATAAACTCTAACTTTATGATTTTTGGTGTAGTGTTTCAGTTTTGATTACGTCTTAACTTTGTCTGGTCATAAGGAAATACCTTAAAATAAGAATTAGCGACCCAAAATAGTAATAAACATTTACGCCATTGCGTTATTTCCTTAGGAGTCTGTTTAACAGGCTCTTACATTTATCCCCCTGAAATTATCCCCCTCCCCCCCGGAGGAACCCCTCGGGGAGCATCCGCCCCCGGAAAACACACATCTTCGCCATCGCGGTGATTTCCCAGATGGTCGAGCAGACGCTGCTCGAAAAACGCCGCGCAGACCAGGTAGAACCGGTCCTCCGCCAGCCGCACGATCGTAAGTTCGATCTCGATCCGACCGCGGGGGGCACGCGTGGGCAGGTGATCCACTGGTTTCACGACGACGATCCGCGGTGGCGACTCGCGAGCTCGTTCCGTGAGTGGCTCGAAGATTTCTGCAGCGACCTCGAGCACGGCGACTAAGACTTCGACGCCGACAACAACGCCGTCGTCCGTCGCGAGTAGCTGTCCCGCTCACACCTGGTCTGTAAACCCATGAATATAACCTTCTTTATTCTCGCCTTGAAACAACACAGTTCTGCTAGTCCCGACCTGATTTTCATAAAAAGCGCGACGCTTCTTAACCGACAGACCTCTCAACATCTTACTACGTTTAGAGCGTACATTTTTAGGAACTTCGCCTTCCATGGATGCCGCTAAAGTATTATCTCTTTCAGAATAGGTAAACACGTGTAAATAAGAAATATCTAATTCAGCTAAAAAGTTATAAGTATCTAAAAAGTGTTCGTCCGTTTCTCCTGGAAAACCAACAATTACATCAAAACCAATACAGGCATGTGCCCTGCTAAAGGATTATCTCTAAGCAGAGTAATAGCTGATCAGCAGTTTTTGATAGTTTTTAATAAAGTGATTGTTAATATTCTAGTTGAGTGATTTCTTGTTATCTCAGAAAGGGGTAAGGTTAGGAAAATGAAACTTTCAGGGGTGAGTCTACAGGCTAAAGTATAGCATGGGAAGGAGTTTTAGAGTACCCACCTCCACTCCTTCTCCCTCTAGAGAGCCCTGAAATTGGCCTGTCTGACAGGTTTGACAAGTTTAACAGGTTTGTCAAAATTAAAATTTTGACAAAACAACATTTATCTTAAGTTTTAAAAACCTGTCAGCCGTGCCTCATTTTTGATGACACTTAGAGAAGCAAAAATGGTAGTTCTTTAGGACTTAAATATTAAAAGTTTTGGTAGTACTTGGAGCACCGCCACATATTATTTGGCTGGGAAATTGCTGCCCCAGCGAAAAAAATCTGAAGCATTATTTCCCTTCCGGAATTGTGTCTTGTGTTAAAAATACTAACCAGGTACCGAAAATCGTTTACTTCTTCTATTTCTAAATCCCCAACACGAAGGCTTGCTGCCTTCGCTTTTGTCATTGATCTGAAGACCAGTGGTGGCGACTTTATCTACTACCAGATAAGACGGCTGCCATAGAGTGTATTGAATTTTTTCACCGACAATGTGAATGGTTATGCAATACCAGATATCATTCTTGAACTTGGAAACATGCCAAGGAACTCTTAGAAATCATGATATATGTCAATTTGTAAACATTTATTGCTTTATCGAGAACATGAATAATTACACAATGCGAGATAACGTATCATTCTCGAAATTCTTGGAAACATGCCAAAGAATTATTACAAATCATGATATGGGCTTACTTGTATTCGTTGTGTTGCTGTTCTGAATTGTCTGTAACTTGGAGCATTTATACATAGGCGCTCATAATTCGCGGATTTCTTCGATCTTATGACAGGCGGCTTTGTAGCCTTCGCCAAAGTATTTATCCGCCCAGTTGGCATCATTCCCTGGGATCGCTGTAAAATCGGGGTTGATAAGTATATCTGCCGCTTTTTGCAAAAAAGAAGTGCTCAAATCAATCGAAATTTCACAGGTGTTTAGAAAAATGTTAAGCGCATTATCAGGCTTACGATAATCTCGCCGGGCGCTCAGGTTTATTGCTATTACAATATCCGCCCCCATATCACGAAGCGGTGTAATTCCCAGGTTATCGACGACAAAACCATCCACTAACAAAAAGAAAGATTTAAGGGAAAAGGGAACTTCCTGGGAGGGCGTGAAGAGGGAGGCTTTGAATGGGATGTAGGAGAACCGTGCGTAGCTGTGTTGGCCTCAGGTGGTTTGGTGCTGCAGTGAGTTGTTAGTAGTAGTAGTACTATGGGATAGAGGTCGTTCTTCAGTAGGTTGCATTTGACACTGCAATCACAAAATCACATAAAAATGTCAGTGGTTTTATGATAAGAACTATTAAAAAAATTTACTGGATCCAATTGACAAATTTGACTGGAACAAATTTCATATTTATCAGATATTTTCAAAAAAATTTTCGATTAAACACGCATCCAAGTCTTTGTAGTCTTAATGGTTATCAATCATTGTCATAAGTAGTCGCATTTGTCCGTAGTCACAGTCCATTTGCAGTAGATTGTCATAACCACAACTAATTGCAGTCACAGACGTAACTAGTCACAGTCGCAAGGTATCACAATCAAAAGGAGTCTCAGTCGTAGCAATAAATCGTCCTTTTTACAAGGAGTCAAAGTCACAGTTAGTTGCAGTCGCAAGCAGTTGCAATTTTTCACAATCGTAAGTAGTTGCAGTAGTAAGAGGTCGTATTAGCATGCAACTGCATTTGAAAACAGATCCGCCCGGCGGCCTCACCGCCTCCGGGCTGCGCAGCCAGCGCATCGTCTTCTGCGAGGCGCCCGACGGCACCAAGATCGCCTATGCCACGCTAGGCTCCGGCCCGCCGCTGCTGAAGGCCGCGAACTGGCTCACCCATCTCGAGTTTGACTGGACGAGCCCGATCTGGGGCAAGTGCTTCGCCGCGATCGCCCGCGACCGCAGGTTCATCCGCTACGACGAGCGCGGCTGCGGCCTGTCGGACTGGGACGTGGACAACCTCGGCTTCGACGCCTTCGTCGAGGATCTCGAGGCGGTGGCCGACAAGCTGGGAGTTCCACGAATACGAAAATCGGCACGTGACGAGCTTTAAGACCAAATTAGTTTTACGAGGACAAAAATCAATATACAAGTTTACAAAGAGAAAACATGAACATGCAACAAGTTTCACCAACATAAATGAGAACACCGTAAAGCGCACAATGTGTTCCATGAACAAAATGTACAAGTCTTACGAAGAGAAAAATCAACATGCAAAAAGTTCCATAAAAAAATCAGGATGCAGAAAGTTTCTTGAACAAAAAATCAGCATACAACAAGCTCCATGAACAAAATCAGTTTCACGAGGTAAAACATAAATGTATAACAAATGGAACCCTCTGGCGAGCATTATCACAACTAGAGCATTTTGAGACATTTTCTTCCATAAATAATCATTTAAACTAGAAATGATCTATTTAAACCTGAGGTAAAATGCCCAATAGCGTTTTTTCTGATGACTCCTAGCAATTGACGCCAGTCGTGAAACTTGTACATAGATTTTTCTCCTCGTAAAACTGATTTTGTTCATGAAACTTGTTGCGTGCTGATTTTTATTCGTAAAACTTAATTTATCTTGATGTTTTACTTTGTGAAACTTGTTACATGTTTATCTATTCTTTCGTAAAAATTAATTTATCCAAATGACATTTTCAGTTTCATTGTAGCTAAATTATATAGCCAACTGCAAATTTACCACTATAGATTCATCCCTGAAAGTTTCATTTTGCTAACCTAAACCCTTTCCAAGATAGCAAAAACAAGAATGTCTAGTATTTTACCATATACACCCATGAGACTTTGCACTACTGTTTAGGTAAATATGTACAAATTTTCCATAAAATCGAGCAATATGGCTTTATGAATAATATAAGTGATTGTCTTAAGTATTAACATCTTTCCAAATACAATGGCTGTTATCATGACAAATTGCAATCCAGCCCTCCTCCCTCTCAGGATGCGGATTATGAGGCTGTCGGTGCGTCGATCGTGCCGGATGCCGAGACCGTCTTTGAGCGCGCCGATATGGTGGTGAAAGTGAAGGAGCCTCAGCCGGGCGAATGCGCCATGCTGCGTCCGGGGCAAATCCGTTTCACCTACCTCCATCTCGCAGCCGATCGAGAGCAGACCGAGGCGCTGATCAATTCAGGGGCGATCTGCATTGCTTATGAAACTGTGACATCGCCGAGTGGCGGCTTGCCGCTCCTTGCGCCAATGTCCGAGGTTGCCGGACGGCTGTCGATCCAGGCCGGCGCCTACTTTCTCGCATAACTAATCAAATTGTCATAAAATTCGCCACATAGGACATTGAGGTGTGACTAAATGTTGAAGCAAAGATCAAAGAAAAACCTAAAATGGAAAATGAGCAGTCACCAAAAACGACAACTTCTTCCGAAAGAAAATAACTATAAAAAAAACTTTTTCGCGTGCTAACCAATAATGGTCTGCATTGTGCAGGAACCGATCCCCTGATTCAATACCAACGGCCGTGAGTGCAATGCGTGGTTGGGAGCAAATCATCTGACATTTTCCTAAGACAGGGATTAAAGTCAAACTAAAGCGAATTTTGCCACTACGTGCCATTTTTAAGGTCTACCCTTGTACTGCCTTTGCTGAACCCTGACCTCCCTCGACCTTTGATATTAAAATATAGCCTTCCTCTACAAACGTTAAGATCTAGCATGTCACTGCCTCTGCTAAGCCCCGAACTGCCTCGGCCCCTAGTTTCTTTGTTGCTAAGCCTACCCCCGCTTATAGTTAAGCCTCCTCGGCCTTTGGTCTGTTTGTCTCTTAGCCTGTCTCCGTTTATCTGATCTGCTTGTCCTCTAATTAGATATGGCCTTTCTCTGCTATTTTTACAGTCTGGTATTCTTCTGAACCCTGACTTTCTGTTTTTTGCCACGAGCGGAAAGATCGAACCCCCAATTGGCGATATAAAGATCCCAATTGCCATCATTATTAAAATCCAGCCAGGTCACGCCCCAACTAGAGGAGGAATCGGCAACGCCCGCTTCTACGTTTACATCGGTAAAGGTGCCATCGCGATTATTTTTTAATAGGTGTTTTATGGAGTTTTCCGGAAGCCCGCAGGGGGCAATAAAAATATCCGGGTAGCCATCGTTATTGTAATCGCCCCAGGACATTCCGTAAGAATTTCCGCTGGCTGCTGTTCCGGCAGAAGCGCTGATATCCGTAAAGGTCTGAAGGCGTCGATGGGCCGAAGGATTCAGTTGCTTCTTTTTTGTGTTGGTCGGGGCACCGCTGGCAATGATCGCCAAAACAAGCGATTACTGGACCACGTTTGGGTTGTGTTTTCTGCCCACATTGATCGTGTACTATCCGCTTTTCATGCTAGGTCTGGAACAGGCCAAAGACGGGCTGGTACCGCCGTACGGCGTTTGGATCGGCAACCTGATTTTGGCCATGATTGGCATCGTGTTGATCGCGCGGGTGCGCCGCTATTCAAAGCTCCGAAAACACGCCCCGGGGCTTTGGTTGCCTGTCCAAAGCGGACTGCCTGTAAAAAGCCACTAAATTTTCCTCGTTATCCAAGCCCAGGAGCTGTAAGTTTGTATCAACTGGTTTTTTTACAAGGTGATTAAAATAGTATACCTTTTCTTTCGATCTGACTCGTTTTCTTATGAATAATTGGATATTTTATTTTTTTCAATGGGACGTGCTCTCTCTTACTAGTTTGCTAGCTACTGCTCCAACCCAGATTATGTAATGACGGGAAACACTTTTCCAAAGAAAATTACAAACAGAAAAAAAATCTTGGCCATTTATTATTTGGAATAGCAAAAGACGAATCTCAGAGAGTCAGAAAGCTAACTAAAATTGATTTCAGTGCCTAAAAAAAGGTTTATTTGCGTTATTATTTAAGATAAAAATTTAAGATTAAATTTTAATATTATCTTAAAATTTAAGATAATAATTGAATTTGTTATTTAATGAACGTTTGTGCATAAAAAATTTCTAAAATCCATATAAATATCAATAACAGGCATACCAATATAAAAGAGGTGTAAGCCATTCATTAATATTGCCGAATGCTATTTTTTAAACTTATAAATTAAATATAAAAAAACAAGTTTTTTCAACTGAAAGTAAGGAGCGACATTAAAACTTAAAACGAACAGAAATTGTTTGTAGTGAAGACACCATTCATTAGAAATACCTAACCTCTACTCCTTGAAGAGGACTGTGGTCTAACAATCAAGCCTTAATTCAATTCTCACTTGTCTTCGAATTCTGTTCTCCAAATTATTATAATCAATAAAAAGGTAAACTAATTTTGCCGAACTTGTAGCCACTTAAGTAAGAGAATCATAACTCGAAGTAAGAGAATTGGTTATTTAAGTAACAGAATGATACTTTCACAGTTTGGGAAACGGACAGTCGCCTTACTCTTGTTTGTAGTGAAGACACCATTCATTGAAGTACATAAGCCCAATTCTTCTTGCAAGACCTGGGGAATGATGCAATCTTGCATTTTGCACAGTCTAACTAGAGGTAAATTTAACCCACATTAAGAGATATTTTTGAGAGCTTTTAATGAAAATGTCCTAATTCTTTAACTGATTGTTAGATTTCAGTCTCCCTCTGCTGAAAAATTCTTATAAGAACTCCTAGCTTAACTTTGAGCCTTTAAACAAGTTAGTCCCAGGCAATGCCCACCCTGTGACACTCAATGGCTGACAAACAACACCTTGTGGCAAGCATTATTACAAATATGGCTTTTTCTTGCAAAACTATTAACTTACACTAGAAAGATGCAATGTGTGTGTGTGTGCGTGTGTGCGTGTGGACGACCTGACCTTGGTCATTGTACAACTCAGCTCCGACAGAACGATGGCGAGCACCACAGAAGCAAATACAGTGATGTGGGCACACTGGCAGCAGCCCTAGCCGTCTCGGTACTGAGTCGGGCCAAATATCGCTTCCCAGCTCGGATCTCCGCCGAAAAAGTGGTAGCCGAACGTCACCCAGCCTGCACACCCAAAAACCCGGAGCAGAAACGATCGGTGGGCAGGGACGCATGCTTGTGTCCCGTGCGCGCCGGGGGGGGGGTGTCCATGGCGAAGATAGATCTTCAAGGATACAAGGCTGAAGTACATGCTCCTCTAACCTATCACAAGTAATCCAAAAGCACCCAAACCAGATGCTGTGGTTTTCATTGATGTTTTATTTTTGATTCCTTGACTTTTAGGGGATGTTCCTCCTGTTTCAAAAAAAAGATAAATTTTCTCAGACTTGTAAGTTTTGATAAGAAACATAACAAATTTTATATACTTGGAATCAGCACAATAAGCTGAATCCTTCTGTACATCTACTGATATCAAAGTTACACAAGGAGCTGAAAGTGGAGAAAGTTTACAGTAGACTCAAACTTTAACCTTGATCTTCCAAAAAGGAGAAAACACCCCCAAAAAGTCAAGAAATCGTATCATCAAATTGCGTCATCAGATTCAGCGTATCAGAGAATCTTTTTGCAGAAGTTATCTAGTCCCATGCCTTCTCAATACCAGAACATAATTTGTACTTTACTGAAAACAAAATACATTTTAAATGTTTTCACTTTTTTGACTTCAATAAAAAAAAGGAATCTTGAAACTTTAAGGAATAAATATCAGTATGTGCACATTAAACTGACAATCCACGGTCATTTGCTTTTTCAGTAAAGTGCAAATTATGTTCTGCTCTTGATGGGTAGAAACTGACACAACCATTCATATCTTTGAAATGTAGGACATATGAGGCCTTTTTTTTACTGAAAAAAATCTCACTTTTTATTGAAGAAAAGAAAAGTGGGAGAAAATTCAACAAAAATGAGATTATACAACACTTTGATCTTAGCCAAAAGGTCTAGAAGTGATTCCTGTCTTAAACCTTCATAATTCACTTATTTTGATTCACTTTTCTTGATTAAAGGCTCAACAAACTTGTTCCTTGTTTTAAAGTTAGTGAAAATTCAATTTTTTTAAAAGAAGAAGATATAAAATTGGAACTGAGGTACACAGTTCGAATGACTTTAAAAAAAGAAAAAAAAACAAATCACGGAGTAATATTGAAAGGAATTCCAGTCGGTTGGAAACCTTGACCACAACAAACAGCATTTTTTTGAATAAAACATTCTAGTTACAGGAGTCACAACTATGTTAAAAACAAATTTGTCGGGAACACATGTTATACATTTTTAAATGAATATAAGAATGACAAATATTGGGTGTTTCAACAACTACTACTACTACTAACAACTCACCGCAGCAACAAGCCGCCTGAGGCCAACACAGCCATGCACGCTCCTCCTCCATCCCAATCTATTCAAAGCCTCCCATCAAGAGACAAAATATTTCTAGTACAAAAAAAGGAGGAATAGAAATTTGAAACGATTAATGTTGATGAGAGTTATAAAAAAAAAAAAACAAAAAACAATAGCGTAGAGCAAAATAAACCATTCCAATAGCCAGACCCTCCCTCCCTGCTCCGTATCCAATTTCAGCAGGGACAAGAACAGGAGCGCCTACATCAGCCGAAAAGAGTTCTCATTGAAAAAACAAAAACAAAAAAAAACATGCAAACCTCTTAAATTTGGGTTGATTGGCAATTTAGGTAAAGGACCACTTATTATCTCGGTTAAATCAATTTGATATAAATGAAAACGACAGACATGGAATCATTTTCGTATAGTGAATATAATTTTCTTAATGAAAAAAAAAAATCATGAACTTGAAACTTTCAGGACCATTTGATAACTTACGGTAGAAACATGCAATTCACTTTAGAGACTAAACTTAGGATAAACCTATCTACCCCAGGCACTCACACATATTTTTTCCCATGGGGGACAATACAAATATTTGAATGCGTTTATAATGAGAAAGCCAATTTCTCTTTGACAATTTTAAAAGGATTTCAGAGAAATTCAGGAACTTTGCGAGGCGTACGTCCCTTATCCACCAAAAAAGCAAGAGCATATCCAATGCCATTATGCACTGCGAATAGTTTAGGGAATAATGAAAACAGAAAAAAATAATAGCCTATAATTAAAAGGATGTGACAAGACTATGGGTCTTAAACCTAAACAAATGGTTCAATCATAATCTGGAATGTTTGAGGCATGAATATATTTGGGAAAAAAATTGTTATTGTTGGTAATCTTCAGTATTTATCTCTAACTTCACAGCCTCCACATTTGAAAAACTCATTCATCACATTATCAGCACCTGGGGCCACATTGTTTTTAAATCCTTTTAGTATTGTCACTAATTTCCCCGTAAGATAAATGATCACCCATGTGCCACGCTGGTCAACTCTTACAAACATGAACACTGAATTTCTACTTTACAAAATCCATTTGACTTCTTTCTTCACCAGCATCTGTGCTAGTGCTTCCATCCCTTGGCTCTGGATCTGTCGATATCCACAGGTATCTACTGCAGGACCACCATGGTCTAGTAAATTGGAGCATCCGCATGAGGTTTTGAAAATTGAAGTCCACAAGATTAGCAGCAAATAATCGTGCTTAGCATGATTAAAAAAAATTTTTCTCGCTCTCACTAATTTATATTTGACAGAAGCGTAGAAGATTTAAACTCAATATTACTCTTCGGGCCCATCATGCCATTTCCCCACAAAAAAAAAAAATCGAGTTTGTCAAAGTAATGAGAAATACTCTTGGGTAATCAGATGTTGCTAATGTTAATAATAATAATCTAATAAAAAAAAAAGGCGCAAGCATCTTATAGTTGTCAGCGAAACGACAAACTAGAAAACATATGAAGTACAAGAAAACATTCAGCCGAGTAGATTGGTGCGTGAGATTTAGGATTCTTTGTCTGAGAGGGCGAGTGTTCCAATCCTAGTGTACCCAATTATTTGGTTTGGGACGAGGGTGAGTATAAAGGCTGAACTAACTGAATTTTTCGATCCACATGTAGTCTTCTGTTTTTCAAACAAAGAAAATTGAATAAAACTTTCACTTGATCGGCATATACTTTTCGGTACGGAATTTTTAAACCTGTTGGTAACGTTTTTATTCTACAAGCTCTATTCAAGTTTTTCTTGATCTTGAATTAGCAACTTCCTTTAAATCGTTTTTATGGTTCTTTCAATTGCATACATAGCTAAGTATGTAACTCCAGTTCCTCTCAGAATAATTAAATAAGTTAATTGTTTAACCGGACTCGTTTTTGGAAAAAACCCTTATGCTTTACAGGTATTGAGCTAAAACAAGAGTGACACATGGCTAAATGCACATGAGATATATAATTGTATAGAACCTTGAATTCCTTTAGGATTTTGAGCATTTGGACATCACTGTTTGTCTTTTTTATATTAAATCTTGTATTTTCATGACAAGTAAGGTCAAAAGAGATCACTACCCCTAGTAAGATAGTGCTGATCCTGAGTAGGTTTATGTGTATAGGTGGATATATAATTGCAAGGAACCTGGAATTCCTTTAGGGTTTTGAGCATTTGTATATTACCGTTTGTCTTTTTAGAATGAATCTTGTATTTTCATGCAGAGGAGAAGCTTGTGCAACTGTGCTGGCCTAATGTGGCTTGGTGCTGCCAATTGAGTTGTTTGTAGTGGTGGTAGCAGTAGTACATACGAAGCTTGTCAATAATTCTAAACTGATGGGCAATATCAGAAATTTCACTGGATAGCATCCTCGAGCACCACCCTCTTCGGGTAAAAAACTTGGGTTTGCGGCACAAAATGGCAAAAATTAGTTCTTTTCTCTGGCTTGATATCTTTTATTTCTTAGAAATTGCACTACATTTTTAATTTCAGTTTGAATGAGATACCTCCCGTTGTTTCATGTCCACCCTTCAGGGGGAGAATGGAAAATCTGAATCCCCCCACCCAAAAAAAGAATTAACAATAACGCAGTTACTCTCATGTTTTAATACAATGAATGAACTTATATAGTTTTTACTGAAGAAGCCTTACCAGAGTCAGCTGTTTTTTCCACAAAGTTCGCATCTTCAATAGAATCCCCAGCGTCCGCCAAAGCATACCGCATGCCATCTGCGCTATACTTGGTTACTGCTTCCGACAACGTCATAAAATTACCAGTAGATTTTGACATCTATAAGAACAGACGTACGTTAAATCAAGCCCTGTCACACTTATAATAAAAAGGAAACAAAGAGATCCTATCAAAAATTGGAGATGGCAATTTTATCCAGTATAGCTGAAAGATACAATAACTATGCCTCTGGGGATAACCCGCAGAGTCCTTGTGGAAAGGGCTGGAAGTTATGAAATTTGCCCATTGTTAATGTTAGTATTTGTTTTTAGGAAATATCCGGACATTCTTCGGGGAGAGGGATAATTTTATGCAGAGAGAAGTGTGTGCAGGGGGGAAGGGGGAGGGGGTAGTTCCTGGTATTTTCGTGCCAAATCTCTCCCTGTGGTGGATATTTTACACGGGACATTTTTATGATGGGTGGAAAGTTAGACAAAGAAAAGAACAATTTTAAATCAGAAGACCACAATGGCCATCCACGATGTTTGAGAAGAATTACTAAAAAAAAATTGTAAATTCACTTTTTTATGGATTCTAAATTATTTTTGTATTTTTTTCGTTTCTTAAGGGCCCAAAATTTTCATGTTGAATGTAAAACCGCTTTATGGTATTGACAGAGATGCTACCTCAGACGCGGTTCTCGTTGTTAAACCAACAGCATCATTCAGCCAAAATGGTGACTTCTATGGCCTTAATGAAAGACAATAATTGCTTTTTTGGCATCATTACTGAATCTGATGAATCCAAAGAGATGACGACGGCAGAACACGGTGAGCGATATCGAACGAAAGAACACGATGAGCGATTAGTGGTAGGGGAGATTTACAAATGTATATAGGCTGAAAATGGTAACATAGTATGAGAACAATATTGCTTATGCACCACAGAATGAGAAGGTAGAATTTTAAAGGACCGTACAAATACATTTAAGAGAATATTAGGGGGTTTTGATGGCACTGACTGTATTCTTTTAATTTAGAAGCAAAAAATTTTTTGTAAGTAAGATTCAAAAGGAAAGTACCTAACTAATCGTATTTTCGGTTTTGGCAAATCACTCTCAGTCTGAAAAATCATCCCTAGAATACTTTAATTTGAAAAAGACTTTAATCTTAGTCGGCTTCTCGATCCCTCCGGAAATGCTCTCTGCCATAAAATTTCTTTTCCGGAAATAAAAACTTGTGGAAAATAGCCCTGGATAGTTCCTCCGAAACATCTCCACATTCAAAATTGAGTTGGCACGGAGAATGTAAGAAAATTAAAAGAATTTCGCATTGGATTTCTGTCAAATAGAGTGTAAAATTTTCGCTGGAATATTCACCCCCCTCCCCCTGAAAAATTTATGTTTAATTCCCAACAACAAATACTGTACAACTGCGGCGGCGTGTCGTATGCGAGCTACCGGCTCGTGCCGATTCTTCAGGAATGTCTGACGCATCAACCCGACATGATCGTGTTGTGCACCGGCCACAACGAGTTTCTGGAAGAACGCAGTTACGATCACATCAAACATGCGTCACAGTTCGTCACCGTGCCGATGAGGTATCTCTCACGACTGCGCACGTTTACGCTGCTTCGCTCGGCAGTGCTCGCCGCCACGGGGCGCGACGAAACGGAAATCCCTGAAGATCGCCCGACGTTGAAAACCAAGGTCGATGCACTGCTCGACTACAACGGTGGCACCGAGTAAAGGCCATATGGCTCCAATGTTTTATTATTATTTTTTTTTTCCAGAGGCACTTCATATGGAAGGGGTCATCACATAAACTTCAGAGGGGGCTCATTCGATTGGAAAGGGAAGTTCTAGTGTCCTTTTTAATAGTCCAAAGTAATTGGAGGGCAACTAGCCCCCCGCTTTTTTCCAAATGCATCCGATAAAATTTTGAGATAACCATTATGTTAAAAATAGTCCACTTCGTATGGAAGAGGTCGTCACAAACTTCTGAGTTTTATCGGATGTATTTGGAAAAAAGGGCGAGGGGCTAGTTGCCCTCCAATCGTAAGCTACGTAAAAACTAATACTAATACTAATAAAAACGTAACATTAATAAAAACGTTCGTAAAAAACTAAAAGTTTTAGTTGCCTTTTTAAGTAACCAAAACATTGGAGGATAACTAGGCCTCCTCCTTCGCTCCTTTCTTCTCAAAATCAATCGATCAATACTATGAGAAAACCATTTGGCCCAAAAAATAAATATGCAAATTTCGTTTGAATTAGTCATCTGCGGAGAGCCAAAATCAAAACATACATCAATTCAATAACGTTCAGAAATTAAACAAAACAACAAGTTTTTTTTAACTAAAAGTAAGGGGAGCACGTCGTCGCGCGAGCTGGGGCCGACCAACAGCTCGAACGCGCCGGCCTCGACCAGACGCGTGCCCGCGGCATCCACGATCGTGCAGTCGGCGACCGGCAACTCCACCCGCACGCGCGCGGACTCCCCGGGCGCGAGCTCGACCTGACGGTAGGCCTTGAGCTCCTTGTCGGTCCAACTCACGCTGGTCACCGCATCGCGCACGTACACCTGCACGGTCTCGCGCACCGGCCGCGTGCCCGTGTTCGCCACCGTGACCCGGCCGACGATCGTGTCCGTCTCCTCCAGCGAGGTCGCCTCGAGCTCCAGGACCCTGATCAAGTCTGACCTGGATACCATTGGTGGCTTTAAGAAATTTGAACATAGATGGTCAGCCCAGTGGCTCCCTTTTGCAGAGCAATTGGCAGCAGATCGTGAAACCTGGTCCAAAGAGGTCACAAGGATCCTGGATTCCAGGTGAGGTGGAAACGCGTGACGCCCGCCACTAGTACAAGTAAGTATTCGAGGCGCATTAGGGCTATTCTAAACTCATTTTCATTAGAATCTATGATGTTGTAGTGAAGTGGACCGAATCAGTTGAAAGATAATCCAAAGCCCATAGCAGAACAGTAAATTATAAAAAAATTTCGGTTAAAATTTTTTCATTCAACTCTGAGAAAAGTGTTAATAAAGGTGAATCTTCAATAGGTTTACATATCAAGTTTCCTCAGTTTAAGACTATTTTTAGACTAATAGCATTAGTCTCCCATTAGCCAAAGACATTGTCAGGCGTGCGTGGGCAAATAGTATTGGCCCTGACATTATCGCTCAGGCTCAAAATAAAACTTAAGACAAATACTCTGATAAATAAAGAAACAAAATCTGAACGAAATATATTGATTGTTTCATAAAAAGCTATTTAGTAAGGCGATTCAATTCAGAGAGATCTTACTTAAATTTTTTTGTTTATATGTTTTGTCAATAAATCCTACTCTCTCTCTCTCTCTCTCTCTCTTCTTCGTTGTTTCTCATCTCATGATGGATCATGCACTCTTCTTTAACACAGGTTTTCTGAACTCTCGACCCGTAAAAACTACTCTGTCTAAGTGATTTCAATGGAATTAAATGTCATATTAGGGTCCACCTAATGGCAATAAATTGGATTTGCCAATGGAATTATTATTATATTTGGAAAGAGCACAAATAAAGCATTAAATAGTCAGTAGCGGTTCTAGCCTCTTCCACCCGGGGCAAAATCCTGATTAGCACAATCCATTGGCAATTTCTCTGGAAAACATCTAGCAAATCCTCCTCCGTCTTTCGGAGCACCCACGCCTCAGAAACATCCTTAACCACTGTAATCACTGTAGCTTCAAACTTATCTTCCTATTCTTCTAAACTTTTTTCAACTTTGAAAAACCACCCTGGGATGTAGCTATCCTACTTTTAACATAATCACTGCACCCACCGTCTTTACGTACAAAATTATCTAGATAAGTGAAGCTGTCCGCTTGATCAATCTCCTCGATGCCCAACATTACCTCTTCCCCTTCACTTATTCCCAGTCTTAGCGACTTAGCCTGGATTGCCCTGGGTGGATTTATCCGCAATTCCTGGAACCATGGAAAAGACGTTCATGATGATCAGTCTGACCGCCCGACCTATGGTTGCGTTGGCGCGATTACCAGGACCAAAGAGATTAACACCGGCGTTCATGCCGATCTCGTCAACCACAGACCCGCTGACGATAAGCAAAGGCGCGGAGCCCCCGGTACTCGCCGTGCTGCCATGAAAATTGAATCCTTCCTCGTTCATCGCCTCAAACGCAGCAACGACAACAGGAAAGTACTCTGGGATGCATCCAGCCATCACCGCATTCACCGCTTCAGCCTGCAGTGCTTTCCTTTCCTGTGCAACTGTTTGTGTTGCAGAAGACACATTGTCTGTTGCCAGGACAAATACTTTGATTTAAAAGTATCTTTCATCACCATGAACAGAAGCTCCTAATCTTAGGTGTGATGTTGATAGTCTAGTTTTAGATGGCTGTTACTAGGCTGTTTATGATTGTACCATTTAATTTCTTATTTTATGTTATTTACAAATCTTGTAGTTGCTTTTCTGACAATGCACCTTGTCTCCTTTTCCACATGTTTGAGAATCCTTTTTATTTTCTAAAGTTTGTAACTTTACAAAGGGTAGCTTCTTAACTTTGGTGATTTAGCGATGATGGGTAATCTAACCAAAGCGCGATGAAAGTCGGTGATTAGCGTGCCTCCGATTGTGAAGAATAACGTTAAAAATAACAGCAAAATTATTACGCTAATATAGTATTTTGGCTATGTTTTTGTGCAAAGCGAAATACAGCATCGCGGCAGATGGCTTAGGAAGCATACAGTGGTGAATCAAAAAATGATGGCAGTGGTTGGGCAGAAGCTTGGGCCACCTGAAAACTATGAACTCGTCGAAGTGGATACGCCGGAACCGGGCGATCGCGAAGTTCAGATCGCGGTTCGGGTCGCTGCGTAATATCTTATGGGTTGATCACCTGTTTGTGGTCTTAGTTGGTTACTCGGGGCCAAACGTCCAGGTTTTCATTTTGGTGGGATTAGACTTCGAGAGATCCATTTAGATCTCTGCATGTCCAAATATAAATCCTAGCGCATACCCTCGGATTTCCTTGACCCTATATAAAGGGGTTACAACACCCTTATCATTGTTAATAGTAGTCCGTCAACTATAAAGACGGGACATTGGCTATTTATCTTTCAAATAGCGAAGAATATTGAATTTTTTGATCCTCTTTACCTACCGTATGCATTCTACACGCTTCACACTGCTTCAAACTAAGTATAGAAGTTGAAATACTCCTTAAAGCGGAAATAATTATAGGTTTGCTATCTTTGTATTTGATAGGTATAGATTGGTGATTTAAATTTTCAGGGTTTCAAGCTGTGGAGATTTTTAACTATCTTTTTTTTTAATCTTGAGACTTTCATATATTCAATTCAAACATTAAGTCTCCATATGTTTGTTGAGCACAAAAATGCAAAATTTTAAATTTGACTCAGATTTAGCATTAAGTAAGAGAATTTTCCTGTAAAAATTTTTATTTATAAACAACTGATAGTGAAAATATAATTGGAAAGTGTTGCTCCTTTCTTTCATTTAAAAAAAAATGTTTTTTTTTTTGTTTAATTTTACAAATAAACCCGACCAAATGGTTGTAACATCCAATTTATCTGAATGTGATCGTCGGGTAATACGAGTACGATAGAACTGCTATGATCGATAAGGCTATTTGACAAATAAAGCCTAATGGAAATATACAAAAATTGACCAATAAAAGTTATATTGTTTAAATCCAAAGAAAATAAGGATTCAATTTATATGTCAAAGAGGATATCTAACCACACGGAATAGGTTGAAATTCAGAACTGGAAATTCCAAGCTTTTTTCAATTCCCCTAGGACTATCAAGACAACAAATAATAAATGCAGTAGACAGCCTGCTACCTGAGGATACAAAAAATGATGTTGAATGAAGAATTTGAGGATGCTATCTCATTACATGCTGTTTCTAAGCATTTTGATGATAAGGTCGCCATAGATTCCATCTCCAAAACGTTTAAATTTGGGCAGATTTACGGTGTCATTGGTCGCAATGGTTCAGGCAAAAGCACGTTGCTAAATTTGATTTATGGTGAAATCCAACCCAGTGAAGGTGATATAAAGATAAGTAGTAAGGGTAAACTGGCATGTGTTTCCAGTATTGCTGCAGGTTCATATAATAGAGCAATTGAAACGAAGTAAATTTATTAAGACCTCTGATATATCTCTTAATATGGCCTAAATTCACCACTAAAAACATCCCTCCCCCTCTTCAATTGCTTGCTAGGATGGGCCAGGAACATATTGTCACTGTGACATGAATATGCATAGTCTTCGCTTAAAGAAACAGGGTATTTTCATTAAGGCTCTCAGAAATAACCTAATGGAGAAATATGTCTCTTTTCTTTTGTTGATGCTTCTAATAGAGCAATAAAAGCGATGCATTTTCATAAAGACCTCTATGAAATATCTCTTAATGAAACGACCTATGAAAGATAATAATTGAATAAGTAAATATTGAAGGTTTTTGGGCCTTTGCTAAAGTCTTTTTAGAGTGGTGCCTCTAAACATCTCAGAGAGAAACATAGTTGTAATCCATCATTAATCCATTAAATTTTGTAAAAAAAAAAAAAAAAAGTGAGCCATATGGTATCTGGTTACCGGCACTAAATTATAATATTAGCCTGAATAGTCATAATTTATGGCATCTATTGAATTTCAAACCCTTTGAAGCGGTATGTTTTTTTTTTTTTTTTTTTTTTTTTTTTTTTTTTTTTTTTTTTTTTTTTTTTAGGAATTCTGACAAACTCCTAGTTCAATATTCCCTGGAAAATTCACCTCTGGAAAATTCTCTCCCCACAAAAGATCTTCCCATAGAAACCCCCTTACCCTAAGAATGCCTATATTCCTCCCAATAACAATTGCTACATGTTAACAATGAGCAAACTTCATAGATAGCAACCTTTTCCCCTGGGCCTGTGGAGAGCCATGTCATCCCAGAGGCACTGTTATTGGATCATTCAACAATACTGAATAGAATGACTATCTAAAAACTTTGATCGGATGACTTCGGGGAAAAGAGGCATGGGAGAGGAGCAGGTTCCCATACCAAACAGCTAAAGAAGAGTTGCTGTCCACTGTAAAAACAAAAATTGATTTCCAACAAATGTTTTGCTGAACTTTATACAAGCCCCCCAAAAAAATCCAATTTTTCTGTTGAAATTGTGACTTGCTATTTTAATTCCAATAAGTTATTGAATGTACTAAGATTTATGTACTTTTCAGTAGAAAAAAATTTATTTTCAACGTAAATGGATTATATAATCAACATGGTTTTGACTTCAACAGTAGATTTAAATTTCTTGAATATCATATTAAATTTGACTGTGGAACCATCGAAACTACTAAGTTCAGTATAACCAATTAATGGCATGATAATAACTTAACAGCCGTTACAATACAATTAACAACGTAGAAAAATTAAACATTAAAAAATTGGATTTTTGATGATTGGGCGATGATAGAGGTCCAGCAGCAGGCATGCATCCGAGTTAAGGCTGATAATGCTGCAAAACAGGCATCCTACATAAGTAACCTCAAGTCTATTACCTCTGACTCATTATATATTCAAGCCTAAAAATTGTATACTACCCTGGAGAGGCAGTCCATAATCGATAATTTAGCTTAGTCGAGGTTTTAAGCCCGGAAAGGATTACCAAAACAAACAAAAAACAGAATAAATTCTGCTTGTTTTGGGGTTTAATGTTACTTTTTACTTTCATAATAACAGCGTAGGCCAGAAATATTCCCAGAAATCCTAAGGGTGTAAACATCAATGTAACATTTTTGATGCTTTTTTAAAGTATTTTTGCACCTCTTCCCTCCCCCTCAAAAAACTTTGCTGAAAAATACCCTTTTGCTGCCTTTTTGCTGGGAAACTTTTCCACCAAAGTGGGAGAGGTTTGCCGGCATGATTTTAAAAACAATAAGAAATTAAAGTCTTTTTGAAATTTAAGTGTGCTAAGAAATTTATTAACATTTCCCCTTAATGAATTAGGCACATAGGTGGTTTTTTTTTTCAGGGGGACGGAATAATCAAAATACAAATTTTATGTGATAATTTGAATAAAAAATACCCAGGAAATCAAAATAATTTAGGATTTCGGGGGCCCAAGGCCCCGAAGCCTCCCTTGTGTTCTTCTCTGTAATGAATATGAATTTTTGAGGAAAACCCAAGTCGAGTGCAGGCTTCCCAAATAACACACTTCTGAGCCACCTGCGGAGTAAGAGGAGGGGGTCCTTAGGGCATGCACCATCTACCACAAAATTTGAGACTTAGTGAAAAGAAAATATGAAGGAGTTCTGTCAGTTTGAAGATAATTTTTAAACCACATGGGAAAGAAAATAGAAAGAAACATATTTTAGAATAGAAACAATTTAGAATAGAAAGAAACAAGAATTTAGAAAGAAAGAAAACGATCAAAAATGGGGGTTTTTAAAGGCCAAATAAAAAATACTGAAAAAAACACAGAAAGCGAATATTTCGAGAGAACAACCGCCTCTCTTCTTCAGCGCGAACAAAATAATATAAAAGGAACCAAAAAATAAGCGCGGAAAGTACAATGAAAAAAAACGCCAAAAAATGAAATAAAATTCAATAAAAAAACAGAATCAGAAGTTGAAAATACATTGATTGATGTCAGTGCTTCTCTTTCTCAGTTGATTTTGAAAGGGCACAACGTAAAGCCTGCTTTCGATTCCCTTATTCAAGCCACTTTGATGCTCCAAGCTACGAAAACGAGTATCAATCATGAAACCACTTAAGAATGTGTAGTTTAACCTTAATATCTGCATCAAGATTCTTGTATATTTATTTATCCTCTTGTTGCTCGTAAAAGACAATTTCCTGTTTGTAAAGGAGTCGGCCAGAGGGCTGCCACTTCTACCCTTTTTACCAACTATATTTTGAAATATAGATAGAATAATAGATAGAATGATTGAGGAGAGTGTACAGCAGATCGTCACCAGACCCCTCACAACCACATATGTGTTATGCTATGTGATGTTTTTATTATTATTCTTTGAAGTATCTTCCGTTTCAGCCTCAGAACGGCATATTGTAGGTCGTGAAATATAACGACGATAATTCAGATGACGGCACCAATTTGGTGGAGGAAACTGCGAGAAAGTACGAACGGATGAGAAAAACGGTAACTTTCTTTTGTGACATCATAACAACAACCATTGAAAGTGCTAACATCACATTGCATCATTTACGTGTAACCTTGAAGGGGCCCATTTGGTTTGAATTTCTCAAATTTTTAAACAATGCGCTCTTAGAGCGACTAATTAAAAGGAGGTCATCGGCGTATGCTAAGTAAGAAATATCACTATACCCGAAAAAACAACTTGATTGGATCTTAGTCAGAACACTTGCAATACAAGCATTAAAAATATAAGATGAAAGGACGCCTCCTTGTCTGACCCCGCATTTGACTGGTATATTTTCGAAAATAAGGCCATTACATTTCAGTCTCACATGCGAATTAGAATACAAAAACATATCACAGATATGATTGAAATGTTAATACCTAGCTGATGCATTGAGATGATTATCACGAAGGAATTGGCCCATACGATGTTGGGATACCTGGATGCTGGTTTTTCAAGTTACCCCATAAAGACAGCGGTGACCGTAACGTTGGAAATCCATTAGCTAAGGACTATGTTAGCTATATAGAAAATGGCCTTCTTAAAAGTCAAGTTTCAGGCTTAGCACAGAAACTTCTAAAAACTAGTAAAGCTGTCAACTTTTGGAAAATGTATCGTGACCGTATTCTGAATCAGCTTGTAGTATTTATGGATAAAACAAATTTGCCAAGGTTTGTCCAAAAAGCAGACACATTCGATGGAGGGCAGCAGGCTATATATTTGAATATTATGGGCAGGACTGTTCAAAGAGGGGGGAGAGCCACCAAGTCAAGTTGCTTGGGTGCTCTGGCTGGTCTTTTCTTATTTATGTTTGAGTAAGGAGGGGAGGGGCTGTAAATAATTATGCCCTGGGTACCACCCACCCTAATTTGGGGGGAGGGAGGGCAGATGAAAAACAAACTTAAGTGCATTTAGGAATGACATAAGTAGGTTCTAGACACTTGGTTGCACAGCTTAAGGATAATAACCATGTTGTAGATGACCCAAAGGAAAGTGTTGATGCTGTAAATAGGCAGTTTAAACCATTATCTGGATTTCTCAGAACTTCTGTTCAAATGATCAAATAGAATGCGTTGTTATGTATTGCCCCCTTCCCCCTTAAGAAATCTTGCGTGCATGCCTAGCCCACATGGAACGCACTCAAGTGAGTGTCAGAAAAACAGCTTTCTCACCCATATCCAATGTTAAACACAAAACAATTTCGTACCTTCTCCAAAGGGGTTTCACGCTGTGCTCTAATAATGCCGATAGGATACCTTTCCCCAATCAATGAAGCATAATCGCTACTTAGTGACCTCGAAGTGAAGTCACTGACGATACAAAAATGCTTTATCCACCATTAAAAATTTCATTCCACCCTGAATTTAGGCATAATTTTAAGTGGCTCCGGCGCCGTTTTTGTGAATGCTTTGCCCTTCTTTCGAGTATCAGGAAAATCTATTCAGGTTCTTAGCTTTGGGTGGGTAACTCTAACCTTAAAACATTTTATGTTTTTTAAAGTGACAAAAGTAACAATTAAACATATTAAAAGTACCATAGAAAGTTCATTGTTTTTGTTTATTTATTTTATCAAAACTTTTTTTTACAGCTATGCTTATTATTACCCGATAGTTTTAATTAACAAAAAATTTAGGGGGGGGGGTTGTAAAATTGCCTGCGACACGGGCGCCCTTGGCTTTAAGGCAGAGGCAACCTTGCGGTTAATCCCGCAACGGTCTGAGCGCCGTGGCGCGGCCTTTGATTTTTCCGATGCGCTGGCACTGATTCATGCCATGAGCGATATCAGCCGGTCCGGCCTTGCTGCCGAGTGTTTCAGCTTCGACCCTGAACTGCAGCGAATTCGTATGCAGCGCGAGAGCCTGGTCACCGATGTGAAGCGCCTGGCGGGTGTGCTCCGCTCAGAGAAGTCGCTGCAGGGTCCGGTGAGAGAAGTCGCTAAGGTTGCGCTGGCCGGTCGCGGCTACAAGTATACGAGCATATTTAAAGCCATGCACTTCCATCATAGAATACACTATTTCAAGTGAACTTTGGTTTACCAACTATCACAAGACAACACTTAGCGTCATTCTCTCAACTGGCAATATCTGGTTATCGTATTTGATTATTTTGCAATTAATTGTAGATAGTAGGTTTCCTTATCAAGCTTAATACGACGGCATTAACATATAGGCACTTGTACTCAAAGATTTAAGAGCGAATAGACAGTTTTTTTTGGGGGGAGGGGGAGGGAAAGGATTCAAAGCCTAAAAATAAATATCAAATTAAATATATTTCAGGCTAAGGAATTTCCAAGAGCATCTCCCTAAATGGTCAGCCAACGTTTTTCATCATATCTGACCGCGCTGCAACAACTTCGTTTCAAAAGGAGTTCGGGCCTGGATTTTGCAGGAAAGCGTGTGAAAATTATTTGCTGATGTCATTTCTGAGATTCTGTCCTGTTGTTTTTGCTGTGTACTGCCCATCATTGCCATAGGATGTCTGAAAAACACTGCCCTGAAGTGGATAAAGGTGAGAGTATTTGCTGTCCTTGCTGTTTTCCACGCCCAATATTTATTTTCTTTGCGCTGCCTCACGGGATTTTGTATAAAGGTCTGTACACTTCCTGATAACCATAACTATATGTAAACAATGGTCAAAGTTTGTAACTTATAGCCCTTCCCCCGGGGACTCTGGGTGATTAAGTCGACCTGAAATACACAACTATTAGGTTTATCGACTATGCTGAACAAAATAGCGATCTCAAAATTTTGATCCAGTGACTTTGGGGAAAAAATTAGCGTGGGAGGGGGCTTAGGTGCAATCCAACTTTTGGTCACTTAAAAAGAGCGCTAGAACTTTTAATTTCGGTTAGAAAAAGCCCTCTCGCAACATTCTAGGACCACTGGGTCAACACGATCACCCCAACACCAGATTCCACCGGCAACACTTGAGATTGGTTGATACGAATTGGGAGGATTGAGTTGCCAAAATATTATATTATGTCACAAAATTAATGTCAATATTATAGCCTTAGCTATTTCACAACAGCTGACCAGCACTGACCGCTTTGCTTGGTCAGTACATTACACCCACCTCTTGTATTAGTCTCTAATTCATCAAAATAAAGTCATATAGAGTAAAAAAAGTCAAAAGAGTCATAATAGAATCAATCATTTTGACAACGTATAATGATTTTTTCTATGCATAGCAATTTAAAAAAAAATCCAATTCTTATTACCTGATAGAAATCATGAGCTAAAAAGAACTGGATAAAATACAATTTATAAGAAAAAAAAATAGATAAATAAAAATACATGAATACAGAGTGAGCCAATCAATAGCCCGATCACCGGCAAAGGTCTTAAATTCCCTTGTGCCCTGCTTGGAGCTACGGCCCTCAAATGAGGTTAAGCCTTTTTTAACACCTACATAAACACCCATGGTTCCAAGATCATTCTGAAAAGATATTTCACGTTTACGGCTTTGATAATTTAGTTATTATTCAGTGAAAACACAGTATCAAGAAAGACTCGTACATGTAGATTGATAAACTTAGAAATAAAAAAATATTAACTATCTTTCCTAAAAAGCAAAATTTAATATTTAGAATATAGGAACTTGAAATCCTTGTAGAAGAATTTATCGAAGGTCAGCTACTGGCCATTGGAATGCGCGGGGATCAACCGCTTCCCATCGTTCACATTCGTCCCAAATCCGGGTTCTACGATTACGAAGCCAAATACACGGATGGCGTGACCGAGCATCTGGTCCCGGCACCGGTCAACGAAGGCGTCTATGCCCAGGCGATGTCCTGGGCAGCCCAGGCGCACAGCGCGCTTTACTGCCGCGGCGTGACCCGTGCGGCACCGACGGTGCGGCCGCCTTCGCGGATGGCAAAGCGAAGCTTCTCTTCCATCGCGATCGGAACGATCAGTTCAACGTCAACCGTCACGTTGTCGCCCGGCATCACCATCTCGGTGCCTTCCGGAAGTGACACAACACCCGTCACGTCCGTCGTGCGGAAGTAGAACTGAGGACGGTAGTTGGTGAAGAACGGCGTGTGACGGCCACCCTCTTCCTTCGTCAGGATGTAGGCCTCAGCCTTGAACTTCGTGTGCGGCGTAACTGAGCCCGGCTTGCAAAGAACCTGGCCGCGCTCAACACCATCACGGTCAAACTGCATGTAAGGAGGACATTAAACTTAAAACGAACTGAAATTAAAACAAAAAAGTCAAACTTCAGCGTAAAGAGCGAGGCGTTAAGGAGGGGACAACCCCTTTCATTTACGGAATAATTTCTGTTTGTTTTAAGTTTTAATGTCGTTCCTTACTTGCAGTTAAAAAACTTGCTTTTAATTTAATTTTATGCACAGACAAAAGCATTCTGCTGATGAACTAGTAAAAAAAATGTACAGTTGGATTTTTTTTTAAGACAAGCATTCAAGTTTTTTTTTTTTTTTTTTTTTTTTTTTTTTTTTTTTTTTTTTTTCTTAGAAAGAAGATAAGCTCCAATTTCTTTAGCAATGACAGAACTTTTAAAGTTTATGAGGTACGTCTTCTACCTCAATCCCAAGTCCGAAAAAACAAATGATAAACCCAGCCAAAATCATGAACAGAAATGGGTAGAAACAATTGATGGCAGCACTTTCGGACCCATGGGAAAATACTACTTTTTTGCTTCTGTCAATTTTACTATTTATCACTCAAAGAAGATACATTGGCTGTGGGGCCGGGTAACTGCCGCATATATTTAACACTTACAGATTTTAGTCCATCTTCAATTTGAAAGTAGTGCCTGCCTGCCAATTTCTTATCAAATTTCATTAAGATACGATCATCCGTTGGTAAGTTAAAAATAACTCATTTCTTCTAATTTTTCCGAATTAACCCTCTCTATACTACCCCCAAGATGGTCGAATCGGGGAATTGACTATTTTTAGTTTAATCTGGTCTGGTTCCTGATAAGCCCACCAATTTTCATCGTCCTAGCTTATTTGGAAGCGCCTGTAGCAAAACCAGAACCGATAGAGACAGACAGACCGACAGAAATTGCGATCGCTATATATCAATTGGTAAATACCAAATGCCATAAAACCGACCGTTAATTTTCAGACTGACTATCTATGAACAAGTGAAAATGACATCATTGTTATACAAATTTAATTATGGCTAATTTCAGCTTAGCCTCTCTCCCAGACTATTTGTCTTGGCTTTTCCTACAATTAGCCATGACTTGATGGCAAATTTATCCAATTCAAAATGATTAATGCATTTGATTTTATTTTGATTTCAATACATTTTATACAAAGAATACAATTAAATGTAACTGCAATCCGTACTTCAAAAGCACATATCCAGAGATTTTGGATAAAATAAAAGTAAAATAAATCATAAAAGTAAAACTATTAATTTTTTCAAATAGTCAAATAGTCTGGAAGGATAACTCTATTGTTCTGCATGCGTAACCAAAAATGGCCGTCACTTTGCACGTATAACTCCAAATGGCGGGAAATGTAAATAGCAAGCCTACGTCGATTTTCGTTGTGCAATAAAACAGAATAAGAAGGAGCGATGTATGAACGGTGAAACTGTCTATTCAGCTAATCAAGGACACGAAATGAAGAGCCGATAAGCCAATAAAGATATATTCCTGCACGTACATACGGGCAATGTTGGCCTCCATAGTGCGCCATATTTGGTTACTCATTCAATACCGGGAGAAAAATAGAATTATCCTTCCACCTTGGCTTAAGTAAAGCCAAGTTGTATATAAATTTTGAGCCAAATCGGATGAGAGGAAGGAATCAAAATAAGCATTTCAAATTTTGAAGACAGAGTCAGCGAGTTAAGTAAAACGTGGCAAAAAAAGAAGGAAAATGTAAGAAGTCATTATACTGCAAGGGAGTCTTCCACATTTTGTATGAGAGCTAAAATGATTATCAATTGTTGCTGAGGCTTGAAGTGCCACAGGCCTAGTCAGAGGAGTAAAGAGTCAGTTAAAGAAAAACAATGAAAGCACCTTCTCGTTTTGGGCATCAAGACGCATCTTAAATCCTCAGCCTTAGGCAAAAGTCTTCGAGTGGCTACACACCCACTTCAGTGCTTCAAACAAGCAGATCTAATTCTTGAATAATTTGCTTCAAAAAAGTTGTACCGTCCGTAATTTTCCATTGAAAAATTTCCCGTGATTTTTGGAGCTTGGAGAGGGGGCTGATGGAGAGGTTAGATGCCCGCTTTTATTCTCCGTCCCTTGGACGATTCTCCTTTAAATAAGATGCTACCTGCCTACTAAAAATTCTCCAGTGAAAGCAGTGGGGTCAATTCTCAAAACGTATGGATTGGGGCAAATATAGGAAGGCAATATTGTACGGCATATTCGCAAAAAGCTAACTTGACACATATTGGGAGATGTAATGGACCACTATTTTCCTTTTTTTTTTTTTTAGTTAGCTTGCTGTTTGATTAATAATATTGAATAATAAATCTATGCGCTATACCGTGAAAAATCACTAGATTTAGAAAAAAATCTAGAAATCCCTTCCAAAATCCAGAAGACTTGCAAAAAACCCCTAAAAATCCCCAAAATTCCTAAATGAAAAAGTTTGCCCCTAACACACCACAAAAATTTCCCTTTTATAGGGGTGAAATCTCTAGAATGGAAACACTTATATAGCCAGAAATAAAAGAACAGGCGAATTATGTAAAAATTGAAAAAATTATAAAAAGAAGAAAAGGATTCTCAAGATTTCTTGAGGGCATTATGCCCCTCACTTATATGCCTACTTATAAGACCTGTTCAAATCTGGGCATTATATCAATACATAATATCTATAGTATATAGATCGTTCTTTTCGGCCAACCGTTTAGAGCCAAACAAAAAGCAGGTCGTTCCCGAACGGCATGGGAGCAGTTGTAAGGAACGATTTAAGAGAAATTGGAACTTTTTGGAGGGTGTAAAGAGGGAAGTTTTGAATAGACTGGGGTGGAGCAGTGACATTTGAAATGTATTAAGGAAACCTAAAAAATGTTGACAGGAAAAAATCAGGAAGGATAATTAAATTGGTCAACACAAATAACAAAGTTGCTATATTTAATTTAATTTTGATGGCAGAATGACAGACATGCATCTCAGAAACTTTTTTCGTTTTTCTTGGCTCTAAATTGATTTCAAGATAAACCATAAAAACCCGCCACTTGTCAATCGTCCCAGTACATTTCATTCCTGCAAGAATTGATTTTTAATTCTAATTCAGTTTGTTTCCCTTTTAATGCCATATGCTTACTTTGTTTTAGTTGATTATTTTCCAAATGGTAACAATAGTACCAAAAACAGTACTAGAGTAAGTTCATCCAGACAAATTTCAAATTTTGACTAATCACTTCATAAAACTTAGATTGCGTTTCAATCTAATCCGAGCTATTAGTCAAACTAGACATATGTATCTAGGACGTAACTAAATACTTACTAACTGAATAGATGCCAGATAACATTGAAAATAATACACATAATATGGAAAATGCACTACAATCCGCGAGTTGGTATACAGTCACAAAGCACATAATAGGTGTTGACAGCACATGCCAAACACCTGAACAGAGACGATGAGAAATCTTTGATGCAAAAGTATTACTGTGAACCTGAATATGCAGCTGTGCCACAAAAATTTAATAACAAGTTGGATTTCTGAAAGTAATTGGTTTAATCTGGAAGAACCTTGCAATTCAAAATCACGTTCAGGATCTTCATCCCTCAGTTCATGCTTTCTTTGTTGTAGTGGAGGCGCTCCGTAGTGATAACAAAATAAATGGGGCAAACAGTGAAACTCCGGTTATTAAATAATGCTCCATATCATATATTGTTGTTCCTGTAACGGCTCCCAAGCGTAATAGCCAACAATTTAAAAGCCCAGATGACCATCTAATTGTAGAATTTAAGACGCATGCAGAGTTATACACTAAGACACAGAAAATGAACAAATACACACAGAAAGAACAACAAACACACATACACACAAACACAAGAAGTCAGACAAGCAGGCACATAGACAGGTAGACAAACAGGGGTGGAGAAAGAGACAAAACCAAAGAGAGGGAAAAACAAACCTACTCACAACGACAAGAGGCCACAAACACAAACACACGCAGTCAGACACACAGGCACGAAAAGAAAGACAAAAATACACAGGGAAAAAACACACACATAGAGCTACACAGAGTAGGACACAGAGGCACACAAACACACACATGGGCCGCAAACGGTAATTCCTCGGCTGGTGTACAGTGAAACGTCAATTGCTCCTGCTGGAGTTGATTCGCAACGTCGATCATCGCAGCCGAACTATCTGTGCCGACAACACGCTGCGCGAGTGCTTGGAGGGCTGCGGTCGAGAGTCCTGTCCCACAACCGACATCCAACGCGTGATCCACCTTGCCAGCTAACCCAATGCGCTGGCGGATTTTGTCCATGATCAAGGGGTGATAATGGGGGCGGTGGCGGGCATAGCCTGCTGCCACTCGTTCAAATGCAAAAAAGCTCATGAATATCCTTCGATAACATCTGATAAGAGATTCATATTTATACGGTTTCACATTTGTTCTTTTAGTTTGTTGACTTGCTAAAAGTAATTTTTCTATGAACAAACAAAGTCCAAATCCAGTATGCAAATGGGCAAAGTTCCTTTCTCAGGCCCTTGGTTTGAACAAACAAAGTCCAAATCCAGTATGCAAACGGACAAAGTCCCTTTCTCAGACACTTGGCTTGAACAAACAAAGTCCAAATCCAGTATGCAAATGGGCAAAGTTCCTTTCTCAGGCACTTTTTTTTGAACAAACAAAGTCGAAATACATTATGTGAAAAGACAAAGTCCTTTTACCTTACCTCTTTTCGGGATATGAAGATTTGACTGCTAAATAATCAGGGACTGATCCAGAGGATGGCTTTAGGGGCGCTTACCCCTTGCTCCAGAAGAACAAAATTTGCTCTATTTCTAAGGGTGGAGGGGCAAAGAATACCAAAGGGACCCAAGTTTCATTAGTCCCCCTTTCCATACATTCATTGTGTATCCACCCCTGTCGATATATTAGTTTAAAAAGGGAGCTCAAGACTAAGCACACATACATTCAAATAATATTTCAAATTATTCTTATTAGGCCATTCACTTTCCTTACACATTTATATATTGAACTGGCGCCCTTCCTGCTTGGCCGGTGTTTCGTCTTCGTCCTCATACGTTGAGTAGTAGTACGGTGTGTAGGCTTCGAACTCCGCCGCGCAGGTGTCGACCGATTTGAAGGTGGCAACGATCCCGCGTCCCTTGCGGTTGTCGCGAACCTCCATCTCCCCGACGTTGAAAATCGTGGCGAGCTGGCGGTCGGAGAAGCCGAACTTCTTCGCCTGGAGGAGCGTTTCATCGGGTACCTGCTCGAGGCTGCCGAGTTTTCGGAGCGTCTCTTCCATCTCCACAATCTCGGCCAGCTGGTCCAGAAACCAGGGATCGCCAATGATGAAGAGGCGCTCGCTGCCTTGATCCTTTCGGGCTGTTATGTCGGATTTCTCCCCGATCATTTCGCCCGCGCCCATGTGGATGCCGGCACGATGCGCTCGGTGCGCCCCGACATATACAACTACCAAAGCGATTTTGCTGCCATTGTCCGCAAACAACCCAAGCCATCGCGCGCAACAGAAACGTTTCTTGCGTGTTTAAGGCGGGTGCACAATGACGATTGAGCGGATCGCGCTCATAATGGAAGCGATGCACAATGTCACAAAAACGGGCGAAAATGCTGGCTATCGCAACAGTGATCCTGTGCGATGCATAATCCAAAATCTAGAGGATGAGGGGGAGGGGGAGTTAGATCTTTCTTTTTGGAAAGCAAGACAGAGCTTATGAAAAAATATAGTATTGCATTTTCATTTTATATGTCTAAATTGCAGAATAGCCAATAAATCAATCTAAAATCATCCTGCGACTTCAATGACTCAACTGACACCTGATTATTAAGCAAAATCGCCTAAATATCGTCTAAAAAAATTCTTGTCGATTTGTATATACGTGAAAATCTAGAAGGGAACATAAGAAGGAGCCAAAGTTTAAGATGAGGACTTTGGCCTATTAATTTATACACCCCATTTTTTCTCGATCAATTCTTGTAAATTGAAGAGCAGTGTAGTCTAAAAAAGTATTTACTTCAAATTTATTCCAGCAAATTTAGATTAGTTTTGGGCGTGAATTGACCATTCTAGTTCAGAGAGCTGTATACAGGACACCAAATCTTTGGGCTTATTGAAGTTTTAGACACTTCGTGCATTAAAATAAATTTGTTTAAAATTTACTTACGTGAGCTTTTTTACGTATTACTTAAGTAGCTTTTTAGAGAAAAGTAAAAAGGTAAATCAAACCAAAGATGAGCAGAATAATGCAAGTTCAAAACGAACAGGGGTTCATATAAAGTTCGGAGAGGGCTAATTGGATTGGTAATCAGAAGCTCTAGTGTCTTTTTAAGCCGCAAAGTGATCGGAGGGCAGCTACCTCCCCCTCCCCACAGACACAAACACGTCCTGTTGTCCCAAAATGCATTTAATAAAAATTTTAAGATAGGCATTTGTTCAAAATAGTCTAAATATCAGATAACCTGGCTTTGGGGTGTGAAACAAACCCCAAGAGCCTGGAGGCTGCCCCGGGGGCATTTAAGATTTTTAAAGAAGGGATGGTTGTATAAACTTTAGAAGAGGCTCATTTGGTTGCAAATATAGTGTGGTAAGTTTCATCCCTATTTATAACGATCGTACTCTTTCGTCAAGTCCGGGGGCCTGATCACAAAAGGCAACCTATAAAAAATAAAAGTATTCAACAAAACTACAGGAAAATGGTGCCAGTCTTGGAAAAAAAATATTAAAATTAGAAAAATAATTGTTATAATCGTTATAGTATACAATCATTTATAATATAGATTATTATAGTACAAAATAATATAATTAGAAACATTATACATAATTAGAAAACAGTTCTGATTTATTGGTGAAAAGAGATCCCAATCAGAAGGAGAAGGGCCAGACAAGTGCGGCAACCCCGTGCTGTTCGATCAGCACCGGCCGAGACCCTGAGCCGTCCGGCCCGGCGGCGCGGCTTGACAGGGTTGCGCGCCGATGCGACACCCCGACGTGAAGCTCGAAACCGGGGGGCGGCAATGCGCGCAATGGTTCTCGCCGGTCTGGCGGCCGGTCTTTCGGTCGCGCTCGCGGCCTGTTGGGAGACGCCGCCCGAGGTCGTGCGGATCTCCGGCAAGACGATGGGCACCACCTATAACGTCACCGTGGTCGACCCGCCCGACGGCGTGGATGCCGGGCCGTTGACCGATGCGATCGAGGCGGCGCTCATCATCGGCAACAAAGCCGTCGGTCGCAAGCGTTTCGTATAAATCCAAGAAGTCTTCGAGATGGGCACGATCGCCCAAAAACCGTTGCCGAACGAAGATCAAGTTGTCGTCTCGCTCCATCGCTCGTAACGAGAGAAAGAGCTGCTGACAGAGCGTGTCGACTGCTTCACGCGCATCGCGAATGGACCGCTTTCCCTCATCCCCGGAATCCACCAAGGCACGGCACAAGCGTTGAGTTAAGTAGGGATGGCCATGAGTCCAATGGAACACCCGCTCAAGGCTCGCCGCCGCTCGCACCGGCGAAAAGCCGGCTCTTTGGCGAACAAGGAAAAAACTACAAAGAGACAGTTTTTCCTCTGACCAAAGGACAGAAAAAGGAAAATTAAATGATGCCTTTCGCTCTTCTTTTTACTTATTTTAAATCAGAGAGGACATGATGGATATGTAATTCTGCTGTATCATGTTCTGGTCTGAACATTGGATTGCTTGTTACAAAGACGGAAACTTAAATCTTGGAGTTTTGGATGATTAGATACAAAGACAAGTTTTTGAAAACGTTCTAGAGACTTTGCTAGAAAAGTGTTTGTAGTGAAACTGAAGAAGTATACAGGACATCAACTGAACCCATCATTTTAAATGTCTTTACTGTTTCTGTCTTACTGTCTTTACTAATTTCTTTTTTCCCCACTTCAGATAATAAAATAAGTAAATGGGCAATGTAGTTGCCTCTTTAAATTCCCAGAGTAACAAGCTCTCTGTGTCTGGTGTTTATGTTACTCAATATACCTTGTTGCTGAGAAAACTTCTTATTATAGCATCCTTATATTAATTACAGTTTCCGAACAAGAAGCATTCTTTTCAGAAACGAATATCGCATTTCCATGTTCCTTTTATTATTAATCTGTCCATAGAATCTGTTCGGATCGTTAATACTTCTTCTATAATAGCTAAAATGGCTGTAATACATTATTTTCAGTTAATATATTTATTTTAGAAAAAAACTTATTCTGTCTTGACTTAAAAAAAAAATCTGTTGTGCGGTCACTTCCCCGTTGAAGACTCAAAAGCCATTCTAGTCCTTCCATCCTTTGAAATTTAACGTAGTTAACAAGACTCAAATAATCTTCCAAGCATAAGACTACCACAAATCGCTATCAATAAACAAATGAAACTCAAAACGAGCAGAAACTACAAAAAAAAAAATCCGAGTCAAAAACACAACACGAGTAAAAATTAACATGAGCAGGGCTGGACGCCAGCGTCGGTTTGCCATGCGGTGCGAACGCCAAGCTCTTCACCCCCGCTTTGTGCCCGCGCAACCGCGTGGCCACCGCGTTGCGCTCGGCATCCCAGAGCACGATCTCCGGAACGGGCATCAGGGGTTGGAAGATCTGCATGCTCGCCGAGGCCAGCCGGCGCCCGTCCGGGCTCCACGCCACGGCTTCGACCGCGGCGCGATGGCCCGCGAACGTGCAGAGGCACATGCCGGTTTCGGTATCCCAGATCCGCACCGTGCCGTCGCCGCCGGCCGAAGCGAGACGGCTGCTGTCGGGTTGGAACGCGAGAAAATTTATTTATAGTCTTGAGAAGATTCGAGTGTTGTCAACCATAATCCTCTTAACGTTTGCTTGTTTTGAGTTTGATTAGGTTATCTATTGTAATTTCTGTTAGATTTGGGTTCTTTATTTGTTAAAGTCAATAAGTAAAGAAAAAATAAAATGTAGCTTTTTCGGTAAAGAGCAAATTATGTTCTGGTCTTGAGGGGATGACGGGATTGTCAGTTTTGCTCATTTTAATTCTTGGTGGTTTAGAGTTTTCTTCATTTATCTATTCTAATTCTGTTCGTTCTGGGTTTAATTCATATATTTATGGTGATTAGAGGGAGAAAGATTAGAGGTGGGTACTTATATAAAATACCTTCCAAGGACATACTTTAGCCTGTAGACCCGTCTCTGAAAGTTTCATTTTCCTAACCTAAACTCTTTCTAAGATAGCAAGAAGTCAATTAACTAGAATTTTACCCAGGTTTTTTACCAGGCTATTGAGATTCTGAAAAAACAACATGTTACTTCAATATTCAGTTAAGCCTAGGCTTATCAG
Organism: Alatinidae sp. Z8VKAUB7J3; assembly: GCA_010016025.2. Classification (NCBI taxonomy): domain Eukaryota; kingdom Metazoa; phylum Cnidaria; class Cubozoa; order Carybdeida; family Alatinidae; species Alatinidae sp. Z8VKAUB7J3. The sequence continues at coordinate 65,287,675 of JAAAKM020721499.1, read as the reverse complement.
TTTCTTTTTCTCTGGTTTTAGTTTTGAAAATACAATTCCTATAATTTGAGTAGAATTTTAACACATATCAATGTTTTTTTTTTCTAAATTTCTAATAACAGAAAAGAATTAGGTTATCCAAGAAAAGTAAATTATACATGTCACGCATGTTAACAAAGGATAAGAATAGTAAAAGCCTTATTACATCTCAGGAACATAAAGACAAACAGCGTCCCAGATCGCAAATTAAAATGTGAAAATTAACAAGAAACATTTAATCAAGATAGATTAGGATAATAATGGTCTTCGAATATTGGTAAAAACTTAGTTTCCGTACTGATCAACCTATTTTTCCTCTTAGTTAATTTTTGAAAGAAAAATACAGCAACAAAACGGATTTATTTTATGAAATTTCAAGTGCACTATAGGCGTAGGTTTTCTTTTGCGATAAATTTACCTTACCTAAGTATGTATATTGTCAGAGATGCATATTAAATTTAGGCACGGAATTCTTTCTCAAAATTCATGTGAACCCGCTTACAAAAAAAAAGTATTGACCATGCAAAGTTTTTGCGAACTTTCCAATCTATTGTCCCTTTCGTAGGACCACATATTCTCAACTAAGTGATAAACATTATTCCCATTTACTTCCCAAGTTCCAACAACTCCTATTCAGAAAAAGTTTCATTCCATTTTAAATCGGGAAAAACATGCATTTTCACCGCAGTGAGGTGATTCATTATATCCAGTTTTTCCTCTTATTATTTTGTTTTTATTATCATAAGATATAAGATATCTCTTTGCGGTGGAATTACTGGAATAAGAAACGAGTTTAATGGTAAATATTAACCGCTGATATTAGGTGTTAAGTTGAGTGGGTAAAGTGGAGAGCTTTTTGTTCTTTTATACATTAACCTCGAAAGAGGTTAATGTAGCTATTTAAACTCTCTAAAGAACTATCTGAACCACAAAAATTATCAAGAATATATGTTCATTAGTCGAATCGAAGACAGACCTCTAAGTTGCCTATAGTAAAGACCCAAAAGGCTTGAATTATTTAATGATGGTATTATGCCATAAAAGACATGATGGTATTATGTATTTACGGCTATTGCCTGAACATCTTTCCTGTCAAGGTAGCTATTTAATTCTAAATAGCGCATCCTATACAAAATCTTACAATCTCAAAAATGAAATTCCAATTTGGTTTAAACCGTTTTTAGCCATCTTCCATGTTGGTTAGACCATCTAAGGATTTTCTTCCTAATTTTAAGAGTCACTTGATTTAAAAAGAAAAAATTATGAAACTTAAAAAGAACAAAAAGCGAGGTTTTTCGCAATGTTTCAATCTTTGATTTCGGCTATTTGTAATAAAAAAATTTGGTTGTTTAAGCAGCTATTTTGGCCTACTAGTGACAGCTTACGAACTACCTTCCTCATTTTTTTCTATTTTTATAGTCTTGACCAATTTAAATAGTTCCTTCAAATCAACTTTGTTATTTATTTTTTATACTTTGAGTTCCTAGACTTTTTCTAGACCTAAAGTGTTCCCAACGGGTAATACAAACACATTTTTGAATGACGCAAAGATATTCACACTAATAATATAAGCCAGGTGGATATTCAATTATTAGGATCGCTTTCACTGGAATTTCATGCAAATAGTCTTCTCCTCAGGTGGAGCCACTTTATAATAACAGTTATGTTAAGAAAAAAATAATGCATGACCATAGAGTCAACAATATATTTCGTGTGTTATTTGGTGAGTTTCGTTATGTTCAACCTTCAACCGTAATGATTTATATATGAATACTAGCTGGGTCCGGCGGCCTGGCCGCTGGGCCCCTGCATGGCACGTGGCAGGCTTCTATATATGGATTCGCATTGTCCCTCGTGTTCTAACCGCAGACAGGGCTGGGTCCCAGCGGCTTCGCCACCGGGCCCAAGCATGGCACGCGGCAGGCTTTTATATATGGATTCTCATTGTCCTGAAACTTTGAATTTGGAAAAAGTTGATGGTTTTTTTTTCTCTTGAGACGTATTAGCTAGACTCCAACAGCGAGCCAAGTTTCTCCTCAGTAGCCAAAGAGTATGACCCATACTTGTATGGGTTACTTACAATAGTGAGAATTGGCGCTAATGTCGACAAAAAAAATCCTTTATCGCCATCTAGCGGTTGGTGGGGCTTGGTAATATATTTAATTTGTGCAGTTGGTAAAATTAGTGTAGTAATGAGTATGATCTCAGTTCTCGACAGAAAAGGGATTAAAAGGCTTGGAAAAATGCCAAGTGTCGCCAAATACCTGAAAATCTCGGTAGTGACGGCTCAGCTAAGCCAAAAAATCCACCCCCTTCCATGCAGTCATTGTTTACAGAAGCCATGCAAATTACTGAAAATGAATTCCTTAGATCATATGACGAAGCATTTTGGTTCTTTGAATGTGAACTGTACTGGGAGGCTGCTCAAATGGCCCAACACTTAGCAGACAACCCACCCAATAGAATAACTGTAGTCAGGACCCTGGATCTTAACACACGTCGCCACCTTCTCATACTAGATCTTTATCATCTTGCATACCAATCAGAAACAAACCTGAACATCCCGCCAAGGCAGCCCCGAATTTTGACAGGATATTCCCATTACGGTACGATGGAAGAAAAAAGAAGAAATTTACAATACTGGAAATACTGAAAAATGGAAATATGCAAAGAAGATACGTGGCAAAGTTTCACCACGCATGGCACAGTCCCCGCAACGATTCAAGGGATAGTTCAAAAGCTTGGTGCACTTTTGCAAGTCGGCGGCCCCTCGACCTATGAATACAGCCTGTGTGTTTTGCTTAGCTGATCTATATCAGCTCGCTATACAGGCAGATATAGACCTGCCACGTAAAAATAAATTTCAAGAAGTAACAATACAAACCATATGCCGGATTACCACCTGACCATTCTGCCCGCCAACGAGGACGGCACGGCAAACTGGCGATCGGGTGACGGTTCGGGCCCGTACAAGATCGTCAACCTGGAATTCGGCGTGGGCGGCACCTTTGTGCGCCACGACGAGTGGCACGGCGAAGGCGCCTATTTCGACGAGCTGGAATTCCTAGTCATTAACGACCCGAACGCCCGTCAGACGGCGCTTGTGACCGGTGACGTGGATGCTTGCAGCCTCTTGGAAAACAAGACGCTTGGCCTGCTGGGCAGCAGCCCGGATGTCGAGAGCGACAACGTTTCGTCGGCGTGGGACAAAATTTAAGCTGTGTAAAGAGCGAGGTATCGACGAGGGGTGAGCCCCCTCATATACGCAAAAAAACATACGAATATAGAAGTTCGCTACGTAAGTTAATTCTTAAGTTACATACATTTTTTACTTATGAAAACGTTAGTAAAAATTAAAAGTTACAGTTGTCTTTTTAAGTAATAAAAAAATTGGAGGGCAACTAGGCCTCCTCTCTTGCTCTTTTTTTCTCAAAATCTTTCAATTAAAACTATGAAAAAGCCATTTAGCCCAAAAAAATTAATATGCAAATTTCGTTTTAGTTATTTATGGGCGGAGAAACGTGATTTTGGCATTCTATTGCCAGAAGCAAGATCTTGGATGCGTGTTTATTTATTTATTTTTCCCAAGAGTGATCGTATCGAATCAGTTATCTACTCTTAGAAAATCGGGAGAGGGCTCATTTGGTCAGGAATCTTGGATTTAGGAATCAAGGAATCTTGGACTTCAGGAATCAGTAAATCTTGGATTTACTGGCCTAAAAAAACGATCTATATAAGTAACGGGTTTGAGGAGATCCGTTAAGAGCCTTGATTTGGAAAAATAACCGCAAGTAATGTCATATCTATGAGCATATTTTAAGACCATACGCCATTTGTAATTAAAAATCAGTATTTAAAATAAGTTAAACTATATCTCAACCAACACCCCTCTCTTCCCGTGGTGAGTAATGATTTGAGCTTATAATTTGTTTCATCACTTAGAAATATTTGACATCACAGCACTTCAGTATCAACAAGTGACGAGTTGAAATGCGACGAATGAACTCGTGAAAAAAAGCAAAGAAAAAGATTAGGGTATAACTCAATTAATAGTTGAAGCAAAGATTTATTTAACAATTATGAATCTAGAAGGACAGTACATGGAAATTTATGCCTTTAGGATTTTGCCTGAATTTCGTAGGACGGTCTTTAATATATTCCGCCGCAGTCAGCGCCTTTGTTTTTTGCCATTTGGGGGCTATCCAAAAACCTATAACCAGACCCGAAATACACATCGTCCATTGGATGGTAACGGCCACCCAACCGCTACTGTAGGCAATTGAACCCCAAACGACAAAGGTACCCGCCGAAAAGAAACTCATAAACAGCGACAAACCGCTCATACACCAGGGAAGGGCTCCTCCGGCGGTAAAAAAAGATTTCATGTCTTTTCCCCACCTGGAAAAACTCATTCCACATTTAAACACGAGTAAGGTGAAAATGATAATTACGCCACAGGGAGCGCAATAGGGCTTCGACAAGCCATTTATTAAAAAAGGAGTTGTCACAAAAACTTTTGAGGGGGTTCATTCGATTGGAAGATGAAAACTCTAGTGTCATTTGTAAGATTCAAAAGTGTTGAGGGGGGAATCAGCTTTCTCCTGCGGCTTGTCTCCTAAGACTCCAAAAACACATTATCAAACTCTTTAGACAGTCATTTTGTTCAAAATAGTAGAAAGGTCCACTAACTATGCCTCCGAAATGACATGACCCCAAAACACCTAAGACCAGGTGTGAAAATTGCCAATAGTTTACATATAGGTTTATATATCTTGTATGTCCTCCTACATCTATGACTTTGGCGTTTTCTGCAGGTTTATGAGCTCTCAATCTCTGAAAAGTGCAGGGACAACGTCTTCAAACTTGATCATACCGGGTCAAACTGCAATTTATTTCACCTGTTCGAAGATATAAAAGGCTTATTGTTACTACTCAGAACTGCAAACATCTTGTATGACCTACTACTTTGACACCATAGATAATTTAAACGGACTCACAGTCACGATTCTTTTCTTCCCTTATTGATTTAAGTTGACGAAGAAGGTTTATAGGTTTAACGGCGAGCCCCTCGGGACAAGACCTAAAGTTTTACTCTTTCGCTCAAGTCTACTTTTTAAAACAGAGAAAAACTTTAGCGTAAAGAGCGGGGCGTTGAGGAGGGAACAGCCTCTTTCATATATAAAGTAATTTCTGTTCGTTTTAAGTTCTAATGTCGCTCCTTACTTTCAGTTAAAAAAGCTTGTTTTTTTTTAAATTTAATGTCTGAACGTTTTTGAATTAATGCATGTTTTGATTTTGGCTCTCCGCATATGAATACTTAGAACGAAATTTGCATGTTTTTTTTGGCTGAATGGCTTTTTCTTAGTTTTGATCGGACGATTTGGAGAAAAAAGAGACGCACGCTTCAACCGCATTCCTTTTTCATCCGCGGCTAAGCAGCACAGGCAATGCTCATCGGGTACCAGTTTGTCGATGAACGGACCACAGCAATTGCCACAATCCGAAACGCTTTGCCCCATGCAGCCTGCGGGGCCTAGCCGTCGTCGGGCTCTTCATCCCGAAGGAATGTGTGGCCGCCGATTATGGCGGACACCTCAAAGTCGTCGTGCCAGTCAGGTGTTACGACATCGTGGGCATAATAGAACTTGGCACCGCCGGTTGCGTCCTCGCTGAGGCCGACCAGAGCCCTTACCGCCGCATCTGCGCGATGTGATGCTATCACAACCTCAATAATTTGTACTTTACTGAAAATTAAATACATTCAAATGTTTCCACTTTAGTATATAAAATATTATCAAGACTTTAAGGAATAAATATTAGTATATGTATATTAAATTGACAATCTATGGTCATTTGTTTGTTTTTGTCAGTAAAGTGCAAATTATATTCTTGACAAGACATGTGGGTTTTCAGCCTTATCCATGTTAACTTTTGCTTGTTTTGAGGTTGACTTGGATATTCACTGTAAATCCTGTTCATTTTGGGTTTCATTTATTTATTGATAATGATTTTTGGTAGTATTTAACAGATGCAAATAGCTACCACTGTTACTAATAGCACTAACAACTGCCAGAAGTACCAAGGTACCTGAGGCCAAGACGGCAGTGCACGCTCCTTCTCCATCCTAATCTATTCAAAGGTTCACTCTCTTCCCTTCCCACGAAATATAAATTACCTTTAAACTATTCTTATGACTTCTTCGGAACTCGTTCAGGAATGACCTTATTTTCGTTTGACCCCAGAAGGTAGACCCAAATGCAAAATCTTAGGCAGCTACTCATCCTTTAATCGTTAGAGGTGGCCTAGCCATCTTATTAACCTTTCTTTCATTAGTTTTAATGTTGCTTTTTACTTTCAGTTAAAATCATGAGTTTTCTTTTTTATTCAATCATTAGAAAGATCTGCATGTTATCTCTTTTAGAAACAAGATTCTTGCAAGATTTCTTAATGCATATAATCCAAAGGCTCAATCTGGGATTCTGGAGCCATAGCCCCATCCTCCCTTTGTCAACATGACACATTTTGTGACTTGTTTTCATTTACTGATAATTTAGAGAATGAATTCAATTAGACGGCAGTAACTAAAAATTAATTTTATGAATCAAATTAATAGCAGTTCCAGATCACTTAACAACCAACAATTTATGAACCGTATTTCATGCATACATGCTGTTTATGTACATGATTAACATGCGTAGCAGAAAATAAACATGAACTAATGGAAAGTTACATTGCCATCAGAGGTTCTTAATAACAAAACATGAACAACATCTGTAAATCGTTGTAATAAACAGTATTTCATGCATAAATGCTACTTATCTACATAATTTACAAGCGCTACAGTAAACACACTTGATCTAAAGTTAAAAGACATCACCATCAGAAGTTCTGAATAACAAAACATGATCAACATCAGTAAATCGCTGTAATGAACCGTATTTCATGCATAGATGCTGTCACTTACAACTCACTGCAGCACCAAAACCACCCGAGGCAAGCACAGCTGTACACACTCCTGGTCCACCCTAACCAAGTTCTAATTTCCTTTAAATCCTCCCTTACAAACTCCTCTTACCCCATTCAGGTAAGAACTGCTTTTCGTTTAGCCCTACATGGATGCCCAAATCAATAATTATGCTCGGTTGTAATTAATTGTAATTGATTGCAATAAGCTTTGTGGAACATAGGGTAAATACAGGTGACAAAACATAGGTGACATTATAGTATATACATCGTTTTTTGCCTTTTGTAGTGAATAAAAATTAAAAAGTGAAAAACATTTCCTATACTTCTACTTGTGCATGCAGATTTCCATAATTCAAATGCTCTGTCATATGGAAAAGTATCAACTCTGTAGCTGGTCTTATACAACCTTACTGTTGTATCCAAATTCTCATCTAGTCTGTTGCGAAGTTGGTTCCTGACAAAGGTCATTGTACTGAATGTGTGTTCATCTTCAACAGAACCTAATATCATAGTCAAGCACACTTTAGCCAATCTATAATACTCGCCCATAGACAGGATTAAGATTGACGAAAATTGAAACTACTGCTACTTGGGTTTATAAGAGCCTCCAAAAGATTTTGACTTTGCAAGAATTGGACACTGCATTCCTTTACTTACCCAGTTACTTTAGACTTATCCTTGGTGAAAACCCTACAAGATAACAACAAATACTTACCCAGCAGTAAATTTATAGTAAATCATACAGCTGGCTTTTGCATAAAGTGAACATACCACCAGATGCATTTTTTATGCTCTTTATGAATATAATAATCACTTCTACCTTAAATTCAAATTTAGGCACTTTTTAACCTAACCCAACCTTATTATAAATAATTTTAACACTGAGAAAATGTAGTATTATTTTGTCAAAAACAGAGTAGAGAAAACATAGTACACTTCCTTATCTATAAATTCTATATGCAATTGTACAATAATTTAAATTCAAAAGATAGAAAACTTTGAGACTTTGCGATCTTATGTGTGACAGACATGTAATCTGATGTGTTCCGAGCGATGTGTGACAGAGAGTTAAAAGAGATAGCCTACCGTGAAAGACAACACACTCACCTTTCTTGCATTATGGTATAGAATCTTTAACACATTTGTCGCTAGATTGTAAAATAAACAAAGGCAATAAAAAAGATACCCAAAAATCAATTAAAAAGGATAGTGAATATTACTTTGCACATTAACTAAATAAATTAAACCAAATACGTCGCGGGCACGTAGCATGACACGTCGCACGACGTCGCATGCGACGTCTCCGCAACGTATTTAGCGACGTCATACGAATTTCCAGAATTAGGGTTTTGCTAAGAAATTTTTGCTAGCAAATTATCCCACATGCATAACCTAACTTTTAGATTGGGGTATTAATAGATGAAACATGGGATTAATAGATGAAACAGGCGGGTTTGACCTGACAATTGGAGGAAGCCCTTGCAATAACCTATCACACGGTTGTTTCCAGATGGGTTATCGGATGGGCTTCCTGTAGTTCTTAGGTCGAATCCCCCTTGGCGTTCACGGCTGGTTATTGGGCGCTGAGTGAACTGAAACCTCGCGTCCTGGCCTATCTGGGCTGCGACATGGTTTACAACGGACGAAACACGCATTTCTATGGGCGCGGCACGCCTGATCCCCTGCGTGCAGATGTTACCCTGGCATCTTTGGAAGCCAAATCGGCGCGGCTGATGACGATCGCAGCAAAACAGCACTGCGCATGCATCAATCTGTCTGACAAGCAGGAAAGCCGACTGCTTTTTCCGAGAGTAAGTCACAAGGCACTGGTCGCTAATTTGCCGATACCCGGCTACGACCCGGAATCAGCCAAAATATTGGTTTGTCATGACCAAGTTGAATAAAAAAATTCATAACAATTCCACCTTGTTTTCTTCTCAGGCCAATTTAAAAATGCCATTTCACAAAATAAAAATAAAACAAGCAGAAGAAACATGCTGGATGGAAAAATGGAGAATTTTTTTGAATTTTAGGTAAAGTTCTAGTTTAGCTACTTTTCATTATCTTGGAAAGAGGTTGAATTAGAAAAATGAAACTTTCAGTAATGAAACTGGGGTCACAAACATACTCTGGAAACAGGCATGAACACAAGAATTTACTCCAGGGAGGGGGGGGGGCAGGAAGTACCGCATCTATGAGTCTTAAATCACAAATTTTGAGTTCTGCAGAATTTCATTTCTATACTCTATAAAATTATTAAATTATAAAAGTTAATTTGGAACTTTAAGTTTTTATGTGTTTTTCTTGATTAAGAAAATTTAGCCTTTTCCCTTTTTCTTTTTTATTAAAGAAGAAACAAAGTTTAGCTTATTCGTGCTTCAGTCCTATTTTTAACTTTATTCAAATCATTTTTTTCTTCAAGAAAAGGGGGAAAGTGTGCTGGGGCTATTACAAACGACCCATGTGTAGTAGAACCCATTTTTTACCACAAAATACAAATTACTTATAAGAAAGGACGTGGTGACCTACATAATTTAGGACCAATGCCGCATACCTTTGATCCGTATCCCAAGAGTTAGTCAGAGCATCTATTAACTACCCAAGGTAGAGTGACATTGTTGTAGGCCAAGTTGTTTTAATTTGAGATCTTGTCTTCAACATTCCTACGGTTATATTTTTCAAACAGCAGTCTTGGATACATCAGTTATGAAGCATGTAATCCTCAAATAGATGGATTTGGAGAAAAACAAAAGCCAAACAAGTTTTATTTATTAAATTGTGTCTGAAAAGACGCTCAGCTGCAGCAAACCCAAGATTTTAAGTTTCCCTCTCCCAACTCCCCCCAATGTCATCAGATCTGGTTAGGATATAAAATAAGAGGTCTGAGACACGATATCCTTCGAAAAATCAAATTTTATTAAGATCTCATCAATCGTTCGTAAGTTAAAAATACTTCATTTTTTCTATTTTTTTTTTCGAATTAACCGACCCCCCACTTTCCCCAGATGGTCAAATCAGAAAAAACTACTATTCCTAATTTAATCGGCTCCGGTCCCTGATACGCCTGCCACATTTCATCGTCCTAGCTCACCTGGAAGTGCCTAAAGTAGTAAAACCCGGATCGTACGGTTGAATTCAAGCTCAGAGAAATCCATCCCGGCATAGCCGGGCTGGGCGAGGTATTGGACGTGGGCCTGGGCAAAGGCGTTGGCAGCAAAGACCGTGCTCAAGACCAACATCAGCCGAAGAACTGTGCGCATAGCAACCTCCTGCTATCAGTCACACCCTTAAAGCATAGACCAAAAATACCCCGTAAACGTCGCAAAGTCAGAAGCTTGGCGGACTACAGGCACTGATCAGCTCACACGGTTCGCTGCCAGGATTGTGGAATCGATGCGGCTGATCGCTTTTGGTATAGTAGGCATCGCCGGCGCGGACTGACTTCACATTTAGCCCCCCCCCCCTATATATATATATATATATCAAGTTACGTTACCTGATATAGTTTATTTTTAACAATAGATTCAGAACCTTTTATCTGTTAGATTGTAAAATAAACTTGGTTTGCTGCATATCTCTATCACTAGAGATTTCAGTACAAAATTCTGTTCCGGAATCTAGATTCCGGAGCCAGAATAACATTTAAGGGTTTTTAAAAGTATGATTTCTAATTACAAGACCAAAGTTTTTGGAAGTTTTGCAATATCATTTATGCGTTGTTCTAACCCTCAGTTTTCCCAGACTTTAGGGGAAAACACACTAATCCTATTGTAAATTTTTTCTTAGTTAAGCAGGTTATTCATAGTTGCAGTGGAATGATGTTGTAAAGAAAGATTTAAGGGAAATAGGGACTTCCTGGGAGGGTGTAAAGCAGAAGGATTTGAATAGATACAGATGGAGGCGGATTATGTGTACCCTTGGTTGCCTCACAGGGCTTTGTGCTGCAGTGAGTTATTAGTAGTAGTATTGAATTTTACTACAATTGCTAGTTACAATTTTGTGCCAACATTGATACTTGTTTCCAATCAGTGAGACCATTAGGTAGTTTTCTTAATTCTGGGAACGCGTCGCCCGCGTGCCGGGCGAAGAGGGGATCGGCGAACGGATCATCCTGCGCGCAAAGGACCGCGTTCAATGCCGTTACTCTGCCGAAATTCAGGTGACGCGGGGTTGTCCCGATCTGAACACGCTCGCGGGCTGCGAGGTGGACCAGATGCCCGGGGACGCGCTGCGCTATCTGCTGCCGTCGCGCTATTGCCAGGCTGAACGGTTTGCCGCTTTCGCAAGCCGGCGTTTCGGCGATCTGGCAGGCGGCCGGAAGGTCGCGGCGATCCGCGAGTGGGTCGAGGATCGGCTGGACTATGTCGCCGGCGCTTTACGGCAAGGTAGAGAAGTGAGCAGACAGAACGCCTACATTCGCAACATGCAGAGAAACGGTACTTTCTGGACGCACAGCCATGAAGAATTTTGCGAAGCGGTAAAAGAAGCTGGTTTTGAGATAGAGCATAGCCAAATCTGCTTTCGCGGCATTAGCGATTTAGTAAGGGTACGTAAACCTTGAGTAAGGTCAGAGAATCAAATTCTAGTTATTCGTAGAGAGGTGGGCATAAATCATTCTGAGCCTATTAAACCTTGGTCTAACCCTAATTCATGCAGGTCAAGGATAAGGTTTAGGTTAAGAGCAAAACCGACTACTTAATTAATTAGATGCCTTATTTGTAACAGAACAGGCCAACTGAACTTTTAACGACAAGAGCAAGAAAGTATCAGTTGAAGCTTTTACATTTGGATAAATAGTACTCACCTCAACATATTGTTATCTTTGACTAGATTTTCACCTGTCCTTCTATTCACCAATTGTCACTCAGTCCCAAGTCGCTGTAAGTATTAATGTGCCTCAATCATAGCCCATTTATCATTGTTTTAAAGAATTGCGATTAAAGACGAATTTAAATGGTCCAAAATATTTCCGAGGGCCATAAAACGGGGTTAAGATGGCGGGTGAAATTTTAAGGAAATGTTGGGAGGTATGCCTAACACAATGAAAACAAACTTTGTGCTTGCTGTTTGTGAAAAGGGAATATCAACAGTGTCTAAGGAACGGACAAGGATTGTAAATTATGCAGTTTCCCTATTATTTACAGACAGGATTTATCATCAAACACTTCGTGGTAACGAACTGTAGTAAGGAGTGACCCGGCTCAATAGTAGCCGAAACTCTAATTAATGGAATTTGTATACTAATAATTACATAAAAAATTGTATTTTAATGCTGATTTTAAATATATAGCTTTCATCAAGATTAGTCTTACCCAACATCTTTCACCGGTACAATAAAATCACAGTTTAAAAAACACATATTTTCATTTATAAAACATTTTTAATCAACAGAAAAATATCACAAATACACTAAGAAAAAAGTCTTTCCCCCGGTAGGGTGAGGTGACCGCTGCCGGTGGCCGGACAAAGGCTGAATCTCCCCCATCCTGGGATGGAAGTGGGCGTGGTGGCGAAAACAATCTTAAAGAATGTTTTCTTTTATTTTAAAGATATATAAAAATACATTGAAAATAAAATAATTATGCGATGCATACACATGGAACATATTGATAAAAAATCTTCCCACGATAAAGCATATTGAATCTTTCCCCTGCTTTGAATCGATTATACTCGAGCCAAGTCTACCAAAAAATTCTTGGAGGCAAATCTAAACATTCGCAAACTGTATCAGGAATACTGCAGAGAACTAGCAAGAAATGATGTTAGTGTGTTCTTCAACACGCAATTTAATTTGTCATTTCATATTCCGAAAACAGATCGATATGATGTATGCGAGGAAACACGTGTAAGTGAAGAAAACAGAAATGAAATGGATCCAAAAATGAAATACAAGCATGAGGCTCATGTGAAAAGTAATATTGAGACCAAGATTGAACGTGGTGGACAAAAAATACTTAGTTAATAAATGCTCCTTGATAAAAAAAAAAACACCTCAAAAGATAACCCTTAAAGTATTAATAACATCCCACGAGTGGGTCCTCCTCAGTTACAACCAAGGATTCCCCACGGGTCCTGAAGAAACAAGTCTCGCGTGAATGCGTCATTTTTAACATAAATAGCGCCAAAGAAATTTTGAAACATCTTATTGGTGAAATTGGTTGCTAGGGGATCCCCTAGATGGAGTTGGATGCTAGAGCCTCCGTTGGACTCGGTTGCCTGGGCCCACAAGTTAAGTTGGAAGCTAGGACCCCGGGATACGGCTGAAGGGATCGGGCAAAAACACACTGGCGGTGAGTGCCGGGCGGTTTTGATAGCCCCAAGTCAAGCCGTCGCCGGCAACACACAACTCGCCAGCAACAGCTTGGGGTAACAAGTTCAGGTGTTGATCCAAAACGTAGGATTGCACGTGGGGCAATGGCGGTCCCAAGGGTGGATCCCGATCCTCGCTAGGATCGCAAACATACATCGCGGCACCAATAGAATTCTCTGTTGGGCCGTAACCATTGTGAAACTCGCGACCTGGGCCCCACTTTTTCACCAATTGCATGCCGCAACGTTCACCCATGTAGCTTCAATCATTGGGCTTCGTAAAGGTGCTATTGCTAGAGGCTGCAGTAGTGCTAGCAACCTGCTGGTCATCATTCTTCGAGCAGAAGGCCTGGTGATACAGGCTTGAACTCCATGTTGCATTCCGCCCTGCTCTGAGGGGACTACCTGCAGTCCTCAAACATTTATAGTTGTGGTGTTATGACATTGTAAATAGATATATCTGGTTGATGATTTGTATTGAGAGTAATTCAAAGGGTATCTAGAGCATAGGAAAGCTATTGATTTGTTGTGTTGCGCTTTTTAGGGCACTTGGTATTAACCAAGTGACATCTCCTTCCTTTTCAAAAACTAAATAAAAAAACAAGTTTTTTCTACTGAAAGTAAGGAGCGACATTAAAACTGAAAACGAACAGAAATTATTCCGTAAATGAAAAGAGCTATTCCTTCCTCAACGCGTCGATCTTTACGTTAAAGTTTTTTTATTATTTTGAAAAATAAGGCTCTTAGAAAGAGACAAACTTTAGCGTAAAGGGTGAGCCGTTGAGGAGGGGACAGCTCCTTTCGTATACGAAATAATTTATGTTTGTTTAAGTTTTAATGTCCTTCCGCACTTTCAGTAGAAAAAAACTTGCTATTTAATTTGAGGAGTTGGGGGGGGGGGAGTCTTAAAGTGGAGAAATCGGGATGATACTTGGTGGGAAGCATAAGCAAAAGTCCTAGATACGTGATTGACATACCAGACTGGATCTGCTCTCTTTGGGGGAGATGGGGGGGGGACCTAATTCGGTAATTCGGAAAAATGAGGCATTTTTAAATTACGAACGGGTGATTGGATTCTAATGAAATTTGATATTTAGAAGGACCTCGTGTCTCAGAACTCTTATTTTAAATCCTGGCCGGATCCGGTGGCATTGGGGGGAGTTGGAAGAGGAAACCGGAAATCTTAGAAAATGCTCATCCCCCCGGTCCTCTTTTTGATACTGACAGTATCAGGGTTTGCTCTTTGTGGCGTTTCTACGGCGATCGTTAGTGCTGGGATTGTTGGTACTGCCGGTCTCTTTGAACCCGATATTGGTGTATTGCCGTTCCTATGGGGACAAGGAGCGGGGGGTATTATGGTTTCTGTTGCCAATTTTGTTGCTACCGTCCTTTCAGACCCATCGGCCTACCAGCAAACGATCTGTGGGGACATTATCAGGGCCGGTAACGACGCAAGGCATCATGATCGTACGCTCCTTGAGGCCGAGGAACACGGCGCAATAAGTAGTACCAGTGCGCTTTATATCGTCCGATCAGTGTTTCAACTACTTTTTGTAAGCTAGTTGAATACCTTATTTTCAATGAAATTGCACTTCGATGCACTACTCCGGACGACCAGTTCGGGTTCAAAAAGCACTTAGGACGGGAACATGTTCATAGCGTTCTCGAAAATCTTCTTGTTAATGCAGATAAAGATGGTGATCTTCTCGTCTTTGGAGCGCTTGATGTTAGTAGAGCCTTAGATTCTGGCATCCATGGCCATATCCTGCTCAAAGCCCATCAGCGAGGTGTTTCCTCTTGCATCATTTCCCCTGTTTACAGGGCGGCGATGCCGGGCGAGTGGAAGAATTTGATTGGGAAGGTAACCTCCTTTGGGAATTCGAATATAACTCGCCGCAATTCCGCGCTCACCACGATATTGCACCATTGCCAAATGGTAATGTATTGATGATTGCCTGGGAGCGGAAAACCGTTAGCGAGGCAATTGCTGCCGGAAGAAATCCGGCACAGTTGGAAAACAACGGCTTGTGGCCGGAACACATTATTGAAGTGGAGCCTAACGGTGCATCCGGTGGCAACATCGTTTGGGAATGGCATGTTTGGGATCACCTCATCCAGGATTTCGATTCTACCAGGTTGAAACAAAAAGCATGGACAAAATTGGTTAACTGGCTGGTGAAATATATTGGCTCTTTGCTTATATGCGATTTGGCTAATCAGGCTTTTGATTGTGGCAAACCTCGTGTGGAATGTCATATATAATACACACACACACACATAACACATAAAATACACAGAAGAAATAAATAAAATGGGAATACTACTTAATATAATCTCAATTTATTATGTTCATTTTTACACTGATGTAATTACACTGATATTGTCATTTTTACACTGATGTAATTACACTGATATTGTCATTTTTACACTGATGTTGTTACACTGATCTTGGTATGAAGAACATTTTGATAGTTAGAATCAGGTGGCATTCTGAGAGCTGGCAACAGATATTATACTCTTTATGCCTTTCCACAGCATCTTCATGTTGCTTTTATGTTCATCAAAGTATTGATGATAATAGTTTTTCTTGCTTTCTCTTGATTCATTTACAACACGATTTCGAAATAGCTTGTATGCCTTTAGATCCTCTGCCGATTTTGTTGATTTAAACAGCTGGAATAAATTGTCTCTAATTTTCATCATTCGCAATATTCTAAAGTTAATCCATGGCTTGTTTTTTTAGTTTTTGTGCCTTTTTATTATTGTAAATAAGTTTTTTTTTTATAAATGGCAGAATCCGTGCCACACAAAGTTTCAAGGATTTTTTTTTATTGATCTGCAATAGCACGTGTCTCCGCCACTGCGTTTTCAATAATGACGCATATAAATTATTTTTTAAGATGGCGCAGAATTTAGCGCATTTAGCCGTTTTTTCAATATTGAACAAAGTGTTAAAAAATTATGAATTTCTTAAAAATTTCTTAAGGAAAGTATTGAAGATAAAGGTTCTCCTGTTGAATAATATGTTAACTAGGATTATTTTGCATATAATGAAGTAAGAATGGTTTTTTTGTTCATGGAATAAAATGAAAATAATTTGCATTCTTAGCTTTTGAAAAATCGATCCCTCTTTCTTCACTACATTTTTGTGAATGAACATAACTGATACTTCATTTTCCATTGAAGCTTTTGAATTTACCAAATGAATTCTATTACTTAGCTGGGTAAAATGTAAAAACACTACTTGGCCCACAACACGTGGTCTTTGAGAATGGTAGATCTGAAGCATAAGAATGGAAGGCTTCTTAGAAGGTTTCAAAAAAAGGTGACAAGTTATAAGTGAAGACCAGCCCAGGAAATAGTAACCAAGACTCTACAAAAAGAAATATTTTGCAGGTTTTTGGAATCAGACAATCCTTATATACCACCAAGCAAGATGAACAACTTAATTAATAATCAAGTTTCTAAAAACGCCAATGAAAAGAACGCAAATATGTCGACGCTGGAAAAAAGTACTTTACAAAAAGTGAAGAAAACGTATGTATAACAGGTGTGAATACTGGCTAAATGTGCCAATTGAATTTTAAGAAATAAGCTGCTATACTAGCAGGAAAAGCTGTGATCAGTATATTTTAGTGTTTCAGAATAGTTCTGGGTCTGTATCTATTGTGCAAAAAGAAGTTATATCCAATTTTAATAGTTTACAGTTAAATAAAATTGTTTTAATCAAAATTTTCAAAAGTTTCAGTTCACAAATCAGATTTTTTGTTAGTGCCCCCCAAAAATTACTGTATTTTATATAACTATATCTACATGCTTTTTATAATGGTAAAAATCCTATTTTGATTTTCTATAGCTGGAAGACAATAATAATATTCGCTACTACACAGTTATAGAAAAATATAGTTTATCATAAAAAAATTGATTTTGCTAGATACATTTTGCTAGCTGTTGGCTAGGATACGATACAACCTTCTGTACATACAACTTTTATTAATAAAACAAGTTTACAGTCAGTTTCGTGATCAGCAGATAGGAAAACCCAAAAAAAGCATGTTCAAACTTATTTTCACCCCTGACTTCAATTGTCCCTTTTCTTCTCTTCTTTCCCCCTTTGCACTGGTTATGGCGAGGATCATGTTCTTTATTTCGTTTTAGATGTCAGTTTTGGGATCAGCAGACGGAAAGAACCCAGGATATAAATTTCTTTGACAATGAGTGTAAAGTTATGAACATTTATTTAGATGATTTACTCGAGGCAGTTAAAAGTTACTCTTAAGTTCCACGACATTATCACATGACTCCCCATTCTTCTGCAGATGTTTCTCATCCAACCCCTCAACATATCGTCAGATTTTTCATTAACTTGAGCTGTATGCTTTACTGCTAAAATAATCCGTGTTTTTGTATAAAATCTATTTACATGCATATCAACTATTTTCTCTACTCTGAAACAGGTGGATCCATTTACATACTCTTAGATAAAAGATTAACCCCTTTCAGTAAATAGGTATTTCCCCCAGTAATAGTCTGTTCCTTCACCACCCCTGAAGAGAAGAACAATTTGCACCCCGCAAGGAAGAGATGGAGGGAATAATATAGCATTTGAAAGACCAGGAAATCGACGGACATTATTGTACAAATGCAGTGAAATCTTACAAACCTGCAGTACATTTAAAAGTTCATATCCCAAAGGAATTGCAAATTATAAAAATGATTAGCCCACATGTATAAACTAAAAAGGCCCCCACAATTTTTCCCATAGAACACTATGGCCTGCATATAAAAAACAACAAGCATTAACCCTCCAAATAGCAAAAAAGAAAGGTATACCTTACCCATTTGCAGCTCTGAAAGCAAACACAGCCAAATCACACCAAACTAAACCCTTTGTGAAACCACCCCTGAAGTACATATCGACGAACCTTTGTTTTTTTTTAACTTAAATCTGGGATCTATCTGAAGTGAATTCGGTTGATTTGCTAGAGCTTCAGCGCCAATGTATGTTTACACTTTGAACCAAAAGGAATTGGAAAGTGCCGGGAGAGCATAATCAAGGCCGTAGCCAAGGAGGAGGGAGGGTTACCGGGCTTTAAATCCCCGCGAAATTTTTGTCTGACTCGTAAAAATGTGACAAAAATGCGTATAAACAAATTTTTAATGCGTTTGAAAATTTGTATTGTAACCCCCTCCCGAACAAAAATCGTGGATACGCCATTGAGTATAATTCTTTGGAAAAAAGACTAATCGAGATACCCTGGCTCGGGGGTAGTTTTCAAACTACGTTTTGTAATTCTTTTAAATTTGTTTTCAAAATAACATATACCATTCAGAATAATTTAAATAACAGTTACTCGTGGGATTCGGCTTGAATTCAGCTAGAATTAGCCATTTTTCTCACATAATTTTTTTCTCTAAACTCGTCTTCTGATTTCTGGTTACTAAGGGCGTTGTTTCACTATTTACTGGGTTGCAGTAACTGCTGCAACTATGAACTTCTCTTAAAGTTTCAACTTATTGCCTCAAGATGTTCTTACAATGTTTTTCCCTTGCAAGTTTTTCCTTAATTACATTTCCGTTATTGAAAGAGATAATAATTTCCCAGTTTGAAAAAGCCTAGAGCTAGAAGAAATTCGGATACAAGACATACTGCATCTTGATGATAACGGGGGGTCATTTTAATACCCCCAGGCCTGTAAGTCTTCGTTTTTGACAATTTTGAGTATATATTCCATATAATAAATTTCATCACACTCCATTGGTGGAATAGCAGTGGCAAATTTAGACATATATTGAAAAAATAAATCGGAATATCCAGTAGCTTCGACTCCTGCTATTGTAAATAGTTCAAAGTCTATTACTATTATAAAGTGTTGTTATTGATGTAAGTTGCAAAATATGCTTAGTTTTGTGGTGGTTGCTATTTTTTACACTCGTCATAAAAAAGCTGCTTTTGTTTGCAGAATTTGAAGATAATCATTTACAAAATAATACAATGTCAAGCTTGGCTTGCTGACTACAAGAATAAAGATGAGCGTAATATATTTATTCAGAGATCCTGTTCAAGGAGAAAGGGGCAGGATCTGGAGGAAGCTTCACTTTCATCTGATCATATTATTTGAATAAAGATAGGATAAGACAATTACACAAATACGGAGTAGATAATTTGCATATTTTTTTCTTCAAAAAATGAAGTACAGGACGAGCAGGAATTAAAGACTTTTATCAAACATGCATTCACGGAGGGGGACATTCCGATCCGAGACACTCCACTTCCAATCTCACATACAAAGAGCACATGCTGTTAAAGATTTCTATATCACAATATATTATTTGGCTATGTCTGTAGACTCTACATGATGTTACTTTTGGGAAACCTACTTATTTCAGTATATAAATACACGGCAATTTTAAAACAAAGCTTAGTCCGTAGAGTGCGATCGATAAGACGCTTAATTACAGATTACTGCAGGGGTCCCAAGCTATGGGTCGCGTGATTTGGATTTTAATGGAGAACACCGATCTGCTTTCGAAGTATAACATTAAAATGAATCAATAGATCAGTAAGCAGAACAAGCCACATGTCACCAGCTATCTTTTGAGATGTAGTCCAAACAAATTGATTGTCATGGTTGGAACAGAACTGGTTCAGAGAGTTGTAGAAGAAGTTAATGAAGCTCACTTCTTTGGAGGGTTTGCAGACGGAACACTGGCTGTCAGCCACCACGAACGTTTAGCTGCAGATGTCCGATACGTTGATGTCGAAAGAGCCACTAAAGAGTGCTCACTCACCGTCGTTGAATTGAAGTAGAAGAGCTGGAGCGTTGGCGTTGTCTTTTGATCCAGGCTCTAAGAAAATGAAATATATAAAGTATCGGTAGACTATAGTTAAATACAATTATATAAAGGTACAGTTAATTATGATATCGGCACAGCTAATTATACATAGGGATTATTTAAGTTTAATCGGTATCATGGCTGTAGAAATAGCTGAAAGCTAGCAAGGAACAAACCATGGCAGATATTGGACACAGTTAGCTGTCAGACTCAGACTCTGATCTTCGTCTCTTACAATTTCAAATGAGAATAGGACATAGGTGTTTTTTTTTTGTAATTTTCTTTGAAAAAAGGTTTGCCCTTAAAATTTTGTCATTTTCAAGAGCTCAAAAAATGCTTAAATTTGAATTTGCAGTAGAAGCAATTATTATATTCATAAAGAACATAAAAAAAAGCATCAAGTGGTATGTTCACTTTATTCTTAAGTAAAAAAAACGAACAACAAAAAATTTACCAATTATTAGTATATGGCTGAATGATTTTTTCCCTGGATATTTAGACTAAGTGGAAGGTCACTTGTACCTGATGCTGTCCCTGCTGTTTTAGTTGGATACTGAGTTTTGTGTTATTTTCATGAAAGAAATAATTGCAATTTTGGTATTAAGGCAGGATATTTTTGTTAATACCAAGTGCCATAAAAACCGCAAACATAGCTCACGTAATATCTAAGGAAATTTTCTTCTTTTTTTTTTAGCTCAATCATACTAGAGAAACCGCCGCTTGTATTTCAATACTAGTTCCAAAAACAGGTCAATTGAAAATTTACTCCACTTTAGCGACCTAAATTAATAATCCTAGTTCAAAGGTAAACCGCATAATGAGACCAGTTTTTGCTTATTGTCTGAGATCGGCAAACTAAATACGGCATATAATCACCTTTTGCATCAATCCTTTCGCATTCTTTCATACGCATAGAATTTCTTTCATACGCAGTTTTGGCTTCTGTTTTCAAAGGTTGCTCTTAACTTACTGCTCATATCTACAAACGAATTGGTATGCCTATACGAAAAATGTGGTTTAATCTCTAGAGAAATAATGGCTGAAATGGCTGGGTAACGGCTTATGAATGATGGATGTAAGATTGGCAAAGATTGTTCGTTTTGGCCATTCGTCGGGATAAAAGAAAAGCGGGTGAACCCTGGAAGGGTTCACCCTGGAAGACATGGGAAAAGGTGATAAGGAGAAATTCAAAGGAAATCGGAAATTTATGGTAAGGGATAAAAAAAATAAAGCTTTGATTAGGTGGCGAAGGCCGTGCTGACCTCGATGGGTGCAGCCGCCGACGCCAACGCTCTCGACGTCTACCTGCGCGCCGCCGAGCGCCACGTGGCCGGTGTGGGCGTGCGCGCCACCGATCGCTCCGCGGTCGTCTGGTCGCTCGAGGACGGCAAGCTGGTTTCCCGCGACGTGCCGCCGACGGTCTACGAGCTCGAGCTCGCCAAGAAGACCGCGCACGACGCCCTGGACATCGACCCCGCCAGTGATGCTGCCAAGATCCTGTTGGCCCAGGCCTCCCTCGGCCAGGCCGCCGCGATCGTCGAAGCCGCCGCGCAGAACCCTTGGTAGCATTATTAGTAAAGAATATGGGAGCAGCAAAGATGCTAAAAGTAGAATGGCCAAGCTCAGCGTGTTTTTTTACAGTTAAAAAAAAGGTTTGGAAGAATAGGAAAATAACTCTGCAAACCAAGATTAGAACACTGGAAGGTAAAGTGATCAAATATGGCTCTGAAGCATGGGTGTTCTGAAAAGCGGATGAAGATTTACTAGATTTTTTCCCGAGAAATTCCCAATGGATTGTTCTGGGTACACGGCTGAATGACCTCATTTCATACGTTAGGCTGTACAAAAATATGGTTCAATTCTGCTTTCTTGCGAATGTTTCAGTACAACGCAGTTCCCCGCCGCAAGCGCCGGCCAGACCGCGTTGACCGAGGTCAGATAGGGGAAGTTCCAAGGCGCGATCACCGCGACCGTGCCCAAGGGCACGCGGCGGATGAAGCGGGTACAACCTTCCTTCTCACCGACCGCGACATCGGCAAGCGAGCTGTCGGCGATGGCCAGCATGTGACGCGCGCGTTCCTCAAAGCCGCCGACTTCTCCCGGAGCCTGTCCGATGGGCCGCCCCATCTGACGGGCGATCTCTTCACCGATCTCCGCCTTGCGGGCGACAAACAGATCGACGGGTATAATTTATACAGCACTGTGTAACAATTATTTGTATTAATGTTTTCTCTGTTCATTTACACGGGAATATCCAAATTGTGGAAACTACTGTTGCTTCGAGTGTTCTGGAAGTTCTGGTCCAAGTCAATATCCATAGTTATATTTTGTTGTATGGTGCCTGCCTATAGGACGAAGATGATGGAATTCATCCTCGCCCGGAAATTCGCTAAAAGGGTGGCTTAGGAGTGTGTTTTTGACATTTCAAATGTCTAATTCTCTGTGCTAAAGTGCAATCT
The DNA here is from genome assembly GCA_010016025.2 of Alatinidae sp. Z8VKAUB7J3. Classification (NCBI taxonomy): domain Eukaryota; kingdom Metazoa; phylum Cnidaria; class Cubozoa; order Carybdeida; family Alatinidae; species Alatinidae sp. Z8VKAUB7J3. Next base: position 65,265,086 of record JAAAKM020721499.1, on the reverse strand, counting down.
CTAGTCTCCTTTATTTTTCTTTTAGTTTCCTCTTTTTGCGATTGACAAATTTAACTGACATGGAAATTTTTTGTTTTTTTCGCATTGTTTTTTATTCCACTTTTGTTTTACTTAGCTTAAAATTATTTTCCACTTTGAATGATTCAGAGACCAATTTGATCAAATTAGAGAAAGTTAGAAGAGAGCATTAGTTACTGATACTTGATTATAATGTATCAACTATACAGTAGCAAAAACTTCTTGGACCTATTCTCACTTAATATTTCCCTAATTAATATCCTGTTAATTACACTCAAGAAAGTTAGAATTAACTCTCATAAATCGTCTGCTGACTGAAATTAGAGTCACCTCCTCATGTCTGATGAAAGAGGCCGAACAATCTAAATAGGATAGGATACGACCAGAAATATCTAGGCTCCTTCTAAAAGTAACAAAAACAGAGAAAAGAATTATTTTTTTCGAATAAACTGTTGTTTTAAAGTTACATGTCAAAAACCCTCCTGTATTTATCATTTCTTGGTGGATAGTCAAGTTCCCAACAGCTGCCAAAATGTCAGCTGCCTCTCTTTTGGAGAAACCACCGTGCTGATTTATACTTAATATCGAGGATGCATTTTTATACTTAATATCGATTTATACTTAATATCGAGGATGCATTTTTATAATTTTCTAGGAAAGCACATTCGTACCCACCCAAGGCATCAGGCCAAAATATCTAGGTAACAGATTTCCTCAGTTTAGTCGACAGTTCAAAAAAATGTTGCTCTGTGAATGAAATGACCAATGAAGCCCCAACAACAAGGACCCTAAATTATGCAAGTTTCTCATTATTTACAAATTGGTTTAGCAGACAGGACATGGTAGAAAAAACACGGGAATCTTGGGTCTTGGCTGTCTGATCAGTTTGAAAATTTCAGTGTTCCAGTTACCCCAAACTTTGGTTTGGGGGCCTTTTTTTCAAGGGGTCCAAAAATTGCCCTTAAAGTGGTCGGATTTATTTTCCAGATCTTCAATAATTTTATCCAAGACTTCTATTTCAGACCTCCCTAATTCATATTTTAATATTTTCTCCACTGTCCTTGTCTTCCTTTTATTTTCATATATATATATATTTTCCTTTAAAAATTTTTGTGGAAATCCCTCCTCTTTTCAACTAGACATTACACATTCCGACTAATATCCTCAACTGCGTTTCTAGCTTTCCTACCTGAGACGCCATCAGCGACTTCACAAACTATTACACTTCCATCTGCTATATTTTCAAATTTTAAACTCTCCATTTTGTATTCATTCCGTGTCAGGAGTATTTCTATCTGAACACGGACGAGATTCGCGCCCGAATGTCGAAGATTGTCAAATCGATCAACCTGTTTCCGCCGGACACCAGGGATCTGAACGGAATACGGATTACACCGTTCACGGCCGGACAGATGGGAGCAGACGAGGCGTCCAGCCCATCGATTTATCTGCATGACGTGGCATCCGAACGATTTGCCGGACGCAATGACGGAATTCTGGAGGAATCCGGCCGTGCAGTGATTGGCATTTTCATTGGACAGCACGGTGAGCCGTACCGCATGGGGTATCGGCTTGATCCGGAACCTTTTTTTCGATTTTTAAAAAAATCAAGAGAACCAAACTAAATCAAATAAAGGTCCGAAAAAAATTTGAGAACTTCTCTGATACTTATGACAGTTTAGGGGACGCTTAAAATTTGCCCTAGTTGCTACCGTGTTAATCATAACAATTTAAAGTAAGGTGTGCTCCCAGATTGGAACGCTGGACGCTACTGGGTTAAGTTAGAAATTATTAAAGTACGTGTTTAAACAGCATTTTCACCGTCTTTTGGCAAAACACCTTAAATTGAGATAAGGCAGAACACCCAAGACCATCTATTTCTGAAGTGAACAAAATCTCTAGTAAAAACATTTTAAACAAGTAAAAACAATGTGAAATCGTTTAATTGTTTTTGCAGTAAAGTGCAAATTATGTTTTGGTCTTGAGAAGGCATGGGGGTGATCAGTCCTAATCATATAAATATTTACTTATTTTGAGTTTGAATTGGTTATTTATTGTATGATTTAAATTAACAAAGTACGTTTAAAGTCTTTAAACTTTTTAAACTTTAATAAACAAAAAAACATTAAAACTTTAAGGAATATACATTAGCATATGTATACTAAACTGACAATCTACAGACATTTTTTTTTCCAGTAAAGTGCAAATTAGATGTAAGTTAGCCTATTTCTTAGGTACCTGAATAGCCCCCTAATTGTACAGTACATTCAATACCAGTCTTTTCACTAGGACGCAAAGCTGCGTTTATTCCAATTTCAATACTCAAACAAAACAGAAACTCACATTTAAAAAAGTAAAATCATTCCTCATCCACAGACTTTTATCCAAAATGTATGAAGTTAACGTAATGACACCAAGATTTCATGTTGGAAAGAGGCCAGTCTGACGCGCAGATCTTTTCATACAGAACCTGTCTAACCGGTTATTTGTCTGACGCGCAGATCTTTTCATACAAGACCTGTCAGAAGAAGCCAACCATTTTGTAATAATGGTAGAATTCTAGTTTTGTGACTTTTTGTTAAAAAAGTAGTTGATTTAGGTGAATAGATATCTCAGGAATGTATCCAGAGCCTTCATGGTTGTATTGTATTGGATTAATGATGCTTCTTGACTACTAAGGTCCCTGCATTGGCCCTGCAGTGCATTCCTGCTGCATGATTTGATTTCTGGGTCCCGTATTACCAAGCTAAGGTCAAACCCACTGCGCCACTACAGGACAAGCCTTCCTGATCTCTTGGAATGTAACCTTTTTTGAATTATTTGCCCCAGTCCTCCCTTTAGGCCTACTTAGTTCTACTAGGCTACTTTCAAAATAACATCCTCATCTAAATATTTATATAACATTGAACATCGGTTTACAAAAATGCTGACGTCATCAAATTAACTTATTTTAATACATTTTGGTGGTAGATTTTATTAGTCTTCTGACATTAGCCTACACTTTTTTAAGTTTGAATTTTAGTGAATTCCTTGCAGTGTTGCCGCTGTTTGTGCTTAACAGAACCAAAAATAAGCACAAGAGGGAAAAAAGTAAGTAGATTGGAATTAGAAACCAGAAACAAAATGTAGGTAACACAGAAGCCCAACTGAAAATCTGCATAAACTTGTCCCATAAATGAACCATGGGAAAAAACAAACAAACAAAGTAAATGCATTTGAAACCAAAAGGAAAAAAAAAAGAGTTGGCATGAAAAAACACACAAGAATCAACTATTGTAATCCTGCTAAGCAAATGCATAAATGTTATTCACAATAGAGTATGAAAATATTTAAATTTATCCTAAACCATCCAAAAGAAAAAACAAAATCTGCTAATTAGAGAAACTAACGACCAAACCTGACTAGCAACCTGGAGTTTTTGGGACCTGTTTTTTGGTATTTTTTATGGATACAACTTCGAAGCTGATCATAATTAACTGTTTTCCTCTTCCTCTAAAAATGACGGAAAAATGCAAATTCAGTCATTTAAAAGCCCCTAATAAGCAAAAGAGACTAATATTTAAATTGTTTCAGCATATTAACTAACAATCTGAAGTTTTTAACCTTAATTAATTTTAGTAAAACCCATTTTAATGTATAGCTTAGATTTTCTAGCAATGTTTGTCTTTCGCTGCAACAATTGAGGAAGTTACCCTTTCTAGAGCTTCATGATATCATCCATCCTGGGGAAGAACTAAGATAGATAGTCACGGAATAAGGGTAAAATTCAAGCAGTCTCAAGCTTTCTTCCATGATAGCTTTAGAAAGCGGGATTGAACCACACTGTTCGTACTGCCTACTGTTTGAAATACGGTTTGTCAGCCGGGTACTCAGAACAATCCGTTGGCAATTTCTCTGGAAAACATATAGTAAATTTTCATTCGCTTTTCGGAGTGCCCATGCTTGAGAGCCATATTAGAACGCTCACTGTACCGTCCAATATTTTAACCTTGGTTTGCAGACTTGTCTTCCTATTCTTCCAAACCTTTTTTTTAACTGTGAAAAACACCCTGGGCCTTGGCTATTCTAATTTTAACATCTTCACTGCTCTACGCCGGGGTAAATTTGCGGGACGACGGCAAAAGGACTTTCTCAAAGAAACTGAGGGCTTAAGCAAAATCTGCAGAGCGAGGCATTTTATTGCGAGCAACCGGAGTGTACACGAAAGTACATGAGGATTGCGAGCAAGAAAATAACAAAGCTCTTCTGGTTTTGCTTAAGTCCTAGATGGAAAAGGAGGAGCCGCATCCACAGGTTGTAACTGCGTTGGGATTACTCACCACAAAATGCGCCCCTTGCAGATTATCGACATAATCTACGGTTGCACCTTGTAGGTATTGCAGGCTCATGGCGTCTACTACTGAAACAGTTTTAATCGAAAATGACGTCGTACCTTCTATCATCTAAAATACTTTTAAATGGAAGTGACGTCACACCTTCTACCATCTGAAATGCTTTTAAATGAAAGTGACGTCATTACTTCTTTAAAGTCCATTATAGAAACTTACCAGCTTTAAGGAAAATCCTGTCAATATACATGAACACATACTTATATTGAGAAATCATTCCTTTTTGACATTTATCCCTTGCCACTGGTGGGATTGAACCCGCAAACCTCAATTCATGAGACACACCTTTATAGAATGTACTGTGCCAAGGTATGTCATTGCTTCTATTGTAACTAAATTACGGCTTGTCACCGCTGAAAGAAAAATCCTGGACAACTAAAAGTAGTTGGGTAGGTTAATCTAGAAATAGGTTCTTTATTTGATAATATTCTTAAATATCATGGTCGCTTTCCTGACAATGGTCCAAGAAATAGCCTAGGAGAGTGTATACAAATGTAAAAGAAACTATTAAAATTTTTACTCTGTTATGTGCTGAATGTTTTATAAACCAGAATAATGCCTTTTCCCACTTTATTCACTTTTTTCCATTTTTTCAAATAATGTTTGCATACAACATTGAACTGTTATGTAATTTACTAGGCTTGTGACACCCTTTATTAAACCAGAATCATATTTATTGATTAAAAAGAACGGAAAAGCAATTACAGCAGATAATTTGCCGAATTGGCGTTTCTAATGTCGTAAAAAACGTGTTATATCGCTAATTGTGTCTGCATAATAGTGAAGAAAGAGAAGTTACGTCAAGAACAAATTGGAGAAAAGTGACAAACGTATTTAAAATGCATGCAGGGGCTAAACAATAAAAAAAGGTGAGCATATAGGGACCAAACCTTTGCGGAAAGTATAATGGTTTCGGAGTTAACTAATCGAGGGGGCCAGGGTTTAAGTTGATTAAAAGGAAATAGAAGACTGGACCTTTGATGACAACTATAAACTGAATCATTAATTGAGAAACCCATGATCAGGAATTCTTTTATTTGTAAACTTATAAATGTTCAAGCTAATATAAAAGAGAATGATGAAAAGAAAAGAAAGAATTGTGATGAAATTTCTAAACTTATAAAAGTATTTCCTAAAGATATAGCAGCATTAGATAAAAGAAGTGTATTAGCAAAAGTTAGTTCACAAGGATCTGGAAGATAGAAACCTTCTGGAGGGCAAGTCCTTAAAGTTGGATTCCAAGAAGAGAAATACATGAAAGTTACTGTTTATATGAAGTAATGGTTATTATGAAGTGTACAGACGTTTTCAGGAGGGACTTTTTAGCGTTGGGATGGGGTTGGGTTTGGGGAAGGGGGTTACATGGGAGATTCTTTCCACGGAGGAGCTTATCACGAGGGAAGAGAATTTCCATGAAGGGGGAGTAGGATTTTCTAACATTATAAAAAAAAAAAAAAAATGAGAAAATAAATATTTTTTTTTCGATTGGAAGTAATGACCAGCATTAAAACTTTGAACGAACATTAAATATTACTTATATAGGTGGTTTTGTCTCCTCCACAATACCTTGCTCTTTGCTATGAAAAGATGATCGAACCCGGCATCGCTGATCTGGACAATGCCCCGTCAGGCGGCTTTGCAGGCTCCATCACGGCAGCGCTGTTCCTGCGCCGCTTTGTGGACACCGGGCGCTATACGCATTTTGACATCTACGGTTGGAACCCCTCCGCAAAACCAGCGCGCCCCAAAGGCGGGGTCGGCATGGGGGCACGCGCCATTCTGCAAGCCCTGCCTAAGGTGCTTGATCTATGAAGGACCGGCGCCTCACACCAGCCAATCAACGGGTGGCCGACCTGTCCCTGCAATCGGATTGGCCTGGCGTGACCTATGTTGCTTCAATAATATAAAACCCGTCAATTCCCCGCATGAATTTTGTTTCTGGTGCAATAGTCTTCTTTTACCATAGGACTCTTGTCACACACTATAGAAATAATTGATATTTTCGAATTTTTTAAAAACATTTTATCACGCTTTGAATAGAATAAAAATGATCTGAATGGAGTTTTAAATAGGCACATCTTACTGTTCTACAACTAATCTAACCTGAACCTGTTTAATAGATACCAAAAAGACAAAAAATATGTATTTTCTTTAATATATAAATAAATGAATTTTAAATTCTTAAAACACTGAAACACATTTACAAGGCTACGACAAAGAATTATGGAAAGCAGGCGCGCAGAACACATTATATTAAATACCTAACCCCAATCACCTCTATAAATTAAATATTTAGTTAGATTATATCTAGATTGTAGTTTATCTTACTCAAAATAAGCAAATCAAAACCGATTCCAGAGGGGCAAACCGGTTATTGGCAGGTCTTAAACAGCGTAACTCTCGAATATGTTTCGTTTAACAGACAAGTACCAAATGGGCCTTTACAGAAACTCTCTGTTGACAAATAGTTCCCATCTTAATATTTATTAAATAATTTTTTTTCGGGTTTAGTGGACATCTCCCTCCCCCTGAAACTGGTTGCTTTAGGGCTAGTCACATATTGTCACGGTGGCGTGAATATGCATAGTCTTGGCTCAAAGAAAAGTGGCATTTTCATTAAAACAATCGAATGCAAAAATTGTCCCTTGTTTATTCGTTTATGTGTTTCATTTACTAGCAAGAAAACGTATTGTGAAGTTGACATTTGTTCTTATTATTACTGTTATAAGTAATGAAGCTTCTGCTGCATAAAGTATAATAGTAACGGCTTATTCAAAATGGGATTTAGCTAGTATCAAGATTTAAATTGATACAGTGTAACAGGCAAGTGCCCATGGCAATTGATACCAGTGTGGTAAAATGTGCCTCCCCAAGGAAACTCTCTGGTGCTCATTATTACACCTAAGGGTTTTCAACCTTTTCTCCAAAAAATAACTTTATAAACTAAAAATAACTATTGTTTTTATTCGAAAAGTGAAATTTTCCCATTTCATTGTTATATTACGACTTTTGATGATAATTGAAAGCCTATTACGCTTGATGGCTGACACACGGCATTCCGGCGGGAGAAAAACACACATAAATAGCCACACAAAGTCATACAAACAGGCACAAACAAATAGTCTAACACATAGGAACGGAAAATTTACTAGTATAAATGAGTAAATAAATCTTAAAATGAGTGAAACTTAAATTGAATATGCAAATCCAGCTTGAAACAGACAAAAATCTCTACAAAAAGTTTTACCTCTTTCTAAAAGTCTAAAATCTACTGCGTCATTGGCACTTCACTGAAAACTATATGTGCTTTGAGCAGTCTTGAAAACTATAAACAAAATCAAACTGAATGTTTGATATATAAAGCTATGAATTATTAAAATATCATCTGTTCAAGATTTTATTTCACTATTTTATTTTCATTTTCTATGCTGAAATGACTGGAAAAGAAGATATTTGATTAAATACAATAAAGTTTCAACTTCGTTGTTACTTAAGTTGGAAATAATAAGCTTCTTAATAATCGAAGACTAATATTATTTTAAACTGAGAGGCTCACGAGGAGGAATATGAACGTAGGAATTATTCTCTCAATTCTGGACTTCGGAGAATTCTGCGGTTCCCCAAACATCCCTATCTTCTCAACTCAATGGTTATTAAATGATGCATGGTGCTTAAGAAATTATTTACTTTTTACTGTTTATTGCATTTTGAGGAGTCACAGATGCTTGGTAAAAAGAGTTTTCGTTTTAAAAAAGCATCTAAGCAAGACATAAAAGATAACTTTGAAACCTTTCTCCGCGTGATAAACAGCGTAATATCGATATACTTCATGGTCAGCAGATAATCTGAAACCACGCCGATGGCCGGCGCGTCGACTACTACGTAATCATAAGGCTCTTTCAGCTCCAGAAAAAGCGTTTCCATTCTCGGGCTCAACAATAATTCATGCGGATTATCCAGTACGACGTGAGAAGGGATGTAGTGCAGATTCTCCAATCCCTCGTGCGTATACATGATTTGATTGTAAAAAATGTTTTCGTCTTTTAGATAGTCGGATAAGCCCTTGTCTTCGTCGCTAATGGGTGCATGGAGACCAAAGATGAGCAGATATATAATTTTTCAAGTTTAAAGTTGAAAAATTACCATAAATAGGATAAGGCTAGCGGCCCCCGTGCCTCCTAAAGACTAAAACGTAATTTTTCACTTTACTGAAAATAGTTTTTATTTTCAACCTCCTTTTGAGGTTGATTTCGTTATTTATTATAATATATTGTCGGTTGAGTTACATTTATTTATTATTAGCAATATATGGTAGTCTTACACTTGAAAACTATTTGATTTATATTTCTGCTTACCTTGAAACACTACGGGGCTTTTTACTTTTCTTTGGAAAACGATTTTTTTCAGCCTGAGTATGCTGCAGGGAGTTGTGGAGAGGCCCTTCCGTCAGCCTACACTAGCGATTTGGATACCAATCTGATACCCGTGATGCTTACTGAATCACAGAAATTTGAAGGAACGTTTGTTGTTGAGTTGTGGTTTTATATAGTTAATAAGGATTAGTAAATTTTATTGAATATGTTCTTCCAAGTTGAATATGTTCTTCCAGTTGAATGTGTTCTATTTATACTTGCCTTCCAAGCTGAAATTTAGACTTACTGTGAAATGCTGTCTTCAGAAACAGGATTGAGTAGTTGCCATGGGTCCCCAATCAACAGAATTATAATGCGTAGATATAACTTTAGATGACACTGTGTGAAATTATTAAGGAGGCTTGTAAATGAATATCAGTGGTATTGGCTGGTGTAATTATGAAATAAGGACTGACTACTGAGTTAATTAATACTGACAGGACATCAAGCCGGTGAAATTTAATGAATTTATTTGAGAGTATTTCTGTCCAATTTCAATTTCCGTTTTTTTTTGTTTTTTTTTTACACTGATAGCTCCATAAGAGTTAGTTCTTGACAAACATTTTAATGATTTATGTTTTTTCACCCTTCCGTCTCACACTTTGAGGGGATCGGCACAAGAATCGTTCGGTCGGAACCGTATTGTTCGTCCCTTAGGTGCTTTTCGAGCTCATTTTGTATCCTCTTCAGAATGACATGACACAGTAGTTTACCGGGGACCGAAATCAAACTCATTTTTTGCCAGTTTCCTGTGATCTGGCATCACCCTTTTTGAACAGGCGTATTAGTATGCCGTGCTTTCAATGAACTGGAACCTTTTCCTTTTCCCATGTTGTAGCGAAGAAGGCGGTCCAAAACTTTATCAATGCTACAACTGTGACCTTTATCATCTCTGCTGATATACGGTTTTCTCCTGGCGATTTTGCTGTATATCTACTAACTAATCAACCAACTGATCAGACTAAGGATGACTTGTCGGGTGTTACCTAGTGTTGCCACTAAAGAGTATTGCCACGATGATGGAACTACGTGTAAGGACTTCAATGCAAAATTTTGAAATGACATTTCGAGCTTGGTGAAACGAACGCAATGGAATTTGTTTGATTGATTTTTGCGCGACACATGAGCTCACAGTTGGGGCAACATGGTTCCGAAATAAAAATATACAGAAGCATAAATGGAACTCGCTTGATGGTAAAACAAGAAAGAAAATTGACCACACATGATTTTCTCTTCCAATGCCGCCGGCGTTTCGTTGTCGGGCTGGATGAGTGGCGACCTGAATAACGCGCACCTGGTGTCGACCGCGCTGTACGAAGGATACGTGCCGCAATTCAAGACCCTGTTCGATGCCTGCGACGATGACTTCGATTGTTTTTATGCCGCTGCAGCCCGGTTGGCCGACCTGGACAAGGAAGCGCGCGACCCGGTATTAGCGACTGGCGAGCTGCGCCGGTTTGCGAGCGGCGTTGACGAGGAGTAGTTCGTTTGAGAGCCGCCGGATCTGGCCGGTCATGCGCCAGTGGAAAATTGACTGCGCAGCCAGTATAACGCCCCTCTTTTTGCGCTAAAGTTTGACTCTTTCTCTCAACTCTACTTTTTAAAACAGTAAAAAACTTTAGCGTTAAGAGCAGGGCGTTGAGGAGGAAAAGCCCCTTTCATATACGGAGTAATTTCTGTTAGTTGTAAGTTTTAATGTTGCTCTTTGCTTTAATTTAAAAAAAACCTGTTTTTTTAATTTAATTTCTGGACGTTTTTGAATTAATGCATGTTTTTATCTTGGCTCTCCGCACATAAACAATTAACACGAAATTTGCATATTAATTAATTGCAGTTAATCGGAAGGTTTTGAGAAAAAAGGACGAGGTTCGGATGGTCCACTTGTGCGAAGTGGCGGACGCTCTCGAGCTCCTTTGCAACCGCATCGCGGACGACTTCGTCGTCCACCTTCAGGAACTTGATGGCGTAGTCCTTGGCGATCGACTGCTTGCGGGCCTTGAACACGAGCCCGAACATGCCGCCACCCAGCTTGTGGACGATCTCGTACCCGGGGATGTAGCCGGGCTTGCGATAGTCACGATAGAAGCCCTCCCAGTCGATCGCCGCGTACCGGTCGTGCTCCACCGTCGGTCCCGGTTGAGGCAGTGCCATCGCCTCACGCCAGCGCGAGTCCGCATAAGGCGCGGCTTTCTTTAAATTTAATTTCGCTTTTAGAAAATAAACAGGCCGGCTTTTTTTTTATCCATTCTTAAATCATTTAATATACCTGAAGGAAAGAAAAAGAGGCATGAAGAGGAATATAACGAAAAAATTAGGTAAATATATGTCTATAGTGCGTTTCGTGTCACTAGGTATAATGGTGTTGTTGTTTTCCCCAAAACAAAAAGGCGTACCTATCACCTCTATGTCATAACTTATTTAGAGAGTGAGAAAGATTTCTCTAGTTGTTCTTCGTCTACCGGAATACCAGATACATTTGCAGAGAGGTTGGTAATTTAAATGAATAACAATGTTATTATTACATGATAACTCTTTGAATTTTTAGGTTCTGTTAGTCTATTTAGAATTGCTGTACTTTTTTGTGGCGTGCTCTTACGCCTTTTTTAGAGAACTTATTTTTTCCCTGTTGCGGGACCCGACACGAATGCCTTATCCTGCATCCAGAAGAATCCATATGTTTGACTCTACTCTGCTGCGATCTTGTGCCAGCTCTTCTGTAAGCCGAACCCAGGAGCTATCCCACCTTCTCCTGAACTTTAGAAACTGGCAAATGGGTTCGAGGTCATTTGTGACTGTTGCCATCCCGGGCACGCGAATCGGAAGCACGCAGTGGAACGATGCCCCGCTCCGGCCGAGCGAAAACCTCCCGGCCGAAGCGATGCAGGCGCGGCTGCTGCCGGGCGAGGGTGACATTCCTCTGGTCGACCTCGTTCGTACGCTCGACGAGACCGGCTCGCAGGCGCCGATCGGGGTCGAGGTGATCCGGACCGACCACGACGCGATGGCGCCGGAGGAGGTCGGGCGACGAACCGCCGCAGCGATGCGCGCGGTGCTGCGAGAAGCGAGAGGGAACGACGCGTGAGCGAACCGACGAACGCCCTGGCCGAGGATCCACACAGTACAAAAAAATTTTCAAAAACCCTTATTTCTTGTGCGGCAATTGAACCTTATTGTCGGTTGCCTTATAAATGAGGTTGCTGTCATAGTGAAACACTAGACTGGTTGACATCATCCTCCTCTTGTCACTTTTTCACATAACTTTTTGCATAGTTGGTTTTTGTCTCACAAATTTTCTTGAAAGAGCTCCATTAGGTCACGAGAGACTCCATAAATGAATGGATGTGCAATGTTGTCTTTAACAGCTTCACTGGGATCTGAAAAGCACATTGAGCTATTTGAAGTTGGTTAAAAAACATATTCAAGGATGCGTTCTGGGCAGCCCGCTTTCTATAATCGTGGGCAGCCTGCTTTCTATATTTCTATAATTGTGTTATTAAAGCATTATATTTCACCATATTTTGGTATATTTCATTATGATTAACCTAACTTTACTTCTTGAGTGTGGCTGCTATGATACATAAGTACCGTCAATTGTATGCGAGTCAGGACAGTATATATATTATATGCTGTTGATCATATGTTGCTATATATAATAAGGATACTGTTGCGAGTCAGTTACACTGTAGGAGTCGGTAATAAATTTTTGAAGATCCATACCGGAAAAATAAGAAAAGAAGGCTCATCATCATCTCAAAACTCTAAGCATTTTCCAAGATTTCCGGTTTCCTCCTCCAGCTCCCCCCAACGTCACCGGATCTGGTCAAGGTTTAAAAGCTCTAAGACACGAGTTCCTTCTAAATATCGAATTTAATTAAGATCCAATCACCTATTCGTAAGTTAAAAATACCTCACTTTTTTTAATTTTCAGAATTACTCAATTATGTCCCCCCAGTCCCCCAAAGAGATTTGATACGGTCTGGTTATGTCAATCACGTATCAATGACTTGTGCTTATTCTTTCCACAAATTTTTATCCTGGTCTCTCTTATCTAACTAATTATAAACTGGCGCAAATTGTTAGTAAGTTTATTTTTATGTAGAATTAATAAAAGTAATTGTTCAAAATTACAAAAGTAATTGTAAAAAAGGTAGTATCTGTCCAAACAATTTCTATGGTTTGATATCTGCTATTCTCCTTATTCTGGATTCTCCAGTTTAAAAAAAAAAAACAACATTAAAAAAGCATCAAATTTTTTAAATATGCATTTTTGATATGTTTTACGGGTCAAACGAATGTTATGGGGGGAGGGTTCAAACCCCCTAGCCTCCTGCCTGGAGCCTTGCAGATTCTCCCTTGAAAAAAGTTCAGGAAATATGGAACCAATAAAATATACACAAAAATACTCATGAGAAACATTCCTATCCAAATCCTGGTTCCCGGCGGTTCTCACCTTAGAAGGCATGGCAAAAGTAGCAATCATGATGAAAAAAAAAAAATGTCCTCTAGCCCTTCGTGATTTAGCGACGCCAAAGGGGAGTTAAAAAGTGATTCTAATAGCTCGTTCCAGCATATCGCTGAGGACACTATGGAACATGAGCTGAATTGAACTTTGATAGATTGCTGGTCAAGTTTACAAAAAGGGGGAAAAGCTGTGTCTTTTATCTGTTTGATCTTTTGCGTTCACTGATACGCTAAATCGGATGGTATTATTTTCGTTAAGATTCTTCTCCCTATTTTCTAAAACAAGGCAAATTTTCTTAGGCTCGTAGCTTTTGATGGGTTAGATTAAACTTGATGAAACGTATATATTTAAAATCAGGATTAAAATGTAATTCTTTTGATGTAACTATTGGCATAAAAATTCGGTTTTTTAGAGTTTCAGTTACTATTGAGCCGGGTCACTCCTTACTACAGTTCTTTATCACGAACTGTTTGATAGGAAGCCTTTTAAAGTTTAAAAACTTCAGCGTAAAGAGCAAAATATTGCGGAGCTCTCGATCCTGACTGCAACTGCACCGATCGTCGTCAGTCCCGAGCCGCATATTCGCATGTTCTCGTTGATTCGCTTCGATATGTGTGTACCGTAATCTTTCGGTGTGCCCGCATCTTTCGCCCCCGGCCGGATGTCTCCGTCCATGCTCTCTATCTGCTGCTTCCGCTTCAGTCCGCTGAAGGTGGCCGGCGTGCTTGCAGACGTATCGCGACGCAGCATCTCCGTCACCCTACCAAACAGAAGGAGGGGAGGAGAGAGACACGCGATATCAACGAAGGAGACCAGACAACAACGAAAAGGTAGTATTGTACTAATACTAATCAATAAGCTTTTATAAGTTAATTTTTGAATTTCAAAGAAAGTACTAAATAAAATATTAGTAGGCAACATCAGGGAATAGAGACCACCCGAAATATCACAAATAGCACCTATAACACAGTCAAAAATTATTTGTAGACACCCTCAATCAACTACTTTAATACTCCCATGTTTCCAGTTTCTAGTAATTTATTAATTTGTTAATTTATCCATTAAAGTGATCTTGGGGTCATTTAATATTTTTGTGTTGCGATTTTGGCACTTTTTTGCATAATGTATGGAAGCTTCTAGCTTTTATGGCCCATAATTCTAAAAAGCATAATCCGGTTCCTAATAGGTTGATATGTTTGAAACATATCATGGGAATGTAGAGGGGGGGCAGGGGGCATCTGAACCCCCTAGAATTTCAAATTTATGCTAGATATGGCTGAAAAAGCAGATGGTTGAAAAAACTGATGGTTAAAACAGTAGTTGAAAAAAGATAAATGGCTAAAAAAATAGTTAAAAGGTAGATCCTTGAAAAATACTGGAAATAAACAGCTGGATAAAAACTGAAAATAAACTAAATAAAAGTGAAACAAGAAGCAATTATACATAATGTCTTGGAAATTTTTAGCTCGTGAAAAAGAAAAAAGAAAAATTAGGCCACTACTTACATTTGCCGTGAAGGTACGGATTTGTGTTCTCTAAGAGAAAATTTTCTTGGAGGACGAGGTAACGTATGTTGTCGCCCACCACCGACTAGATGAATACTTTGTTCTGAGACATTTACCATATCCGTTCCTGAAGAAAATGACATAGTTAAAATATAAAAATAATCTTGGAGTCCATTAAATACAAATATTTTTCACGTAAAAAAATTACAATCCCTCAAATACTCACTTTTATTCAGATCAAGAAAAAGAAAGAAAGAAAGAAAGAAAGAAAGAAGGACACGTTAATAAATAAGGTAAGATTGGACAAGATAAGATTTATTCATCATGAAATGCACATACAGTATTACATTTTACTATTCCCCCAAAGGCTCTTTGGCTTGTAAAGAAGGGGGGAAGATAAACGAGTCACTTACTCACAGAGAGAAGAGCAAAAAGAAGAAGAACAAAAATACAAATAAAATAAAAATTATAGACAACAAAATTAAATAGACTAATAGATTGAACAGACTAAATTAATTAAGTAGATCAGTAGATAAAATAGACTCCAACGAAATAATAATATATATATGTATAACTAGCTGTTGGGGTGCTATTGGTGTTATAGCTGTTGAGACTAAAATGTTTCCCAATTAATCCTTTATTTGCTTGTGCTGTTCAATGATCTTGTGGCTATTAAAACAATATTTATTTGTATATTTAAATTTTAAGATATTAAAGAATCTTATTATCTAATAAAAACTATTTAATAATAAAAATAAAAAACAAGCAAAGATTAATTAAAAAAAGACTTTTCCGGGGGAAGTAAAGAGCGAAGTTGAAAATTAAAACCAACAAAAATTATTGCTTCACAGTCTATCTAACGTATATCGATAAAACTAGTACAAATAAACCAACTGGTAATAGTAGTGCTCAACTTGATTCCTTTGGCTAGTTTGGCGGCTATTCTTTTCCTTGTTGGCTACAAATTGGCTAAACCCGCTTTGTTCAAGCAAATGTACAAATTAGGACAAAGTCACTTTGTACCTTTTATGGTGACCATTTTGGGGATTGTATTAACAGATCTGTTAATGGGTATTGGAATCGGTATGGTAGTCGCTATTTTCTACATCCTGTACAACAATTACAAAAAGCCGTTCCTTTTCGAATCGGGTAAACACCTTAAAGACGGCGCTATTCGCTTACAGTTAGCAGAAGACGTTACCTTTATCAATAAAGGAATTTCTTTTAAAAGAATTTTAAAAGTATAAGCAATATCCTAAGACATGAAAAAAAGTTCAAAATTTTTTTTTAGTTCAGTTAAGAATCGCTAAAGTTATTATATAAACTGTTAAAATATTTACGGTGCCTGAGCAATAATTTTAATGTTTTAATTCAAACTAAAAATACCTGAAAATTTTAAAATTATTTTGTTTTTGTTAGCCAAAATCCACTCGCGACGTGAGTAAGCTTACAGGTTTGAACCTAACCAGTTATATAATGTCAGTAGGGAGGCCCAAAAAATTGCAATTTGCAATTGTTACAAACGATGGATCATTGATTAAAATATATAAGACGTTATTTATTTCGACTTTATGCATATGCCAACACTAAGCAAGACAAAAATAATTATCGATCCAGATTGGAGACACAAATTTTTGGCCCCGCGCCATTCTCCTAAACCGAATTTTCAAGTCCCTTTGCCCCTCTCTTCAGCACTTTTAAAGTTTCAATTCGATTGCCCCAATCGTAATGAATGTAGTGAATGGCAAATAAAAATAGCAATTGTATAATTAAGTATTTGACCATTTAATCATTATATATTTGTTTATTATTATTTCGTATTTTTGATTACTTATTCCGTTATCCTCTTTTCTTTTTTTAACCACAGCAATAGTGTTCTCCTACATAGCCCTACATACAACAACAGGAACTTCGCTTATGTTTTTCTAGCAGCTGAATTCATAATCTGTAAAAGTGAAGACTAAGTGGTCTGATTATTCAGAAACTTTTCAATTACTTCTGAGAGTAAATTTGGCCAGATTTCCAAAAAAAAATTCTCCTTAAATATGAGGTTGAAATGAGAGGCAATTATAATTTTTTTAAAACTAAAGACTCTTAAACTTACGGTTTCGGAGGGTTTAAGTATCCTTCTCTCTCCGAAAACTTCCACAGAAAGTGGAAAGTAATAATGGGGTTCACTCTTTTTTGTTTATTAAAAATATAGGAGAACCGGACATGAAAAAAATGAGGGTTTTGTTGATGTTTTTGTTTGGGGGTAAGAACTAGTGAAAACTATATTTGTCTGTTTGTTTCTACGTGCTTTCTTTATTAATAAGGTTATTGTCGAGATGCTACGTTTAATCCATAATTGTAACCTTCATATTTATTGTTATGTTGCTATGAACTGCATGTGGCTTTTGGTAGTCTTGTTTCTGCTGAGATTAAATTTTTTTATTAAATAGTTAGCAATAAGACAAATTGTTATACGCTAAACAAGACAAAGATAAGTGATAGAATAGAATATATATATATATATATAGCCCAGCTTCTGGCTAAATGAATAAACCATACAGTAATCCCAGAGACAATATTAGAATTTTCGTGAGAAGCAGAGGGTGCTAAACGTCCGAAACATTTCTGCCACTGGGCTATAGAAAAAAACTATTTTATTTAAATTCCCTTTCCCACCAAGTCGAATACAACTTTGAAGCATGCAGATTATTCAATAAAACGTACCCTTGAAGATTCCACTGCACGACAAAATTCGTGATAATTTTTGTCTTATGGTGGAAGAGTAGATGCTGAACAAACAAAAATTGGATATACATCTCTTTAGTTTTCTGGTCAGTTGGATATAAGTCATTTATTTATATAATCAGTTGGACATACGTCTGTTCACGTGAGTATGGCAAGTCTGGATATACACCACGTTACTGAAGAGCTAAGTGATGGACGAAGTATTCATTTCAGATAAAAAAGACAAAAAAAAAAAAAAAATGAAGAAAGTAAACACTAGCTGATTGACCCCAACAAGTCTTCACTCCCTGTTGACCTTGGCATATTTTGCCAAGAATTGCGGTTGACTCGATTTGCCATCAAGGGAACTAGCTTTTTACATTTCAGGTGGGGGGGGGGGGTTAACCCTCAAACTCCATGGCCAGAGGGTCTGAAAGGGAGAGGCAGTAGCCCCAATCTAATTTATAAGCCTTGACATGTCTTGTGATATAGTATTTTTAATTGTGCTCTCGTTGTGTTACAAAAAGAAGTACACTGCTCAGAATACAAATTGTTTTCAGAAAAGTGTAAATTATGTCTGACCATTCCATATTTGTGGCTTCATTTGGGGGTGGGAAGCTTTGCCCCAGAAATTTTTACTTAACAAGCACATGATCAATATTTACTTTAGTACATATTATGTTGTGTTTACAAGTTTTGTATAGACAGCCCCCCCCCCAAAAAATAGGGGAAAAATCAGGATGTGGTTCTTATTTGAAAAATCTTTTATTGCGGTTATTTTTAATAAAAAGTACATACTAAATAATTGATACTAACTTAATTTTAGGCCTTCATCTACCTTTAGACCTATAAGCAATAGTTGACCTCTATACTAAACTGAACAGTGTGTGGCCAAAGTTCACATATTATTAAATTTTAGTTTTACATTCAAGGAATTGGCCTAGTATATTATTTTGGCCACCGCTTTTCTAACAGTAGCAGTTTTAGGCCTCATAATCTGTTGGAAAACAAAAAGACAATGAAAAAATAAGTATGAAAAAGTTTTTCCAACTGAAAGTAATGAGCAACATTGAAACTTAAAATGAACAGAAATCATTAAGCATACAAGGGGTTCATCTCCTCCCAAATACCTCTATTTTTACGCTAAAGTATTTTAGTAGTTTCAACTATTTATTCTATGGCCTTTGTGATTCAGGGGTCATAATTAAAGAATTGGGACAAAATTTAAGCTTTAGTGTAAAGAGCGAGGTATTAACAAGGGGGCAAACCCCCTCGAAAAACGTAATAAAAATATACCTATATAGAAGTTCGTTATGGCATTATTGTTCTTAGTAACGCACGAGTTATATTATAGCACTGTTAGGGTTTTAATAGTCGCATCACACGTCCTTTGTGGAAAATTTATGTTCAGGTTAATTTAGTCTTCATTTTTCCCTTTTTTTCGATGTTATAAAAATTCATTTCTTCATTTATTGGAATTTTTGTCGTTTTAGCTTTGATATTCCTGGCCCTTTTGGGTCAGAGGTACTGCGTATAAACTAGTTTTGCTGGTTCTAATTTTTAAACTCATTATTTACTTAATATCTTATGACAGAAATTAAATTATCCAAAATCCCTTTTAGTATAAATGCCCCTTGCGTTGTTTTTCCGTCGTCGCGTTCAGCAGCCACATCAGCATAAAGAAGGCCATCATCGCGGTCACGAAGTCGGCATAGGCCACCTTCCACGCGCCACCGTGATGGCCATCGCCACCACTGACTTTTTTCTTCTTGATGATAATGGGCGCCACATTGCTCTGTGCGCTCATATCCACCACCACTATTTTCACCCAGTACCGGGATAGCAGCGGGGCCGTTAAACGCGGCTTAACAGTTAAATTTGCCGGCAGTTAGCGCCGCCCCCGCACCGGAAGCACGGGAGCGGCGCGGGGTCAGATGGCGCTGACTGTGGCTGTTGATACGAGCCGTCAGGGAGTAGCAAAGCTCAACCTGGTTCAGCAGGAACGATGCCCGTGTCCATGCCTCGAAGGGGTCGACGATCTCCATCTCGCCCGCGTGCTGAACAAGGATATCGCGTTGCAGTTGGACCTGATCGGTGGCCTCGTTGATCTGTTTCTGGGTAAGCCCGAGTCGTCCCTGCAAGTTGCCGATCTGGCCGGCGCCGGTTCCAATGGTTTCGATCCCGAACTCGGCGACGGCGTCACGGGCTGACGAATTGAGGTTGCTAGCGAAGAGTTCACCCGAAACCACAAGCGCCATGAAACAACAACTATTACAACCATTGCTATTCCGATCGCTCCTTTAAAAAATGTGCCTGCTAGCCTGCCTAATAGTGCTCCCCACCCTGATTTCATTGCCCTATCAACCTTCTTTTCCAAAAAGAACTCGACAAGAAATGCTCCTACAAATGCACCTATAAAAGCTCCAATTACAGCACCTATTCCAAAAAAGAATGGAATACCTAAAATACCACCTATAATTCCAAAGACAATAGAGCCTACAATAGCCTTGTTGCTTGATTTATATTTTTTAGCTTAAAATTTTTCACCTTATTTGTCATGTCTTAAAACAGATATGCCTATCAGATCGTTCGTTTGGCGCATTATGCCAAAGACTATGAATTAGCCGTCGAGTTATATGACTATTGTCGTCCTAAGACGGATAATCATCCCAGTATTATCGATTATTGGCTGATGGGGCATAAAGCGGGCGCCCTAATGGCCTTGGGCGAGCATGTAGAAGCCTCTTATCTTTTTTCGTTAATTTTTGAAAACTGTCTTAGTAAACGCGAATCCGCATATCGCAGTTTTCGGATCAATACCGACGCCGAGTGGCAGGCCTGTCTGAACAAATGTAAAGACGACCATGAAAGGGCCACGCTTTACGGCGCCGTACAACTTTCCCAAGCAGATCGAGATGCGCCGATCCTACATGGAGAAACTGGACCTGCCGCCCAACGCGCATGCCATCGAACTTGGTTCCGGCCCCGGTGATGTCACGAAAGACCTGATCACTGTAGCCGGAGCGGCTACTGCACTTGGCATCGAACCCTCACCCATCATGGTCGAGGCCGCACGCAAACGACATGCGGATCTAAAGAACCTTGCCTTTGAGGTTGGAGATGCCAAAACGACCGGCATCGAAGATCAGTCGGTCGATCTCGTGGCGCTTCATACCTGCTCATCCATTGTCCCGGTGGACGCAATGCCAAATGTATCCCAGCCATAATTCCGCGCGAAACGAGTCGGCAATCTTTCGGAAACTCGCTAGATTCGGACGGAAGGATGAACAAACCAGTCATTGCGATTACCATGGGAGACCCGGCGGGCGTGGGTCCCGAGATCTGCTTGCGAGCGTTGGAGAACGACGAGATCTTATCCCTCTGTCACCCCGTCGTGTTCGGTGACACCGAAGTCTTGCAAGCCTGCCCAGACAAACTGGATCGCCCGTTTAGCACGCCCATTCTTCCCGCCTCTTCCGAGGCGGCGCTCGCAGCCGTGACCGGCCCCAGATAAAGTATTAAATAAAAAAAACAAGTTGTTTCAACTGAAAATAAGAAGCAACATTAAAACTTGAAACGAACAGAGATTATTACGTATATCAGGGGGTTACTCCTCCAAAACACCTCGCTCTTGACTCTAAAGTCTGAATTCTGTCCCAGTTCTTCAAGAACAACTCCTGAAACACTATATTCGTTTAATTAGAACAATAAGAAGCTTTTTTTCAAAAGTACTAAAAAACCTTAGCATAAAGAGCGAGGTGTTGTGGAGGAGTAACTACTCTCGTATACGTAATAATCTATGTTCGTTTTAAGTTTTAGTGCATGACCTGTCAATTTCAGAAGAGCAATTGGCATAGGACCAAAGCCATTATGGGCTAGTATGAGGATACGCAGAGCATTGCAAAATATTACAGAAAACGTTTTCCGTATAGTAAAATTTACACCTGATCAGTGTAGACACATTAAAGTGAAAAAAAAAACAAAAAAACAAAACAAGAAAAGTAAACATAATACTAATAGCGAATTATGTTTCGATTCTTTTTCACAAAGATTTGCCTATATAGGGTCTAAATCTAATCAGGAATGTATATTCTACGTGACCCCTGGGGCTATTAATCATTTTCAAAATGACCCGTTTCATCCCGATCCCTCCAATCTAAGCGTTTTCCATGATTTTAGGTTCCCCACCCCAAACTCTCCCCAATGTCACCAGATCCGGTCGGAATTTAAAATAAGAGCTTTGAGACACGATATCCTTCTAGATATCAAATTTCATTGAGATCCGATCACCCATTCGTCAGTTAAAAATACGTCATTTTTTTCTAATTTTTCAGAATTAACCCCCCCCCCAACTACCCCAAAGACAGCGGATCCGTTCCGGTTATGTCAATCATGTATCAAGGACTTGTGCTCATTTTTCCAATCAAGTTTCATCCCGATCCCTCCGGTTCGTGGTAACGAACTGTAGTAAGGAGCGACCCGGTTCAATAGCAACTGAAACTCTAAAAAATTGAATTTTGATACCAATAGTTACATCAAAAAAATCGTATTTTAATGCTGATTTTAAATATATAACTTTCATCAAGATTAGTCTTACTTATCAAAAGTTACGAGCCTGAAAAAATTTGACTCATTTTAGAAATAGAAGAAAACGCCCCCTAAAAGTCATACAATCTTAACGAAAATCGCACCCTCACATTCAGTGTATCAGAGAACCTTAGTGTATAAGTTTCAATTGCCTTTCTAAAAAAAAATGAGTTCACACACAAATTTGTTGTCCAGAGTGGAGGCGTAAAGAAACAAATATATTTATTTTTTTTATAATTCCAATTATTTTGGAAGCGCAATTCATATATTCTTTTTCTATCATAAAATAAGTTTTTTTTTTTCAATACACACACAAAAGCGACACCTGCAGAGTCTGTGGGTACAATTGGCCTCCGCTCTGCATGATCCTATTAGTAAACCCGAGTTATACGCTATGATTGACATCAGACATGTGGGTCAGGATTTCAGAAAACGGTATTGATGCAATATTGGAATTGGAAAAACACCAAAAACCAGGTAATTTACGCGGGGCGCATGTGGGCTTCATCCTCGACGCCGGCTTCCCGACCTGGCTCCTGACCCACTGGCGCAAGGACACAGGCAACTTCGCAGCACCCGACCTGATCCGCCGCCTGACCACGGACACCGCCGACGCGGCCGGCCTGCCGATCTTTCCCGGGCTAGTGCGCTACGACGAAGCGGTCACGCAAGGGGTGATCAACCACGCCCTGCGCTTCACCGTCAGCCGCTCCCAGCGCGGCTACATCAACCCCGCGACCCAATTCGCCAGCTCGAGCACCGACCCCAACCGCCCGCCGATGGGCCTGCGCCTGCGCCTGCTAGTAGCTAGATTAATTTAGCCGCTTTTTTTTAGTTTGCACAGTTAGACGCTTGATTTTATTCTTATAGGCTAAGTCTAATATTCTGCTTATACATTACATATACAACTGAGGATTTGAGACCGTCAATCCTTGGAAACTGATACACCTTTAGCTAAAATAGTTTAAAACTTATTAAAAAAAAACTATATCCAGAGCTCTCGCAATTAACCCCTCCCGCTTCAAAATAATTTATTTAAAAATGACTACATTCTTTCATATACCATTTGGTGAAGCTTTGAATAAATTGAGCGGATTGAAGAGAAGCATGTGGACCATGGTCAGACCTATCTGGTGGCTCTATCCCAAAGGAGTGGACAAGAAAAAATTACTTGAGGAAATTGGCGCCATTTTCTAGATATGCTGTGCATAAAAAAATTTGGCTGATATCTGATTTTTTTTTCTGATATCCCATAATGACATTGACCCCCATATCAGCCTAATAATATTGGCCGGCTGATCTATTGGTCAGGCCCTAACAGGGGTGAATCTCCAGCATTTTATTGGGAGAGGGCAAAAGGGGTCTGTATCCAGATAATCAAGGGACATGGGACACATATTAATTTTTTCTCTCTACATTATAGAGATAAATAAATGTGGCAAAACCAACACTTGAGACAATACCACAAATATCAAAACTTAGCAGTATCATAATGACAGAGTGATACTTTTAAAAAGCATTAATTATTTCGATGTATAGAAATATCTTCCTTTTTTCTGACATTTTCAGAAACACAGTAGCACATTTTCCAATATCAAGGTAAAAATAATTTTCAGAACTGGTTTTGAAATATAGTAGCATCCAGCATGTGATTAATGACTGCATACTCTTTTTTAACTCACTTTTTTAGCTGAGCAATCAGTAAGGAGAGTGCATTTAGATATCTGCACAAAGAAAGTAATTTCTGTTCGTTTTAATTTTACTGTCGCTCCATACTTTTAGTTGAAAAAAACTAGTTTTTTATTTAATTGCATCAAAACAATCGCATTTTTATGCTGATTTCAAATATATAAGTTTCATCAAGTTTAGTCCTACAAATCAGAAGTTACGAGCCTGAGAAAATTTGCCCTATTTTAGAAAATAGGGGGAAACACCACTTAAAATTCATACAATCTTCACAAAAATCACACCATCAGATTCAGCGTATGAGAGAACCGTACTGTACAAGTTCCAAGATCCTATCTATAAAAATGTGGAATTTCGTATTTTTTATAATCGATAGTTTCAACTTGAAGAAAAATTTTCGCGGCTCCACAGACACCAGTTCCTCTTCCGGTTCTATTGGCTTTCACCCCGGTTCAACAGGTCCCAGTTCCCACTACGCCCGCTTCTATCCTAGTTATAAATCTAGCTCCGGTTCCTGCAGTTTCTGATCCCTCACTTCTGACCCCTCTCCTATTCCACGCTTGGAATTCAATTAATTCTCTTATCTTTTAAAAGGCCTCTACGAGGCTGTTTTATAAATAAAACCATGGCTGCGCCCACTAAGGATTCCTCACCCCGTTGTTTTTCTCATTCTTTTGTGCTCTACAATCTTCTAATAATCTGCTAGCAGATGCTAGCAAAAAAAAATCTGCCAGCTAAAAAAACAGAAGAAGAAGAAGAATTACCAAAACTGGCAAAAACGTATAACTGCTACTATATTTCTAATAACTGCTTTTCACCTTAACACTCTAAGCCTTACAAGTTGTAGCAATTGACGTAGCAGTAGTGACATGGATATATTACCTTTTTGTCAATTGATCTCCCCCTACAAGTATTATTCGGAAGTTCCAACTTAATACCCAAATCAATTCTCGGGTACGCTCCTTTGGCAGCCATCAAGTGAATATTGAGTGGCTGGTGCAAGATTAAAACGTAAAAAGTAAAATAAGGCAAGAGATAATATTAAGGCAGAAAAAATGTAACAAGGGGAAAGAAAATATAAATCTAAATGAATTTAAAGCCTGTAGCTTAACCACTAGTTGGTCGTGACATCTAGTGATGGTAGTAGTGATTCTATCTTCAAGGGATGTATTAAACCTGCTTTTTAGCAACTAGCGGGGTGAATCAATTTGGTATCGACGCTATAAGCGATTCTGGCCGGTAGGAGGTGAAAAAGATAAAAAGTAAAAAGAGACAAGAAGAAAAAATATAAATCTGTTTGAATCCAACAAAAAGGAATATCGTATACAATAATCCAATTCGAATTAAAAATGAAACATCCGAGACATAAGACCCTTCTATATATAAAGTTTCACTAAGATCCGATCCCCCATTCGTAAGACAAAGAAACCTCAATTTTCAAGTTTTCAAAGAATTCCGCTTTCCCCTCCAACTTCCTTCAATTTCACGAGATCTGTTCGGGATTTAAAATAAGAGATCTATATCATAATATCTCTCTAAATATCAAATTTCAGTAGGATCTGATCACCCGTCCGTCAGTTACAAAAACGACATTTTTTCTAATTTATCCGAATTACTGGACCACCCTTTTCAATGTTGAACCATCTGGATGATTTCCCGTTGATTTCAATGAAACATCTTCTGTTAATTAACCAAGAATGAATCCAATTTACATAAGAAGAAGGAAAACTGAGATTACGAAATTTACCGATATAGCCGAGAAACCATAACTGATCAAATGCTTTCCTAAAATCCACAAACATCGTGCAAACAGGAGAGCTATTTGACATTAAACTACCGATATCATCGAGGAAAAGTAGAAGACGTGAATGTAAACGGAATCCTTCACGAAAACCTGATTGGTTATCTGGTAATAAGCCTCTTCTCCAAAAATCCTTCTGAGAACTGAGAAATAACCGATCTTCTTCAGTCCACGCATGGGACAAAGGTACTCCCCATGCATAAACCTCCCTAAGTACTCCCCATACATAAACCTCCCTAAATACACCATTATTGCTCAGAGCCCAATAAAAATTCGCAATAATTAACAAGCTGCGTTAATCATTCAAATAATAGACAAAATATCGGTATCAAAAACCAAAAATCGGAAAAAAAAAATCAATGTCTCAGACGGAGCCGTACCCAGAATTTTTTTGCGGGGGAGGAGGTTACAGAAACATTTAGATAACATAAAAACTGTTTATAATCTAAGTCAACTGGACTCTCACCTACCCATAGCTGTCAGTTCAGGGGTACTTACTCAAAAACGAAATTAAGGACACTATCGAGAAACCATTATGCACAAGAAAGGTTTTCGAAAAATAGATTATAATCCAGATATTTAAGGATCAAAGATCAATTTTCAAGCAGCAGCCCCCTCTCCTCCACCCTTTACTTCTTATTTAATCTCCATCTTAACTAAAAGATACGAGTGTGGCTACTTTCTTCCTGTTTTCCAAAATTACCCTTTTTCATTATTTATCAGTATTTTTTGTCCGATTGTGTTTAACTAAAGGCTAAACATACACATTCATTCATATGCATAAGGATATTCAGCGTCAGATGCATACGCAAAGAAATAAATATGTAACACATGTACGAACACGGAGAGGTGAATACACGCACGTACACGGCAAAAAAAGCTTTTATTTCCGCGTTTTAACAATGATTTCTTGAGCCTAATAGATATAGAATGACGTAAAAAGAAAATGGGAAGAGTTGAGCAGCCTCAAGATAGAAAATTCAAGAAGTGACAAAGCTGCAGATGTATGATTTAGGTTCGTACATAGATTTATGCACGTTATGCTTCCATCTAGACTTGTTTATCATACCTCGCGCAGCTCGACCGCGGCAAGCTCATCCTCGAGTCGTTCCTCTGCGCCGAGCTCGCGCCGCCGCCCGATGGCATCGCGCTCGATCCGCAGGTCGACCGCCTCGAGACGGAGCCGTGCGCGAGCTGCCACCGCAGCATGGATCCCGTGGGCTATGGCTTCGAGGGCTTCGACGCGCTCGGGCGCAGCTTCGAGGTCGAGGTGCCGCGCAGGGCCGAGATCCCCCAGCTCGCGGGCCTCGACGAGCTCGCCGGCGGATTCGGCGACGCCCGGGAGCTCGCCGAGCGACTCGCGACCTCTTCCCGCGTGCGCTAAGTGACCAAAAACTGGAGGGCTCCTAGGCCCCCTCCCACGCTCATTTTCCCCAAAGTCACCGGATCAAAATTCTTAAATAGCCATTTTATTCAGCAGTCTAAAAACCTAATAACTATGTCTTTTGGGACGACTTACTCCCCCACAGCCCCTCACAGAATTGTATTTTGAGTCTTTATTTATGAGTTAATTTCTAGGTTTTTAATTTCTAGCCTTTTTTCGCTGCCCTTTTGTAGCTTCATTCTCCTCCTCACGTTGAGCAACCCTTAACTTTTGTTTTAAATTATGAGTTATGGGTTGCTGTCGATAGGCTGACGACGATGCTGAGCTGGTTCTACGAGGGCGGCGGCGCCGAGCTGTACCGCGAGCTGACCCAGGACATCATGGGCCTCGACATCGTCGGCTACATGGGTTTCCCGATGTTCGCCCAGCCGTTCGGGTGGTTCAAGGGCGAGGTCAGCACGGTGGCCGATCTTCAGGGCTTCAAGTATCGCACCGTCGGCCTTGCCGCGGACCTGATGCAGAAGCTCGGCATGTCGGTGGCGCGGCTTCCCGGCGGCGAGATCGTCCCGGCGATGGAGCGCGGTGTGATCGACGCCTTCGAGTTCAACAACCCGACCTCCGACCCCCCATTTCACGATTTTTTATTTTAAATGATTTTCTGATACTTCTCACAGAATAAGGGATATGAGAGATTTGGCCACCCCCCCCAAAAGACAACAAATTCCTGCTTACGTGCCTGCACCCAACAACTTAAGACGGTATAGCTTTTCTTTGAAGGTGTGGTTGTCTTTGGGAATTCACTGGTTGTTGATGTTCAATTTTGCATTGTTTGAAATGTACTACTGCTCTAAAAACTTCATTAGTTTTAAACGGCCTGAAGGAAAATTTTTGGTAATCGTGGTTTTTTAATTATGAATAGGCCTAAGATGGTCCAAGGTCGGGATTTGAAATAAGAGCTCTGAGACAGGAGTTCCTTCTAAATATCAAATTTCATTAAGATCCGGTCCCCCGTTCTTAAGTTAAAAATACCTCAATTTTTCTAACTTTTCCAAATTAACAACCCCCAGCTCCCCCAAAGAGAACTGATCCGTACCAATTACGTCAATCTCGTATGTATAACTTGTGCTTATTCTTCCCATCAAGTTTCATCCCGATATCTCCGCTCTAAGCGTTTTCCAAGATTTCTGTTCCCCCCCTCCAACCCTCTATGTCCCCAAAACCGATTCAAATTGAAAATGGAGCATTTGAGCGCTAGCGGCAAAGTTCAACGAGGCAATCACCTGCATTTGCCCAGTATCATGCAGCACCGCAAAGGGCTGTTCACCCCAGGCTGGATTCTGACGAATCAGACGTTCGGCCCCCAGACGCGGGAACCAGATGGACAGGATACGACGTGGTGGCATGTGGCAGCGTATGTTCACGATATGTTCCAAATAGATTTACCTTGATTCCCTTCCCGAGTCGAGGTCCTCTGGGCGCAGCCACGTAAGGAGCCAAACATGAGACCCCTTCCCTATCTTTTGATTGCCGCCCTTGGATTGGGCAGCACCGCCCTGGCTCATAAAAAAAAATATAACAAAACATTTAGATTAATTGTAAAAGATCTACTGACTTTTATTTTAAAGGAACGGTGATGAAGATAAAGGGAAACTGAAAATTTCGGATTCAATTTGCTTATAATTACTGCTAACTACACCTTCTACTTTATTTTTAATAAAAATAAAATATGAAAAATTACAAAATGATTTTAACCGTTAAATTGTTTATTTCAAATCAAGCACCCCTAAAATTTTTACGCCCCGGGCAAGTGCCTCCCACCCTGTATTCCCCTACAACTAATTGACAGGATAGTGAGTGTAAGGACTACGGTTGTATTGGGGGCGTCGTTCATGTCAGCTCCTTCGGCGCGTCCTGGGGCGGGGAGATGCGGAACACGTTGAGCGTGGCGGAGATCAGCGTGTAGTAGCCGATGACCCCCACCAGATCGACGAGCCGCTGGGTGCCCAGCACCGTTTCGGCTTCGGCGTAAAGCGCATCGGGCACATTGTTGGTGGTCAGCACGGAGATGGCGACCTGATGGGTCACGCGCTCTTCGGCAGCGGCGTAGGGCGGTTCGGCCCCGGTGCGAAGCGCCTCGACCAACTCCGGCGAGAGACCGGCCTTCAGTGCCGGCGGCTTGTGCGCGAACCTAAATAAGAAGAAGAAGAGAGAGTTTATTCTACAAATGCTCACAGTAAGAAAGATTGGCTTGGTTGCGAGGCAAACCCTCGCCCCCGTCTGCTTACGAGCCTGCTTTGTACCATAATTTCCCACTCAAGTACGACTTCTCGCTTACCAACCAAATCAAAACTAAACAAATAAAGGTAGGAAGATCATGCTTATGCGCTTTATTCACATACATTCTCAGATTATGTATCACTACAATTACAAATCATCAAAATTGGAATAAACTAAAAGTAAGAACAGCTATTCAATAAAGATCAACAATAGTTAAAATTTCCCCTCATTGAACACGCCAGGGCCGCCGGTGGCCGTGGCGCGGTTGGCCTTGTTGCCGTCAAGCGTGACGCCCTCAATGCGCAGATTGTCCGCGGCGTTCAGGCGCGTATCAAGGCCCGCCATTGTAAGCCCGGCGCTCGGCATCGCTTGAATTGCCAGGCGCGCGGAACCAGGGCCATAGAACCGGCCTCCCACGGGCGGGTACAGGCGCTGTGCAATGCCGATGGTTCCAACCAGGTCCAGCGCGTTCGGCGCGTAGTGAACTCCCCAGGCATGGTGCAACACGTCACCCCATGGAGTGCTGGCATTAACCGAACAAACCTCATAAATTGAGATTGAGCAAAGTTATGAAGCTGAAAAAAAGTTTTCCTGTTGCCTACTTCATTTAGCCTAAGCCAAAGATCTGTTTTGCAAAGTTTCACTTTCACTACACAAACATTTTTAAAAGTTATCAAAGGTGCCCTCTAGAGGGAGAAGGAGAGGAGGTAAGGGTAAAATTCTAGTTGATTGACTTCTTGCTATCTCAGAAAGGGGTTAGGTTAGGAAAATGAAACTTTCAGGGATAGGTCTATAGGCTAAAGTATATCCCAGGAAGGTATTATGAAGTACCTACCTCTACTCCTTCTCCTGGCAATGAGCGTTGGAAAACTTGACTCCCGCCGAAGCCAACGCGTCGATGTGGGGAGTTTGAACTTGGGGGTGACCATCGAAGCAGCCGATCCAATCGTTCAAATCATCAATCGAAATGAACAAGACATTCGGTCGCTCGCCGCCGGACACCGGCCCAACGCACACCAACAAAACAGCAACTGCCAAAAGTCTCATGCCACCGCTCCCTATTACCGTCTCCGACCCGACTACATTACCGTCTCCGACCCGACTACCGAGCTTCATCGATGCGGTACATTTCGCGCCATGGCAGCTGAATGCCACCATCAATGTATACAAAAGAATGTCGCCCTTATCTTACCGCACATAGGTCTTAGTGGATCAACTGAGTTTTTTACGAATAATCAATTTAGAAATTATTTTCCAAAAAAAATTTCAAATTAAAATTTTCGCCATTTATGTCTAGTTAATTTTAAATAACATAAGATAGAAGCAAAAGGTTCTATGTATATCTGACATGACGTCATTATACGTAACTATTACGACAGAGGATGCCGTCATATGTTTTAATTTTTCACTTGACGTCGTTCTCGGGTTACGCCCGAAGACACCAAAGCACAAAATCCTGAATTTCCAGGTTTCAATAAGGCGGCCCGCGATCGCAGACCCACACGATCCGCGCCGGCACGACTGGGGCGAGGTGGACACTGGCGTCGGGGACGGTCTCGGCCCAAGACCACGTCGTCGCCTCAGTGCCTTCGGGCCAATGCGAACGCGCCACGGTCACGACCCTCGGCGCCGTCGCGACTCCGCTTCTCGTGGCGACGCCGCCCATCGTCGGCTCGACGACCTGGTTCGCGGTCGCCGCACTGCCAAACGCCCCCGTCTGGGTGCTCGCGAGCTTGGGCACGCCGCCGCCAGTTCGACTAGGTTCTCAAACCGTGTGGATCGATCCCACCGGTTGCGTTGGGTGGGTCGGTTGTGTTGGGTGCGTTGGTTGCGTTGGGTGGGTCGGTTGCGTTGGGTGGTTTGGTTGTTTAGGGTGGGTCGGCTGTGTTGTGTGTGGGTGGTTTTGTGTGGGTGTGTTGGGTGTGGGTGGTTGTGTATGGGTGTGGGTGGTTGTTTATGGGTGTGTTGGGTATGGGCGGTTGTGTGTGGGTTTGTTGAGTCTGTGTGTTGTGTTGGTGGGTGTGTGTATTGGCCGGGTGGGTGTGCTTGTTGGGTGCGTGGGTGTGTAGTCTAAGCCAGCAGATCATCAGTCAGCTCAACTGAGCCGTGTCACTCCTTGCTCGCAGTTTGTTACCACGAACTGTTTGAAAAAATACATCACTTTTTACAGCAAAATGCTGAACCAACATTATCACTTCACAAGTTTCCATTCACACAATTTTCGATTCAATTTTCCACTTCACAGAACATGAGAACATGAGATATTTTTCATGAGACTGTCCATTCATTTGTAGCTAATTCGTACTAAATCGCCCAATTCAAACTATTTGATCTCTTTCTGTGCTAGCTGTCAATAATTTAGTATCTCCAAATGCAAAAGTCAAAATTCTTCCAATTTATTTGAATGAAGGTTACGCGCCATTTTCGACCGCGCGCTGGAGCGGGCCAAGATCACGCTTCGCGACGTGATGGAGATCGGCAGCCGCGAAGGGGTCCGCGAGGCGGTCGCCGCCGGCCTGGGCGTCGGCGTGGTCAGCGAAGGCGAGTTCGGCCACGACGACCGCCTCCACCAGCTGCCGGTCCGGGACTTCAAGCTTCAGGTCACCGAGTACGCCGTGTGCCTGCAGGAGCGCGCCGAGACCCCCGTGGTCAAGGCCTTCTTCGCCCTGGTGGACGAACTGGCCCAGATCTAGGACTCGTTCGCTTCACACGACCTTGAGCGTGGATCGTACCACAGCACCATAGGCGGGAACGCAATTTTGTTTGGTTGCATACCCAGCTTAGATACCAAGCTTGAGATGCTGTCAAATAAGATGAAATGATGCGGGCTATCGTACAAATGTTGAGCCAAAGCGGAATGAAAAATATCAGGCCTTTGGCGCAGCCTCGTGACCTTGTCTATTGAAGACTTATGTTCTAATAACCTCTCCACTAGTTCCTGTTGAGTTCTTCTAATATAAAAACGGCCACAATAACAGGGAATTCTATAAACACCACTACCCAGGATGGGGCTGGTTTTATATTTGCCATTGTTGAAAAAGGAATTTTTCACAACGGGCGAGAAGAATCATATGGAAAACTGTTTCCTAAAATGACCTTTTTTTTTAATTTCTCCCAGGGGGGCTCTATACTGATATCAGGTCTTCCCCCGCTGTGTTTAGATATTGCGTAAAAGACTAAATAATTAATGTCTTCTTTTCGCAAGTACACTAAAGGATCTCAATCATGTCAGCAGTTATTATTTCTCCTTGTACCAGTCACGCTAGCCAGAAACATAGGTCGATAGTAACCATAATTTACTTTGGCTAAAAGGAAAAAGTTGCGTAATAATTGTTGCGCAATACAGATCTTCAAAGACTTCACCCCACGGGGTGGATCTAGAGCAAAATCTTGGGGGAGCCCCAATGTGACAAGGGAGCCAAAGAGCAGCATATTGGGGGGGGGCTAATATGATAAAGGGGCTAATAATTCACCAAATTGACAGATTTATTCTAAAAAAATAGAGTAAAAAAGAAAAAAACAGGATAAGATGGCAAAAGAAAAAATCTTGTGGGGGGCAGGAGTCTCTCGGGGGACCTGGGTATGGGCAATCCCAGAATTCTAGTTGCATAGCCTTTCGGAATTTCCTCTTAATAGAATTTAAAAGTTATTTGTTGCCATCAAAAACCAGTAATGCAATAAAACCAGTAATTTGAAGTTTTTTTTTTTTCATATTTGTATAAAGATCTGGTAGATGGCAAAGTTTTTGAATGCTTCTATGCTAGATGATGCTTTTCCGAAGAAGAAGAAAAAATGGATCTACCTACGTTCAGAATTAAAGATGAGGGAATTGTTTCTGGGTCAGGAAATTTAAGTTTGTGGGTAAGGAAATTACAGAGAATTTAAAAGAAGGTACTTACTGTTTTCGAATATGCAAAATTCACTAATTTCTATTTTGTGAATAAAAAGTTGAGTTTACATTTACATATTTTGACATTCACCGCCTTCTTTTTTTACTTTCTCTTTCAACTGCAAGTCTGGTTTTGCGTTGCTCGGCTGGCTCCTCGACGCGTCTTCTTCTTTTACTATTTCTGTCAACTGCAAGCCTGGTTTCGCAATGCTCTTGTGAATCCTCTAAACACCTCCTTTTTTTACTTTCGCTTCCGAATGCAAGTCTGGTTTTGCGTTGCTCTGGTGGTTCCTCAGCACGCCTCCTTGTTTAACTATCTCTGTCAACTGCAAGCCTGGTTTCGCGTTGCTTTGGCGAATCCTCGACACGCCTTCTTTTTTTACTTTCTCCTTCAACAGCAAGTCTTACTTAAATTTTGTTTCGCATTTTACTAATTGATTCAACTTTTTAATTACGTTTATCTCTTAACATGTGTTTTATCATTGTAACTGTCCTGACGTGCTTATGCTAGCTTGTGTGCTATTTTAGCCAATAAGTCATATTCTATTTCTATTAAAAAATGACAGTCATAGCATGCACAATGTAGTGTTGTGCATGCACTACATGCACAATTTTACCATATTCATGATTTGGTAAAATTGTCATCGAGTCTGTTCCCACTATTTCTTCTGCTTGTTTTGAGTTTCGAGTTGTTCTGAGTTTCCTATATTCCTGATTAGGCACAAAACAGCTTCCAATTCCTGTAGTTACAGGAGGGGGATTTGAATTTTCTAGGCAATGTATGCTTGATCTTACGACAAAGTCACTGCACTCTTAGCTTTCATTTACTACTGCTACTAACAACTCACCGCAGCACCAAGCCACCTGATGCCAACACAGCTACGCACGTTCCTACCCCATCTTACTATATTCAAAGCCTCCCTTTTTAAACCCTCCCAGGAAGTTACCCTTTCCTGTAAATCTTTCTTTATGACGTCCTCCCACCCCAGACGAGGACGACCTGCTTTCCGTTTAGCCCTAGACGGTTGGCCCTTACTACAGTTCGTTACCACGAACTGTTTGAAAGTTCGTCTGAAACAGTACTATATCCGTCAGTTTTGTTATACAGGAGCATTTACTGCCAAAACTGATTCCCTGCACTTTTTAGTACTAAGGTAAATGATTACTATCCCATTATTAATACCTTCCCAGCCTAAACATGACTTAGTAGCTTCCTTATTCATCATGAGCTCTACTCCCTCTCTATGCAATCAATTATTCCTGTCTGAGTAAACAAATTCTATATCGCCTAATTTCATGCTTTCAACCCATGGGATTCAAGTTTCAGAAATTCCTTATAAGTCATGGTGTTCTGGGGCCACGCCCCGAACTCGCAGACCCGCCTCAAGGAAATGAAGACGGCAATGGAGAAGCTCGACCTGCTGGTCGTGGTGGACCCCTATCCCACCGTCTCGGCGATCCTGCACGACCGGACCGACAACACCTACCTGCTGCCAGCCGCGACCCAGTTCGAGACCCATGGCTCGGTCACCGCGTCGAACCGCTCGCTGCAATGGCGTGACAAGATCGTGGACCCGCTCTTCGAGTCCCTTCCCGACCACATCATCATGCACAAGTTCGCCACCAAGTTCGGCTTTGCGGATCGCCTGTTCCGCAAAGGATCAAACCCTGCTTGGCGACGCCTACGTCAAAAGAGGCGAACTGGAAAAAGCGCGAAACTTTTATTCCGACCTGTTGATTATGGCTCCGGATGAAACGAACGTCATCCTCTCTTTGGGAAAAGTCGAAGACAAATTGGGCAATTTTGACCAGGCTATGGGCTATTTTCAAGAAGCTTTAACCAAAGCAAATATAACCCAGGACTCCACCGCCGCTTACGCCAGTATGGAAGTCCATTACGAACGCCTGGGGCAATACAAAAAATCTTTCGAGATCAACGACAAGAGAAGAGCATTGAATAACACCATACAAGAAAAAGGATTTCAGTACTTTTCTATTTATAAAAAAGGTAACCCCCTTTCCCCAAACAAAAATCCTAGATAAAACCCTGGTTCACAGATTAAAGACACTACCATAAAGTCCATAAAAAGTCCCACTTAAACACTACCATAAAGTCCATAAAAAAGAAACCACCCCCAAAACGGGGCGTCTATGAAGCAACAGTACTTGTTGTTCGATTTTTTCTTTGATGTAAAGTAACATTTCGTTAAAAAACAGGAAATACGGCCTAATTTGTCAATAAGCGATCTATAGTTTCACCAAATAAGATATGCATGTTGACTTCTTTTTCTAATAAATGTATATCTCATATCTCATTGAAATTTGAAAGTCGATATGTGGACTCTCTCTGAAGACTTACATTATAGAGATGATTCGAACCCCGTAGATGAAAATATTATCGAAACGAATGATTTTGTTGAGATTTTGAGAGTACAGGAGGAACATGTACTCTTTCCTTGGAGGAACATGTCATGGGGGAGGAGAAATTCAATGAAGGAGAGCAGGATTTTCAAGCATTATTATAAAAAAAAACTATAAAAAATAAATATGAAAAAGTTTTTTCAACTGAAAGTAAGGAGCAGCATTAAAACTTAACTACTTCTTTTGCCAATACTTCTAAGGTTAAGGGCATTAAGGTTAAAAAAATATTTTCACTTTTATAACTTTAATAAATCAAATATTATTAACATTTTAAGTAATAAATATCAGTTATATGTATATTAAACTGTCAATGCACACTCAGTTGTATTTTTTCAGTAAAGTGCAAATTATGTTCTGGCCTTAGGAAAGTGTAGGGGTTTTGAGCCCTACTCATGTTTAATTTCTACTTGTTTTTACTCGGTTATTTGTTGTAATTTCTGTTTTTTTGTGTTTCATTTATTTATCGATGCTGACTTGTAGTAGTTTTAAACCTTGTGAAATTTCACAGGAATGTGATAATTCAGACCTAGAACGACGAAAATTAATATCAATGAACAAATTAAACCCAAACGGACAGAATTTAAAATGAGTAATTAAACCAAAAATAAAGATAATAGGTACTTCTAAAGATAAATAAATTAACTTTAACTCTAGAAGGTACATAAATTCTAATGAACAATCAAATCAAACTTGAATCGAACAGAAATTCCCTCAAACACAAGTATGGCCACCACTACTTTAGCCCTTTCAAGCCAGAGCAGTATTCAGTGTTTTACTGAGAAAAACAATTTAACATTCGCCAAATAAAAAAAAAAATTTTAAACTGAAAATAAGGAGCGATATTAAAACTTAAAAAGAACAGAAATTACTCCATATATGAAAGGGGCTCTTCCCTCCTCAATGCCTCGCTCTTTACGCTAAATTTTGACTCTTTCTCTCAACTTTACTTTTTAAAATAGTAAAAAACTTCAGCGTAAAGAGTGGCGCGTTGAGGAGGGAACACTCCCTTTCATATACGGAGTAGTTTCTGTTCGTTTCAAGTTTTAATATCACTCCTTACTTTCAGTTGAAAATAAACTTGTTTTTTTTTTTATTTGATTTCTGAACGTTTTTGAACAAAAAACGAAGTTCTCCATCTTGGAAGCGCTTCAGAATCCTCCTGTGCCTTATGCCGTTGAACGCGCCCGTATGATTTTTACCACGGGTACAGGAGTACGGTATGGCGCACGAACAAACAAACAAGACGGCCCCGTTCGATTCTATCGAAGCAGCTGTTGAGGATATTCGGCGAGGGCGGTTAGTCATTGTCGTTGACGATGAGGACCGTGAGAACGAAGGCGACTTTGTGGGCGCAGCCCAGATGATTACGCCTGAGTTGGTCAACTTCATGGCGAGCGAAGGGCGGGGTCTGATCTGCGTCCCCATCCTGAGCTCCTCTAATTTGGCGAGATCTCGCACTGCACCTTTATCAGCACTGGTCGCCAATAATGCATAGGCTTTCAGCGCGTAAGAAACCACACGCTCGCGATCACGTGGTTTAAACGCATCTTTGCCACGCGCCAGCTGCTTTTCTTTACGCAATGCCAATTCAGTATCATCCAACAGCACATCTATAGAGCGTGCATGAATATCAATAGCAACTAGGTCGCCATTTTCGATCAATGCTAATGTGCCTCCACTTGCCGCTTCGGGGGATGCATGCCCAATAGATAAACCCGAGGTACCACCTGAAAATCGCCATGCACTGACTTATCCCTTCGCATCATGTGTGATCGTACCGGACTGTTATCAGAGCTGGTTGCCAAGAAAAAAGCATATTCGATATGCTGGTTATCATGAGTTATCTTATTTACACCCTGATTATTTCAAACCCGATAAAGCTTTGGCACAGGAAAATGGTCTGGCTGTTGAAGGTGATACGTTTTTGGTTCGTACTGTATCCTGGCAGGCAAATCATGATCTAGGTGAAAAGGCCTGGGGCACTGCTCTGCTGGAACAACTAGTGGAGAGACTATCTTCGCAAGGAAAGGTATTGATTTCGTCTGAATCCCCGGCGTAGCCTGCCTGCGCACAGCAGGCTATCTTTTGCCCCAGGTGTTTTTGCCATCAGCATGTCGCGGCCGCCGCGCCGCCGGGAGATCCGTATGACCAACGTTCTGTTCGAAGCACGCGGCCAGATTGCCCATGTCACCATCAACCGGCCGGAGCGCCTGAATGCCTGTGACGCGGAGACCTATGCCGCGCTCGCGGAAACGTGGACCAAAGTCGGCGCCGATCCGGCGCTGCGCGTCGGCATTCTGACCGGCACCGGCGAGCGCGCGTTCTGTGCCGGCAGTGACATTCGCGCCAAATCGTTTGGCGACAAGATTGCACGCTTAGGCGCCCATGTGGCCCCTCTAGGCATTCACTTTTATCAGGGAGAGCAATTCCCGGCTGAGTATAAAAACAAGCTATTTGTGGCGGAGCACGGCTCCTGGAATCGTTCTTCCAAAGTGGGCTATCGAGTCATGATGGCCACCACCACAGAAACCGGTGTAGAAAAATATGAAACCTTTATCGATGGCTGGTTGCAACCTGGCGACGAAGTATGGGGTAGACCTGTGGCATTCTTACCCATGCCCGATGGCAGCCTGCTAATTTCGGATGATTTTGCCGATGCCATTTACAGAGTGACTTACGCTTCCCGGTGTATTGGAAGGTCACCTAACCTTTCAATGTTCCCGAAATACTCCCGCCGGAGGCGCTGAACGCCGGCCTCTGGCACCCCAACCGACACTTACAGACCAAAGGTTCCCCAGATGATCCCAACGTCCTACCCGTCCAAAGAAGAAATCGCCCGCCTCTCTGCCCGGATGCTGCTGGAAATCGGCGCGGTGAATTTCAACGCGCGTGAGCCCTATACGCTGGCCTCCGGCCTGCCCTCGCCCAGCTATGTTGACTGCCGCAAACTGATCTCTTTCCCGCGCATCCGCACCACCTTGATGGATTTCCAGAAGTACATCAAAGTGATAAATACTATGTACTAGAACAATATTGTCGCGGTGAGAAAAGAAAATTAGAAAATAGTTTGGTGTTGAATCAGGAGTTATTCAGGGTTGTGACCTATCCCCGTTTACGTGGATAGATTTCGGGAAAAAGCCTCCATAAACAATATACTAGACAACGAGTGGCAAATAATAATAAACTAAACAGAAGTATGCGGATAAGTTACTGAAAACTTATTAGCTAGGTTATTCATTATTATGTTGATAATCACTGAAAAAGAGAATAGATTAAATACGGAAATAAATGATTTCGAAGAATATTCCTGATGAACTGAAAATAATTAAAAAGTATATCATGACCTCTCTTTCATTTATTTTTACTTCCTGATGAACTGAAAATAATTAAAAAGTATATCATGACCTCTCTTTCATTTATTTTTACTTCCTGATGAACAGAAAAATATTTAAAAGAGTATATCATGACCTTCCCTTCGTTACTGCACAGCAATATAAGTTTCAATGCTTTGTTTCCAAACGAGTCCTGCAGCATTGTTGGACTTTGTATTCAAGTTTCAAGATGTTATTTGCTTATGACTCATAAATACAACTTATAAACAAGAAACCTTAACCTACAAATAAAAGAATGTTATTGATAACCCAGCTCTACTGGGGAAGGCCCTATTTTATTGCAATCATCTGGAGCTAGTTCAACAACTAGTATCATGGGCATAGCTAAAAAAGAATGGGAGTAAATGATTACCTGGAAAAGGAAGCATTGGTCAATTATCATTTCATCAGTGTGATAACCCTGACGCCAAAGTGTATAAAATCGTAGTAAAGAAACAGATAGAAAATTATTTTTGACCATATCCAAATTAGCAAAATCTGGTATTTTGGTTTCTGAATCTTTCGCAAAATGATGTTGATACATGCGGAACTTGGCTAGAAAGATTCGTAAAAAATTAAAAGTGCTAGTTGCCTTTTTAATTTCATTAAAATCGATTAACTGATTAAAATCGGAGGGCAACTAGTCTTCCTGCCCCGCTCTTTTTTTCTCAAAATCATTCGATCAAAATTATGAGAAAGCCATGTAGCCAAAAAAAGTATGCAAATTTCGTTTTAATTATTCCTCTGCTTAAAGCCAAAATCAAAACATGCATTGATTCAAAAACGTTCAGAAATTAATAAAAAAAAACAAGTTGTTTTAACTGAAAGTAAGGAGCGACATTAAAACTTAAAACGAACAAAAATTATTTCGTAAAGGCTCTTTTCCTATGTCAAAAGTTTTAGTTTTTGAGGGTAATAGCTTTGTCGGTGGATAAAATGAAGATATTATACAATTTTATGATTGCATATGGTAAAGAATGTGATTAAAGGCTCTTTTTGTATTTCTAAAGTTTTAGTTTTCGAGGATAATAGCTAAGTATGTTGAAAAAATGAAGATATTGGACTATTTTATGATTGTAAATGGTAAAGAATGTGATTAAACGCTCTTTTCTTATTTCAAAAGTTTTAGTTTTCGAGGGTAATAGCTAAGTATGTTGAAAAAATCAAGATATTAGACTATTTTATGGCGGGTTGGATTTCAAGCTTAGATAATTACTGTTTTCAACCAACAAGGTTATTATGTTCAAATCTGATTTGGACATAATAAATATGAACATGGGGAGAAATCTGGTCTGCGCATAAAATTCTAGGTTTTGGACTTCTGTCTCAAATTTTAAGCAGGGTACACTATTTTTTTATTAAACCCAATCTTTGGTTTATATTCTCTGCAAACGAACATTGGTAAAATTCTAGTTAATTGACTTCTTGCTATCTCGGAAAAGGTTTAGGTTAGGAAAATTAAATTTTCAGGGATGGGTCTACAGGCTAAATTATGTCCGAAAAGCATAGCTACTACTACTACTTGTAATAATTCACCGCAGCATTAAGCCACCTGAGGCTCCTTCTCCGTCCCAATCTATTGAAAGCCTCTGTCATGAATCACCTATGTAAATTATACTTCTAGCCTAATCCCTTTTCATGTCAAGTCTTTGTCTGTGGGTTACTGCGTAAGTGAGTGCCGAGATACTGAACTCTTACTGTAATAAATTTTTATTTGATTCATTTTGTTAGTTGCGATTTGTCTGTTTAAGAATAAAGAAGGGATTTTCGGTATTTGGATACTTTATTGGGATAGGGAGAAATTATTCGGCCCCAGTAATATTTCTGTATTATTATTGTTGCTATAATAATTATGAACAAATATTAAAATTCCAAAAAAGTGGCTCCCAAGATGGTTAAGTAATATTTCTGAATTATTGTTGTTGCTGTAATAATTAGGAACAAATATGAAAATTATAAAAAGCGGTTCCCAAGATGGCTACGTAATATTTCTGTATTATCGTCGTTGCTATAGTAATTATGAAAAATATGAAAATTCTTAAAAAAGTGGCTCCCAAGATGACTAAGTAATATTTCTGTATTATTGTTGTTGCTATAAAAATTATGAACAAATATGAAAATTCCATTGACTTTATGAGATGTTTCCCCTTTTTTCAAAATCAGGCAAATTTTCTCAGGCTCGTAGCTTTTGAAAGGTAACATTAAACTTGACAAATTCTTATAATTAAGCATCAGCAAAAAAAACCATTCTTCTGTTATATTTTTGGTTGTCAAATTCTGTTGTTAGAGCTTCGGTTACAATTGAACCGAGTTGATCCTTACTTAAAGTTTACTACCCCAAACTGTGTGAAAAGAGCCATACACAAGAATATATTATAAAACATGAACATTAGACAAATACTTGGAAGAAACAAAAATTAAATGGATACTAAAAACGTTCAAGTAATCATCCAAGTACTCCAGCGCCGCTTGACGATCGGCGACGTCGTACCACGGACGGTCGGGGGCAAAGTCCCGCGATGACCCGGGCAGACGATTCATCCAATTGGCCGTGTTCATTCGAAACGAATCCCAACGGCCATGCCAAGCGGAAAACGGACGATCCCGCTCCAACACGATGTGCTCGATTCCCGCCCCCGCAAGAAAATAGCTCAACGACAAACCCGCCTGACCACCACCCACGATCACGACGTCAAAGCACTGCGAATCGACAAGACGGCCGGAGGTCAAATTGAGAACTCAGCGAGCAAGTATCTAACCCTAGCGGAGCTTTTAAATGTGTAATTGGACCGGTTACCCCTGACTCCATGAACGAAAATGGGACCCGACACCTCCAGCTGTGCGCTTTGCACGAGCTGGTCATTGCCAACATCTTGGTTCAAAGGAAAGATATCTATATACCAACATGGCATAGCAATGACAGACGAGCGTGGACGATAATCAACTACATCATAGTCAACCAAAGATGGCGTTCATCAGTTACGAATTGTAGAACATATCTTTGCGCTGAGTTAGGGAATACTGACCATAGATTACTTGCCACGAACTTCCACCTGCGTCTTACAGACAAAATAAAAAAACAGCATCAAGTGGTATGTTCACTTTATTTGTATGTTGGACTCTCAATATTTACTGTTTTATTATGTTTAACAAGTATTTGTGATTTTTTCAAAAAATTTATCAGGGTTTTTGGTAACCATTTCCTACTAACCAATGAACAAGGTGTCTCTTTAAGGACTCAAAATAAAATTTAAAAATGAGGCAAATAAAATGGGCTATTTGTGAAGGGCATAAATATATGAATAGGTTCATAAGACAAAAGTAATGAAAAGTATTGAAAAAAAACTGATATTTACAAGAAACTTTTATAGACAGCGACCCGAGTGCGTGCTGGGCCCCGGGTCAGGCGTCCGGGATCAGTCGGTGCCGGAGTCGAAGGCCGCACCCTCGGAGGCGGAGTCGACGGCATCCGCCAGGGTCTCATCGGCCTCGGAGATCGATCCGTGGACCGACTCGGTGATCTCGCTCGACTCGCCGGCCGTCACGCGACCCACGAGCTCGCCGGTCGCGCCACCCACGAGGCCGAGTCCCGCGTACTGCTCCAGACGTGCGCGCGAATCGGCGATGTCGAGGTTGCGCATGGTGAGCTGGCCGATGCGGTCGACCGGTCCGAATGCGGCATCGCCGACATGTTGCGGTCCGCCGGCTTGACGCCGTTCATGCTCTTGCCCTTGATCGCGATCTCGCCGGAGGTAATGTCCTCCAGACCCGCAATCATGTTGAGCAGGGTGGACTTGCCGCAGCCGGACGGTCCGACGAGCACGAGGAACTCGCCCTCTTCGATGGAGATGTCGGTTTCATGCAGGACCCGCAAGGATCCATAAGACTTGGTCGCCTGCTTGATGTCGAGAAAGCCCATTGTCTTATCCTTTTACTGAGCCTGCCATCAGACCACGCACGAAGTAGCGGCCCGCGACGATGTAGACGAGAAGGGTTGGCAGCCGCCGCTCTTCGAACCACGGAAGTGGCCGCATCGGGAAGCTTGGAATCACTCGCGCCTTCACTGCGCCATCCCTTCCGCACGCGACGACACGCGAGCACCAGAAAGATCCAAACCATCCCCACATTGATCCCGATCGATGCCCAATACCAAACGGCCCCTCGAAGGTAAGACGATTCAAAAGCCATTGTCATAGCAAAAGGTAAGCTATGAACGAGAAACGGAGCTGAAGAAGCCCCCGCCTGAGCCGGACTGGAAATACTGAGCAAAAAGGCTACAAACGGCCCCCAACCAAAGACTGCGAGCAATACAAAAATGTTAATTTGTTTTATTGTCTTTTTTTTCAAGGTGTGACCCAGTGGTCCTAAAATGTCGCAAGAGGGCTCATTCTAACGTAAATTACAAGTTCTAGTGTCCTTTTAAGTGACCAAAGAAATTAGAGGGCACCTAGGCTCCCTCCCATGCACATTTTTTCCTAAGTCACCAGATCAAATTTCTTAGATAGCCATTTTATTCAGCATAGTAAAAAAAAACACCTAAAAACTGTGTCTTTGGGGGCGACTTACTCCCCCACAGTCCCCATGGGAGAGGCTGCAAGTTATAAACCTTGGCCAGTGTTTACACATAGACTCTTGGCTCTTGGCTCTTTCGACCTTGTCACAATTGCCATATGAGCTCTTAGCTCTTGTTGTTATTGAACTTTGGCAAAGCGAAGAGTTAATTAATTTGCACAAAAGAAAAATGATCGGAAATATCGAAATCGATTTAACAAATATAGAAAGTGAAAACATCGATAAATAGTTTAATCAAATTATCGCCCAACACTTACAATTTAAAGCAAAAGATCTCATCGTAAACCTCATGTAATCAAACAGGTCGTTGTAACGAACTGTAAGTAAGGGGCGACCCGGCTCAATAGTAACCGGAACTTTAAAACATGGACCTTTTTATTGAGAGTGAATAGATATAAAATTATTTAACTGAATATTTCGAACACATATACACGTGTTCATCATCAGCAGTAAAACTCTTTTAAAAGGTTTCATCCCTATTTTGAACTGTTTTACTTTTACAATTGTCAACTTTGTTTTGTAACATTGTGACGGTTTTGCCTAACACTGCTAATGATGGGGCATCACATGATCCCCCAAGACTCTTCGTATGAAAACTTCATATCCACTCTTAATACCCAAATCTATCACAAAGATTGGAGCCATCAGAGGAGATCAATATTTCCACAGAACAAAATTCAATATGCTGATGATATGGCCACCACTTCAAGAAAGATTTCTCGGCAAGTATCATTTCTATTTTTCTGAAAAAGTTAACAATCGTTTTTCAGCAGATCGTCCATACATTACAACAAAAATCAAGGCACTAAGCAGTAAAATCAGACAACTCTTCTGGGAAAACTATACACAGAAGTGACTACCTTGAAGAATAAAATCAGAGGAATGACACGCCAGTCAGCGGCAGTACACAACCAAATGGAAATATCTCATTTATTAGATTCTAAACCTGGATAGTGGTATAAAAGGATAAAGCAAATGACGGGTAAAATGCAGACGTGGCATTTGGGGCATTCAGGAATTCTAGCATTTTTCTTACATTGATTTTACTAGCAATTTCCTTGCTATCAATCAAAGTGAAACAAAATATCTCACAATATGACTTATAATCTTGGGAAAAGCGAAACAAAATTTTCCTTCTTTTAAGTGAGTTTTGTTTTAGTTTTGTATAAAAAAAGACTTTTTTTAAGTTCTGATACAAACAACCCTGGTAATGTATATTGTATAACAAACAAGTTATGAGACAAACAACCGTTGT
The DNA here is from genome assembly GCA_010016025.2 of Alatinidae sp. Z8VKAUB7J3. NCBI lineage: Eukaryota > Metazoa > Cnidaria > Cubozoa > Carybdeida > Alatinidae > Alatinidae sp. Z8VKAUB7J3. Next base: position 65,220,343 of record JAAAKM020721499.1, on the reverse strand, counting down.
ACAAACAATCTTATTTCTTTAATAACAATAAAAAGCTGAAACGATAAACAACAATTCACGACGGAATGTTTGTGAATATGAAGCCCGACTTCGCGATAAATCCAGAAACAAGGAAGCAAGGCCGCCAATCCCTCTTCGTAGGTTTTGTGATTGACTGAATTCATTAAGAAATTGGTGTATCCAAAGCAATTAGGTTGTTCGGGAAGGTCAGGTTTAATTCCAAAATGTTCGAAGTAAAATTCATGCAATCCTCGTTCGGCAATGATCGCTCCCTTAGAAAATTCAAGCAACAGAACCAAGTCAGCCGGATTGGGAGCCTTCGATGCCGAAATAGCAAGAGCTCTAGCAAACTTTTAAGAATCAATACGTTTTGTGACGAGGGAGCAAATACCCCATCTAGGAAAGGTCCCTCCTAAGCAGATATCATGTGGGAAGAGGGGGGGGGTTGAAATTGAAAAAAGAAAACAAAATGTATGAAGTAACGGGGTAAAAAGTAGAGCATTGAAATATTATTCGGTGCAGGGTAGTACCATTTTTGCTTGTTTTTTTACTCTTAAACTCATCTTAAAGCTCAATGGCCCTCCAAAAAGCTAACAAAGATTGTACGTTTTAAGTTGTTAAATAGTTTTTGCTGTTATTCTATTAGCTGTAAAAATATTTTAAAATATCTTCGAAAAACCAGAAACAAAAAGTATGACAAAAACAGGGTACTGAATAGAGTAAGATCTGGATGGCCAGCGCGCATTCAAGACGTTACACACATAGCTAGAAATCTATGGTTCTATTGAATTGTAGGTTAGAGTCTCCCACAGTGGTGGGTACTAGTAGTAAACCAATAACCCGTTCTACTAGAGTAGTGTATTAATAGGGTTGCACATTTATTATTATCATGTGATTCATAGACTCCTCCATGATCATCAAAAAACGCCAGCCTCTACCCCACTACAGTAGCTATGCTCTCGAAAAGGTAGGGGAATGAGAAGAAATAAATGCAGTGGCGATTAACAACGGTGCTGTCAGCCGATGACGCGCGTGCGGGTGATGAATTTGGTGGCAACGTAGCGACCGATGGGGAAACGGTTGTCGTCGGCGCCAGGCTTCGTGACGATCTGGGTTCCGATTCCGGGGCCGTTTACGTGTTTGCAGGCGAAGACGCACGTTGGGCGCAACGCCAGAAGCTCAGGGCTGCCGAAAGTGCCGCCGGTGACCAGTTTGGTTACAGCGTTGCCGTTTCGGGTCTCTTCATCATCGTCGGCGCACCGCGACACGATGCACTCGGCGAAGATTCGGGGGCAGCCTATGTTTCGCACCCGAGGTACCGTAATCTGGACCGGTAGACACCGATAGCAATAGCCAAGATAGGAAGCCCGACCTAGATCTTTATGGCAATGGTGCTCGTTTTTACATGCCAGAGGTCGGGCGCTTCCTCCAAATTGACCCCGTGCGCCAATTCTCGAATCCCTACTCATATGGAGGAAATAATCCAATGAATGGGATCGATCCTGATGGCCGGAAGTTTCTCATTCAAAATCTTGGGGATTTGACGGACGAAGAATTTAAACTGTACTTAGATATCGTCATTAACTATTTGAAGGAGAAGGGTTTTTGGAACGAAAAACAATTGCCAATCTCGAAATTGACACAGATCTTCAGCTATTCGATCGCAGTAGCCGGTCACCGACTCTGACGCAGGCGGGTCGTTCGCTGTTGCCATATGCCAGGGGTATTCTGCGCGGAAATCAGGAGTTTTTCGCCAAGGCAACGTCGATGGCCGAGGGGGTGGAAGACAACCTTTGCATCGCCATCGAGCAAGGCATCAATTTGGCGCCGGTCTTGGAGATGCTTTGCGCGTTCTCTGAACATTTCCCGAACGTATCACTAGAAGTTCTGACGACGGGCCCCAACGATACGGCGGCGCTTCTTAAGGAGGGCGTGATGGCGGTCGCGACACCGAGCGCGGCGGTCACGCCGATCAAGGCGTTCGTGCGGAGCTGAGCCTCCGTTCCCGCCCCTCGCGTGGTCGGGTTGGGGTCGCTCTTGAACGCGTCGTTGCGGTCGAGCGTGTCGACCGCCGACCACGTGAGCACGCCGCCCGCGACCGCGGTCAGCCCGAGCCCGACGAAGAAGATGGCCGGGTGAAGACCCGAGGAGGTCGTGCTCGATGCGTCACCGGTGGTGGTGCCGGTGGGGACTGGCGATGCCGGGTCGGGCGACACGGCGGGAGCGGCTGGGCTGGGGCTCGTCATCACCATAGGATACGGAATCAGCCAATCCTTCGTCCTCTACACCATGAGTCGCATCGTCTGGTATCGACTCAACGAAGACGTTACGTTCTCGGAAACCGCAGGCGTGGGAGCATACTACTTTCTCTCAGACGAAGAATCGGCACCATTTCTTGCGGCCGGAGTTGGTGCGTCTCTCGTCGTACAACCAGGCGGGAATTCAGAAAATCAAGTCGGCTTCGGCGGCCTCTTGGGCGCCGGATATCAATTTTCCTCCGGCTGGTTGGCGGAGCTGGATTTGGGATTTGGGGTGCCCGGCGACTACGATGGCAATACAGCTTCATCGGCAAGGGTGCCTCGGTGCTCATCGCGCGGGTGGTCGAGACCGTGGGTTTGGGGGATGATCCGGAGGCGCACCCCCGCCTTCTTGGCAAGTTCATGCAGGAATACGAGCGCGAACCGGCGCTCACCGTGCTCTACCCCGGCGTGATCGACGCGCTGACTCGGCTGGAACTGCTGGGCTGCGCCATGGGACTGTGCACCAACAAGCCCGAAGCTCCGACCCATATCGCGCTGAAGCATTTCGGGCTCGACCGGCACCTGCGCGCCGTGGCCAGCGCCGACACGCTGCCGGTGCGCAAGCCGGACAGCACAAGACTTTTGGCCGGTGCAGCTAAATTGACTCGACGTCCTCTCGAACCGGCAATCAGCGCCTCGTAATCAAACCAGGGGTCTTGCCCTCGGAGAGATAACTTCAACCCGCCTTTCCCGTTGAGATTTCCGTGGCAAGTTCCCGCATTGCAGCCGGCCTTCGAAAGGATGGACATGACTTCAATCTGGAACCGAACTTTCGTTTGAACGCTGCCATTTTCGGCAGGAAGCGAATCGTTCAAATCACTGGCCAGCAGATTCGCCGGAAAGCAAGTGAATGTAATAACCAGCAGCAGTCGCAACATATCGGATGTCGAAGCCGATGGTTTCGCGGCGCTTGCCAAATTCCACCGCGAGGGGCAGGCCGACGTAACCGAGGCCAATAATAGCGATCTTGTCCATCAAATAGGTCTCTATGCTACTTGTTATAATAGTCTCGGAACCACGCCACGAAGTGCGCTATACCGTCTTTGAAATCCGTCTGCGGCCGATAACCGGTCAGTTCCTGCAGCAGCGTCGCGTCCGCCCAGGTTGCTGGCACGTCGCCCTTCTGCATCTCCATGTAATTACGGCTCGCCTTTTTCCCGAGAGCGTCCTCAATTGCATCGATGAAGTCGAGCAGCGCCCGGGATGAGCTGGCCACTCAGCGGCAGCGTGCCCGAGAACGTCGGGGCGGGTTCGGTGCCGTTGGCCAAGTCGAACGAGCGCAGGGTGGCCGAGGCCCAGTTGACACCCACGTTGGTGCGGGAGTGGGCGATGAGCGTCGGCACCATGCCGCCGCCGGGCTGGGGCACCATGTCGAACGCCGGCGCGTCGTAGGACAGGTGACCGTTGATGGAACCGGACACCGCGATGGGCGCGCTCGCGGCGTCCGGCGCGGCGGCATCGAGCACCATCCAGTCGAAGGTGGCGGTCAGTGTCGGGCCCTGGTGCAGCCCGATACCCGAAGGCACCAAGCAGCCTCACGCCTATCAAATCTTTGGGCTCGAATTGGGTGAGCAGGACGAGGGTAAAATCAAGGCTGCCGTGCAAGCCACCGCCCATCGGCTGAAAGAGGCTCGGGCCTCGACCGATCCAAAGCTATGGGAAAAAGCTGCCCAGTTGGTTCAGCAGGCCAATCAGATACTTGCCGATCCAAAACTGAAATCTCAGTTGGATGCTCGTTTTGGGATTGTGGCGGTTGCCGCAGCCCCGGCCGCTATAGCCCCCCCTTCCAACGGCGATCCGTTGGCATCCGTTTTGCCAGCCATTGCATATACGCACTTTTTATAACCATGATTTAGTGAGGCATTCCCTGAGATTTCACCTTCATATCCTTGAAATTTATACCCTTAAAAGTGGCATATTCAGGCAAAGTCTGCCCAAAAATTTAAAGAGTACCCAGTAGCATTGCTACTATGCTACCCCCTTTTTTTACGGCGGATTACAACTTGTGTTTTGGCACGGTCCACCGTGCAGATTATTGCACGGTGGACCACAACTTGTGTTTTGACAACTTTTCTTTCAGCACAAAGAATTTTATATGTAGAAATTGTATTTTTAAGACAAAATCTGCCAATAAACTTTAAAACATGTTTTGCTGCATTACTACTCTTCTTGAATTATATTTTCGTTTTTATCCTTCCCTGTAGAGTTGAAATTGTGCCACAGAACAAACGAAAAAATTATCTCGAAATTAGAAAAGTCAATGGATTGGGTTTCCACTTTTTTTTGAACTTATAAATCTACAGCCTAAAAATCAGCTTTTTCTATTCAACAAATGTATTTTCTGGTGAATCTATTCAATTTTGTATACGTTTAGGTCTGAAATGAAATATAGAATTAAGCATAACAAAAAAACAGAAATAGAATAGGTAATTTTAGCATACTGTCATAGCTTTCCAACTGCGTACTCAACCTGGTCAACGATGAACAGAAACAACGATTGATCAGCGAAATCTGGCGAGTAACCAAACCCGGGGGAAGAATTGAGATATCAGATATTGTCAGCGACCAACCGATACCACAATCAATGAAAGACGACCCCGAACTCTGGAGTGGCTGTATCTCCGGTGCGTTTGGTGAAAAAGAATTTCTCGATGTCTTTGCCGATATTGGATTTGCCGATGTACATTATGATAAATGGGACAATACACCCTGGAAAGTTATCGAGGGCATTGAGTTCAGGTCCGTAACGATTGTCGCCACCAATAGAGTTATAAATCATAAAAATCAGAAAACATAAAAAACATAAAAGTTATAATCAGATAAAGTTATCCATATCATAAAAGCAATTGACCCGCAGCTTGTAATAAACCAGAGGTCCATTACATTTTATTGGACTAGATTAGTTTCTGTACATATACGGAAGTTGGTTTTAGCTGAGCGTAAGTTAGTTAGTTTAAATCCTTGACCTAGGGCTGTGAGGTCATGGCATCCCCAGAGGCACAGTTACTGGACTTTTTTGACTAGTTAGAACAAAATTGCTACTTCAAAATTCTGGTAAATGTCGTGGAGAAGGGCAAACAAGGCGGATATAGCGGCAGCAACGATACCGCGCGGGAACACCCAGCCAACAAACAGCCGTTCACGCCAGCTAAGCTGGCTTGTCAGCGAACAGAGGAAAGCACGTAACGGGCCCGCGACAAACTGCAGCAGCAATACAATGACCGCAGCACCAAATCCGATTTCCCGCAGTGCACCCAGGTCCAGTCGTGCGGCCAGCAATATAAATAGCCCGGCAACCAGCACCAGCGTGATGCTCTCCTTGAAACTGACGACGTCTTCAAGGTCGACATGCCGCATGTTTGCGAGCCATATGCCCATCACGGTGACAAAAAAACAATTTTACCTCTCAAGTCAGAATTTCGTTTTGAATCCAAATGTGAAATTTGTTTCAATTAAAACTTCAATTTTTAGTCCTTTACAGACCCTCAAAGATGATAGGCTAACTTTTTCTCTTATTGTAGATATGCTATGGCTTATACGCATGTGTTAGCATCAATCTTATTAAAACCAGTCTACCCATAATTAAATCAATGGTGATGAAATCAACAATCAATAAATGCATGGGAAATACATAACATGGGCAATAGACTACATCTAGGGAAGGTAAAAAAAGATAAAAAAGATTAAATGTGAATTTGCACGTACATGGGGGCCGGCAAGGGGGGGAAATAGGGAGGGCCAAGGCCCCCTGGAAATTTGGGACTATAAAGTAATTATAAGGAAACCGAAGGAAAAAGAGCAGGATAGGGGAAATCCATGAAAAAAATGTGCGTTGCCCCAATTTTGGCTGCCGACCAATAAATTTTAACCCTTAATAAAGAAAATTTAAGTTCTGCTTTGTGACTGGGTGACGCTTTTCCAGTTTCCTCCAATCGTGTTTCTATATGATTCGGTTGGAGTAACACACACACACAAAAAAAAATAATTTCTTCATAGTAATGAATGGCAATTAAACATTAAAGTGATTAGTGCTATATAGGAGGATAGCTTTGTTCCGGTTAAGGTAGGGAGAGAGGTTAGTGACTGGTTTCGCATCAAATCAGGAATTAAGCTAGGTTGCGTTATATCCCCATTTACATGAATCATTTTGATGGACTCTGTCATAAGGAGCACAACAAAGGCAATTAGAGAACACGGAATCAAATGGGGAAATAAACCTTTCCTTGACTTTGATAATCCTGGTGATTTAAGTATCCTAGATGAAAATGTTAGCAAAATGAATGAATTTTTGAAGGTTTTGCGAATTCTGGGGGAGGAGAATTTGCTTCATTCCGAAAAGTCCCTATTATAAATTGTAAGTGAATAATTGGAGGAAATGCTTGAACCATAAAATTCTTCTTGGACAATTACAAATAGACCTTGTAGCTTGGTTGCATTTTTTTTGTATTTTATCTAAAGTATATTTTATGTAGTTCTTAAAACTCCATTTTGAAACAGTCCTCATCAGTTCACACAGCCCTTCTCAAGAAAATTCAGAGAAAATGTAACACGTGGGAAAAAGATAAGGGTATTCGAACTAAAAAAAAAACGCATTGTATTCCGATCTCAGATTCCCCCTTCTCGGCTAAGCATTTTAATCGTGGCACTTCAAGCCCAAGCGCCGGTTCATACACAGACGCAATTTCAGTATGACCAACGCTCAGCGCATTTTCTGGCGGCAATTGGCTGCCGGTCACCGGCATAACATCACCGCCCCTGTTTGCATCGTTATCAGCGCCAGGTACTGCACCCGCGTCACTGAGCGAAGTCTTTAACGCGTCGGCCACACGCGGTAGATCCTGCGTTTGTGGAATGGACTCACTCCGGCCCTGCTGAACTTTTTCCAGGGCGTCAAAAAAACGTTGCGTGGCTGGATCGTTCAACAACCGTTCTTTGTCTAACTGAGGAACACGCCTTTTGACAATCTACATGATCATAGTCCGTTTTGATTCAGTTTAACATCCGCCTAAATATTCCTTGAAAGCTTCACCTTAATACCCTTAGCTTTTGTAGTAGCAATAGTTGTAGCTTTAGTAGCAGTATGCACCAAGTAACTTTCTTTTTTTCGACATCCCCTTCAACACATGATGGAATTTTCAATTTAATACCATCAACCAGTCCTAAAGCATTACTGATACGTTCTTTTGACAATCTATGTGGACACAGTGTGTTTTGATTTATTTCAATACAACTTAAAAATCTTTAACAAAATTTTTGTAGTGCCCTCCGAAGGCCGGCGAGCTGACCCGCGGCTACATCCGCCTCCAGGCCCGGAACGGCGCGGGCGGCGGCAACCCGCACCGCATCGACATGCTCGGCAACTCGCGCCGTATTCGGCGCATCAGCGCCACCCCGATCCAGGTGGACGGGGAGGTCTCCATCCGCGAGGACGCGCGGGCCTACGCCCAGGGCGGGAGGATCCCGCCTGACAAGGTGCTGGTGATCACCAAGGTCGTCTACCACGGCAGCGCCGGGGGCGACTCCAACGGGCACGGGGAGCTGATCATCGGCGCCGGCGGCGTGGAGATGCTCAACATCCAATTACCATCAGAGGCCACGCTATAGCGTTGCCTATAGGGAAGACCATAAGGCTTCAATGTTTTATTATATTCTAAATTATTGTTTTCTGTCAGAGGCAGTTTATGTGGAATAGGTGGTCACACGTACTTTGGAGGGGGTTCATTCGATTTGAAATTTTAGTACCCTTTTTGAGAGTCAAAAGTGATAGGAAAGAAACTAGCCCCCCCCCCCTGCCCCCTTTTTGACAAAAGTATCTGAACCAGAATTTGAAGTAATCATTTTGTTCACATAGTCTATGCCCCCAAGGCTGAAAAAGCTTCCTATAGCCTCTAAGTAATGGAGATAGTATAATAATGCATCCGATGGGTAGCAATCGGATTGTTACTTGCGAAAACTGTTTTGCTAGGAAAACATAAGTCAATAACATAGTTCGAAGAAAAAAGGGAGGAAATATTTGCTTTCGTAATAACTTTTTCTTCTCCCCTAATTAGAGATATAGAGGCATCAGAATATAACATTTATGTGTGATATTAAGTACCTGTACTTTTTCTGGCCGAAGAAAATGCAGGAAGAAAATTCACGCCATTCCCCAGAATCTCATAAAAATAGTTTTCAGAATTGATTTTCAACTCGCAATTTTCCTTGATTGGTAATAAGAATTTCTAGTGCCCTTTTTAAAAGTCAAACTGATCAGAGGGCAGCTATCCCCCTTACACGTTGTGTTTTCCAGAAATGGATCTGAGACAGTCGTTTTATTCAAAATAATACAAAGATCCTGTAAGAAGGCTTTTGAATCGGATATAGGCTACCAGAGCCTGGGGTCGGGGGTTGTAATTTATGCCATGGAGGCATTTAATGCCTTTACGGAAGGGATGGCTGTTTAACTTTAGAAGAGGCTAATTTGGGTGTAAATCGAAAGTTTTAGTTCCCTTTGAACAGTCTAAAGTGATGGAGGGGAAGGCTGCGTGTCACACGGCCGTCCGGGAATACGCTGAACAGTTCGACTTCATCGAGCAGCGGCTTTGGCAACACGAGTACGCGCTGCGGATTGTTATCGCGTGCGTAGCGCACGGCGAAACGCGCCCACACCTGCGCATCGCTGAATCCGATGTTGACCGCTTCCGGCGTGGCGCGCTCAAAACCGCTGCCATCGGCCAGTAATGCAGCGAGTGTCAGCGCACGCGAGTCGTCGACCAGCACTTCGTACCAGTCGAACCCGACAGCGTCAGGAACGGCAGGCGCAATCGGTGTCAACGCGGCAACTGTGACTGACTACCTAGGGTTACTTAGGGATACCTAGGGTTAGTTAGGGTTTTGAGTGCACTACCTAAGAATGTCTAGTACACCAGTTTTGACAAATATTGCAAATCTGATTTTAGTTTTCTCTTAAGACTACCTTTTGTAATAAAAAAAACAAACTTAAGACATAACGGTTTTGTTCTGAAGCATGGGAAAAAATAATATGATTTTGCCCTGCAGTTTTTCTTAAGAAAATTAAATTTCCAAAAAATGTAAAATTCATTATTTTTCAGGGGAGGGGGCTTGGTTTTCCTCCCCGTGTTTGGTCTTGAATGCACTACCTAGCGCCGCGCGCGCCGACCGCACGATCCACATGCTCGACGGCAAGGTGCGCCGCATCGAAGAGCGCCACGAGCGCGAGGAGCAGCCGGCATGACCGGTCGTCGCCTCGTCAGCCTCGCGTGGAAGAGCCTGTGGATGCACCGGCTGCGCTCGCTGCTCACGCTCTCGGGCATCATCCTCGGCGTCGGCAGCGTGGTCGCCATGCTCGCGATCGGCGAGGGCGCCAGCCGCGAGGCCGAGGAGCGCTTCCGTCGCCTCGGCACGAGCAACCTGCTGCTGGCGAGCGTGAAGCCGCCGCAGTCCGAGGACGCCGGCGGGCCCCTTTGTCTGCTCGGCGTGCGTCGGACTTCCCCTCCCGCTCGTGCTATGCTCTCGGCACGCTTTGCCGGGCGACTCCGAGTCGTCGCCTGGCTGCGTCTCAGCAATGCTACGCGAGAAGGGGAACCATGATGAGCGATGCCGCGGACGTCGGGCCGCCGGATGCCGACGCTCTGTGGATTAGCGCTACGGCTGGCGATGAGGCTGCGCGCGAGGAGTTCTTTGCTCTGGTGCACGCAAAGATGCGCTCGATGGCCGAAAGGCTGATGAAGTCGCAGCCACCTGGGCACACTCTGCAAGCGACTGCCTTGATTGGCTATCACAAGACCAGACGAGCTGAATTCGCATTTGATACACAAACACACACACACACACGCACAAAATAAATGAAAATAAATAAAATGAAACAGCTAAACAAAGAAAGAGGACAGTAATTTGAATAAAAGGTAAAACAGTTTGACATAAAAAATCTAAAATTTCTAAAACGTAGGTTCACACAAAGGCTAGTAAACGAAATATATATTAAAAATCGGTAAAATTAAAAAAGATAGAGTGAAAATAAAATAAATACTTTTTAATAAAAATAAACAGTTCGCATTTTAGCTTCACATCAGGAAGCCTTTAGAGCGGAAAGGGTGGTCGATGCGAGCCCCGCGCAACGTGGGGTAGCGCTGAAAGAAATGCTCCGGCAAACTACGCGGCTCAAAACTGACCATTCCCGGCTTGAGGCCGTACGTGCGCCCGAGTTTGGCTAATCGCTTAACGCGGTTGAGGTTGGCTTGCAGGTATTCAGCAGGATAGTAGCCGCGTGTTAGCGTGCTATCGACAAAGTGATTGAAGCCGGGGCAGTAGGTATAAAATTGATTGTAGTATTCCGTAGGCACACCGGGCTCGAAGGGAATGTGGAAGGCCAAACCATTGACTTCAAGGTGGGTGAAAGCCGAGCACATCCTTATTTCTCCCAGGGAACATTCCCGTGTAGACGGCACCTCCTGAAAGGGTGTATTTGAAACGCGCCACATCCGGGTCGGCCATGCCCATGCGGTAAAACAGATTCAACCCCTGAGCCGCATCACCGGTTTCGAAAGTGACCGGCCAGTCGATAAAACCGTAAAGGCTGAAAGTCCCGGACCGTTCGATGGGATTTCCTGACGCATCGACATCTGTATAATCCGGCAAATCGGTGGTGTAAATCAGGCTGCCCACAGCCGCCTTGGCCTTTCGTCCGCCTTTTTTGATCCTGGTATACCATCACGTAGCCGCCCATGGCCTTCATGAACACCTGGGTGTAGGTGGGCAGCAGCAGGCCGATGTCGCCAGCGAACAGCAGTGCCAGCAGGGCCAGGAGCGGGGCAAGGATGAGGACGTTGATGCCGCGATAGGCGAGGTACATCAACAATGCGAGCGACAGCAGAATACCGAGGGTACCCATGGGTGATTCCTTTTGTTGTTGTTCTAGCGGCGCTGGGCCGTTGTATGAGCAGGCGCGTATGCGGCAGTGCGCCCTTGACGGCTATAGAGCCAGAGTCGTGCCAGTCTCGGGTGAGACTTTGGTCGATAGGGCAGTTTTTTTTTCTGTGGACTAAAAATACACAAAAAAATATCACAATGACTTAACTTTACAATTAAGATTGTAACTGGTCAACAACATCATTTATTAAATAAGGATAAAATGTCAAACTTTAATAAAGGGAGAGGAGCAATATTTCGAAAGAAAAAATTACTGGAAAAGTTTATAAGCCTTTTCCAAATAATAAAAATTCAAATCTTGTATACCATTACAAGATCTTGTATACCAAAAGAATAAGTAATCTAAGGGCCCCCCCACAAAGAGAATGGAGAATGAAAGGTGTGCTCCACATCTTAAGAATACCCCATGAAACATAAAAATATATACCATAGGTCTAAAACTAGGTCTAAAACTAGGTCTAAGACTTATACCATAGGTCTAGAAACTTATGCTAAATATATATAGCATAGGTCTAAAACGGGACCAAAGACCCTCTACTATGTAAATGGTTCACAAGATTTGGAATCTTGGGCCTAAAATACTTCTCTTTATTCGTCATACCCTTCCCTCCGTATGGAGAACACTCACTGGTCATCTATAAGTGTTTGTGTTGGTTATCCCGTAATTCGAAGGAATCCTTTCAGTGTGAAACATTTAGGCGAGGATATGGAGTATGAATAACTTAAAATCTTAAATTCCCTATTTTGTCGGATTAATTCAGTTTTCAGGCAGTTTAAGGTCACATTGTCTATCATTTTGACTAAAAGAAAGTTTTTAAGAAGTTAAGATTGATGCCTCGCCCTTATTATGTCCGAGGTACAGTAATGTGAATGAAGCTGAAACAGAATTGCGGACCCCAAAGATTCTTGATTGGAAGAATTCTGAAACTAACTGATACATATTTAGCATTCGAAACTTTCAAAAAACAAGCCAAAAATTATAAAATAGAACAAATGCCGATCAATTGACGGTGTGCCGCTAATCAGTTTTCGACGAGTTCCCTGGGGTCCAGCTAATGGGCCACTTCATCCATGACCGCGGATTCAAGGTGCTCGGGGCGACGGTCAACGGGACGTACCACGACACGTCGGTCATGCCCCAGGCGATCCTGAACGGCGCCGGCTGGGAGTCAGCCGACGGCGCGAAGCGCATCGAGCTGGCGAGCGCCTACTGCAGGCAAGTTCTCTTCTCCTCCATCGTCTCGAAGGCCAACGAGGATTTCGAAGCGCGGAAGCAGACCTTCGAGCCCTTCACCGCCGAAGAGCACGAGGGCGGCGTGAGAATCCGAGCGTGGTTGAACGTGACAATTTAGGATCAAAAGTTTTATGTTCAGTTATGTACAAGTATGTTCAGTTAATGTTTATATACACGTTTTGGTATGTTATTTACTTCCCTTCTACGGTTCACTCCTAACGAATGATAAAAATTATGCTATTGTTTTGCAGCTGATAATAGCAACTTTGTTTTTATGGGAAGTGGTATTTACTTACTAGGAACTGCTTTAATCGTTTAATTCGCCTATGATTTAGACAATAATTTTTAATACAATTCATATTATGAATAAGGATTCTTGATTTTTCCATTTCTTAGGAAGGTCTTGCTGTTTTAGAAGAACTTAACAACAACAACACGGACGGATCGATTTCCGTCTCCAACAACGACCATTAAAAGTGTCAATACACTACGAGAGCAGGCAGCAATAACAACATAACAAAAAACGAAAAGGATCTTGTGCCGAAGAAGAACAAACAACAGCACACGACGTGTCTCTCGGTGATTACGAGAACGAAACAACACCAATAGCCAAAATAAAAACAGCAATAATATTCTTCTTGTTGTTGTCGGCACTTCTTCGTTGTTGTTACTTATAACACAGGTATTTATGTTTAAGGTAATATTTGTTCATCGCGCGTCGTGGCGTCTGCTATTTCAGCTTGAACTTACTTGCAGAGCAGGCTCGTTATCGTGATGCGCAATACCAGCTGGTGGCGAATGTCGCCCGTGCCTGGTTTAACCTGATTGCCGCTTCGCAATTGTTGGATCTATTTGAAGAGCGACTGCTCAACCTGAAAACGGATCAGGACATTATTGAAAGCGCCTACGACCAGGGCCTGAATAGTGCCCTCGATGTTTACCTGGCACGAGCCACAGTTGACCAGGAACGTGCCCGCATAGCAGAGCAGCAACAACTGGTCTCTGAGAATCGTCGTAGCCTGCTATTGTTACTTGCAGAATATCCGCATAGGATCTCTCGGAGGCGTGACATTGTCTGTGCTATGCAAAAATAAATCTTGTAAGTATAAAATGCTGTTAGGTAATACAATTTGATGCAAATACTAATAGAGTTTTGATATACAACAACTTAAAAGAAATTTGTCAAAAATGTCTCTGGCCTAGTTTTCTCTGTCTGGTATTGACATGAATCTTTTATTTGGTCAGCACTTAACTATCACCTTTTTATATTATTTTTTTCTTTTTTTAATTGAACAAGTGTCTTAGTTCCATTAGATAAAAAGACGCAAAACTTCCAAATGAGAATAAAGAACAATATTATAGACAGTACCGAGTCGTTGGACTCGTTTCCTCCAGGGACAAAGGCACGCATCGCACCCGGTCGCAAGGCGTCCAGCAACCAGGCAATTGTGATGGCCAAGAACAGCAGCGTCATCGCTGGGCCGAAGAACGATATCAGTACATTTGGCCAGCCAGCGTCTGCATTCATCCTCGACATTAGCAAGAAAAAGAACGTCAGGCTCCCATTAAGCACGCCCATCGTGATGGAGTAGCAGCGCGTTTTCGTCTGTTTGGTCATCGTTCCCTCGAATAGGTTACCGATTCGGCCACCAAAGGACGCTTTAGTATGGCGTCACGGCCATCATCTCTATAAAATAGGGAAGCTCAAATGTGGATCCTTGTGCAGAGTACCCCTTGACATCTGTTGTAAGCAAACCTCGATAGCTCAATTCAAAGGGAAGTTCTAATGGCTCTCCTTTACAAAGAGAGTTAAGTAGAGCGCGACACAGATCAACTCTTTCACGCTTAATATGGGGAGAAAACTCTGAGAGCTTCTGGATCAATTGCGGTCCTTCTGAAGCTGTCAGGGATCGAAACTTTAGCAACGAGACAAAAAGTAGAGAGACAAACTCATCAAGTTTACTCTGAGAAGTAATCTGAGCATTAAGACTGCAAACGTCGTGCATCGTGAAGTCATTTCTTACGAGCAAGATTCAGTGATTGGTGTGGCACAGCCTGGCCGAGCAAAGCGAGAATTTCTCGCCTCGACCAACCCGGAATTTCGTCCTGTCAATTTGAGTGGCGGTCCGGACGGGGCCCTTTACGTAGTCGATATGCGTCGAACCGTGATAGAGCATCCACAATTCATGCCTCCTGAATTGAAGCGGCGACCTGATCTGCGACTGGGAAAAACCAAAGGACGAATCTACAGGGTTCGCCAGAAGAATGTTAAGAGGGCAGGGGGGCCGATCAAGTTGGTACCAAGTTAGGCCCATACGAAGAAAGTCTTAGGGCTTGTATAAAAACTAAAATCTCGAGATTTTTTTATTTGTTTTACCTTAGTTCTCCACGTCTTTTACACAATGTGTCTGTTATCCAGGTTATATCCAAGATTTTTGTTGGGGGGGGGGTCACAGTATTTCTCCCCTCTCCTGGTACGAACTTGTTTGATTTGTTATGATTTATTTTCAAAGCCGTGCAGACCAGTTTGTGCATGAGGGAGCCATAGTTCAGAAAGATTCAGCTTGGCGAAAATAAGCAAACCGTGGCAAAAAAGTATACCAATCAGGCACGCACGACCGCGTCGATGATGTGCAGGCATTGATGGAGATCCCCGACCAGTTCAAAGCCATCCGCAAGCTTCATCTGCTGTAAACAGAGCCGGAACACGGATCGGCGCAGACTGCGATTTCCGCCAAAACGCGCCTCAGGGCGCCGGAAGTGGTCTCAGCGGCAAGAAATGGGTGGTGAGGCTGCATGCGTGTTGTGGGTCGGCTTGTTTCGAGGAGCTGCGCTGGTAAGAGGCGATGGAGGTTGATGTCTGCGAAGGGATGCAACAATGCGTATTTGGTGCAAATCACATCGATCAGCTGAGGAAAATAATCTTTCATATGCCCCCAGTCCATAACTTACAACATTCGCTGTGTGGGCGGAGGTAGCTGCCCTCCGATCACTTTAACTCTTAAAAAGGGCACTGGAACTTCTGATTACCAATCCATTGAGCCCCCTCCGAAGTTTATATGACCGTGCTTTCTCTAACAACCTCATATACCCCCATGGCATAACTTACAACCCTTTTCCTGAGGGCTTGGGGGATTTGTTTATCCTCAAAGACATAGTTTCTGGACCTTTGAACTACGTTGAACAAAATGGCTATCTAAAAGTTTTGATTGGATGTGTTTAAGGAAATGGTGGGCGTGGGCACCAGTTCGGTTTCTTCGGCCGTCGGGTTTCGCCCGTAAATCAGCCGATACAGCTGCTCTGCCACCTGTGGCGGCGTCCGTTCTGAGGCCGCCAGTGCTGCCGCATTTCCCTGGTCACTTTGCAGATCTGTGAACATCTTTTCGGAGTTCATCAGATGAAGTGCCTGTACAACCGCTGAATCTTTGGTCCGTTCACACGGAGGATCCTGATTGGGATCCGGACGGCCGAAGGTATCAAGAAACAGTGAGGTCGTCCGGTGAGTCCAGATCTGCTTGGCCTTTGTTCCCGGAGGCATCGCATCAAATGACTGAGATTACAATTTACGACACCCGTCCTAAGATTTGGAATCTTACTTATTTGAATCAATTTTTGTGTATATTTAGCAGTCAGCATATTATATTGCTTTGTCAAACTTTATTCCATATTGGTTTCCGATCGTTGCGTGCTTTCATGGGTACAAGCCTTTTTGAAAACATGTTGTCCGAACACAGCGTTCTGTTAGTAGTTCTATGGATGCAATTTATAGTTCTCTTTAGTAAACATTTCATAGGTGGCGCAATAGTGCTGCCTGAATAAAAAAGCAACATGGCTTTAATTTATTTTTTTTTCTTTTCATCAGGCGACAAGGCCCAATCGGGAAGTCCCATGTTGACGGACAGGTCCGTTGCTGCAAAATCTGCCTGTTCTAGGTCAGGAGACGATTGGTAGAGGATGTCGTTTGGATTGGCACGGTGAGTGACGAGCACATCATAGTCCATCGTCGCAGAGGATCCAAAATGATGATCCACCAATTCGGGTAGCCACGTCTCTGTTAAATAGGACTTGTCGAAGGCTAGCATGAGTTGGTATTGGGGAAACCCTGAGGGTGCCCGTCCTGCCAGTGGAAGAGGAAAGCCCACATTTGAAGCCGTCATGGGCGATGCTCCCGAAAACGGCAACAAATCGGGTTAAGCGTTCACAGATGGACCACGCATTTAAGCTCCACCGAGGTAAAAGAAGAACAGACTGCAAAAAAGGTAAGAAAAACGGCAAAAATTGTTGTAGACATCCAATGAAGGTGTCATTTAGGGAGTTGAAGGGCTTTGAGTTCATTTTGGCACCGTTGGAGTTCAATGCCTTTTTCTGTGGTGGTAACTGTCCTGCAAGGTATAATCCTGCCCATAATCACGCACTATTACAATTTATGTTGAATTCTAAGGGTAAAAAGTCTGTTCCGAAACCTTGCTGTGCTCCCACAAAATTAAAGCACCCGTAACGATCGTTGGTACATCATCAGTGTGATTGCCAATGGCGTAAATGATTTATCCCTAAAGCGAGCTGAATATTCGGCCGTTATCAAAGAAAGGGGATTTGACCAGCTGATCCAGGAAATTAGCCAAAAAATATCTGATTTAGACAAAGGCTAAATTTGTCTGTCTGGACGTTCTATGTCAGTATTCCCCGTTCGCTGATGTAATTTTGCTGAGTGAGAGAGAAAGAAGTATGGAAATAAAAGCTTATAAATCAATGATGAAACTCATGGCCGTTGCTGCCTTATTGTTTTTATCAGGCTGCGCCACCACGCAGTTTGTGCAGCCTTTGCGACTCTCGATTCCGGTCTCGAAACTGTCCAGCGGTTTGGTGCAGTCTGCAAAACGTTTTCTGTTCGGCAAATCGAGTCAGTCAGCATCCCGCGGATTATGGTTGGTGCAAACCGGCTTGAAGATGTACGACGCATTCGTCTCTGATGCGGCTTTCCCGAAGTCCAAGTCGTTCGCGGTTGGAACTGGTTCAACTCCTGATGTCGACCCTGAGAAGTTTCGTTGGCTATGCAGCTACACCGACGCCTGGATGCAATTTCCTGAACGGTTTGTGCTGTCCATGGTGGAAGACGCACAGAACTTTTAATTTCTGTTCGAACGAGCCCTCTCACGATATTCTTAGTACCTCTGGGTTGATACGATCACCCTTAGGAAAAAAACAAACAAAACTCCTTACTCCAGTCACTCCTTACTTACAGCCTGCTCAAGTTCATTACCACAAACTGTTTGAAAGGTCCCTTTAATAGCAGGGCATTAATCATCTAAGAGGGGGGAGGGGGCACTTGAGTAAATCATGAGGTCTATGAGCTGAAATTTATGAATATAAATACAGCTCGTTGCAATAAACCGTTGATCAGAGAATAGGTAGGGTTTTACTCTCGTTTATATATATCAAGTGGTCCTGCGCTCGATCGGCAAATGCTCGAAGCTTTTAAAATTGCCACACAATTAGACCCAAACACGCGTGAATTTGCATGGCGCCATGCCGAAGCTTACTACGACGTCACCTTGCCCAATGCCACGGAAGCGCTAGCAGCCTGGACCACGATCGAAAAGGCATCCCAGTCTGACATTGAAAAAGACGCTATAGCCTTGCACAAAGCTCACTGGCTCATTGAACTTAAAGCTTACGATGACGCACGCACCATTCTAGCAAAGCCCGTACGTACATCGCTCGAAGGGACGCGGCGCACCCTTGAAACAGGAGGAGATGGAGACTCCGCGTTATTTGGCGTGAATGGTTTTAATATGTTGATTGATGGGGGATATGAAAGAAGGGCCTGTAGTTGGGACTTAACAAGACACCTAGATAGGTAAAATCTTTGTTTTGTTGCCTTCTTAAGTTAAGACCACAGAGACTGTGTTCCAGGAGATAATCCTCATTAAGGACAAAGCCGTATCCAGGGGGTAAGATTGAGTTTACTGACTTTGAAATACCTTCTCCTAAATTTTATTTTGCTCTTAAAAAAGTAATGGAAATGTATATAAACTAGTATTTGACGTGTTTTGTAAGGCTACTGTGAAGAATTCTTCAGATGGTTGCAGTGCTTAGATCACTTCAGCAAAGGCCATACAAACACTTAGGTTTGTTCAAACAGACATTCAGTAGCAGGTCACCTGCTATCACAACCAGTGTTTTAAAATCTGTAATCTATCCCAATTAGAGTTTGGTGTGAATGTTTATATTCCCCTCTACAAGGGAGGTTAGAGTCTGTACAAAGACATGCCAACAAGTATATACATCATGGTGATTACACATTTTGTCTTAAGAGACTCAAGCTTCATACTTTTAGTTAGAGTAAGAAAAGGGAATAAATTATTATTGCCATGGTAAGCACCAACTGGCAGAGAGGTTTTTTCTTTGATCTTCGCAATCACATCTAAATAGGGAAGGGCTGGCTTGACCATTAACATGTCCGCCCCTTCCTCTTCATCAAGAAGCGCTTCCCGAACAGCCTCTCTGACATTGGACGGGTCCATCTGGTAGGTTTTTTTATCTCCAAACGAGAGACGCGTCTGAATGGCGCCACGAAAAGGGCCGTAAAACGCAGATGCATACTTGGCCGAGTAGGAGAGAATGCCCACATTTTGAAAGCCTTGAGCATCAAGTGCCTCGCGAATGAATTTCACCCGCCCATCCCTTCATGTTGGGATGGGGCCAGTCCGTTCCCCATAACACTCTGTCAGGAAAAGATTCAACGATGCGCCGTGCAAAAGGCACAACATCTGCGTAGCTTGGAGGACCGGAACGACTCAGCCGTTCAGGACAACTCACCTTTACATAGTAGTCTGGGTTGTCGCTCATGAATTTAACAAATAGTTCAAAGTCACCACCGTGGAGTGGCTGAACAACATCTGGCCTACCCATATGATCGATTACCACTTGGGCCGGCAGCGAAGAAAAGAATTTAAAATGCTCGGGTAAATCCGGCGCTTCAAAATACAAAACCACAAGCGAAAACCAACGGCTGATGCTCGATGAGATACGTTCGAACTCTCTCCATGGCCGATGGTACCGACTTGGTATCTGTTGCAGTGACAAGGATATAGCCAACATTTTCTCCATCGTCCCTAGGAGAGAGGGACTGAAAGAAACGAGGTCCACCATAACCCACATAGGCGATGTGTTTGACTATTTCTGGATTGATTGTTTTGTTATTCAACCAACTGAGGAGCTGCTTCATCTCCCGATCCGTCGCTTTTGTGCCATAGCCAGCAGGTAGGTCTACGTAAATCATAAATTGATTGCGCGGAGAATTGGGCATGACCGTCGTTTTTGCAAGCCATGGGGTACCGCGGAGATCGGTTGGGTATCCAAGGGTGGATGCACGGCTGTCAATGGCGATTGGGTCGCCTTACGAAAAGTGGATTGGCCCTCTGGCGTAAATCCTGGGGGTTTTGGCCCAAGGGCTTGTTTTGCTAGTCGCTCGGGTTCTGCTGGGTGCTCACTAGAACCAGGTAGCACAGCAGACGTCGACGCAGGCGTTCCCCAGATTTGAGAGCGCTGTGCTCCGTTGGGACCTAGCGAATCCGATGCATTTAGCGGCCCCGATACGCTTGTGGTGGACCGTGCCGAACCCTGTTACTGTGATGAACTTCAAGAGGACTAAGATTGGACAAGGATCGATGAAGACATTGATTATAAATCAACATGATTTTATCTAAATCTTGAATAAAAGCCACAGTATTTTTCAATATACAATATCTTGAGGTTAAAAGCCGATTTGTTCTTATTAGTCGTTTGGTCTTTGCCGCCTTTATCGGACTACGACTAGGATACAGTATTGTATTATATTTGAATAAGCATTTTTGTATTATATTTTGTATTTTGAATAAGCTTAATTGATTTTATATTTGAATAACCTTTTCTACATGTTGATTAATAAATTCACGGAGCAGTTCAGAAGACGTCCCCGCTTCTCTGCGCGGTGATCAACTTTGGGGCGTCACCCCGGTTCCGCTCAGCGAAACACGCCTGCCCGCCAACTTGCAGATCCCCACAAATCCATTCGACGCCAATGAGCAGTCCATCACAGCTGTAACGGCCATGAGCGAACAGCCTCCGGTTCCGAACAACAGCCGACTGCCCGATATCAAAAGGTCATCGATGTTGCCCGACGATGCCGCCGGAATATTCGCGCCAGGCTGGACTGCATCGGTGGATGTAAAGGGCGACATGGACAATGGCACGCCGCATCTGGCGACAGATCCGTTGACATTGGGGGGGGGGAAGTTGGAGGGGGAAACACCGGTTGTATATACCACCCATATACCGGTTGTATTCCATAGCGGATGCTTCTGCTGCACCACCGTATTTCCGATCTGCCCCCTCCCTTTTCGTTCAACCACTCTTAGTGGATCTAGGCTGAGATGGTTGGGTGCAACAGACCAATAAGTTGGCTGCATCAAGCCGATAACCATTCACTCCTCGTTTTCTCTTCTTAAAATCCTTCTTAGAAATGTGAGGGCACCCAGCCAATCGATTTTCTATAGCCGTTCCAGTCGATCGAAATCCAGCGAGTGCATTCCATTATGTGGGCCACGGTGCTGCTTGGGGTGAAGATCCATTTCCATCTGTGATCGACTGGACACGCTTTCAGAGGTTCGTCGCCCTGCAAGACAGGCCAATTATGGATTTTCTGGGTAATGTCATCTTTCGAGGGCTTTTCCAGCGTCATCCGAAACTGCGTATGCTCAGTGTCGAGAATTCCACATGTTGGCTGCCGTACTTCGTACGCAAGCTCGCGCAGGAACACGACCAACCTTTCAGTTCGCTCGAAACGTTTAAGCAGCACGTCTACCACACGACGCTTTCCACTGATGATTACAACTCCGATCAAATAAGCCCCTTCTGAAGTTAATATGACTACCCCTTTCATAAAAACCTTCTGTGCCCCAAGCTCTGAGGGTTGATGTCGACTTCAAATTTCTTGTTACCTGATCTTAGGACCCTTTTGAACAGAATGGCTATCTTACAATTTTGATTGGAGGGTTTTGGGGAAGAAGAGGGCGTTGGGGTCTTGTTGCTTTCTGACCCCTGCTGATTTCTAAAAAGGACACCAGAAATTTCAATTTCTTATCGGATGAGCCGCCTCCGAAGTAGTACAGCCACTCCTTCCATGTGAAGTGCATCTGGGAATTTCAATGCCCCTGATGAAAATACCTTCACTGCAAAAAATACCCCTCTACCGGAAAACACCCCCTGGAAATTGGGTTTTCCAAATTTGGGTGTTTGGTTTGAGTTGTATTTTTTTAGTTCGTTGAGAAGTCCTAAGAAAAGGGATAAGGAGAATTTGACACACCATAAGTATATTATAAACATAGAAAAAAAATCGCAAATCTTTTTTGTTGAAAAGACTTCCATATGAACTTCTGCAATTTTTGGCAAGAGCGACTGCCAAATTAAAAAAGGAAGAAAAAAATGGGTGAAAAATCATCAAAAATTAAGCTAAAAACGGAAAACGTAGAGGCCCTCCTTCGCGGCGGCTCCTACCCTTCTCGAGATCCGGAAACCAATGTCGCCGACCTCCGCGCTCAGGTAGCGGCCAATCAGAAGGGAGTCGAAGAACTCCAGCGTTTTGTTGACGAATACGGTTGGCCACTCGTGGCCGCCTACATGCAGCACATCCAGACTGCAGCGGAACAAAAACTGCGCACCGCCCTCTCTGGTTTGCCCAGTGGTACCCGCTGCTTCGAGGACCACTTGGACGATGGCAGCCGGATCGCCGTGCGACTGGACGTCCAGGGGGAACAGGCAACGTTGGACTTTAACTTATTTAATGCGACATTGTAGTTCTTATAAACGTGTCGGTCTATTTCACGGTCACTGAGAACACTGACCATATAGAATCTGTCTTTTTTTGTTACAGATTTCAGAAGTACTTTTGTCATCCAAGGTTTCCTAGGAGCGTTAGTATGTTGCATATACAACACTTTTACAAACGTCCTTTCGAGTAAAAAATAAAAATCACCATTTGCTTATTTTTTCATTTTAACATTTACACTCATCTAGGAACCTTCAATCTATTTTCTCGATCAATCTTTAAAGTTAGACAAAGACCTCTGATTAAAATAGGTACGATCTCTCCAATTTTGTTATTAGATGAAGCAACATCAGCACTTGATTCATTAACTGAAAGTTATATCCACCAAAGTCTTTATGATTTAATGAAAAATAAAACGACAATAGTAATTGCACATCGATTGTCAACACTAAAAAATATGGATAGGATATTAGTATTTGATAATGGAAAAATAGTAGAAGATGGAGATTTAAAAACTCTACTTAGTGATAAAAATGGTGTATTTTCCAAATTATGGAAAATGCAAATAGAGGGGCTTATTAATACAAATTGATACACTTAATATTATATGAGATAACAATTAAGGGTTGAAAAGTAAAAAAAAAAAAAAAGAAAAATCAAAATCAGTGAAGGTGTAATATATATGCGTAGGTATACATATTTAAACGTAAATTTAAGTAGATACTTTGGGAGCTACGTTAGTGCGTGTGTATGTGGGCACGTAGGAATGTGCCATTGTGCATGGGTTGGTACGACTTGGTGTACGCGTAGGGGTGTATATTTGTGCCTGCTTGTGTATAGGAGCGTATATATATCTACGTATGTGTATGAATCTATGTGTATTCATAAATAAAAATAGTGTTTAAAAAAATACTATTATTCCAAAAAAGCTGTTGATAATGTATGGGAAAAGGCGGCTTCACTGAAATCTCAGATCAAATCGGAGCTGAAAATTATTGGCCTTGGGGCTTAACCGTGGCAGATCTGAACGCCGATGGATTTCAAGACGCCTTCGTTGCTTCCAGTATGTGTTTTCCTTATCGATACGGCGTAAATTCAGTGTTGATTAACGAAAATGGTAATCGATTTGCCGACGCTGAATTTATCGTGGGAGTTGAACCCAGATCGGGGCCACTCACCAAACCATGGGTCGAGCTGGATGCTGACGGCGTCGACAAGGATATCGAGCACTGTATCGGTCGCGACGGAAAAGTCATCAGAGGTTATCAAAATTTGACGCTAAGAACGTTAGATTAGGAAGCTTATGGTATACTAAAGGGCTTCTTTAAATTAGATTGTTTTCAATGATGGTAATAACATCTGCATGTTTACGTAGTCTTTGCATCCTTCTGTGTGTGGCGAAGCAAGTTCTGTATTTCTGTTTCCTGTACAAAACCAGAGCAACTAAAATTATCCAGTATTTTTTATTATCTAAAATTGAAAACTTACGGAAGTAGGCCTTTTTTTTGGAAGCTTTGAACACAGATCCAGTGTAAGGACACTTTTCTGTCAATTACTCTTCATTTAGGACAGGGAGGGTCGTGAACCATTCGGGATGCTGGGCCACCCATGGATGATCTGGCGCTGCTTGCAACGCGAGATCGAGCGCAATCTCCATGTTGAGTCTTTGGGCCTGTTTGACGAATGCGCGAAAATCGGCGGGTTTCCCCAAATCGGGATGAATTCGATCGTGGCCGCCGGCGGAGCTTCCGATGGCCCAAGGAGATCCTGGGTCGCCCGCGACTGTCGTGAGGGTGTTGTTCTTTCCTTTTCGGTTAACCTCGCCGATCGGGTGAATGGGTGGGAGGTAGATCACGTCAAAGCCCATGGCGGCCACGTCGGGCAGAAGCCCGCGCTGTCGACCTGCACCTCCTCCAGCGTGGTGGCGTTGCTGGCTTCGGCCGCCAGGAGCCCGTCGTCGACGTTTTCCCAGACCGTGAGGCCAAGCACGTCGCCGGGGCGGATCACGTCGGAGGTGAGCAGTCCGGCGGAGGTGAAGCCGTCGGTAAAGCCAAGCGCGGGCACCACTGCGGTCGCGCGGGCCACGCGGTCGTTCACGGAAACGATGAAGGCGTCGCCCTCGCGCTGTACCGAGCCTGCGAAGATCTGGCGCTTGCTCGGACCCACCTTGGGCAGCCCGCAGGACGCCGCCAGAGCCCTCTTCCCTCTCCTCTCTCCTCGCTCCCCTCGCTCCTCCCTCTTCCTTCTCATCCACACGTCCACATCCACACAAACCGTCTCACTGATTGCTCCCCCCTCCCTTTTTGTTCCTCGATCAGATCCGTAAGGAAGAGATGAAGAAGGAGATGGAGCGTCGCCAGCACGACCGTTACGGGTGCGTAGCCATCCCTATCCACGCCCATCATCATCCCTCTCCTCCGCCTCACCTCCTTCCTCGCTAGACGTCGTGATCACGGAGGTCGTGGACGCGACCGTGACCGTGACCGTCCTCGTCAGATCATGCCTCCTTCATAGTTTTTTTTATTGATTGTTTAAAAATCTACTAAGGCCAAGAAAAACCTTCACACCCACCAGTAGGGACCGTTCAAGACAATGGGCCCTAGCAGTCAACTCCAACAGAGCCCTAGCAACTAATTTCAAGGGGACCCTAGCGAGCAATTTCATCGGGGCCCCAACGAGCAATTCTAAAGGGCCCCTAGCAACCAATTCCTTCGGAGGCCCTAGCAAGCAATTCCAAACGGACCCAGCAAACAATTTTAACAGGGTCCTACCATTCAACTCCAACGGGGGCCCTAGGGAGAATACCAAATGGGGGGCTGTAGCATTTATGCTTCCCTTGTCCACCCTCATCTTGGATATACTTGGTTTGGCATCCTGGCATCTCCCGCGAAGAGTCGGAAAAAAAATGTAACTCATCTAAAAAATATCCCTGTAAATAATTTTCAAAGAAGCTAAGGTTCCATACTCTGTTCTACTAATTGCCACACTGAAAGCACTCGAGCGCAGGAGAGTTACTTTATGCCTCTGTTTTGCAAAAAATGCAATAACAAACCCTCGCACGGAAAACCTTTTCCCTATAAGGCACTCCCCACTCAGATTTCGCCCGCCTGGTATTGTCTCTGAATCTGTTCTTATCCGTTATTTTACTATGAAGGAGATAGAATTGTCGTGGCAGCCTAGAGTTATTCTCTTTAGAACTGCATTTCAAGTTTTCAAATCCTGGGTCAAATCCTGGTCAAAATCCTGGGGAGGGAAAAGGCAAAATGAGAGTCCCTTTTCCCAAGTTAAGTAAAATGATGATAAGAATTTGAAAATTAGCTCTCTAGTAATAAAAAAAGAAAAGATATACTAAAGAAAACTGACTTGTTTCTGTGGATGCTTGAATTATGCAATCTTGTTTTTGTTTTGACAACATTTTGGAGAAACCGAATTTTAGCTTGCTGGAAAACAAAAAATGCGTCTCGATTACCCCTGAGGTCGTGTATCCGCAAATGAAGTAACTCCAGAACAGAATCTGAAACGCAGGCAGCTTAAGAATTCTTTTCAGATCCGACCACAAGCTACTTTGAGATTCCTGTGCATGACAATTCGCATCAGCCGTGGGCAATTTATGCTTTGGAAACCAGCGATATACACAAATCATGATGATAAGCGTTCCAGCGCCGAGCGCGACAAATGCCATACGCCAGTCGTAAGTACTGATCAGAATTGCCAGAAGTGGTACAAATAGAAACTGACCTCCGGTTGAACCCGAAGTTGCAAGATCAGGCTGGCACCTTATTTTAACAAGTGATTGGCCTGTCTGGTAAGTTGTCCTGAGCACATTGAACGAGCGGAGTTGGTTTTAGCGAACCAGCCCCGCGACCACACCCAAATCGAGATCTTCGAACAAGCCTGCTTTGAAGCGTTCTACCGCAATAGCACCCATCACAGCATTGTCAGTGCAAAGTTCCATCGGGGCCACGTGCAATTCGATTTGCTCTGCTTCGCATCTGTTGGCTAGCTCTTCACGCAAAAAGCGATTTGCGGCGACACCCCCTCCCACACACATCCTTGTCAGTCCGGTTTTTTTCAAAAAACTTTAAAAACGCATCAAAAATTTGTTTATTTAATTTTGTTACGTTTTTACAAGCCGGACAAAGACTTCCGAGGGAGGGGGTTCAAACCTCACACCCCCTGCATTAGGGGTTAGGGGTTTAACAACTCAATTATGGAAAATGGTGTCCGAGAGGCAAAGGCTCATTTTGTATCTTTGTCACACTAATCACTTCAAATAAAGTGCAACATTTCAACCTTTTGGCAAGATATTTAGTAATAAGAGAGGCTTTTCGTTGCTAAATAGACCGTACAAAACTTTTTTTTCCGCAAGATTATGTTAAGATACTGTCGCCACCCTGAGCGTCTACAACCCACGCCTAAAGCCGGGCCGGTAAAAATATCTAAGGACTATTGTAATCGTATAACGCAAAAGTATTTTAGTGATAATATTGAGCCTTAGTTTGGCACTTTACACAGAGCAAAATCATGTCACCAGAAGTCATCGCTGTTTGCCAACAGTTGCTTAAAGAAGGCAAGTCTGTTTCCACCGGCATGTTGAAATCCCGGCTACCGGGAAAAACTCCATTCACTGAAATCGTTAAAGCGGTTCAGTATTGTAAGCAAAACCCGTCTGCTATCACCGAATTAAAACCCAGCAATAGCGGACATCCCGGGATTCGCGATAGGCGGTCGCCTGGTAGGCGAACATGCCGCCCTGGGAATAGCCCATCAGATGGACGGGCCGGCCGGTCAGCGCGACGACCGCGTCGACCGCGTCCGACACCGCGGTCACGTGGTCGCTCAGGGTGCGCTCGAGACCGCCTTCCTCCTCCTCGGGCGAACCGAAGTCGACGACGAAGGGGTCGGCACCGGCGTCGAAGAGGGTCGCGACGGCGCTCGCGTCCGGGGCGATGTCCCAGAGGTCGGCGCTCAGCATGAGGGGCGGGATCAGGATCACGGGCTCGCGGCCCGCGACCAAGAAGATAAAGAAATGGGTCGTATTTATTTACCCCTGGAAGATTTGTACCGCTTCGGCGTTTCGGAAAGCGACATCATTAACGAAAGAAAAACCGAGCAACTGTGCCTGCTGATGAAATTCCAGGTGCAGCGAGCGCATCAATATTACGAAACGGCAGAAAAAGGTATTCCTATGCTGCACCGAAAGTCGCAATTTGCGATTTATTCCGCCAGTAAAATTTACCGCGGCATTTTGCTAAAAATCGAAGCGCGAGATTACAACCCTTTCCTCGGTCGAGTGTTTGTATCACAGGTGAAAAAAGTGAAAATTCGAAAATACCTTGATCATTTTTACTAGCGATAACGGGCCTACTTATGCCGGCGGCGCCGTACCAGAATATTTTGACAGCGCCCGGCCTTTTAAAACCGACCGGAACCGAATTAAAGGCACGCTTTACGAAGGTGGAATCCGGGTTCCAATGATCGCTAGTTGGCCGGCTAAAATTAAAGCGGGAACCAAAACGGAGCACCTTTCCGCTTGTGGGGAAGTATTGCCCACCTTGTGCGAAGTCGTCGGCGCTCAGCCTGCCGCTCATATCGACGGCGTCAGTTTTTTGCCTGCCGTTTGAGGGCGGGACGATCAACGCTCACTTCTATGATGAGGGGCCAGGAAGGAAATACTTTTCCTCTTCTGTAGCCCAGAAAATCTCAAAGGTTTCAGTGTGATTCTTCGCATCCGCCCCAAACACGACTAAAACAAATCTTCTTAGTCGGTAATTGAGCTAGATTCTCTTACCTTCGTTGGCAACCATGTTTGCTGTTTTATCACAAATAATAATTCTGATGATTTAAATGAAAAATACCTGAACAAGGAAAATAATAGCGAAAAACATTGCAAATATTTGGATGTGAGTATCGTTGTTTCTATCTAGTTTTGTTTTGTATTATACTCAAATTACCGCGATCATCAGCGCAGAGATGCCGAGCGCGACGAAGAGCGCGATCATCAGTGGCTCCGGCATGGGGCGCACCCAGCCGAAGCCCCAGTACTGGAACGTGAACGTCGGCTGCACGTAGAACGTGTCGATCCAGCCGTAGACGAAGTAGCGCAGCACGCTGCCGAACATCAGCAGGCCGAACAGGACGCGGAACGCCGCCAGGGACGCGATGTCCCTCGGCGCGTTCAACCGATCCTGCAGCCGCGCGGCATCGATTCGACCTCGGTCGAGGGTGTGGCCGATAGCCATTACGCCCTGCCCGGCTTTTCCGTCATATTACCAAGTCATTTTTTTTAATTCTGCACAAAATTCTATATTACGTACTTGCAATACAGTTTGCGGAAACGGTTTATCTTCACAGTTCCATTGCTCAGAGAGATCAAGCTTCAGTACGAAACATATGACCCCTAGAGTATGCAATAACCTTCCAATATGTATTAAAGAAGCTTCCAATTTAATTTTTTTAAACCAAATTAAGGAAGCATTACATAAGTAATGCGATTTAGCACCTTTATTGTTTCCTTGTTTTTGTGGGAGATTTGGTTTGTTAGGTTTTTAGGGTTTGTTTTAAGTCCTTGAATTGACAAGCCGCTAAGATATTACTTACTTTACTTTTGACGGGAACTAGACAGCGCTCCACCTCGTCCGGCATCTATACTTTAGCCAACAGAAGTCTTCTATGTATTACACTCATGTGCAACGGTTTCGACATGGTACAGCCAATCTCTGTCTCAGAGACGACTGAATCTATGACAATCTTCTGACTTTATGGCAACATCTCCAACTTTCGAGTGGCGGTGCTTTAACAGCGGACTTCGAGATGCATCGACGCTTCGCGCCTTAGATAATAGCCCAGCCACACGAGCCATCGTCTCTTTACAATTTCCGAGTCTGGGTACCGTCGGTCCGTGTGCTGATTGAGCTGGAAATCGGCATGAATCGAGTCGGTATCGCCCCCGGCGACGATGCCATCCGTCTAGCTCAGAAGGTTCACGACCTGCCGGGTCTGCAGCTGGCCGGACTGATGGCCTACGAAGGACACCTGCTGACGATCAAAGATCTGGCGGAAAAACAGTCGGCCATCGGCAGTGCGCTGGGCGAAGTGGTTCGGCTGAGCTCGAAGCTGAAGGAGGCTGGACTGCCCTGTCCGATCGTTTCGTGCGGCGGGACCGGGTCGTATCCAATCACCGTACAACAGCCGGGAATCACCGAAAAAAGCTGCCCATTGTTAGCTTATCAATTAAAAAAAAACATCTTCATATCCAAATTTACCCATGACCACCCTTGTGGCAAAAATAGTAAATTACACAAGCTGCCAATTCTTAGCTTATAAATAAAAAAAGCATCATCATGTCCAAAGTTACCCATGACAGCCCTTGGGGTAAAAATAGTAAATTAGAAAAGCTGCCCATTCTTAGATTATCAATTAAAAAAACCTGATCATGTTCAAAGTTACCCATGACAGTCCTTGGGACAAAAGCAGTAAATTAAAAAAGCTGCCCATTTTTAGCTCATCAATTAAAAAGAGATGGGTCTCGATGAAAGCGGCAACGCTGTTGAAGACGTCGCTATCGGGATCGGCGAGCGCCAGGCAGATGCTGAAATGGTCGAGACCGTCGCCGGTCAGCATTTCGGCCGTATGTCCTGCCGTCTGCAGGGCAGCGTTGTAATGTCGCGTCTGGTCCTGAAAGCCGAGCGTCTCGTCGCCGCCGACCACGCTGAGCGTTGGCGGCATCAGGCGACCTGCGCGATGGACCGGGCTTAGTCCCCGCGCGGTGTCCGCATCCAGCGTCAAATCGTCGTTGATACTGGTCGCGAGCAGCGGTTCCAGGTCGAAAACGGAATTTTGATAACAATAGATAACCGAAAAGATTTCCCTTTGTATGCTGATTCCGAATATATCAGATGCATTAAGTTTAGTGTTACCCACCAAAAGCTACGAGCCTGAGAAAATTTGCCTGAAATTAAAAAAGGGAGGAAACACCCCCTAAAAGTCAAGGAATCTTAATGAAACCACACCATCAGATTCAGCAGTTTAGAGAACCTCACCGTAGAGATTTCAAGCTTTCGTCTGCAAAAATGTGGAATTTGTATTTTTTTTTACCCAAAGATCACGGATGTGAGTTTGTTTATTTGTTTGTTTTTCCCAAGGCCTTGGCTAGAAGTTAGTCTCATAAAAGGATTACTTAATATGTTAATATTTTATATAAACGTGGACCATACTTGTATATGGTAAAATTGGTCTTGGGACCTGGTTGCACTGAGATCTTATTGCTTTCACGATAGTTTACAATAATTTCAATATCATTTGCGTATTTGTGTGTGTTTGAGAAACATGTCTTGACCTCTAGAATATGACCCCCCATCCCAAATGCCAGTGAACTTTGAAGGCTAATATAAAATGCATCATATATAAAATCCTCAATTGAAAGGCAACAGAAATTATCTTTTCAAGTGAAATACCAAGATCAATTAGCAGATATAGTACTGCGATGAAACACCATTGTTTAGTAATGTTGGTAGAGCTATCGTAAAGAATGAATTACTTTCCTAGTTCTCTCTTAACCTTTTCTTCTTCTTTAAGGTTAACAACTTTTTCAAAGCAACCGTGCGGTAAGACTCCCTGACAACTTTATAGATATTTTACTGTGATGAAACAAAATTATTTAGGTATGTTGGTAGAAATGAAGAAAGATCAGAACTACCTTCTTAGAAACATTCTTAGTTTTCTTTTAACTTCTTCTACTTTAAATATAATCCCTTCTAAAAAAAAAACTATTTGGTCAAGAAAATAATCAGAGCTATTTGTTTTTATTAAGCACTGATGCAGAAACTAGAGCTATGACAGTTAATTTAACTAATGCTCCAAAATACTTCTAAAGGAAGACAGTTAATCTATTCAATGAAGTTCTTGTTGATTGGCAAGCTATTCTGACCTTACTTTGGCAGCTTAATCAGCAAAGGTCAAAAAGATACAAAAAACTAAAGTTTGCCAATGGACACTCCCGAATAACAACGAAAATTATTGAATAATTCACAGTTTTTACTCTATCCGCGCTCTTCATTTTTATTCTTCCTAGTCTATTAGTCCTTGCCCTATATGCATGCCTTGTGAGCATTGAGCCAACATGTGCTGCAAGGTTTTATGACTTACATTACTTCATAGGTGTATATTGTTTGAATTAGTGTATGTATCATGTTGAAGGTTGTATCAAAGGAAGATGTTGGCCAACCTTTTCCTGGGTATTTTCCTAGGGTTCAAAACTATCGATACCAAAATTTTACAAAGAATTAATATTTTCTAAGACCATTTCATGGGTTGCTGCACCCATGATGGGAGAATGGACAGCAATATTACGTCAAAGATCCTCCCAAGTACCACACTGAGAAAAATTTGGCAAACATATGCAATGGGATGGGCTATGGCGTCGTTGCAACCAAATTTATACGGGCAGGAACAATTACTTGGGTACTTGACAAATTAGATAGAGAATTTAGCCCCATAGAATTTCAAAATATGGAGCCAGTCTATCAGTCAATTCTCGATACTTATACTTATAGAAATAGCAAAGGCAATTTCGTCTTGTGTTGGGACAATGGGAGATACGTTAATCATAGCTTCAATTCAAATTGTTTGACCACTGCTTACGACTTTGAAATAGCCATTCGGGATATTCGCCCGGGAGAGCAATTAACGGATGATTATGGATACCTCACGTCCCTGCACCGCTTTCCTGAACCCACTGAACGTTTCCACCGGTCGTGATGTAAAGTTCATAGAGTGAGTTGTTTTCCTCGGCATCAGAGGAACTGTCCCCGGCAAAGCTAAGTACGCGGCCTGCCCCGTAACTATCCGGGTTTACCCAGAATTCAACGGTCATATCACCACGGAGCGCGAGCGGATTCTCCCCTTCGGCGGCGTCATGAGGCACCTTGAGGAACGCAGAGGAGCCATCAAAGTCCATACCAATGGCATCGCCAGATGGCGGTGCGTCCGCCGACCAGTCTGCCCCGGATGTATTGATGGTCATTTGATTTCAAGCACCAGCGTAAGGGAAATAATTTCTCCCTCCGAGAAGGCCATTTTATATATAATTTAGAACCTTATATTACCTTCCCAGCTCAGTTTTTTCCGTCTGCCTCTAGATGAGGTGAAGTAGAAAGGTTATATCCACCACATTTTGTTGAGTAACCACGTTGGACCCATTCAGATGTAGTGGAGTGACCTGGCAGGGACGAGATTAGTGACTTAAGTCACTAATCTCGGTCCTAAGAACAGTGGGTAGCGTCTTACTATGGAGAGCGTCTTAATCTATGGGTAGCCAAATGCTAGTAAAAGAAGAGCGGCCTGCGACTGGACCGCTGCCGCGGGCCTGGCGCTGCACGAGATGCAGACCATCGCCCCCGATGAGGTGGTGTTGGCGCAAAGCACCGAAGCCTCGGGCCGCTCGACGCTCCGGGTGCTCGACCAGGCGCTGGCCTTCGTGGAGAGCGGCGTGATCGACGCCATCGTCTTTGCCCCCTTCAACAAGGCGTCTATGCATATGGCCGGGATCGGCCACTCGGACGAGCTGCACTACATGGCCAAAAAGCTGGGCGTCACCGGCTATATCTCCGAGCTGAACACGCTCGACGGCATGTGGACCAGCCGCGTCAGGCATCGACGTGGTGGTTAGTAAGAATTCTGGCGGTGATGCGACCTACTCCAAGATCGCGGCGGCGCGTCAGCTCAAACTTCCCGTCATCATGATCCGCAGGCCAGGGCCCACTGTTGACGGCGAGGTGCATGAGGCGGAAGCCGCACTCGATTGGCTGGAAGCATTGCGTACAAGGGGTCATGGCGCCTCCTCGTAGCTACGCGGGGTAAGCACCCAAGCGCCCTTCCCGCCTGCCTTTGCGATGAGCCTTGAAGACGAGGAGCCGATGAGCACAACGGTCTGCATATCCGCCATATCGGCAGTTGCATCAAAATCAGAACTTTAAAAGTTGTGATCTAAGTTTTGGACTCAAAAGCCAGCAACTGGAATTTTATTGCAATTAAACAGATATCTAATCTAGTTATGCGTAACTTATATACGTGAAATATGCCCAAAAGTGCATTGTAGTTTAACTCTTACCTGGAGAAGGAATAAGTATTTTCCTGAGGTTAAAGATGATGTAAAGCTCTTTTGGCCTCTATTTTGCAATTTTTCTAAGAGGTTCTTTGCACCAACTCTAGACAGGCATGGAAAAAGTTCCAAAGCTGGCAGTTGTAGAATTTGACAGAACTCCAAAAGCTGCCGGGATGTGGCCATGGCGGCCAGATCAGAGGAGAGACCGCCTTGGGACTTGCGGTACCAGACCTGGCGCGACGCCACGGGTTGAATCACAACCCCCAACCCGACCAACCGGATCAACCATTCCAAGTCTTCGTTGTGTACAAACCCCTGGGCCAATCCACCGTGTTCGACAAAAAGGGTTTTGCGCAGGGAAAAGTTCGACATGGTGCAGACCGGATTTTCCGACAGCAGGTCCGGGATGCTCAAGGCCGTTGTAGGTGCGCTGGAACGGGTCACTTCGCGACCGGGGGTGTTAAAGAAACTGACAGTCCCAAAAGGTTTGAATTTTATATCATCCTTTGGATTTTTTTTTGTATTATTCTGCACTGAAGACGGTCAAGCGGAGGTCTTAACCGAAATTACTGCATTGTCCTATTTTTTCCATAGGCTGTTATTATCCTTGTTTCTCTCTTCTTTACGTTTTGTTCTGTCACGATTAGCCAGTATGGTCTCAGAAACAATTAACGGCATGCTGGGATACGAGTGTAACCCCTTCGTACTATGGCTGAATTTGGTTATGGCGGCATTAGCAAATGATAGAATCGCATTTTAAACAATGGCAGAAACAAATTTACATACAAAAGGTAATAAATTGCATGTTGAAGCTCTACTGTAAAGTGCTATAGTAATTAGTATCACTGTACGGTCGTTACTAATTATTATTAATAGTATGATTGCAAAATATATATATATATGGAATCCGTCACACACAGTGGTATTGAAAAACCGATGATACTGTAGAGATTGATTGATACAACAATATATTACGTACTCAATATATATATATATATATATATATATATATAGCGTGTACACTGGTAGTATCTACGGACTACAACTCCCGCCACGATCGTCATCGTTGATATATACAAATATGCGCAAGGCGCCTGAGCGGCACAGGCAGAAGTGTCTTAAGATCAACAATTGAGAAGTGTCTGAATGAAAACTGAGGTCCAAAACACTTTTGGTCCTCAGTTTTATAGATTATACCCAATCTTTCGATTTTTTTTTACAGAAGAGCTTTAGCGAAGGTCTTATCCTTGTATAGTATGCCAGACAAATACATTAAAGTGTTTAGTGCTATGTACGAGGATAACACTGCTGTGGTTAAGGTGGGAAATAAGGTAGCAGCTGGCTTCGTATTAAATCAGGAGTTAAGCAGATTTGTGTTTTATCCTTGTTTATATGGATCATTTTGATGGACTTTGTCTTAAGGGGGACCATCACCTATACCAAAATCCGTAAAGAATATCCGAAAACTGACGATTTACTGGATCGGACGGCCTCAAGAATGAAGGGGACCGTGCTGCAGGAGCGAGGGTACTTGGAATGGTGCGGTTTCCTCGCAGAGGAGAAAGGGAAGACACTGCAATGTATCATTCGATTCCCCAATGCCGGACGTCCAAAGATGGTTCAAAACAAATGGTTGGGACGGGCGGAACGAATCGGCACAGATGTCTTGGCGATCCGACATTATGTGGTTAGAGGCGACTACTTACTCGAATTCAACCTTTATCTCCCCAAACACGGTGTGAATGTCATGGTCATGGTGATCTATGTGACCCCATTTCTGGAGAAGGCTGTAATTGTCGTAACAACACGGAATCTGATCCACAGTGTCGTTTTGGTGGAGGATTTGTATCTTCTCGCATCAGTGGTCTATGGGGCTCTCAAAGTAAGCAGTTCCTCAATTGTAAAATCTCGAGGTTAAAATTCGGAATGGGCTCAGTCACATTTCAATCAATCACAACACTCACTCCTATCAGCTTTCTTATGGAGGGATTTAGTTAATGTTTCCTAAAATGCTAGGTACTTTCTTCTTTTCAAAAATCATATTCATACGCCGAGAGCCGTGCCTTCAACAAGCACGAAGCGGCGATTGAACGCGGGCTAGAGACCTTTCTTGAAGTTGGCCACGCTCTGGCCGACATCCGCGGCCGGCGGCTCTACCGCCAGACCCAGCAACAGCTTTGAGGCGTACTGCAACGAACGGCTGGCGTCACTATTGTGGCGCCACTGACCAGCTTCGTCGCAGTGTGAATCGTCGATAAGGGACAGCCGCGTCTGTCGGCTTGAACCCGATGGCACGATTGCCCGCTCGCGTGACAGGTGATTGGCTGTGACGCGTCTCTTCCAGGCCGGGGCGTGGACAAGTAAATCGTTAACTCTAAATCCATTAAATCCTTAATTGTAATCCAGGAAACATAAACAAAAGAATGATAATTTGTAATTGCTCTAGAAAGACAGTGTCATATTTTGTTTGAGCCACTCAGAGGTCAATCCCGTCTAAGCCAACAAAAACAGAAGAGAAAAAGCTTCAAACGAATTCTATATTGCCAATTTGATTTTAAAGGTAAGTAAAATTTGTAGTTAACCGGACTCAAAATCAGCAAGTAATCAAAATATATCGAACACAAAAATATTGATATTTAAGTAAAAATTGGAACTTATAAGCTATAGCCTTTGCCGGTAAGAACTGTAAATACCAATGCCATGTTCATTATTTTACCTTACTGAAATATTGACATTAATATATGCTGTCTTAAAACAGTAAGCATAATTAGGAATATGAAGCCCCATGAGACGGATTTTTGGGGAAAGGGGCAAAAAAATATGCCTTGAATAAATATGACATAATATTGCCGAAAAGATCGGGATATTCTTGGTAGTAACTGTGAATGAGCTCCTTAACTGAGCGTCAATCCATAAACATCCCCCGAAACTAGCTAAATCGGAATTGAACTGAAAATATAACGTTGTCGACCAGATGGGTGATAAAGTGGCACTGTCAGTACATCAGCAATGGTTATTGAAATGACATTGTAACTCGTTTCTTTCTCAAAATGAAATTACACTTCTTGCTCTGAAACTGGGCATAATAAGGGCCTTTTGACTCCAATCCGAGGCTCTATCGGAACTAATCTGGTAAATGCGAAAGTAATAGTTAATGACAAAAATGTTTTTAGTTCTCAGGTTCGGAGAGCATTTTCTTTATAATAGATTTAAGAAGGAACATCAAATTTGTCTTATTCATAACCTAAAATGATGCGAAAAACACATACTTATACGTCTTACAAAAATACATATTTCTCTGTAACCTCACCTACCCATAAGGCGTAGAAGAAGTTATTCCCAACAGAACGGAACTGATAGCCGTACATGAGTAGCCCTTGCGAAGTGCGATGGAAGTCTACTGGTGCTAGTAAAAATTGGCCATATGCACTGGGACCACCACTATCTGGGAGCCAACCACTATCAATTACACCACTGTGGTCAGTCCTAAAGAGCTGAGCGGCATTGGAAGATGAACTAGATTGACCTCTACCAATACCTACATAGTAGTGAGTATCATCAGCGTAAATACCAAAACCATAAGCATTCCACGTAGAGAAGTCTAAACCATCAAGTTCGACGCCCGTATCGATCGCCGCTGATCCTGCTCGCAATCGAAAATCAAATTCCTCTGGTTGGAATACGCGCGCTCGGTTCTTTGGGTCAGATGGTTCCACACGGACCAAGACATCGTAGTCAAGCATGACACCATGCCGCTCTTGCCCCGTGGTTCGGGTGAATGCTTCAAGGGAGTTGAATTCGAGCATGGGTTTGCCTCCGGGATATCTTCTGTCTTGCGGGTACAACGCAAAATCCCGGAGCTGCTCCGTTGGCTGCAACCAACGAAAGAGCACGTCGGCATTGGGTTTATTCCGGTAGCCGTTGTAATTTTTTACCGCCTGGGAAATGAAGGGCAGCTACCCGAAAATTTTTGAGTCGCAGAAATACGGTAAAGAGGCAAAAAAACTGTTTGACGATGCCCAAAAACTTCTCGATCAAATCATTGTAGATAAACGACTTACCGCTCGCGCGGTCATCGGTTTTTTTCCCGCCAACAGCATCGGCGATGACATAGAAGTGTACACCGGTGAAAATCGCGAAACGGTTTTAACTATCATCCACACCCTGCGCCAGCAAATGAAACGCGATGGCGATAGAGCCAACTTCGCGTTAGCGGATTTTATTGCCCCGAAAAAAAGCAATCTGAGCCTCCGACATGCCGTGGCTAAGAAGCTTGTTCCGGGCGGCGTCGAGGATCCTGGCGTCTCCGGCCTTGACCGCGCGGACCAAATCTCCGGTCGCCGCGCTGATCACTGGCGAGAACATCTCGAACAGGACATCGCCTTTGAGCACGCGATCGCCGATGGCTCGGGTTTTTAGTTTCTCAATCCACCCGTCTGCACGGGTATGGACATGGCTCGTGCGATGCTCGTCGTACCGCACGAAGCCGACGGTCTCTATCCTCGACGATATGTCCGACATCCGTGAAACAGCGGTGCGTACACCGATTGCGGAAATTCAGTCTGTGGCTGTACGAAGCAGTATGCATTGCGTAAACTTTAGCTAGATGAATAATTGACTCAGTTCTTTGACAGTGATAAGATAAAAACGAAATTCAATCGAAAGTCAGGAGCAATTCTAAAACTTGAAACGGCAAAAAATACTCCCTATAGAGGGGATTACTCCCTCCTTAATACCTTGCTGTTCACGCTAAAGTTTTTCTATTCTGCATAAATGGCCCTTGTGTTTCAGGGCTCATTATAAAAAATTGAGATAACAGTCAAAATTCAGCGTAAAGAGCAAGATATGAGGAGGGGAATTACCCCAGCCATGAATCGCAGGCTGACTGACAAGACTATGTTCACACAACTAGGACAGGTGGTCGGCACTTTTGCCTACATGAGTCCTGAACAGTCGAAGATGAATCAATTGGACGTAGACACGCGAACGGATATCTATTCGCTAGGTGTGATTCTCTATGAGTTAATCACAGGCACCACGCCATTTGAGAGGAAGCGTTTGCGATCCGAAGCGATTGATCAGGTCCTGAAAATAATCCGGGAAGAAGACCCACCGGCACCTAGTTTACGTCTCAGTACTGTGGAATCAATGCCTGAGATTGCTGCCAGTCGCCAGATCATTGTCTCACTTTAAATATGCCTGGCAAAACATACCTGGCTTTCCATCTCATATTAGCAAATATTGGGTATCTGGTGACATATTTGTGCAAAGAGAGCAAAGGGGGACTGGGTGCGCGACAAGGCGATCCGGCATTTCTATGACCAGCAAGGCATCTGCCATGTGGTGCTGCCGGAACGAGGACACCTTCGGCCGGGGCAATTCGTCATCGGGGGCGACAGCCATTCGCCGACGGGCGGCGCCTTCGGCTGTTTCATGTTTGGTGTTGGCGCCACCGACATGGCCGGCGCCTTGGTCACCGGCGAGACTTGGCAACAAATAAGGGACTATTCCACGATATTCGATGGTCATAATTTTGCTCTTGTGGGTTGCCAACGATATGGTGGGCTAGTCGGTGTAAGATGGCAATCGGTGCAGGGGAGCTGGTGATGTCGATGAAAATTTACCACGCTGCAGGTACACGCTCGGTGCGGCCACTTTGGCTATGTTTTGAACTTGGCCTTGAACTGGGTCGGGACCTGGAAGTGAAGACGATTGAGTTTACCGGAGAGTTCTTAGCTTCAGCCCCGTGGCGTAAAATCAGCCCAGCGGGCAAGGTGCCGGTGTTGGTGGATGGCAACCTGACCCAAAGAGCTAAATTTCAAGACAATTCAAGAGACGAAATTCATGATATAACCATTTTCAATGAAATCAAATTTCAAATTTGACTCGTTAACTGGAGGCAAAGAAGAAAAGTGCAAGGAACTAATAAAATCCCATGCGGTCTGGCGTCTATTAACATTAATACGTCTATGACAACTAGAAACGCAATAAGTTCGTTGTGGTAAACAAAATGGTGTTTTATTTTCTAAGTTCAGAAACAGAGAAGACCTGGGTCACGCTTGACTCAGAAAAGAACATATTCAAGAACAGAATCAATCAAATATATAGTACGTAATACATTATCCATAAAAACATAGCCATCACCCTCGGCATATAAATACTGCATTTGGCGCGGTTCAACATGGGCTTTTTCCACCTTGTCTTCAGAGCGGAAACGTTCATTAAGTTTGGTTCCATCACCGACAGATTTCATTTCCAATTGGACAAACGCACCTCCTTTACCCGGCTTTACATGGCTTTTCTTATGGATTTTCCATAGTTTATTCTGATATTCAATCAAATTACCAATACGGACTTCAAATGCAGAAATTTTCATAATAGAATTTTAATAATAATCAAATAAGTCAATAAATATAATATGGATTATAACAATCAGATTGCTCTGCCCTTTCTTTTATTGCTGTAGGTTTCGTGAAATCAAAGGGAGTATTGGCAACTTCGACCAGTTTTCCAGTTGGCAGCAAGGTGCTATCTGCGTCCGTGACTTTGTCAGCATCTATATGTAGCAATGTATTGCCCACTTGAGGGTCGTTGCTCAACGTGAAGTAAGCATGCTGCGTGAAACTAAGCGGGGTTTCTTTATCTGTATTTGCGGTGACCACAAGAGATAACTCGTTGTTTTGATCAAGGGAATAGCATGCCTCTACATTAACAGTACCGGGAAAGCCGCCTTCC
This sequence comes from Alatinidae sp. Z8VKAUB7J3, assembly GCA_010016025.2. Lineage (NCBI taxonomy): Eukaryota > Metazoa > Cnidaria > Cubozoa > Carybdeida > Alatinidae > Alatinidae sp. Z8VKAUB7J3. Next base: position 65,180,234 of record JAAAKM020721499.1, on the reverse strand, counting down.
CCATCGGGATGGGCGACTGTGACCACCTGGGACCGGGTCGAACGGAACCCGTCAGTGGAGGTTGCGGGTGCAATCATTCAGTCCGCCTTTGCTTCGGATCCGCCACGGTTTTTAGAGGTGCCCTATAGTATGCACAATGTGCCGGATGTGCTGGACTTGATGCAGGCCGCTGGGCTCACCCAGATTGACGCACAGCATGTGTCAGCAGAAGTCGAAACTGATGATCTCAGCAGATTTGCCCGGGGCATTATCACGGGCACCCCCAATATCCTGGAGATCGAAAGCCGCGCAACGTCCTCTGCGGAGGATATCATTATTAGGATTTCAAACACCCCAAGCCCGCCCGATGGCGGCCGGGAACCCGCGAGCAATCTATGAGCCGTTACAACCCCCGGGACGTTGAACCCAAATGGCAGTCTGTCTGGGCCGACCAACAGTGTTTTGCCGCCCGCGAGGACGATCCGCGTCCGCGCTACTACGTCTTGGAAATGTTTCCCTATCCCTCTGGCAGGTTGCATGTCGGGCACATCCGCAACTACGCCATCGGGGACGTGCTGGCCCGCTATAAACGAGCCAAGGGCTTCAACGTGCTGCACCCGATGGGCTGGGACGCCTTCGGCCTGCCGGCTGAAAACTGTTTTAATCCCAGTTTGGCTTCATTTTATGTGGGCTTACTGTATGCCACCGGACGAACTGAGCATAAATTCTTTGGGAATTTTAGACAAGGTACAGTGCATCCATCTTTACAGAAATGTTTTGTTGTTAGAGATGGGAGGGCAATAACTCTAGTTGAAGTAAGATGCAACATACCTAGTTTACTGCTTAAAACCTGACATCAGAAGAGTCGGAAGAGGATTTGAAGGTCGGCTGGTCAACTTCAATAGTAAAATCATGCTTATACTATTACTACTAATAACTCACCGCAGCACCAAGCTACCTGAGGCCAATTTTGGCTTTATTTTATTCATTTGTATGTGATCACGTTAAACACGAATATATGCATCGAGAAGATATTGTTGGAAGAGTCATCCACCAAACTGTAAAGCATTAAAACCTACCCGACGCAGATCGGCTGTTACAGCTAGCAGAGAAAGGCTTTTGGCATATTCAGGTCAAAAAGCCATACGGTACTGCGCGTATTCAAGCCGTGCTAGATGTGGATGACCTACATAAGGTGTTCGAAGTGGCAAATCCACAGTCCATCCTGACGTCTCAGCAGGATAAAACAATGGATAGGTAAAGGGGCCGCACGATTGTCGGAGAAGCTTGGAAGTTTGGAAAGAAAGACCACATTGCCTTTCCAGTATACAAAATATAAGAAGATAATGATGAATATCCTGAAAACAGTGAATAGCTATTACGGCGCAAAAATTATTAAGTCGGTAGAACTCATAAGAAGTTATGAAAACATTTAAAGCAACACAAAGAACTAAAATGTTAGTTTTTGATAGTAGTTCAACATATTTTGATTCAGGTTTAAGCTTTCACATCCTTGATAACCCCCGTCATTTTATGCTATTTGACGAAATAATTCTAATTAACAGTAACCTGGGGAATAAAAAAATTGTCCGTGAATTATTTGCTTTACATAGGCTGTTTCCACACTTCGGGGCTCTTACCTTTGGTGCTCTAAGTCTACTACTCTAAGTCTGCATTTAATCATTTTGATTGTTTCAAATATAGAGATTGTTTTATTTTTGCCCAATGTCGTGTCCATGGGGGGGGGGCGTGTAGGGGGTTTGAATTCTCCGAAATTTTTGTCCGACTCGTAAAAAACGTACCGAAAATGAATATAAAACAATTTTTGATGCGTTTTTTGAAGTTTTATATAAGAACGTTTATAAAAATCCTTGTGGACCCCCCCAAAGAAAAAAAATCGTTTATATAATAGGGAGTAATTTTTTCTCGTTTTAAGTTTTAATGTCGCTCCTTACTTTCATTTAAAAAAAAAACTTGTTTTAATTTCTCTCAAGCAGCGATTCATTTCCAATGATCAGTTCTCTTAAAATGTTAGTCAGAGAAGCGAAAAATATTGAAAACGCATATTTTCATAAAATATATTAACTACACATCCTGGATTCTTTTTAAAACTTCACAGATAACTGAATTTTTTTTGTGTCGAACACCTCAAAGATGCTAAGGATGAATACTCCATTAACTCTTTGTTTTTGCAAATCCCACATTTTTAAAAACTGATTTCCCGTTGCCTTATTTGTTATTGTATTCCGTGAGTAATATTGTTTCAAAAGGCCAAGAAAACTGCTTTTTTCAAACAAAAAAGCCTGTTTATAGCAACTCTGTAAATTTTGATACTGCTTGATTTAAACTTTGTGAAGGGACCTACAATCTAATGTTGGGCTCTGAAAGGTATTTTAAGGTTCCTTCTTCACCCCTTTTCAACTTAAAACTGATGATGGATATTAAAAACAAAACTTTTTCGCATGCTGATCAATGGTCTTCGTAGCGCAGACACCAATCTCCTGATTCTCTTCCTTCGGCCGGGAGTGCAATGTCAATTCTTCTCCAGGAATACTTTATGAAAGACAAAGGCTAACTTAGACTTAGTTCTTCCGACACATAGCGGTGTTTACGGGAGCAACGGTTGACCTCCGCGTTGGAAGATCCTGAACCAAAGACCATAGCCTGCTTAAGGACGATCGTAGAGCTCTTGCCTTTTCATCGAGTGAACCACCAACCATGGTTCGTTGTATAGCATTCCTCTAGTGTCCCAGAGGAGTTCATCACTAGACATTGCTAGGAAGTTGTCCTTGTCTCATTTGAGTCATGTGGACCCAAAAGCGCAATCTTCTTAGTCCGACTTCAACCAAATGAACTAACATCATTTTTATACAATCCTAGTAGGGGGAGGGGGTTAATGCCAGAATTGCCTCTCACTCAATTAGACTATCTGTCTTGGTTTTTTCTACAATTAGCCATGACTTGATGCCCACATTTTTTATTTAATTTGCAAGCAAAGCAAGCCTGCACAAGAATTGTGCTGGTTCAAAAGAAATCTCAGCAGTGTTAATGGAATGTCCATGTATTCACAAAATAGAAATGTCCATGCATCCACAGTCAAAAGAAGGTATACTATAAGAAAAAAAACCAGAAAGTCTTAAGAATTTTCAAAACTTGATCGACTCTGGGGGAGTAAGTCGGCCCCAAAGACATAGTTATAAGGTTTTTCGACTATGCTGAATAAAATGGCTATCTAAAAATTTTGATCCGACGACTTTGGGAAAAATGAGCGTGGGAGGGGGCCTAGGTGCCCTCAAATTTTTTTGGTCACTTAAAAAGGGCACTAGAACTTTTCGTTTCCATTTGAATGAGCCCTCTCGCAAAATTCTAGGACCACTGGGTCGATACGATCATCCCTGGGAAAAAAAATAATAAATAAACACGCATCCGTGATCTGTCTTCTTGCAAAAAATTCAAAATTTCTAATTTTTGTTTTCGCAAAAATTGGGGTATTTTTAACTTAAGAACGGGTGACCAGATCTTAATGAAATTTGATATTCAAAAGGAACTCATATCTCGGAGCTCTTATTTTAAATCCTGACCAGATCTGGTGACATTGGTGGGAGTTGGAGCGGGAAATCAGAAGTCTTGGAAGACGCTTAGAGTGGAGAGATCTGGATAAAACTTGGTGGGTAGAATAAGCAAATATCGTAGATGTGTGATTGACGTAACCTGACTGGATCCGCTTTCTTTGGGGGAGATAGGGGGGTCCAGTGCTTTGGTGAGTTTGGTGCTTCTGAATGTGGACCGAAGAGGCGCACGCCATCGTCAACAGTGCGCGCAGCATGGAACGGGCAATCTACGATGTATGCCGCCGTTCCGTCCAACCGGACGAGGCGACCCGGGGCCAGGTCAAGATCTCCGTTACGGAAGGATTGGGGACATTCTGGGTATTGCCACGGCTGATCGACTTTCAACGTGGCCATCCCTATCTGACGATTGACCTGCGCTGCGCGATGGAGAACGCGGACGTCTTGCGGATGGAGGCCGACATGGCCGTTCAGCTGGAGCGGCCGACTTCGCCTGACCTGAAGATGGTCAAGCTTGGCAGGCTGCACAAAAAGTGGAGGCCCTGGAGCCAAGTGTTCGTGACAGCCAAGTCTCAAAGGAACCAAGTTCGAAGCACGCCCCACAGTCACGGCCAGACTGAAGTATGAATGAAACGAGGAAGCAGCCGGAATCACCAAATCCTCCCAGTTTCGAACTGTGTATAAATTTACTTCCCCTACTAGTTGAAGTAGTCCAGAAAAACAACATGGGAGATCTAACTGGAAGTATTGATGTACTAACGAAGATAGAGATACAACATAAATACCTCTAATCTTATGGAGGTCAACAGGAATGTGTGTACCCGACTGGAGAACTCTTGCCAAGGGACACTCGAAAAAAAATCGCTTTTTTATTTCAGAGAATTGGAGGCACTATGCATCAATTAAATAAAAAAACAAGTTTTTTTTAACTGAAAGTAAGGAGCAACATTAAAACTTAAATGAACTAAAATTATTCCGTATATGAAAGGGGCTGTCCCTTCCTCACTCTTTACGCTAAAGTTTGACTCTTTTTCACAAACCTACTTTTTAAAACGATAAAACTTTGGCATAAAGAGCGAGGTGTTGAGGAGGGAACGGTCCCTTTCATATACGGAATAATATCAGTTCGTTATAAGTTTTAATGTCGCTCCTTACCTAGCATAATATGGGCCCATGTAAGTTATCAAATTAGATATACCTTGTATTATGCTAATGTTGTGCCTGTTGAAGTATGCGAATGAGGTTTAGGGTATATGCAATGAGGTTCAGGTTATAATTTTTAGATTCTCGGGAGTTCTTTCTGCGTTGCCTTATGCTATACTATTGGCTGCAAGGGTTAGGTTGTTTGGGGATTTGTTTTTAGGAGCTTAGATCACGTGGAACCACTTAAAAGCAGTGAAGCTGGTATTCACTATAAGAGTTAATGCCATCTCCTAGAAACACCTTATCTCACGATATTATATGCCACCATATTGGAATTTTTTCTTGTTGATCTTAGTCGCTTCAATGCCTGAACCAGCAATGATGACAGAATTAGAATTTTGTAGAAAAGACGCTGCAGTTTCAATATTTTAAAATACAATTTGGTTCTTCTTGAGTTTTGAAAGTTTAGCTCAAATTTAGTTCGGCATACTGTAAAAATTGCCGTCCGTATTGCTGTGGCTCCATCAGCACTAAGTGGTGTATTATTCATCTTTTTTTTTATCAAAACTATAACGTAGTTTGGAATTATTGGTGATGAAGTATCGTAAATTTTTCTTTTCCTGGCTGGCGCTTCTTTTATGCAGGAAATAATCAGATAACTAGAATCATTTAAACAAACGTTATACTATTTGAAGCATAACAAAAACGCAAGTGAAAATATTATATTTACTTTGGCGCTGACTATAAGTAGTTTCAGTAACTGGTATTTTTCGTATCAGAAAATTCTATACCAATCGACAGAAAAGAAGAATAAAGTTGAATTATTCCATTCAGTTCTCTGGACTGACAAGGATTCAAGGTTCATAAACCATTGAAAATTTGATTAAATTTCTACAGATGACCTAGATCAAAATGAAACACTTAAAATCAGTGTAATTTCCAAACAAATTCTTTACGCTAAAGCTTTTAGTACTTTTAAAAAAGCTTACTATTCTAATTAAACGGCACCTGTGTTTCAATAGCCGTTCTTACAAAATTGGGACACCCAGTAAAATTTTCAGCTAATATTGAGCCGAGGCACTCCTTACTTATAGCTCGTTACCACGAACTGCTTGATTAAATAAAAAAGCAAGGTTTTTCTACTGAAAGTAAGGAGCAACATTAAAACTTAAAACAAACTGAAATTGTTCCGGATATGAGGGGGGATACCCCCTCGATACCCTACTCGTCCGCTAAATTTTTACAAGAACTTTTAAAAAAGGTTAGGGTGAATGAGACCATTAGAGGGGGGCTAGAGATGAATGGTCAAAAATGCAACAAAACCATGAAAATGAGCATAGAATTAGCCACCTAAAAATGTGTCTCTTTTTTTCTAGAATATCCTTTACTGGGTATCTGCTGTCCTTGACCTAGATCAATAAATAAGGTCATTAGAAGGCATGAAAGTACATGTAAGTGCTTAGTGTACCAGTAACCAGTTTCTCTAACCTATACTGATATATGTTGTTTATATATCCTAGGGCTATATCTAGAGCTGTTCCTAGGGGCGGTGGTGCCCTGGGCAAAATTATTTATAGCGTTAAAACTTAGAACGAACAGAAATTATTACGTATATGAGGAGGGTTAGCCCCTCCTCAAAGCTTCGCTCTTCACGCTACAGTTTTTTGGCACTCTAAAAAAGTTACTTATCGTTCTAATCAAACGACCCTTGCGTTTCAGGAGTCGTTTAAAAAAAATCGGACAAAATTTAAACTTCACTGCAATAACCGAGTTGCTGAGGAGGGGGTAACCCCTTCATATACGTAGATATTTCTATTAGTTTATGTTTCTCCTTACTTTCAGTTGAAAAAACTGCTTTTGTTTAATTTTTGGTCGTTTTTAAATAACGCCAAAGCAATGGATTTAAAGCATCATTTTTGTCACGGGGGTATCACAATGGGTTGGGAGTATCCTGGACTATAATGGTACCTAGAGTAAGAAAGACCATGGGACCAGTAGTAACATGGGGTAGTGCATGCCTAGTGTTAAGAACTGTCACAGTCCATGGATATTAATCTATTTATTGTTATCTCATCTAATGGGTTAATTATTTGCTTCAATAGGGCACTTCACAACAAATTTGAATTAGGTCTTACTTTCGTAAGACCGAAATAAAAAATTTCGAGTTAATTGGTCATCTCACGCTCTCACTTTATTTGTTTTCTCGTTTAAGCAGTGCCCTACCCCAATGTGTTATTGGAGTTGCTAGTCCCTCGAATCTAACTAAAAACTTTTACGAGGTTTAACATTTTTCCAGAAGCAATATATCCTCTGTGAAGCCATTCTTTCTGTACAAGCGGGCCCATAAAGTTACCTCAATTTTCGGTTGATAAGGAAAATTCTTGGAGCATTATTATCTGAGTTTCGTTTTCCAAGTATGTTGTTCAATAATAGAAGTGAGTTTGCTGTGACATGATGTCTAATAAACGAAGTTTTGATATGGATTCTAATATACAATTGGAAGAGATCTTTTTGTAGATTTGGGAAAAAAGAGGCGTGGAGGAGTAGCCCTATGTACCCTCCAATCTTTTTGGTCATTAAAAAAGACACTAGAACTTTCAATTTCCGTTCAAATAGGCCCCCTCTCGATATTCTAGGACCCCTGGCTCGATGTGACCATCCCTGGTATAAAAAAAACAAAAACAAATTAACATTTATCCGTGATCTAACTACTGGCAAAAAAAAAATCCACATTTTTGCATATAGGAGCTTGAAACCTCTACAACAGGGTTCTCTGATACGCTAAATGTGGTAGAGTGATATTCATTAAGATTTTTTTTTTACTTTTAGAGAACTTCTTAGGATCTGAGTCAACTCCTGAATGTTTTATTCACCTGGCTTAACTCGCTTTTTTTGGAATTTCAAAAAAATGATGTACTGAGAGCAAATGCTCACTTTACTATGCATTAAAGGAAGTCATATTGTTCCCACGAAAAGACTTAACACTTCATTTTTCTTTATTCCTTATGAAAATCCCATTTCAGGGAATAACAATACACAACTTCGTAAAAATTCCTGATTTAAATATTTTCCGGATTTTGAAGAAGCAGGCTATTTCGCTCGTTGTATCTCTGAGAAGAATTAAATAAAAACAAGTTTTTTTCGATTTCGGTGCTTCTGGGAGGCTTAGACGATGGCTATTGGTAGGCGTGTCAGAGACCCGCACAAATTGACTTGATAACGCTCGTTTTCTCGATTTGGCCATCTGGGGAGATAGAGGGAGGGGAAATCGTGAAAATTGAGGTATGTTTATTTCGCGAAAGGGTAATCGGATCTTAGTGAAACTTAATATATAGAAAGATTTCATGTCTAAGATGCTCCATTTTCAATTCGGATCGGATCCGGGGAGATTGGGGGTGGCGGGGTGGAGACGAAAATCTTGGAAACCTGAAATCTTGGAAAATGCTTGGAGTGGAACCAACACATCTTCTCAAGTCTACACAGAAGCACTTAAGCTGGCTTAGAACCAGGGAGCAAGAAGTCATTGGGACCTCCAGTATGAATGGAGGCTTTGTACAATCCTGGCCACAACATGGTTTTCAGGACTTGGCGATGATCTTCTATCAACAAGAGTCGAACCCATTAAACATTCATGCCTACAAATATTATGCTACTACGGAGTGGCAGCCCATAGTAGATAAATTAGCTAGGAAGAGGCGAGAAAAAAATATGTTTTTTGCAAAATCTTGGAGAGTGGGAATTTTTTTTTCTAGCAAAAATACCAAAAAGGACCACGGATGCGTGTTTATTTGTTTTTTTTTTTGTTTTTTTGTTTCCAGCGGTGATCGTATCGACTGAGTGGTCCTGGAATGTCACGACTGGGCTCATTCTAACGGAAATTAAAAGTTCCAGTGCCCTTTTTAAGTGATCAAAAATTGGAGGGCACCTCGGCCCCCTCCCAAGCTCATTTTTCCAAAAAGTCACCGGATTAAAATTTTGAGATAGCCATTTTATTCACAATAGTCGGAAAACCTATTAACTATGTCTTTAAGGGCGACTTACACCCCTGCAGTCCCAATGGCAGGGGCTGCAAGTTACAAACTTTTTTTAGAGTTTTGGTTATCATTGAGCCGGGTTGCTCCTTACTACAGTTCGTTGCCACGAACTGTTTGATTCCAGGATAACAATTTAGTTATAACCATTACGGTATTTGGTCATAAAATCGCCTTTAAAGTAACATGGTACTCACAAGATGGTAAGGTCGTAAACCTTATTGATTAAGTTGCTGTAAACAGAAAACTGTTGGGATAGATAGAAGATACTAGGGTTTACAGGAGGGCTTTTATTGATGTTAAAAGGCAAAGTCACCATTCAGTAGTGTCTATGGTTTTTCAGTAGCTGAAATTTAGGATGAGCATAGAAAAATTCTTGTCCTAAATTGTCATTGAACGCAAGAGAAGCTTTTCCAGAGGATCGAAGGCTGGGGTCTCGGACAGACATTTCTTTTACCTGAAAATGTTCTAAGCTTCAGCAACGTTGCATAAGAAACAGAAAAACTTAACAATTATATGTGCGACTTAGGATCAACTTTATGCACTAGTACTACGTACTACAATTTATTGGTAATGTCAACCCGCCTGAAGCTGGCACACGTACCTGATCAATCTCACGTTATTCAACACTTTTAATTTGGTCACCCCTTAGAAATGACCAAAGATTTTAAATCTTAGGGTGTGTGATCACCGAAAACAAAAAGATGTCATCTGTGAGCACTCTGGAAAACATAAGCAACAAACACAAAGTAGTACGTTTTCTCACCAAATACCACCAGCAATGGCAAAGGCAAGGGAAACAAGTCCCATAAAGGCAGGAATGAGTGCATTGAATCTTGAAGGGGAAAAGATGATGATGAACAAGAAGAAGAAAGCAAGCAACGAGGTCAGGACAGTTATGCTGGTCACGATGCACCTTTTCTCAAGGTACGTACCGATCCGGCATCGTGGTGTAATTCTGAAGCAAATTCTTTCAATTAGTAGTTATTAGCGACCCAGCTCAATAGTAACCGAAACTCTAAAAAAAACAGAACTTTTGTGCCAATAGTTACATCAAAAGCAACGCATTTTTATACTGATTTTAAATGTATAAGTTTCATCTAGTTTAATCTTACCCATCAAAAGCTACGAGCCTGTGGAAATTTGCCTTATTTTAGAAAATAAGGGGAAACACGCCATAAAAGTCATTGAATCTTAACGAAAATTATACCATCAAATTCAGCGTATCAGTGAACTCTACTGTAGAAGTTCCAAGCTTCTATCTACAAAAATGCAGAATTTTGTATTTTTTGCCAGAAAACACCAATATATAAGATAGATATTGATTTTATATCCAGGTGTTAATCTGATTGGAACACCGTATAAAAAAACACCGTTTACACTAAACACATCAGTATATAAGATACTGGATTTACTGGAGCTGCTGTGATAGTGTTAGAGAATGTCGGTGTGCATCAGCTGGACTAGGTCACACTAGCGGCACCTGTTTTAAGTAGTTTCTATCTTAGGAAGAATGTAGGATCGTGTATATGTCGTGTTTTTTAAGTATTTGACACGAGTTTACAGGATAAACTGTTGCTAAAATACTTTGGATTAAAAATATTGTCTAAACAAGTGAATCAAATCCAAGTGACTAACATATATGTTTCTATTGAATTTTAGGTGGCTACTTTGACAAAGAATAGAGATGGTGAACCGAAAGAAGACGAGCAACTTCATGTTCTTCCTCTCTATATACTCGATCCCATCGACGAAAACAGTGTTGACCCCACCTTTTATGATAAAGTGGCCAACGGAGCTATTGAAATACTTGAACGGTAAGCTAACAGTGTTATTGAACGGTGAACTATTTCGCTAGCTGATGTGAGGAATTCATTGTTACATAATTTCCCAATATTGACGCCCTTATCTAGGAAATATTCTCATTTTACTTTCAGTTAAAAAAAAATGTATTTTTTTTTATTTAATTAATAAAAGAGACGAGTAGTGGGATTGAAAACGCAAATTTGAGGTAGTTTGGAAAATAAGTCCTGTTTTTTAATAATAATAATAAAAAAATAACAAAAAAGTACAAAGGAAGCAACAAAACTTATTTTACAAAAAAAAAACAGCTTTTACAATATTTTTCGACATAAAACAATGATTTCCCAGGCATTGATCATAGCATGTGCAAGTTTTTGTATAGCATCTTCACACAATGTTGCTGCCTGCACTCTTAACCATACTCATTGTATATCCCTTACTTCCCCTTATTATCTACTATCCCAATTTATTCAAAGCCTCCCGCTTTAAACCCTCCCAGGAAGTTCCTATTTCCTTTAAATCTTTCTTTATGGCATCTTCCCATCCCAGACGAGGACGACCTACTTTCCGTTTAGCTCTTGACGGTTGGCCGAGAAGGACAATCTTCGGTAATCTGTCATCCTTCATCCGCAGAAAGTGCCCTAGCCATCTCATCCTTTCTTTCATTATAGCCTTAGAAAGCGGAATTGAACCACACTTTTCGTACAGCCTACTGATTGAGATCGCCTATGGCCAGTCAGTCGGGTAACCAGGGCTCCTGATGGGCAAGGCCGTGCGTGTGTCGCCTGCCGAGCGCATCGTGGCGCAGCGTGCGCTTGGCTTGCTCGACCTGACGAGCCTGGAACTTGACGACGGCGAGGCGGTCGCCGCCGACCTGTGCGCGCGCCTCGGCGTGGTCTACGCCAAGGCGAGGGAGTGAGCCCGTGAGGTCACGCTGGCTGCTCCTCCTCGTGCTCCCGCTCGCCGGTTGCGTCCTGAGCTCCCGCTCAGCCCCCCACCGGCACGGGGGCGGAGCGGGTTCTGACGACGACCTGACCGAGGCCGAGACCTTCATGGCCGTCGACGAAAACTGAATTTGAACTAAGATTTATCGCCCTTGCTTTATTTCCTGTGACATTTTACAGAAGTCTTGAGAACTTCACCCTACTATGGCCGCTTATGGACCTGGGTGTTCTTATTTTTGTATTCCACTCTTAGAACCCCATCGAAGAAGCACTCGACATCGACCCTATTTTAACAGAAGATGAGCAAACATCGTCAAATGCTGTGATGCCTCCCGGACCAGTGAAGCCAGTAGCGGAGGAATGTACACCGTATCCGAACCAAACTGGAAGTGTTGACTCGAACATGAAGCTGGCTTATGGTGAAAAACCTTTTCTAAAACTATCTTGGCGGCAACGATAGCTGCAGCCCTAATATAAAGAGAATAACTCACAATAACAAAAAATTTAGAACAGGCTTATGAAAATAACTGTCTAAGGAGAAAAATGTCATTTGAAGCTGGTTCTGGAATGGTAAATATTAAAGTGGTTAATCTCAATATTATAAGTCTACTACGAAAACAGATTTAATTTTTAATAACTGCCTGAATCCCCTCAAAACCGATCTGGCACGTACGCATGGGGGGCTTCGCCTCCCCCCCCCGAAATTTTGTGAAATTTTTAATTTCCCCATGGTTTCTTGGGACTTTGTTTATATAAATCTGCGTGTGGTGAATCCCTTGATGCTTCTAACCTTGAGTTCAGACCCTGAAAAAATGGGTGGCGGCTAGCCATTGCGCAGAAGGCTACTGCGGAGAAATTGGCGCTTGTAATTAATAGTGAGAACCAGGGTTCCAGTGCAAAATCAAAAACTCCCTCGCACATCGGTATAATTAAAGGGATTCCCGAGTCTCTTAGTGCAGAGGATATGCAAATTTTAATAGCGGGTTGTGAAAAAGCTGAATAATGCGAGAAATTACGCACCTTCAAGCCGTATTTTCCAGGTAGAGATGCCCTTGATACACAGCACCTTTTATAAGTATAAAATTTAGGGGGTAAAAAATTAACTCCACAGAGCACTCCCTAGTACCTTATTTATTTATTTAGTTATGTTAATTTTTGTAAATTTGCACTAAGTTTTGTCAGTTTAAAACCGGTGAAATCTGTTCTTATCCCTGTAAATACTAAGAAATGTCTCTACCCCGAAAATACTGCAGAAAGAAAAATTTTGACTGTGAACACTCGACACTGAAGATTAAAGGAGGTTCACCCTTAAATAACAATCGAGAAGACAACCAACTGGAACATGTCAAAGCTAGTATGAGATTTTTTTTTTGACAGTATCGGATGATTTGGCGTCATCCATACATTGCAATCTTGGTCGAAGGTAAAGAATCAAGAGGTTGGAAACTCAAGTCAAATTAGCCCATTTTGGAGCATAATGCCCTCTGTTGGGGCATAATATTGTTTCTGTATATTTTTAATTTGAATTAATAAATATTGATTGATTGATTGGACTAATCATTAGGATTAGTATAATCCATGAAAGACTGGTAATCATTAATCCAGAAACAGCCACTGCTTTTCAGGGGAGGATAACTACAAAACAAACAAAATAAACCTATTTTTATCCACTGAAGAAATGTCCCGTCCACATCGGCATGGAAGACGTGCTCAACTTACTTTAAATAAGTTACACTTTCACCTAGCTGACGTAACTTAGGCTACTACTACTTGAACATTTTTCTAATTAATGATAATCACTTGATAAATTTAGTATAGCTTATATTTGAAGAATTCCATGAATTGAAAATATGATCGTTGATTTGATTAGAAATAGCCAACATATGTTCAATCCAAAGCCTGGGTGCCGATAAGCTGACTGTTAGCGTGAGGGGCTTACCTAGTCTAATTGGCACTTCCAATGCTGTATAGCAGAAATCTAAAAAAAAACACCTTTCATCAAAACGTAAAACAAATAGAAATTATCACTTATATAAGGGGGGGCCTTCTCCTCAGTAAAGACTCCTGAAACACATGGGCCGTTTAATTAAAATAATAAGCTTTTTTAAATGTTCTAAAAAACTTTAGCATAAAGAGGAAGATATTGAGGAGAGGACAGCCCCTCTCATATACGTAATGATTTTTGTTCGTTTTAAGCTTTTATGTTGCTCCTTACTTTAAGTTGAAAAAAAATATTTTTTTAGTTAATCCTCTGAGGAATGCTTTTGGTGAAGTTCATCACGGTCTAATATCGAGTGCTCTTGATTACCATTCATCTGGGTTTTTTTCTGTTCTACGAGTGATGCTGCACTTACGGCGTAAAAAAATCAACAGCATAGATGAATTGAGTTCTCCTCACATTCTCCATGGTTGTGGGCTACTTGTTATTCATATTTTTCGTTTGATACTGATAATTGTAACCCAAGGGGCTTTAACTTACTCTTTTTCGACTAGAGATCTCAATCCAGAACTGAAGAAAGGTAAACTCACTTCCCAGAGCTCGTCGTTCTGTTCCATAGTAGTGGCTAGCACATCCAACAAGCTCTTTGAACTGCTCTTTGTCGACCATCTGAACTCGCGTAGCTTAAAATTTCCGATTTCAAATCGAACGAGTTTCTTCCAAAGTTTATAAGACCACCACTTTCAGAAAAACCTTATATATTAACAATGTGCATCTTGCATAACTTACAGCCCTTGTCCTAGGAGCTATGGTGAGTTTTTCAACGCCGGAGGCATAGTGATGACTATCTCAAAATTTTGCTCGGATATATCCAGAGCACAGAGGGAATGGGGGGCTAGTTGCCCTCCGATCACTTAACAAAAACCTTAAAAAGGGCACTAGAACTTCTGATGTCCAATCGAATGAGCCCCCCTCTGAAGTTTATACGATCACCCCTTCTTTTAGGGACTCATCATCAGTCCACAAGATACTAGTTTTCACAGCATTCATTGCTAGAATATTTTTAGCGTTTTTTGAGGGATTTTTATTCCATTTTTTTACCACACGGTCGCAAAATTCCAAGATCTCAACTTTTGTTAAAACTAATTCATCAGGTTCAAACAAATTTTTAGCATTAGTTTTGCCATTCTTTACCATACTTTACCAATAAGATACAGAATTATAATTTTTTAGAAGAATAACTTCATAAATTCTTAAATAATTTTCTTACTATAGTATAATGACGAGAGGCCTGCTTTTCTGCCCAGATCATCTGAAATTGAAAGAAAAACGCTTTAGTATTACTCAAAATGAAGAACAAATAAGCCCTAACATGAACTCTGGAAGTCTGGTAATTTCTCTCAATACAACAGAATATTTAAAGATGATAAAAATTTTAAAGCTATTCTATAGTCATAATACTATCAAGATGGTTTCACTTTGAACTTGTCAATAAACTAATCATGACATGTCCTTTTCAGAACAAAAACGAGAGCCAATCATTGGACTAAACCATCGTGTAGAAGTGATACCAAATTAAACGAAAGGAAAAATTAAGCAACAATCCTAAAATACTTAAGTGTATCCGCCACTGACGTCCCACAGAACTTTCAGGACCTGATTCTCCGCCTGCAGGAGTTCTGGGCAGCGCGCGGCTGCGCGCTGATGCAGCCGTACGACATGCCGATGGGCGCCGGCACCTTTCATCCGGCGACTTTCTTAAGGGCCGTCGGGCCGGAGCCCTGGAGCGCGGCCTACGTGCAGCCCAGCCGCCGGCCGGGCGACGGGCGCTACGGGGACAATCCGTTCAGGCTGCAGCACTACTACCAGTACCAGGTGGCCCTGAAGCCGTCGCCGGACGATATCCAGGAGATGTACCTCGATTCGCTGCGCGCGATATCTTTTTCCAGTCTTGTTTTAGAACCCCAGACTTGGCAGCGAAAAGGCTCGATTTTATCTTAATTAATCAGCGCACAATAATTCAAGAGAATATATAAACAGCCTTATGCTAATGAGTTGTCAGTTGTAATTCAAAATGCAGCAATATCGGTTCTTGCTCTTTGGAGCATTTTTTTTTGTATATTACAAAAGGTAATTCAGTCTATTTTCAAAGTCATTGAATTCTTCTTCCTGAGTCCTTGCATAGTTTTCTATCAACTCTTTAAACTCAGAGCTTTTTGACTCAAATCTTCCTCAAAGAACAACTTTTTCGCGATCCTGAATTGGATCATAAGACGCTTCGATGGATGGTAAATTTTCCTCACGTAACCTCACCTGTAGTACTTGTGGAGGTATATTCCCTTACATGTTGATAAATAATACAGTTCATCTCCTGGAACGTGCTTTTCCAAAAGCCGGAAACTATTGAAACCGTCACTTTTTTGGACTTGGAAAACGTAAGGATTTGGGAGAAAACTACACGAATCTAAATAACAGATTTTATTTAAGTTATTTTTGCTTTCTGTTTGAATTCTAAGAGTAACAACTTCTCAGATGATTGGGTGTGATGTTATATGAAAAGGACGGAAGTCTTTCTCACTAAATTTAATTTCAAATTTATTCTAGTTTGTTTCAGACAGTATGTAGTCGAGTAATGTTCCACTTAATCTTTCAAACAATTAGATTATGTTCGCACCGTCCTTGGTACCTTTACAGGATTCGAACTAGTGAAATGGGTATCACAGGTGCCTAAAATTAAGGCTGAAGATGAGATAGTTAAAAAAAAAAGCATTGGGAACAAATCGAAACAGGAGAAAATTTTAATATTTTTGAAAAGAAACATCCTTGAGCCTCGATATCTGGAAAATCGTATAAGCTTAAAATTCCGTGGGTGAATTCGAAAGAAAATGAAATAAAAGTATTAAAACTAAGCCCAGCAGAAATAAAGTCTTTTATTAATTCAATCTTAAAATGACAAAAAATTATAATTTAAGAATAAATGAAACCCAAATGAACAGAGGCTACAATAAATTGTAATGTTTAATGTAGTGTAAATCTTGAATTGCTTAGTTTTCAGGAATAACTACATATTAATGATTCAGTTTATTTTGATTAGTTCTTTACCCTCATCTCCATTACTATTGCAATTTATTTTTCTTCGTCGTCGATGTTTTGAAGAACAAAGGAAAGTTGAAAAATACAAAAAGCTTCCTTAAACAGTCGAAAGTTCCTCAAACTAACTCAGTGGCAAATGGTTTATAGTTTTTATGTCTGGGAAGAAGGCGCTACGACTCTAGCTCTGAGAGATTTATAAAAGTGAACTAACACAGCACCTCAAAAACATGGGTAAATTTTCAAAACTTACCTGGAATCTAAATAGCTCAAAAAATATTCATACAGTGGAGGCATTTCTCCTCAATTCTGTTGGATTCAAGCCGATCAACTTTTTCGACAGTTATGGCAATGAAGCAAAAAATTCCCAGTAGCATTTCTGGGTCAAAAAGGACAGCTTTGGATAAACACACAACAAATTGTAATCTGAAAATGGTGATCAGAAGATTTTGGGAATAAAAAAGGTTGGGAGAGAGGGCTGGATGCCCTTTGATCACATTGGACTCTTGAGAAAGAAACAGAAACTGTCGATTTCCAATTGAATGAGAATCTCTAATGTACTTACGACATTCCCTCTCTAGAAAAACGTTCTATGCAAACAATGGGAAACTAGAAGTCGTCGTATGAATCTTGGAGAGTGCTCACCCGATTGAAAATCGGAAGTTCTAGTGCCCTTTTTAAGAATCCAAAGTGATTGAAATACAAATAGCCCCCAAGCCCTTCTTCTTCGCGATGACGGCCATTATGAATCATGGCATTTCGATGGGTGCCGAACTGATCCTGCTACCCCGTTTCGAATTGGACCAAGTTCTGAAAACCATCGATTCCCGGCAGCCGACCATCTTCCATGCCGTGCCAACCATCTACACGGCCATCAACGGCCATGAGGAACTTGAAAAGTACGATCTAAGCTGTCTGAAATTCTGTATATCGGGTGGCGATGGGTTAAAATTGATAGGAGTCCCCTATGGCATCGAGAGATTATATCTACTACGAATTAACAAATAGTGTTTGCAGCGTTTGTCTTAAGAAAGTAGAGACCACATCTTGCTTCATATTATTTTTAAATGTTAATTACGATAAAATTGTCATCTGATAGGCTCTTTGGATAGTTAACTTTATTTTTAATATTTAAACTCATGTTTACACGGAATATTATAATTGCATTATAGCTATATCTATAATGTGACTAAAGTTCAATAATGTCAATTAGAGTTTTGTTCATTGGCTTTACAGGGTAGTGACAAAATTGACCTTGAGTGATCATTTTCTTAAATATATTTTTCGAAACCACACTAAGTGACAACATCCGAGTGGATTGGTGCGCTGGATTTAAGATACGTTGTCTTAGGGGGAAGTAAGTTAAGACTGCAGCTAGGGATATTAGTGAAAAAGCTTTGTGTTTCATAGAGAGAAGGGATTTGTACAAGAAGATCATACGAAAACAAAAGGAATGTAAAGAAAGTGGAGAAAGCGTTAAAATATGAACTAAGCAGGTGCGAAGTGGAGGCCATGGATAAAATTGTCGTGGCTCTGGAAGATGCAGCTAGACGGCATAATAGTAAAATATTATACTGGCATGTTAATAAATTACGATGGAGTAGTCAATCCGGACTTTTCCCAATGAAAGATAGAAATGGGGCCTCAATTAATAGTAAGGAAAGCTCGGGATTGGCTTAGGATGCTAAATTGAAACTTTCAGGGAATGTTGAACTAAACCCAAAGAAACTTCGTATGTGTATCCAGATTGTCAGAAGGGCGTATCTGCAATATCTCAAAAGTATTTAAGGGTATTATTTTGAAACTCTTAAGGGATACTATGAAAAAGGAATTGAACTCAAGTCCAAAGACATTATTTGCATCCAGGCTCTCAAAAAAGGCCAAAATGCATAGCCTAAAAAACTGCTAAGGGTTTCAAATTGAAACTTTCAGGGAGTTATGAGGGGAATGCGAAAGTAAAAAAATATCCAGTTTGTCCCGCGACCCGCGTCGACGAGCACGACGGTCGTCCCGAGTCCCACGGCGGTCGCGGGCCCGAAGCGCTCCGGGTTCTCGAACTCGCTTCCCGTGCCGACGGTCACGACCGACAGCTCGTCGTAGTCCGCCACGTCGAGGGGAGCGACGAGCTCCGCCATCTCCGCGGCGCGCCAGAGCACGCCGGCGCCGATCCAGGCGAGGATCAGGATGCCGATCACGAGTCCGAGGAAGAGGAGCCGTCCGTCCATCGTCATTCGAAGACCACCGTCTTGTTGTCGTACACGAGCACGCGTCCGTCGAGGTGCCAGGCGACACTAAATTGCAAAATTGTATCTACAGTACTGATAGTGTTATATAGTACAACAAATATAGATAATACAACTAAACATAAATCTACAAATAAAAATAACGAACAAAAGAAGAGGTTTTGGAATATTCTACCTATATTCCCAAAATATGGCATAGAATATCATATAGTATCTATTTTTATATTTTTATTTCTTTTAACTTGCTTTGTGTTTTTGGAGCTTGAGCGTTGAGTTATTATAGCAGTGTATGATAAATGTTAACGAAAACAATTTCCTAAGTAGCTCTGTCCATTATCAATTTGGTCTGTGTAGTTTAAAAATTTAACCCTTGTGTTACAGAAGTCGTTCTTAAATAATTGGAATTAAAAGTCAAAATTTTGCGTAAAGAGCAAGATGATGAAGAGGGAGCAACCCCCCCTCATGTACTTAGCAATTTCAATTCGTTTTAAGTTTTAATGTTACTCCATACTTTCAGTTGAAAAAACTTGCTTTTATTATTTATTATTTAATATCTACAAGCAACGACATATGTCACCAGAGGATCATCTTTCTTCGAGCTAGGTCGATAATCTGGACAGTATTTTAAGTTTGAAAAATTCGTGAAAAAAGAATGTTTAACTTGCATCATTTGGAAAGATTTAAGGAGAAAACTACTAGAAATCAATAAGTGAAAATTGCGAGACTTCCATTTAAGGTCATTGTCCAACTGCACACCAAGCAGTTTATTTAAATTTGATGTGCAAAGGTACTTATTGATAGGGGGTATAATTTTTTAAAAAGGAGAACTATCAGAGTTAATTACGATAAACCATCAGCTTTAGAAAGCAGAGGAACCTTAGTCGAAGCAATTTTGTTTTTATTCATCGTGTTTTTTCTTTTAGTTATTCGAACTTTATTTTATGCATTAACCTTTAAATAAAAAGATCAAAAGAAAGTACCACTTTACTCCCCACGGACAATACCCCCGCGTTTTTTTTTCTGCAAGGGGAAGAAATTTGGTACTTGTGTATACGCCATTCACTCATTCAAGCCACTCACTGGTTACTTCGTTAGTTTCTTCTAGCTTAGCGAGAGACAAGACAAAGACAAGTAATGAGTAAAAATAAATTCAAATAATTTTGCAAGCGTAAAACTACCACAAATCACCATACATATGTGAATTAAACCCAGAACGAACAGAATTACAATAGATAACTGAAGCAAACTCTAAACCACCAAGAATTAGTATGAGCAGAACTGACGATCCCGTCACCCCCTGTCAATGAGATTTGTATATTCGGGAAAATTGATATTAAAAGCAGGAAACAGCATTGAAATAGCAGCGAAGTATTCTTGAATTCGTGTGACGAACATCAATTCCACTAGACTCATCCTGCAAAAAAGTAAAATGGGATTATAGGTGTAAGACTGCAACAGCAATTAGAGTGTCTAAACAAATAAAAAAAAAGTCATAAATGTAGATCTTAAAAGTTCAGTCTCAGTCTCAAGACCATTTTTACCGATATTTGTGCTTTGAAAAAGAATTAATTTCCATTGCGTTGCGTATAATCTGGATTAAATGGACACTTCTCCCCCCTGTTACTACTGACAACCTAATAAAATGTTTCGTATCTCTCATATTTTTGGGGAAATAATACCGAAAGTCCTGATTTTTAAACACGAATCTGAATATTTTTTCCTTTCCAACTCGGAAAGACAGATCTTGATCTTCTAAGAACTGGAGCTTACATTGGTTATCCAGAAATAAATTTTCTCCTGGGACTTTCTAATTTTTAAATCTTGACTCTGTAAATTCTTTATTATATTTTGTTTAATTAAAATACCCTAGCTCCTGACCTTAACTTCTTAGAAATCAGATAATTTTGAACACCTTTTACATATTACGCAGAAATTATGCTGTTGAGCCACCCCAATTTGGGTTAATCAAAGGTGCCAGCTAATCCGAAATGAAATGGAAAGGCCTCACCCACGGAGCGCCTCAGCCATGATCCAGGCAGCTCCCCAGCCAGGTAGGTGCGATTACCAGGGTTGACATCGGACAAAAAATTCGTAACGTCCAAACTCTTAGAAACCTAACTTTTTCATAACTTTTGATAGGAAGATTTCTTTTCAAGGTAGGGTGCCTTTATTTTGCTATCAAGAGTGCACTTAGAAGGGGTGGACAGTTGTTAACTGTATATTTTGAAAAATATAATCAGGGAGAAGTAAAACTCCCTGATTGAAACATCCCCTCATATTCCACAGATGTCCTTGGCAATCGTTTAAGCTCTTGGTCAGAGTCCGGGCAAAAGCGGAAAGCAAACGAATCCCCTGCAACCGTTTCTTATAAGCGTTTTGACTTATAGCCATAGTATATTTTGGAATCTTCTGTCCCGAGATTTTTAATGCTATGGCTCGTACCGGCTGGAATAAGCACTTCACTGCTACCCTCTTGAATGAAGGTCTCATGCCCAATAGTAAATTCGTATTTTCCACTCTCCATAAGAACCAATTCATCTTTATCTGCATGATAGCTTCTGTGATTTATAAAGAAAAATGCTCTATTGGAAGTTGTTAAGGTGTTAATTTTTCTTTTATTTTCATGGTATATTTGTGTCTTTTACACAATCTTTATTTTTCTAATTTTAATCTAGTTTTATAATGCTCATAATTTTTAAATTTATTATTTTCTACTAGTCTAACTTCTGATTTTTTTCTAATTCACAAATTTAAAAAGAAAATAGTTTCTGTTTACAAAGAAAATTATTCTACTGGAAGTTATTAAGGTGTGAATTTTTCTTTTATTTTCATTGTTTCTTTGTGTCTTGTAACTCAATCTATATCGATGGCAGCGCGCCCCGGCAGTTTTGGACCGGCGGCGACCCAGCGCTGCCGGATGATTACATTTCGGTCATCGTGCCCGACGAAGCGGGCGGTTTCTGGTTGGGACACTGGTACGAAGGGCTTTCGCGTCTGCAGCCTGACAACGCCACCGTGACGCACTTCAAACCCAGTTCGGAAGATCCGCGCGCGCTACCCATGGGCCATACGCATAGCGTGGTATTGGACGCTGAACATGTATGGGTAGGCACAAGCTTCGGCTTTGCCCGCATCCGCCGCGACAACGGCGCCGTCACCCGTATTCCCGTAACTCGTAGTTTAGTAGTACCGATCAAAAGTTACGAGCCTGAGAAAATTTGCCCTATTTTAGAAAATAGGCGGAAACACCCCCTAGAAGTCTTAGAATCTTAACAAAAATCATACCATCGGATTCAGCGTATCAGAGAACCGTACTGTAGAAGTTCCAAGCTCCTATCTACAAATATGTGGAATTTTGTATTTTTTTGCCAGAAGACAAATTTCGGATGTGTGTTTATTTGTTTGTTTGTTGTTTTTTTTTTCTTTTTCTCAGGGGTGATCGTATCGACCCAGTAGTCCTAGAATTTTGTGAGATGGATCATTGGAACTGACCGTAAAATATTTTGGGGGAAAATATGTTTTAATTTACGCATCATACTTAGGTTACGCAATATTTTAGAAATCGACTTCACAGGGTTATTAAATGATAGGGTTTCATCAACATCAATTCCGAGTTACTGGGTGAACCGTGTATGTTTGATAATTCCCTGCTCTGATATCAATTCAGTGATCCGAGGATAAAAATTTGGAAATCGAGAAAGAATAACAAAATTCGACTTACCTCTATTCAGGTCAAATTAATTTGTTTTTAGCCATGTACATATCTTGCTCATTGCTGCATTTAATGCTGACATAAGCAGTTGTTTTTCTCACCTTTTGTGGTTTTTTCGCTTTCGCCCATTTTTTCAATAATTTTTAAACCCTCCCCCCTTCTATCAAAAAATAGTTTGTGGGGGGGGGGGGGGGAAATGACCCAAAATTCTATCGAAAATAACTTCCAAAAATTTGCTTTTAAACTTAGCTGAAACGAAAAATATTTTAATATTTCAACCTTTCACACCACCAAATAGTGTGACCTTGTTCAGGTTGCTTTTAAAACTATAAGATCTTTCCTTTTATTGGATTTTTTTTTATCATTTTATTTTTTTGCGTAATATGTTCAGCTAAATCTATCTTGTCTTGTATCTGCATTTAGTTCGTCATCGTTACCGTATTAAACATTGTGCATGTCGATCTTAGCATTATTCAGTTCCAATTAATGCCCGACCCAAAACACCCCCCCCCCCCTATAGAGCGTCCTTCCTTTCCAGACCTTTTTTGCCGCGGTAAGAAACATACGTGTTGAATTTTGTATAGTTTGACTTTTACCAGGGTTACATTTGTGTTATTAAAGTTATGTTTGGTAAAGTTTTTCTAGGCTAAGTTTCAGGGTTGAATTTTGCAGGATTTAAGTTATTTAGGTTGAGCTTCGCCTCACCGAACGTCGCATGGGAACCTAAAATCTTGGAAAACACTTAGAGTGGAGGGATCGGGATGAAACTTGGTGGGAAAATAAGCAGAAGTTCTAGATATGTGATTGACATAACCGGAACGGATTCGCTCTATTTGGGGGAGTTGGGGGGAAGGGTTAATAGGGGAAGGATTAGAGTGGTGGGATCGGGATGAAACTTGGTGAGAAAAATAATCACAAGACCTAGATACGTGATTGACTTAACCGGAACGGATCTGCCCTCTTTTGGGAAGTTGGGGGAGGATTAATTCTGAAAAATAAGAAAAAAATGAGGTATTTTTAACTTTCGATGCCCTAACCCTAACCCTTTCTTTTGCTAGTTGTTCTAGAATCTCTATTCCTTTTTTGATTGGTTCTTTTGGTATGTTTTTTCGTTGACCAAAATCCAGTAAACTTAAAAATAAATCATTTAACGAAATTGAACTTGCTTATTATTTTCGATAATACACTGTTTTGTTAATTCCGCAGTTACTGGCAATGAATCAGAAATAAGGAGCAGGGGGGTAGACAAGGCTAATCTGACAGTGGGACTGACGTTGTTCAAGATAATTTTCAACGAGCTGTCACTTATTGAGACCACATTAGATCTGATGCTTCGCTTTGCCCTTGAAAAGAAACGACTTGGCCAATAGCTAATTGAATTTTGAAAATCACTATACCACATTTCAATAAGCGAAAATATTTCATGCATCCACATCTTAAAGCAATGAAGAAAGGAGAAAAAGCAAAGGAGGCATATAACTCTGCTGAAAGAATCAATTATTGATTCAAATTATTGATTCATTGATTCTTTCGGCAGAGTTATTGATTCAAATTAGCGTTGATTCATATTCAAATTCATTGATTCATATTCATTTCTTATTGATTCAAAAATATTCATTTTTGAATATTGATACACTTCCATAATTTTTTGTTGACCCGTTTTCCCTTTTTTAAATAATAAATCTGTCAATTTGGTCAATTATTAGCTTCTTTGTTATATTCCCCCCCGTCCTCTCCCAAGACTGTGCTTATTGGTGCCCATGTCATATTGAACACCTCCCCTTTAGATTTTTATCAGATATCTGCCCTTGGCGGAGCAAACTAAGTGCAGCTTGGACGTGGCTCATTTGTTCACTTTTCCTTTTATCTAGCTCGTTTCGCGCTTACCCATTTTTCTAAACTATATTCTAACTATATTCTAAAACTATTTTCAATCGGTATTTTTTTTTTCATTTAATCATCATATTCCAATACGGCGCAATTACCGCCCGTCCAGGTTGTCACAACCTGAAGATTAGGCCAAATATCCGCAAACGTTGTCCTTCCCCGATTGTCGCGCAACGTGTTGAGTGCTTCCGCACGCTGCGGGTCGGCGCATAATCCATAAGCGTTGCCCGTAGCGACTTCTCGAATCAGCGCATCCCAATCTGTATTCAGGATGTCGGCTATTTTAAGCAAGGTTGATGGATTGGCCGTTGCCACCAATGTAATGTTGCGCTCGGCCAAGGCGAAAACCGTAATCAAACGGTATTTCAATTCATAATCGTTCAGTTCAAGCACAGACAACCCAACCTTATAAGCCTCCGGGGAATAACTTGAAACATCTTGCCCGGGCTATGAGGGGTAGAGTCCACCCCGGATTTTCTGTTGTCTGAGGTTTGAACTATTTGTGAAAATGGCTACCTCAAAAATTGTATCGCATGGGTTTGGGAGAAAATGGCTAGGGGGACTAGTTGCCCTCGGATCTCTTTTGACTCTTAAAAAGTGATCTAGAACTTTCAATTTCCAATCAAATAAACCCTCTCCGAAGTTCAAACGAGCATTTCTTCCATAAAGACTATATATACCACATAACGTAACTTACAACGCCACGCCAAAATATATTTTTTTCAAACAGAGATACATACTTTTTTTCTATCATACCAATGGAAATTATAATTTTTCCCTATTATTTTAAGTCTGGTGTAACGTTTTTCGTACTTACAATAAAAAGTTGAAAAATTGCTGTTCTCAGATACTTCATCTATGTACAGGGTAAGACCAACACTATTGGAATTAGCCCATAATCAGCAGAAAACCTTTGTCCAGCTGTGGTACATGGTAATTACTAACACGAGTTTTTGTTTTGCATGGTATTTCTGTACATAGAAGTATCCTTTATAATATCTTAGGGTGGCACGATTTTTATAGTTTTAGCTCTAAGTAAAAAATAGTTCCACTTACATTCCATAAAAATGTGAATAATATATACAATTAGAAAGTGCATTATCTACTGGCATCTCCAAAAACTGCTGACATCTTGGTGTCTCGCTAAGAAGAACGTTGTATTTGTGTTGAAAACTATATCGATAAGATTTTGCTGGTGGAAAGATAGAACGTTGGTAACAGGCACATAAAAGGAGTATTTTGAGTAGTAAAAATCGTCCCATTTATAGTCAATGAACATTGAATAGTATGCACTACTATAAATATATATATATTGAGAATTTTTGAATTTTATAATATGCCCCCAAGGCATAACTTACAACCCTTGCCCTGAGGACTCTGGAGTGAGTGGGGTGTCATCCTCAGACATAATTTTAGGACCTTTCAACTATGTTGAACATAGTGGCTATCTCAAAATTTTGATTGGATGTATTTGGTGAAATGGTGGGCGTGGAAAAGGTGTTAGTTGCCAAACAACCACTTTTGACTATTAAAAAGGGGAAAAGCCCTTTTAATTTCCAATCAAATAAGCCCTTTTCGAAGTTTCTACAACTCTTTTGATACCAAGTGCTCTGGACTAAAAGAAGGCAAAAACAAAAAATAAATAAATGACTTTAGTTTCTTTATTTTCCGTAGAGGGAAGAAATTTTGGAACTTGTGTATTATACGCCATTCACTCAATTTTCCACTGTGTAAAACTCGAGGAAAAACAGTTCTCTTCGTTAGTTTATTTCAGCTTAGCGTGAGACAAGACAAAGACCAGTGACAGAATAGATGGGAAATATATAGTTTGGGCTATATATTTGCACATAAGGGGGGGGGTAAAGTATTACGACAGTTCGAAGTCAGAAAACAATTCTTACTTCATAATATGCAGAATAATTGTACTTAACATATTTTGCATGCAGACTCGCTATACGTTTATGTAACTATTGGTATCAAAATTCAATTTTTTAGAGTTTCGGTTACTATTGAGCCGGGTCGCTCCTTACTACTGTTCGTTACCACGATCTGTTTGATTTTGAGGCACATTTAAAAAAGAGGAGGTAGACGTCTAGGACGATGCGCAATTTAACAATCAATCAGGTTGTTAAACAAATTTTTTATGCTGCTGCTGCTGTTAAAGTACACCTCTCCGCCAGAACTTCATCTTGAAGGAGAATATCTAAGATGTAATGTGTTGCCTCGCCTAAAGTCTTTTGGTTGCAGTCATTAGAATTATCTGGGCATCTTAGGTAAGTGATAAAAATGACCATATGTCTGAGGTTTTAATGAAAGTTAACAAGCTGTTTTCAGTAACAAAGTATAAAAAGATTAATTAAATCAAACAGTTCATCAAATTTTCTAGTGTTGCCTATTTTAAAGGGCCATGATGCTCAATGTATAATTATTTTTTTTTTTTTACCAGAGGCACTTCATATGGGGGAGTTGGTCGTATAAGATTTAGAGTGATTCGTTCGATTGGAAATCGAAAGTTCTAGTGCCTTTTTTAAGTCAATAGTTATCGGAGTGCAACTAGTCTTACCCCGCTCCCTTCGGTATTTTTATGAAACGGTATAAACTGCGATATTACTTCAAAGTTTCTCCCCTTCTCAATACCAACCAGTCACAAAATATAGTTATGTTTTTTTATAGGGGTTGAATATGTCTGTCCATAAAATTGTCCAAACTGCTGTATATACTGCTGAGGATTTTATACTTATTTTGATACATGCCATCCAATCATATTTCCACGATTATTTGTTTATAAATCAAAATTTTTACAGGATAATTTTTTTACTTAATGCTAAATCTGAGTCAAATTTCAAATTTATATTTTTGTGCTCAACAGACATATCGAGATTTAAATATTTGAATTGAACGTCCCTGGTAACAAGAAATGAACACATGGGAATGTGAAATGCGAAATTAAAATTGAAACGAAAAAAAAGGGAAATGAAAATACAATACGCATAAATTTGTTACTAAATCGATACCAAAATCGAACTACAATGCAACAATTTAGAAAATCTGTGCATCAGAAAGTAAAGCTTCTTAACGAATTTTATTCTTACTTTGGAAGAAATAATTTACAATAGGCATGGCTCTCTTTGCACCACAGCCTTTTTAGTATCTATTTCTACAATTCGCCTTATTTCTATTTATAGTATTAATTTATGGTAAAATAAATACCAATAAAGCAACAAAAAAATCATTGAAGTTTGTGGGAGTTAAGATAGGTTCTGATGAGAGGCGGATTTCGCTTCGGTTGCTAAGTTTCATAGCGTGAACTGGAAAAAAAAAACTTTTTCAATCTTCTTCTTCTTCTTTGTGAAGTTGCTAATGGTGTCTTATGGATGAAATTTAGGACTGCAGCTAGGAATATTAGTGAAAAAACTTTATGCTTAATAGAGAGGAGACGATGCTTGTACAAAAATTATGTTTTTGTACAAGTTATGAGAAAAAAAAAAGTTATGAGAGTGATATCTCATATGAAAACAAAAGGAATTGAGTGGAAGCTTCGTCAGGTGCGACTCATCGAACAAGAAACTCTTCGCCGCCTCGTCGCAGATCATCGTCTTCCTTCCCGAGACCGTGTAGAGTTCATACACCAACATTGGAAGAACTTAAATTGCACTCGTTTTCGGAATACGTTCGCAGGGTTGTCTTGAAGGGTGCCAGCAAGTACGTAATCGACAACGATAGCAGTTCTGATGAGCGAGAAGACGACGATGATGAAGATGAAGAGAATCAGCTTTTGGAAGAAGACGAAGAACCGTATCAGTGGACGGAAGGAATTGCCAAGGTTAGTCTACCTTCTCTGAGAACTTACGTGTACTAATCATAGATAATACATGCGGTTGGTGGCAATATGCTTTAAATATACCGGTACTTTAGGCTTCTTTAAGTGGTGTGTAAAAATGTGCGCAGAAAGCGCTCAACAGGTGATGCGTAGGATATTTATCTCGCAGATGATTACAATTCCACGAGTATGGACATGAACAAAAACAGAAATTTTAAAGTGGCGGCTTGTATTGCTCACTTACTAGCAGCAATGCCATTGATGGCACAAAGCAGTCAAAATTCGGCTGATGAAGTATGGCAGTACGAAGATGTATTCAATATAGAGTACGAAAAACTTTGGAATTATATAGACTTATTTTAACCAATCTCCATGCGTGTTTTGTGTCAGCAAAATGCGTCTCAGAAGAAGAAGATGAAGAGGAAGAGAAAAAGAAGACAGAATAGAACAGACAGAATAGAAGAAAATGAAGAACAGTAGAGTGATCATAAGCACAACGAGAAATCGAACTGCATTTACTGAACATATTCTACCCAAGATAGATCTACTGTCCCTAAAAGACCGAAAATCTAGTAAAAGTCAAAAATATTGCAATAATCTAAAAATCAGCTTTTCTAATATTTTTTTTTCAAACCTTGTCACTCAATCAACGTCAGCGACATCATGACGCCGCGCGTGGTTGTGGTGGGATTTGATGAAGCGATGACGGTCGGCGAGCTGTTTCAGCAACATCCAGATCTCATTGTTTCTCGCATGCCCATTTATCGAGACAAGTTGGACGAAACGACGGGCTTTGTGTTGAAGGACGATCTGCTGCTGGCTCATGCGAAAGGCGAGAACGAGAAGCCGCTGTCAGAATTTCGCCGTGAGATGGTCGCGGTCCATGACAATTGGAAATTGCCGCAGCTGCTGGAAAAGCTGCTTGGCGATCGCGTTCATCTGGCCATGGTGATTGGTGAAAGTTTATCCTAGTGTTGAAAATTTTGTTTAATGTAGTGGAATACCAGGCACACAAAAATGGTTCTTCAGCCAAATTTAAACATAGATGGGTTCTATAGATAGATTTATTTCTTATACAAATGTCTTCTTGGATATTGCTATTGGATTATCTTCTTGGAAATTAGATTAAAGCCAAGTTTAATCCACTTTAAAAATTTTAGTGTTGACTGTCCTTTGTCTGAAAGGACAGTCTGGAAAGTTTATCCTAGTGTTGAAAATTTTGTTTAATGTAGTGGAATACCAGGCACACAAAAATGGTTCTTCAGCCAAAGCTTGCTGTGCTTTCTAGAGTCCATTATAAGGAAAAAAAAAATTACCTAGAGCCGTAATAAGAAGAAACTGTGAGATGAAATAAATAAAATCAGAATCAACAAACAATTTCTTCTAAAGTCAGAAGAAAGGCAACTCTAGAACTAAATTAAATTAAAAAAATCAAGTTTTTTTTTTACTGAAAGTAAGGAGTGATTTTAAAACTTAAAGCGAACAGAAATTATTCCGTATTAGAAATTATTCCTGAAAGGGGAAATCCCCTCACCAACCCCTCGCTCTTTACGCTAAAATTTGACACTTTGTCCCAACTCTACTGACTAAAAACAAATTTCAGTAAATAAATAAGTTGCAATAATAAGCATACCAATAATAAATCAAAGAACGCCTCATCCCCCACATGCATACAATCAAGTGAGAAGGATGAGGTACAGTATTTCTAAAGAGCATTCAAATTACCCAGTCCTAAGTTGATTCTTAATTAAAGAACGCTAAAATATACTTATTTTTTACACACTCCCAGAAAGTTCCATTTTCCTTCAAATCTTTTCTTGTGACATCCTCTCAACCCGACCGTGGACGACCTGCTTTCCGTTTAGCCCTAGGCGGTTTACCGAAAAGGATCATATTTCTAGAGAATACTGTTGCAAAACTTTTCTTCTAGAAATAAAAAAAAAATCCTTGGCAATAAATTTGGTTCTATACCACTTTCATTTGGGTATATCACCCGGTAGCTAAATGGAACAACTATTCATCTCTAAATGCACTTTAATTGTTTCCAAGTACTAGTACTGCCTAAAAATTAAAGCGAAATGTTGTTAGGGCATCACGGATATTCTGGTTGCTTATGCTGTTAGTAGTTTTGGCTGCTTGAAAGTTGGTGATGTGTTGTGATGTATGCTATTCACTTAATCTCTTAGGGTAAACAAAGGAGGATTCGGATCTGAGCAGCAGATGGATGCCGGTGAATACAGCGAGGGCTGTTCGAGTACAGCGAGGACGGGGAACGAAAACTTTCATGGGTTGGTCTGAGTTAGGCTCAGCCCTGCCTCACGGAATGTCAACAGAACGAATCTGCTCATTCCAGTGGGAGGGGCGGTTCTTCGCCCCAGTGCCTCCCGCAAGACAGGCTATGGACTGCCCGAGGACATTTCCTCCAGACCACGGTAGCCGGTGGAGCCGCGACCGTGCGGGCCGACGACATAGCGCATGTCGAAATCAGCGTCCACAGGCTGACGTTGGGTGACGATGAAGTCAAAAAAAAAAAAAACTGTTCATAAAGCGTTGAAGATACTGAACACTAGGGAAAATTAATCTGTCGGTCTACAAAGAAAAGTAATGAGAGATTTAAGCCTTGAATTAAAATAAATAAATGAAATGAAAACGAAATGAACGTATAGTTGAGCCCAGGATCACCTAAAGTACTACTAATGCTACTACTCACAGCATCGTCAAGCCTCAGGAGGCCAACACAGCTGAACGTACTCCTTCACCCCAATCTAAATTTCTCTTTTACTTTTTATGAGCTATTCCCGCCCAATTCAGGGACGACCTGGTTCTCGTTTTGCCAAAGGTAAAGAGAGGCATTAGTCCTATCCTCCTTCTGTTTATTATAAACAGCACATATAATTTTCTAGTTATTCCTTTTTGACGGTTCAACGTATGATACTTGCCTATTATCCCAACCACACTCAACAAGTGCAGTTAGGATAATTATAATGAAATATACCAAAATATGATGACAATAAAACGCTTTACTAACAAAATTATGAAACTACAATAGAGAATTATGGAAAACAGGTCGCCCAGAACACATTATATGAAATGTTTAACCTAACCTACTCTATATATTAAAATTTAATTAAGATATACCAACATAGTACTCGTTTTCATAATATTTGGCTGCTTTGTTGTTGATCGGGTGCAGTTCCATGAATGCGTTGATCAGGGCCGCAGTGGCATTATCAAGATTGTCAAAAGCGGGTAATTGCAGAGGCAATCCGGCAAATTTGTCAGGCCAATAGACCTGATTGTCGGAATTGTGTTTTTCCATCAATGCGATGGTGTTGGAATCCAGCTTGGCCCAAACTTTGTATTGATCCCAATTGAGCGGATAGATTTCATAAAGCCCGTAAACAATATAGGTTTCTCTGCCGGTTGGGCCCTTGTTCATGTTTTTACAGCACCAGCTTAGAAAATAATCCATGGTTTGTTATCTATTATCTTAGCCTAAATGCACTCACTTTAATTTTCATTTATTATACTTTTACGGCATCTATCTATTTTCTGTTTTTAAGATGGCACTGCGTCAAAGAAACAGGGCGGAGAGAAATCTTGTGTGAATGCATAAATACAGTCAGAAAATTCTTCACGTTTCTTTTAAAAAGCTACCATAACTCATTCTGATCAATACCTGACTAGAAAGAGGGAGTTGTTTAGGACCTCACAAAGGAAGTGAAATAAAAAAAAAAATTTTTAATGCAGGTGCTTCAAATAAAACAAGGACGTAGCGGGATCGCCACGCCGGGCACGGCGGCGGCTTCCATGTGCGGGAAACTCTTCTCGAGAACGTTCAGGCAGCTCACGCCGACCACGGCTTCGATGCGCCCGGTCTCGATCATCTGCCGGACGATCGCAGAGCCCTCGGCGACCAGCACCGCGTAGCCGAGCCGGTCGGCCTCGACGGTCAGATCCTGGATCGAGCAGAGGCCGCACTCCTTGCACAGCAGGCCGAACTCGTCGAACGGCGCCGGGCAGTGCTCTTCGACGCGCAGGCACTTCGGCAACAGCCGTAGCCGGCGCTCGTACGGGATCTGCGCCAAGAAAACAGTGATTTTCTAAGATTTTTTTTTTGTTTCTTTTCAAAATTAAAAAGTTTTTAGGGCAGTAATATATTTTCGTCAGCGTTGCCAAGTTGAATCGCAAATATTAATAAACAAAACTAATTACTTAAATATCGTCCTTGAAAATTCAATACTAACAACCTGCATATTTCCGAAGACAACTACACTTTCAAAAGGAAAGCTACAACTTCTTAAGCTCTTTGGTAACATACGCTTTTAGCTTGTTTTCCACTGATACAGAAAACTATATAACTGAATATGGTCATTTTCTTCGAAAATAGAAGTTCTGATCCCCATGCCTTCGGCAATTTGTGTCCACTTGAGCTCGGGATTCGTCAGGTCGAGCATACTCATGGCCTTCGGTCCGGGATTGTGTGCGCCCACGCGACCAAACTCGATCTGCAGGATTGAATACTTCTGGTTGGCAAAAATGATGTTGGTCACATTCAGGTTTTCACGAGCCTGAGTCCACAGAGCCTGGACGGTGTACATCCCGCCGCCGTCGGCCTGCAGACAGATGACGGGTCGATCCGGGCAGGCAACAGCCGCGCCGGTGGCACATGGCAAACCATAGCCGATGGAGCCCCCGGTCAGAGACAACCAAGGAAATATTTTCTTTTGGTTAGTTCAATATTTCCCACTGCGAGCCCTGTTGGTCCCAACTTTACACACTAAACTGTTCATAAGATATGGCTGTTAAGCCCTTTTGTGAAACCTTTATACAGACGACGCGTTGTGATTTAGTTCGCTCCCCCTCCCCAAAAAAACTCGAAAATTTTACCGCTTAATATACCGAATATACTGCTTAGAAGTATAGATACAGATACACCAACACCCATATCATATATATCGGATCGGAAAATGGAAGCCTAAGGAGTCATGTTGATGAAATAATTAAGAGAGGTAGGGTGGCCATGTATGTGGTTTCGTGCTGAATTTTGTAAGCGTAAAAGATTGTGGAAACGTTGTTCTTCTTACGTAATATTTCTTTCTTCTTTGCTTTCGTCTTTGACTCCTTCTGATCTTGCTGTCACTTGTCCTCTAACAGCACATGTCTTTGTTTTTCATTCTGTTTTTGACATTTTTGAAATCCACTTTCTCGCGAATGCTTGTAATTCTCACTGCAGCTTATCTGCTAACCTCATATTTCCTTGCTCTCGCTGTTGCATATTTTTTAGCCGCATATTTCTTTGTTCTTCACTTTTGTTTCATAGTAGTTTTAATTCTTGCAGATCGATAATCTTTCCCCTTACTGTTTGATAATAAAGTTTTCGCTTGAAAAGTATGCGATTTGGATTTTATTCTACAGGCGTGACTAACAATGCGAGTCTGGTACCAAATATAACAAACAAAAGTTAAAAAAATTCTACTTAAAACTGAAACATAGATAGCGTAGTAGCAGACAACCTTAGCTTGAAGGAAAACTCAATTTCAGTTAGTGATATCTCCGATCATTTTCCAATCTATTCTTGTTCTAGCTGGGACGAGTAACCGGGCTCAAATGTTTTATTCTATTAGGTTTGGTGAGAAAGAGTTGTCTCTTTA
This sequence comes from Alatinidae sp. Z8VKAUB7J3, assembly GCA_010016025.2. Taxonomy (NCBI): domain Eukaryota; kingdom Metazoa; phylum Cnidaria; class Cubozoa; order Carybdeida; family Alatinidae; species Alatinidae sp. Z8VKAUB7J3. Next base: position 65,146,420 of record JAAAKM020721499.1, on the reverse strand, counting down.
TTTTTGATCAAGACAGTGACTGAAATATTACTACCCCAATATTTTTGCTTCATCTTCAGACATCTTTTAGCTGCAAAAGAGAGAAAAAAAAACAAATAGCACAAAAAAACAGGCAAAAAAAAGGACAAGAAACTGTATAAAGAAAATAACAAACCAAAAAAGCTCACATCTGCAAAACTCTTATAGTCATTTTCCTGAAGTGCTGGGCACTCCTCTTGTTCATAAAGAACTTTGCAGCCAAATACAGCTTAAAATGTGAATTTATTCAATGTAAATCAACAGTTATGCATAACACTATCAAAATTGTATATCTAGATGGACGGCCAAAAGCAACAACCTTGGGCAATCTGTCAGCCTTTATCGGTAAAACATGTCCTAGCCGTTTGAACGGCTCAATATGTTCAAAATTTCACCCTTTACTCCCTCCCATCTATTCCCTTTTTCATTCAAATCTTTCTTTATAAAGTGTCCCCAGTTCATTTGAAGACATTCTGCCATATAGAATTCCGAAGCCCAGAGTTTTTTTGGAATATACCATCTTTTATCCATGAAATGTTACCTTACCATGTTAACCTTTCTTTCATTGTAGCCTTAGGAAATGAGGGTGAACCGCTATTTTGTACAGTAGTAGACCACAATGAGCTGGGGAATTCAAACGACATAGTCCAAATCGATGTGTCAACTCATGTCTATGACTATTAAGCGAATTCAAGTTGAGTTGTTTTAGTGCATCATCATATGTTGAGTAGTTATGCCCAAGTATAATTTTTACAGTCTTTTTCAAGAGGTGGCATCTCAAGCCTATCTGATAAATCTTTCATCAAACCCTGATGCCAATCTGGAAATACATAGTCAAGGGAAGGTCTAACGTATCTGCAGTATACAGACTTTAAAATCTTAGTTTGCAACTTGGCATGCCAAATCTCTTCAGGTTGGAAAGACTGTTTATTCATTTTGGAATAGAGGATTATTTTGAAATAGGGAATTTTGAAAAACTTGAAACTTTGGCAATCTAAAAAGAACAGAAATTAATTAAAAAAAAAAACTTAAGATCAAATTTAAGATCAAAAGAAATAGAAACGTACAATAACTCAAATCGACCAGAATCTACAATTGAAGATTAAATGAAACCCGAAACGAACAGAAATTAAATAAACAATCATAGCAAAAAAAATACAACAGCTACAAATATAAATGAATAAAAAAATCTTAAAACGAGTAAAGCTTAAATTGAATATGTAGATCAAGCTCACAACGCCACGAAGAATCTAACGGTGAACTCGGAATATAGATCCAAGGCTTAATTTCATAAATATCACCTTGTATTGAAATCAAGTCTATCGAGACTATTAGCTCTACAATCAGTTTCAATGCTCCTACGAAGCCCGAGAAATGAATTCACAAACGTGATGGAGATAATGCAAATTGGTCACTCTATCTTCGACTCTCGCTTTTCTGCTATCCACTATTTCGGTACCTATCATCTTCTTGGTGCTGATTATTTTGTCAGTGATGCTAGTGGTAAGTTGAACTCTTAGTATATAAATATTTTTTCTTCAATTAGACACTACTGATAAGCCCTTTTGACTCCTTGCTTGTAGAGAGTTTGTTTTCAATTTAGTTCAACGTCCCCTTAAACATTCCCCAACAGTTTAAACTTAATACCTTTAGCTTTAGTAGCAGTAGCCGTAGTAATAACAGCAATAGTAGCAGAAGTAGTAGCAGCAATAGTATGCATAGAGTGCCTTTTGGTTAGTTCAACGTCCCTCTCAACACGGTCTGAAAGTTTCAACTTAATAGTGTAAACTACTCCTGAGGAATTGCTCATACATCCTTTTGGAAAACTAATACACAGTGAGTTTGACTTACAACAAGAAGATTAGAATATTGGAAGCTACAGTGATAACAATGATCAAATATGGCTCTGAAGTATGGGCGTTCCGAAAAGCGGATGAAAATTTACTAGTTGTTTTCCTACTGATTGTTGTGAGTAACCGTGTGACTGACCGTATCTCAAACAGTAGGTTGTACAAAAAGTGTGGTTCAATCCCGATTTCTAGGGCTATAATGAAAGAAAGGCTGAGATGGCTAGGACAAGTTCTGGGCATGAAGGATGACAGATTGCCGAAAATTGTCCTTTCTGGTCAACCGTCAGGGCTAAACGGAAAGAAGGTCGTCCTCGTCTAGCGAGTTTAGTTTTACTCGTCAAGCGCTGAGAGCCTGAGAAAATTTGCGTGATTTTTTAGAAAGGGCGGAGATACCCCTTAAAATTCAAGGAATCTCAATGAAAATCACACTATCAGATTCAGTGTATTAGAAAACCCTACTGTAGATGTTTCAAGCTTCAATACACAAAAATGAGTAATTTTACGTTTTTTTGCCATAAGAAAGATCACAGATGCGTGTTTAATTTTTTTTCTAGAGGTGGTCGTATCGAATCAATGATCTTAGAAGATCGGGAGAGGATTCATTTCATCGGAAGTCAAAAGTTCTAGTGCCTTTTTCAGGGATGAATCTAATGGCTAAATTATGTCCCAGGAAGGTGTTTTAAAGTACCCAACTCCACTGCTTCTCCCTCTAGAGGGCCCTGACCTTTGATGACCTTTATAAATATGTGTGTTATAAAAGTGAAACCTTGCAAAATAGATCTTTTGCTTGAATGAAGCACAGTAAAATTGTTTTCAGCTTCACAACTTTGCTCAATCCCATCTTATGAGGTTTTAAAGATATGCAAATACATTTCCTAAATTTTGAATAAAAACTTTGATATGGCTCAGAATTCTACTCAAATAATAGGAGTTGATTTTTCAGAACTACCAGAAGAAAGATCACGGATGAGTGTTTATTTTTTTATGTTTTTTTTTTTCTCAGGGGGAAACTTATGGATCCAGTGGTCCTAAAATATCGCGAGAGGGCTCAGTGCCCTTTTAAGTGACCAAAAAATTGAAGGGGAGTCGGGCCCCCTTCCGCGTTCATTTTTCCTAAAGTAACCCAATCAAAATTTTGAGATCGCCATTTTGTTCAGCATAGTCGAGAAATTATGTAACTATGTCCTTGAGGACGACTTCATCCCCTACAACCCCCGGGGAAGTGCTGCATGTTATGAACTTTGCCCATAGTTTGCACATAGGAAAAAGAGAAGTAGTACGAGGGTTATACACGGCATTGTGGGCAAAACACAAGGAAATTTGTGCTCTCCTTTCCTTAAGGGTGACTAGATTTACTCTCCGAAGAAGGGAAATGTAAGGCACTTTACAAGAATAGCCAGAGGGGGCGAGTCAAGATGTAAAACTGTGCAGTAATTGGCAAATTCATATCAGCTCCCCTCCCCAGTAAGTCATACAGGGTGCTAAGGCTTTTTTAAAAAATTTACAACATGCATCGAGTCATCAGCACAATAACATTCACCAAGGATTTTTTTTTTTCATTAAAACTTAACACGCTCGCCCGAGACCGCCGAGGCGACGAACAGCAGCAATGTCACGACCAGGACGACGTCCCTGACGAAGACGGTCTCCAATGGAATCTCCCCCAGCGCCACACCTTAGCTGGGGGAACCGAGAGATCAATCTGCCCGCGGCACCATGACGGCACGCAGGCCCATGAACGTGCGCGCGTAGCGACAGCGCTTGTAGGTCGCCTCCAGGCGGTTCAGGTCGAGCGCTTGCGCTCCGTTGATGTGCCCACGCCTCTGCAGCACGTTCCCCAGAGAGCTGACCCGCCCGCGCAGCAGCTCGAGCTGTCGCTCCTCCATTTTATTTAATTATATCGTTTTTTAAATAATTTCGGAAAATCCAGCTCCCTCTCCATGGAAAATTCCCTTCCCCCACGAGAAATTTCGCCATGGAAAGATTCTCCTACTTTACTTAAATTAGCGATATTTGTGAAACTAATTTTGTATGCCATAGTAAACAAGCGGCCAAAGAGGTCGATTTTTGTGAAAATTAAAGTCCCAAGTTGAAAAAATCTTAAATGACTGAAATGAAGAATAGAAAAGATCTTTATAAAAGATATACGTAACAATTTATGTTCGTTTTAAGTTTTACAGTTATTCCTTAGCCTACTTTTTTCCAACATAGCGATCTTTTAAGATTTCTCTTTTGATTGTTTGAAAACTATGAAGTTTTAATGGCACTACCACACTCCGTCAGTGTTGCCATGTCAAATCACGAAAATAAATAAGCAAAACGAATCAATTAGATTTGAAAGCCCTTTTCGTCCGTAAAAATTCACAAATTAACCACTCGCTGATTTCGAAAGACAACTATATCTTCAAAGAAAAGCTACAGCTTCTTTAACTTTTGGTGAACTTTCTGGTATCTTAAATTTATTTTTGCTGATTTTTATCTACGTTTCTTGTTCTTAAGATTGTACGCGTTATTTTTATCACATTCACGGTGTATTCTATATGGAAACACAGTCACCAATCATCAAATTGAAGTCAATGATTTGCTGTCCTGAATGTGGGCATACTGAGCTTGAGACTATGCCAACAGATGCTTGTCAGTGGTTCTACGATTGCAAAAGCTGCGGCAAACTTCTCAAGCCGAAGGCAGGCGATTGCTGTGTGTATTGCTCGTTCGGTGATGTGAAATGCCCGCCCATTCAGCAGGGCGACTCCTGCTGCGCGTCGTGAATCGCTGAAGGTAGTCGGTCCAATACCCAATCATGGCGACAACCGATCTCCAACTTGGGGTTTTTGATCTGACATCAAAAATCTTTTATGTATTTTATTTTTGTTTTTATTCAACCAAATAGAACTTAAACAATTCAACTAAAAATTAAACAACTGAGAATTTTCCTGCATTTGAGGTGATTTGACTCGCAGTTTGGTTTTGATGTGGGCGTGAAACAAGGATGTAGGCTACTGTATCTCCTAAGCTTTACTCCTTGTTTGTTAATGATTTAGATAGTTTTATGAAAAGTAATGGAGCCACTTATGTTTTTGTTGATTGGTTTAGGGGATGGTGTATGTTATTGGAAGATGACGTAGCTCGAGTGGCGGGGGGATAGATTATTCACTTCCGTTGTTAGAAAAAGCTGCTAGCAAGCTTGAAGATTAACTCTTCGAGAGGATTTAAAATCTCTGCATACGATAATTTTTTTAGGGACAGTAGTTGCACATGGCTTAACAGTTATAATAACTTTTTTCCAATGGCCAATTAAAAAGTCCAACTATGATTAATTCTGACAATGAGTCGGTTCAAAGTGCCTTGGGGACCGCCATAGTTACACGGACCATACCCTCCCAAGTCCCTGTTGTAAAATATAACGAGCGAAACCAGAATTAGATAAATAGACCTACTTTGCCTACTTTGGCATGGAAAAAGGTGACAAACCTATCTCCCAGCCTTGCAGGGACAGATATCAAATCCCAGGCCCTGTGTTACCAATCAGAGCATCAATCGATTCTGCTACAACATTTTACTAATTCGCTTTTCAGGCCTAATTATCGTGAATACAAAATAATCGTAAAATAATCGTAAATACAAAATGGAAGTCATGAAAAAAGAAGAAAAAAAAGAAAAATCAAATCGTAAATCTGAAAGCAGCACAGGAACAGAGAGAAATTGGCAAGCTGGCACCAATGGCCAGTTAATCAGACTTTGACTATGTACAGACGTTTCATGTTAAAACAAACGAAGGATAGCGAAAAGAAAACTAACTAATGAAAACTAGAAGGATGTATTGCTTTTTTTGTAGTAAAAAAGTAATACCTACGAAATAACTCAGCATATATGGATTAGTTAAAGTGACACGCAATAAAACCATTAAATAAGATTTTACAGACAAAGTAAAAGGAATTTGAATTTCATACAAATTTTGAAATGACAAGAGATGGCCACATGTACGATGTCTCACCTTAACATAAACATTGCAAAGTTAACCTAGTTGTGACTTTTAGTAGCACGCAACTGATCTGATCCTTTTAGGGGACAAGAAAGTCTTTACTTTTTTTTACTTTTTAATTTACTTTTTTTATCAGTATTTTTGTTGACCTTAAAAAACCCCATGTTTGATCGTTTTCTCTTTTTCTTTTTAGTATTCACAAAAGCTCCTGGACTCTAGAACTTTATTCTAATCCTTTTTTTGGATTTAAATCTAATCAACCATTTATCACTGGTGGATCCAGGAGTGACGACCGGAGGGGGATCGTGGACACCCTCCAAGGTTTTTTGGCGTCCTCTTTCTCTGATTTTTCTTTTTTCACTCTTTTTTAGAATAAATTTGTCACTTTTGTCAGTTATTGGTAGCTTCTCCTTCTTTCTCTCTTTTTACACTATGTCACACATTTAATCGACTCTTGTCAGAGCGCATATTTACCTGTCACTATCAAACTGCTCATTTGAAGGAGGTGTGTTCGATTTATGCATGCTTCGAATAGTTCTCTTTGATTATTCATTAATATGTTCGTAAAAAATTTTTTATGGTATTTCTTGTCTGATCGAAAGATCACAAAATGATATAAACGGGAATAATAAATCTTTAACAAGTTTTATTATATTCATAGGTTATAAAACCTTATAGGACCTAAGGCCATGATCAGCGACATAATTTGAAATTTGACAAGCAGAGAGACAAACAAACACCCATCAAACACCCGTGCACAGAGGGGGAGAGAGAGATAGATAGAGAGAGAGAGAGAGAGAGAGAGAGAGAGAGAGAGGCAAACAACTGATGAGACATACAAGCACGCACATAGAGAGAGAGAAAAATAGAGGGAGTGAGACAAAGAGAGAAAGAGAAAAAACACATACAAACATACAGATTCAGATACAAAAAGACAGACACGGTGACAAGCAAACACCCAGTCACGCGCACTGGCTCATAGAGGAAGAGAGAGAGAGAGATAGAGAGAGAGAGAGAGAGAGAGAGAGAAAGAGAATAGATCTAAAATGGACCCTAGGGACAAAAAATGTTTTGATTTTGATGCCCTTGGTACTTAAGATAGATACGAAGACGATATTATAAGGTATTCGTAATTTCCTTACCATTTCTGTTTGCCTTTTAGGGTTGACTATGCTGGTGAAAACTTTGTCCGGTTTTCTGGTGACACAGTTTCTCATGCTCAGACGCAAATGTTTGCATGGGAAGCACACAAGTCTGGTATAGATGTGAATCTTCTAGCTGAGCCTACTAAAATCGAAGCTCTCAAGAGAGAATTTATGGTTAAAAAAGAGGAGATCAAAAAGGGAATAACCTGTCGTAAAACAAGGAAGGACAGGTAAGCACTACTTAGAAATGTTAAAGTGGTCCCGTTCTGGCCACTTGTTACCAGAGCCAGTGGCATTTTGCTTTTTGGCAATTTTGCCAAACCTAGGATTCTGTTTTGGAGATAATAAAAAAGAAAGGTAAGCTGCTTATAAATGCTCACTATATTCACGCGCAAGCCCTTTGTGGGAGCAACCAGTCAGCTGCTGCAATATTGTGACAATACTAAACCTAGTACCCTGTCTTAAAATAAGAAAGACTAAGTAAGCCCAACTTAGAAAGGCTTGCGCAGGGCACTGAAACTACAATAAATAGACTAGTGAAACTCAAAACGAGCAAAAATTAACCTGAGTAGGACAGAATGCCCCCATGCCTTTTGAAGACAAGAACATAATCTGCGCTTTACTGAAAAAAACAAAAACAGAAAACGAATGACCGTGGATTGTCATTCTAACTGATATATACCGATATTTATTCCTTAAATTTTTAATAATTTTTTATTTATGAAAATAAAAAAAAGTGGAAACATTAAAACGTATTTTGTTTTCAGTAAAGCGTAAATTCTGTTCTGGTCTTGAGAAGGCTTGGGGGGTAATCAGCCCCACTTAAGTAAACGTTTAATTTAGTTTTACAAGTTTAGTTTTATTAGCCTAATGTATAGTATTTTCATCATTGTTATTTCCTCATTAAATCTCCCCCTTTCAATTTTATAGAAAACCAAGCGACATATCATTCGTTGATCATTTGCTATTTAAAAGATTGCTTCATCGAACTGAAACCAAACAAATGCTATTAAAAATTATCAATAGCTTTTAAGGTTTTGCTTTATTGATTAACACTAATAAAGTACAGTGGTTAAGTACCTTTTTATTTGAATCTTGCATTAAAACTTATTCAAAATTCTATTGATATTTTGAACAGGTCTCTTACGATTTTGATCCATCTAGCATCACCCCTTTCCAATATCGTAGTGTGGCGTAGCTAGGGTGCAAAGGGGATGGATGTCTATGGTTGCAGCGTCTAAGAGGACCCCAACCTGAGGGTTTTTATGCTTAATTGTGTTGTAATGGCTCGGGGGGGTCGATAGTGTCTTGAAAAATATAGCTACGACTCTACAATAGTCCCTCGTTCAGAATTTTAACTGTTTTGTTATTGCAGCCTCTAAGAGGGCCCAAACTGAGGGTTTTTATGCCCAATTGTGTTGTAATGGCTTGGAGGGATTGACATTGAAAACCATAAAATGTATGCATACTTCCCAATAACAAATACGATGCGCAAACAATGGACAAATTTTATAACTTGAAGACCTTTTCACAGGGGCTGTGAGTGTTGGGGGGGGGGCGTGTTATATACAAAGGCAAAGTTAATGGGCTTTTCAATTATGCTGAACAAAATAGCTATATAAAAATGTGTATGGATTTTGGGAAAAAAGGGCGGGGAAGGACCTAATTTGCCTCCAATCTTTTGGTCACTTATAGGCACTAGAACTTTTAATTTCCGTTTGAATGAGCCATTTCAAGATACTGTAGGAACAATGCGTCGAGACGACGTATTTGATTATTAGTTACCTTAAATAAAAAACTATCAGACAAACAATCAAAATAAAATAAGAGCATTACAAAATAGTAATACAATGTAACTGGGCTGAAACAACGGTGAAAACGGGCTTAAAAGAAAGGAATAGAGCATACTTCCTCTCTTTGTCTCAAGATATACAAGCTTACACTAGGAAAAATAAAACAGGACACCAATGCCAAAATTAGTTCACCACCAAAGCCCAGCAAGCACAGGGAATATGGATGATTTGAATCTAATCCATTACATGAAAATGATAGGCCAGAGCAGGAATATCAGACTTAAATTCATTAATTATATTCTTAATGCATGTCCAATTTTCAAATTGATTTTACTTGGATGTATCTACAAGCAACAAATCGCACAAAGAAAATTACATTCGCATTTGATACTAAGCAACTTAGAACAACAAGTTTTGTTAAAAAAAAGTAGTTCAGAAACATCGATGTAATTTTGGGAGTGCTTTTACAAGTATTTTATACATCCGTCGTTTGTGAAATTCTGTTAGTTTCTAATATTAGCGAGTGTGTGTACTTAAACGTTGTTTGTGAAATTCTGGTGCAACACCGAAACATAGGGGACAGACAATGCCCAAGATATCATATACATCAAAAGAATCGCGTTTTTATGCTGATTTAAAATATTTATGTTTCATCAAGTTACAAGCCTGCTAAAATTGGCCTTACTTTCTAAAAAAAAAAAAAAAAATAGGGAAAACATCCCCTAAAAGTCATAGAATATTAATGAAAATTACACAATCAAATTCAGCGTATAAGATAACCATTCTGTAGAGGTTTCACGCTCTTATCAGCCAGATTGTGGAATATTGAATTTTTTCGCTAAAGGAAAAATCACGGATACGTGTTAATTTGTTGTTTTTTTTTTTTTTTTTTTTGCTTATCATGATTATCATGATTTTTTAGAGTTTCGTTTACTATTGAGCCGAACTGTTTGATAGATCGAAACACGAACTGTTTGATAGCTTTGTCATTGAAAAATCTAAAGAGTCACCACATTCTAAGAGCAGATAATTAATTTCAAATAAGTTCTTTTTTCTTCCCAATGGGTTTTGTGCATTATAGGTTATTTTTCAAATTTATATATTTTTATTATTTTTCGGATCGAACGGGGCACTTCTTGTTGGGCGCTGGTCACTCTAAGGTTTGAGAATGACTGAGCTTTTTGATATTCTTTGCTTTAGGCCTTATCGCCAATATGTTGGAAATTAAAAATTTGGGTTTTTTTTTTTTTTTTTTTTTTTCCGTAAAAATGACTAGGGGGGGGTGTTTTTTTTTTTTTTTTTTTTTTTTTTTTCAACGAGGGGTTATTAGATCAATGGAATGATCCTAGGAATCACAAAGTGTACAATTCAAAAATAAGCACTAAAACTCTAAGATAGAAGTAGAGTGAGAAGGGGGGTGGTGTTGATTTAAAATTTCAACTATGTGAGGATAAACGTTCTTCTATATCTTCTAGTGGAAATCTATATTGGGGCACGAAGGGGGATTTTTCTTGAAGCAAAACGTTGTGGGGCGAGTTCATATATATATATGATAAAATCATGTTGATTTATAATCAACGTCCTATTCGATCTTTGTCTAACCATACTCCTGTGAAAGTTCATCGTGGTGACAATACACTTGACATTTTTCTTAAACAATATTCTAATGAAGGGAGGTAAGTGAAAAAGAAGAAATTAAATAATGGTGATTCAGCTTGAATTAATCGAAGGAGTAATATTTTTGAAAAGGGGAATTACTTTTGGTCCGCTCAACCTCCTATAGTGTCAACACTGAACCTGTAACGTATCGTCTACGTGATTCGAAAGATAAAGAGATTCATGGTGGTTTTACTACTATGACAACTTCTACAACAGCTATTACGGCTATGACAACTACTACTGCGACTACTACTACAATTACAACTACAGCTACTTCCAGTATTACAACAACTACTACTACAACTGTCACGATCATTGCGACTAGTGTTACAAATATAGTAGTAAAACAATATATATTAGCATAAAGGATAATAGTATCCCTGAAAGAATTGCACCACGTAAGTCCCCCGGAAAGTTAATCACCGAAAATTAATATTCAAATTTCTATTTTACTTTTTTTTGGTGTTTCTGAAAAATCCCAGATCAATATGAAACTTACAACCGCTCATTTAAAAATAACTTTTTTTTTGTTTAATGTCACAATGAGCCAATGGTTTAAAACGTGAAACAACTACAAGTAAGTAAGTAAGGGGGGCTTAAACGTGAAAGTCATTCAATTAGCCAAGGTTTGTGGAGTAGAACGTCGAGTGTCTTCAATGGTGACTAGTAAAACACGAAAGTGTGCAAACTATAAGTATGATAATGCAGAGGTGATCCCAACTTAAAGGCTGCCAATCGTTATTAGAGGCAAAACCAATTCGATATAAATAGAAGATGATTAAATGGGACAGTGATTTTACTTGCTGCAGTTTGTCCAGCTACATCCCGATTCCTCCACTCCAAGTGTTTTCCAAGATTTCCCCCTCCAACTCTCCCCAATTTCAACAGATCTGGTCGGGATTCGAAATAACAGCTCTGACACATGATTTCCTTCTAAATATCAAATTTCATTAAGATCCAGTCACCAGTTCTTGAGTTAAAAATACCTCAATTTTTCTAATTTTTCCAAATTAACACGCCCCAGCTCCTCCAAAGAGAACGGATCCGTTCCAACTATGTCAATCACGTATCTAGAACTTGTGCTTATTCTTCCCAACAAATTTCATCCAGATCTCTCCACTCTAAGCGTCCTATATTGATCGTATTCGTCAGAGTGACAATTAGACCATTGGAAACCTCCAGTGTGAGACGCACACACATCTTAAAGATGGGAATTACAGTCTTTAATTTGCACTGCATATCCTCTATGCAATTTACATGCATTGCATAATCTAAACTTTTCATTTTAGTCATCAACAATAGTGAAATTCTCACAGTAGGACCAGCTGCCCAATGTATACAAACATAGTGGGACAACTCTAGAACATTTTTTACTGTTGACTGTCTTATCTCCAAAAAGGAACTGGTTTGCGATCGATAAAGGGAATGTTTTTTTTTACTTCTAGTTAATTAATAAAATTATTTTCAATTTGTTATTTATTTAATAATTTGTTTTAACTTTTTTTATTTATATTATCAATTAACTAATAATGAATAGATTATTTTTAGTTATTTACTGCGTCTTCTATTTTATTTTGATAAGAATAAAATTATAAAATGACTGTGACCGTTATATTATCTATTTGAAATTTTGCATCCATAAAATTCCTGCACCCGGGGCAAGTCCTTTTCTGTACCCCCCTAAAACTTCCCCTGTAATTTATAAACTTGGGAAAAGCTGTGCTTGGTGATTACTCTTTGTCTAACTAGATGGTTCAACTAGGGTTAGTTTAAAGCTGAAATTTTAAGGTAACTACCCCTCAGGAAGTTTTTTGACGTTGGTAGACTCCAAGATGAGAATTAAGAGAAACTCTCCAGGAACGGTTGAATTCAGTTCAGTTCAGTTCAGTCCAGTTCAATTCGTTTATTAACAAAAAAAAAATCAAACACTGTAAACTAACTAAACCCTAAGAGAGCACTGCCCATAACGGGTGACAGTATTCATTCAATCATCAAGAAAAGAAATATAAGGTAAGAAAAGAAAAGGAAAGGTGATAATATGTTTTAGTGGGATTCAAACCTTTTTGGGCAGTAGCTTTTAGCTTATCAAGGTCGATATTTGCAGATTAACGGACTAGCCACTTATTCAAACCGATCTTTGTACCACCTACTTAATATGTTGTTATAATGGTGTAGAAAATCCCACCAGTTGGGAACATTTTTTTCAGTTTATTAAGTTCCTTTCAGTTTACTTCGGTTATAATTATAAATCAAAAAATATATCGCTTTCTACCTTTTCAATATTTTTGAAGTTGATCAGTGTACCACCAAAATTCTATTTTAGTGCTCACTCCTCTTTTTGCATTTTCAGGAAAGAAGTTTTACTATGTAACTTTCACTGGAAGAAAGCATAAAAAGGTACAAAACTAAAAAAGAAAAAACTAAAAAAGGAACAAAATTAATAAGAAAAATTAAAAGAAAAAAACTTAAAAAGGAAAATCTAAAAAATAAAAAAATATAAAAAAATAAAACTAATAAAGGAGAAAAATTTAAAAAATAAAGAAGAAAAAGAAAACTAAACAGAGTAGAAAAAACTAAAAAAGGTAAAAATAGTGTCTTTCCGTCTGTTACATTACCGTTATTACCAATACACGAGCCGTCTGTCCAACTGTCCGTCTGTTACACTGTCTTTCAAAAAAAGGAAAAAAAACTGAAAACCATCAGTATAGACCCTCGGTATTGCTTGTGAAATCTCAGATTATACTGGGGTTTATAGATTATTAAGATCATACATGAGTTGAATTAAAAACAGTAAAACCTTGTTCAACTGATTTTGAAAATATTGCCCTTCATTTCCAACAACAATTAAAATTTGTGTTCTCGCGAAAAATTTTCTTAATCCACAATTGTTGACTTACAATTTGTTCATCAGTATAGACCCTCGGTATTGCTTGTGAAATCTCAGATTATACTGGGGTTTAGAGATTATCAAGATCATACATGAGTTGAATTAAAAACAGTAAAACCTTGTATGAACCGAGAAAATGCTTATTGGATGCAATAATTTTAGGGAAGGGGCTTAAACTAAATCCCGGTGATGCTCTTGTTGACACCCTCCCTTAAAATCAAAGATCCGCCTCTACTGTTTGAAAGTCTTCTGAAGTTTATTTAATAATTTTTTCCGTATATAAATGGCAATTAATCAAGTGACTGCTCCTTATTGGGAAATATTTGAAAAGCCTATTGCTAATGATTCTACAGCCAAAAATGAATATCTAGAAATTAGAGAAAACAATGTGAATGTATCTCAACAATAAAGTTATAATTTCATTTTAAAAGACGTGAATAATTCTCGTCATTCTCGCGCCCAGGTTTTCTGGAATTCAGTTGTTGTTTTTTTCTTTAATTTCATACAATGTGAGACATTTTGTATTTCCGTTTCTACTCCATGTATCCACACTGGTATATTAGTACTAGCTAATGCTGCATAAGTCCTAGGTATATTCAAAAGCTATTCCAAAAGAGGCATGCAAAATTTTTGTACAACTGGGGTTTGTAGCAACTGGGCTTTTTCTCGTCATTCCCACGCTCAGGTTTTCTGGAATTTAGTTGTTGTTGTTTTTTTTTTATTTCATACAATGTGGGACACATCGTATTGATAGCAATTCACCATAATTGAAAGGTCCAGAAATTATGTCTTTGAAAAAGAACTCCGCCCCCAGAGCCCTGTTGTAATTTGTTGCAATGTGTCGCCAAATTTCTCGAGAATATAAACAGAGAGCAAAATTATTAATTTTTAAGAAAAAAAACTATTCAACCAATAAAAAAGCAAAAAAAAACAATGTCGACTAAATTGAACGAAAATTAATATGAAATGAAATTCTGACTAAAAAGAATTTTCCATAGAAAAGAAGAGAGCTGCATTAAACCAAAGACGAGCAGAAAAATTGTCAAATAATATAATTCAAACCAGATGCTCTATTTTCAACTCAAATGGGATCCGGGGACGAATGGGGTTGGAGGGGGGAAACAGAAATCTTGGAAACCGGAAACCTTGGAAAACGCTTAGAGTGGAGAGATCGGAAGGAAACTTGATGGGAAGAATAAGCACAAGTTCTAGATACTTGATTGGCATAATTGGAACGGATCCGCTCTCTTTGGGGGAGCTGGGGGGATTTCCAGTGCTTTGGCGAGTTCGGTGCTTCTGGACGTGCTAGGACGATGAAAATTGGTAGGCGTGTCAGGCACCTGCACAAATTGACTTGATAACGTCGTTTCCCGATTTAGATATTCAAAATCAAAAAGTGTTTTGCGCAGAAGAAGTCTTGAGTGTGTTTAGTTTGAAATGAAAAAAAAAAAAAATAAACATTCAATCATGTTGATTCATGCGATGTTCGATTTTGATGCTTTTTTTCTGACTTTTCTTCGAATTCTTTAATTTGACCAGTCTGAATTTGCAGAATCAGGATGTATTAAACAATAATGATAATAAAAAGTACGAGTCATTCTAGTTTGAAGTACAGACGAAGATAAGAACTGTTTTTTTTTTACTCCTTTTATGATATGTGGTTTAAATAGTCGCAAATTGTTTTTTGATTTATTTGTTTGTTGTTTTTTTTTTTTTGTTTTTTTTTTCCAAGGGTGATCGTATCAAGCCAGCGGTCCTAGATTCTCGTGAAAGAGCTCATTCTAACGGAAATTAAAAGTTCTAATGCCCTTTTTAAGTGAAAAAATTGGAGGGCACCTATGTCCCCTCCCACGCACATTCCCCCCCAAAGTCACCGGATCAAAATTTTGCCAATTTAGCCATTATAATCAACTTAGTCAAAAACCTAATAACTATATCTTTGGGGACGACTTAATCCCTCACAGTCCCTGGGGGAGGGACTGCAAGTAATAAATTTTGACCATCATTGTGTTAAAAGGGAAGCCTTGCAAAACAGATCTTCTGTTTAAATGAAGTACAGCAGAACTGTTTTCATCTCTAGAACTTTGCTTAATCCTAGTTTATGAGGTTTCAAAGGTCTTCAAATATATTTACTAAATTTAGAAAAAAAAAAAAAAAAACACTGATCTAGTTTAAAATTCAACTCAAATAATAGGAATTGCATTTTCAGAGCTGAAACCAGAGAAAAAGAAAGTTATAACTTGAAATTAAGGTAGGCTAAAATATTGTTTTGCCAAATTCAATAAGTCTAAGACTTGGAAATTAGAAGAAGGTTCAATAAAGATCATGTCACTCAAAATCCCTTCAAAGTTTCAGTTTGATATCCTTGACAAATATTTTAATCCTAAGAATTTGAATTTTTCCGTGTAGGAGAAAAAGTAAATTATGTAGTAAGTCTTATAGGAATTGGTACCATCCTCCCTTAAATCCCCGTAAAGGATATAGGGCCATTTCCACCAGTAAAAAATCACCAAAATTGGAGCCCTTTCCCAACGCAATACTTGACCCCCTGTTATCCACTCAATAGCTTTTTCGTCCACCCTATTCATGAGCTTAAATATAAAGAAAGTTAAAATCATTAAAAACATGAAATTTTTCAGCGAGAATTGGAGCTTTTTCCTTTTTTCCTTAACTGTGACTCCTCATTTAAACAACCGGTTTCCAAGCCATTTCACTTTTTTTCTGAGCTTTTTCAGGTCAATGAACTATGAAACGTCAAAAATTTGAAACATTCTGTTCCCATTTCAAACCATAGGCTTAAGATTTATTTGAAAAAGCCTTTCTTATCCATAACTTTTAAGAGGATCGATAAGAGCTCCCCATTTTCCTTCAGAAGGAAAGTTTATTTAAATGCGATATCCTGCTTTACTTGCGCCAACTTGGCGAACGCTCTTGATTCAGTGATATCTAATTCAGAAGTAGGCCGCACCAGAGCCGAACTCAAACTGAGTAAACAAAAACGAAACTTACGCGTCAAGCACAGTATCAGTGGCACGTACAAGTTATAAACTGTTCTATCTACAATAGCGAAGATTGTTAAAACATACTTGATAATAATAGGCAAGCCGGATTGCAGAGGGTACCGGATTAGACGGGGCTGCGTTACCGGAAGTCCGTTGTAATTAGCAGTTATTGTGATTACTGCCAAACGCTCAAGTATTAATTGAAAGTTTCCCGAATAACTTGGCATTTCTTATTCAAATTATAAAACACGGTGAAAATCGAATGTTTTGTAGCATCTGGAACCCCTTTTTATCCTGCCTACGCATTTTACCAAAAATTATAGTTTCAATATTGTTTAGCCTTACATTTAAGTATAGTCAACCAGTATAATAGATTTATTGCCTGAATAGACATCAGACAATAAAGAAAAACTTTGAGCATATGCTAAATTCATGAGTACGTAGAGCCACCAGCAGCTGGATTAAAAAAGAAAAAAACATTTTAGATCGTTTTATCGTGTTTGTTTCCGGATGTTCTGAAAATAAAAAATAAAAATCATGTTACCCTGGAAATAGAAATTTTCTATCAAATCTGCCCCCTTCCTTTTCGCTATAAAATCTATCTGTAAGGAATCGACAGTTTGTATTTTTTTTACGGCCCTTGTCCCTGAAGCTAAGGGGCCTTTGTTATCTATGGATGCATATCTATTGATATTTTCAACTGTTTTGAATAAATTGGCTACCTTGAAATATTGAGCAGATGGTCCAAGGGGGTTACCAAAGGACCGGATCAGAAAAAGCTCTGAAACGAGGGCTGGTTTTGGCTTTTAAAAAGAGCCTAGAACTCGCAATATCCGATTAAATGACCATCTTCCATACTTTACAACCCAGATTCTACAAATCACGAAATTTGACGTCCTTGTTGATTGCTTCCACCACCCAGTCTCGGTACCGCCAGGCGTCGTCAAGCGCCGCATTGTCGTTGAAACCTCCAAATCCATCGCTATACCTCGCTACGTCTAGCCAATACCTGGCCCAACGTTCTCCGTATTCGGGCCTTTCCAATAACTGATCCACTAATTCGCGGACGGCTTTGTCAGGATCAATCTGGTAATGCGCCTGAAAGTCTTTGGTTTCTTGCGGCCCCGGAGGCAGTCCAATCAAGTCAAAATAAAGACGCCTGGCCAGATCGTTAGCCTTGGCAAATGCAGGCGGTCATCAGACATGAATAGACTTAGGAAATACCCAAAGGGCAAAATATGCTTGATTTTGATGTACACGGTACTTTAATCACACTTACTACATTTAGAATAAAGCATTGGTATATCACTTTGCTACTTACCTTACTTGACAAATGTTCGAGGAGCATTTGTTCACGGTAAGTGAGCACTGTCGAGACCCCGAGACATTTGCTGGATACCCTGGATTTTGAAAATATGTGCAGTTCTTATTCGTAGATGATCCACACGTCTGAATAGCAACTGAAAATACAATGCATTAAGAACTTCCTGTGAAAAAAAAGTCCGTTCTTAGCCCGTTTACGAATTGCCTATAATAATGAAAATTTATAATTATATAATAAAAAACCGACATCTTCTAATCGACACCATTTTTTGCTGTTGTTTTGATGTCGCAATTTCTTTTCGGGGGAGGAGTGAGATTAATCTCTAATCTTCCTTCATCCATGGTAGTATTTTTGGATTAACTATGTAGTGTCGAGATTAGATGGAACGGAGGCAGTAATGGTGTCCAAAACCCTGCCTGGGGAGGATGAATCCTCATCAAAATATGAAGCATGACCGTGGCTCAAGGAACAATCCATTGTAGAGAAATCAGATAATATCATAAAGTTTTTGTGATAATAATCAGTTTTTGTGATACAGCATCAAAAACCTTATAAGTTAGACCCCTATGAAAATTAAAGCTGGATACCTCTCAATTTAGTAGTTATAAGGACTATAACAGAAATGAGGAGTTAAACTGAAAGTTTTAGCTTGGAGGGGCAAATGAACACCCTTTTTATGATCTAATATATAGGATGAAAGCTCGCATGAGTGTTATATAAAGACGGCTTAACATTGTGCACACTAATACCAGTAAATTCAAAATGAAATGAAAGTACCCGACATATAGAAGGGGTTGGCCTTCCTACGCTACACTAGGCTGGTTCAAAGATCCCGTTTTGAACACCATGCTGAGATGGGACCAGATTTATTTAAATAAGGTCATCCTTCATGAACTGGCCCATCAAAAATTTTATCTCAAAGGTGATAGCGCCTTTAATGAAGCCTTTGCCGATACAGTGGCATTGATTGGCCTGAAACGCTGGTTATCACGACAAGAGAATGAAATAGAATTACAGCAATATCTATTAGAACAACAATATGAAGATGAATTTGTTGATCTGGTTTTAAGCTATAAAAACAAACTGGAAATTCTCTACGAAACTAACCTCCCCGAGTCACGATCATACCGTCAGGCTGCGTAATCCAATTCTTTGCGAACGCCGTGGGCGCCGCCGACAATGAAAGAAGATGCCTTTTTTATGCTTTTTATGGATATAATAATTGCTTCTACCTTAAATTTAAATTTAAGCACTTTTTAACCTAAACTAGCCTTTATATAAATAATTTTAGCATTGAGAAAACATAGCATTATTTTTTCAAAAACAAAAATGGAAAAGATGGCACTAAGAAAATTAGTATTATTTTGCAGAAAATGAGCAATATTTGTAGAAAATAAGTCAAATTGAAAATTTGTTATTTTGAAGAGCTCATAATTCTATTTTGCTCTGGAAAGCAAACACTCTATACAAAAAAAAATAGCAGTACAATTGCTAATTACTTCAAAGAGGGTAAAAAGTTAAACAGAAAATGGATTAATAATTAGGCAGTGACTTGACCGGTTAATTGCATGCTGTAAAATCCCCCAAAAAATACTTCACACATGTATCTAGATTCTTAACAAATGTCCTATTTTTGCCATAAATCCCAAGAAACCATGGGGAAATTGAACATTTCACAAAATTTCGGGGGGGTCGGGCCCACAGCCCCCCCCCCCTGCGTACGTGCCAGCATCGAGGTATCTAGAGCCGCCCAGGATGGCTTTCGCATCCTTGCCGAGCCAGTCGCGCAGGACCGTCGTGTAGATGCGGCGGAAGTCGACGGACGTCTTCAGGTTGCCGTTGTCGAGGTCGGTCAGGCTGGGTGTCTTGCCGTGCACGCCACCTCGGACCACCGGACCGGTCATGAACACCGGGCCGCTCGTGCCGTGGTCGGTGCCGCGCGAGGCGTTCTCCGGAACGCGGCGGCCGAACTCGCTGAACGCCATCAGCAGGACCCGCTCGTGCTGTCGGGCCTTGCGCAGGTCGTCGTGGAACGCGCGGACCGCGTCGCCCAGCTCGATTGATTTATTCAACGATTTTTCTTATTCTTTAGTTGAAAATGTACATATAAAGAGGAAGCTCCCAAAACTATTCATTTCAGAACCTGGGGTTCTAGGGTTTGGTACCATCAGTAAAGGGTGCTCAGTGATGGAGTGGCTAATGATTCCATTGTGAATGTTAGAAATCTTGATGTTATTAATTTAAATAGCGGGTTCTTTTTCATGAAATCAAATAGCGAAATTAAAACCAAAGACAGACAGAAATTCACCGAAATATGAGAGGTGCTGCCGCCCTCAACTCTTTTGCTAAATTCAAACATAATGAAAAATACATAAGTTAATATCTTAAATTATATTAAAACAATGAATGATTAGTATTTATCTGTTTAGCTCTAAGATTATGTATTAAACAATGTCTATTAAATTTGAAATGACTAATATTTATTTTTTAGCTTAGAATTATGTGACAAATTAAAAATAGGTATTTTCTAGGGATGGGGGGGGAAGAAAAATATGAAACTGCTCACCCTATTTATATGCTTGATTTAAGCATTCAATTGTTCATGGATTTTAACGCAGCTAATCCCTCCTTCAGCTTTGTTGTATTTACGTCCGACATAAATGGGGGGGAAATGAAAGGTCTCCGAAAGTGCTCAAAATAAAGCAACAGCAGAAATTTCTTGATTTAAAAAAAAATCTGTAATTTTTTTTACATAGAAGCCTAGAAAAATTTAGATGAAAAAAGGGCTTTGAAGCCATTTGATCCCCAAAAATTAATTTGCAAGTTTCAGCAACGGCTGATCGTCTCAAAGACAAATGCTCCATTACTGAATTTTTCCAACACCATAGGGAACTCCTGCAATTCCAGATTATGCAAATTAAATTGTTCTAAAATTGTGGTAAACATTTATAGAGAATCGTCAAATTGTCAACAATTCGAAAGGCTAATGGAAGGGTATTCTACCCACCAAGATTCATCCCGATCTCTCCACTCTAAGTGTTTTCCAAGATTTATGGTTTCCCTCTCCAACTCCCCCCCAACTTCAACAGAGCTGGTCGGGATTCCTTCTAAATATCAAATTTCATAAAGATCCGGTCACCCTTCTTAAGTTAAAGATACCTCAATTTTTCTAATTTTTTTCCGAATTAACAGCCCCCAGCTCCCTCAAAGAGAACAGATCCGTTTCAATTATGTCAACCACGTATCTACAGCTTGTGCTTATTCTTCCCATCCAGTTTCATCCCGATCTCACCACTCCAAGCGTTTTCCACCGCCATCTTCAACTACGTTTTGGAAAAGAATGCCTAAACATTCATGCCCATCGCAAAATTTTTCCGGGTTTTTAAAAACCCCAAACCAGTCGGTCAAAAACACGTGGATGAGTCCTCCCTTCGTTTTAAAATTCTTCCGTCCTCCACCCCGAAAGGCATCAGAACGGTTGATTCTTGGTCGATTTTTGTCGTTCTTTGTTCCATTAAATAAAAAAACAAGTTTTTTTTAACTGAAAGTAAGGAACGACATTAAATCTTAAAAAGAACAGAAATTACTCCGTACATGAAAGGGGCTGTTCCCTCCTCAATGCGATCAGAAATTAAATTATAAAAACAAGTTTTTTTAACTGAAAGTAACGAAAAACATTAAAACTCAAAAATAACAGAAATCATTCTATATATGAAGGGTTGCCCCCTCCTCAATACCTTGCTCTTTACGCTAAAGTTTGACTGTTTGTCCCAATTATGTAAGAATGGACACTGAAACAAGGGGGCCGTTTAATTATAATAGCAAGCTTTTTTAAAAGTGCTTACAGCTTTAGCGTAAAGAGTAAGGTATTGAGGAGGGGAAAACCCTTCATATAAGGAATAAATCTGCCAAAACTAATATTCAAATTTCGTACTTATTCCGTAGACCTTCCAAGGAGAAGAAAAATAAATAAATAAAAAAGCATAGTATCAGAAACTGGAATTGATTTAAAAGCAGAAATAACGTTCTTTTGGAATACAGAATGGGTTATTTTTGACTACCCAAAACATTATGTGAACAGGGATATGAAGATAAACGAGAATAACAGTATATAAATAAGATAATCAATAATAAAAAATATAGTGAGCAGCACTAGAACAAATTTTGTTTAATTTAAATTAGGGTACAACTACCATGGGAAAAACACGAGTTCTTCCTTAAAGTTGAGATATTTTAGGTCGTTTTAGTATTTTGGTGCATTTTCTTGACAAAAATGATATCTCCTCTATGCTGCCAGGAAACCCATATGAGTATCTTCAGGCAACACAGACGTTCAGGGTAGGGAAGCTGTTGGTGTGGGGCACAAAGCTTAGTTGCTCATTTCTGTGTGCTGTCTAGGGCTGCCACATCTCCCTTGTGTTGAGGATTTGTAACAGGGCAGCCAAACTCCAAATGTGGCCTTACAAGAGCATTATATATATTTTTTATATTAACAGAGGATGGTGTGATGATATGGTTTTGTTTAATTAGTTTATGCTGACAAAAGTTATTGGTCAAGATTGCACAAGGAGCGGCTGTTTCCCTTCAAGGCCGTCGTGGAGGACGGGGCGGTGCGCGGTCGCTTCGTCTCCGCCGAGGGAAGCTTCAACTTCACCGTCACGAAGGCCGGCGACAAGGTCTTGTTGACCAGCGCCGGTGAGACCCGAGAGCTCAACCGCAAGGCACGGGCCGAGGCGCCCGGAGACCCTGGGGTGAACCCGCTGGGACAGGGCTTCGACCATCTCGCCAAGATCGGGCTATCGCACGTCAGACTCGGTCATCGCTACGTGTTCCGGGTCGTCCTGGCCGGGGCAGAATACGACATGACCTACGAGAAAACGCCAAAAAAATCAAATGTTTAATGTAAGCTAAATATTGCTTCTTCACAGAAGTACCTTACTGACCTTCTCCTATCCCACCAACAGTATTCAAAATAGCAATTACTTAATAAGCAAACAAAAGGAAAGTACAGAACTTATATTTTAGAACCTAAGCCTTTTCGCATGGAACTCATTTCAATTTTTTTCAGAGGGGAATAGGACCCCCAACATATAATTTACTTCTTTGTAAGTAAACCTGTCCCTTTTTAGTAGATTTACAATTAACCTTGTATCTTACAGGAAAAACACATCTAAAATAAGTCTCTTTATTTACCATTTAGATATGATGGCTGTACCGTATGCTGATATATGCGAATTTAGGAATAATGGAAGTTGAGGGCTCATAGGCCAAACTGTTTCGCCTTAAATTCTTTGGGACCACAGGTTGGAAATCAACACAAACCTATTATTTCAAAAATATGCATTTTGTTTAAAAATAAATATCAATTTATCTTAATGGACATCTGATCACTATCAGGCAACTAAGAGGGCACCAAAATTTCTAGTTTACCCTCGAAAGACCATAACGGAAATAATTTTTTCATGCAAGCAAATGAGGTCTTTGTGTTACAACCGCAGATCGACCTTTACACAAATGCACTCGGGATGGCGTGAGCGCGAAAAACGCGGGCTTAATGAGCACTGATCCCGACTGCGTCAATGCTTGCGGCTGAGTTCCTTAGTTGCTGCTTCAAGCCCCTTCAGTATCAGCGGGAACATGCGCTGTGAAAAAATCTCGCGGATCATGTCGATGGAATGGGTGTAACTCCAATGCTTCTGGTTGGTCGGATTGATCCAGATTGCATTCGGCCACTGATTGAGCGCGCGCTGCAGCCACAGAATTCCCGGTTCCGGGTTCCAGTGTTCCACCGAGCCACCCGGATAAGCGATTTCACCCTCCCCCCAACACCTTGTTGTTTTCCGACATGCATCTGATATAAATTTTTTAGATGACCATTCGTTGTTCTAGAAACCTCGAAAAATACTCATTTGGTTGGAAATTTAAGGGGTCAGTGCCCCTTTTAATAGTCGAAAGTGATTGGAGGGTGACTAACCCCTCTCATACGCCCACCGTATCCCCAAACACATCCAATCAAAATTTTGATCAGTGTAGTTAAAAGGTTCAGAAATTATGTTTTTGAGGATGATAACCCCCCATAGCCCTCAAAGCAAGGGTTTTAAGTTATGCCCTGGGGGCATATTAGGTAAATGCTAGAAGTCCGAACCGAGTCACAACTAACCTGCTAAATTTGGGAACGCTCATGCACTAGCCCCTGTGCAACTAATAAGATCAATAACCAGAACATTTTGAAATAAACAATGCATAGACCGAATTAACGAAATCTATAAAAAAAAATCCATTAGAAAAAAGAAAAGATCTATTAATAGTTTTAATTATATTGCACCACATTTGTGGCAAGAAAAAACATTGCCTTCAAGAAGGCACCGAATCAGATTTGTTACTAAAATGAAATAGGCTGTTTTCGATGGCAAAAATGTGTTGCTTCTTTTTACATTAAAACCTTATTTATTTTCTGTATGTGACAGAGGTGACTTTAATTGTGTTATGCTTTGTCACTTTATGGTTGAATTTTGAATGATGAATCTTATATTTTACTTTATTACTAGCTGGATTTGGCAAAGGTAACTATTGTTACCTTTTAAGAGCAGTTCTCGTATTTATCTTCTTGTTCTCCTTCTCTTTTTTATCCTCCTCTGTGCTGAAGCTTCACCGCCTCATTTGATACAGACGAAGCATTCTCGGGATTTCCCCTTTCCATTGGCCATTGACCAGTTTTTCCGTCCATTTTACTTTATTTATTTAATTTTGTCAGAAAAAAATATTCAATTACCCTGCATTTCTATCGATACGGGATTACACTTCAAAAAAGACAAAACAGAAAGAAACTAAAACCACTTGACCAGTATCACCTAAAACAAAACCAATATCTTGGCCCCACTTGAGGTCCACTATCAAAACCATAAATACTAAGGCAAAATAGCTTTAATTCCCGCCGGAATTCACGAAAATTATCCATGTTTATTAAAGTTGTAGATAAACAATTACATACATGGGGTCCCAGATGCCGAATAGAAAATTGAAATCTACGGGTAATAGCAAGTGGAAAACGAATTATATTGGACTTTATACTGATGATTTAAGCATCCTAGATGAAAAAGTGAGTAAAATGAGTAAACTCTTAGAGTTTTTGCAATTTCAGGATGCTAGAATAGGTTTGAAAATTAATATTAAGAAGACTAAGTCGCTAAGGCTAGTAATAAGTGAAGATGAAAAGGTGACACTGAGTAACCATAGAATCGATTAAGTGGACAGTTCACCTGCCTTGGTAGTACTATTAGCAAAGACGCCGGAAGAAGTGAAGATATTAAAGGTAAAGAAAACAGAATTATAAGGGAGTGGTATGGTAAAGATGGACCCGGAGGGAACTTATTATTTGAGCCGCTGGGCGCGCATCCGGTCGGCCACAAGCTCCGGATCGCCGGGCAGATACGGCTCTCCTGCGATGATCAATTCCTTTTGCGTGCGCGGCTCAGACATGGGGATCTCGGGCATCGGGAAAGGTCTCCGGCAGGCGCCCGCCCAGCCGCAGGGGCTCGGCGCGGATGGCGAGGCCGCTCGCATCGTCGGTCTCGACGAAAGCGCCATTGCGTACCGTTATGAGCGGCGTCACGTTCCACAACACAGTGCTTTCAAGCAGCAACGAGGTGATGTCAGGGGCGGCTTTCTTCTCGAAATCTCGATGGGTAATCTTTCGGCCGAATCCAGAGCGATAGCCGGGCAGTCAACATCGATGGCAGCGGCTTCGAGTTGGTGAACCATGGCCAGATCCTCGGGACCGGCGACCAACGCAACGGCACGGTCTATTCCGACGCCACCGCCGACGACTATAGCATCCTAAACTCGCGCTTCGGCCGGATCGACGCGGGTGAGGGTAACAGCGGGGCCGGTATCGCTCTGCAAACCGGCGAGGTCGCGGGCGACACCGTTCAAGCCTCAATCGCCAAATACGGCACAATCCAGGGCCGTGGCCAGGGCGCGGCCGACAGCGGCCTTGCCGGTGACACCGGATCTGATGACATTGGGAGAAATTGGGGTTTGGGAGACCTAAAATCTTGGAAAACCCTTACAGTGAAAGGATTGTGATGAAAATTGGTGGGAAAAATAAGTACAAGTCCTAGATACGTGATTTACATAACCGGAATGGATCCACTCTCTTTAGGGAGTTGGCGGGGAAGGGTTAATTTGAAAAAAATATAAAAAATGAGGTATTTTTAAATAACAAAGGAATGATTGGATCTCAATGAAATTTCAAATTTAGCATGACCTCGTAACTCAGATCTGTTATTTTAGATCCCGACCAGATCCAGTGTCATTGCACAAAGCGGTGGCGACGAGGGCAGCACAACATGAGCACATCGGTCACCGAAGAAAAAAACCTGGATGAGGTGCTTGCACAGTTAGCACAAGAGCCGCAGCCGGCGCCGGATTATCTGCTGCCACGTATTATCGCCAACCTGCCGGCAGCCACCTCCACACCCATGAGCACGGTTCTTAACTGGCTGTTTGGTTCCATATGGCGAGGTGCGGGTGTCGCCGCGTTACCCATTCTGTTGGGGTTCGTCGTCGGCATGAACGCCGGCTCACTTAACCTTACCGGTGGGGAACTTATCCTGAGCGAAAGCGCCAACATTACCGTGGAGTTCCTGTCGTGGGAGCCTGGACCTGGCTCCCAGATTACAATATGACCATATTTCACCGCTGTCATCACTGTAGCTTCCAATATCCTGATCTTGGTTTGCAGGACCTATCTAACTTTTTCTTAAAACACTTCTTTCAACTGTAAAAAAAAAAAAAAAAAAAAAAAAACACCATGAGCCTTGGCTGTTCTACTTTTAACATCTTTACTACCCCCACCGTCTTTACTATTAGTACTGCCAATGTTAGCGAAGCTGTCCACCTGGTCAATCTTTTTCTTATCTAGCATCATCTTTTCATCTTTAGACCCAATAAAACCGTAATGATAGAAATCCCTATCGCATTTAATCTAAAATTTTTTGTGGGAAAGTTTCCCAAAATTCCCATAGCTTTATTTGGAGATAAATTAGATGAAGCTAAAGAAGTTTGATTTATTAACCAACGTCCGGTCAAATAACAACCGTAAGCGAATAAAATTAATATAAGGGGTTGGGTAACAATGCGGTACCTATTGGTTCCCATTGACATAATAGAATGAAATATCAATGCATAGAACACGGGACCGGCTACAATGATTTTTTCCGTCCAATTAATTTTTCGAGAAAACAAAAAACCCACGCTAAAGTGTTTTGGCGTTTTTTTTTGGGGGGGGGGAGGTTAATGAAATAAATATGAAAATTTTGCTTCTGTTTTTAAAACCTTGAACATTTTCATTACGATCACTTGATGTTTTTGGGGCGTTTTCCCCCATTTCCATAACTAGGCACTTTTTCTCAGGCCCGTAGCTTTTGATGGGCAACATTACACTTGATGAATTTTATATTAATTAACACGGAAATTAAATTTTTTTTGATGTATTCATTGTTATCACGATTCTGTTTCTTGGAGTCTCGGTTACTATTGAGCCGCGTTGCTTCTTACTATAGTTTTTTGTACTAGATTAATTGGAATTACATTTAGTCCTACATGTTCTGTAAGGTATATGATAACTTGAGGCATGTATCCTGGTTTTTCATCACAACATGGTGCAACAAAACCTGATGGGATTTCAGCTCCATAATGATAAGAAAAATCAACTTCAGGTTGGTACACTAGTGTTCCTGAAACTAGGGAAAAAAATCTTCCATATCCGATAAATGTTGCAACAAAGAAGATTCCTGACTTCGGATTACATGCTGTTAGAGCAATTATTGATGACAGATCTGGTCATTTGTGTTCTACTTCTTCTCTGTGATATCTGTACATGATTCATATGGAAAAGTGACCTATCCTTATTCTCTTCAAAAAGTTGTTGTCTGAATCAAAATAAAACCACAAATAGTATATACCATTAGATAGAGTATTTTATCGACTGAAAAATAATGCAGAATAGTAGGTGTAAATAGATTGCGCAAAATATTTTCTCTATATCATAGTTTCGAAAAACTAAGAAAAACTCATATCTTGACAATGTGTCAGTATGGTATTTGTTTTTTTCTCCGTCTTACCAGTTCAGAGACTTTCACAATAGAGAGAACTCGTCAAGAACTATAAATGATACAAAATAATAAGAATAGACGTCTTCTGGCAAAAATTACAATATTCCACATTTTTGTAGATAGGAAGGCAGTTGTATTCTCAGAGTCGCAATCATCTCTACAAATTATCAAGAAAATCTATTTTGAAGTTACTGACAGAGATGTCCATCTGTTGCAATAATTGACAATAGCCCTTGCCTAGAAGGGAGTAGAACTAGTTTTCCAAGACATCCCCACCCACCAGGGAGCACGTTGTAATGAGAAAGTTGACAAAGTGGAAAACAATGCAATCTGGAGGTTTTCTTGAATCAGCCAAAACTTGGTATCTGTCACCTTTAGGGATGCACTGAAACGCGCCACGACAGCCATTCAGATGGGGGTTCTCCGAGCGATTGCCGTCGATCGTAATGCCCTCGATGCGAGCCCCTTCCAGATCGTAGCCGCTAATAACGGGGAAAACCGTCGCGGCGACCGCGTTGTTGTGCACCATGCAATCGGCGTTCAGCGGGCGGCTGATGGAAACCGTGTTGCCTCGTTTTCCGGTGATGCGTCCGACGGTGGTGTGAAAGCCACCGGCGCGATTGTCCCACCCAGCAATGCCATCTCCGACTTCGAACCCGCGGTTCTCGGTCAGGGTCACTTGTTCTTCGCCAAAATCGCCGTCTAGAGAGCAGACAAACAGGATAGACAGACAGACAGACAGAAAGACAGAAAGACAGACCAGACAAATAGACCAAACAGACAGACCAGACAGACAAAATAGACCAGAAATACAAAACAGACAAGGCAGACAGACAGTCAGACAGGAAGAAAGATAAGACAGAGAGAAAGACAGACGTACAGATAGATGGACAGAAGGACAGACAGACAGACAAACAATACATACATAACAGGCAGACCGGACAGACAATCAGATTGACAGACAGACCAGACAGACCAGAGAGACCAGACAGAAAGACAGACAGACAGACAGACCAGACATTATTGTACTACAGCGCCTACAGCAAAACTGGACCAACATCTTCTTGATGAACCACACAGCTTCCAGCCTGGAAGATCATGTGCAAACCTAACTTTTACACTGAAAATGTGTGTTCAAGACTGAAATTAATGTAATAAAAAGTTGTAATTTCTTTTCATTGACCTATAAAAAGCCTTTGATTTGGTTGACCAATAAATCTTATGGAAAATCCTCAAACACGATGGAACACCCCTCAAGATAGTAGAACTGATCATCGCCCTGTGCAGAGAAACAAAATACTGTGTAGGAACATCAAACAGAGTTACAAGATGGTATACTCTCTTACTAGTTGCTAAGTAAAGGACTACCTATTCAATGTATATACAGCATAAAGAATATGCATTCTGTGTCGGCAAAGTTTGTGCACAACAGGGAACTCCTGAAACTGTCAAATTTCTCAAATGATTCTTCCGTTGAGATTATTTTTAATGTACTCCTAGCAGGTATAGTGTAATATTTCTCGGACTATCCTTTGCTGAGCTTTAAAAAGAAATTCTTCTTCGTTTAATCGAAAAAGTAAAACGTACACCATCTAATTATGTAAGTTTCCTCCAAGTGGGACATTTCTATCTCCTGCACAAAACTGCAAAATTTTCCGAATCCTTTTAATCCCACCACGACAATTGAATACGAAATTCCCGAAAGCGGGAACGTAACGCTGAAAATTTTTAACAGCACTGGAGAGGAAATCCGAACATTAATCAACCGAAAACAGGCTCCCGGAAGCCATTCGATTACCTGGGATGGAAAGAATGAAAATAGCCAGCCGGTAAGTTCCGGTATTTATTTGTACACATTGAAATTTGGAGATTTCTTGCAAACGCAAAAGATGGCCCTGGTTCGTTAATAAAATCAACTCTTTTAAAATCACATCTTTATGGCATGTCGTTTTATGGTGATACCTCGAAACTTCACTTATTATATTCAATATATTTGAAGAGTGTAATTGCATATACAAAATTTTAACATCCGAATTTAAAAGTCAAGTTATATTATAAGCATTTGTATTCAAGCCCATTTCTTACTAAAAACTGCTGAAAATAGTTCGAGAACCACTAACACTAGCTGCTCAAGCTACATAATCTGGGATTTAATAAAGAAATTTCACTTTAGTCCTTTTGGTTCGGGCACCTGCTTCGAATACCACCACATCTACCCGCAAAGATTATCTACGACTTCGACCCTATCAAAGTCCGTTGGAAGCGACCTTGCACTAAGCCGAACTAAGTTGAAAGATTCTGATTGTGACATGAAAGGTGGGAATTGGAACCCTACTTTTTTGCTCAATTTGCCGAACGAAAAATAGACTAATGGGGTGCCTAACCTTAATTAAGGAATAATTGGCTGGTTCATAGGCAAATGTGTTTTGGAAGTTCTGGTTGTGGGAGATGTGAGGAATTAGCCAAGGAGGATCTTCGTGTTGACTAGATGAGGCAGACCGTTGAAATATTTTGATCTTAGGTCAAAAGGGTGATAATTTACAGTCAATATAGACCCTATGACCCAGTCATGCTGGTGTAAACTTACCGTATTGATTTTGGTGTCCCTCAAGGGTCTATCCTAAGACCTGTTTTATTTCCTATATTCATCAACGATCTTTTTATTGCCATATCTGAACAAACTAAACGGAGTTGCTGCAGTATTTGCGATCAAAATTTTGTTCCACCTGGTGACGCAGCTCAAGATCCAGTGCTATTTACATTTGCAGATGATAGTACTCTATCTTCTGCTCAGGTCTGTTTGGGTGTTCAGAAATTAATGATTCTTTCCTTATCAAGCAAATGTATTCTGTTCGAGAAAGAACCTTTGCTTGGTTCGATGCAATTCAGCTTGCTCTACCTTTTAGAAGAAGAAATGTTTTAGAATTTTTGCATCCAATTTTTTATCCCAAAATTTGTAAATTATATTCAATACTAAAAATATTACTTTTGTTTTTTTTTCACAAAGGACAAAGAAAATTATTTCATTTAAAGGCTACACAAGTTTTCAATTCACTGAAAATGCAAGATTTCACCATGAATGAAGATGATTTTGGATTTTTTTTTTCCTTTTCCACGGAATTAGAATCCAACTGATAAATTGATCATCACTGACTATGTTTACTGCTTAATTCCACTAAAGACATATTCTTTCAAAAACGAAATCCTTTGGTGCTTTACAAACTAGAAAATAATAACCTTATTTTATAGATTCCAGACTGTTATCCCCAATATATTTGCCATTGGGGATTGTATTCATGGACCTATGTTGGCCCACAAAGCTGAAGATGAGGGCATTGTGTGCGTTGAAGGCATCGCCGGAGGTCCTGTACACATTGATTACAACTGTGTCCCTTCAGTCATTTACACACATCCAGAAGTAAGTCCTAACCAAAGTATACCAGAATATTGAAAATTCAGTAGACGGGTTATACACTAGTTTCTAAGACGATTTTCAACCTATTTGCTGAAAGATAAGGCAGAAACCTCCACGGGGAAATCCCATCACCATGAAAATGTCCTCTAAACAAATCAATCCTGGTGATATTTTATCCTGGACAATTACTCTTAACCACTCCGCGCATAAAATTGAGATGGAAAAGATAAAGCAAGACATATAAAAATAATTCCGCATAAGAATTCTGGCAAATTCCCGCAGTGTATGCTTTCCCTTACAATTTCACTCCCTGGAAACTTCCCTCCCCCTGGAAAATACCCCCGTTGAAAAACCCACCGCAAAAAAATTGTCCCCTCCCCCACCCAAAAATGTATGCATGCATCCCAATAACAAATACTATAGTGACCAAAAAAATTGGAGGGCATCTAGGCCCCCTCCCACGCTCATTTTTTCCCAAAGTCAACAAATCAAAATTTTGAGATAGCCATTTTGTTCAGCATAGTCGAAATCCATAATAAATATGTCTTTGGGGATGACTTACTCCCCCACAATCCCTGGGGGAGGGGCTGCAAGTTACAAACTTTGACCAGTAATTATTTGACCGTAGTAATGGTTATTGGGAAGTGTACAGACGTTTTCAGGGGGATTTTATTTTGTTTGGGGGGGGGGCTGAGGGGAGGGGGCTATGCTGGACAATCTTTCCTTGGAGGAAACGGCATCTTCATCCAGATGCCCGGCGCGCTGTCCTATCCGATGAACATGCCGCGCTATGACTGGGGGTTCTCGACCGTGCCGGAAGAACATCTGGGCGGGCGGAAACTGGCGACCCCGCGTGGCAAGGTGCTGGGCGGATCGTCCTCGCTGAACGGGCTGCTCTATGTGCGCGGCCAGGCCGAGGATTACGACCGCTGGCGCCAGATGGGCAACGAGGGTTGGGGCTGGGACGATGTCCTGCCGCTTTTCAAGCGCTCGGAAAACCAGGAGCGCGGGCCGGACGACTTTCATGGCACCGGCGGCGAGCTTTCGCAGACATGTAGCAATTGGCTCTGTGGCTAATAAATTGTTTGAAATATTTTGGTTCAACGTTTCTAAAAAAAAATTACAATATGACACACCATCAGTTCAGTTTCCAGAATTTAGCTTCCGGTTCAGTAATTTTAGTATACCGCCTTCTGTATATACAGAATTCTGGACAGATGTTCAGTTTGAATTAGTTGAAATGATAAGAATCATCCAGAGAAATGGTTCATAGCTTGAATAGTTAAGCTACTCTTTAAGAGCACGGAACCACACAGACACAGCTATAGTGAGTGTGTATTCACACACACAGTGGCCAGAAAATGCAACAAAAGAATTGGCTTTTTATTCTCAGAATAAAAAGCCAATTCTTTTGTTGCATTAATTCTTATTAAAATTCCATTTTTAGAGCTTCGGTTGTTATTGGGCCGATTTGTTTCTTACTTACAATTGGTTACCCTGAATTGCTTGAGAAAAGACGCACTAGAAACAATTACACTTTAAGTAATTCTACTATCACCCAATAGCGCAGTGGTGACAACTGGAGGGGTGTATCTGCCCCTCCCAATTTTTGAAAAAAAATGTGGCACATATTTACTGAAATAAAACAAAATTGCCCTCTCCCCTAGAATTTACCCCTGATCCAATTCGAGTCGAGAATGGAGCATCTGAGACGTAAAATCCTTTTATATATATCAAGTTTCATTAAGATCCGATCAACTATTCGTAAGATAAAAATACCCCATTTTTCACGTTTTCCAGGAATTCCGGTTTTCCCCTCCAACTCCCCCCAATGTCACAGGATCTTGTTGGAATTCAAAATTAGAGCTTTAAAGCCCAATATCCTTCTAAATATTAAATTTCATTAAGATCTGGTCACCCGTTCGTAAGTTACAAATGCCTCATTTTTCCGAATTAACCCCCCCACTCCACCCAAGTGGGTGGAGTTGCGTCTTGGAGATAATAAAATCATATGAGTTTGAGTCATCACAGTATCAAACTCTTCAAAAAAATATAAAATACAGAATGGCGATTGAAGCTCTGGTGAAAATATGACATGAAAGGCTTTCTAGGAAAAGTTCATTAATTATTTTCAACATGAATTTCTCACCCAGAAATCCAATTTTGTTGCATTCGTTTTAATTTAACGTCATATAAAATTACATAACCTACAATTGTATGCAGAGCAACCTTCAGATTATATCTAACTGATACTGCCCACGTTACAACAAGTTTTACTCCTTAAAGTTGTATAAGGTAGAGGTGTCTTAACTAGTACGTGCCCTAAGTTTATTTTTAGAATAGCAAGGTATCTGGAAATTTTGTTAAATAAAAACAAAAAATAAAAGAATTACAGCATAAAGTAAATGTAATGTTTTATTTATGCATTTTTCCAAGTATTAAGCGTTTTTTCAATGACCGTGTCTTCAAATATTAAGTACTATTAGATTAATTTAGTGTTTTATGGTGATCACTGATCAGAGTTTATGTTGTACGAAAACAAAGAAAAAAAATAAAAAATGAAAAGAGAAAAAACAAATAGGTGAAAAAACGAGGATTTTATCAGCCAGTAGCAGAAGTTAAATTACCACAAAAAGCAAGATTTTTCAACTGAAAGTAGGGCACAACATCAAAGCTTAAAGCGAAAAGAAATTATTCCGTATATGAAGGGGGATGTCCCTTCCTTGGCCCTCGCTCTTTGCGCTAAAGCTCTTTAAAAATACTTCTTATTCAAATTCAAAAGCACTTGTGTTTGAACAGTCTTTCTTAAAGAATTGTGAGAAAAAGTCAAACTTTAGCGTAGAGAGCGAGGGTTGACGAAGGAGTTCCAGTTGAAAAAAAATTGTCGTTTCAATTTATTTAGCTTAACCACCTCTTTTCAGTACTCTTAACATTTTTGCACTTTAGACATCAATGCGATTTAGAATTTATTCACGTTTGACTGCTAAGGTAAAAAACTTTTGCAAAATAAACTTTAGAATTATTCCTAATGTGAACCGACAATAAAACTATTCCAAATAAAGACGAACAAAGACTAATTAAAGAAAAAATTCAAAAAACAAGTATTTTAGAGAAATTAATACGTAAGACGAACGGAAATGAAGTCCTATAATAATTAAAATATAAAATGAGCAGAAATTACTGCCAGTAAATAGATGAAACCTAAACCGAAAAAAAATTAAAATAAATAATCATATCGCAGCCATAAACAGAATTCAACTCTAGGCCATCTTTTTCGGGCGGCCACTGAGAATTTCTAAAATTTATAAAAATACATTGCTAGGGGGCCTGGTTGTTCTCCAGTCTATTTCAGCTCCTAACAGAGACACTAGAACGTTGAATACCATTTCAATGAGACGCTTCGCGAGTTTCTACGACCAACCCTTCCACGTCAAGTGACAAGGTAAAAAAGTAATTCATCAGAGATACCAAAATCTTTGCTAAGTCAAGGCTATTGTGGACTCGTATTTTCCATTATGATTAATTAAGTCATAAGAGAGTTTAACATTTACGGAAACAAAAACACACAAACACGCAGATTCAGACACAATATCACACAAAGACAGACACAGAGACAGGCAAACACACAGTCAGATACATATGCACAGTGAGAGGGATTGAAAAACAGACACAAAAACGCATGAATTCAGATACACAAACATGCAAAGATAGACTAAAAAGAGGCAAACATTGAGTCCAACTCAAAAGTATATTGTGGGAGAGAAACAAAATACACAAAAAAACACAAAGATGTCAGAAAAACAAAAACATAAGGACTAATAAAGAGACAGGCGAACACAAAGTCAGACACGCATTCATAGTGAGAAAACGCATAAATCAAAAATACTATATAAGGTCGTCAATAGACCAGATCCGACTAATCGGAGCAAAATTTCGCGCACAAAATACGGCCTTGATCGTACCACACACTGTGAATTCCAAACTTATCTCTTGAAGCGCCCAGAAGATCACGCTTTCGTTTAGTAAGATTCTCAGCAACAAACAATCCCGAGCCAATAAACTGCTTCTTTGCTTTAAATGCATTGTCGACTATTTCTTTTGATTGAAACTGAAAGAGGACAGGGGCAACTTTATCTGGTCTTTGAGCAATATTTGAACCAACATTAAATCGCTTAACGTGATATTGTCAGTGGAGTTCCTCAGGGTACTGTCCTAGGCCTGCCCTCTTTCTTATTTACATAAATAATATGACAAAGGAAGCCACAAATAACATCATGCTTTAAACTGATAACTCCAGGCTTTTCAGACCAGCCATTTAACAAAGCCTGCAATCAGACCTTCAGAGAATTCACAAGTGGGCCAGTGAATGGGTGCTTGAGTTCAACATCAAAAATGCATTGTCCTCCATTTCAGCAATAGCAACCCTCACCACCAGTATACCATGCATGACCAGAACTTCTGGTCATGCATGGTATACTGGTGGTGATCAGGTGGCTGCTGTGCTGTGCTGTGGTGTGGTGGCTGCTGTGGTGGCTGCTGTGCTGTGCTGTGGTGTGGTGGCTGCTGTTGTGGATGTGAGTGAGTGTGTATGTGACAGTGTCCACTGCCAACAACACTGGAGCGGCCAAAAGATCAGGTGTGTTAGTGTATGTATGTATGTATGCTGTGGTGGCTGCTGTGCTGTGCTGCTGTGCTCCTGTGCTGTGCTGCTCTGCTGTGCTTGCAGTGCTGTTGTGGCTGCTGTGCTGTGGTGGCTGCTGTGCTGTGGTTGCAGTGCTGCTGTCGTGCCTGCTGTTGTGAGTGGTATACGTCATCAAAACCGGTGTTTGTGCATCTTTTATTCACGATTAGGACAATTTTGGCTTTATATACGTTCTTATGTTTTTATACATCTACGTAATATATTTAGATTAGACAGTATGTTCGTAATGTACTGAGTTTGCTGTCCACGCTTGCGTGATCTTCGATTTTCGAACGAAACGAAAAGCTCGCCACGACATCCACGCCACAATGAATCAATAAAACCATGGCGCGTGTGTCGGGTCGTGTTGTTTTCGTTGGCTGCGTTGCGCATATTTTACAGGACACAGTATTACACTCTATAATAACAGGCGACTATTACCCTAGGCACAAGCTTACTTAAGTGATAAACTAGACTATTAATTAAATTGATGAAACTCTGAAACAAGGGACATTAGCCCAGGATTTAAGCCCAGGGAAATTACAATCATCAAACTATTTAATTAGTATCTGAAAGTAATGCTTAAAAAGAAATGTTCAACTTGTCTTATAGCTACAGGGCAACTCCAAAACACCAGTTTTACCCTTTTCTAGGGAGTGCCATATTTTACCCTATTTTTACCAATTTTACCTTATTTTACCAATTTAACCTACCAAGTTTTATTTTATGGTAGTTTTACAACACTAATAAAGGTTGTTGCACCATACACAAAATTCATACTGGGACTTGATGTGTTCAACATTGTTGAAACTGTTCAACATTGTTGAAACTTGTCCATTTAAGTATCCATTTACAGATACTATAAGCTGATTCGCAAGGATACCTCTGAAAGCCAGGAAAATTTGTTGGAAAAAAAAATAGCAAATGAATCAGTAAAGGCGTGTGTTACTCCGCCAAAGAACATTTATTTCTATGATAATTTACCAACTCTAGGCAGGTGCTACATTTTAGGCCTTTTCTGTCGGACTGTTGATCAACGATCGCAAGAAGATTTGTTTGTCCCTAGGCCCCCTCCCACGCTCATTTTTTCCCAAAGCCAACGGATCAAAATTTTGAAATGGCCATTTTGTTCTGCGTAGTCGAAAACCATAATAACTATGTATTTGGGGATGACTTACTCCCCCGCAGTCCCTGGGGGAGGGGCTGCAAGTTACAAACTCTGACCAATGTCTGCATACAGTAATAGTTATTGGGAAGTGTACCGACGTTTTCAGGGGGATTTTTTTTTGGTTTGGGTGTGGGGTTGAGGGGAGGGGTCTATGTGGGAGGATCTTTCCTTGGAGGAATATTTCATGGGGGAAGAGAAATTCAATGCACAGGCAAAAAGCGGAATACCTTGATAATTAAAATTTTGCTTTGAGCCTAATAGGTAAACAGAAGAATTATTATACTTCTGTAACTCTCAAAATCGTTACCGATGTTACTACTGACAAATGTTGAGATTAAGTATGAAAGTTTAAAAACAACACTTGAAACTAAAATAAAAAGACAATTAGCTTTAAAATGAGATATAGCTAAAATAAGTTAGTAAAGTAAAAGTAAGATAAAGTAATACAAACGAATCTAATAAAATAGAGATAAAATATAATTATAAAGTCAATCACAAAAATTTTTAAAGAAAAAAAATAAAAAATATACGTAACTGACGAATTAACTTACATAACGAACTTCTATATTCGTATGTTTTTATTGCATATATGAGGGGGTTCAAACCTCGTCGATACCTTGCTCTTTACACTAAAGCTTAAATTTTGTCCCAATTCTTTAAGAATGACTTCTGAATCACAAAGGCCATAGAATAAATAGTTAACATTACTAAAAATACTTTAGCGTAAAGAGTGAGGTATAACAAGGAGGTAAATCCCTCATATGCGTAATAATTTTTGTTTGTTTTAAGTTTTAATACTGCTCGTTGCTTTCAGTAGAAAAAACTTTTCATAACATCCTAGCTATATCAACCTTTCTCTAACTTTAGCGATGAAAAGTGAGATAGAACAAAAATTTTTTGTATAGCAAACTTTTTGAAATATGATCATTCAGATGCGAACCCAAAAGAATTTTCAGACAATTCCTCCGGCAAATATATAGCAAATCCTTTTGAGTCTTTCAAATCGTTCTAGTTTCAGAACTATGCTTAATCAATATTATTATTGTAGCTTAAACATTGATTTGCACAATTACTATTTTATTCTCATAATTTCTTTCAACTAAGAAAGAAACACACAAAAAATGAAAAAACAAGTAAAGCTTATGCTTTGTAGTAAAATTAGAATCAAAATAATTATTAGTATTATACACTTTTTATAGTATAGTTAGTATTTACTAATAAGTATTGTTATATTCTTTCTATATTGAAATCAGGATGTCGTGTAGCCAATGATGTAAACAGGAATCTATTTCAGGAGAGAGGGAAACAACTTTAGAAAAAAAAAAGGCAAATTGTGTTAAAAATAACCTATAAGGAATTATGGGCATGCCCATAAAATCTTGATCTAGCCCCTTGAATAAATATACTAATTATCATATTGTATTTTTACATTACAATTAGCATCAATCTATTAATTAGGACATATTTTCACTCTTTCCTTTTGTTGAAAAAAATTGTTTTCTTTATTTAATCTTTGTACTTTTTCTGTTCCTGTTTGTAAAAAAGTAAAAAAAGCACATACAAACTTATGTAATAAATTTGAAATTAATGTATTTGAATTAGAATTGAAATTTGAATTGCCCATGAATTTTTAATTAGTAAAACAAAATTATTTTTGCAATGATAATCAATATATGAAAGTCTGAATCTTAATGTACATTTGACTCTTTAGAAGAGTAACAGAAGTTATATTTTTGGCACCAGGTGAGTTAGACTCTCCCCCAACCATCTTTATCTTAAAGGCCTTTGAAACTAAACATATAGATTCTCGATTGATTGTCTATGAATTTCTAACCAATGGCCTTTTGGCCCTCTTTGGGTCAAAATTGCAATTTATGCCACAAAATAGCAGAAAACAGACGCCGCTTTCAGGTCAATGGTGAATCTTGACCGCTAGATCACGCCTCTTGGATTCAATGTCTTTGTCAAATAGATGCCACTAAAAACCTTTCATTAGCAGAAAAGTTTGAAAAACATTAACAAGGTAATATGTTTAAACTGGATAAAAAAAAGCAGTTGAAATTAAGTGGGTGATTAAAAAAAAAGCATGGCGGCGACCATATTCCACTGGGGCCTGCACCCGTGGGCGATCTATGCGGTGGTGGCGCTGGCGCTGGCGTTCTTCTCCTACAACCGCGGCCTGCCGCTGACCATTCGCTCCGCGTTCCATCCGATCCTGGGGGAGCGCGTATGGGGCTGGCCGGGCCATATCATCGACGTGCTGGCGGTGTTCGCGACCTTGTTCGGGCTGGCGACATCGCTCGGCATCGGGGCCGAGCAGGCGACCGCCGGCCTGGACTATCTGTTCGACATTCCCGCCGACGACCTGGCCAAGATCCTGCTCATCTTCGGCATCACGGCATAACTTACAATTTCTCTTAGGAATCTGGGGGGAGGTTTGCCATCCTTAAAGGCATGATTTTTAGATTTTTCATTTACGTTGATCGAAATGGAAATCCCAAAATTTCGATTGGATGTGTCAGGGAAAATAATGGGCGTAGGAGGTGGGTTAATTGCCCTTGAATATCTGCCTACAATTAAAAAGGGCTCTAGCCCTTTAAATTCAAATCAAATGAGCCTTTTTTGAAGTTTCTATGACAACAAATGGACATCTCAAAATTTCTATCAGATGCATTTCTGGAAAATACGAGGTGTGGGGGGGGGTATCCACGTTAATAACAGAAAAAAATTGAAAGGGATTCGAATTGGGAGATTTGAATTCGCTCCCCTATGATCTTCAGAAAATATCCAGAATCAGGAAATATTTACAGTTTACCTGCCAAAATTAAGTACACAAGGATCAACTCTTAAAGGTTGGAGCTTGTCAACTACAGAAGATAAAAAATGACAAGTTTTTTACCCAAACCTTTTGCTTGAATGTGGGAAGAATTATTTGGATAATCATTGCTTGCTTGGCAAGTATTGAAGCTTATTACAAGAAATGTGTAATTACTGGAAGTGAAACTCATATCCAACTACATATGACTAAACCATCTGCAAAACTCCTGTCCCAGTGTTCTCCAAAAATGTGTTCGTTGTGGAGGGCCGCATATATCAACAAAAGATGAGCCATGCATTGCCGATCCCAACTGCACAAACTGCAGACAGAAACACCTTTCCTATAGCTTTTCCTGCCCTGTTATTAAAGATCAGGTAAAGTGCAACTCCACCCTTCAACCATGAGTGCATCAGTCTCAGACATTTCGTTTAATATAAACGGCACTAAGATAAGGATTTTAGTATTGATGAGTTGTACGCTTCCTACGGTTTGGTATGTCTCCAGGAGCTTCTTCTTACGTAAAAAAAGAGAGTCTATTGAATTGTGATGACAATGGGTCCGTTGCAGACCCAAAGGCATCAATTACCCAAATTTATTTTGGCGAATTTAAGATGAATTTCTTTCAAGATGATTAAATAAATAAGATTGATTTAAAAAAAAATCTTTATGTATCTGTTCATCCATGGGGTATGAGGATAATAATAGAAATAATTGAAAGCAAAATATCCAAGCCCCCCCCCCCCCTCACACCTTAATAATATAATCTTTTGGCATCGTATATCTACTTTCTTATGGATTTTTGATATCATTCTATCAACATTGACAACGAATGTCAAAAGGTACTAAGCTACAAAATCTTAGTTTATAGTGGATTGAAAAAATATCTGATAAAGGGCTTCTACATTATTTGGTTTGTTGGTTCTCAGTAATGCTAATTTGGGAGAAAGGCAGGGGTGGAGATTGCCACCGATATTTTTTTTTGCCCCTCCTAAATTTTGAACATACGTTTTCTGATAATTTCAGCGAAAATATCTTTTATTTGCTATTTCAATTGAAAATAAATTCAAAAGTAAAACCCTCAAGATTTAAAGAGAAAATCGCCTCCTCTGTTTTTTCATGAATTGATGCCACTGTTGACGCTGAGGATGCGCACCCTGCGTGCAATGGTTCTTGCCTTGTTGGGCATCGGCTTCATGGTCGGTGACGGGATAGCCTTCGGCACCCTATACGGGAATGCCATGGCCTTGGCATCGGCGGTCTTGTTTTCTTGCTTCGTTGTCGTCTTACGCAGGGGCCGTGCCAATGACATGCTTCCGGCCACGATGGTAGGTTCCTTGATTTCGGCGGTACTGGCTGGTCTCCTCTCTGCCGGAGAATTGCGTGTCGGAGAATTCGACTTCGCGCTGATCGCATTCTGGGGCGTTCTCTCGAGCGTCATTCATGCGCTATTCGTCTTCATCAAAACTGTGAGGAACAATTTTGGCTACGTACTCTTTTCTTGAAAAAAAGAAAAAAATTCTAAAGCCATAAATTCCAATTCCATAAATCC
The DNA here is from genome assembly GCA_010016025.2 of Alatinidae sp. Z8VKAUB7J3. Taxonomy (NCBI): domain Eukaryota; kingdom Metazoa; phylum Cnidaria; class Cubozoa; order Carybdeida; family Alatinidae; species Alatinidae sp. Z8VKAUB7J3. The sequence continues at coordinate 65,105,014 of JAAAKM020721499.1, read as the reverse complement.
ATAAATTTCAATGGTTGTCAATGGAGTTGGCAAATTGCAAGAATTCCAACTGGATTTGAGACTGGAATTTGAAAAAAACAATATTTCTTCCAAACAGTGGTACAATTTTCTTATACAGTATTGTTCTAATCTTTCTAAGAAAGATTTCTTGTAAGAGGAACCTCAGGGACATTCCTTGACACGAAGAAGGATACCTGCAACAAAAAATTATAAATAAAAACTCGTTAATTCTTAAATAAATATAATAAATTTAATTGAACAAATAATAAATATAACTGAATAATAATATTGATTAATTACCCCATGGATCTTTACTGAATAATTGTAATAAATAAGGCATAGCTATTGCTATAATTGACTTGTAAGTCTTAATTTTCCATGCTGATATGGGAAATGAATTAGCAAGGTTCAAGTGACTTAAGACTCGTGTTTATTCATACTCACCCTAATCACGCTTTATTGGCATGACTTTTGATCTAGTTTCAAAATATAGTTGACACAAACGATGATACTTTTTTGTAAATCTGGTCATTTGGATCGATCAAGCGTGCTGTTCCATCAAATCGATGACCTCGCTCGGGATCGAAAGGACCATCCGCCTGAAAATGGTACAACTGGCCGTGATTGATACCGGGAACAAAAATACTCCAGATGTCACCCCATCGATCGTTCTCTGGGTTGAATTCAATAACGTCCGCCGGCTCCGTTTGATCGACTTCATCGTACAGCAGCACCTTCATGCTGGTGGCGTTTCGGCTGAACACCACAAATTGAACACCGTTGTCATGAAGCAGAGCTCCGTAAGGAAGTAGGTGTGTGAATTGCATGATCTGGTTGGCTTGCTTCAACAAGGAGACGTTTTACACATTTTTATGTCTTTTGGGTTGATCTACCTATTTTACTTAGAATGTTGACTGCATCAATATGATTGTTTCAGCTTACAACAACATTTAATAATAATAACGACATACAGGAGCTTTCCAAATTACATTGGCTCTCCATCTCCCTTAAAGAATAACTGTAGATGGAAAAAAAGTGACAAGCCTAACACTTATATCTGATCATGTTGCAGATTCCCCACCATTTGTAATCAATGGCAGATTCAACAGAAAATTCTTTGAAAGAGTTTATATTTGACTGCCAGCTGATGAAATAATTTGGTTTCATCTAAATCTGGAGCTCCCCTAGACGGAGTAAAGTCTGAAGCTTTGTTTTAAATAGACTGAGGCTAAAGGCAGAAGTGAGTGTGTGGACCTGTGTTACTCTCACTTAGGTAGATGCTATGATGTAAAGAAATAATTTTTATTTGCATAAAAATGATCGAACTGCCTTCCAATAGCCCACAGAAATTAATAGACTGTTTGAACTACCCTTATTCTATGACTATCTACCTCAAAAGGCTTATGCCAGCTTCGCCTCTCACTCTTAGGACTATCTGTCTTAGCTTTTTCTCCGATTCTCTTTTCATTGATACATCACGCTCTTTGGTCAATTCAAAGAGCCGCTCAATCGCATATTGCGGTTTGATCACCTCTTTAGATGGCTCATAGCGAAGCGATTTAACATCGCGCCACTGCCCAATTTGCTGCCACCAAGGCGCGATGGCCTCTGTGCGCGGCTCATTGGTGCGCGAACGCCAAATCCGCACCATCTCTTCCAAAACAGATCCACAATCACCAACAATCGGCAGATCAACCAGAACGTTTTTATTGATCGAAGACGGATCGATATCGATATGGATCTTCTTCGAATTTGGCGAAAACGCATCAAGACGTCCCGTGATCCGGGCCCCAGAGGGCAACCTGTTCCCCCCAAATTTTTCAAATCCTTAAAAATGACACTGGAACTTTCCATTACAAACATAATGAGACCTTCCCCCTTGTATCCCTGGTCATGCAGCCTTTCGAGGGGGAATAAGTGTATTGAGATGCAATTTTGAATTGTATTTTGTATTGTCTTGTATTTAATAATAATAAACTTCTTTCCCTTCTCTTCCCGTGTTTCCATGACCGTCTTTTCTATAGGAATTGGCAAGGGAAAAAAATTGACACATGAGAGACACGTCACTTATTTCTTAGTACACATCACTGCAATGACACAAAATGTGAAAAATACTTGATATTTTTTTTTTATTTTAATTTATTTATAAAAATTTATCTATCTGATAGTGATATTAGACAGTATTTGCAAAAATCATACAGTGTTGGGCTTGATCCATAAAGACAAATTCAGTTTGTCAAGTTTACACAATCGTGGTTGCAGTGATAGCTACAACCTAGTGAAGAGCAAACCTCAACCCAAAGGAACCGGAAAAAAGATCTTGAAAAAAAGTAGTGAAAAAGAATACCCCTTTATTGCTGATTCGGGAATGGCAACTATTATTTACTAATACTAATTTCAACTAGTTTAAACATGATCGCATTCTTGACGATGCCATGCTTGTACTGCATATACGCGCCATACGTCAGGATAAGGCCCCACCCAGCACCCGTATCCCATGCGTTCTGTGTGAGCGCTTCGAGCCAGATTTGGGGCTGGGCGAGCAACTCCCACTGCGGCGTGAACAAGAAGGCAATCCCATCCCCAGCACCATCAAGTGTAATCGCGCGAATCAGCGAAATGACAACAATCACCAAGAGCGTGGGCACAAGAATCTTATTGGCCCGCTCAATCGATTTAACGCCTTTCCATATGATGAGCGCCCCAAACCCCATTGCAAAAGCATGTAGTTGAAACTTAAAAAGCATTGGCTCAAAAATTTTGCAGCTCTGAAGTGTCTTTAGAGAAGAGTTCGGCGAGGAAAGATTTTTGGTTTGTTTTGGTAGATAAATACCAAAATTTATTCTGTCTATACAACACTGACAGCCTATTGAGCTCTGAAGCACACTAAGGAGCTGGTTAATTTAATAGGTTTTAATAAGCATTTTGAACATAACTAAGAAATTCCAGGGGCGTAATTTGCTATGGGGTAGGGGGAACTGCCCCCAGAACTCATTCTCTCCACCAGACCTGAGTCTCCCTCAAGCTGTAATTTTAGTAGAATTCCTAGGGATTTTCTATGTCTAAAACAGCGCATTTACAAATCATATGCATTGGATTTAAAAAAAAACTCATTTACCATACTATCTGCACCTGCTGCCTTGAAATCTTTAAACCTTGTGATAGTTTTTTTAACTGTTTGTAAATACATGCTCCTTCATTTCTAAGTTATAAATGAAACTATATGACCATTTTCTATACCGATTTTCACATCCTTATGACGATTTAACATGGTTAAAAACCCGATTTAAAATGTATGTTATTTAGAAAATATTCTCTAAATCATTCCATCCACTTTCCAGAGTATCCAACCAGGGCAGTCAGCCCCCTCTCGTCTCCCAAAAAATATTTCAGGCCAAATTTTACCAGTGTTCCCATTTATTAAAAAAATTGTTACAATTAATTAATTAACAATAAATTTTTTGATTATTTTCAATTTATTATTTAAATTACTAATTATTATTAACTAGTTTTATTTTTATTTATTATTATTTAATCATAATTATTTAATACGTTCATATGTTATTCTTATTTTATTCATTGATTAATTATTTTCACTTATTAACTGCACCCTCTATCTTATGTTTATAAAAATAGTTTCAAAAATTGCAAAAATTCTGTATAAAGTTTATTTGAAAAGAAAATCATAAACTTATCATTATAAGTGAAATATGCTTAATCATAAAGGGTTGAAATAAAAGAGTCCAATATGTGGGTTAAGATAAAAACAAAACAAAAAACAAAGATTGGGGTAGTGGGGTTTATTGAGTTTTGGAAACGGATCGAACTCCTTTTTATTCATTATTAGTTGCATTTCAAATGAAGTCTTACGCATTATTCGCTAGGCTAGGATTTTGAAATTTTTCCAATAGCGCACTCTGAAAACGAAGTGCTTTCCTGAATAAAATCAAAAGTGAGCTACGTATTGTGATGTTTTTATTACACATAGCCTCGGACAACACAGGCCATCTGTTGACGATCTTTAGCACGTTCACCGACCGTCCAAAAGAACCTGTTTACAGTGGCCCACTGCAATGTACCTGGCCTCCATTCTAACTTTAACCAGTTCCTATGTCCAGTGAACTCGATCAAACCGTCCATACAGCGATACACGCTCCTCAAGCAGGATTGTGAACGTAATGACTGCGCTAAATAAGGAGGATGAGGTGCTGCTATTTATCTACAGAGTCATTAATATACCGGATTCAGCAGGCGGAGAAGCTCTATGGGATAGGTTGAACCTCCCAAATAAAAACATTCGTAAGAAATTAAAAGTAGTAGTTGCTTTATTAAGTAAACAAAAAATTGGAGGGTAACTAGGCCTCCACCCCCGCTCCTTTTTTTCTCAAAATTGTCCGATCAAAACTATGAGAAAGCCATTTAGCCAAAAAAATAAATTAATAGGCAAATTTCGTTTTAATTATTCATATGCGGAGAGCCGAAATTCAAAACATACATTAATTAAAAAACGTTCAGAAATTAAATAAGAAAACAAGTTTTTTAAACTGAAAGTAAGGAGTGATATTAAAACTTAAAAAGAGCCGGAAATACTCCGCATATGAAAAAATAATTATAAGTCCTAGATACATGATTGACATAACCGGAACGGCTCCGCTCTCTTTGGGGGAGTTGGGGGGAGGGAGGGTTAATTCTGAAAAATTAGAAAAATGAGGTATTTTTAACTTATGAAGGAGTGATTGGATCTTAATGAAATTTCATATGTAGAAGGACTTCTTAACTTAGATGTCTTATTTTAAATCCCGACCGGATCCAGTGTCAATTGATGGGGGGTGGACCGGAAATCTTAGAAAACGCTTAAAGCGGAGAGATCAGGATGAAACTTAATTATAATAGAATACTAATCGCTCATTTCATGAGTTGTAATAGTAGTCATAGTAGTAGTATTGGTATTACTAGAAGTAGTATTAATGACAATAGCGGTAAAACTAGTAGCAGCAGTAGTATTAACGCATTGCCTTTTGTCAGTAGAACATCCCTTTCATCAACTCCAGAAAATTTCAATTTAACACAGTTAGCCATTGCTATGACATTACTAGTGTTATTTTGATAACCTGTATGTTCACATACTTCTTAAACTGTTTATTTTAATACTCTTATCCTTACATTTAATTTCTATAGAAGGAGTAGTTGAAGTAATCGTAGCATTAGTAGCAGTGGTAGTAGCAGTAGATGGTATTTCAAACAGTAAGCTGTACGGAAAATTTGGTTCAATCCTGCTATCTAGTGGTATAATGAAAGAAAGGTTTAGATGGCTAGGGCACGTTCTGCGGACGAAGGATGACAAATTGCCGAAGATTGTCCTTTTCGGCCAACCGTCTAGGGGTAAACGGAAAGCAGGTCGTCCCCGTCTGGAGTGGGAGGATGTCATAAAGAAGGATTTAAAGGAAATGGGAACTTCTTGGGAGGATGTAAAGAAGGAGGCTTTGAATACATCTGTATGGAGGAGGAGTGAGTGTATCTGTGTTTGCCTCAGGCGGCTCGGACCTGACGCACCTGTTTGTACAACTTCTAAGGACTTCAAGTGCTGGATGGTTGAGAACAATTTTGCTCAATCTGTAGATGGCGGTGACTATTTTCTCACAGATAAGGGTGTACATCTTTACGAGTTTGTCAGGGGCAAGTCTTATCTCGACCTTTGGTTACTTATTGGTGATACTCTGCACCCTAACTCCTAGATATTTTATTTTCCACCCCTTTCTGTTATCTTTTGGACCGACTAGAGTCACATCACTCACCTTCTGTGGTGGGGCCTGGTTGGTTGGGATTACGGGAGGGGTGGAAATATGAACTAAAGATTAAGATAAAAAGGGCATCAATAGGGGGTCAAAAGGGTGCATAAACAATATTTTTGGAACAGCTTACCATATTAAAATGGAACTACCAGAGTAGGTCTATCTTCAGGAGGATGTTCAACTAACCATAAGGCAACATGTACATGCTACAATTGCTATTAATACTGCTAGTATTACAGTTACTGCTATAACTAATACAACAGTACCTCTGCAAAGACTTCTCCTACTATCAGCACTACTACTATGATGCTAGTACTATTAAGACTAACTATATGAAGGTGGAAATTTGAGAGAATTTTGAAGCATATTTGAACTAGCCGTCGGCCAGCCAGGCGTTGGCCTGATCCTTGGTGAAGCGCTCGTTGGCGATGAACACGCCGCCGAATGCCTGCTTCAGCTGCGGCGTCAGGCTGTCGTCGTCTTCCTTCTCGCGGGCGCAGATGAAGGCGATACCGCGCTTGCCCAGCTCACGGGCGACATAACCGAAGGTCTCGGCGCGGTTCGCGTCGCCCATGTCGTGGGCGTCGGCACGCGGCGCCAGGTGCACGCCGACGCGGCCTGCGCCCGGGCGGTCGAGCACGGAGCCCAGCTCATCCACGAGCCTATGGACATGGACTACGGGGACCGCCTATCCCTGTATAGAAAACTTAACGTCCTGCTTGAATAGCAAGGGAAACATATATTGGCTTGAAAATCAAGAAAAGTGGCTGAAACCACGATATTCTGCATACACAGCATTTTTTTTCTTTTTTCTCTTCCACCTCAGATAGCTTGGCACTGGGACATCGTAAAAAACTGTTTAATGGCTCATTTTAAATGAAATTGATGGGGTTAAAAATCTTTTGTAATTAAAAAAATAGTTTTAAAATATAATCAATTTTTTACGAAAAACTGGATTTTTCTATAGCACTGAAGTAGATTATGTTATTAAAAGATCAGGAGTTTACATATTAACGTTAAAGAGTATATGTTTAAAACTGAACATCATATTTTCAAAATTTGAACTTTAATAGATTTCTCTTCACTGCTTCTAAGAACTTTAATTCAAACATTTTGGTTCAAACTAAAAAAAATCATTAAATAGAGAACTAGTTCAAAATGAGAAGAGATTCTGAGATCTTTTCCGCAGTCAAAACCTTGATGTGACACCTATTTCTCACTTTGTGTGTCATGTAGTCCATCAGCCCTGTAAAATGAGTACGTGACTAGATTTTCAGAAATTTATTCTCGACTTTCAGTTGACTTTAAAGGTATTATGCTAACTTCTTTCTATTTATGCTTTTCTAAATATTTCTTTTAACTAACTTAAAAAAAACTGACATAAATGTGCTAAAAATTATGCCTGAAATTATGCGCATTTCACACACCCCCAGCGCTAGTTGTGGGACATTTATATCTGCATCAGCATGATGTACGCTGAGAATAGAGCAAAGTGAATTTAAACAGAATATGAATATTTTTCTCATAATTTAATGATTTTGGATGCACGTCCAACCCGTTCTCTTTTTTATTATTGTCAGTTTTATCATACAACACTAGGAGATAGAGCTTTGCTTGTGAAGGGAACTTAGTAGTACGAGTACTATCCTGGATGATGATTCCGACAACAACGACGAAAAATGACCCATCAAAAAAAAAAAAGGAAACGATTCGAGTATCAGTATATAGGACACACACTGATGGGACAACAACAACATAATAGAATATATTTTTCGTAGACGACGAGATAGAACAGCAGTACGAAGAAAAAACAAAGCGGGATACGATAATATATATTGACTACGGAGTATAATAATAGTCACTCGGAAAAGATTGTGCGGATTTTGTGAGTGTTCTTCTTCACCAACAACAACAAGAAGAGAGAGAGGTATTACAACACTCTGACTTATGCCTCCAAGGAAAGAGCCTCCCACATAGCCCCCTCCCCTCTCCCCCCCCCCCAAACCAAAATAACCCCCCCTGAAAAACGTCTGTACACTTCCCAATAACCATTGATGTATGTAAACACTGGTCAAAGTCTGTAACTTGCAGCCCCTCCTCCGGGGACTGTGGGGGAGCAAGTAATCACAAAGATATAGTTTTTATGGTTTTCGACTATGCTGAACAAAATGACTATCTCCGTTGACTTTGTGAAAAAATGAGCGTGGGAGGGGGCCTAGGTGTCCTCCAATTTTTTTGGTTACTTACAAAGGGCACAATAATATCACAGAGCTATGCACAATTTGGTGTCTTCTAATTCTTAGAAAGCTGATCGCTTGTATCAAGATGTACATACCGTACTGTAGTTCCTTAATCTTTGGTTTGGATGTCTCGAATTTCGACCAAGCACAGAAAATATCCATGGGAAAAGGGTCTATATTTCACATAATTATTAGAACTATCTACAGGGCAGCTACTTACGCAGGGGGAAGGCATTCAATCTAGAATTAATACTATTCATTCCTGGTGCCCATTCAGCACTATATGAATCAACTTACTTGTGAAGCTCTGACTCCGCCTCTATTTCTCTCCTCCTCCATGGGGCAAACTAAAAATGCATAAAGTGGGCTTGCTTATAGGTAAGACTACCTATTATAGGTAAGACTACCTATAGAGCAGAGTGTATTAGTCTGTGAGCCCTGCAGGCAGCAGGGCAAGGTCTGTATTCTGTATTTATTCAACAAAGAGTGATAAAACTTAAAAAAAAAAACCTCAAGCAAGGTTTATTAAATAAATATAGATACAGACCTTGTCCTGCTGCCTGCAAGGCTCAGAGACTAATACACTTTGCTCTATAGGTAAAGTTACCTATAAGCAAGCCCACTTTATGCATTTTTAGTCTTGTTTTAATTCTTCTGTGGTATTGCAGAATATCATTTGAATTGTAAGAATTGGTTACAGGTACAAAACACTTTGCATAAACAAGGGAACTGAACCAATGAAGAAAAAAAAATATACAAAAATTTTAAAGACCAAGTTCATATATTCAAGTGGTTACAGACATGGTCACATTCAAAAAATTGCAGACCTGTCACATATTCAACATGTAGTTCACATATTCAATAACTTAGAGACCTGTCATATATTCACAAAACTGCAGATCATACTCAAAATTTACCTGACAGAGCAGTTAACATTGAAAACTTAAGATTGTAAAATTTTGACAATGGGTAACTTGTAATAACCTACAGTCCTTGCCCCGAGGACTGTGGGGGTTTTTGTTAATCACGTTTTATTGTTCGATTGAAAATTGGAAGTTTTAGTGCCCTTTTTAAAAGTCAAAAGTGATTGGAGGACAACCAGCCCCCCTCCCTGGGAAAAACACCTGTTGAAAATACCTCTGGGAAATACCACCTGAAGGGAGATACCCTCCCCCTGGAAAAGACCCCCCCCCGTGATAAATCTCCTCCCGGAAAATGCCCCTTGTTGTTGGTTGGTATTCTATCACTTTCGATTTATAAAGAAAAGAACTACTTGTGAATGGCAATATAGTTAGTACCCCAAATAATATAGCAGTTGAATTAAGTAGACAATTTAAGTCAGTCTTCACACCTCCAGAAGATGCCCCCTTACCACAGGAATCAGAATATTCTATTGAGGAGCCTATGCAAAAGATAACTGTGGTGGCCTTTGGTGTGGAGAGGCGTCTGAACCTGCTTAATCCTAACAAATCAGTTGGCCCTGGTGAAGTTCACACATGACTATTGAAAGAATCTCATGCAGAAATAGCCCTTCCCCTTTCGAATATGTTTCAGAAGTCTCTTGATACTAAGCAGATTCTATCTAAGCTGTGAACGCAACAAAACAAAATTGCTCGTTTCCACCTATGGTGTTGTAGTACGATCTACGCGTCGGAGCACGGGCTCGAGGAGGCGCCAAGTTCAGAGCTCTGTAACAAAAGCTTCTCATGGGCAAGATAAGAGTTTTCATAACTGTATTGGTATCTAAGCTATGGTAGTTGGTTGGGACGTTTCTTCTGGGAAGTTGATAACGATTTAGGTTAGAATTATTCGTTTTTCTTTCGTTTTATTTACAAGTGAAGCTTTTAATATATGACTGAATGCAAGGATGGAAATAGATAATGTTAACAGACAGTCTTGAACTTATATTAAGTAACGATGGTAGCAGTGATTCATTTTTGATTTTAGTTTTATTTATTTTATTCTAAGTTAAATTTTACATTCATTTACTTAATTTGCTGAAGAGGGCTATTAGATATAGAGCCGAAAAATTCATTTATTTTTGTCTAAATTTCACGGTCTTAAAATAATTCCTCACTGTGTTATCTTATATTGTTTGTATACATAAAAACTGGTGAAGTAATATAAATAAAATTACCTGATCAGCTTTTTCACTTTGTGCAATCTGGTCAGTAAAAAACATTTCAAACACATTTCGAACGAGCGAGCATTAACCAAACTTCACTTTTCGAGTGTGTTTTATATAATAGACAAGTACCATTACAGACAAAGAAATCAAACTGACCCTAGAAGTTAATGCATGCACCAATTGAGAAATTATCGGAGACTGTAAAAGGTGATGGACTAGTAACTCTTCAAATGAACATAAGTTTACCCCAAAGGGTGTTCTGCTCTAGCCCATAGCATGCTATAGTTCCCCAGCTACAAGACTGGGAAAGTTTTTGACGATGATTTTTCCACCCCTTTTGAGAACTGATATATCATATCATTTCTTCCTTTTTCATATGAAACTAGATCTAGGCCTTCACGGGCCAGACCGCCGACCGTACCGTCCACAAGGGCGATCTGACCGGCATCGAGATCATCAACCGGCTGATGGAAAAGACCCTCGCGAGCGGGGTCGAGAAGCTGCAGGAGCATCGGGCGGTCGGGCTGATCCCGTCGCGCGAGGGCGGCGCGCTGGCGGGCGGGCTGATCGTCGGCGTGATCGAGCCTTTCGCGGCGCGCTACCTGGCGGCGGGATATTCGCAGATCGCACCTTACGCGCTTTTGCTCGCGGTGCTGGTGTTCCGCCCGCACGGGCTGTTCAGCCAGGTCCGCGTGAGGAAGGTAAAGTTGTAGATCGTCATTGCGGGTAGATGTGGTGGCATTCGAAGCAGGTGCCCGAACCATCGTAAGGTTCGCTCGGCTGCTTCAGTTGAAAATCGAGACTACTTTGTGAGCTGCAGAAGCTTCTCATTGCTGATGAAGTCGGAACCATCGTAGGCCCTCGATCCTCCTCAGGCTCTTGGCATGAAATATATCGATTTTCTTTAGGGTTTCAGCTGATGCTTGCCATGTCTCAGCTCTGTAAAGCACCACAGACCCGACTGGAGCGTTGAATATCCGGTGTTTCATTGTACGACTGATGTTCGGTTGTCGTCATTAAAAAATTGAATAATTTTTAAATTGCCAAATAATTTGCCTAAAAATAAGTGTATTCTTCATTGTTAATACTTTGCAATTCTTTATTGTTAATAGTTTACATTTTTTCCTGTCGTTTTTTTCTCTAAATAATTATTTTTCAAACTTTACTCCTCCTTCCATATAACCAGGATGCACCGATTTAATTCGAAATACCCCTCACCATCCACAGCATTTTTAAACATTATACCCTTCCTCATATTGCACATAATCATGTTAGAACATTTTTACCTATACCAATGAGCAATCCCGTGAAAACGATCGATAATTTCATGGACTGCCTCCTTCCCTAACTGTAAAAGTCTAAAACCTACTGCGTCATTGGTGTTTACTATTAATGAATTATATCTTACATAGTTATTACAAATTGAAAATAAAAATGAAATTACAGTAAAGCTGGGCTTTTCAGCAGCTGATATCATTATCATTACCAGATCATTGTCATTATATTGTCATTATTATATCTTGTCATTATTAAATATTTATTTGAATATTATTTCTTCCCAAAACCGTTCGCAACAAATTTGGTTCCACTACAAATAATTATGTTGCTAATGCATTCTTCCCTAACTGTATCAAACAGTTCGGGCTTTTTCATATCGCCCCAAACGCAAATAATAAATTCGCCCGATGCGACGATGCTGAGTGGCGACATCCCCTATTTCGCCAAGCTCCTCATACAGCGCAAACGACCGACCAAAATCCGTTAGCGCGGCGGAATAGGACCCCATGTTTTCTCGTACAACACCAAGTTGGGCAATCCCTTCCGCCAAGCGATCTAACTCCTCGGCTTTCGTCCACCATTGAATCGCCTGCTCCAAATAGCCGATGGACGCATCAAACTGTTCTAGTCGTGAGTAAAGAATGCCTAAGCGATAAAGGGCTTCTGAACGCGCCTCCCCCAGAATTAGCATTTCCAAGTAGTATAGTATGGAAACTATGCTGCTTTGCAGCATAGTTTCCAGTTGACAGCTTGTGAAAAAACTGAGCTATTGCCTAACACAAATGAATGTTATTTTTATGTTCAAGGTGAAATTTTGATCGTACAGCATGTTTATTTTAGCTAACATATCTCATTAGCAAGTTAATTGGGAAATTCACCCAATTGGCACAACTGAGCAAGCAGCCCCTTAACAAGAACTTCACCCCAATATAGCATCTTAAAAGCAGTAAAATACTCTATTACCAATCTCATAAGTCAATTTAACATTCTACCTTTCTGTAGCCAAAACTTATTCGCCTGTATAATTCTCAACTGACGTAGATTCAATAAGCCTATATCAAATAGTTCGTGGTAACGAAATGTAGTAAGGAGTGACCCGGCTCAATAGTAATCGAAACTCTAAAAAATGGAATTTTAATACCAAGAGTTACATCAAAAGAATCGCATTTTAATGCTGATTTCAAATATATAAGTTTCATCAAGATCAGTCATGCCCATCAAAAGTTACGAGCGTGAGAAATTTGCCTCCTTTCAGAAAATAGGGAGAAACACCCCCTAAAAGTCATACAATCTTAACGAAAATTGTCCCTCCCTCTCTCCCCAACAAAACTGATATAGTTGAATAGGTCAGAGAATACGTGCCATCCTTTTGGATGTTGGCGTGAACGCGTTCGTTGATGAAGCGAGACTGGCCATCGTCGGTGTATTCGCCTGGCCAGGTGGAGAGCAGGTAGTAGTTCAGCGCCGGACGGCACTTCGCGCATCCACACGATGTTCGCCACTCCAGCTCTTGCATGACGTCAGGGATAGTCTTCAAGTCTTTCGCGACGATTAGACGGCGGACGTCGTCGTGACCTAGCCCCTTGCACGCGCACATGGGCTGAACTGCGGCCGGAGTTTTGGAACAGTTTTTTGGTATCTCACCTGGATCTTTGTATCAATAGCAGCAGCAATACAGAGGCAAGCACGTAGGGTTTTTAGTTTATTTTTTTTTTCTGTCGTGCTTTTGACAGCTGGATATAAAGCTGAAATATTCTCATACATATATACATGTTTGCTTGAGATTGCCTGGATTGAAAAATGAGTCCTCATTTAGTGGAACTTTTTTGTTATTCATAGAGAGCAGTATCAGACCAATCTTGGGTTTAAGAAATTATCCTCATTGCTGGGAAAAAGTTCCCATGAATGCGAAATGAATGTAACTCCCAGTAGTTTGGCAACCACTTCCGGTCGAAATACTCCTTAACAAGACAAAGATACTTAACAAGAAGATACTGAATTAAATAAACACAATCTGGCTCAGATTTACCAAAACGCCCACTAGGCCCAGGTCTAGGGGTGCACAGTATCAGGGGACGCAATAAATTATCACTGAATTAATTTTTTCTTAGCAAAACTGGAATAATGTGTTTTATCGCCAAAATGCCAGATATACTCCGCCACGCCCTGCCTATTCATAGAAGAGTGGCTTTAGAACATTACAGGAGTTCCGTGAGCACTTTTAAACTGTCATATATCTCCCGTGAGAGATATTTGCCCCTTGGTGTTTACCATCCCCTAAGCAATATTCCCAATATAGTCTGTAATCTACGCCTAGCAATGGTTAAAAAGGGATTTAATGGCACACATCTGCAGCAGTTCGTTTGAGGGTGGTTTCTATGGTAACTGATTGGGTTAATGCCGAATATTGGAGTGCACCGGCTCGCAACCCTATAGAACAACTAAATTTTTACCAAAGAGTTTTTGCATAAACTATCCAAAAATAGTTGAATATTCAATTAAAATATCTAAGATTTGACAATGTAGAAGAAGGATGGAATAGTTTTAGGAAAAATATGAAAATAAAAAATGTCTATGTCTATGTCTAAAAGTCTTATTTTTGCAGCTCAACTTTTTCGAAGCTATAAAATTATATTAGGCAATACTATTTTTGTCAGAATTAAAAGGTGTTAAAAATTTTCTCCAACATTCCAATAGCAGGCCAAACTATGGATATTAAACGGCTTTTTTAGAAAAAAGCCGAAAAGATATTAAGCGATTTTTGTTTTTGTTTTTTCATGAAAAATGCTGTGTCAATAAAAAGGAAATTGTTTTGTGAAAAAATACCTGAATGTCATTTGGTTTTGAAACGGTTTCTCTGTAAAATTTAAATGGGTACCTTGAAGTGTCGATCTCATGTTCAAAGGGGTTACAAATGACCAGATTTCTGTTTTTCTAATGAAATTTTACAACCCTTTTTTCAGTAACAAAAAAAATCAATGGAATTAATTCGCGTTTTATGAGCAAAAACGTGAACGAAACGGGCAACAATGCTTCAATACATTTTTTTTCATATTGAAGTAGGGGTCATATAAACTTTGGAGGGGGCTCATTTGAATGGAAATTAAAGCTCTGGTGTCCTTTAAAAGAGCCAAAAATGATCGTTGGGCAACCAGGCAACATTTTTTTCCCTAATGCGTCTCGATCACCCACTCGTAAGTTAAAAATACCTCAATGTTTCTAAATTTTCCTCTCCCTTCAGCCCCCCAGATCGTTGAATCGGGGAAAACAGCTTTATCAAGTCAATTTGCGCAGCTTCCTGACACACCTACCAATTTTCATCGTTCTAGCACGTCCAGAAACACCAAACTCGCCAAAGCACTGAACCCCACCCCCTACTTCCCCCGAAGAGAGCGGAACTAGTCCGGTTACGTCAAGCACGTATCTACAATATTTGCTTATTCTACCCACCAAGTTTCATCCCGACCTATCCACTCTTAGCGTTTTCCAAGATTTAGACTGCGAGTGGTGGGTGACTCCTCCCTGGGTCTTGAGGTACGAGTGTTGCCTGTCCATGCCAGTCTTGAGCTGACAGATGGGGCTTTCAGGATGTTGGAAAACAATGGGCGACATCTTGATTGATACTATCAAAGAAGACTTACAAAGAGAAAAAATAGATATAAGGCAAGCCCTGTCTCTAAATACTACACTCAAGGGGGCACAAATAACCAAGAAGTGATTGGTGCCATTGTTTTTTTTTGTGTGTGTGTGTGCAGAGGCACCGGGTCTTTTTAGCCAGGGCCTCGGCTCAGTCTCCTGACTCTGCCCAACTTTATTTATGGTTTCAATGTATCAATGTAAGACAGAATGTTTTGATACCTGAAATTCAGCTTTTTCCATCTCAGGTGGAATTTCAACGTTCACACGTTTCATTTACGCTTTACTTAACGTCTTACAAGTTTATTTGCGATTTTAACGTATCAACCTAAGACGACTGTTTTGATACCTGAAATTCAGTTTTTTTCATCTAAGATATTACGTTTTTAAGTTCACACATTTTACGTACGTTTCAGTATATGCTTTACAAGTTTATTGACGGTTTTATGTATTAGCGTAAGACGACTGTTTCGATACCTGAAAGGATCCCTTGTCAGTATTGTCCGGCAAAAAGGGAGACGGGGCTTGGAACGCAGGCTTGCAGCAATTCTCGCCGCCGATGTCGTTGGTTACAGCCGGCTGATGGGGGCGGACGAGGAAGACACCCTCAGGCGCCTAAACGCGCTCCGGCAGGAGGTGGTGGAACCCAAAATCGCCGCGCGCAGCGGGCGTGTTGTGAAGCTCATGGGCGATGGTCTGCTGGCGGAATTCGCGAGTGTCGTCGATGCGGTCAATTGCGCAGTGGCGGTACAGGAGCAGGTTCAAACCAACCGCGCTTTCAAGCTGCGTATCGGCATACGAAGCCCGCTGCCGCACAAACCCAAGGCACGGCGCCGTAGAAGTACCGCACGCGCGTGCCGGGGAGGAGCAGGAGGGGCAGGCAGCTCAGAAGGCTCAGCCACAGCGCGTAGCGAAAGCCACGGTCGGGACCGTTGTCCCGATCGGGCTCGGTGCCGCGTCGTTGGATCGCGAGCAACAAGATGAGCGACGCGGGCATGAAGCCGGCGAGGATGCCGCCGAGCAGATGCGCGCGCTGCGGCCAGTAGGGGTCACCGGCAAACTCGTTGACTTCGATCTCGTGCTGCAAGCTGGCCACCCTGCTTACAACAAGTTGCGCCAGACCTTCGTCGGCAAGAAGGCGATTACCTTTCTTTTCCAGTTGAACCTGACCATTCCGCACATCGTCGGGGCGGTCGGCATTCTGTATCTGTTTTCGCAAAGCGGCTTTTTTGCCCGCATCGCCTTTGCAGCCGGAGCCATCGAGCGCACGAACGATTTCCCGGCGATGATCTACGACACCTACGCCATCGGGATCATCCTGCAGTACATCTGGAAGGAGATCCCGTTTATCGGCGTGATCGTGCTGGCCGTCATGCAGTCGGTCGGGCAGGATTATGAATCCCTGGCGGAATCTTTGGGCGCCATGGCCAGAAAGGTACAGGAAAAAAAAAATATACCTTTTTTTCTTTTTTTTATGGCACTTGGTATTTATCAAGTGACAAACAGCGATCGCGATATTTATCAAGTGACATACAGCTGTCTGTCGGTCTGTCTGTCTGTCAGTCTGACTCTCATTCCCGGTTTTACTAGTTTGGGCACTTCCAGTCAAGCTACGACGACGAAATTTGACAGTTGTATCAGGGACCAGACCAGATTAAATTAGAAACAGTCGTTTCCCCGATTCGACCATCTGGGGGGGGGGGGGGGGGGGGGGGGGGTTATTTAGGAAAAAAAAACCAGCAGAAAACGTAGTGGCAAGGACGAAAAAACAGGCCTTGGAAAACCTATTGACTACTTTGAATCTTCATTTATTGTTCCTATTTAAAAAAAACTCAACTATTTTGCAAGTTTCATAAAAGCTTGAAAACAAGAAAATACTACAATTTGGCAGAAATAGTGAAAGCAGAAAAATTGTTATTACTGGCTAGAAGTTGGCGACAAGCGTGCTAAAGCACTTGAAAGAGCCAAAGGAGTAGTCCAGGGAAGGATGTCCTTACAGATACTTGGATTTTGACTTGATAACGAGTTTTCAACATAAATGCTAGAGAGCTTTTTGCATTCGTACACGCATAAGATTGAACACTGTGACGAAGCAAAAAAAAAACTTAGCAATAAACAGTAGCACCAGATATGACAGGGGCTGCTAATTATTCCATACACTCTCTACGTTTTTGCTAATCTGTGTAGAAATATCCTCGGTAAACATACCCGTTAAACAAACATCAACGATTAATATAACTCACTATTTCTTCTTAAGGGTTGAAATGGATGAACTGGATTGTCATGTTATATTTTGGGTCCTACTTTTCATTTTTTCTCCTTTTTAAAGGGTGGAGTAGTGCCTGGCACGTACGCAGGGGGGGCTGAAGTAATTGAAGAGAGTTTTGTGTTTAGAGAATTTAAAATTACAAACAAAGATTTAAGTAGATATTTTTTTTTGTTTAAACGAAGTATTAATTAGAGTAATTAGAGACTTGCTGTTTAGCTGAAGTAATTTGAAGAGAGTTTTGTGTTTAGAGAATTTAAAATTACGAACAAAGATGTAAGTAGATTTTTTTTTTTTTTTAAACAAAGTATTGATTCAAGATCTGATGTTTAGCTGAAGTAATTGAAGAGAGTTTTGTGTTTAGAGAATTTAAAATTACAAACAAAGATTTAAGTAGATATTTTTTTTTGTAGGAGGACCTAAATCTAACTAATTATTTTATTCGATTAATAGTTCTTTGAGCAATACGAGAGCAAAATCAGATTACGTCTCACCAGCTTTAGTGTCTATGAATTACTTACCATTCGTGAATCTTCCTTTTACATTTTCTGCAATCTACGCGTGGTGAGACTACATCCTTCGGAGGATTTTTTGAAAAAATTTGGTCAGCCGCCATTTGATAGCAATCTCTTAGTTCATCACTGATCTAGAAATATAAGAGAATGATGCAGAAGTTTGTCAACATTTTTCTTAAACAAAGCGCTTGCCCACTTAAAAGGCTTTAAATTAGTTGCTTGATCGCTTAATGCTTTTTTTCCAGCTTCGAAATCTTGGATTGTCTTTGTTTGTTTTGCAATGTTTTCGATAATCTCTTTGCGTTTTTGATCAAAACCGAAAAATAAGTTATTAAGTTTTTTTTCGGAAGATTTTAATTTGTCATTGATTTTGCTGAAATCTGTGAAAAAGACAGAGCTTTTTAGAACAAATTTATCCAAAAATGATATTTTTTTGTTCTGTTGTTTGTTTTGGCGATAGTTTGTGTACATCGCTCCACCAAATATGATTGTGGCGATTAATAATACCAATGTCCCAATTGTGCTGGCCCAGGCGCTTCGGTCGAGGGCGGCACCCCAGCGCGCATGGCGGGGACGGTTGCGGCTCGATCGCATCGTTATGATCGGGCCACCGGCCAGGGGATCGGTCATTGCGCGCTACCTGAAAAACAACGTTCTGTTTCGCCGCCTGTTCGGCAGATCTGGGCAGCAACTGACCCCGGAACAGGCGTTGTGCCCGCTACTGCCCGAAGGCACCGATGTTGCTGTCGTCTACGGTGGTCGGAACAACTCTTGGGGTTTCAACCCCCTGCTCGGCGCCGATAACGACGGTACTGTTCGGGTTGACGAAACCGTTATAAATTAAATTATGGACAAATGTGTCAAAAATAGTTGTGATTATTATTTTAATTAAATTTTTCTATTGTTTGACTTTTCTAAAATTGTTCTAAAGAGTTTAAAATTAAGTTTCTTATGCCTAAGATATTGGGAGTTGATATTGGGACCTCTAAAGCTCTGCATTATACGTTCAGGATATTAATTAGTAGTGCTGTATTCAAAAAGAGAGCTACTCACTTTTTGTCATTATTAGTTGGGTTATTTTCTAGAAGAAAATGACGAAATGATCATTAACGATATAGAAAATGTCACATAGAAATAAAAAATATAAAAGGACAAGCCTTCATGTTTTGCTATGGCAGATATAAACTGCAGACTTTGTCTTAAGTGGGAAGATGGAAAGTTCTATTACTTCGAAACTGAATATGACCTGATTGACCTTCTCAAATACGAGTGAATTACGAGCTGAATTACGAGCTGTAATTAGTTAGATACGTTGAGTTTTCAGCAAATTTGCTTTGATTGAGTCGTCCATTTAGAATTATTTTGTGGTTGTACAACATGATGAATAATCAAACAATCCCATTTCAAGTTTAGGGCAGAAATTTACTTGATTTAAGGTGATTTTTGTGCACAATTACCCTATGTGGCTTGTCAGAAGTGCGTGTCAACAATTTCACTGGAACTGCTTAAGGCTTCAAGTTGAAACTCTCAAATTATGTTTAGGGGGATATTGGACTAACCAAAAGACAATATGGGTGTCCTACTATTACTATTTCAACTGCTAGTCTACTACTTCTACTAAGGGCATGGAAATTACAATGAAATTTTCAGGAAGTGCTTAGGGGATGTTGAAATAAATCAAAAGACATTATGTACGAGCACGTTGTCAAAAGGGCGTATCAGCACTAGTTCAGAGGTGACTTATAGTATTAAGTTGACATATTCAGGGCATGAATTTTCAGGAATAAGGAAGCGGCAAAAACGCTTTGGCCTAGAAGGATCAAAGCTTTGAATCTGGCCCTGCATATAGCTACATTAGCTGAAAAGGAGAATCTCCACTTTTGATTTTCTCATTTTTGACTTGATATTAAGAAAGGGCCGGTAAGTTTGGTTCTAAGCCTTGCTTATCTTTAGAAATCCAAAACTATAGATTTGGATTCCATGAAATATTGTTCTAGGTAACTCGACTCAGGTTCATCTCAATCCCTTTCAACTCAATCTTTGATTAACTCAACTATTTTCCAATTCAACCTTAATTCAACCTAAGCATTATAGAAATATAAAGAAGTCAGTTTATGGTGTGACAAAGAAAAGGGTGATAGAAAAAATTATAATATTTTATGCTCGAACACGTAGCAGAGGAAATTCTAAAACGTTTCCTACTCCGTCGCTTAGGAATCTTCAGCGCGAGACAAAAACAATATAAAAGGAAGAAAGGGACCAAAAAAGGGAGCAGTCGTATGGTAGAAAGTCAAACCCTCTGTTTATTTCTTAATGTACTTAATCCTAGATAAGTCAAGGGGTTACAAACATTATCCTGGTACCTCTAGCTAACTATTTCCATGTTTCTATTGTGTTTAGGCCTAGTTGCCCTCCAATTTTTCGGTTACTTAAAAAGGCAACTAGAAGTTTTAATTTTTAACGAACATTTTTATTAGTAAAAAATATACGTAACTTAAGAATTAACTTACGTAACAAACTTATATATTCTTTATTTTTATTATGTATATGAGGGGGTTTGTCCCCTCGTTAATACCTCACTCTTTACACTAAAGCTTAAGTTTTGTCCCAATTCTCAAAGACTGACCCCTGAATCAAAAAGGTTGTAAAATAAATAGTTGAAATTACTAAAAAGACTTGAGCGTAAAGAGCGAGGTATTTAGGAGAAGAAGATGGCAAATTCGAACTAAAAAAAGACAGCATGTGCATTTAGATTGTCAAAAGAGTGTATCTTAAGAATCGATTTGTGCATACTACTACTTTACTACAGCCCTACTAATTGCATACTACTACTAATACTACTACCACTGCTACATTTACCAGTTCTACTACTGCCCCAACTAATACTTCCATTACAACTACTTGTAAGGCTAAGAGCCTTAAGATGAAAAACTTGAAGAAGTATATGAATATACAGGTTACAAAATGGACATATTGACAATGTCATAGCAATGGGTAATTGTATTAAGTTGAGTAGCCTACTAATCACTTATCAGTAATTAATACCAATTAAATTTGGTGATCTGGAGTGTTTACATTTACTCCTGATTTGTAATCACTGCAATTGTTACCCCCTATTACTTTTCTGCCATAGTGGATTAGCGAGAGTAAAAGAAATAAGTAGATATTATTTTGGAAATTCGAAGCCATTCGATACTTCTTCATCTTGAATTAATGGCATACGTAAAATCAAAAGATAAAGAGAAAGAAAAAGTTTTTAACTTCGACAATACCTCAGCCAACATGAAAAAGCCAAAACAGGAGTTAGAAATATCCAAACATTTTTACAATAGCAAAATGAACAAGTTTTAAAAAGCAGCAGTTTGAGAAGAGATACATCTTTTCTTGCGGTAGAGAAGAGATGCATACATCTTGTGAGAAGACAACCTTTTTCCTGCATTGCTGAAAAATTCATTGCTTAAAAATAGTAACGCAAATCCAAACAATTTCACGTGAGAGTAAAAAGGACCTAATTGCAGGAAAGCCTTTTTCTGCAGCGCTTGAAAAACTGTTGCTTAAAAATAGCAATAAAAATCCAAATAATTGCATGAGAGGATGAAAAGGACGTAACTGCAGGCGAGCCCTTTCCTGCAGTACTTAAAAAGCCTTAGGATTAATCTTTGACGTGGAGTAACGCCACATAAACACTACCCGAATAAACTATATGGCAATATTTTTCAGCTTGTTTTTCATAAGCACTTGCTAGTGTTTTATGTTTAATTGACCAGAATAGGATACCTATAGTGTAATATCTACGCTCAAGAAAAGTTGTACTTACTGACTTTGAGATCCGTAGCCAATATATGCCTAGCAGCAATGAGTAGTTCCTTTCTCAAGTGAGCAACTTCCATAGGACATAGAGCTAACAAACTTAACACTCCCTTTACCATTGCATTAGCCTGTTGAGCAATCTGGTCTTGATAATTTTGTCTTGAAAGGTCGACATGTCTACATCAGTCTCGTTCACGACGAGCATTTTCATAATAATTTCTGGCAATGCAAATTCCTTGGTAACTGAATCTTGAGCCATTGCAACAGAGAACAAGGCCGTCGCCGTCGCGATGACCGACGGCTTCGAAGCGGGCCTCGACCGGCTCGCCGCGATCGAGGCGGACGGGCGACTCGACGATCACGCGCTGCTGGCCGCGACGCGCGCGGATTTCCTCCGCCGTCTCGGTCGGCTCGACGAGGCGACGACCGCGTATCGAACGGCCATCGGAGCCACGACGAACGAAGTAATAAAGGTATTTTTATGCTCAACGATAAGAAAACGGATAAACTCATATAAAGATGGTCCAAATTGTGTTGTGGTATCCACAGATAGCTGTCTCTCCAGCACTCTTGTGCTAGTAAAATTTTTCTCTTGGAAAACACGGCTAGTGAAAGAAACCGCGAATTTTCTATTTATAATTCCAGTGTGTGTAGTAAATTTGTTTCAGTCTGCTTTAAAAAGACCATAAACTTTAGCTAGGTTAGATATTCAGTTATAGGTGACTATAACTACCCCTCATCACAAGGCATCCATATGTACCCCTATTTCCTCTTATGAACAGCTTGGCAGATCGAGTTAAAATTTTTGGGAGGTGTACCGAAGTGAAATGGACCTCAAATTTTCACTTAGGTTATAGGGCAGAGCTAAATCTAAGAGCAGTAAGGCTATCAAAATTGCATTTATAAAAAATATCTGGAACGGCTTGAAGGATATATTTCAAACTTTCAGGTAGTGCGGGGAAGGGCAAGGGGCCTTCATATTTTTCTGAGGGGAAGGCTAAAATTGTTGTCTCCAATCCATCTAAGCGTTTTTACATGGGAAGCCCACGTAGAAATTCGAGTTTTTTCATGTCTAAAAAGCGAGGTAAATCCATGGGGTTTCCTCTGTTCTAGGCTGCTGCAGCCAACTGTGTATTATATTTGAGATTCTTATATGTGAGTACTCTATTTGCCTGTCCTATGTATTCAAGTATATAACACAGAAAGTTTTTTTTTAGAAACAGGGAGGGGAGGGATAGTATTACATTAAAGCAACATAAAACTAAAAAAACACTGGCATGAGAATAAGAATAGCCTATGAATAAAGACCATTTTGTTCAAGTTAACTTTTAATCACTCCTGGCCATATATGGGTTGAGTTAAATTTTCCAGTTAAACCTTCACACGATTATCGAAATCAACGAGCATCCTCGACTCGTTCCAGGGGAAGGCCCGCTGGTTGGTCGTGCTGACCTGGGCCTCGCTGTTCGCGTTCCTGGGGCTGGCGATCTTCATGGGCGTCAGCTTCTTCGACGCCACGACGACGCAGGCGCAGATCGCCTGGGCCTGCGGCTTCATCTACACGCTGATCGTGATCAGCGGGGTGAAGCAGTGGTACTGGATGCAGCTCAACAAGAACGCCCTGACCCGCGAGGTCAAGCGCCTCGAGCTGCAGATCGCGCGCCTGAGCAAGCGCCTCGACGCTGCCTCTTCCTAGCGCCGGTCGACGTCGACCTGGCAAAATCCTGACTCAAGGAAGGGGAGAGAGGAAGGGTCTACAAATTGAAAAAGAAAAACAACAAAACAATGTATCCTGGTTATCAAAACGGCATATCTGTGGAAGCTCTGGAAAGAGAGCTTAATTTGTGCATTTATTTTTTTGCTATTACTAAGTTACATTATAGTGTTTCTAAAGGAGTAGACACATAGATGGAAAAAGCATTATTATTTTTTTGTGAACATCCACAGCCCCACTTTCAAAGCTGTATTTTTTTTTTATTTACTGATCAGCTTCAGCCAAACCATTCTTCTCTTTGTAGAATTGCAAGTATTAAACTCCCACCTTAGCTTAAACTTTTAGAACATGTTAGTCAAAGAAATTAACACCACCGTGGCAATATGTGGCTACCCCATGGTGCCTGATGATACATATTTTCAATTCGAAGACATTTTCCAGATGTTTTCACGATAAAAATGTGACTTTAATACATTAATTCGTGTTTTTACAAGCCATCCCTCAACGTGGTGCCCTCCATGGCGATTCAAGCCACCGTGCAACACTATTACTGAAACTCTGGCACCACCTCGTCATTCCTTAGACATTTTAAAGATATATACTTAATAAAAGTCATGCATATAACCCAATTTTTTAAATTGACATCTTTTGATTTTCTTGCCTAAAAAACGATCTATATAGGTAACAAGTTTGAGAAAATTCGCTCAGGACCTAAATTTTCAAAAAAAAAACGTGAGTGACGTCGTATTTATGAGCCCATTTCAAGAAATTACAACATTCAGCCCTCTCCCCCCTCCCTAGGAGCAACCCTATAGTTTTTAGTATCTATGACGCATGTACAAAAGGAACATAGCTGAATATAAAATATTAGCTGACATAGGTCTATTTACAATTAAATAAAAAATAAAAATTGTTCCAACTGAAAGTAAGGAGCAACATTAAACATTATGTCCAAAACTTAGAATAAATAAAAATCAGACTCAAACCAGAATTACGGAAAGATTAATAGCGTTCCAAAATTATAACAGGTATAGACTTACCTTTAAGCAGTTTCCTACACCTTAGAATAGGCTACAGAAGGAGTAAAGCTGGTAACTTAAAAAACTTCTACGGGAATAGTTCATGATTTGATTTCATTCCTGGAAGCTTCACTTATCATCCCTAAATCCACAGATTTCCAAAATCACAAAATCCCCTAAGGTAGACTTTTGCCAAGAGTTTTAAATTTCTAATAGCCCATACTCGAGTCTTGCCCTGTAGCAGGAGTAATATTACCATGATGTTTATTGGTCAGAAGGAGATACCTCTCATCAAGTCCTGGAAGTTTCAACTTAATGCAATTAGCCATTGCTATCACATTGCTTATATATCCTTTTTGAAAATCTGAATGTTCATATACTTCTTGAAATTTTCTTCTCAATGCTCTTAGCCTTGCAAGTAGTTGCAATAGACCTAGTAGTTTAAGTAGTAGCAATAGTAATAAATTTAGCAGTGGTAGCATTATTGATAGTAGTGTGCACAAATTGTCTTTTGTCAGATGATCTTCCCCTTTAAGATTTCTCTGAAAGTTAATTCAGCTAATTTTTTTGAACATTTTGGTGTAAAAAATACTTCTGTTGCAATTTCCACGAGGTGAAACCGCATTTTTACTCGAACTACTCTAAGGAATACGAAATAATGTTCGTAACTTCAGAAAATCATATATTGGATATAGATTGATATTTGGTGTTTTCTCTTAAGTAAATGTATGCTGTAAAAGCAGCTACCAGCGCAACTTTTGAATCCCCGGGTTTGACCTTTCCTAAAAATAAAGTGACTCCAAATGGCATTTGCGGTCTTTTAAACCATGTTAATTTGAAACTGCTCTGAAAAATTTTGGGACGTAGGTTATACAAAAAATGTGGATCAATCCCGCTTTCTAGGGCTATAATGAAAGAATGGTCGAGGTGGCTTTGGGCACTTTCTGCGGATGAAGGATGACAGATTGCCGAATATGTCATTTTCGGCCAACCGTCTAAGGATAAACGAAAATCAGATCCTCCTAATTTTCTCCTAAAATCAATTTCCTAATATTTGAGATGTATGTGACTGTGCAAGTTCTCTTTTAGCTAATTTAAACAATCATATGTCATTTTTAATGTCATTGTTACTGTAGCCAAATCTATATTTTCTCTTGTTCTGAACGGTAAACCTATTACTACCTAACTTAATTGAACGCACTATGTATTGAGTGCATTGAATGTACTATTAATTGAGTGTACTATATGCTATATCAAACAGTTCGTAACTGTAACAAACTGTAGTAAGGAGCGACCTGGCTCAATAGTTACCAAAACTCTAAAAAATAGGAATTTCGACACTTATAGATACATCAAAAGAGTCGGATTTTTATGCTGAATTAAACTGTATAAGTTTAATTAAATTTAGTTTTGCCTAGCAAAAGTTACGAGCCAGTTGCTTTATTTTGGAAAACAGGGGGAAACAGCCTAACGTCATTGTATCTTAACGCTTTACCAGAGCAACCAATCCGAGAACCAATGTGCAAGGCAACTATAAGTATAGAGGATGATCTGAAAAGGCTTAAAAGAGTAGTTGTGAACAAACCGGCTGGACCAGATAGCCTACGACTCAGACTATAAAAAAAACAAAACAGTTGAACAAATTGCTGAGCCAGTAGCAGTGATGTTTGGGATGTCACTCACTTCCAAAGTGCTCCCAAATAAATGGAAGCAGGCCAACATCAAGCCCACCTTCAAGAAAGAGAAAAAAGGACCAAGATAATAATTATCGCCTTATAAGTCTTACTTCTGTCGTGTGTAAGGGTGGGAAGAGACTCCCTACATACCCCTAGAATGAGGGATAGAACCATATTTTTGTACAGCTTACTGTTTGAAATATGATCAGTCAAACATGCACCCAAAAGAATCCGTGAACAATTTCTCTGGAAATCATCTAAAAAATTCTCCTCCGTCTTCCAGAACGCCCATATTTCACAACCATATCTGACAACACTGTTATCGCAGCAGCATCCAATATTTTTATCTTGGTTTGTTTACTTATCTTCATATTTTTCTAAACTTTTCTCGACTGCAAAAAACACCCTGGGCCTGAACTTTTCTAGCTTTAACATCTTCATTAAGAGTGTCTCAAGAAGAACGACGGAATTGAACTTATTATAAATCAAATTTATGACTATACAAAACCTCAATTATGTCGTGGCATCCTCAATTACCTTATTTCTTATTGACAAATGCAAATTTCGAACAAAAGAGATAAAACACCTATGCAAAGAACATTGTAAATTGAAATATATAAACAATATAACATAATGACAACATGTTATTAATCAGGATTTATCAGAGAGGTACCAACCCCGTATATGGTTTTTTTATGTACATTTTAGAGAAAAATGAAAATTAGGGAATTTAATGTGTAATGAAATGATCTATTATTAGGGTACATTTTTTACTTTTCTAAAACAATGTCGTTAAATCCATGAAAAGTTGAAAAACTGTCCGATGAACGATAAGCCACAAGACTATATTATTCCTATATATTATAAAACAAAAATCAAGGGCATATATTTTAAAAGCTATTAAGACTTTTATTATAGCTCTTTTATTAACATTATTTCTGACAAACTTTATCATTCTTTAAGAGCCAGTGCAAATTTGTTTCCTGTTTGGAGACCAGAACATAATTTATGCTCTATGGAAAGTAAGCACATTTTTTTTTTCTTTAGTCACGGCTGAAGGTACTTCTAAAGGCTAAAGTATATCTTGGGAAGGTATTTTAAAGTATCCACCTCCACTCCTTCTCCCCCTACAGGGCCCTGAAATTTGACTACATGACAGGTCTATAGCTATTAAAATTTTGACAGAACATTATTTTACCTTAATCTTTGGTTACCAGTGCTTTTCTTTGCCTTAAGTTCTCAAAATGCAATTCTTGCTATTTGAGTACAAATCTGAGCCACATTAATGTTTATTTCAAAATTTAGGAAATGTATTTGCATATCTCTAAAACCTTATAAATTGGAATTAAGCAAAGTTGTAAAGTTGAAAACAATTTTGAAAGTATGTGGACAGTTGAAGTAAGAAAACAATTCTTACACTGTGCAAATATATAGCCCAAATTTGTTTCTAAAAATTATATTTTCATCATATTTTGTGATATTTCATTAGGATTAAGCGTCAAAAATAGGTTCTACTTAAATGAAGCACTTAAGTGTTTGCCGTTTAATAAACAAGTAACGGGCTCTGTGCTTTAGAATATGGGAGAAGTATTGGAGCGGAAGCTGGCGCTAGTTTCGAAAAGAATAACCACCTCCATGTGGTGTTTAGTGACGTTGTCTGACCCAAAAGTGATGCATCTTTCCCTTTCCAGGAAGGGAAGAGAGCAAAGATTAGAGCCTTCCTTTGCGGGCAATAACATTGGGATTAGTCATGCTCAAGATGGTAAAGCGCCACTTGAGCCAACCACCATTTCAACACCTCTGCGCATTAAGGAGGCAAAATATGGAGAAAAACAAAATAGCTCTTTTAAAAACCAAGGACCAATAAACAAAACCCCTATCAACCAAACAATTCAGGGCAGCCAAAGCCCTGAAGCTCAGCACCAAAATTTAAGTAAAACGCCCGCGTTGCCGCAAACATCAATAATCGCAAAGCCAGAGCAAAAAAGTCTATCGGAGCGTTTGTTAATTTCTGTCAATTGATATTATCACTAATTAGGTATTAAAATACTGTATGTGTAACTCTGATGATTATTTATTCTCCTCTTGGAAAAAAAGTCAGTCTCCTTTACTATGGAGACTCTGTAATGTATTAACTAGTTTATGTGAGCATTGGGCTCTTCCAGCTAACACCGCGAGATGTCTCTGACTCAATATGTCTAGTACGATTATGTTTTTGTTAAAAAACCAGAATCAAAAATGATTACTTGTGGGTCAAATTAAGTTGTAAAGAATGCAACCTCGATCTAATTTTTGGTATGACAATATGCTTAAGTTCAATATTTGAAATTACAAATCTTTAATAGTTTAGAAACAAATTTGGGCTATGTATTTGCACATCAGGGTTGTGGGGGTAAAGCATGGCATATATTAAATATGTAAACTAACCATTGCTGCATTTAATATAGTTAAATTTACAGCAAACAGTGTAACTGGCATTTGTAATAGCCAGCTTTCATATTTCGACCAAAAACACATGCTTTTATTTAAAATTTGCTGTAAGGAAAAAGAAAGCATCATAATATTGATAAATTTATTTATCCAATTTAATTGTGGAAAATCACTGCTTGTGGATAATATAACATTAAAAAACCATGGTCAATGCATGCGCACTCGCACACCATTGACTTATGCCCAATATACCCAAAATTAATTCAGTCTTCATCAAAACTGTTGAGCGAACGGATAGGATTGTGCAATATGGGTAGTCATGTAAATAACAAGAGGATTATGGTAAATTGTTTTGTTTATTTGACTATTATAATTAATTCGGTAATTGTTTAGTTTCGTCACAAGCTGTCTAAACTGGAAACTATGCTGCGAAGTAGCACAGTTTCCATACTAAAGCACTTAGAAATGCTAATTCTAGAAGCCGCATCCATTTCTGGTTGCCCCTCCTCCTCCCTGTAAACTGAAAAGCTGTGTGGTCTAAGAAATTATTTAGTTCAAAATCCACCACAACTTACCCTGAAAGATCCAACTTGATAATGTAAGTCGTGCCTGAGGTATTTCAGTTAAATCATTTTGTCAATCTATATGCTCATAGTTCCTTTAGATTGAGTTCAATATCCTCCTAAGCATTCCTTAAAAGCTTCACCTTAATACCCTTAGCTCACGCTGCAGTAATAGTTGTAGTAGTAGTGGTAGTAGCATTAGTAGCAGTATGAGCGTTCTTAAGCCCAACTGGCCAGCCATGACAAAAAACAAAACAAAGAGGGCTAAAAACACAAAACTCCACATTTTTGCTGATAGGAGCTTGAAACCACTAAGGTAGGATTTTCTGATATTCTAAATCTGGTGGTATGATTTTTATTAAGATTCTAATACTTTTAGGGGGTGTTTCCCCCTTTTCAAAAAGTCAGGCAAATTTCCTCAGGCTCGTAGCCTTCAATTGAGGAGGTAACAGCTCCTTTCAGATACAGAGTAATTTCTGTTCGTTTAAGTTTTAATGTCGCTCCTTACTTTCAGTTAAAAAAAACCCTGTGAAATGGCTTTTTCTTAGTTTTGATCGGACGATTTCGAGAAAAAAGCGACGCGACGATCTCCGCCACGGGGAGCTCGAGCGTCGCTCAGAACGACCTCGTCCTCTCGGCCGATGGCCTGCGGCCCGGCAAGAACGCGATCTTCATCTACTCGATGACCCAGCAGGCGACGCCCTTCGGCCAGGGCACGCGGTGTGTCGGGCCGTCGCAGATCTTCCGACTCGGTCCGCTGCTGACGTCGAGCGCCGGCGGGCAGATCACGAACGCCGTGGACTACGGTTCGCTGCCCTCGGCCGGTCCGATCCTCGCGGGGGACACGGTCTACTTCCAGGCCTGGTTCCGCGACAACAACCCTGGCCCGATATTTTTTTGAAAAAATTATTAGATGGCCTGGATGGTGTTTAATTAGCCAACATATATAGATTATTTGAACAGAAAAATGCAGTTGAATCCATATTTATTTTTCAGAATTTTGTTAAAAATAATTGTACAACAGGGAAAGAAGTGAAGATAAAGGTTCTCCCTCTGCAAAATGTGTTAACTAGGATTATTCTGTATGAAGCAAGAATTGTTTTCTTAGCATATTTCCTTTTGTACTGCTTGAACCATAGGTTTATATTGGGTTAATTTGTAAGCAAATTGATTGGCATATTCAAAAGGAGCATAAACAATAACACTAAATTTACCTAGGCTAGGATACCATCTATCCCTAATTCTACCGATATGGGCGTTAAAATTGCCTAGTAAAAACACGATATTTCTACCTGGGACCCTGTCTTTTTGCTCCTGTAACTGTAAGTAAAGTAAATACATTGAATATAATATATTTACTACATTTGTTCCTCCATTTTCTGTGTAAATACATTAAATATAATTTTTGTCCAAAAATTATTTTATTTTATTATTTTATATTATTTCTTTGTCATAAAAAGAATTTACTTTTAGAACGTTTCTTCAACGCGGATAAAATATCCTCGCTGTGCATTCCCCTAAGTCTAAAACGTATTTCACCTCCCCCACATCCACAGAGAGTTCCTGCAAAAATGATAAGTTAACTATCAACTGCTAAAATAAATTAATATTTTAAAATAACACAGATTGCCCTTAACCCCCTTCCCTCTAATCCCAACATTCTAGGAGAAAAAACGCTTTCCCCTACATCCAGCCATGTTAAGAATGAAGTTTGCCTTATTTTCTCCTTTCCTTTAGAACAGTACTTAACTTTTTAATGGCCTTTAACTCATCCTTCAAAACCATCTTTGTGCAAAATTTTAACATTATTGATAGAATTTTTCCTGACCAAAAATTGAATGAAATGGAGACGGAGGGGGGGGGGGTTAAAATAAGAGAGCTGGATTTCAGCTTTAGGGTCAGCGGTGGCTGGAATAGGAATATTCCTCAAATCTAGGTTTCACGAAACTTGGCATTAAAAATAAACATAACGCTAATTAATAAAGAACGATCGTTTTGCAACAAAAGTGAGGAGCGACATTTAAAGTCAAAACGAACACAGATTATCCCGTGTAACTGTCCTTTATGAGGGTCGGTGGGAATTATAAACTATATTGTATTAGTTAAACTAGTTATTAACCTCCCCTCCCTGTTTGGATCCCATATTCATAAAGAGCATAAAAAAGACATTGAGTGGTATGTTCATTTTATTGGTAAGTCAATAATATGGACAGTCATATATTTACCACAGAAAGCTGATTCTCTCTTGATTTTAAAAATATAACTTTTTTGATTTATGTTTAATCTATAAATCACAAATATTAAATGTAATTTTTCTTTTAATTGCTTTTCAAAACATCAGATTCTGAATTTATGATGACAAATTGTTAGTGAAAACTTCACCAAGAAGGTAGATAAAAGGTTATCTTGTTACTACATATGTACTACACTTGTTGCTTCAGCATTGTATCATGCAAAAAACAGTTTTTACTTAAAAAAAAATAAAGTCAACGCAAAATTCATCAATAAAGCTAGGCAATGGGAGGAGAGGTGGCGAGAGGTTGATACAAACCAGACTGCGTACATACCTGGTCTCATGGGATAGACTCCCAATTATGATAGGAAGTATTCTAAATTAGCAACTTCATTATTTTTGTCAGTAAGAATGAGGAATAAATTAAGTAGCAAAATTTATGCTCCAAACTCAACCCCTATCATCAAAATAACAAGTTAGGAACAATAGATATTGATTGTAAACTTTAGATTATAATATACCTGAAATAGACGGATCGCAACAACGCGCGATGGGTAAGCAAGTACTAATAAAATAATACTCAGTGAACAAACAACAATACATAAAATACTAAGTTAAAAATTGAAATAATTAAATCACAATAAGATCACAATGATGCGCGATGGGTAAGCAAGTACTAATAAAATAATACTCAGTAAACAAACAATAATACATAAAATACTAAATTAAAAATTGAAACAAGTAAATATTAAAACTAAATAAAAAAAAGAAAAGAAAAACCAATAAGATCAAATGGCTCGTCAGTAGGGGGCCGGTTTAAACATCCTGCACATGCGCAACCACATTTAGAAGTCGATAATGAGGGAGCTTAAATGCCTTTTGCATTGTTGAGCTTGCACTTTTTTGAAGGGTAAGAAATAGGTACCTTGCTGACAAAATAGTACCTAAACAAGGGCATCATCAAGGAAGGAGGCATATGTCAGCCCAAACAAACATCTTGCTAATAAAAAAGTGTTTTATTTCAACAGAGGAAAAAGTTTGCATGTCAAAAACAGCTTTTCAATTTTCAAACCCTGGCCCCCTTGGAAAATTGCTGGTAGACTAAGAAGTCACACAAAAATCTATCAGAAATGATAAAGAAATTTCATTTCAACTAAGAGTGTCAGGAAAGGTGTAGAGATACGAAGTGAATCTTCAATGTAATTTTAGAAAAAAAAAACTATCTTTTAAGGATGTTTGATACCAAATGTCATTTTGCGAATCTCAGCGTCAGCTGGCAGTCTCAAAGACAAAAAACCCATTGGCAAATTTTCTCAGCATCACAGGGAGCTTTGGAAGCAATTTTTGTCTAAATTGATTGGGGATTATTAGATTTGTCAACAATTCAAAAAGTAAAGGAAACCGAAAATCTCTTAGTAAATGTTAAAAAAACGCTTTCTAATCAATGCACGTACAGGATAAATTATTTATATCGATGCTCTGGATGCCTCCGGAGGAACAGGAGGATCTAAGGTCTAAGGGTAAGGTTATTATTGATGTACTGACACAAAGAGATACTGGGGCTCCAACAGTTTGTGGTAACGAGCTGTAAGTAAGGAGTGACACGACTCAACAATAACCGAAACTCTAAAAAACGGAATTTTTACCTCAATAGATACGTATAAAGAATTAGCTAATTATGCTGATTCCAAATATGTAAGATTCATTAAGTTTAGCATTACCCATCAAAGGCTACGAGCCTGATAATATTTGCCTAATTTTCGAAAAAGGTGGAGAAAGACCCTCTGTTTTGGTTACTGTTGAGCCGGGTCACTCCTTACTACAATTCGTTACCACGAACTGTATGATTATCAAATAAAACTCGGGTACTTGCGTGTTATAGCGACCACATTTTGTTGTTGATCTGCAATGAAACTGGTTTTGTGTCTACTCGGAGGTAATCAGCTTAGCCTGCCTGAGCAAGATAAAGTGCTATGCAGGTATATTTTAATTAGCTATTTAATATATAGAAGTGGTTCGGTATTTAATATAATGCGCTGCTTTTCATAATTCTCTGTTGTAGTTTCCACAATTTTGTTACTAAAGTATTATATTTTCATGTCGCGCCGTTCGTTGATCTCGGCCTCGATCGCGCGCATTTCCTTGTAAGCGATGACAAGAAAGTTGCCTGACCCACAGGCCGGATCGAACACCCTGATCTTGGCGATGCGGTTGCGCAGGTTCAAAAGCTTGCGTGGGTTGTCGCCCGCCTCTTCCAGCTTCTCGCGCAGGTCATCGAGGAATAGCGGATTGAGCACCTTCAGGATGTTAGGCACGGATGTGTAGTGCATGCCAAGCGCGCCGCGCTCTTCATCATCGGCGACGGCCTGGATCATCGATCCGAAAATGTCGGGATTGATCTTCGTCCAGTCGGATACAGACCGTTGTTTTTAAATTATTATAAAAACCAACAAAACCAACAATCGAATGATAAGAGAGATAATGATGATGATGATGATGTCGACGACGGTTTTAGTGATGGTAATACTAGGAGTGATGATGGATCCGTCTCAACAACAACAACAACAACTAGTTCATCATCATCATTGGGACCCAACATCAATGCAGTACACGGCTGGATGACAAGTACGACACAACATTGGAATCCAACTACTAGTGCCAAAAACAACGAGAAAAACAACAAAAAGAAGAAGGTGGATACTGCATTACAAATATTATCGATTCCGATAAGAAGTGCTTCCGAGCGGTTACAACAATTTATACAGTAAAAGAACCTGCTTTTCAAGGTCACTCAGAACATGTAAATTTAGTAAGTCTTAGACTACTGGCATCTCCAAATTCGCAATATCTTTGAAAAAAAGGGGGAAGCGCCCCCAGAAGAAGATGAGCTATATTGATGCAGATTATTCCGTTAAATTGAGCAATCTAAAAACCATTTAACAGAGGCTTCAAGCTGCTATCTACAGGAATAGGAAATTAGTATTTTTGTCGAGAAAGATGGTCACGGATCCTTTGTTTGTCACTTCGCTCGTTTTCCCAAACTTTATCTTTCTGTCTCAACATTGTTTAAAAACAAATTCAAAATAGTAATTCCCGAATCTTCAAATAGACGATGATCAGTGGCTCGATATTACAAAAAATTGAAGAATAACATTTTGGCCAATTTCTTTTATAGCATAAGCTAAATTTCAACAGAATTACCACACTCCAAGCACACAAGCAATGACTGGCTATCAACTTTCTAAGCCCTTTGTCACAGCGCTAGAACAAAGAGGTACATACAGCAAAAATTGACAATATGCTAGAAGCCTACTGGATAGCTGTAAGGTATTTATAAGGGACCTTCAATAGCATTTAAAAAACTTGTTTTTTTTTATTTAATTATCCTAATTAAACGGCCCTTGTGTTTCAGAAGTTAAAGCGTGAAGAGTGACGTATTGAGAAGGGGACAATCCCGTTCGCACACGGAAAAATTTTTGTTCGTTTTAAGTTTTAATGTTGCTTCTTACTTTCAGTTAAAGAAAACTTGAAAACCAGAAGTTAAAAAACTCAAAACGAGCAAAAATTAGCTGGAGTAAGGCTGACAACCCCATGCCTTCTCAAGACCAGAATATAATTTGCAATTTACTGAAAACATAATACATTTTAAATGTTTTCACTTTATGGGAACCAAATGTAATTTTCAAATCTCCAAGGTGGCAATTTTGCTTTGTGCTTTTTTTTTTTCGTCATAAATACCAAAAAGGAATATTTTCCAATTAAATACCAAAAATGTATTTTTCGAAATCTAACGGGAGAATAAGTCTAGCGGGCAAATGCCACCTCAATTTTCCCTCCCCCATTTAGCACCATTGGGGAGAATAGACGAGGATTCAAGTTTCTGAAACATCGATTGAGCTCTTGCACTTTGGCTCTAGATTAAAGACAAGCAAATTAATCCTTATTAGCCCGAGTCAAGACTTGTGTGCAGTTTTCCATGGTTCGCCCGCTAATTTGCTCAGATAAAAGCGACATTATTGACGTGGCCCGTAAAATCGGCACCGAAGATTTTGCCAAGTCCATGCCAGAGTACTGCGGTGTTATTTCAATAAAACCCAATGTCAGAGCACCACTGGACAAGGTACTGGAAGAAGAAGCTAAATGTGATTTAAGTCTGATTGAACAGGTCGTTGCCGCGGCCAATGTAGAAGACATTAAAAACCTCGGTGAAAAGAGTGAACAGCAAATCGTCGCTGTAGAATCCAGTAATCAATTGTTACCTGGAGAAGTGCTACTTGATATCCGGGCACCATTATCAAAAGTCTATTCAATGCTCTATGCACCAGAAACAGCTCTGAAGGATCTTCATCCAACGTCAATTCGACGCCCTATGCGCCAGCAACGGCTCTGGAGGATCTTCATCGAAAGTCAATTCAATGCCCAAGCACCAGCAACGGCTCTGGAGCATCCTAATCGAACGTCGATTCGATGCCCTATACACCAGCAACGGCTCTGGAGGACATTCATCGAACGTCGACTCGATGCCCTATGCGCCAGCAATGGCTCTGGAGGATCTTTATCGAACGTTGATTCGATGCCCTATACACCAGCAACGGCTTTGGAGAGTTGCCCTCCAATTTTTTGATTACTTAAAAAGGCAACTAGAACTTTAATTTTTTTACGAACGTTTTAATTAGTAAAAAATATACGTAACTTACGAATTAACTTACGTTACGAACTTCTATATTCGTATGGTTTTATTGCGTATTTGAGGGGGTTTATCCCTAGTCGATACCTCACTCTTTACACTAAAGCTTAAATTTTGTCCCAATTCCTTAAGAATGATCCCTGGATCACAAAGGTAGTAGAATAAATAGTTGAGATTACTAAAAATACTTTAGCGTAAAGAGCGAGGTATTACGAGGAGGTAAACCCTTGGTCTTCCAGCGCAGCGGTCCGGACGTGATCACCGAGCTCCCGATCTCGTACGCGCAGATGGCGTTGGGCGACTCCGTCGAGGTCCCGACGCTCCGCGGTCGTGCGGAGATGTCGATCCCCGCCGGCACCCCCACCGGCAAGGTATTCCGCCTGCGCGGCCAGGGGTTGCCCGTCTTCGACGGCCGGGGGCGCGGAGACCAGCTCGTGCGCGTCTTCGTCGAAGTGCCCAAGAAACTGACCGACCGGCAGAAGGAGCTGCTGCGAGAGTTCGCGGACCTCGAGTCCGAGAAATCGGGCGGAGAGTCCTTCTTCGATTATCAAAAGAGCGTCTTTATAATACCCTAGGGATAGCTAAGGGTATTACTTAAGAACTTTCAGTGGATATGTATAACTAAATAAAAAGACATTAAGTGCATGCAAGTTGCCAAGAAGGCGTACCTGCAACATTTTAAGAACGTATACGAGTATTAAGCTGAAATACTCAGGGCATGTTGAGCCGAGTCAAAAGGGAATACGTTCATCCATATGATCTAAAGGGCGTAGTTGCAATATTTTAGAAACGGCTAAGGGTATTAAGTTAAGGCTTTCTTAGAACACTGAGAGGAATGTTGAAATAAAGTACATGATTCTGTAAATGTACCGCTAAGTGTACAACACCTGGACTTCGTTCATGTATCGGAAATGAAAGAATTCGCCAAACTTCCATCCGAAAATTCCATTTAAATGGAAATTAAACTGACTTTTTAAATCTTTTATAATTTAATTTATACCTTCAAAGAAGGCTGAAAAAGGATTGAATAAAAAAAAATTAAGCTTTCAGGAAATAAAAGTCAATATTAATTTCTATACCAATACAAAAGATAGTGACTTAAAAAAAAACAATTTGGAAAAGAAAAGAGTTCAAAAGTATTATATTAGATCGAATCAACGTTTCATTCGTTTGACTGGGAATTTCGATTCAGAGAAAATTACAGAGTTCAATCAGAATAAAATCGAGTTCCATCAGACTGACATGCACTAAAGTTCCATTAATAGTTCTTCATTCCAAACATATTTCTTCAGAATGCATAAAAGAGGAAGAAGTTTCCTTGCGAAGTTTGTATTTGGTTTGTTGTTTTGATGAAGTTATTTTAGTTAATTTTATTTATGTTCTCAATCAATTTTTGCTTTTGATTTTAATCTATAATTTTTACAAACTGAAAAATGATCAGCATGAGGCAATAAAAAATAACGAAGTTACTAACCTTTTGCGAAATATAAGGGAGATGATAAATTGACCAAAACGATAATATTTCCACAATACTACTACTTCTACAACTACCACCACTACTACTGCTACCACCACTACCACTACTACGACACTACTACATTTATAAGCTTGAGGATAAATTTGAACTAAATCAAAAAGCAATATGTGCATTTACATTGTCAAAAGAGTGTATCTCAAGAATTGATTTGGGTATGAAGTTGGAACTTTCAGAGAATGCTTAAAGGGGAAGATCAATTGACCAAAGAGCAATATTTGCATGCCACAACTAATATACCAGTACCACTGCTATAATTAAATATAGGTTAGTATATGCAAGTATGCCATGTACAATTGAGATTCCGTTATGCCCATAAGAAAAAGGTGCATCTTACATTTTCATAATCTTGCAGGTAACCGCAAAAAAACGTTTTCAGCCTTTTCTTGACGACAGTTTTTTGACAGATTTTGGTGGTAAAAAATTTCAACCTTCTCGCCGTATAATGCTACTAACACCTCAGAGGACAAGAGCTACCTCCCCACAAAACAAAATGTACAAAAAAAATTAAGAGCATGGAGAAAATACTTGTAATATTTGAAATTTTCTATTGAATTGAAATTCTTTTTAATCAATTGCGGAAAAACTTAAAAAACTGTTTTTTTTTTTCTCCCGAAAACCTAAATTTTGATTGTGTTGATTATTATTTAATACGTGTCTTCCTTAATTTCCAGTGAAAGAAGTTTTTTGCGTTTTCTGTAATAGTTGTAGTTTTTCTTATGACTTCTTGCCATTCCATTTTTATCGTTACAACTACATGTCTGTATGCAGAAATAACAAAACATTACGTCTGTTTGAGCGTCTGTTTATCCTTTGGTCTATCTTGTAACTTAATTACAGACTAGTGGTTAGTGAAAACGACAACTTTTTATAGAACCGTTTTCAAAAATCTTATGCCAGCATATACATGCATGACAATGATTCTTTTTTGTTCTTATAGAGTACGAGCATCTAATGAGCCAAAATAATCCAGAATGCAATTAACAATTTAAAAAAATTGTTTGTGATCAGGTAAAAATGACAAGGTCGGGCAATATTGACCAGCAGTTCAAAGGAAATTAGGATGCGTGTTTTTTCTTCTCTCGATGAATGGCTAGCTAGTGAAAATCTTATGCCAGCATATAAATGCATGAAAATGTTTTATTTTCTTATAGAGAACGAGCATCCAATTGACCAGAATAATCCAGAATGCAATGAACCCGCATATGACGTCTGAATTATTTCATCATATACCAATTCAAAAACGAATGTATTCAATTTCATGTTAGTACACTGCTCCCACACTGCGCCCTTCTCCTGGTGTAAACATTTTTTGAAAGTGGGCAATACGGTTGTTCCTTAACCCACAAATTCGGCTCGTTTTTACTGAAATTAGTAAAATACTACTAAGGGTGGGGTCTATGAGAAGAATTTTAAATGTGGATAGATATTACCATATTTTCAGAGACTTACAGTATTATTCATGCCTCAAAAGTTTGGAAGCCTGTTCGGAGCCCCAATAAAGGAAACCGGCAACATTTTAGAAATATAGAATGATTCTTTTTGACTAAGATCAATGCAAATAAAAAATTCCCAGAACCATTTTGCTTCATAAGCTAATGTACCAATTACACCCAAATGATTTACATATTTGTTGGACTACGAAGAATTCAGTCGCATACGGAGTTCGTGGTACTTTTCACGTTGCTTGTTGAGATTAACCAATAGATTACTTTCATAACCAACTGTAAGTTCAAGAACGTACAAGTTATAACCCTTTCGTATAAGCGTATCTAGCCCTTAGTGGTTTCCGGTATTAATAATAGAAGATCTGTACCCAGGGATGGTAACCTTTGATAAACTTTTAAGCTGCTAATTTTTATTCAAGACGATATGAAAATAAACTCAAAATTCTAATTTTAGCTGCAACTATCATCGTTTTTATCTAAGTCATCGACGATGCTGTAACCTTTGAGCAACTTTTAAGCTGCTAATTTTTATTCAAGACGATATGAAAATAAACTCAACGTTCTAATTTTAGCTGCAACTATCTTCGTCCTGATTGAAGTCACCGACGCTGCGGTAACCTTTGATAAACTTTTAAGCTGCTAATTTTTATTCAAGACGATATGAAAATAAACTCAAAATTCTAATTTTAGTATGGAACATTATCTAGAAACTAATATTTTAGTAGGCTTGGACCCCCTACGCATCCCCCCATCAAATGTTTGCCAAACAACATACGTCTTCTAATTAAAAAAAAGAATACTGAAATGATGCGCAAAATATTCTGCTCACGAGAGAATGCAGTTTCAGGAGAACAGGTAGTAGCATATATTGACCTTTACTAGGCAATATGGGCCCGGGGTTTGATCTCAGCAGCCCAAAGACCAACAGAGAAGAGGAACTGTCGGTTAGAGATATTTCCACGAAACAGCTAACGATGCTGGGTGAGGCATTTGCATCTGGTCCAACATGATCCAATGGATTTATCATGAATCATATTTTTATCAAGAAAATATCTGAAAAAGTGTATTAGGAGAGTTAAGTGGTGCCAGAGGGTGTCATATGCCATCAATAGCTTGCCACTGTGGCATAAATTATCATAGAGGGATATCACATTGGGGATGGATTACTAAAACACAAATCAATGGATCGGAAGCATATTTTCATCATGAAAATATTTGAAAAAATGCCTATGGTATGGTTAAGGGTGCCAGAAGGGGCCGTGTGGCAGCCATAGTTTGCTACAGTAAGGTGAATTTCATGGATAAACATGTTCTACCTCTTTCAGGCCGAGTTTTTTTTTCTTTTTAAATCAGACTTTCCTTGGTCCGGAGACTTGTGGATGTATATTTCAAACAAATATAGGGCATCAAGTTCCCACACAACTTGGAATCTTCTAACATCCTCAACCTCCCATCAGAAAAGATGTGATCCCCTTAGCCGAGTAACAATCCTCGAAAGTTTCAAGCCAATCGGAAGAAAAATATTTCAGACTTCTTTGGGACCTCATTTTTAGAGCCGGACCGTTCTTACAAACTAGAATTTTTTCATTCATTAAGTTTAGAAAAATCCAGTTGGCCCACAGACTTTCTGGCATATGTTGCATTAATTGCAAAGGGTACAATTTCGGCAAGTGAATTAGCATATTATTCAGAAATTCCACGAACTAAAATTTATCCAACATTATTAAAATTAGAAAATAAGAAACTAGTCATCATTTCAAAAAGTAAACCAATCATGTGTACAGCAATTGCCCCTGAAGATGCATTTGATGGAATAATTCATGAGCAAATTAACAAAGTTAATGCAATGAACACATTAATTTCAAATCTAAAAAAAGCAAGTGAAGAAAGTAGAAAATCAAGAGGTTCTGAAGAAAAAAGATATTTTCATTTGAGTGCAAATGGTATATTCACTTTATACAAAAGCCAGTAATACTGTTTGCTATAAATTAACCCACATCTTAAGCACTAAATTTGATACTGATTTGCCTTGTGCCTATGTTCAGATTTTAATAAGGTCACTTTGTTTTCTAGAGACTCCAAAAGCGTAGTCATCAGAATAGACAGTGATTTTGTTTTTATTTAATTCACCATATCATTAATAGGTCTAGGCCTACAGGCCCTAGTTTATGCTACTTGTTTTTCCCACTGTGCCTTGTTGTTCTAGTGACATTCTAGACTGAAGTACGTCTATATTAGGCTATCTTAAATTGAGACCCTTCATTGAAGTTTTCTTCCCCCATCAAATATTCCTCCAACGAAAGATCCTCCCACACAGTCCCCTCCCCTACACCCCCCCACCCAAGCCAAAAATATCCCCATGAAAACGTCTGTACACTTACCAATAACCATTATTGAATGTAAACACTGGTTAAAGTTTGTAACTTCCAGCCCCTCCCCCGGGGACTCTGGGGGAGTAAGTCATCCCCAAAGACATAGTTATTAAGGTTTTTGACTATGTTGAACAAAATTGCTATCTCAAATTTTGATTCGTTGATTTTGGGAAAAAATGAGCGTGGGAGGGGGCCTGTATAAGTCTAAAAAGAAAAAAAAAGGTAAAAAGAGGTAAAAAAAAGGTAAAAAAGGTTAAAAGGTAAAAAAAAGTAAAACTTGTAGGTTAAAGTATTCAAAATTTGGTTTGTTGACGCTGCTTATGAATCCAAAATCATCACTCTGAGGGTGTTATCACATCAAAGCCATCTTGTTTGTTTCTCCAAACAAAGCCTCAAAAGCATTATGGAATTTATTGAGCGGAAAAACTAGGAAAAGGGGCAAACGTGGCCAAGTTTTAGCTGTTGGGCGGACACAGCCCCCCTTCCCCCCGCGCCCGCCCTAGACTGCGCCACGAAGTCTGTTAAAAATCTCTCTCCTCAGGTCTAAGGCTCAATCTTTTAAGGGAAGCAGGATGCCCGCGCCGGAAGAAGAAGCTGGAAACGGAGTGGGCCGCCATGGGCTTTTCGCGGCCCTTGAAAATGCCCGTTGGTATCGACACCGGCTATTACAAAGTCGGAAACTTCGACAGTGATAGCCGGATGGTTTACACGATCATCGGCGGCGAAGTGACCCTTGCGCCGCGATTGCAGCGCCTCGCCGAACTGGACGGTTTGGGCGACATCCTGTCAAAGGCGGCCACCTGTCCGATTGCAAGGGCGAACAAGAACAAATAAACATTTATATACACGTGATGGCTGAATCATGATCAGGTGTCACCCCCTCCCCCATTTGTCTTAAAATATTTTTCAAGCACTGTTACTCCATCTGTTCACAAGGATTTGAAGTAGAGCTCTAACGTCTGTTCTTTAATCTCGACGTGTCATTTTGATTTTTCTTTTTTAAAGTGCTCAATCCCTTTATTTCCCTGAAAAAACGTTCATCTTTACTTAGGGGTTTGGGTCAGGGTGGTGCATTCATCCCGTTACCCCACGAGAATTATTAGCCCCACTTAGCCGCTAGTCAGATTTTACTGCCTGAGAAAACGGGCGTCTTCCACTTTATTCAAAAAGAACGTTTTCCAGCTGCGCAAACGGAACCTATTGCGGGCGCTTACAAAGCGCCGACCCCCTCTCTGGTCGTAAAAATATTAGTCCATAAGGGGCAAAAAGTCGAAGCGGGCGCGGGTTTGGTCATTCTTTCCTCGATGAAAATGGAAAATACTATTCGCGCCGAAGC
Organism: Alatinidae sp. Z8VKAUB7J3; assembly: GCA_010016025.2. Taxonomy (NCBI): domain Eukaryota; kingdom Metazoa; phylum Cnidaria; class Cubozoa; order Carybdeida; family Alatinidae; species Alatinidae sp. Z8VKAUB7J3. Next base: position 65,062,337 of record JAAAKM020721499.1, on the reverse strand, counting down.
AGAGGGCGTAGTCGCCGAAATTTACACGGCGGAAGGAGGACATGTAGAGGCGGGCGCTTTGCTGCTAAAATTGTTGTGATGAACTTATGCTACAAAATGCAAACAACATCTACGCCCAGAGCATGCAGCGTGTCGTAGGTAAACTCCAACTCGTGCTCTTTCGTCTCGCCCGCGTCAGCCACGACCACCGAGGCGTCGCACTGAGTGGCGAGCAGGGCTGCGTCCGATGAGGTCGTCACCGGAGGTGCATCGAAAATGATGACATCGAAAGCCAACCGTAGCTTTTGGACAAACTCTTCCATGCCCCGCGATCCCAGAATTTCGGATGGGTTAGCGACCGAGGATCCAGCAGGGATGATGTAGAGTCCCTCAATAGGCGTTGCCATCTGGTTCACATCCAAGGGAGCGCCAAAGAGCAGATCGACGAATTGGTGTTTATCTCAGCAATAAACTATAGTTTCCTCTGATTTGATCCTAGAATGGTCTCTTAAGCCTAAGTTGTATGAGCTTCACAGATAATTTGTTTTTTCATTTTTATCGTGAAGCATTTTTTATCGGTTATACAGCTGTTTGCTAGTCTCTAGTTGCTTTTCTTACCTTTAGATCCTACTAGGTCTTACTTTTAGTTTGGTCTATCATATGAGCTTGAACTCTCACAAAACCGTTGCTTTTATTTGTTTTATATGAGAAATGACTAGTTTTTTTCTCTGAATATGTATTATCTTTATGAGTATTTTTGGCAAAAAATACGAAATTCCACATTTTTGTAGACAGGAGCTTGAAATTTTTGCTGTAGGGTTCTCTCATACAACTTTAGTGCTTTCTTATTTCTATTTAATTTTATTTTTAGTCCAGTAGTTTTTATGTAAGTCATTTGATTTGATAAATTTGTTCTATCCAATTCTGATATTAATTAATTAATTAATTTTATTAATTTTATTTTTCACCAACACGATACATAAAGTAAATATGGTGGAGTAAGAATAAATAAAAAAAAAGAAGAGAAAAACAAATACACACAAATAGTCAACGAAAAAAACGGATAAGATGGCAGCCCGAGCAATGGCCTGAATGTGATCAGGGGTACTCCCACAACAGCCGCCCACGATATTTAACCATCCTTGACTGGCAAAATCCCTTAAGTCTTCGCCCATCCGCTCCGGCGTTTCATCGAATCCGCCAAAGGCATTCGGTAAACCGGCATTGGGGTAACAGCTGATATAAACAGGGACGATACCTGAAAGTTCTTCAATATAGGGACGCATTTGCTTGGCACCCAAAGCACAATTAATTCCAACACTCAGGATATTGGCATGAGATACTGAATTCCAAAACGCTTCGATCATCTGCCCTGAAAGGGTTCGTTATTATTTTTCATATAATTAGCTGGTCTTTGCTTTTTTTGTTTCAATATCCCCCATCCCCTCATTTCAAGTATGAGATTTCTAAAATAATTCCTAATGCAAATTTTAGTTAAAATACATATTTAGTAGTAGACGTTTTGCAAAGCATCATGCAATTAGGTGTCTTTTACACCAAATATGATTTAAAAGAGGGTAAAAAGGGGTTTACTTTCTTTTGGTCAATTAGCTGAGGCTAAAAAGCTTTATCTATGAATATTCATTTTTTTTTCTACTAAACTTTTGTAAAATCAAGTTCTGTTAAGTATTTTCGAACCGTTCTACGATATAGCGTAGTTCTTCCCTTTCTTTTCCTTTTTTTTTACCAATAAGGTATACAGTCTATACAGAAATAACATTTCGAGTAAAACATAGGATTGAACTTAAGAGATCAACAATTTTAATTTACTTATTTCTAAAAAATGCATTTTATTTTAATATTATTATTCATTACAAACCAAAACACATATATACAAAAATTAACTTCAAAATGAACCCTTAAAGATCTCCCTATAATATTTCAATGCACCACTAGCGGCGACGAAAAACGAAACAAAAATCACTGCTTCTGATGCAAAAAAGTGTTTTTCTTGATACAATCACCCCTAGGAAAAAAAAAACAAAAAAAACAAATAAACATGCATCGACGATGTTTCTTTGAAAAAAAAGCGAAATTCCACGTTTTGAAGATTTGAGCTTGAAACATCTATGGTAGGGTTCTCTGATATGATGTATCTAATAAAGGTATTTTCAATAAGATTGCATTTTTTATGGGGGTGTTTCCCCTTTTTTCAAAAATTAGGCAAATTTTCTTAGATTTTTGGTTTTGGGCGGGTAACAATAAACTGAAAGAATTTTATGTATTTAGAATAAACGTAAAAAGCCAATACTGTCGGTGTAGCATTACGAGGTCCTTCTAATATGAAATTTCATCTGATGAAATTCAAGACCCAATCACTCCTTTGTAAGTTAAAAATATCTCATTTTTTCAGAATTAACCCTCCCCCCAACTCACCAAAAGAGAGTGAATTTGTTTTGTTTATGTCAATCACGTATCTAGGACTTGTGTTTATTTTTCCCACTAAGTTTCATCCCGATCCCTCCCATCTAAGAATTTTCCAAGATTTTAGGTTTCCCCTCCAATATCACCTGATCCAGTCGGAATTTAAAGTTAGAGCTCTGAGACATGATATTCTTCTAAATATCAAATTTAACTCAATAACTATGACAAGACCCCCCAGTCCTTGGGGCAAAGGCTGCAAATTATGAAAGTTGTCGCTTGTTTACATACAGAGAGTGTTATTGGGAGAGGGGGCATGTTTGATCCTGTGTCTTCGTAATGAATATTAAGGCGAAACTTTCAAGAAATTTTTAGGGGGATGTTGAAACCCCGTTTGGGTACTTATTAATGTGAACAAAAGGGCTCTTCTGCAGGGAATCATGGTCTATAGTCAAGTTATTATTTTCGTTGAATTTCATTATTTTTGTCAAAATTGATCGAAGGGCAACCAGCCGCCCTCCCCTGCCTGTGAGCAACAGCTTTTAATTGAACCATTAATCATCTATCTATGATGGTGTGGTAGCCTGCTAATGTTTCAGTAGTACTAATGAGCACACGATTTATGAAACTTACTAAGGGGGCCGGGAGGGTGAGTATACGGGAGGTTTTTTTTTTGTAAACCTCTAGTGAAGGGTTCTGGAATATAACTATAACAATAGTACCCGTTTTGTACTTCAGAGCTTTTCCACTTGAGAAGCGGCACCAAAAGCCTTGTTTTCACTGCTATATTGCACTTAAGAACGGAAAAATTGATAACAAGGCACGTATATATTAGCAATAGCGAAGATACAAAATGCTGGATAACAAATATGGATAAAAGTATTGAGTGCGTTTTCGCATAATGTATATCACGATTGAATAGTAAATATTGGATTGTGATATCGACAAAAATGTCTTAAATTTCTTTCAAGTTACCTACCACTAGATGTATTGATGTAGGAAAGCCTGGATGAGGCGAGAATTCAAAATATGGAGAAGAGATCACAAAACAGGTTCTAAATACGAACAAAGTAGAACGATGCTTGATTTTCCTAACCCGTTCAGTTATGGTTTAAGAGCAAACAAATTCTTAGAAATTATGAAAACAGAAATAATTTTTTCGAATGTTATAGGGAATATCCTGTCGTCTATAGGAGCTCTAAGGTTGAAAATCATCCACAGCTTTTTTGAACCGGTCCTCCCTTACCATTCAGGACGCTAGCTCCTCCTCCATGTTTGGGTTTATAAAATAAGCTGGAAGGGGACTACTTTCTTCAGGGTCTTTTACATGTATTTCGAGCATGCAGTTCAGGGTTTTTTCCGAGACCGCTGTGAGAGTACCATCCACTCTCGCCATACTTCCCAGGGACGCTAGCTCCTCCTCCATGTTTGGGTTTATAAAATAAGCTGGAAGGGAACTATTTTCTTCCCCCAAAAAATAAATAATCCTCCCTGAAAAAAAATCCGGGATACGGCCCTGCTAAAAGCTCAATAAATTCCGGAAGTACATACCATCGCCTATTAAATACACTAAAGGTTTCAAAATTTGCAAATTTCGTATGAACAGCATTGCCATCTAATTTTTAGTTTCTTAAAGGAGACATAATCAACAAGCCGTCTACTGGCAGCTATCAAAAGTCCCAAAAACTTGGCGCTTTGCAAAGAAACGCTAAGAAAGAAATTGCGTTTCGGCATGCCAATAAGAAAACTGCTAATAAATGGTGGCTTGTTGGTGACAGGCAATATCACACGGCGCATCACCAATATCACATGGCGCATCACAATGACGGGGATCCTGGAATATACTAGGAGGGAAAAGGCTTTTTCAGACGCCTTCCTCGACACTGATCAAAATTTGCAGTATCCAAAATATTTTCAAACTATGCATTTTGGAATGTCGTGCCCCCCCCCCCCCCCAGTCCCCAGGGAAGTGTTGTAAATTATGCGATTTGCCCATTGTTTACATACAGGATTTGAAATTGGGAATGTTTGATCATTCAAGGTAAAGATGGAATGTTGAGGGGGAAGTTGAACTAAATCAAAAGACACTATGTGGACATAGTTATTAGGTTTTTCGACTATGGTGAATAAAATGGCTGTCTCAGAATTTTTATCCGGTGTAGTTTGGGAAAAATGAGCGTGGGAGGGGGCCTAGGTGCCCTCCAATTTTTCCGGTCACTTAAAATGGCACTAGAACTTTTAATTTTTGTTAGAAGGAGCCCTCTCGTGACATTCTAGGACCACTTAGTCGATATGATAATCCCTGAAAAAAAGAAGTAAAAAAAACAAATAAACTCGCATCCGTGATCTGTATTTTGGCAAAAAATGCGAAATTCCACATTTTTGTAGATAGGAGCTTGAAACTTCTACCTAGGCCCCCTCCGACGCTCAATTTTTTTCCCAAAGACAACCGATCACAATTTTGAGATAGACATTTTGTTCCACATAGTCGAAAATCATAATAACTATGTCTTTGGGGATGACTTACTCCCCCACAGTCTCTGGGAGAGGGGCTGCAAGTCACAAACTTTGACCAGTCTTTACATACAGTAATGGTTATTGGGGAGTGTACAGACGTTTTCAGGGTGATTTTTTTGTTTGGGGGTGGGGTTGGGGGGAGGGAGCCATTTGGGAGGATATTTCCTTAGAGGAATATGTCAGGGGGGAAGAGAAATTCAATGTAGTAACCAAAATTGTAAAAAATGGAATGTTGATGCCAATAGATACATCAAAAGAATCAATCTATCATGCTGATTTCAAATATATAAGTTTCATTAAGTTTGCTCTTACCCATTAAAGGCTACAAGCCTGAGAATATTTGCCTGATTTTTGAAAAAAAAGGAGGAAACGTCGCTTAAAAGTTATAAAATCTTAATGAAAATCATACCATCAGGTTCAGTGTATCAGAAAACCGTTTTGTAGAAGTTTCAAGCTTCTATCTGCAAAAATGTGGAATTTTCTATTGTTTGCCAGAAGAAAGATCACGGATGCGTGGCGCCATAACGACAACGCCGGACGGAAAATGGCGCCTGCCTGAACGCAGCAGTGCCTGCTTCCTGCTCGCGACCACCGGGGAAGACCACTGAACATCGATCTTCCCCTAGCCGCGATACGAAACAACCGCGCGTATTGATTTCCCTAGCGCTGCACGCGACCTGAGCCGTCGCCACCCATCAGGTTTTCGACTTCAGACACACTGACCCGATTGAAGTCGCCCTGGATCGTGTGCTTCAGGCAACTCGCTGCTACCGCAAATTCCAGCGACTGCTGGCGATCATCGTAAAGATTCAATCCGCCGATAAGCCCGCACCTTTGATTGGCAAGACTAAAATTGATGAAACTTATATATTTGAAATTAGCATAAAAATTTGATTTTTTTGATGTGTCCGTTGGTATCAAAATTCTATTTTTTAGAGTTTCGACTATTATTGAGCCAGGTTGCTCATTACTTACATTTCGTTGCCACGAACTGTTTGAAACTGGGTTTTTCTAGTCTTGATCCGACAAAATCTAGGTTTACATCGATTCGAATATTGGATCAAAATGTTATTTGAAACGATTTTGAAAACTGGATAACAACGGATGGAAACATGATAATTTGATTAATAGAGAATTTTATGGCGCGCCCACGAGGTAGACCGCGGTGGGAAGGATGATGGCGAGGGGCAACGAGGTCGCGGCGGCTTCCAAGCGGGTCGTCAGTGCGACGCCGGCCGAGATGACGGCGAACACCACGGTGCCGGTCAGCGGCCCCAGCAGCCATGCGCCCGCCTTCGCCGCCCTGTCTCCCGAACGCGCCGCGAAGAGCAGCGTGAAGAACAGGAACGCCAGCGGAGTGATCGACACCGCGAAGCTCGCGGCCTCCGCGGGGATGGCGAGAGCCACCAGGAGCGCATCCGGGATCGTGACCTCGAGCGGCACCCCGTGGCCGAAGGGACTATTTTCTTCAGGTTCTTTTACAAGCATTTCGAGCATGCAGTTCAGGTTTTTTTTCCGGGTCCGCTGTGAGAGTTCCATCTACTCTAGCCACACTTCTCAAGCGTGCCTGGTGATCATTCTTTAGAGTCTTTAGTAGCCTGTCACTAGCTTCATCTGACTCTATAATTTCACAGGAAGTCCTCCAAGGGGTTCCCTTTGTTCTCCTTATCTCCTTTTCCAGGAGTTTTAAATGTTCCGAATAAGCTTCCCAGTCTTCAGGATTATTCATTCGGATAGCAGTTCTTAGCCACCTTCCGGTCAGTTTTCCCGAAAGCCATAAACTACATAAAAATAGTTTATTATAAGTGAGATTATTTACAAAGCTGTGTGACAACATGGGACTGTTTACACCTTCTTTTGTGCTCTGTGAAGAACGTTGGCTACCTCATACCAAAGTGACTCAGAGGATAAATGAACCGTGTCAAGTTTGAGCTGGCAAAATATTGCTTAAACAAGCATAGAGTTCACAACCATAGGGATTCTTTTGACCCCTCAAAAAGAAAGGATAACAAAGTGGGGTCTAGCCGGAGGTTCTATAAATCCGAAAGAAAAAGAAGAGTTCATATTTGAAAGGAATCTTTTCTTCTGGCAAAAAATACGAAATTCCACATTTTTGTATACAGAGTTCTCTTATACGCTGAATGCGATGGTGTGATCGATGATCGTTAAGATTCTATGACTTTTGAAGGTGTTCCCCCCTATAGACTCGTAACTTTTGATTACAAAGACTAAATTTGATGAAACTTATATATTTAAAATCGGCATGAAAATCCAATTCTTATGATGTATATTTTAGCATCAAAATTCCATTTTTTAGAGTTTTGTTTACTATTGAGCCGGGTCGCCCCTTACTACAGTTCGTTACCACGACCTGTTTGATGTTAAATATCTTCAGACAAAAATACTCCTGCTGAAACAGGCTTTACAATGGACTAGCATTTCAAATGCTTTTTTAAGTTTCTCGCTTAGATATACTAAATCAGTACTAACAACTGCTAAGGGCCTTTCCAATCTTGATTCTCTTTTTGTATTATTTCAGGCCTAGGGACGTTATGTGAGAGTGAGCCGGGTAGAAAACCTTCTCTATTCTGCCTCCTTTCAAAAGTATAAATGCGTAAAACACTCGCTGGAAACGGCACGGAAACGGAAACGGCAATATTTTCAAAACAAGTAAACACGAGGTTTCATTATTGAACGTCTAAAAGTTCCTGCCTGCGCATCAACCCCGGCAACATCGGCGACGAGAAGCGCGTGGCCGAGGTGATCCGCGCGGCCCGCGACCACAACTGTTCGATCCGCATCGGCGTGAACGCAGGCTCGCTGGAAAAGCACCTGCTGGAAAAATACGGCGAGCCCTGCCCGGAGGCGATGGTGGAGAGCGGCCTCGACCACATCCGCATTCTGCAGGACCACGACTTCCACGAGTTCAAGATCTCGGTGAAGGCGTCGGACGTCTTCATGTCCGCCGCCGCCTACCAGCAGCTCGCAGACGCCACCGACGCGCCGATCCACCTCGGCCTTTTTCGTGAATTGACGCCACTTCACTAGTGGCCCATTTCAACGTTTATACCGTGTAAATTAGAAATTCTTGCGTAAATAAGCTGTAATGTCTCCACATTTTTCCAAAACAGTTGGAGGGAGAGAGTTTTGGAGGCATTCTAGGCTCACTTTTTGCCTGTAATAATATAGGTCGAAAATTTTGGCATGAATGGGCATGAAACAAGTTACATCATACCTATTTTTTCGCAAAAAATTCGACAATGAGACGTAGGTATGGTATATGGTTGCCTTGTCTTAACGCCGAACTAGGCTTATTTCATTATGCATAGTCAACAGAAATTCTGTATTTGGCCAATTACAATTTCTTTTAGTCGACCTTATTACATATCCCAAAAGGGTAAGGGATGTAGTTTTCTTCTATGATCTTCCTCTATGCTCATAAAATAAGACCTGACACCTAAAAATGACGAAAATATTTCAGTTTTTGAATAATAAATATATAGTGTACATTTGTGTCCATGTTCACAAAACTACAAAAGAAAAAGCAAAATTAAAGCCTTTCGCTTGGCCTTGTATACAATTTTAAATAAAAAAACAAACAAGTTTTTCAACTGAAAGTAAGGAGCGACATTAAAACTTAAAACGATAGGCCTGCTACTGACTCTTTTAAGGGTTTTCCAAACGGTTTTTTAAAGGATGAGTACATGAAATTATTGGCCGTAGCCTGTGTTGCCTTATCAACCAATGTTGTTTCTGGAGAGTTCTTGTTTCTCGTATAGAACACACGTTCATCTACCTGATAATCATCTAATTATCCAGAGTAGTGGCATATCATTAATAACTGATGGTGCCTTGAATCTTCCTTAAAAAAGAGAAATGCGAAGATTTAGCAACATTGTAGCTATTTTGCCAGATTTAATGACTGTTTGACGATTGCCATGCTTTGCACAGCTAATAAGATCATCGCAAAGCTCAAAAAGCGTTCAAACCAACTTTGTTGAAAATCAAACTCTACATGCGAAGTATTTGCTTAACGTGCGTTAATTTAGGATGTTTATACGCCAAAATTCTAGCCTTAAATTTGTAAATAAATAGTTCAGATGTCCTTAACTACCTACTTTGACAGAATTGAAACATCATTTGTGAAACATTTGCTTAGTATATTTTAATCTCGGATAGTTGCACTGCAGTTTTAATTATGCTTTATTCCTTTATTAATCCCCAGTAATCGTGGGTCGAAATAAGTAGTTATCTGTATAAGTGATGGCGAGGTAAGTTCATTAATGGTATCTATAGTACTTTCTTCGTTTCTGGACACTATAAACGGAATAGCGCCTTCATTGGCCAAAATCATGCTTATACCTTTGCCACTTCCTTTTGAACCTCCGGTAACTATAATGACCTTGTCTTTTAAGTTTAAATTCATGTAGCTTATTTTTTTCGATCTAAAACATCAACTGGAAATGCAATTGGTTTGCCAGTTGATTTGTCTATAGGCATTTGAGCATTGGTGTCTTGTAAATGTCCGGTCAATACTGAGGCCAGTTCTTTTGCTTTTTTTGGTTGTAGTTCTACAAGGTTGTCTATCTAAAATTTGTCAACAATGCGAAAAAGTAACAAGAGGCTAGTTTTAAATCAAGGAAACGTAATCTTTTACTAATTGTTAATAAAAGTATTGTCTATTCAATGTAAACACGGCATAAATAATAGCTCCTGTGCGCGGTCAAGGCGGGTAGCACAACAGAGAACTCCCGAAGTTGTCAAATCACTCAATTATACTTCATTTGAACTGAATTTTGACGTATTCTAAGATGGTATTCTAAAATATTTCTAAGAGCTGCTTTTTCTGGACTTAAGAAAATTCTTCTCCATGTAATCAAAAAAAAAAAAAAAAAAAACGCCCAGCTCGTGCGAGACGTCGAAGGGTGCAGCGCTTACGCCCACGTGGCCCCCAGCATGACGCAGTTGAGTCCGCTCCCGATCCCGAGCAGGGCGAGGCCGTGCAGGACGCGGATCATGTAAGCGTCTCGTGGGCGCTCGACCGTCTCCGTGGCAGTGTGCACCCTGAGCGCGTCGCTGAACCGACCCGTGGAGACGAGCACCAGCATCTGCGTCTCCCACAGCTGCAGCTTCACATCGTCGGGCAGGTCGTCGGTGACCCCGAGCCGTGCGCCGAAGTCGTCCGGGATGCGTGTGAGGTTGGCCTGGAGGGGTATCTTTTAATTTGTAATTTTAAAATAATGGATCACCATTTAAACACAGATTAGTTTAGTATTGATCACAGGTGGCGTAACAGGTTCTTTTCAGTATATTCATTATCTCTGTTCTGTTGCCTTAAATGAAGTTTAAGGCATCTTAAACTTCAATTGATTGAATGATTGCTTAAATGAAGTGTTGTTGCTCCTTACTCCTAATCTAACTATTTTATTTCAGTTTTGATTGGTTATCCCCATGTACACCCTCAACTGGTCATAATGTTACCAATTTAAAAACAATCGCACCAGGCTCTGTGAACGCAGTTTTCTAAAATAGAATTTTAATAGTTATAAAAACTCCTTCCCTGAATTCTTGAGCAAATAAATATTCCTGATCAGGAATAAAACTTGTCTTTCTGGCCATAAAATTTTAAAATATTCCCTATCAGTAATTATTTATATAAAGTATCTATTTTTTTAAATAATATTCCCAATCGGTAATAATAATTGAATCAGCGATGAAGATATCCACTCAATCACTTGGAAACCTGATCCGGACCACAAGGAAATCGTTGGGGTTAACTCAAAAGGATTTATCTATGACTTCTGGAACAGGACTGCGATTCATCATTGATCTCGAAAAAGTTTGCGAACTCACGGCGTTTCAGGGTCCAGTGGGGGAAAGTGATATCAAAAAAGACTGGCGTTATACGGCGACGTTCTAGCAAATGCCCCAGCCTCTCCGTAGGTGTCTGGCAAAAGTGTCCTGATCAGCTGCGATCCACCCGACCGTGAATCCACGGCTCGTCAGGCATCAAATAGGGGGGAAATATCAGCCATATCGAGTGCATCCATACGGTCTGTGGCGGCAATCAGTTCACCGAGCGTGTTGGTTTCGTCAGAAAGCGCAATCTGGAAACGACTATGACAATTGGGCAAGGTGCGTGAGCGAACTAGCTGGCAGAAGCCGAACTGGAGCAGGAACTGAGCATCGCTGTCCCGGCCGCGCCGGCACAGCCGGCTGCCGAGGAATTCCGGCCGCAAAGCCGCCTCTTTGCCCAGACCGAGCAGCCAAAAGCGCCAATCCAGAGCCGTGCAACACCGCAGCCGGCACCACAACAGCCGGCGGCCCAACAGCCAGCAGCACCGCGACCGGCGCCTCAGCCGATAGCGCAACAGCCGGCACCGCAGCCGGCCGCTCCGCAACCGGCTCCTCAGCAGGCACCGCCGGTGGCTGTGCAGCCTCAGCCGGAAGCGTCTCCAAAAATCCCGATGCCGGACAATGCCGTGGTCACCACCTATGCCGACATCACCGACCGGGTGGCGTCGGCAAAGGCGCTCAGCCGGGCCAACGAGACCCTGGAGCAGCGCGTCGCAACCCGCACGGCGGAACTCGTCCGGGTCAATGAGGAACTGGCCCAGGCGCGCGCCATCGCCGAGGAGGCCAATCTGGGCAAGACCCGGTTTCTGGCGGCTGCCGGGCACGATATCCTGCAACCGCTCAATGCGGCGCGCCTCTATTCTTCCTCGCTGGTCGAACGCCTCGGCGAATCGGAAAATCGCGGGCTGGTCAGAAATATCAGGCACTGCGGGCGACACGCTGCTCCACAACGACCGGTGCCGCGCCTCCCGCACGAACGCCTTCTCGACCTCATCGACGGGCGGTGCCGTCTCGCGCTCCGCTTTGCCCGACCACAGGACGTGTCCGCCGGTCGTCGCGAACACGAGGTCGCCCGAGTCCCCGAACCACACGAGCTCGTAGTCGTTCTCCTCACGCCGTGCGGCGCGTACGGACGCGTGCATTCCGGTCGCGAACGCCACGGCGAGATCCGGTGAGGACGCGAAGACCCGAAGACGCGGGTTGCGGACGGGGCGCGCGACCGGCCGCACCCACCCTCCCCCGTGCGTCCTGCGATCTCGATCTCTTCCGCTGTCCGCCTGCGTGCAGTGTTCGCCTGTCTCGGCGTCACGTTCGTCTCCGTCCTCGTCACCGCAGGATGTTCGGCGACGCGGGATCCACGCATTCCCCTGGCCATCGCCGTCGAGGTCGACTACGGCGTGGAGGAACGACCGGCTTTCCGCTCGATGGAAATGGTCCCGCTCGGCTCGACTCCCGCGGATGCCCTGGCGCAGGCGCTGCCCGTGGTGCAGCGCCGAGTGTGCTGCACGAAGGACGACGTGTGGAGCGTCTCGGGCGTCCCGACACGACACCGAGCACTGGCTGGCGCTCCCTAAGCGGGAATGAGCACCAGCACCAGCACGGCCGGGATCCAGGCCAGGCCCGTGGTCACCAGGCCCGCGCCGAGGGTCACCCAGTGGCGGCCTCGGAAGCGCCACAGGGGCGGGCTGCTCGCCCGGACGCTGGTCCACACCATCGCGGACGCGACCAGCAGGAAGCTCGCCACCAGGAAGGCCGTCGCGTACCAGCCCACGTCCCACCCGCGCTCGACGAAGCAGTGGGGGCAGTCGTCCTGGGCGGCGATGAGGCCGAACAGGGCGACGGTGAACAGGACGACGGTCACAAACGTAAACTTTTCCTGCAAGCCTGCTTCTTTGGCACAATCTTGTAAATATTGCACGGTGCCGCGGTCTTCATCTGTGTCCTGACAACAGGCAAAATGTATGTTTTCAGTGCCATGATAATGCGCGATTTTTTGCAACTGGACTATCAGTTTTTCCTGCAAGGAGTTGAACTGATCGGCCCCTTTGCTAATTTGGTGCTGGTTAACTTTGTCCTCAAGCCAAAGCCATTGCCAGAACCCCGACTCATAGAGACTAGTTGGCGTGTCGGCATTGTTTTCATAAAGCTTTACAGGGCTTTCGCCATGCATTGACCGCGTTGTGCATCATACGGCGGGCGTGGCTTCGGCGGGATCAACGATCGATTGTTCGGGATCCGATGTTTGCAGCGACCGAATGAAATTGATCAGATGCCAAACGTCCTGTTGTTCAAATTGTCCGTCGACAAAAGTCGCTGCCGGCATGGGAGTTCCGTCGATTCCTTGCATGATACGGCGATACAGATCTTGGGACGATGATCCGCCACGAAAAATGCCTTCTTGAAAATTTCGTGGAATTGCGTTGACCGGGGGCAGAGCGCCGCGCGCCATCAACGGAATCAGCGCCTCTTTGTCATCCGGTTTCAACATCGTAACGCCCGTAGCAGACAGTGTCGGAATGGCCAGGTCCACGTTCTCGCCCGGCGCACTTGCGACCACGATATCCCGAAACTCGACGTCGTAGCCGTCGCGTTTTGCCCGAAATCGCTCGAGGCTCCAGAGCCGGGTTTCGAGGCTTCCAACGGATACAAACAGCTTGTTTTCTGTCTCTAAGAGAGTAACGTTGTTTAACGAGAGGAATAGCGTGAAAGGATTTACGGTCACTTCGCGAACGCCAAGCCGACAGTCCGTCCCGGCTGCGGCCGAGTTCTCGAGCCAATGCTTGATCGCGCGGGGCGCGAGCTTGGCACAAAATACCAGCCCCAGTGACACTTTCTGGGGAACAATTTATGACAGCTAAGGGTTTTTCAACCTTCAAAATAAATCTATGAACTAAAAAATTGAAAATTGTATTCATTTGAACAGAGGTAACTTGCCATATCATTGTTAGATTGCGGTGCTCCCTAGTAATTTTCAGCCTCCAATGCTGAGTGACTGACAAACGACACCCTCTAGCAGGTTTTATCACACATATGAAATTTTCTGGTGTTTTTCTACAAAAATATTGGTTCACACTAAAATCGATTGTTCAAACTTAATGAAAAAATACCCATATGGCGTAACTCGAAGAAGGATCCATACGAATCTTACCGTCCCAATCTAGCGACATGAAACGAAAAGTATGATCTACCTCGCTATCTACAACCGTAAGATTTAACTGGTAACGATCGGCGATACGCCCCCAATAGTTTACGCCTGCGCCGCCAAGCGGGTCGACGCCCATTTCCAAATTAGCGGATCGGATGACTTCCATATCGATTACTTGTCCAAGATCGGCCGTATAGGCGTCTAAATAATCGTACCGATGAGTCGTAGACGCTTTCAGCGCTCGTTGTAAAGACATACGTTTGACTTGCCGTAAACCGCACTTATGCGGACAGTTTTGCAGCCCTTGGGGATCCCACCCGGCGGATGGTTTTTGAGGGGCTGGTGGCCGCCCCTCGTGCGGTTGGCGATCTGGCCCAAGACCTGCCGGTCAGCCGCTCCGCCGTGTCACAGCATTTAAAGATCCTGTCTGATGCCGGCCTGGTGCGGGCAGAGAAACAGGGAAGACGCAATATTTATCAGGTGGAGCCTGCCAAACTGGCCGAGCTTCGCAGCTATTTTGAGGACCTCTGGACCCAGGCCCTGAGCGGCTTTGCCCAGGCGGCGGAAAAGGAGTTTCACAATGCTCGATCCACGCCGTCAAAGAATTTAAAACGACCTTTCAGTGGTTTACCAATACCTATAAAGGTGAAACCTACTCAGAGGATCGCATTCATATTAACGCCGGTTTGGGTGGGAAAATAGTCGCGCAAAAGTATCGCTATACCTACGCCTACGGCTGGGACGAAGGCCGCTACCATCCCAAAACGGAATTGATTGACAAACTGGAAATCAAAGGCGAACGAGCGGAGCGTATCTATTTATACAATTGGGTGCAGAATTACGAGACGGGCGACGCCTACCTCGTCGTCGGCGTGAAAGCGGACAAAAAATCAAAAGTCAAATACCTCATTGATTGAATAGCTAACTCAACCTGACTAGGTCACTTTACAAAATTTATAATGCTGTAATATGCAGGTGTATCTAACAGGGCAAAAACATTTAATTTTGATTCTAATTTCCCTCCAGTTCTACTGTGAAAGATAGCGCTTTCTTAAAAGCTGTTATATCATATGTCTAAGACCATACAACTTTTATAAATATGTGTAAATCAATTTTCTTCCCAGGATATAATCCTGAGGGCAAACCGATTTTTCTTGCCGACATTTGGCCATTGAGGTCTGAAATCCATGAAGTTGAACGAAAACATGTGATTCCTGCAACTCCCTCCCCCCAATGACGCTGGATTCGGTCAGCATTTAAAATAAGAGATCTGAGTTACGAAATCCTTCTAAATATGAAGTTTCATTAAGATCCAATCATTCCTTCGTAAGTTAAAAATACGTCATTTTTTCTAATTTTTCAGAATTAACCCTCCCCCTCCCCACAACTCCCCCAAATAGAGCGGATTCGTTCCGATTATTTCAATCACGTATCTAGGACTTCTGCTTATTTTTCCCACCAAGTTCCATCCCGATCCATCCACTCTAAGCGTTTTCCAAGATTTAAGGCTCCCCCCCTCAACCCCCCCCCCAACCCTATCGTGGCGTCATCGCGCCCAACCTGACACCCTTCAACGACGATCTCAGCATCGCGTCGGATCTCTACGTCGCCCACGGCAAGGCGCTGTTGGACGGGCCCTGCGTCGCGCTGGCGCCGTTCGGCACGACCGGCGAGGCGCTCTCGGTCGCGTCCGACGAACGCATTGCCGCGATCAAGGCGCTGATCGATGCCGGCGTCGACCCGCAGCGTCTGGTGCCGGGAACCGGACTAACCAACCTGCCGGAGACCGTACAGCTGTCGCAGGCATGTCTGGACATGGGCTGCGCCGCCGTCATGACGCTGCCCCATCGCCGTCGCGGTACCCCAGCGACACCTTCCTGCCTTCCAGAATGGCCTGCCGCAGCATGGCCGCATCGACCTTGTCCTCTGATGCCGGGCTGACAGGCCGCACGCTCATCGCGGCCGCAGCAATGTGGCGACGCAAGGGCCTGGGCGTGATGGCCTCTATCTTGGCGATCAGGTTTTCCGCAGCCCTGGCGAGTTCCGGCTCGGCGCGGGTGGAAACCCACAAGGCGCCCAGAACCGCCGCATCGATTTCCTCGGCTGTCAGCATCAGGGGCGGCATGTCGAAGCCCTCTTCCAGAACATAGCCGACACAAACCAATTCAAGAAGTCATAGTAGAAATGACTGACGGTGGCGTTGACTTTTCGTTTGAGTGTATCGGCAACGTTAATGTGATGCGACAAGCGCTTGAATGTTGTCATAAAGGTTGGGGTGAATCTGTAATCATTGGGGTCGCAGGCGCTGGTCAGGAAATCTCTACCAGGCCCTTCCAATTAGTGACGGGTAGGGTATGGCGAGGAACTGCATTCGGCGGCGTTAAAGGCCGCTCACAACTTCCTGGTATCGTGGAGCAATATCTTTCCGGGGAATTTGGATTACAAGAATTCATAACCCATACCATGTCTCAAAGACCATTTTACTTTTTTATCGCTATCGGCTAGCGATTCTTTGGCGAATTTATTTGCGACAAGCCACGCTAACAGCAACAATGCGATATTGCGAATACTGAAGAATTCCGGGTTTAACCAGGCGGTTTGATGGCCGTGCATCCAGGCTTCGAACAATTCCAGCTTGCCGGCTAATAAAAAGACGCCAAACAGCAAGGCGACGAAAAGAATCATGTGCCGAACGGAGAACATCAATGCTTTGTAGGGTTTTATCCATTGCGAATTGACGATATCTACCGCCGCAACAATCGCGATCGGCCCCTGGGAAAGCGCAACGCCGCGTTCAGTCTGCGCTGGGGCGGCCAGCCCGTCGTGTCCGGCGAGCTGGGCAGCGCCGAGGGCCAGCTCGTCTCCGAGCGCGGCACCTTCGACGGCACCCTGTCCCTGAGCAGCACCGGCGAGGGGATCCTCGGCCGCCTCGTCTACTCCAGCGCCGACGCCCGCCACTGCTACACCCTGTCCCTCAAGGCGCAGCAGGCCTACTCCATCGCCGTCCCCGGCGTCCTGGCCCGCGTGGCCAACTGGCACTTCGAGGAGCTGGAGGACGTGGGCAACGGCCGCAAGCTGCCCGAGCTCGGGCTCCCGCCATGGCTTGCGATTTGAATCGAATCGCGAAACCACGGCTTACGATTCAGTGGAAGTTGGCCTGGGCTATTTGAAACAAGAAGAGGGCACCAATCGGATTTCTTCGGGCAACCCCAACCGGCTTACCCAAGAGTTCACCACGGTCGACACGGTTCAAATCAATGCTACCTTTAACAAGCAAACGAACCGGGTACACTGGGTTTATGGCATCGACAGCCAATTCGACGAAATTGGTTCCAGCAGTCGGACTCAAGACCTGACGACCGAGATTTTCAGCCCGAGAGATGGCAAGTTTCCCGACGATGCCGCCTACAATTGTACAATAGACATCTTGTTCAAAACAACCAAAATCTCAAATCATTTTTCCTATGGGGGGTGACATACCCCCCCACTACAACATTGGATATTGGATATTTATTGCAACAAACGCAATAAAACACACTGTGTGCGTGCTGATTCTCTGTAGGGTGCATCATTAATGTCTAAGGAACACTTGAAAGTGTTGAGTTGAAAGTTTCATCTGATGTTGAAGAGCTATCAGAGGGCAACCAGTCCCCTTGCCCTTTTTAGATGCTCCCTTCCCTCATCACTGACCAAAACTTTGGAAATTCAATTTTGTCCAAAACCTTCTATAACTGTATGCTTTCACTTCTGATTGGAACGCTTTTTAGCTTGCTTCTGATTCAAAGTTTTTTTTAAATAACTCTAGACACTGGTCAATCACAAATTTTATGCTTGAAAGCTGAACAATCAACTCGAAAAATACGGAATACATAGCCTAGCGGTCGTGCGTTAGTTTAATTTTATGGACACCTGTTACTATAATGTGACATGGACACAAGACACATTTCGAGGTTCAACAACATTGGAAGGGGTATAAAAGGCAAAATGCGTCAAACATTTTGCTCGACACTTGCTTCTATAACTGTATGCTTTCACAACAGACCGACCGACAGACCGACAGACAGACAGACAGAATTTGCGATTGCTTTATGTCAATTGGTTAATACCAAGTGCCATAAAAATAGATAACTTAGAATATATGACCAAGTTATTTTAAACACTGTCAAACACTGGCAGGACAATGAGAGCACAATTTATTTAGTTTTCAGACTGTGGTATCTTTCCTTTGTTTGTTAATAAAAAAAAATGTTTTCAAGACAAATCTTTGTCAAAGAAATGCAAAAAGTTATTATTGAAACCTATGACGAGTAGAAACAAAGGGAACAGGACTGAAAATGAACAATCACATAAGAATAGAAGGATAAGTCTGCGAACCAAGATTAGAATATTGGGAGCTACAGTGATGAAAGTTATCAAGTATGGTTCTGAAGCCTGGGTGCTCCCAAAGACGGAGGATGATTTGCTAGATATTTTCTAGAGGAATTTCTACGGATCGTTTTGGGTACCCAACTGTGACTAACCTTATCTCAAACAGTAAGCTGTATCGAAAACGCGGTTCAATCCCGCTTTCTAAGGCTATAATGAGAGAAAGGTTGAGGTGGTTAAGACATGTTCTGCGGATGACATTTTGCCAAAGATCGTCATTGTCCGCCAGCCATCTACTATCCATTGACTAAATATAATTTTTAAATTTAGTCCCACGTCTTTTTTATTGAAGATGCATTAAGAAATGGTGGAAAATCGTTGAAAAAGGATAATTCTTCTATTTTTAAAGCAGGCCTAGACTCCTCTTTCCGAAAGCATCTATTTTAAGCATCTATAGTCCAGGATAAATGATTCGATAAATTGGAGATTTGACTCAACAGCAAAAATCCATATCAGCAAAAAAAGAGGACTTGTATCCTTTCTGAGAAGAACCTTTTCCCATTTTAACCTTTTAACCTTTTAAGATATTTTTTTAACCCTCCGAAAAAGCGGGTGCATTCGCAATATTGACGGAGCCTGGCAGCACACTCACGCTGTCCTCGCCCGGCCGGTCGTTTAACGTCAGCCTGTCGATGCGCGGAGCACGGTCTGCGGGCCACCGACCGTTCCATAACTTATGCATGACGTCGACAGAAGGTGTTCTTTCAAGCCTGTCTGTAAACATCCCATACCAGGTTGGTGTACGTTCCTGTTTCTGCGCCCACAAAAACGCATAGTTGCCGATCAAATCACCCTTCAAAGTGCTTAAAACGTCCTCAAACCCTTTCTCATACACATCCGCCTTCTCGCGGCTGTTCAATTCCCCCACTCCTAATGTGCAAATATATAATAACTCCATAACGGTGAGTTTGGGGTAGTTTTGGAAGAGTGAAAAGATGTTCAAAAAGTCAAAATGCATCTATTAACAATAGTTTCATGACCTAAAACAATTGTTCAGGTAATACCAACATTGACCCATAGTTTGATTTTGAAGGCTAATCGTGTTTTAAAAAGTTATATTTTTTTACTAGTTTAAGCTTACTCTCCATTAATATTGCGAAAACTAGTTTATTTTATATTCATGAGTAGGTGAGCCGCAGGACATAATGGACAAATTTTTATTTGTGATAGAGCCACCATATGTATGCTCAATTGCTGGCAAAATATTTCTAAGTCAGTGTTTGAACAAAATTTTGTGTATGGCAAATCTCTTGCCATTCAAGTTCGTGATACCTCCTAAAAAATAAATAAAAAATAAGCAATTTGAAATTGGCTGATGACTGGCAAAGCAAGAAAATGCAAAATAAAAATTCAGAAGTCTCATTCGTCTAGAGACGGGGCCGGCAGTCAAACTATGGACGTTTACGCTGTACTCAAATTTATGTATAAAATTTTACGCATTTCCTTTTCCAATGTTTTTGTTCTTACTGGAAATCTTCATCAAATTTCAAGACCGGCGTATAAACAGAAAACGAAAAGAACAAGCGGCTTTACACACATCCTGGAAAGACGGCGTTCTGACTTTCAAGGACTCTCCCTTGAGAGAAGTGCTTCAAAAAATAGAAAACACCTACGGCGTAACATTTAAGATAGTCAATGAAGAGGATTACGAACGGGAAATTAACTTTCCATTGCCCATCAACGAATTGGAAACAGCGATCTCAATACTTGATAAGACCATGGTTGGCGTCCAAATACGGCAAGAAGGAAATATCTACATAATAGAATGAGAAATTAAAAACTGGGACGCCCTGCGACAGGCGGCGTCTCGCAGCAGGTGAACGCGATCACCGCGCTGATCGACGGCTCCAACGTCTATGGCTCCAGCGCCGAAGAGACCCATGCGCTGCGGGCCGGAACCGGCGGGTTGCTGCGCGCGGGCGACAAGGGCGCCCTGCCGCTTGATGAGAGCGGGCGGTTCTATCTGGCGGGCGATGAGCGCGCGAATGAAAATATCGCGCTGACCTCGATGCATACGCTGTGGATGAAGGAGCATAACCGCACCGCAGCCGCGCTCGCGCAGGCCCATCCGGACTGGAGCGACGACCGGTTGTTCGAGGCCGCCCGCGCCCGCAAACAAATTAAAGAAATATTAGCCTAACCTCTTTAAAAGATTAGTTTTTAAAAACTCACCAAACTCGTCCTCCATTGCCATAATAACTTCAACATGATCTAACGAATCCAAACCAAGGTCATTCATAAAATGTGATTCAAGTGTTAGCTATAAAGAGAATTTCAAACTAGCTTTGAATATCATACAAAGAGTCTAAAGGCCTACTTAAATGAACACACACAAAAAATCAGAAAGATCAATTCTTCCTACAGATGGCCCTGCTTGTAAGAATGAGAATTATCCTGAATTATTCAGCCAATGAACCAAAAGTACACTATTGTGAAAAATAATCAGTTGAAACAGAGTTTCCCATAGGTAGGCTCAGCAATATAATACGTTAAAATATGGAAAAATCGCTTAAAACCTGAAAAAGATAGTATGGGTTCAGTCAAAATGGCCCCCAGATGTGAATGAAAATGTAAAAACAAGATTTTCAAATTCGATACAGTTTTAAGTGTCCAAATACGAAATTCAAAAATTTGATGTTTCAGAAAAGGAGTGTCTTTTCTAGTATACCGTAAGATTTTTTGCGTATCAGAAAACAAACTTCATAGAAAGACGAAAATATTATCGTCTAGGTTTATTTGACCGAAGAGAACTGTCTGAGTAGCCATCAACAGTCACTGTCTGAACCTTTTCAGGTTCATTTCTACCCTCACTGTTCTCTTCTCACCAAAACTCTACACAGCCTGCTTCTTTATTTTTCTTGCTTTTGTTGCTTCAAATTTTCTTTTCCACCCCTCCTTTGCCTTCCTTGTAGCAAAGGCAGCTTCAATCTTGGCATTCACAATTGTATCAGCGATTACTTTTGTTCTGCTTTCCTTTGTTCCTTGAAGCATTTTCTTTTCTTGATGGTGCTGGGATGTGGTTGTACTTGTTCATGTACGACTATCCTATTTCAAACGAAATGGCGAGTCGCGCTCAAGGTCTCGCCAGAAAAGTGCCGCGACGACGCCGGCACGATGGCCCGCTTCAAACTAGAAGCGCAAGCAGGAATGCGGCTGCAGCACCCGAACATCGTCCGCACGTATGCGATGAAGCAAGCGGAAGACATCTACGGCCCCATTGACTATGTCGTCATGGAGTTGGTTCGAGGCGTCACGTTGTTCGAGCTGATGATCATGAAGAAGAAGCTGGACATCGGGGCCGCTTGTGACATCGTGATGCAGGCTGCTGCCGGGCTCGAATACGCTCACTCACAAGGGCTCATTCACCGTATTTTCCCAAAATGTATCTGATAGAAATTTTTAGATAGCCATTTGTTCAAAAAATAGTCCAAAGATCATTGTTAAGAGTGATGTAGGCACAAAATATTTTTTTAGTTTTATTTTTTAGGTCAGGGCACTTCGTGTAGAAGAAGTTGTCGTAGAAACTTTGGCAAGGGATGATCTGAATGGACATCGCCACTTGGATTGTCCTTTGTAATAGTCAAAAGAGACTGGAGGGTAGCCCCACCCCCAAGCTCATCATTTCCCCAAATACATCCAGTAATTTTGTCTTTGGGGATGATAGCCTCCCCCTCCCCACCCTGTAGGTATTCGTCCTTGCTTTTAGCACACCACGCAACCTTTGATCCCTTTTTCAACAATCGCCCATTTTTTGGTGTACTGGACGTGTCTGATGATGTCAACATTTTATCCGGAATAGTTGAATATCGGTACTCTGGGCTTGCTTTTCCATTGTTTTCTATTGAAGATATCCCAAATGGCACAAAAAGAGCTGGAAATCATAACAAGTGTAATTAAAGATATATTTACTTCATAATTGGCAATTATTACCACTTGGCTTACACACCATACCTTGACGTCCACTAGGCTAGCTCATTGAACCCCTCACTGGCCTCCACCAAAGGGATAAATAAAAAAAAACACACACCATATTCGGCAAAATTTTGCTGCCAGACTATGCTGTTAATCTAGCTAGAGCCGTGATTTCCAAACATGTTTTGGCAATATTTTGGTGAGTCATAGTCAAGACGTGCCTATGAAAGTACTATCAACCCTTCGGCTGACAGTACTTTAGAGCCTTAATTTTAAAATAAAAAAATATGTTTCATGTGAACGACGTGATGTTCATATGCGGTTAAAGGGTAAAAAATGTCTGGTAGTATTGCAACGATGGTATACATTGTATAAAAGGTTTTATATTCAGACGGAAGACTTATCGAATGTTTGTTTGGGCATTCCACACCAGCCAGGATTCACGTTGCAAGACTTCACACTCTAGCCGCTATTTGTAATTCGGAATCTCTGCAATCTAGGATGCAAACTACGTGCACGCTAGACTTGGCTGTTCGTGATTGATGAAACGTACTGCTTTATCAAAAACTTAGCGTTAAAACCCGGCAAAATCTGGTAAACAGTGTGGACCTCAAAAGGCAGATTTTTTATGTTGAAAAATGTTAAAAAATCGCGTTTTAGCAATCAGCACTTACATAGCTTACCGTAATGAAGGTTCAAATACTCAAAATTTATAGCTAGTTTACCATGTGTAGTTTGAACATTTAAAAGAAATAGATTGTCTTCTACATGTAATCTAATAATTTCCCTATCTAGCTTAGAGGATGACATCATGTTTGCCTGCAATATGTAGTGCGGGTCTCAATGAATACTTTATTTATAAGTTGATTTATTAACAACAGATTCTATTTTGTTTTTATTTTTACGGATTTTTCTTTTAAGATTTCCTTCTGTCAATATGTTTCTGAATTCGAAACTTCTACTTAGTTTTTGTGTCTAAAAAAATCTAATATTTGTGTAAGAGTTTTATTGTTTTAAAACAGAAAGGCAACTAGGACAGATAGTCTACACTTATTTTTCATTAAGTATCAGTGAGATCTGACAACTCATTTTTATAATAGTCCGAGTGAAATCCATAAGAATGGGTTGTGGTCCTCCTCTCTTTTTGGGTGGGATTGTGTCTAGTCATCAGAAAATACAAGTAAGTCACCAACTTTTACTTTCACCTTTCTCGGTTGGGATCCTACGTCCCCTTTTGGTAGAAGTGCTGATGATAAGAATTTAAGGACTCTCTTACCGTGCTCACCTTTTCTTGCTCCCCTGAGGAGAAGGGGTATCGACTCGAATGGCATAACAATACCTTCTAAAAATGACGAGACGGGAATCTAAAAAAAAATAGGTTTTACTTTCTTCATCTTAGTTGATTTTTACAATTATTGGCAAAACTGTCGCCAAATTTGATTTAATATTAATAATTTCTATATTAACGAAAACACGCTGGTCAATTATCCAACCAATTATTATTATCCAATCAATTATGATCAATTATGACCATAAATAATGGTCAATATTTAGGAAAATATTGACTACATTTGATTGTGCTACCCAGATCAATTGAGTAACTTAAGGTTCTTAAAGAAGACTAAAATAATTTCTCAGACTCTATATACGGCCCTGACTAATTCCTTTCCCATCTTTTCAGGACAAAGTTCAGGACTTTTTGCTATCCCTGTCTTCGCAGGCAGATCCAAGTTTGCAACAGCTAAGTTTCAGATTGGACTTCAATGATTTTTATCATCGAAAGAATGACCGTCTTAGCATGTCAGTCACTTTTCAAGCTCGGAGACAAGTTGGAAGTAAACTGCCATGAAGATCTTGATTCTTGTTCTCTGAAAGCTTTGTTTTGTGTTTCTATATCTTATTCAGTATTAATTTCAGTTGAAATTTGCTCATCGTCAATCAGCAGGTTTCAGATTAGGCCCCTTTCATATACGTAATAATTTCTGTTCGTTTTAAATTTTAATGTAGGCTCCTTACTTTCAGTTAAGAAAAAACTCATTGTTCTATTTAATTTCTGAACGTTTTTGAATTAATGCCTGTTTTGATTTTGGCTCACCGCACATGAATAAATAAATTCGAAATTTTCGTATTAATTTTTTTTTTCGCTAAATGGCTTTCTCGTACCTTTCACCGGACGATTTTGATAAAAACGGACTGATAGAGGAGGTCTAGTTGCACTCCAATTTTTGGTTACTTAAAACGACAACTAGAACTTTTAAATTTTTGTAGGAGAACCCACAAAATAGGCTGGTTCTTGTCTGTTAAACAGAAAATCCTCAAGAAGTACCCGCAAACAAAATAAGTTTGGCAGCAAAACTAGAAACAAATTTAACATAGTTGACAAATTCTGACCAACATGCAAATTACTTTTTTCATACACCAAAAGTGATGCCAAATAGAATCCATACAAGAGTTGGAGAGGTCACACTTTGATAGCGCCATTTCACTGCCAATGTCAGGCTCTAGCTGCCAAAAAATAGTACAAATTAAATAGCAACATTTATCTTTTATATTTAAGATATTTGCATTATTTACATCAGTGAAGCCCGATGTCGTTGTACTTGGTGGCGGCTTATCGAATATAAGGCGCTTATATAATTCGGTGCCGAAACGCCTCCCGCATTATGTTTTCTCGGATAGAATCGACACTAAGCTACTAACAGCAAATCACGGTGATTCCAGTGGTGTACGTGGCGCAGCCTATCTATGGCCGCCTTAGCCGGTACAGCCGAAAGTTTCGCGTGTTGGTGAAGACAAAAATGAATTTTCGCGATTGAGTTTGTGAACAAGAGATTGATGTTGAGGCTAAAACTATGTTAATGTGACATCGAAATTAGTAAAACACATGCGTAGGCTAACGGCGGTCAAGCGGACTTTGGCACCGTTCAGCAACTGCTAGCAAACGCCAGAGAATCCGGCGCCCTCCCGGCTACGCCGTTTGGCGGCGGTTACGCCGGCGCACCTGGTGGTGCGATGGACCCTGGTCTCGACGGCATACCCGGACGTGTCAATATAAATCTGCCGCAGCTTGAATCAGTTGATTTGATCAATGCGCTGTCGCAGCTGCAGGCGAATATGCCAGCTGAGCCAATTAATATCAGCGAAGTACCGCCGGTTGTTGACTTGCGCGGATTGGTGCTGGCGCAGACAGCAGACGCGGGCGCCCAGAAAAATTTCTCGAAGAGATGGACAGGGTTGCCGGCGCGCAACAACCGCAGGGCGCAGCTCAAACTGGCAATGCCACCGCCGATCAGCACAACCTTCACCAAAGCCCTCCAAGGATTATTGAATCAAGAATAACGCAAAGCACGCCAAAGTGCAGCAGGAGTCGGCGTTTTTCCGGTTAAGAGGATACCTACCCTAAAAAGCTTTCCGCTAACCTTAACGGCTAACAAATTGGAGAGCAGCAAAATCGTCAGAGCAATGGCGAGCTCACCAAAACCGATGGTTTGGCCCGCATACCTGGAAACGATCAAGAAAGGACAGAGGATTAGTTGGGTCTGACCCAACTAATCCTCTTGATGATGCAAGATTTCCTGGGTGGTGGAAAACATACGGTGGCGGAAAACCGCGGTGGTGTTAAAACACCCATACCATCTTTTTAGCGACAAGTTTTGAATTCAAATACATTTCAAATTTGAAGCGCAATATTTTTTTATGAAGTTGCGAAAAAGAGGAAAGGTCATTTGTGTAATATTTTGCCAAATAATGATTCTTCATTCATTTGCGAAAGATCTACCAGCTTTAATTGTTGACAGCTCTCATGACGGTTTTGCTTCGTGAGAGACATTGTGCTCGAACGCCGCCCTTGGCCGATGGCTTGGCCGGCCGGTGGAATGCCGTCGCTATCTCCACCTCCTTGCCCTTGATGTCCGGTTTGACGAAAACCATTTCCGGTTGGTTCGGATCCCGCGGCTTGAAAAGGAAATTGCTGCGGTGAAGAACCGACCCGGCGGAAAAATCCTTGGGCGGTGCGACCGGCACGACAGAGGTCACCCGGCCGCGCTTTTCGGCGCGGTTGATCCGATCCTCATCGGGCAGCGGGTTCTTCGGGCCGAGTTTGGCGCGAAATGCCACCGTCTCGCCATTCGGCAGCTTGATGCCGGCCCCCTCTATCAGCATTTATAGTACTTTTTAAAGAGAAGATGGATAAACCAGCACCTCAAAAAGTATTCAAAATTTTAGTATTTTGCTAAGAAAACTATCGCTAATTTTCTTCTCAATTTGGTTCTTATTGAAAAAATATTGGTTATTTTCATGTTGTATTTTTGTTTGCATAATCTGTAAGTCTTTTTTTCACTTAAGTAAAAAAAATTTAAGTAAAGTTAGTAAAGTTTAGGTAATTGGCAATTTTCTTATTTTTGTAATGTTGTATTTTTTTTCGTGTCTTTGTTTGCATTTGCTTTTCCTTTGTTTACTCCTCCATCAATTTTTCCTTAATATCCCCAATTGTTATTTTTATGGAGTTAATCCATTCGGCACATGAAAAAAGAATTAGTTATGAGGGAAATGATATTTTGGGGGCTTTCAGGGTTGGCAAAATTTTCAGTATCTCCATAAGAGGTTATGGATTTGGTTAGTATAAATAGTTATTTGAAAATGATGAAGAACTTGTATTCTGTTTTCTTGGAGATGCATAAGCTTCTTCAAGGTTTTTGACTCAATGCACTCTTGGTTGCGGGAACCCTCAAGGGTGCAGATCTAGCAGCATTGCCGACGCTATAAAGTAAATATTACAAGAGAGGTACACTTTTTTACAAGACAGGTACAGTTGATCACAAGAGAGGTACAGTTCTTCACAAGAGAGGTACAGTTTGTAACAGCCGATTCAAGAAAATACGGTCTAAGTGCCATAGTCTCTTAAATAAGAAACTCGATGTGGAAGAACTGTACTACAGCTAACCCAAGACAAACCAGACATTTATCCTACAGGTAGAGGGTACATCATGGTCCCACAAAACTGGAAATAAATGCGAGCCAATTCATTACGTCACTGTGAAATAACTGAACTACAGTGAAAAAAAGAACTGAAAAATCCCTCTAACTGTCAATGTACTCCAGAACCACTGTGAAAATGCATGACCTTTTTTGTCCCAATAACTAATAGTGCGTTCGAGCATGTCTTATCCGACTTGCCGGCTTAACACCAACTTCCTCACATTTAATCTGTTAAAAAAAAATATCAACGAATGGTTATCCGACGACTTATTAGCTGAAATGCTATCGACAACTAGACGAATAACAAAATTAGTCCAAGGTTGCAACTTCTAGTGATTTATGACTATTTCTAATTATTTTCTCCATTGCCTAAAATATATCATGAATTCAGAAAATAAAGCAATATACTATTGAAAAAATTACTGTGGTATGTTCACTTTATTGATAAGTCAATTATATGAACTATGATACATTTACCACATTCCTAGCCATCACCAGATAATCAGGAAATAAGTACCTGCACTATACACACCATTGGTTAGCATGCAAAAAAATGTTTTAAAACAACCTTTTTTTAATTTATTAACATGTTTCCTTTAGAAGTGGCTAACTCCTGAATTTTCACAGAGGCTAATACTGATGAATAAAAAAAAGTAGTACCCATTTTAGACAACTAAACAGAACTTTAAATCTATTTCAAAGTGCTTTTCAGCAGAATCATCAAAGGAGTAAGATAACCTTTAGTATCGAGAACAGGGCGAACAACGCTACGAATGCCCAAACAATCACGATCAAGCTGCAATACGTTTGAACCCAAATAAATCCGGCTCGGGTCATTTCTTCACTGGGAAGATCGCCAAAGATTCCTGTGGCAATCCCGCCCCACAATCCACACAGACCATGAACGGGCCAAGCTCCAACCGGATCGTCAATTTTTACTTTTTCCAATGCAATAATTCCGAGCACTACCAAGATGCCGCCGACTGCACCGATTACGATTGCTTCGTTATTGGAAACTCGATCACAATTCGCGGTGATGGAAACCAGACCAAACTTATTTTCTGGAAAACAAACATTTTCAAAATTAGATCTCAGTAACAGATGAATCCAAAAATAGATAACCACTACAAGCGCTCATGTGAGTGAAGAAACATTCCTACATGATTGTCGAGTACCAAGGAAAACAGCGAAAAACTTGTGTTGTTTTTGTAAATACTAAAGATAGTAAAAGAAATGAATTAAAAACATCTCTGGTTTTAAACCCCAAAATAGCTCCATCAGCCACTATAGTCCCTAATTAGTGCTACACTGGGTCCAGTTTTACGTTTTTCAAAATGTGCATTTGAGTATAGCAAATATGGGTACCTTCAACCACGGTGATCCACTCCTAAAAAAAAAAATATCATAAAATGAATAGCAACGAAATTCATCTTTGAATTATGCACAAGATTTGTCTAGTTACAGATGAGACCGAGTGAAACAGAGAGCAGAAATTACTAAGTGAACAAAGATTATTCATCGTGTAGTGGATTACCCATGTTATTTGCCACTTAATAAAATTAAAAAAAAGTTTTGAATTAAATTAAAAAGCAACGCCAAAACTTAAGCCGAACAAAAATTATTTCTTTTTCAAACAGTTTGGGGTAACGAACTGTAGTAAGGAGCGACCCGGCTCAAGATGGATGGGATGGGATGAGATGTAGTGGACTCAGCTGCCGCCCTGAGCGCGGGGGGTACCCGGCTTGCGGATGTAGTAGCCGTCGGCCCAGACGATGTCCTGGTCGTAGTCCGTGGCGTTGAAGCTGTCACGCTCGATCGCGCCGGAGAGATCGCCTTCGTTGAACTCGCCGTCGCGGCCGGAGGATGCGATCGCGAAGATCGAACCGGCGCCCTGGAGGTCAGCAGCGGTCGGGGTGGCCCCACCGCGGAGACGCATCACGTAGGCGTTGCCCCAACCGTCGTTCTCGGGGATCTCCTGGATGTAGTTGACCTTGGTAAGGCAAGGTTGGTTTTAATGGTGTATTCATTGTTAAATGATAAATGATGAAACCTTCACTTTTAATATCAAACGTCAGCTTTTTACGCAACAGTGCTTTCCATCAAATATGGATAGAAACAATGAAATTAAAGCAAGACAAAATTTTGTATATACATACTATCATACTATGACCAAGAAATATATTTGTCAAACTCTGTCTGGTGTCCGTGATCAAGTGAGGGTCAAAACAGTCCACGCTTGCAACATAGGTTTATACTATCACAACAAATAACGGTTTTAATTTTAGCTTAACTCGTGGATACGAAATTGGCAACCGAGGGGCTGGTCGATGTCATTCCTCAGGCGGGGACATTCGTTTCAAGGTTCTCTATGGACGAAATCCGCGAAGGTGCATTTTTGCGGGAGGCGCTGGAACTCGCGGCCATTGAACTGGTAGCAAAAGATATTACCGACGAGCAATTGGTATTACTACGGCGCAACATCCGATTGCAGGAGGCGATGGTAGAAGACGAGGATTATGACGGGTTTTACCAGCTTGATACGGAACTACACAATCTGATCCAGTCATTTACCGGATTCAAGCGCCTCAGCAAATTTGCGGAATCCTCCTGGATTCATTCGAACTTGACGGTGCTTCAGAGCACTGTTGATCAACAGGCTGAAGAAATCCAGTCGTTGCAGTCATGCGTGAAAAAGGAACATGAAAGAAACACGGCTTTATCAACGGCTGCACGGAAGTTACATCAACGGCACCGCAGCCTGCAACAAAAGTACACCAAGGTGCGAGATCAAAAGAAGGCACTTATTCAACATGTACATGGGTATGTACGTCAGGTACAACAAGCAGAAGTTGAACAACAGCAATTGCAGGAATTGAACACATGTCTGAAATTACAGGCGCATGAACAGTTCTTGTCGCATGCTAATCGCTTCCAGGTGATGCCGAAGAACGGCGGGCGGAAGTCGCGGCCGCGCTTCATCTCGCCCAGCACCGGCTCGATGCGGGTCCACGGCACGATGAAGCCGATGCCCGAGTTGCGCCCGTGCTGGGTCGAGGACCAGATCGTCGTGATGCCGAGCAGGCGCCCGCGTAGGTCCACGGCCGCCCCACCGGCGTTGGCGTCGGTGATGCCCGCATCCGTCTGCCACTGGGTCGCCCAGGGCTTGTCGCTGGTCTCGATGTGCTGCTTCGAGAGCAGGCC
Source organism: Alatinidae sp. Z8VKAUB7J3 (assembly GCA_010016025.2). Classification (NCBI taxonomy): domain Eukaryota; kingdom Metazoa; phylum Cnidaria; class Cubozoa; order Carybdeida; family Alatinidae; species Alatinidae sp. Z8VKAUB7J3. The sequence goes on along the minus strand of JAAAKM020721499.1, from coordinate 65,031,904 downwards.
CACCGTGAGGAGCCGATCGTCCGGCCGCTTCGCGCCGAACCCTATTTTAAGACGTTGAAGCATAAAATATCGGCCTAATAACCAATCAAAAGGCTGGCAAGTTGTTTCTTGTTTTTGAAAACATAACTGTCGATATTTTCTGCAGCCTAATTCCTTTTCTAGGTTTCTAGTAAGAATTTTATTCCAAGTTCTTTAGTACAACATATACCTAATTTTCTATTATTTCTGAAAATAAGTACGAATCCCTAGACTATTCAAAGTTCTTTAGTACAACATATACCTAATTTCTACAATTTCTGAAAATAAGTATGAATCCCTAGACTTTATCCTACATTCACGTCGTATGTGACTACAATATGCACTATATGCTAAAAGCAGATACACCTATTGATGAGTTCAACGAAACACTCGATGCCAAGTTCAATGATAAAGTTTATGATACCATCGGAGGTATCATTATGGCGGAATTTGGTCACCTACCTGGACGCGGTGAACAAATTTCAATTGAAGGATTCCAGTTTATTGTTGTAAATGCTGACGCAAGGCACATAAAACTCCTGGAATGTATTGACCAACGCATGGAACAAACGGAGCATGTTCGTGTATGACTGGAAAAATTCTGATAATTGATAACGACAAAGAACTCACCACACAACTCAAAGGATAACCGACAGCTTCCTCGGCGAGGAGTTCGAGGAGACCATCGGCACATCCCAGTACCGCTGGATCGTCGACCCCATCGACGGAACGAAGTCCTTCGTACACGGAGTTCCGCTGTACGCCAACCTGATCGCGCTACAGGAAGAGGAAGAGATCGTCTTCGGGGTCATCAACATCCCCAACGCCGACATCCTCATGCACGCCGAACGCGGCAAGGGCTGCTGGAAGAACGGCACTCGGGTGCACGTCTCGGACCGCACAGAACTCGACGGCGCCTACGTCATGGCGACGTGGCTCGAGGACTGGCACCCCGATGTCAATGGTGCCTAATTGAAAAAAAAAACAAAGAAAAAAAACAGCTCTTCTGTGTTTATTTCGTCGACGAATATATTGATAATTATTTATTTAAGATATGAATAACTGGTAGTAACTAACTACACTAACCCGCACCCTCACCAATCTGTAATATGAAGAGAAAATAGTGTTTAGAAAAATCATCTGCAAAACATGACGATTGAAAGAAAACTACAGTGCTTAGTTGAACCTCGCGCTAAATTGAATCAAGTAATAGTTTGGTGGCGTAACTTCTCAGGGGGGCTACTCCACAGAATTGGCCTGCACCTTAAAACCTGGAGGCCGAATGGAATTATGCCTGCCGAGCCGGGGCTTCTACCCGATTCCACTACGGGGATGACATGGATTACGATGAGTTAGACGCGTATGCCTGGTATGAGGGAAACAGCGGGGAGACGACACATCCGGTGGGTACGAAGCTACCGAACGCATGGGGCTTTTATGGCATGCACGGGAATGTCCATGAATGGTGTTTTGATAAGTACGGTGGGCTTCCTGGAGGGCATGTGGTCGACCCGGAAGGACCCGATCCTTTACTCCGGGATGAGAGCTTGCATGTCATAAAAGGAGGGAGTTGGGGGGACGCGGCCAGTAAATCCTCAGGAGTTATGTTCAAATGAGTCGTGATATTTTTAGCATGGTGCTAATCAATTCCACATTTAAGCTAATTTCAAGGGGAATTGATTGAATATACTATAAAATAAATACATATTAATTTAAGAGCCACTTTCAGGGAAGTAAATCCCAATAACTGGACAAAGTAAATGCATATTTACCCTACATTTTACTGTTAAAATTTACATTGACTGTTTCCTCAAATTATAGTTTTATTTACGAATATTGACCATGTTCGAATTGACACAAAATCACGTTTGTTTAACATAAATAAAATACAAATAGAAAAAAAACAGTAGGTCTATAACATCAGAGAAGCCTGAACACCTAATTCTCCTATATAATGCTATTAGATCATTTTCCAGATCCTAAGAAAATAAAGGATTTGGATATTCTATTTTTGATTTGTCCAATCCTCCAAAATTCATATTTTAAGAATGATGTTAGGAAAGACGATTGGCTTCTATTTTGCCTCTTTGGTATTTTTAGTAATTCTTATTTATTTAAGGATGGACATACCAGAGGATTTTAGCCCTCCCCTTCGAAAAATGGCTAGATCTAAAGCTTTTTAATGGGTTCTCAGATCTCTAAAAGAACTCGATAGCAAATTTTCAGGAAAACAATCTAAATTAAAAAAAAATGTTCAGGAATAATTTCATAAGCAGAGATACAGGTGAATTTGATTGAATTCAATTTATGATAATTCACTGAGGTCAAATAAAGTAAATTTCATTTCACCTAAGAGCTTTGACCTCAATCCACCTGATATTTTAGATAAATCTAATGAACCGGCACCGAAAAGGTCAAAGAGATTTGCTTTCGCTGTTGCATTGAAAAAAATAAGAGCTATAAACTATATGTAATTAGTTTATTGGTTATAAAGTTTGTTGTTTTTATTGATGTCTTTTAGTTTTAACTAGATATGACATTCTTCCCTGAATCTCCTGGATGTTTACAATAGACCCCTTTCAAGATTTTCTAGTTCAGGTGGATCCCTTTAGCCAAGTTTCTGTCGTATTCCCAAGACTAGCAAACAAATCTGAAGGCTAGAACTAACTGTGGAATTTTTTTTAGCTGCTGACCACGAACTTATAGACCTTGAAAAAGAAAATGAGAATAGATTGGTTAATTGATTCGTTGATTTTGCTGTGGGTAGATGTCAAAAAAGTGAAGCTAGCCAGCAAAATATTCAGCAGGCTTTAAGTTCTTCTACTGATAGAAAAAGAAAAATGAATGAACAAATGCAATCTATGTGTTTCTTTGCTGGTGCGAACTCAATTTTTTATGGTGATAAGTTATTAACAACTGAGAACCCAGAAGCTGACGCTGACATGAACTTGCTTAAAAAGCTGGGCATGAAACCTGAGACGCGTGAAGACTACTCAGATGAAGCATATGAAGCATCCTTGAATTCAGCAATTGCTGACAAGGCAACTTCTGAGTTGTTTTACGAAGCAAAATAAATGGCGTTTGAATTTATAGATCATGCGCTTGATGCAAGGGCGCAAGATGCATTATTGCGTCAGCGCACCTGCATAGAAAAACACAACTCATATCTTTATTTTTAATCGCCAACTTGTCTTCTGGTGATAGAGTCATTGGGTAGTTGCTATTGCCCAGCCATGAATTGACTTTTTTGCTGTTCTAATAAGTTTAACGATAGATGCACGTACATAATCTTCTCCATCTGGTGTCTCATATAACTCCACCCATTGCATGGTATTACTCGAGTTTCTTTGCCCATGTTCAAAAGAGACTGCAAAAGCTTCTTGCTCTTTAACACGACTCGCGTTTGATAGATCAAACACATCCATGAGTTTGGCCTCGATGTCTAATGACAACCTGTCACCCTGTACATCCTGGTTGTCTATGCAGTCCGACCTCCTTTGAACAACTTAGTGTGAACTTAGGGACCTTAGCTGTCGGTCTGGGTTGTTTCCCTCTCGGACGCGGATCTTATCACCCGCGCCCTCACTGCTGCAGATATGTTACTGGCATTCGGAGTTTGTCAGGGGTTGGTACCCGGTGAAGGGCCCTAGCCCTATCAGTGCTCTACCTCCAGAACACTAACTGCAACGCTGTACCTAAATACATTTCGGGGAGTACGAGCTATCTCCGAGTTTGATAGGCCTTTCACCCCTACCCTCAGGTCATCCGAACACTTTTCAGTCTGATCTTGAATGGCTTGTAGTTCTGAGATTAACCAGCGCAACATGCCTTGTACCACAAGTGCAAGGCGGGCAACTTTTGCCGCAGCGAAACTCGTTCCCGGCGGGAAAGGTTCCGAATGATAGTCCGTGCCGTCTGCGCAGACAGATGGGAATGGTCCAGCTCTGCTGGCTCTGCTGGACTTGTCTAGCACCTCTCCTTCTGGCGTGGTCGCGCCGACACTGATTGTATGTGGCGATTGTGCGAGAACGCTTAGCGTAGCTTCATCAGGACCGGAGTTGCCTGCTGCTACTACGAACGCTCGGCCCGCGGGCAAGTTCGACATCGTCTTCAACAATGAATATGTGTTCAAGTTGATTTTGTTCTTTGGTGACTTTCATACAACAGCCTAAAACATTCGCCAGCTTGTTTGGGAGCGCGTATTTTTGCGATAGACCCAAGATACGATTAAAGTCTCACTGGCCAAAGTGATGGCTTCATCTTCGGTTTTCAAAGTAAAAGTGACATTCTCTTTTGTGGTAAGCTCGTGTAATACCCTTCCTTCCCATTGATTTTTCCAACAAGCAATGGGCCTTCTCTCAGTAGACATAAACATACAGGCATTGAGGGGTTGGTCACCATGCCGCTCCCCCTTCTATCCGAGTGGCAACATCTTGTTTGACTATGCCGATGCGGAAGGCATGACGTTGTTTGGCACTTCTGCAAAGTATATCGATGCGCTTGCCAAGGCAGAATTAAAGCCGCGTGCGACGCATCGCCTGGCTACTGTTCGCGCCATGACCTCGACCGGCTCACCACTTGCACCGGAAAGCTTCGATTACGTTTATCGCGACATCAAGGAAGACATCCATCTGGCGTCCATTTCGGGCGGTACGGATATCCTCGGCTGCTTTGTCCTTGCCTCACCAGTCCTTCCGGTAAAACGCGGCGTCATTCAGGAGCGTGCCGAGATGCGGCTGACCACAGGGAGAAACAGAGCGGCAGCACCCACATTCTGCAGGAAGCTGGATATGACGCCCACTGTTCCCGATACGATCGGAAGAACTCGCGACTCGGTCTTGCCACCGCGTTTCAGAATGGTTGCCGCAACTGTGTTCATGATGCCGGTCTTGTCGAGACCGGCCCCGACGATCATCACCGCGATGATGGAGATGACGGCGTTGGACGCGAATCCGTTGAAGAGGTCGTTGACATCGGCCAGTTGCTCCAGCCCCGGCACGTAGCTGAGGATCCCAATGAGCACCAGCACCGTGTATGATAAATTTATTTGTTAATAAGTAGCTTTTGCTTTGAGTTTAGCTTTCTGTTGGCTATGTTCAGTCATTTCCATGTGTTTATTTCGGATGTGATAAATTAATAAAATGTGGTTTTATCGTAATCACAATCTTGCCTAGTTGTGGATACTGTTTTGCTTTATAGATGTTTTTCATTGATGTTAGAAAATTGTCTTAGCTATTAAAAACATCCCTTAAAAGGAAAGAACTGCTCGTTTATTGGCACCACAACAAACATATACTTGAGTGAGATCTGAGCCAACACATACTTCGATCATTGTTTTTTATATGAAACTTTTGGAGGTGTTGCAATGCATGCTAAATTTCACAATGAATTTTTATTCAGAGTTCACCTGTTGTTAGAAGTTTCCTCCTCTTTACCTAAAAAATTAGTAGTGCCTTAATGGTTTGGCCTCACAATTGGATTTGTATTTCAGTCAGGGGCATCCGGTAGTTTTAGGGCAACATCGCAGTATTTCTGAATTAATTTCCAGCAATAAACTACGCTGGAAACGGACCCTGGCGATTGAATTGAGTTATGGGCTGGAAGGTTATAACGTACATTGTGATTTGGTACTGTTGTTAACCGAAGAATCAATGAACGAGGAAGCCAACCGTGACGACTATAAAGAGGGGGCGATAAGCCTCCAGAGTCGATGCGATTCCCGCTCCTGACACTCCAGCCGCCACCAACACCAAGGGCAACCAGCAACACGCAGACGCCATAACCGCCGATACGACCGTGCCGACTTTGGCGACGAACTCGCCACGATTCGCCGCCGGTTTGGTTGAGGGTTTGACGGGGTGCAAGTCCGAGCTAATGGCAGCCAATTCTGCTTGTGCAACCTTGATTCCTTTAGCCACGCTGCCCAGGCAGCACGAACCCGACGGGTTCTCCACTTCGCAGTGGCAACCCAGATCGGCGGGTTCACCGGCGGCGATGCGGCCGCAGCCGGCAAGCCCCATGACCTCGGCCGGGATCCGGGTAATGGCCAGCGGCCAATCGCCGATCGGCCGGTCGAGCTGGGCGATGCGTACGGCCTGGCAGAAAACCTCCAGCCCATCCAGATCGCCATAGCCGTAAAACGGATCCCGCGTATTGTCGCTGGAGATGGACACGCGGACCCCGCGCGCCTTCAACTCATGCAGCAGCGTCACGCCGCGAAAACGCGGTGTCCGGCCGGCATGGCGGTCCTGCAGGAACATGTTGCACATGGGCAGGCTGACACTTACCTACAAAAATGTGGATTTTTTTTGCCAGAAGAAAGACCGCAGGATTTGTGCATTATTTTATTTTTCCCCAGGAGCGATTGTATTGACCCAGAAGTCCATGAATATCAAGAGAGGGTCGATTTGAAAGGAAATCTAAAGTTCTAGTACTCATTCTAAGAGACCAAAAAGATTGGAGGACAGCTAACTCTCCTCCCACGCCCTTTTTTCCCGAAGATACTCGATCAAAATTTTGAGATGGCCGCTTGATCCAGCATAGTTGAAAAGTCAAATAAATATGTATTTGGAAATTACATATGAACACCCGCAGCCATGGCCAAGGTGGTAGGGGCTACTGCACCTATTTTGATTGAGGAGGGAAGTGCGATCTATTCCAACCCTTTACCCCATGTGCTGATACTGACGGCAATAGTGGTCAGTATTTCCACCACTGCTGTGGCATTGGCGCTGATAGTCAGAATAAAAAGAGCTTATCACACCGTTGAAGAAGATGTTATTCAACGGTGGGATGTGAAAAAGCGTCGCAGTGAAAAACGGAGTAAATCCGGTCATGAGTAGCGCACAGTTACCCATATTACAGATTGTTGTGCCCCTGCTTGCAGCGCCGCTGTGCCTGTTGATTAAACTAAATATTCAATTCTAACGATTTTCAGCTTTTAAAATTCCAATCTTTTCGTTGATAATCATTACAAGCAATTTTTGTTGAATAACCCCCTATATCTTGGAGAATTTGATGTCAGCTGGGTCATTGACTCCCTTATTCGTGCGGCAATGTTTCTTCTTGCTGCTGAAAAGGGTTTAAATTGATGTGCATCATTAAGACCTTCTGTGACGTGTATTCTAGCTTTCAAATCTGTCTGAAGATCTCTCTTCTGTAATTTAAGGAACTGGTACCCCGAGATAGAAAAATCTCTGTTTAAAAAGAAAACAGTTAAGGAAAAGTTGCTTTTTAGGCCCATATATTCTTTATTTACCATGTGATGGTTTCCTCTAGCTTACTCATTCTTTGGATTTTGGGGGCTTATAAACTAAGAAAGTTGAAAGGAATCTGAATTTATGGGCTGTAGTATAAAAAAAACTTCTGTGTGAGATTCAATTTTTATTTATTTTTTTACATTTCAAATTCAGCGTATTTACCTCAGCTCCAGAGGGAGAGGAAAGCTCAGATCATGCACACACGTAAGGAGGTGAAGCCCCTCTCCCTCCCCCAAAACTTTGATATTTTACCTATTTCTTTTTTCAGTTTTATTGCATCATTGGCGCCAAGCTCGACCTCTTTTCGTTTAAAGAAGAAGCACCAGCCATGCCGTTTTTTCATCCGAATGGAATGGCCGTTTGGGACAGCCTCGTGGAATTTTGGCGCGTCACCCATTTGAAACAAGGGTACCAAATCATCAAAACGCCTCAAATGTTGACAAAAGAGCTTTGGATCACATCTGGTCACTGGGAACACTACCGCGAAAACATGTTCACTTCGCAAATTTCGGAAGACCGAGAGTTTGCCATCAAACCGATGAATTGCCCTGGCTGTATGCTTTATTACAAAACCCATTCCCACAGCTAAAAAGAACTGAAAATAAAACTAGCATAACAGAAGATTAAATGTATTAGTAAGAAAAAACAAATATATAATTTGCAGTCAGTCTAAAGCAACGAACTGCCTATATTTATGTTAGATGTAAACAGGATATTCACAGTATAAGCATCTATAATAAATTAATGTTAAATATAACAGCAAAAGCATAGAAGAATAAAAATCATCGTGGAAGAAAGAACATCAAAGTCAAAAAAGTTATTTAAAGTAATTGCATTTTTTAAATGTCAGGGCAATTTTGATCAGCTCTAATCGAATTATTTTTGGCATCGACCTGGGAGGGTTATCAGCAAGGTTGACCCGCATTGCCGCCAAGATCTCTAAGGGAAATCCGAGGTAGGAGCGTGTACAGGGCTTTTTCTGTACCAGGTTGCACAGGCATACAGGCCAATGCTCAACACCGAACCGATGGCCGCCAGAAACATATCGACCTGTGCGTCCCAAATGTCGCCTTGCGTCCCCAGGTACAAAGCGCCCGCCTCGCTGCCACTTTCACCGGCAAAAATTACCGCAGCTGCCCATTCCATCAATTCATAAATTGCTGACGTGGAGACGACCAGATTAAAAGCGACGAACCATGCTGTGGCATTGGAGAAGTGGACCAACCTTGTTAATACTACATGGATTTAGTAATATTCTCGAGCCATAGCAACTAATCTAGCGTAGTTGTAATGAACAATGCTTAGTGGGACCGAATTACTCAGGTGATTGCCTTATAAATGGGTTAACAGACGCAAAATTCTATAACTAATTCATCGCAGAATATCCATTTTTATTTACTGCAAATCTTTTGCATAATAGTCGTTAATCTTACAAGTTTTCTAATTTGGAAGTATGAAAACTGCCCAGGAAATATAATCTGGGCTGCTCTAAAAAAAAAACAAAAAAAATAAATAAAAAAACCTTAGGCAAAACAGTTGAAGTAGAGGAAGATAAATTAGACGCAGTCACTGGATTAAGCGGAAGTGGCCCGGCATATATTTTTACCATCATGGAAGCTCTATCGGACGCTGGAGTAAAAATGGGCCTCTCTAGAGAAGTCGCAAATAAATTAACTTTTCAAACAGTTTTGGGAGCGGCGCAACTTGCTTTAGAAGGCGGTAAACATCCCGGCCAATTAAAAGATATGGTTACATCGCCGGGAGGAACTACAATTCATGGCATCCATGCTCTTGAAGCGGGAGGAATAAGAGACGCATTGATCGGGGCGGTTGAAGCGGCAACACACATAACCCGTGGGACCTGGAAACAGTACCGGGCGGTAGTAGCGGCGGTGCGGCGGCCTGCATTTCGGCTCGTTTGGTGCCATTGTCATTGGGAAGCGACACTGGCGGATCGGTGCGGCAGCCAGCAGCCTTGTGTGGTGTCACCGGACTGAAGCCCACCTACGGCCGCATCAGCCGATACGGGTTGATTGCTTTCGCCAGCAGCCTCGACCAAATTGGGATTTTAGGACACGACGCCCGCGATGTGGCGATATTGCTGAATCAATGTGCCGGATTCGATGAAAGAGACTCGACAAGTTCGCCCGCTGAGAAATCAAAAGGCTATAATATTCTAGGTTGCCCTTGGTATTTTTTTACTTCATTAAATGCTTAAAAAATAAACACGAACAATTAATCCATAGAAAATGCCAGCCAAATTACAAGAAATAGTTAGAAATAAAGCATATTACGTAATTTCACTACTTTAGATAAAGGAAGAGATGATTATTTTGTTTGTATCTTTCAAGCTTGTGGAAAAGATAATGAAATGAACATTGCTCTTCTCTCCATTCAACACCACCTCTAAGGATGCCCTTTAGCCTTGAATACCTTGGTTACAATTTATTAGCCTTCAAACAAAATCTATTGGTTTCTCCATTTAAACACTATTCAACAGTTGATCTTCAGTCAATTGATCTGAATTATCTGTGCCATCAGAGACAAACATTGTAGGATAGTTTTGGCCACACATACTTCTGAAAAATTTGTTGATCAAATTAGAATTTAACCTCTCAAATTATGATTTGGTTTTTCTTTTAAAAAGACTTGCATATCATTTGGAGATCTATGCTCTATTGATCCTCCAGTTATACACTATTTAGCAGTTGGTCTTCAAATGATTGATCTGAATTGTCTGTGCCATCAGAGGCAAACGTCGTAGGATTATTTTTGCCACACGATCTTATCTCCGGCGGCAACGGCGCGGAAGTCATCGACGGCGGCACCGGCAATGACACGGTGCTTGGTGGCGCGAGTGACGATCGCCTCTTGGGTGGCGCCGGCGACGACGTTCTGAGCGGCGAGGTCGGAGACGACTTCCTCGCCGGCGGCGCTGGATCCGATACCCTGCGTGGTGGGACCGGCCGCGACACCTTCAGCGGAACCGCCTCCGAGTTGAATGGTGATGTCCTGGAAGATGTCGCCAATGGTGATGTCATCGAGGTAGTCGGAGAAAACTTCGGGAGCGGGGATGTCACGGTTCAGCCCGCAGAAAAGAAATACGTTTCTCAACTAAAGTATCTTTCAAGTAGTAATTGTCATTTCTCAAAATGGTTCTCAAAGCAACTCCAAATAGAAGATGGCATAATTTGGGAAAACAATTCAAAAATCAAATTGATATTGGACCATGACAGAGACGTAGATGACTGGAAAGTCTTGGAAAACTATAGCTTTAACATGCAAAAATAATAGCTTAAAATAATTGGATCCAGATCAGCTCTTTTAACATTTTAAACGAGGGGCCGCCCTTTTTCCACCACCTGGCGTACACCTCGGAGCACCATGTGCCGCAGTTCTGCCAAGAGCGCCATAGCAAAACAGATGGATAAGGTAGCCTTTCGCATGTCGTTTCCTCCCTGTGCGAGTGGCAGTGAATTTAGTATATATTTTTGGAAGAATCGATAAAAAATCGATAAAAAATAAAATACCGTTTTTAAATCGATTGGAACCGATGGAAAAAGGAGCGGGATGCGACCGACCGAACCAGAGCAAATCGTGCATCGCTTTGCCGAAGCCTGGAACAATCGCGATGCGGTGGCGCTGGCGGCGCTGTTTGCCGATGACGCCGATTTCGTCAATGTGGTTGGGCTATGGTGGCACAAACTTGCCGATATCGCTTAGGAACCAACACCTAAACAATCAAAGGTGTTAAAATGTAAAAATCTACAACCTTGACCATCAGTCGCGACAACACCAATACGAGCAGCTAAAGCAAAGGGCATTGCTTATTTGTCCGAAGTAATTAAAATAAAAAAAACCTAGGTTTAATAGGGTTATAGACAAATACGGTTCAAAGATGTGCAACAGCGAGTGTCAAAGCGTGTCAAAAATGAAAATAAAGAGCAAAGATACGAGTGGTTAGAAGATATACAAAAACAACAAGAGCTAAGAGCTCATACGGAACTTATGACGAGGCGAGAAGAGCAAAGGTAGGACAAAGCTTGATGAAACTTGTATATTTGAAATCAAAATGATAGGCCAATTCCTTTGATATATTTATTGTTATCGAAATTCCGTTTTTTTTTTAATTTCAAATACTATTGAGCCCAGCTGCTCCTTACTTACAATTCGTTACCATGAACTATTCGATATCAGGGAATTGGAGAATAGAAATTGGGCTTCAATGAGATGAGTCATCTTTTAAGGGATTTTTCACTCCCTTAAAAAGAGAAGCTTCTTTTGTAACCTTTAGTACTGTAGGAAAAAATTCAAGATCTAGGGACGGATTGATGACGTGTTTTAAGGTATCGAACGAGGTTCTTCTGCCAGCTCTTGGGGCGCCGCTTTCGCAGCTCGTGCATCTGCTCGCGCTTGAGCTCGGGCGCGTTGAGACCCAGCTGATACCCACGCCGGAGGCTCTCGGAGACCGCGCCGTGCACCAGGCGCCCGTCGCCGTCGTCGGCGCGTCGGAGCGACACCGAGACCAGGAACCGTACGAGATCGTAGGCGTACGGCCCAAAGCGCGCGCGGTCGAAGTCGACCATCGCCGCGCCGCGGTGGGTCTTGGCGTAGTTCGCGAGGTGCGGGTTGCCGTGCAGGAAGGCCACGGGCATCAAAGGAGCGACCCGGCTCAATAGTAACCAAAACTCTAAAAAATGGAATTTTGGTACAAATAGCTACATTAAAAGAATCACATTTAAATGGTGATTTTAAATATATAAGTTTCATCAATTTTAGTTTTACCCATGAAAAGTTACGAGCCTGAAAAAATTTGACCTATTTTAGAATATAGGGGTAAACAACCCCTAAAAGTAATAGAATCTTAACAAAAATCACACCATCAGACTCAGCGTATCAGAAAACCCTACTGTCGAAGTTTCAAGCTCCTATCTACAAAAATGTGGAATTTCGTATTTTTTGCCGAAAGGTATCTAGTAACCATTGTCATCAGTTAAAAAAATGTTTTTTTGTAAAAAAAAAACTAATTAAATTGTGCGTGACAGAAAGGAAGGTAATAGCTAAGGGACATCTGCAGAACTAGTTACAAGGTGTTAGTAAATTCGCTTTCACCCTGTCAAAATAATACCTTCCTTGTGCCCTAAATAACTGCGGTTATGCTATAGACTTTTTTTGTTATTTATTTTTTTAGTTCATAGATTGGTGGATAAATCCAGAGCAAGGGTTGGATGGTTGTTTTTGGGCTGATTCCTTTTTAAGGCTTAGAGCACATATATGCAAGGCTATTTAATGTAGAAAGTAAAACCATTACGATATTGGACATCTGGGCATGTTTGTCATTCATATTAAAAACGTTGTCTAAAATTAGTTAAGGCCCTACACGAATTTTCCCTGTTGTTTTGTTTCCTGGTATGCAACTTTTTTTGTTATTTTTCTACCACATGGCATAGCGTTGGCAATGCGAAGCCATTAAGAATCCAACAGTCTTCACAGCTATCAAGGAGGAATGTCTATCTAAAAGCTTGGAACCAACTGATAAAAAAATGTTTTGAAACTCCTCGTACCTCGACTCAGGGTATTCAACCTTCATGGGTCTAGGCAAATTAATTTTGGCATGTGCACGTTACTGGTCATTGAAATACTTGAAAGTTAACGACATACAGCCGATCAAAAAATGAAATAAATTACCAATGACTGCATTTTAACTCATTCACATCCGGCAAGTATTTTGCATATCCAAAGGTATCTGGCTTCTTCAAAGTTGACTTAAAAGTTCCCTTAAAACCCTATGTCAGTAATGTTAGCTTATTCAAGATAAAAGGTCACAGAACTGGTAATCTTCGATGATACAAAATTCTACCACTCCAAAGATATTAACATCTATTATAAAAATCATTAAACATGCATTCCTTCCATAAAAACCTTATATGTTAATAATGGGACACTTGCATAAATCCAAGCCCTTGCCTCCAGGCTGTGAGGGGTTTGTCAACACTAAAGGCACAGTTATTTGACCTTTGGACTATTTTTTTTACAAAAGTGGCTATATCAAAACTTTGATCGGAAGCAAATGGGGAAGAGACGGCGTGGGAGGGGGAAGGACTTGTTACTCTTCGATCACTTTTGACTCTTACAAAGGGTATTATAACTTTCAATTTTCTGTTGAACAAGCCTCCTTCGAAGTTTATATGATCACCCCTTCCATAAAAACATTTATGGTAAACGGCAGTCAAAAAATGACTTGTCAATTTTGGCTGGGTTCATATATTTTAATGTTCTACAGTTTGCAATTCAGCGATCTCGAATTCATTTTAACGAACTTCTTTATTCCATTGACGATTCTCATCAGGTTTGTCAGTTAAAAACGCCTTTTAATGATGAGTTTTGTCAGTTCTGTTATCTTTCCACGTTTTACTTCCTCGACATTCTCAATTTTTAAACTAAACTGTTTTGATTATTACTATTTTCATCAAAACGGATTAGCTCCGGTTACGCTATTTGTAAATATTATGGGCAAAAGGTCAAAGTAATTTCCATGTTTTGAATAAAGAATCTAATAAAATGTCTATTCAACATTTTATGTTAGCTTGTAGAGACATGAATTCGTACTGATAAATAATAAAAAAAATATTCGTCCTTAGGATCTTCTAATACAGGCCAAGATTTAAAAACCATTTATAACTCTAAAATAAATATAACAATAAGATACAAAGCCATAGAAAATATCGCCCAAGCTTAATTCTCGATAGAAGAAATTTGCAAGTTTTATTATACTTTAAAATTCTTGAAAATTTTTTGGCACAAAAAAAGCATTTTTTCTTACAAAATTTTGATTTGCAGCAAAGTTAATGATAATGGGTTTTTTTTTACGATGTTGACTAATGATCATGATAGTAAATGTATTGATGACTGTGATTTTGATGATGACGATGATGTTGATGATGATAATAATGGTGATGCTGGTGCTGGTGCTGGTAACTGGTGATGGTGATGGTGATGATGATGATGATAATGGTGGTGCTAGTGCTGGTAACTGGTGATGGGGATGATGATTTTGAAAGATTAAAAAACATTCGTTAGAGGGATCCGTATTATTGAATTCGAACAACATTAATCTAAAAACTTACAATGCTTTACTGCAATAGTTTTGCAATAAGTCTCACGGGTGGCCTTTTCAAACACGTTCTATCAATGTAATAGTGTGAAGTTTGTCAGAAAACAAAATGGAAAAATGAACCGAACTTACTCTGAAAGACGAAAACCTATCTCTTTAATTTCAAGAACGAGAAAGGTGACCACCTCGCAACCAGATAGGTCTTGGTGTCATGAGTGGCGTTGAGCAGAACGTTCGGCCCAAGTGAAGCTAGGATGCTGATTCGTCTTCAACCAAGAACTCGACGGCCAGTTTTTCGAATTCTGTAAATTCTTTCGTTCGAATGCGTTCTCCCAATACCAATGACTAATTCCCGACTAGGGTAATATGGGACCCAGAGATTGAATCATGCTGCAGGGCCAACGCAGGGACCTTAGTAGTCAAGAAGCATTGTTAATCTGATATAATACAATACTTAAGGCTCTGGATCTATTCCTGAGACTTGCTCTCTTAACTCAGCTACTTTGCCAGGTAAAGAGAAGTCCCCAATCTAGAATTCTACTCTTTTCATTTATTGGGCTAGACCTATATAATATACAAGGCTCAAGGAGACCAGGTTAGAGTTACTTATAAGCTAGGAAAAAAATTAATACTGTTCTTCATTCCATATTTTCTTCCTAATAATAACAATCACCCCAAAATTTATTTTTCACCTCGCCCATATATTCAGTTATCAAATTCTGAATCATATATGACGGTGTAAATTTATATTTTTGTATAAAGGCCTTTTTAATTATATTAGCCTTGTCCGAATATTTTCCGATTTGTTGGATTAGTTCCCAAACTGGTACAATTTTGTATCCTCTGGAGATAATTTGGCCTTTTTCTGGGTTTGAACATATTTCTTTTGAGAATTCTTGTTCCGAGGCAAAGCTTGCCCAAGCAGACATGACTATTTGTCTCTCGCGGGATTTTAATTTTTCTTCTGCATACTCCTTTTTTTTTTCCATCGACTTCGACGTCGTCGACGAGTCCAACCTGCAGCGGCAGATCCTGCACCCGACCGACCGCGTCGGCACCCCGAAGATCGAGTCCGCGAAGCAGTCGCTGCTGGCGATCAACCCCGGCATCGAGGTCGTCGGCATCGAGGAGCGCCTGACGAGCGAGAACGTCGAGCGCATCTTCGCCGGCTACGACATCGTCGTGGACGGCAGCGACAACTTCCCCACGCGCTACCTGGTCAACGACGCCTGCGTGAAGCTCGGGATCCCCTGCGTGCACGGCAGCGTCTACCGCTTCGAGGGGCAGGTCACCGTCTTCAACAGGACCCAGCGGTTCATAGAGGGTCACCGGCTTGTCACGGCCGACGACCCGAACGCGATCGATCTCGCGCCATTCAAACCGATCGCGGATGATCTCCACCGTATCGTCACCGGCCATGAGCAGAGTGCCGAACTGCTTGTTAACCCCTTCCAGCCGGGCCGCGAGGTTCACCGAGTCACCCATCACCGTGTAGGTGTAGCGACGACGGGAACCGACATTGCCCACCGTCATGGGGCCGCTGTTGATGCCAATCCGGGTTTTGACGGACATTCCCTCCTTACCTGATTGTAGGGGAGGGTTTACGATTAGTATAAAGAGTAGAGGATCAAGGAGAGTGGCAGACCTTTTAAACATGATGGTTATTGGTTGTTTTGATTTTTATTGTCACTCTTACTTTCACTTAAAAGCACTTCCTTTTTTCTCTCTCTATCATTTTCTTTTTTTATTTGAGCGCCAAGGAACTACTTTATATTTCTCTCCCAGGCATAACTGCGGTATTAACAGTTACAACAATAAGTGTGTATTCCAGAACTAACTTACCTAAAGTGCATTATGCAACAGTATTGGATTGGTTTTTTGTGAATTGTGAAATCCGGTTTATCAATGCTACGAATAATTAATACCCTGAGGCCAACGCAGCCATGCACGCTCTTCTTCCAACCCAATCTATTCAAACCATACCTCTTTACACCCTCCCAACAAGTTCCCTTTTCCTTTAAATCCTTATTTATGACATCCTTCCACCCCTGAAGAGGACAACCTGTTTTCCGTTTAGCCCTAGACGGTTGACCAAAAAGGACAATCTTCGGCAATCTGTCATCCTTCATCCGCAGAACGTGACCTAGCCCTCTCAACCTTTCTTTCATAACAGTTCAAGAAAGCAGGATTGAACTACATTTGTCGGCCAGCCTTCTGTTTTAAATACGGTCAGTCAGCGGCATGATGCGCCCCTCTCGCAACATGCCACCTCCCCCTCTAAAACCAGCCTCTTATCGCTTTGCGGCCTGACTCGGACTCGAGGCTTTAATCATTTGCAGAGAATAGTCATATTGATCGATACGAGCCAAATAGGTGTCGGGAATACTCGCACCGTTGTAACAATTCACAGCGGTCACCGCTGGTGCAGGCATCAGTGCACCAGCGCTAATAGTGACTTCACAATACGGCCCAGTTTTTTGTACATCACCCACCAAGTACTGTGTCGTCCCGAGTGAACGCCAAGTTCTATTATCCGTCAGAGCAAATGAACAAGAGATAGTTTTAGAGGAGTCAAGGAGTTGAGAGAGAGCTAAATCAGAAAAAAAGACTTCTTGACTCTCGACTCCTCGACTCTTTGCTTAATGCCGCTCATTCCCATACTGATCCACCGTCTTCCAGATAAAATCCTGACTTCCGTCCATCATATCAATGATCGACATATTGGTCCGGTGCGTCATATTCATATATCGGGTCGCCATCATGGTTTCCGACTCTGTTAAATTAAGCGGTCCCATTGCCTGGAAGGCTTCTTCTTCCCCATCGCTAAGCAAGGTAAACCCTTGCTGGTCGAATTGAATAATTTCACTAAACGACGAGATGGTCGTCTACGACACAACGTCCAAGACACTTGCTGAGGCCCGGATCAACTTCGAATCCTACGTTGAGGCTGGCAGGTGATCGAGCATCTATCCCCGCAAGAACAAATATGGCTAGCGCGCTTTTTTGCAAGCCCCAATGAGTTAAGTTGGTCGTCGCTTCTTGACGGGTCGGCCCCGCCACTTGCGGCAGACCAGGTTCGGCAGTGGCTTGCCCTTCTAGCCGGATCGCGTCAAGGCGCTCCGCTTATCCTGCCTTTCGTTCGCGGCGGCACGATCACCGGTTGGTACGCGACAACCCCAAACACCGGTTGATCCAACCGGACGGGTTGTTGTAACCGCAAATACGGGTGGTTCAATTACCATTGTTGATACCAGTTCCGATACGGTTGTGGCTGTACTACCTTGTGATCCAGGCTGCCATGGTGTTAACTTCGGTGCCAAATCGGGTGGCGGATACTATGCGTATGTCTCCAGCAAGTTCTCCAACCGGCTGATTGTGGTCGATCCAGATCCCAATAGTGATGGCTCTTTTGCTGATGCAGAAATTGCCGGCACCATATCCATGGCCGATAACGCCGCCACAACGGATGATGCCGTAGTCAGTCTGGCCGACTGTATTGGCTCAACTGACAATATTGTACGGAAAAGACTATGGACATGACCTGATGAATCTACAAACGCTACTTCATAGTGTCCAAAGAATTGCCTAAAATTATTTTTTTTTTATTGGGATACGTTGCCACATCCACAGTATCGTTCCGACAAAGTAGTGATTATTTTTCAATTACTTTTATATTTTGCTTTTCTTATGATGCTTCCTCGGCTCGTACTTCATTGGCAATTACTTGGAAAATGGTCATTTCACCTGCTTGGGGTGAGAGATGTTAGCTTTTTTTGTCTTGAATGAATCTTTTGGTATTAAGTGTAAGGTTATTAATGTGAAGTTTAAGTGAACGTTTAGAGGTATGTTGAACTACACCAAAAGACACTATGCGCATCCAGGTTATCAAAAAGGTGTATCTGCAATATCTTGGAACGAGCTAAGGGTATTAACTTGAAATATTCAGTGCCACCACTACTGCTACTATTGTTACGATTGCAACCGTGACTACTTGCGACTGCAACCGCTTTTAGCTGGGACTACTCGTGACCCTGACTGCAACTACTTGCGACTGTGACTACTTGTGGCTACTCCTAGTAAATTTTGAAGGAAATATTGAACAACATCAAACATGTTACTTTCACTTCAAAACGTATCTGCAATTTTCTTCAAGAAGGGAAAATATATAAATACAAAGAAGATATTACTAACATATTTAGTGATGATTCTAGAAACAGGCATGATAAAAAGCTGGTGGAAGAATTCACTCGCATCAGTGAAAAATTTTCCTCGACTCCCCAATCCAAAAAAAAAAACCAAAAAAAAAACGGTACATTATAGAAACATTCAACAGAAACAACCTACAAAATCTATAGAATTAAAGGCCATAAATACCCTCCTCCCCCCCTCTTTGGTCATGTCTCATCCCAACCAAATTAGAGAGCAAACTCAGCAGGAGTCCATAAAACAGGCCAATGCCGTAGGCGGTCTCACGAGTCAGCATCGCCATGCCGGCGGCTAGACCCGCGCCCAGGAACCAGCCATTGGCGTCAGCCCGGTGGTGCCAGCCCAGGTAAAAGAGCGTAACGCTCGCAAACAGAAAAATGGCTTCAGGAATATCCGCGTCCAGAACGGACCCGGACGTAATAAGTACTGGTGCGGTAGCGGTAAGCAGTGCGACCCACAATGCGGCACCGCTGCCGGCGATACGGTGCACCACGACAATCAGCAGGACCAGCAGCGCGGCGAGGTAGCCGAAGGTCCTCTCGGACACACATTTGACAGTTAGCAATTTGTTATGAGAAACAAACTAAAATTATTTTATTAATTAACATTTCAAAATTAGCATATTTTTGCTAGTTCAAGCTAGTAAATATTTAAGGAATAGCAAATTCTTATAAGGCAAGTCTTTTCAGCAGCAAGTTCTGTGAATTTAGCAAATCTATCTCCACAGACCAACATGATATTGTAAGCAATCATTATTTGTGATCTTCGATTGTTAGTAACAATCAGGGAGGCGGAACTGGTCGTCCTAATTGTACGCCGGGCCCCCTTCAAAGCAGGAATTCCAAGCTCCCGAATATATAGGAAAATGTGAAGAATTTGACCGAAAAGAATTGTCAATCATTTGCGCTGAAGGGTCTCTAATTTCAGTCAGTGCAAAAAGGTGTTTAGAGGGCCCTGACGGAGGTACGAATCTTATACCAAAACGTTGGCAAGAATGTAGTGAACAACTTCCTAAAGTTTTTTAGCGACCGAATGAACAGTATTGTAAGGCACAGAAGACACACTTGCATTCGAACATAAATATAAACAGTAAAAAAAAAAAAAAAAATCTTTTTCCAACTTTAAAATAATGAGAGATATTAAAACTTAAAACAAACAGAAACGACCTTTGTTTTCAAATCATAGAGAACGATTACTTTCTTACCCTCATTACCGTTTTCCGCATAATCGGGATGATAGACGAGTATTTTACTTTCGTTGTAAATGTTTGAAATTTTAGAATAAACCGGCGGTAGTACTTCATTACCTCCGTAATCAATGATACCTAACTTATGGAAATCGCCGTCTTTTCTGACTTTTAAATAGCCGTCAGAAGGATTATCATAGTACGTATCGGGGGTTCCTATTCTATTGTTGGGATTTTGATAATCATTTGTATTTTTGGAAGGAGGTAAAACCCAAAGATCTCTATACGATCTACACTGCCATCAAATTGGAGAGAAGGTATGAAGTTGCTCTTGTTGATTGTATGCTTCGAAATACATATGACATCCTGAGGAAGGATCTTACATAAAATACAAAAGTTAGACCACATGAATGGCCACTTGTTACCGAAGAATGGAAAAAATCAGTTAACTGGGCTGAATACCAATTTTTCACATTACCATACAAGGATATTGGCAGAAAAAATGATTTGTGTCGTGCTATCAATAGAAGAATTTCTGCTCGTAAGAATGGTGCATTCTATTTTAACTATTCAATGGAACAGGATACGGTTTACAGTAGCTCCTCTGACCTTCTTGTGCGGTGTTATAAATGTCTCTACCCTTTTCACCAATCCATAATAGGAAGTAAGCATACTGTATTTTCTCGTTTTTCAGCTGCTGGGCCAATAAGCACCAGTCTTGCATGATCTTCAACCTTTTCCCATTCAACTTCAAGATTTCCTGTCTCCCAGTTTATTGATGGTAGCGTGACTCTCTCCATTCTGACATCATGCAGAAATTGGAAGCTGGATATTCAGATAATCAGTTTATTTAGACCCAAGCACCTACAAAATAAGCAAGCATAAGCAAATATAATAGCGCATGCACAAGCAAGGAATAGTAACCGAAACCCTAAAAAATCGAATTTTTAAACCAATAGATATATAAAAAATCGGCTTATTATGCTGATTCCAAATATATAAGTTTTATTAGGTTTAGTGTTACCTACCAAAGGCTACGAGCCTGAGAAAATTTGCCTGATTTTCGAAACAGGAGTGAAACACCCCCCTAAAAATCAAAGAATCGTAATGAAAATCATACTATCAGATTAACCGTATCAAAAATCCTACAGCAAAAATGTGAAATTTTGTATTTTTCCAGAAGAAGGGTCACGGGTCGTGTTTATTTATTTAATTTTTTTTTGTTTCTACTTCTAAATCGCATGGCCCAACAACCGATTGCAACACGAAGGCCTAAAACACCTATTGCTTTTTTAATTGATTTAAGGGTTCCAGAAGCAAATTTTTTTTGGTCCCGGAAGCAAATTTTCCCTAGTCTCCAATGCATATATTAAACACACAATCGGTATTTAGCGCAATTATCTAACCCATCACTCTGAAGATGAAAATGATCTACAATTCCTCCTGACAAGTCATTTTATGTAACAGAGATGGACGCGAATTCTTATCAAACAGTTCGTGGTAACGAACTGTAGTAAGGAGCGACCCGGCTCAATAGTAACGTGTAGTCTGTCTTAAAATGACTGCATTTTCTTGCGAACCAGGTTCGTGAGAATATACGAACACCAACTACCTTTTTTTGCATGAAGCGTCAGTTTAAATCCATTGATGTTTTCTGCGTCATCATTTAGTGTGCCATCTTTAATGAAAGTGAAGATTTGCCTATTACTGTACGTTTTCGAGTCTTTTCATGCCCAGGCGTAAAACCTTTTTTTTTAATACAAAACTGGGGCTCTGCGTATGGTTTTTTTTACTCTGCTTAGTATCCTGAAAGTGGAATTTAAGGATCATTTGAGGTTCATTCTTACTTTTATGATATCTTAAAGAAATATTTAAGGTAAATAGGAACTTGGATTCATTAAGATAAAGGCCTGTACGTGTAACTGAACCCTTGTAACTCAACCCTCGTGGATCTAACCCCATTTCCAACTGAACCCACGTGCAACTCAATCCCACTTAACTGGACCACCATGGAATTGAACCCCTGTTTAACTGGACCTCCGTATAACTGAACCCTCGTTCAAAAAAACCTCGGTACAACTTAACCCCGATTGAACCCCCGTTTAAATCAAGTGTTTTTTGGTTTTATTGCGAACTATTAGCGTTTCGATTAGTGTTTGCTTAAGTGGTACTTGGAAAATAAAATATGTGTTTCCCCTTTATTATTGCTTTTCATTAAATGACATTTCAATGAAAATTGAAGGAAAATAGCATTTGTTTGGGCTTTACAGTTCCTGCTGGTGGTCCCGATCTCCATGTCATGGCTTTTCAGCCAGGAAGCTCAATGGGGGGATGGGGCTTGCTTACTTTGCTTTAGCACACCATTCCTTTTTTCTTCCCAAGATTCTCCAGGTACCCATTTAGAGCTGGGTTGACTCTCGCTTTTCATACAGAATCACGCCACTAATCCTCGTTCAAAACCATATAACAAAAATAAAATGGAATACGCTAGCCCGTATGCCGTGCTCCGCTTGTTAGGCGCCGATTATTTTAACGACGGTCTCCTTACCTCGGCCGTCAGGCGCAATCCATTTTGCGTTCTGCTTTTTGATGAAATAGAAAAAGCGCACCCCAACTTCTTCGACTTGTTATTACAAATTCTCAGCGAAGGACGGCTTACGGACAGTAGCGGCAAACTCGTCAATTTTTGCAGCGCCATTATTATTATGACTTCCAATATTGGCGCCGGGTTCTTACAAAATAAACCGATCGGCTGGAATCAGGAACAAGATGCGGCAGATATAAGTAAGCACTAGTGATCCCAGACATTTAAACTCTGCGAGTCATTAGGATCTTTATTAAGATGTATAAGAGTATTTTAGATGTATATTGCATAAGATTTATAATAAGGCGTCAAAAATAATTTTTTTTACGTGTTATTTATTTATAACACGGTAAGTGTATAGGTAAGTGTTTTCACATCCCATTTTAGTTTTTTACCTTTAGAATGCAGATGCCACCCAGCAAACAGCACAAGTTATTACGTGTCCTCAGCACATACAGAATATTCTGCAAACGGGAGCGCCATCTATAAGTTTAGTTCAAGTTCCGGCTGAAAGCCTTCAAGCGGACTCAACGCCGACGCGAAGAAGCGGATGATCAACCGCATCGCGTCCGCCAAGCCGGCCGACTCCAAAGCCGCCGAAGCATCGGCTGACGAGGTCGCCGACGAATGGCGGACGGCCGGCGTTGCGGTCCAGGCGGTCGGCGCAGACGCGGAGCTCGAAGGCAAGACCAAGACGCCCGAGCCCGGATCGAAGGAAGAGCACATCCAGAAGATCCGCCAAGCGAAGGGCAAGGCCTCGACGTTCTGATCGGATCGCGGCCACGGACGGAGCACTGAACCCACGGGGCGTGTGACCACGCCGAACGGACGAGACCCAAACGAATGCCTGTATGGAAGGCTGATACTGATTTTTCAATAGTTATAGAGTGGAGAGTGTGATATAGGAGTTGGAAATGTAAAGATGAGGTGGGTGGTGATGTGCTTTTATTGGGAAAGAAAGTGAATGTAGAGAAGGAATCATGGTAGTCCATGCAGAGCTGGTAGTCTGGCTGTTATATTTTGCCATCTGTGAAGAAACTTTTCAGGAGATTTATCAGTTACAAATTTTATTATGATATTCTGCTTCTTTAACTCACAGAATCCAGACCATATAGAATTTATATTAATAATAATAATAATAATAATAAACGCATGGAGAGATCGGGATGAAACTTGATAGGGAGAATAAGCACAACTTATAAATATGTGATTGACATAATTGGAACGGATTCACTCTCTTTAGGGGGGCTGAGGGTTGTTAATTCGGAAAAAATTGACGTATTTTAGCTTAAGACCGGATCTTAATGAAATTTGATATTTAGAAGGAACTGATGTCTCAGAGCTCTTATTTCAAATCCCGACCAGATATGGATCTTAATGAAATTTGATATTTAGAAGGAACTCATGTTTCAGAGCTTTTATTTCAAATCCTGACCAGATCTGTTGACATTGGCGGGAGTTAGGAAGTAGGTTTAACCCCCCTCCCCTTCCATGGAAAGATTATATTTATGTACAAATAATACACAGTTTTGACATTGATATTGCTTAAATCTACCCTGAAGTGGTTGTATCCTAGGATCCAAAGGATCTGATTGCTTATCCTCCAAAGCTAAAAGTACGTTTGTATTCATAATTATTTATCGAAATGTTGTAGGTTCAGACAAAGGTAAAAAAAGGTAAAGAATACGGCATTAGACTTTACAGTCCCTAGCGGTGGTGCTGATCTCCGTTTCTTGGCCCTTCAGCCAGGAAGTACAATGGGGGGCTGGGGGCCGGGTTCATTTATATAATGTATATGGATACATTACAATTTCAGTACCAATGTTTTAAGAGCCAAGTGGAAGTGTATTTAGATTTTTGTGCTTTTCTTTCTTTTTCTTTTATATACTCCGTCTTTTCTGTTTTTGACGGGTAATCAATTAATAATAATAATAATAATAATACCCAGGCCCAGGGCAGTTTATATAATGTAAAACCAGGAGTGAGCACAAAACAAAAGTCGTCAGAAATATTTCAAAAGAACAAAGCAAACGTCACTGCTGAGATTCTCGAAGATCTTGAAAAAAGCCCAGACGAAATATGGCCACCTAGTAAAATTGGAACATTAAGCCAAATTTTTGATTGTCATTGAATACAATCATATTGATTTAAAAGTTTTGTTTTGCTGTAACAAAGATAACTCAGACATCACGAGTAAATACAATCAAATTTGTTTCTGAAGTATTTGCCTTTGTTGAGAATGCAGATCACCGACAATAAAAATAATGCCATATGTTGCATGCTTAGGCGAAACCCATTTAGAATGACTAAGTAAACAAATTTTTGGCCGAACCCTTGGTACTTATATCAAATACTTTTTGCAGTACTTGGGCCAATACAAAGTGTGATAGTGACATGCAACAGGCCTTCGGGTGTTTTCAGTAAAGTGCTAGTTTTCTATAATCATACAATCATAAGGAGTTGATTTATAAACAGCTGATTTATAAACAGTTGATTTATTTGCACTAGTTTTATCAATGCATGTTACATAGACTGTGAAGGAATAATTTTTGTTCGTTTTAAGGTTAAACTTCGCTCTTTACTTCTCTTAAAAAATTTCGTTCTTTTAAAGGGATCTTTGCCTGTTTTTAATTTAAATTTAATATAGAACAAAGATTGCCATGATCTATTTTATTGTTTTTAGTGGGGGAAAGCCCCATCCCTTTATGTACACCAGTTTCCACTTTAGACTGCTTGTGACGAAACTAAACAATTATCAATTTAAATTCAGCTAAGGCAGCCAATTAGAGCTTCAGTTTCAATCCTTAGCTTAAAAAAACCCTAATGGCAAATTGAGTGTTAAAAAAAACTTTCGGTAAAATTCTAGTTAAATGACTTCTTGCTATATCAGAAAGGGTTTAGGTTAAGATGACTTTCAGGGATGGGCCTACAGGCTAAAGTATGTCCCGGGAAGGTATTTTAAAGTACCCACCTCCACTCCCTCTCCCTCTAGAAAGCCCTGAAATATGCCTACATGACAGGTCTCTAGGATGTTTAAATCATTTGTATAATCTTAGTTCAGGAAGTTTTTCCTCCCTATTTGGTTCCATAGTCTCCCATTGCTTTTCATGTGCTCCTTAAGACAAAGTCCATCAAAACAATCCATGTAAAGGGGGATAGAACACAACCCTGCTTAACTCCTGATTTAATACAGAACCTGATGCTAACCTCATATCCTACCTTAATGTAGCAGTGTTATTCTTGTGCATAGCAATAATCACTTTAATGTACTTGTCTGGTATACCATACAAAGATAAGACCTTTGCTAAAGCTCCTCTATCAACAGAATCAAACACTTTAAAAAGCTTCCAGGCCACCAGTGGCAAATAAACAAACAATCTCTTATTTCTTTCATCAAGTGAATGTATTGTTGTCACTATTATTTGGTCATGAATAAGACCATGATTGTAATTGATTCCAATCCAAAAAGGAGTTGATGATTGTGTTATTTGTGTGTGTGTAATGTAAAAGAAACGAACATTCGTGGTGCCATGATAATAGATCATCATCCATCCTTTTGTGGTGCCATCGACGAACGTCGTCGGTGGTTTCAGTCGTCCATGGTCGGTCGTTGTGTGTGTGTGTTTGCGTGTGTGTCGTTGGATAGACCGTGCATTCTGTTGAGTCTCCTTTTAAATCGTCAGCTGATGTTGAAGACACTACCTCCTTGCTCAAACAGTTCCAATCATTGATGACCCTTTGGCTAAATAAGTTTTGTCTTATTCTACTTTTAGCTCTAGGTTTATGAAGCTTCTTTGTGACCTTGTGTTTGCTGTTTGTTGGATACCTGGGTAAAAAGCTTATTTTGGGGTTGGTTGACAGATTTATATGTGAGTAGTATGTCACTCCAATTGCATTTGAAGGTCAAAGATGGGAGTTATACATTAAATAGCCTTTCATTATTTGGTATCTCACATAGTCCACAGGCGTTGAAGCCGGGATTTATGAGGCAAGGTATGTTGGCGTTAACCTCGATGGCCAATACGGCGATTGTTTCTATCCGGAGATTAAAGCAGTTATCGATGCACGGGAATTGTCAGCCACTGTACGCAAAGCTAAACGGACAAAGTTTTTCGTCGATGTGCGTTATACAGATCCGATTCACATAACAAAAACGGTCACGGGCTGTTCGCAGTATTGAACGATTGTAGAACGTAAATTCTGCATTATTCAGCCATCGAACTGGAACACACTCTCAATTTTTGCTTTACCATATCTGTCAAAGCCAACTATCCTATAAAGGCAGCGTTGTAGATGGCAGCGGGTGCGCCGATCGTCCCGGCCTCGCCGATCCCCCTTGCCCCGAGCAGGTTGACGGGCGTCGGCGTCTGCATGTGGACGATCTCCACCGGCGGCATGTCGGCGGCCCGCGGCAAGGCGTAGTCCATCAACGAGCCGGTGATCAGCTGACCGTCCTCATCATAGACGAGCCGCTCAAGCACGGCCTCGCCCAGTCCCTGGGCGAGGCCGCCGAGAATCTGACCTTCAGCCATTTTCGGGTTGATGACGGTTCCCGCATCGTCAAGGCAGGTCATCTTCTCGATCGTCAGCAAGCCACAATGCCGCCGCTCATGTCCTTCTTCAGCAATGCGTATTCTCGTAGTGAAGCAGACAACAGTCCTTCGTCGTCTGCGTCACCACCTTCTTCGCCTGCCTCCGCACTCCGCCTTGCCGCGTCCTCCTTCCCACTGCCTTCCTCTGCCGCCGCCGACTCACCCTTCACTTGTCGACTCTCCTGCGACCGAGACACCGACGTAGCAGCAAAGCCTTCCACACGCTCCACCTCCTCCTCAAACAGATCCCACCCTGCCGCCTCCTTGGACGCCTCCTTCTCTGTATTCGGCTCAGGTCCTTCCAGCAGCTCCCCGCGCGAGTCTGGGTTGTCTCCGTCCGCGCCGACCGCGCTGCGGAAGCCGGCTTCGCTCGCGTCGAACACGAACCACGGTCCGATCTTGTCGATCGGCGGAAAGCGCCGCAGCCAGTGGTAGACGCGCGTGCCGTCGCGCCGGTCCGGCTCGACGCCGAGATGGCGCCCGTAGATGAAGCACTGACCCAACCGCGGGCCATCGCGCAAACCGACCCACTGCGCGTCGGGGTAGCGTTCTTTGACGCGGTCCGGGCGCTCCGACTCGCGGAACGGCCACGCCAAGTTGGAACCCGTCGTGAAGATCTCGTACGATCCTGGAAAGTGAGTTCTTTGGACATGCGAAAGGAGCCTTTACGGGCGCCGATCAGCCGAGAGTCGGACGTTTTGAATGGGCCGATGGAGGAACGCTTTTGCTGGATGAAGTCAGTGAAATACCTTCACGTTTACAAGCCAAGCTGCTTCGCGTCCTGGAAGAAAACGTTTTTCAGAAAGTAGGTTGTAACCTGGATCATCACGTCGACGTTCGTGTCATTTCGACTTCCAACAGAAACTTGGAAGAGGCAGTGGCTGAAGGGACTTTTCGAGATGATCTTTATCATCGCTTGAATGTTCTCCAATTGGATAGATCGCTGCCGCCTGATCTTTTGGATAGCCATAGACGCCGGTGCTGATCGAGGGAAACGCTATCGAACTCGCTTCCTTTTCTATCGCCAGTTGTAACGCGGATTCATAACAGGATCGCAGTAACCCTGCCTCATCTTTGTCCCCACCGTACCAGACCGGACCAACTGTATGGATGATCCATTGTGCGGGTAGATTAAAACCAGGTGATAGCTTCGATTGCCCTGTATCACAGCCGCCGAGTGTTCGATTGAAGGCGAGTAGTTCGGGACCTGCGGCGCGATGGATCGCACCATCGACGCCACCCCCACCCAGCAATGGGGAAGTCTCATTATTTGGGTTAATTCTTTGGCTCAAAACCAAGCCTCAAATTGGTATTTTGGTCAAGGGGCGGGGTTGAGCTTTGATATATCTTCAGGAAACGTGACTTCTGTAAATGGTGGTCAGTTAAACACTCTGGAAGGATGTACTTCGATCTCTGATCCCAATGGGAATCTAGTGTTATATACCGATGGTAGTACCGTTTACAACCGTAACCACCAGATTATGCAAAATGGTACAGGTTTGTATGGATCATCATCAGCAACACAGTCAGCACTAGTGGTTCCGGCTCCTAAAACGCCCAACATATCAATTTGTGAGGAAAATTTGCAATTTTTTGACGAGGCAACGCAATTTCGTAAGCATAGTGCAACAGAAACCGAAGGTGAACTTACACCATCGAGGCCAAATAAGGTTTTGAGGCGACCAGTTAGGAACACAAGGCCAGTTACAAGACTTAATTACGGTCGACTAGGAGGTCTATATGTTGAAAGAAAATTCTTTACAATATGACAGGACATAATTTTAGATTTTATCTTTTGTTCCATTAGTTTTGCATGCTGTATGATACAAATTTATTATTTAACTTTTGTTTTGCATGATACATAATCTTAAGACCGGGAAATTATGGAAGTGCACCACGTGGTGGGCGAAGATTGCCTTTTACTGAAACTGCGCCTGCGAGACAATCACTCACTTGCGCTGTTTTTACGAGAAAAAATTGGAAGTATCCCATCGGTCGTCTCCACACGAACAGTGATTGCGATTGAGACAGTGAAGGAGACATCTAAGATAAACTTGTCAGAGGAAACGTAATACGGAATCGTGATGCGTGTTACATGATAGCTTCTAAGAAACACGTAATACGCAACACGCAAGTTTTTACTGAGAAAGGAGGTGCAAATTGAACCGAATTCACAAAATCAAACTCATACTTTCATCCTCGAATTACAGAGTAATTCAGGCTTGAACTAGCTGCAACATGCCTACCTTTGTGATAAAATGAAAGTGGTGGGAAGGGCAGAGGTCTGTGCAACACCATCAACCTCGAATTACAGGAAATTCCCATACCCTTGATTGATTTAAAAAGCCTCAAAAATGATTAAGGATGGAGAAGAATAGTGGAATGTAAAATTTGCTAAATATTGTTGTTTTAAATTGGACTTTTATTGGTTTGATTTAGCCTTGGTTTTTTATGTCGATGATAATGTGAGATTTTGTTGTTGCTGTTAGGTCATGCGGAGATCATATTGCTGAGAACCCACTTCCCCTGGCTATCCTGCCGACGCTACCCTCGGAGCTGATGAAGTCTCCGGGCCATGAGAACCCAGGGGTTGTCTTTCTGTCCAAGCGCTCGGACAAGTCATGGTGGGATGCTCTGAACCTCAAAGCCCCACAGTCTGGAATTGAATGGACGTCTGACCGAGGCCTTGTTGCGGACCTCTATGGTTTTGCGTGCTCTGGAATCGAGATGCTTAGAAACGGCTTGCGCACGATCCTCGGATCCCCATCTGTGAAGCTCCTTGACGGGTTCACTCTTTCTCGGGCTATTTGTCGATGCCAGGCGAAATTCCCACGGCGATGTTGCTTGGTCACTTTTGCTCTATAGAATTTTCGTCCCCTGTCTGAACCTCGCTTTATGATACCGTCTCTATATAATTTTGCTTCAGATGCTTATTAGGCTACTGATATTGCCGACCTGTGGCAGGATTGAGGTGTCCAAGACTAGCACGTTGATGACTGCTCTTCCTCCATCATAAGGGTGCCTCCTTAAGATGGAGCCTCCTTAATCTGAACCTCCGTTAGATTGAACACTAATTTAACTGAACCCCCATACAAGTCAATTCTCGCTTTAATTCACTCCTCATTTAACCTCGCGAGTTGCAGATGATGTAGCTCGAGAGATAATTTCAACCGAACACCTCGGTGCCGCTTCGCTCATCAAAACGCCAATCATGTATCCTAGCGGCGCCTCTGTCGTCGTACAGATCACGAAGCATCAAGATCGTTTTTTCGTGACCGACATGGGCATGGGTCACCAGGAAGCAGAGATGATCGGTGCTGCAAATTTTTACAGTCGACACGGCAAAGACCTCGCCGCACATTTTGGTATCCGGTTTGACAATCAAGCATTCTTTGTAACCGAGGCGAGTAGAGATCAGCTTGTCGGCGCCGCCACAATCGTAAGAGCCATACCGAGTGACAAATAAATTAGAATGCCGTTCTTATTACATTCTCGTTGGGCTCGCAACTAGAGTTTCACCCGGTCATGTGAATGGTCGGAGGCCTTTTAGGCTACTTTATAGGGAGTTTACTTAGTACTTGCTCCTCCTTCCCTGAGTTTTCAGGGATTTTTTTTCCCTGAATTCCCGAAAATGTCTTGTAATTTCCCAGTTTTATGTGTTCCCCCCAACTTTGTACTTGCCCCTCCTCCCCTGAATTTTAGGGTTTTAAATTCCCAAAAATCTCTTGTAATTTCCCAGTTTTATGTATCCCCCCAAGGGGAAGTCAAGAAATCCCCCGACAGCGCTACTTGTCTTAGCAAAAATTATACCGGAACATGACGGGAACAAACAACAAAGACGAATTTATAGAAAGATAGAAAATTTTAAATCTTTCCATGTGGAAATGGATAAATGGCTATACCATTAAATTTAAATGAGGGAACTGTATGTGGTATTTAGCAAGTAGAATTAATTAAGTCTACTGTGCATAGATGGAGGAGGAAGAAGGCCCCTCAAATTTACACTCAGCAGGACCCACCAGTGTTTGCACACCTCCTGTCAGTTACAAGCTTTTTCCCAATAATGTAGGCATCAGGCTCCGCAACCATTCCCGCGCAGTGGGCAACATCGAGCCGGTGAGCCCGGCGCCGGCATAGCTCTTGGTGGCGCCGCGCAAGGAAACCATGACCTCGGAAATGCCAAAGAGGCCCATGGCCACGACGACAAGCGACACCCCGTCACGCAGCTCCTGGAAACCGCCGGTAAAGCGGGTCTCGCCCGAGTTCACATCGACGCCGACGGTGCCCAGCAGGATGCCGAGGCAGACCATCATCAGGCCCCTGACCGCACCGGTGGAATTGACGATCGAGGCTGCCACCAGCCCCAGCACCATGACCGAGAGAATGCCCAGCTTCCTCAGTCTTTGGAGGCAACCTCGCTGGGCTCCGGCCATCGCGGGTTATTGCCATACGCAGATGACTCGCAGAGCAAAGTACACAGAGCCTTGTAACCAAATATCGACACAATCGGCTATTAGTCCGTAGAGTTTGAGTTCGAGAGTTTGGGAGGTTTTTCTACCAAGTTTACCCCAACAGTTTCGTGTATTCCAAACCTGAATTGAAGCTAATCAAGTTCTTCGCCAACACACCTGAAATGTCCTGGAAATTGGTGAAAGTACCTAGGTGTGCGTACGCCTTCTTCAGGGGAACTACAACCCGTCGCCGTGAGCAGATCCTGTTGGTGAGCCCGCACCACTTCGTCGTCGTAGCTCTTGGCTTCCTCCGAATCTCTCGTCGCCCTGTCGTATTTCTCGTACGGCGAACACGCGACGAGAGACAGAGCGACTCCGCCCAGAAGAACCCACAGAAGCCAGTGATTTCGCATCGCAACTCCCATCGGTACGACTCCAAAAGGGAGGCCGCACGTGAATCACGAGCCCGATGCGGATCGCGCTCGCGAAGTCTCTTCTCTTACTTCCCGACCGTCGTTTCGTAGCGCACGCCGTCTGGGACCGGCACGCCGACGGGATTCGGGCTGGCGCGGCAAACTGAACGCCGGCCTCACCCGGGTCTGGGACAACGGCGGCGAACTGTCGGTGGCGCTGCGCTACGACGGTCTGGGCAGCGCGGGCTATGAGAGCTACGGCCTCAGCTTCGGCTACACCCGCGCGTTCTAATCCGCCGCCCCGCTTGGGACGCGATGCAGCGAGCGCGTAGGTCTGCGGCATCGCGGCAGCCGCAATCTCTGGATTGCCGGCCGCGGGGCAAGCCGGCGCAGCCCGCCGCGTCCCAGTCCCATCGGCGCGGAACCCAGTTCCTGAACGCCCCGGCTGATTCCGCCAGGGGGATTTCATTCAATCCCAAAATGTTCATCACGGGAAAGGGAGTTGAGCCACTCCATAAAAAGCTTATAAATATTCTACGGAATTTGTAAGCATTTATTTTTAGAATACTGGGATGAAGGTTAGACTCAAGATGAACTCTCCAAGAAGAAATTGAAACTTTTCGTCGATGAAAACCAAAGAATGCCATACACGGAATCCAGTCAAAATTTTTCTTTAGGGGGATGAGGGCTTTGAAGCGGGGAATATGTCCGAATTATTTAAAATAACTAATAATTTTCAGCCAAATACCTTCTACTTTATGTTTATGATGTAAAATAACGGTCAAATACGAAAAATACCCAATTTTACCAGTTACAACAATAGTTGAAAGTAATTCAACGGAGGTGATTGCTGAACGTTATGTATTTTTAAAGATGATTTCATAAATGGTCTCTATTTTTTATAATTTATCACATTCTATTGAGAAACTTCATTTTGCTTTGATTTAATTTGCTTTTCCTAGAAGTTGTTTTCGATGTGGCATTCATTTCTAGCCTTTCTGATCATTATTATATCGTATATCACCCCTCTGCCATACCTTCCTGTCACCATTCTTCGCCTCCTGTCACAATCATTAGGCCAACACTTGGGGTGAGGTACCCCTCCCCCACCGCCTGCTCGAACAAAGTCAGCAGACGCTGGTCGCTTCTCAGGTCCTCGTCGACGATGTGCTTCAGACTCGGACTCTTGTTCCCCCTCCCTTTGAAGGAACCAGTTGCGCGCGAAGCGCGCGGTCCGGCGGAGCCGGGTTTCTGGTTGTTAGATTCCGAAGGAAGTTCTCTGTTCCCTATAGGGGGTTGCAGTTTCGGTGTTGAAGAAGCCGACAGGGGTGGCAGTTCTGTACGGTCAGTTGTTCCGGTTGTTCCCCTGACCGGCCGGTTGTCCACAGGGTCGACCATCCACATCGCCGGTCGCGGAATAGTCATAGACAAGCGAAATCAATGGCGTTGTTTCAGGGTCAGCGGCCCGCTCAACGAAATCCGGCCACGTCATCGAGGAGACGTTCACTGCCAGTCCGAGATCCTGAAAGTTGGCAGCCATCTGATCGGCGATGTCCTTTTCAAGCGAGGCGCCATCCATCCAGACGATTTCAAGTTTGATTTTTGATGGATCATAACGGCAGGAACCAAGATGGTGTTTGGCCACATCCAGATCCCGCTTCAGGATCGCCGAGGAAGGATTGGCGCCAAGCATTCCTGCCGGGATTGCACCGTAGCCTGTACGACTGTATCCAGATCGGTCTCGGTAACGACGAGGTCACCGCCCAGGCTGGCACCGCCCGTATCCAGGCTGACACCAATGCCGGCCACAAGGTCGCCATAGTGCTTCGCGAGCAGGAGATCGAACTCCCCGGCGTCGGCGAAACCGTGATATTTCACCGCGGCGGTGGCAACGGCCGCCGTCCTCTCACCAATGCCCGAATCCCGGCGCATGACATAGGCTGCCTGAATATCCGATCCGTCATCGAGCAGGTATTGCCCGTAGAGCATGTCATCGCCCGCCTTGTATTCGGTGTCGATCGAAATTAAGCGAGGGAATAAACTTACTTCCCCCCAGTGTAAAAATCACTCGGGAATAGTTTACGTCAAAAGTTACCCGAGAAGTTTCCTTCTGGAAGCTTTTCTCCAGTTTTTAAGGCAAAAAATTTCCCTTAAAAATTTCCGCTTATTTTCCTTTAACAACTAGGCCTACTATATGTGAAAAATGGGTAAATTCTATAATCTACAGCCCTTTCTCAAGAGACAATGGGGGTCTCGCCATTCCAAAAGACGTCGATCTTGGACCTTTCGACTATGCTGAATCAAATGGCTAATTTGATAATCAAATGGCGAATTAAGAAAATGTCCAAAATACCTCAATAGAAATACCAGTTGATCAATTAAGAGCTCTTCAAATTTTCTGTGGTGTAATAAGCATTGACTGAAAACTTTGCCGACAGAATTATATTGTCTTTTCAATCAAATTCCATAATCAGATCACAAATTCTCAATAGGTTTCAAGGACAAGCAGCCCCATAAGAGAATTTGCAAATGGACCCTTTGTCTTTGAGACAGTCAGCCGACGTTGAGGCTCACTAAATCATGATCAAGGTATCGAATCCTCTTAAAATTTATGGTCGAAGTACACAAATAAGTTCACACAAGCGTGCGGCCGACTTGGCGGCCTCTCGGGTCACCTCCCATATTCGCCTCAGCCAATCGTCCGAACTTAGACCGTCCGTAAACACCCGGTCATCGCCCAACCGACGGGCAAGA
Source organism: Alatinidae sp. Z8VKAUB7J3 (assembly GCA_010016025.2). Classification (NCBI taxonomy): domain Eukaryota; kingdom Metazoa; phylum Cnidaria; class Cubozoa; order Carybdeida; family Alatinidae; species Alatinidae sp. Z8VKAUB7J3. Next base: position 64,997,327 of record JAAAKM020721499.1, on the reverse strand, counting down.
TCGGCGAAGATGTCAAACTCCACCCGCGCTTCGCCGGCCGGTCGAGCATTGGCAGGCATCGGGATGAGAGCGTTGTCGGATTTGCCTCCGCCGAAATCGGTCCGTTCCTGCGCGGCGGCCACGGGTAGAACGATGTCGGCGTGTCGCGCGGTCGCGGTCCAGTTCAACTCGTTCACGACAATCGTTTCGGGCCGTTGAAAGGCCCGATAAGTGCGCAGCACTTCGTTAAACTTTTACCTACTTTTATTTACTTGAACAATTACCAGTCATGATTTTCCACAGGCTAATTTACTCAATGTTTTGTATAGCACAGATGATCCACTGTCAAGGAGACTCAACACCAGTTTATGTTTCGATTTTAGATGCTAATCTTGAGAAAACAAGATCTATGTATTATAATTTTCTTTTTAATTACTTTAGTTTAACTAGATTATCGGATCTGTCTTTAGTATTATTGTCTTATTCTCTAAAATAATGGTTGAAATGACGATTGGCTATTTTGTGCTAACGTGAATTCAGATAGCCCAAATGCTTCTCCCATATCAAAAATGATGGAGCTATGTACTTCATCCGTCAGATTCTTCACCCATCCGCTGACTTCCCAAGCTTCATTGTGCATATAACTGACTCTGGCATTCCACAGGGTGTGAGCGTCTTGTTCTGCAAGCGGATTTTGGTTTTGGTCAAAATAGAAGTCTGATTGATAATCAAACTCCAACTGAGCGGTTAAATCTCCTGCACCAAAGCTGGTGGTGTAGTTTAATAATCCATTGATGTTTACTTTGGAGGTGTAGGGTAATCTGTGGTTTCTTAATCGATTTCCTTGTGCATCAAGTGAAGCCGCCAAAGTTGAATGATGATTTAAGACCAATCTCCCTAACGCCATACCTATCAAAAGTGGCAGAATCGTTCATCTTGCAGTGACTATCAGTGACATCATTAACAGAAGTTTACTACCAGCGGTATGGTTTAACGTTTCTAAATTCCCACAGCATATGAATTCGTCAATGTAATAATTTAGCTTGGTCCTGGAAAGATGGTACTATTTCGGCACCCTGAAATCCCATTATCTATGTTCCGATTTCCGGATTCAAAAAAATGTCCGATTTCCATCACTCTTTCAAGAAAAATCATCTGTTATTATCCAGTCTGGCCCCCGGTTCATATTTCTTGAAATACTCGTCTTTCCCATATTCATGAATGGGCTGCATAGTTTTGCCGGTTTCATGATATGATGTTGCGAGATTGTATGCGAGTTCCCGCATATCCCAATGGACAAAGTGCTTCTCCCATATCCCCAGAAGCCGCTCTAAGCCCTCAACTTGTTTTTGACGGAATTTTCCAAATAAAGACTCCTTTATGCGATCAAAGAATATCCCCCGATCAAAGTTGAGGTGTGTCCATCGTTCTACGGGTTTAGGCACTTTCCCACCTTTGGTTAGTTCTGCAATTGTGGAGCTGCGCGCTGTCGGGCAGGTCTTGTGCGATCAGGCGCAGTTCATGGCGCGGTGCGGTTTCGACGCTTTCGAGCTGCCTGACGACGCGGAGGCCGGGAGGTGGAAAGGCATGCGCTCGGAAATTACCGTGTGCTATCAACCGGCTACCGACTCAAGTCATTCCATAGCCGCGCTACGGCACAATTGAAGCGTAGGTCCTGATCTTTGCCCTTACAGACAAAAATCGCGTGACGCGTATTAAGGAAAAGGGCGACATACGGTCCAGCACAACGTCCGTTTTCGTGCCTTGTTAGTCTGCTAGGCATCCAGTAGCCCATGTCCAAAAATTTAGCTTGATGAAACATAGAACTGGATTGTTGAAAAGAAAACGTAAGCAACCAGCTAGAACTAGAGTTCTTGAATGTGAGTCAAACCACTAGTTTTAAGTCAAACCACTAGTTTTAAGGAGGGAAATCAGAAATGTCCCCTTTTCAGTCATTTTGACAATTTGGTCCCAAAATATTTGCCAGCCCTAACGATATTGTACCAGATGCTACTTCTGATAAACAGGGAAACAGACGCACTAGTTGTAAAGCATATTGTGGTTCAGAAAATTTCCTTTCTTTTTATTGGCTTAAAATTTCAGACCAAACGGACAAAGCTGGTTGTTAAGGATGCGTTGGCGGAATGGTCGAAGGCCGGCCTTCCCGAAACCGACGGGCCCTGGTCCCGTCGCGGTCCGATGCATGCTTGATCGACAGAGAGGCGGTCAGCGAAATGCAAAGGTTCAAGGAGGTCTGTCACAGAGCTTGCCAGGCTGACGGATTTGACTGAACGCAGTTGCGCAGTCGTTAGAATCACCTGCCTGCGTCCGAACGTCCGGAATTAGCTCTCAACTCCACACATGGCGGATCCGCAATCGGGTGGAGTCGCTTCCACAGGGTTCGCCTTTTTGTTGCTCTAACGGACCAAATCTGGCGCTGAATGCCTGCAGGGCGTCTTCGTCCAGAGCTTGATTTCGCAGGCGTAGAACACCATAGGTAAGCCAGGCTTGATAGATCCGGTCGAACGCTTCGGTGTCCAGTTCCCGCACGTCCACAGCCTCGATGTCGGCCGCGAATCGATCCGTTATCGGCGTTATCTTCACTCGGCGTCTCCATCGGGCGAGGTCTGGTTGACGTTGACTGCGTCTCTTGGCAGTACGATACGCGCGTAGCCAGCGAGCTTCGGATGCGCGCGGAACCGGTCGTAAAACCACCGCAAACCTTCACCGAATAGTTGTAATTATATGTGATGGCATTTTTATTGAGGAATCTATTTAGTTTTCAGCAAAACACAGAAGGCACTCTAATCTTTTGGGTGGTGGTAATACTATGCTAATTTATGGTAATTTCTGTTTGTTTTAAGATTGACTTCATTGTTAGTTCTTAATCCTATTTGATTTAGGTTTCACAGTTATTGCTGTTCTTTTAAAGTTTGATGTCTTATATAAGTTAATTTCTGCTTGTCTAAAGTTTTAAAATTGTTCTTTATTTTCCTTAGGAATATCATGTTTTAGTTGAACAAAATATAAAACCATAAAACCCAAATAGCGTTTCTCCAAGTGCTGGAATGGCCGCCAGGACTCGGGTTCGCTGTGGCCTGGTAGATGCACCTTGCGATACTTGCCGACGATCTCCCCCGATCGGTCGACAAGGATAGCGGTATTGAAATGGCGGCCTTCCGGCGTCAGCTCCGCATAGCCGAGATGGAAACCGATCTCGAGGGAGGCTGCCAGATCGAACAAGGGTTGCACGTCCGCATTCGGCATCTCGCTTTCGAAGAATGCATCGATCTCCGGCTGCGTCTTGAGATCCCAGCGGGGAAAGAAAGTTGTCAGGGCGAGTTCCGGGAAAACAACGGGGATGTCATTGCAATTAGTTCTCCGTGTTACTCAGGGTTACTCGACATATTAGCTTTGCTCAATAGAGCGGTATTAGAAATTCCCAGTACCGAAAAAGGCCTCGACATCGAGCAACTGGAAGACGCGATGAAGTCAAAAAAGGTGAGCGCTTGTCTTCTCACGGCTAACTTCCAAAACCCCACTGGCCATTCAATAAATACCGAGCAAAAGCGCTACATCGCTCAGTTAGCAAATCTATTTCAAATTCCCATTATCGAAGATGATGTGTTTAGAGAGCTCAGCCATCAACGGGCTACCCCGTTACCAATGACTCATTCCCCCTCTACAGCGCCCTGAAATTTGCCTACATGATAGGTCAATACCTATTGAAATTTTGACAACACACTTTTTTACCTAAATTTTCAGCTACCAGTTACTTTTTCTCTGCCTTTAGTTCTGAAAATGCAATTTCTGTTATTAGAGTAGAATTCTGAGCCATATCAATATTTTTTTTTTTTTAGGAAATGTATTAGCATATGTTTAAAACCTTATAAATGGGATTGAGCAATGTGAAGTTGAAAACAATTTTGTTGTACTTCAATCAAGCAGAAGATCTATTTTGCAAGGTTTCACTTTTATAACACCCCAAAAGGACAAGGACATGCGAAAACCTGATCCATCTGCGGTCCATTGACTCTCGTGGAAAGCAGTGAGAATGCTACCCCATCGGCTCCCAAGCCCCATGGCAGTGAAGTTGTAGGGGCATCAAGACTTGTGCAACCTGTGCAAGGGGAAGATGGATTTGCCGCCTCTTTTGGGCCACCCCAGCCCCATGGCAATGAATCTGCTGTTCCATATGCAAGATGGAACTGTGTATCCTATTGCAAGTAAAATTCTTTGATATTTATTGGCAGTGCAAAATGTATCATTCTTTTTACCTATGTTTATTCTTTTCAGCCTTAGTGACGGCACCCCCAAGCCTGGTTTCTGGGATAGCTTTCCCTGGAAACCCCCCTCCCCCTTGAACAGCCTTGTCAAAGAGTATGGGAAGCTGACAAGAGAGAAAATTCAAGTTCACCTTCAAGGAAACAATAACACCATCTAGCTTTACTCCACAAAGCCTATAAGCTAATTATACAAACAAAGTATAGTTATATTTGTTCATCAATTTTTTCTACTGGTGCTTTAAATTGGACCGAAGCTGAACGCCTCACCTTTGCTAAAGTTCCATCTTAATTGATCTAGTGAGTGGTCTTAATTAGTAATAAGACTTCCGGCATGGGTGGGTGCATGATACAGAATCTGGCGCTCTGACTATTAAGATGCTCCCAGTAGATGTTTGCTTTATTTATTGTCCTCTGGTAAATATTTAAAGCATTAAAACTGTTATTATATGCCGAATTCCGGCTTGGCTGCGCAAAAAATAACACGAGGTTCTTACTTATTCCTCCCATGCAGGTTGGCACATAAGGTGACAACGGTGCTTCTCCAGGACGATCTCTGAAGAGCTAGCAGCCACAAGCGAAGCAAAGATATACCCACAAGTTTAGTGTAGTGTACAGCCAGTATTCGTTAGAAATGAAAGTGGAATTCAATTCAGTGAATATTTCGGTTCTATATCCAAGGGCTGTCTTCGGCAAAACACCATAAAAACAGAGTCCTGGTTGAATTTTGTTGAAGTAAGGATGCTGAAGACGGCCCTTGGATATAGGGCCAAATATCCTCTGAATTGAATTCCACTGTCCTGGAAAAAAAAATCTCTATTTTTTATAAGTTGTGTTTGTTTGATATGGAAAGGCAGTGTGGTCTTCATCGCTATTTACAAGGATAAGACCTTTGCTAAGGCTCTTCTATCAGCTGAATCGAACGCTTGTTAATAATCAATAAAACTGAGGACATGAAATGAAAAAAAGCTATTCATAATTTCTCAACTTACTCTTTTTTAGTATTTTTCTTTTTGGTTGAAATTTTTTTTTCAAAATTGAAACCAAAATATTCCGAAAGTGTTTTTATGACTGTTATTTGTTTAGTGATCGGTATCTGTCAAAATGATGAGTTAGTACAAAACTATCTAGTAAAGTATGTGAATGAAATATAAATAAGTAGAATATTTTGTTATGTTAACCGAAAATATGGGATTTTAATTTTAATTTTTTTAAAGACAAACAAAAAAACTTTTTATACTTTATACTTTTTATACTTATTTTCTCTATAATGTGATGTGATATTTTAAAATGGCTGTCTGATAAACAATGCAGAATGTGAAACCTATTATAACTGCACTAATTTTATTTAATCACGATTACATTACATATTAGTGTAGAGTATATATACTGCAATATATACTACAATGTATACATGCATATAGCACAAAATTTTGGCTGCCAAATTCCATCTCTTGAAATCTTATAGATGCAATTTCGTGCTTTGAGTACGAGATGGAGAAGTTTAAGGATATATAGAGAGTAAAGCATTTTAAGGCATAGAGGCCCATGGCACTGTATATTTGCAGGGCAGGGGCTACCAAGTGCCATAAAAACTCCCCGAGTCTTGGCAATTAAAAAAAATTGTGAAACTTTTTTTTGATTTTTTGAAAAAAATTGGCAATTTTTGTGAAAACAAAAGTATTTTTTTTAACTGCAAGTAAGGAGCGACATTAAAACTTAAAACAAACAGAAATTATTCTGTATATGAACAGGGTTGTCCCCTCCTCAATGCTCCACTCTTTACGCTACAATTCGACTCTTTCTCACAACCCTACTTTTTAAAAAAATAAAAAAATTAGGGTAAAGAGCGAGGCGTTGAGGGGGGGACAGCCCCGTTCATATGCGTAACGAGAGGAAAAATTGAAAAGAATGAGGTGTTTTTAACTTAAGGAATGGGTGGTCGGATCTTAATGAAATTTGATATTTAGAATGATCTCGCGTCTCAGAGCTCTTATTCTAAATCCCGACCGCTTCCGGTGATATTGGGGAAGTTGGAGGGAGAAACGGGGAATCTTGAAAAACGCTTAGAGTGGAGAGATCGGGATGAAACTTGGTGGGATGAATAAGCATAAGTCCTAGATACGTGATTGACAAAACCGGACTGACTCCGCTCTCTTTGGGGTAGTTGGGGGGGGGGGGGGAATTAAGAAAAAATAGAAAAAGTCTTTCTGAAATATTTCTCTTATTTCTTCCAGTATTTTCGTTGGCCTGAAAAAAGAACAAGAGCTAAGAGCTCATACAGGACACGTGACGAGGTTGGAAGAGCCAAGAGCTCATATGGTATGAGCTCTAGCAAAATTCTAAGAATCAATAGATTACTTTAATAGCAAAATCAGAGGCTTAATGCCGGTCGGGATTTAAAATAAGAGCTCTAAGTCACAAGTCCTTCTAAATATCAAAATTCATTAATATCCGATCACCTACTCGTAAGTTGAAAATGCCTCAATTTTTCTAATTTATCCTCTCCCTTCAGCCACGAGAGCTGCACAACGTCCGCAGCAGCATCCCAGATCCCGCTCCAGATACGACAAAACCCCCGGAAATCCGGGGGTTTGAATCTGTAGCAGGAGCGGGGCTTGAACCCGCGACCTCACGATTATGAGTCGTGCGCTCTCACCAGCTGAGCTACCCTGCCGCACGGCATCCATCCATGTGAGAAGAATGCTGCGAGCCCCGAGTCAGGATTGAACTGACGACCCCTTCCTTACCATGGAAGTGCTCTGCCACTGAGCTATCGGGGCGTGCTGCCCTCGCGGGGCAACCGTACGAGAATACCATCACTGTGGCGGGAGCGACCCGGCTCTATGGTAACCAAAACTCTAAAAAACGGAATTTTGATACAATAGTTACATCAAAAGAGTCGTATTTTAATGCTGACTTTAAATATACAAGTTTCATTAAGTTTAGTTTTACCTATAAAAAGTTACGAGCCTGAGAAAATTTGCCCTATTTTAGAAAATAGGGAGAAACACACCCTGAAAGTCATAGAATCTTAACGCAAATCACATCATCCGATTCAGTGTATCAGAGAACCCTTCTGTACAAGTTCCAAGCTCCTATCTACAAAAATGTGGAATCTTGTATTTTTTGCCAGGAGACAATGTTACTTCTCAAAAGAGACTCCTGGATAATTTACTTAGAAAAACACGTGGACTGTCCAGGCCAATTCATTAGTATGTCGAACTCGAAAGCGAGTGGTAACTGGCAGAGTCTCATTGGTTTCAGTCTCCTAGTCTCCTAGTTTCAAATGGGTAAAATAACTAGAAGAAAAGGTAGCAATTAGTGGAAGATTTTATTGGCTCCCCAGCCAGAGCAGCTCTATGATACAAGGTCAGCCCAGCGAAGTTACACAAGCCATTGGCGAACTTATTGAACCACCCTGATGATATTTTTGAAGAGACTGATTTAGATGTAAAGTTTCATCCAGATCTCTCCTCTCTAAGGGTTTTCCAAGATTTCTGGTTTCCCCCTCCAACTCCCCCCAATGTCACTGGATCCGGTCAAGATTTAAAATGAGAGCTCTGAGATACGAGGTTCTTCTAAATTCTTTCATTAAGATCTGATAACCCGTTCGTAAGTTAAAAATACCTTATTTTTTACTAATTTTTCCGAATGAACCGTCCCTCCACTTCCCCCCAGACGGTCAAATCAGGGAAGTTGGTGCCTGCCAACTTTCATCGTCCTAGCTTATCTGGAAGTGCCTGAACTAGCAAAACTAGGATCGACAATAAACATGAATGTTTCTGTTAATCGTTTATTTTGTAGGACTACCTGCACCTTAAAAACGAATACACTGTCGTACGGTATTAATGTCTCTGAAACTAGAGGCTCAATATTCTTATAGATTTTCGATAATTCTAAATCAGTTAACTACCCGGAATTTTTACGCAATAGCTTTTTGTACTTCTTTCTGCTATAATTGTTGTTTTGCTCCGCAAAATGGCGGAAAACTTACTTTAAGTCGACAAGCACTTTACTGTGGGGCAGTCTTTTTGGCTAAAATAAATGTTTATGTGAACCGTTATTTTGTAGACTACCTGGTTTAACCGTATTTATTCATTTTTATGTTCTGTAAAAAAAAAAAGAAAAAAAAACTGGGTAAAATTGGGTTTATAGGTTACATGTCCAAAAAGTGATGAAACATTTTTGAATTAATGTTTCACTAATATCACAATTTATGACTGCGTTTACAGTTTGCATATACTGTTACTATTTATGTTGGCAGTGTATTAACACTGCCTATTGAAATCTTCTGGGCATTTTAAACCATTTTAATAACATCGCTGAATAATAATAATAAAAAATAATAAGATCAGTTGCAACTACTTTACTTCTTTAAAAGAAGAAGTTCACTTTATTAAATATGACATGAGTGCCTCGTGCTTCGTTTTTAGTCTCAAAAGTTTCAATTCTTCTGGTTAGCAACTTCTCTGTTTTTCTGGGTAGGAAAACTACTATACTTACTTACTTTTACTTGCCTCGGGACCAGACATGAATGCATCACCCGGCATCTAGAACACTCCGTATAGTTGAATCATATTTTTTTTGATCTTGTGCCAGCTCAACAGCGAACCGGAGCCAGCAGCTCGCAAACTTTCTGCCAAACTTCCCAAATCCACCAATAGTATCAAATTCGTGTTTGACAGTTACCCACAATTTTTTAATTTTCCATATACAATAATTTGTTATACAGCAATCGTCATCAGTTGAATACTTCTGAATGCTTAAATAATTAAGCAGTACAATCAGAATACTTCTAACTATACTGCTGAACACTTAGCAGTATTCAGCAGCATGTCTACTGATGACGATCGCTGTATATATGGTCAAAATATCTAGACTATTGTACCCGTTTTCACTGTCTAAATATATGCACTTATCTCAAACTGAACGTCTGTTTGTTCGTCATAAAAGTGTGGCCTGCGAAAAGGTTACCCAATTTGAGATATTCTGTCTGAAAATTTGTATTAGAAGAATCAATCAAACGAAAACAGCCTTTTTTGGTTTTGTAGTTGCACTTGTTTAAGGTTTGGTTCCTGTTGGGTCAAGTTACTTAAAGATCACTATCACAAACTGTTTGACCAATCTTCAAAAACAGATATCAGGAAGCAGAGAAAGAAAATAAGACTCAAACTACATTGCAGAAAATAAGAAAAGAGGGTATCATCTTAAAGGGTCTATTTAATTTCTGAGTAAACAGTGGCTAAATTTTAAAAGAGCCTTAAAAAAGGGTCTCAAGTGGTATGTTCATTTAATTTATAGCTAAAAAATGTAAATATCTCCAAATTTATCCAGCGAGGAAGTTGGCAATATCTGGCTGAGTACCGGCGCCGGCCTACTGCGGTTGGACCCTGAATCAGATTCCCTGTTCCGCATCCGACCTATCGATGGTTTGGATATTGGCAGCGTCATCCCCGGATCCATTTTTTACGACCAAACCCGCCGCGAATTATTGGTAGGTGGCATCGAAGGTTTGGACAGGTTCCATCCCGCCGAATTTCCTGTTCCTCAGCCTGCTCCCATTCTTTTCACCAGTTTCCAAGCGGGTCAGGAGGAGATCCGACATCTCTTGAAACCAGGCGAGTCCATCGACGTTCCGCGCCGCCCTCGATCCTCAAATCGAGGATGGTTTCCTCAAACTCCGACGTGAAAACAAGCTGCCGTCTAAACCTGACGCGCTGCAAGACTTCTACTTCGTTGCGAATTCATTTTCGGAATTTCTCGGTGCGTGCATTCCATGGCCAGACTACGTCGATGAATGATTCACGAAAATTGCAAGGCGATGCACCGGAGCGGCGGTCGACCTTTCTTCGCTAATTGCTGTTAGACAATCCAGCCGACATCCATCCGCTAGGCAATGATGAGAACACCGACTACAGCCAAACCTGTCAATTTTTCTAGCGTTGTTGAGATTCTCACAGGTCTTTAGCATTTTTCCACCTTTCGCTTTGGAAAAGGAAGCGATATATTTTCAGGGCACTTTAGGTAATCGTAGCTCTACAGTAATCCAAAATGACATAGCTGACACTTTTTGTCAAAATGGTATTTTTTGCCCAATCCATCAAACAGAATCTGCTCCACCGAATCCGTTGCTCTATACCTTGTTTGCTTTTCCAGAATTTTGTGACTACCCCAAAATGTTTAATTCTCATTTTCTTAAGTGCAGAAATAGTCAAAATTTATATTTTTCCCCCAAAAAACCTGATAAAACCCAGCCTTACACATACTGTTGGTGGGTGCAGTGAAGATGTTAAAAGTAGAATAGCCAAGGCCCAGGGTGTTTTTTCACAGTTGAATAAAGTTTGGAAGAATAGGAAGGTAAGTCTGTGAACCAAGATTAAAATATTATAAGCTACAGTGATGACAGTGATCAATTATGGTTCTGAAGCATAGGCGACATGGAAAATGTTGGAGGATTTACAAAGTATTTTCCAGAAAAAATACGTACGGACTGTTTTGGGTACCCGACTGACTGACTGTATCCCAAACAGTAGGCTGTACGAAAAATGTGGTCGAATAACATTTCCTAGGGATATAATGATAGTGTTTGTTTGGGAAGTTGCGTTCCTTTTTTCGGGGGGGGGGGGGGTTGATTTTTTCTGTGGGGGGTTTTTTTAGGGGGGGAATTTTCCGGGGGGGGGGGGGTTTCGGGGGGGGGGGGATTGAACTTTCCCTGAGAAAGTTCCTCGGTCTCTACGGACTATAGTTTGACTTTTTGTACCAATTCTTTAAGAACGGTATCTGAAACAAAAGGGCGGTTTAATTAGAATAATAAGCTTTTTAAATGTTTTGAAAAAAATTAGCGTAAAGATTGAGGTATCAAGGAGGGTGCATCCCCCCTCATATACGTAATAATTGAGCTGTTTCGGCGGATTGGCGTAGGTTGAACTGATGCCTGGCGATGAGAGGGCTGCCAATGGCAAGCGCTAACAGGAGAAGGATCAAGGAAGCCGCGAGTCCGGCCACCTTGGGACGCCGTTGGATGAAAAGACCCAACCGTTCCACGACGGTGACCTTGCGAGCCAGAATCGGAAGTCCGTCAACAAAGCGGCGGAGGTCAGCGGCAAATTCGCTCGCGGAGGCGTAGCGATCGCTGGGGCGCTTGCTCATCGCTCGGCTGATGATGGTGTCTAGGTCTCGCGGTATGCTTCGATTGCGGTCTCGGGGGCTATCACCCCCGATTTCAGCTTATTCCTAGAAAGTGGTAACAGTCATACCTCTGTGGTTTTTACGGAAAGTCTGGACCTTAGGCCGGATTGATGAATATGACTTTGCGTTTTGCAAAGCTTCGTAGAAGCTTTCCTGGGGCCAAAAATGTATTGTTTCTACCCATTTCTGTTCGTGGTATCAACTGAGTTTACCATTCGGTTTTTTGCACTTGGGATTGCGGTAGAGAAATGGTATCAGATGTGCCCCATAGACTCTTAAAGTTTTCTCATTGCTAAAGAAATTAGAGTTTATCCTTTGCTGCTTTCTAAGTGATAATTGAACGCGTTTCGGGAAAAGATGGTGTGAGTGAGGGAGAGGGGGGAGGAGGCTAGTTGCTCTCCATCATATTTGACTCTTAAATAGGGAACTAGAACTATAAAATTCCAATCAAGTGAGCCTCTTCTAAATTTCTACAACCATCCAATCCATAAAAACCGTATATGCCCCTGGGGCATAACTTACAACCCTTACCCCCTGACTCAGGGGGCTCTGTCAACCCCAAAAACCTTTATATGATTTTTTTGACTATTTTTGAACAAATGGCTATCTCAAAATTTCTGTCAGATATATTTAGGGAAAATACAATGCTTACGCGCCTATTCTTTTTTTTCCATGAATAATGAATTTTGATGGTTCAACGTTGTTAAAAATTCACTGACTTTGTTAGAGACTGATATATTGGTTTTATTTTTAAGAAACAATCTGATTATCTAGGACAAAAAAAGACAACGGATTTTTTTTAACTTTTTTAGTTCTTTCTTTATACCTAATCCGACGTTCACGTTTACGTCGCTAGTGATTTAATAGTTATGATGGACCAATTTGGTACAGTTTCAATTTTTCGCTGTATGCTTTCGCATCAACTATTTTCTGAAAAAAAACTAAGGTGTAATGGAGTGACAAGTTTCATTAGTTTGGTGTAGTTTTGGTGTTACCCATCAAAGGTTACGAACCTGAGAAAATTTGCCTTTTTTCGAAAAAAGGAAGAAACACCCCCTAAACGTCATGGAATCTTGATCAAAATGACGCCATCAGATTCAACGTACCAGAGAACCATATTGTAGAAGTTTCAAGCTCCTATCTGCAAAAATATGGAATTTTGTAATTTTTGCCAGAAGATAGATCATGGATGCGTGTTTATTTATTTTTTTTTTTCCAGGGGTGACCGTACTGAAATAATGTTCCTAGAAGATCGGGGGAGGGTGCATTCGAAGGTCGTGGTAACGAACTGTAAGTGTGGAGCGACCCGGCTTAATAGTAACCGAAACTCTAAAAACGGAGTTTTGATACCAATACATATATAAAAAGAATCTGCTTATTATGTTGATTTTAAATAAATACCTTTCATTAAGTTTAGTTTTACCGATTAAAGGCTACGAGTCTGAGAAAATTTGCCTCGAAAAAAAGGCAAAATATTCCCTTAAAGTATTAGAATCTTAATGAAAATCCCACCATCAGATCCAGCGTATTAGAAAACCCTACCTCAGTGGTTAAATTTTTTTTGCCAGAAAGAAAAAACCACGGATTCTAAAATATCTTTCTAAACACAACTAATACATGTAGAAATACTTTAGAGATACTAAAAGCCCTTAAAAGCAAAATTTAATTCAAAAAGTATGTTTTAAGGCCTTTTTACAAAATTTTTGAAATTTTTGAATATTGCGTAACATTTCATAGCCATAGATGATGTTATTCACACCGAATGATAATTTTTGTAAAAAAATTTGTTGGAAAAGGGTTGAACTATAAACGTGTCAAATATCTTTGTAATAGCATTGGTCGTATATAATATATAAAGTTATAGTGTGTCAAAGTACTGAGGGCCTACTAGCCCCACCCTTCCTAAGAAAAAGTCAAGGAAAATTATTTTATGTTTTACTTATGTTTTGTCTTGCAGAGAAAACACCCATTCATAGCTGGGTCATTTAAGCTTACAGAGTCACTGAATTACCCTCGTTTCAAACCAAATAACATTTGCCACCAGGACTCGGGCTAATATCCTCAAGGATACAAGATTTCAAGTTTAGCTTGCTAACGACTAGGACGGCTGGAAGCCCAACAAAAGAAATTTGACAACAATACATATATTAAAAAACTGAATCTTCATGGTGATTCCAGATAAATGATTCCAAAAATCTAGATTTACTCATCAGGGGTATTAAAGTCTGGAGGACGGGGCCAGAGTGGTACTGAAGCTATTCCTTTACTCTCTAAGTAAAGCGATCTAAAAAAAAATCACGTCCAGTTTGTTTGTGTCTTTATAACTGACAAAATCGTCTCTTGGGGGTAGAAAAACTTCTCTTGGGAATCCCCTAAATGTCTCTCTTTTCGCGCCAGTTCAGAAGTCCACACTCTGGTCTGGAGCGGGAAACAAAGTCTTTAGTATTACAGAACGGCAATCTTATCTATACTCTAAAATATCTTCTCTCATAGAAGATATCCCAATAGCAAAGCCGTATCCAGGGAACACCGTCATTTCCCTGTCAAAGCAGCTGCGGATAGAAACATGGCAACTTTCAACCCCGTCAAGCAAAAAACAAACTGAAGCACGAGATAAATGGAAAAGAAAATAGGAATTACAGAAGAGTCAGCCACAGGGTAGAAAGAGGGATTGAGAATCAGGAGAAAAGAGGAGACTGAGAAACCGGATAAATATAATCTAGCAAATCGACAGCCATCATATTGCAATATAAAAAAAGAAGAAGAAGAATAATAGAAGAAAAACATTGAAACAATATTTTAGATTAACTGGCAAGGGTAATATTTTTCAAGTAAGATCTGAGTTTTAGCTGGCTCAACCAATAAGATTTTTTATATAATTTCCTGATTGTTTAATGCCAATCAGAAGATTACGAAAAATTCTGATTTGCTCAAATTGGCAACAGATGGATCTCTGTTTTAGTAAAATCTCATTTCAATTGGCTAGTAAGAATTCGAAAAAAAACTTTTTACTTGTTATCATTACGTCCTATGTGGGACCACTTTTTGACATCTTGCTCCTCCAGTAGCAGTTCATCATCTTCAGCATCCGTTGAATGCTTTTTTTTTCGGCTGGGGGATAATCTTACTTCTAAGCAGAAGTTTTTAGGGTACAATAACTAGGCTAGTTTCTTCTTAAACACCCTATTTTCTAGACTTCTAGCCAAAAACGGAATTTTGCATTGACTGTTTAAGAAAGAACTATAAGCAGCCTTTTCCAAAAAAATCATTAGCAACCTACCTAAATTAAATAATTTAGCTTATTTCTTTCACTGCAGCGTGCTTAGCCTGCTGCTCTTTTCTTTTTAGAAACACCCGGCGGTAACTGAGTTTAGTAAAGGTAGCGCTGTGAACAGAAAAACCCGAGGAATATTCGAGATCATTCGATATCAAGTCATTTTTTAATAAAGTGTTTCGAGCAGTGGCGCGCACGTCCTTGAGGTGGACGGTGTAGCGCACGGCGTCCGCCCCCATGTCCTCGAAGTGGCGCGACATGCCCCAGGCCACCGGATCGGGATCGATGTCGAAGCCCTCCGCCGTGTGCTTCTTGCTCTGCGCAATCCACTGCGAGGAGATCAGACCCGTGCCGCAGAAGTCCTCCCGGAAGTGCAGCGCCTTCCGCTTGCGGAAGCTGCGGAACACGCGCGAGACGAACGCGACGTCCTCCTTGGGCGACTGGACGGACATCTGGTAGAGCTCGTGCTTGTCCGCGGTCTTGGCGGTCAGAGCCTGTTTCTTTATCTTTTAATTTTTATCCATATATATTTTCACTGGTGGCTCTTCTTTTGGTGAAAAGAAATTTGCTGAAGTTTCAAAGCTTTGAAAAAACAAGTATGTAAAGTTATTAATTCCAGCCTTTGGACAAGTTTTCGACAGAGAAATCTTCGAAATCAATAATCGAGTTATTAATTTTGACAGAGAAACGTGGGGACTGCTTTCCAAAAATCTTGTGACTCAAAAATTTCTTTCTTTTTACCAGCTTAAAATTTCACGCTAGGGACTGTGAAACCAATCACAGTCCCTTACTATTTTGAAATTACTATTTTGAAAAATAAATATTTTTACAGACCAAGCCTGTTTTACCTGTTTCTCTGGACTTACCACAAAATATAGTTTCATCAAAAGCTTCATCTAGCTTACGTCTACTACATCCCATCTAACTAAATTTATTCTAATAGGGAGGGTACGGGAGAATTACTCCCGAAAACTTCAAAATAATGGCTTACAACTTTTTATTATTTTTTATGGCACTTGGTATTAACCAAGTGACATATAGCAATCGCAAACTCTGTCGGTCTGTCTGTCGGTCCCGGTTTTGCTACTTTAGGCACTTCTAGGTAAAATAGGACCATGGAATTTGGCAGAAACATCAAAGTAACAACTAGTCCTGTTATGTTGGAACTTTGCAATACATATTATTTGAAATAATTAACTAAATCAAAAGACATTATGTCCAAGTTTGTCATAAGGACACATTTGCAATACCTTATGAACAGATAAAGGTATCCAGCTGAAGCTTTCAGGGCATATTGAAGGGGGTGTTAAGTAAACATGGACATTAAATTGCTGTATCTGCAACATTTTTTGAATGGCTATGGGGATTAAAATGAAACTTTCTGGGTATGTTGGGTTGCATGTTGAACAGAATCAAATTTAAATGTATGCATATAGGTTGTCGAATGGGAAGAGGTACATTATTAACCTCATCTGCAAACCCATATTAGCCCTGTGATATTATTCCTTTGCAATAATATTTCCTTTTGGTTATTTTATCAAACAGTTCATGATAAAGAGATGTAAGTAAGGAGCGATACGACTCTATAGTAGCCTAAACTCTAAGAAACAGAATCTTGATAACAATAGATGCATTAACAGAACATAATCAAACGATGATTCAAAATACAAAAAATTCATTAAGTTTAACATTACACATAAAAAACTACGAACCAGAGAAAATTTGGTCGATTTTTGAAAATGGGGAGAAACACCCAACAGTGTTCAATCATACGTCGAAGAGTACAAATCACAAAAGTCGGATCTACAGTCCCTCAATGCACAGCTTCAAGTTGAGAACACAACACTCTTGTCTAAAGCGGACAGTTTGGCTACACAGAACGGACAGCTGCAGAGTTTATCCACACAATATGAGCGGGAAAAGCTACAAGTGAGCCTGATTCCACGATTTCTTACGGTATTTTATGTATAAAGTGCTAACACGAAGCATGCAAGGGAGCACCAATGGGTAAAGAAACTCTTCGAGTTGGTACTGGTAACTTAGATTCATCAATTGCAGATTTGGCTCGGTAATAATATCGACCCAGTGGTCCTAGAATGTCGCGAAAGATCTTATTCTAACGGAAATTAAAAGTTCTAGTGTCATTTTGAAGTGACCAAAAAATTGGAGGGAAGCTAGGCCTCCTCCTACACTAATTTTTTTCCAAAGTCAACGGATGAAAATTCTGATATAGCTATTCTATTCAGCATAGTCAAAAAACCTGAAAACTATGTCTTTGGGGACGACTTACTCCCCCCAGTTCCCATGGAAGGGACTGCAAGTTACAAACTTTGACCAGTGTTTACACATAGTAATGATTATTGGGAAGTGCAGAGACACCTCCCCTTTTAAAGAACATCCGTGCTTGTATTAAGCCTTCACTTCCGCTCTGTGGTACCCTATAATATTTATTTTTATTTACATGGTTTAAATTTACTAAAAAAAATTACGACACTCTTCTTCAGTACATAAGGGAGCTTTAATAGGAACAAAAAACTTAACAAAAGAAAAAATACCCAGAAGCCGAGAAATCTAGCCTTGTGTGGTATACTCCAGGCATAAAATTATTAACAACTAATAATAAAATAAACAATAAGCATAACGTAACAAACAACTACGGGTTCCAAAACAAAACTCAATACCTACAAATAGTTTGGTGTTAGGATTTAGATAGAATGAGAGCTTGGCTTTGCACAGATATTTTAATTTTGTCAATAAATTTAGCCATCTCTCTGTTATGAACAACCCAGAATAAACGAGTATAGTTACATGTAAGGTGAAAAAACATATTTTTGAAATATTTTGGTAAAATATTTTTTTTTCTGTCTTTTCTCTTCAATTACTTGATAGTTCTTGATGGGTATCAGCTTTCAATCTGATACCCATTCCGTTACCCATCGCTTCGATTGGTAACGGAACCATGGATTTATTAGATATACAAATTTCGACTATATGCTCAGCCATTTGTAGTTTGTAGGTACCACTTAGGGTACTAGTTCCCCCAGTTGGAAACTAGTACTCTAGAAGTTATATACAAATGGAGAGTCATTTGTAACTATCATGAGAACCTTGAGAGTGGAGAACAGGGACATGCTATGGTTAAGGCAGCTATGCATGCAACAGGGAACATACACTAACACACCAGTCACGAAGGTGAGGGGGGCAAGGGTGGGCACTGCCCCCCCTGAGAGAATTGACTAGCATATCCGCCACCCGCGATTGCTAGAGTGGGAAGTATCTTCGTCATCCAAGTAAGTCTTTTTGACAAAGCAATTGAAAAACACATTTCTATTTACCATACAGAAGCATTTAGAGTGAAATTGATAGGTTCTACTTATTATGTTGTACAATCACATTAACCCTCACTAACTTATTAACATAGAATATTGGTACCTTTGTGAAATGTGTATTCGATAACAACGAAAAGAAGAGAAAAAAAAACAGATTATTTGAATGCAATACCAGGGCGATAGTTAGATATGCAAACTTGCCCTTAGAGCAGGGCAGAGTTAATTGATAGCTGATCAGAGTTAAGGTCAAAACCCATTCGTTAAATCTAAACAGACTTACGTCTTCATACCTTTAGAAAGGCAAGGGCTTTTCCACTGGGGAGTTTTCCATCTTGCTTTCTTTTTTCCGTTTCAATTTTACGGGTGGAGTGGTTAAGAGTAATTATCCGGGGTAAATTTTCATTTACCATGGCGAGAGGGGTTCTCCGTGCAAGTGGGGTCAGATTTCCCGGCATTATTTAAAAAAGATCAGAAATAAATAAATAAAATAGTTTTTTCAACTTAAAGTATGGAGCAACATTAAAAATTAAAATGAACAAAAATTATTACGTATATGAAGGGTGTTACCCTTCTTCAATACCTCGCTCTTTATGCTAAAGTTTAACCTTTTGTCTCGAATGGTGATTGGGAGGTGTACAGGCGTTTTCAGGAGGGTTTGTTGGTTGGGGGGAGGAGTTGAGAAGAGGGGAATATGCTGGGGGAACTTTCCATCGAGAATTTGTCATGGGGGAAGAAAATTTCCATGAATGGAGCGCAGGATTTACTAGCATTATTAAAAAAAAAACAATGAAAAAATAAATATGAAAAAGTTTTTTTTAGCTGGAAGTAAGGAACAGCATTAAAACTTAAAACAAACAGAAATTATTACCCATATAACGGGATC
This sequence comes from Alatinidae sp. Z8VKAUB7J3, assembly GCA_010016025.2. Lineage (NCBI taxonomy): Eukaryota > Metazoa > Cnidaria > Cubozoa > Carybdeida > Alatinidae > Alatinidae sp. Z8VKAUB7J3. The sequence goes on along the minus strand of JAAAKM020721499.1, from coordinate 64,978,388 downwards.
ACCTCCTCCTAATACCTCGCTCTTTACGCTAAAGTATTATTAGTAATCTAAGAAAAGTGTGTTTCAATCCCACTTTATTGGGCTATGATGAGAAAAAGGGTAGAGTAAGCTCTGCGGATGAGGGACGACTTATTGCCATAGATTGTTAGTAGTGACGGCCGAATTACTTCAAACGGCCAGATATGAGGTACACAATTGGAGTTACTAATCCCTAAAGACATTTTTTCGCGCACATGTGTCTTACATAATACTACAGTACGCCTGTATGTTACGTAATAGGTATAGTTTGCTTACTTAAGCAGTTTTTTCTTCAAGATGTTATTATGTACACCTGTTTGTTACATAAAGGTATAGGACACCTGAAGTTCTTATTTGAAGATGAGGTGACACAGAATTAAACTTTTTTTTTTATATTTTCTCGTTGGTGTAAAATATGCTGTATTTTATTGTCAGCTAAAGTAAAAAATAAAAATTTTATCCTGCGCTGTGCTATTTAAATAAATTTTGCAGAGTTCTGAGGCAAAAGTTCATTTTATTTCTAAAAGAAAATGGGGAGAAATTTGTTTTACCATAAGGAATTATAAGCGGTAATGGTATGAAAACAAGAAGGAGAGAAAATGAAAAATGGATGTACTGATCGCAATATCCTTTCAAACGAGCCCGGAAACATAACGCGGCTAAACTGCGGAGAACAGATCTTCAACGGCAAAGCCGCAGAAAGATACATTGGGTTCTGCCGGATCGTATATAACAAGTCTTGCCCAAGCGATATCGCCAAATCTGAGGAGGATGGAAGGTGCCAATTAGCCGTGATTGAGCTGGGATTCGTCTCAGCAGATGCAGAGCCATTCGTCCATTCGGCAGCGCTCATCTCGTCGCGAAATCGATCAACGGTCTCTGCGGCCAAGAGTTCTGGCATGCAAGTAAGCAAAACGCGCCCCCGTCCGAACGTGACGGAGCAGGAGCGTAAACGTTCACCTCATCGAAAAGGAGCGCGTCCCAGATTTGCGGGTCCCGAAGCAGGTCTTCCGACCCCTGGTTCGCAATTCGGCGGCGAGTCAGATCCTTGCGCTCCCTCGCTAGTGCGCGGCGTAGGAATCGGAGGTCGTTGTCGAGGTCGGCGGGGTTGCAATCCGCCGATGACTTGGTCAGGCAGGCGTAGAGCTGCGTCGGGCATTCGACCGTCGGGGTGCCCAGCCAGATCATGTTCTCGAGTACCGTGCGGGCCGCCCGGCTGAAGTACTGGTTGAGGGCTCCCTCGCCGTACTCACCAGCGTGGCCGAGTATCTCGGCGACGTGCTGGGAACGCCTCACCTGCTTCGAGAAAGGCGACCGTCAAGGCAAGGAAATGACCTAACATAGACTCATTAACGGCAAGGCCCTCAATGTGATACAGGATCTCATCCGGGGCCCTACAGAAGGGCAAAATTGAGAATTGCACAGCATCCTTCCATAAATATGTGGCGACCTTCCGTTTCTTCGCCGCTGCTGTCAAAAAGGATTCTTGATATTGTTCACTAGCAACAGTTTCCGCTTTTCCATCGACAATCATCACTAACAAATTTGTGTACGTATCATTTAGTTCGTTCCAATAACTCAAAGCGTGTGCTGTCTATTTCTGTTTTTTTTTTTTTTTTTAATTAATCAAGGGAGCGGAAAAAAATTGTGAAACGTAGGGTAAATATATAAATTATATGAGGTTGTCATTTGCCTTAAGATTTGAAACTGATTACGAACCAACACATACATCATAAAGCCGGTCATACAAAAATGTATTAGTAATGCAGTTATAACGTTTATGCTTTCTAGTGGTGATGTAGCGTATTCTTCGTCAGAGGGCGTAATGGTTTACATTGACTTCTTTATACATTCAGCGTTAAGCAACCTGCTTGTCACTAAAAAATACAAAATGTTTTTTGACTCACGGAGTGCCGGCAGTCCTAGCAGTTCTAGAGCCTTTTCGTAAGGGATGTCATGGCGGCACAAGATGATCGATACCGCTCACTTCTGAACCGATTCAAGCTCCTTACAAAGATATACTGTTCCAAGTGCTAAGGGCATACATATACCAGAATGAGGCAGACGTACATTAGGTATGTACACTTAATACTCTCCGTGTTCGCACTGAATCTATGCATACCGTTAAAAATGTGCAGCTAAGCTCAATTCATTGGAAAAAGTAACTCCAAGGATCTTGATACTGTTTGTTAGAGGAAATGGAACATTTGGCTCCATAATGAGGGCCTACGTGCCCTCCAATTTTTTTCACTTCAAAAGGGCACTAGAACTATTAATTTCCGTTAGAATGAGACCTCTCACGACATTCTAGGACAACATGGTCGATACGATTACCCCTTGGGAAAAACAACAACAACAAAACAAAAAAACTAAAAAATAAACAAAGAAACACGCACCCGTGATTTGTCTTGTGGCAAGAAATGCAAAATTCCACATTTTTATAGATAGGAGCTTGAAACTTCTAATGTAAGGTTCTCTGTTACGCTGAATCTGATCGTGTGATATAAAATTCTATGACTTTTAAGGGGTATTTCGCGACGGCACACGAGCTGACACAGGTCGACTCTATGACCGATTGAGCGCTTATTTTGGCAAATCGGCTGTATTTATGGACATCACCGATATATCACCCGGTGAAAATTTTGTTAACCGTCTAAAAGTAACTCTGGCTCGTTGTCAAACGATGCTGGTTATCATCAGCCCGTACTGGATTAAGGCTTGTTCAGAAGACGGCAGTCTGCGGCTTGGTTCAAAAGGCGATTATGTTACAGAGGAAATACTGCAAGGTTTGAAACGAGATATTCCTCTGATACCGGTCCTGGTAAATCATGCCAAAATGCCCAATACCTTAATAGTCTGTTAATATAAACCTTACCCTAGTGATTATTATTTTCCTTACTTTTAAAAGTAAAATTTCATTTTAAAACAGATTTGCTGGTATTACAAAAAGAGTCTGGGTATAAGCCTTGGGGTTTACCAGTACATAAGGAAACATTTAATAAAACAATTTGTACTTCAGAATATGCAAAATAATCCTGGTTAAAATATTTTGTAGAGGAGGGATCTTTATCTTCACTATTTTCCTTGTATTTCCAGTTTGTCTGTCACATTTTTAGATATTTGTATCTTTTTTCTAAGTCTTTAAAATTGTTTATAAACTTTTTATTACGTATTTGAGAGTGTTCGCCCACTCGTCAATACCTCGGTCTTTACACTAAAGCTTAAATTTTGTCCTATGAATCACAAAGGCCGTAGGATAAATAGTTGAGATTACTAAAAATACCTTAGCATAAAGAATGAGGTATTAGGAGGAGGTGGACCCCTTATATGCGTAATATTTTCTGTTCGTTTTAAGTTTTAATGCTACTCCTTACTTTCAGTTGAAAAAACTTATTCATATTTATTTTGTCATTGTTTTTATTTAAATAATGCTAGAAAATGCTGCGCCCCCTTCATGGAAATCTTCTTCCTCTACAAACTCCGGCGGCACGAACAGCAAGGAGAGGAACCTGGATAGCTACAAGCAGGCGCTGATTCAAATTGGCTACATAGACCCCTCCGCGCCGGCGGATCTCAAGCTCCTGGAGAACCACCTAAACCACGATCGCAACAACGTTCTAGCAGTCGAATCCTTTGTTCGTTCAATGAGTCGCGCATTGCCCGAGCGCCGGATTGTGCTCCGTCCCCACCCGTCGGAGCGCGAGACGGTGTATCGGGACCTCGCCGCGGAAACCAGAAACATGGAGGTGATCACCGGAACGGATCCACAAGAGTGGATCATGGCCTGGCTACTATTGAGCCGGGTTCCTTCTACCATACATTCCGTTAAAACTGTTTGATAAACTGTTCTAACGAAAAGTTGAACATTGTAACATATATAGAAATTAGGTGCATCTTGTAACAACATAATGATATTGACCACTAATTCAGTTCAATATGTTATTTCGGCCAAAAGACCATACTTCCGAAACGTAACAATGCAACAGACAAATAGATTAGCTTTTGTTAAGAGTCTGATATAATTATTGCCAAATAGGTCACGAAAGATATAACATAAAGGCATATTATAACACAATTCGCTTTTTATCCAACGTAAGGCAATTTAAAAAAAAACTAGAGATTTTAGTTTTATTTATGAACATTTTTATTAGTAATAAATATATGTAACTTATAAATTAACTTATGTAACGAACTTCTATATTCGTATATTTTTATTATGTATATGAGGGGGTTCGCCCTCTCGTAAATACCTCGCTTTTTACAGTTAAGTTCGAATTTTGTTCTAATTCCTTAAGAAAGACCCCTGAGCCACAAAGGCAATTAATTAGAATAAATAGTTCTTTTGAAATTACTAAAAATGCTTTAGCCTAAAGAGCGAGGTATTGAGGTGGGGAAGACCCCCTCATGTATGTGAAATTTTGACAAACAACATTTCACCTTAATTTTCAGTTACTAGTTGCTTTTTCTCTGCCTTTAGTTCTGAAATCCAATTCCTGTTATTTGAGTAGAATTTTGAGCCATATCTATGTTGTTTTTTTTTTTTTTTTAATTTAGGAAGTGTATTTGCATATCTTTAAAACCTTATAAAATGGAATTGAGCAAAGTTATGAAGCTGAAAACAAGTTTGTTGTACTTCAATTAAACAGAAGATCTATTATGCAAGGTTTCACTTTTATAACACACATATTTTTAAAGGTCATCAAAGGCCAGGGCCCTTTAGAGGGCAGGGAGAGTAAAATCTTCAAAATTCGGTGGGGGGAGGGACAAAGCTGGAACCAATTTTCCCAAATCAAGTGAAAATGACAGTAAAACTAAAAAATGAGCCATTTGGTACCATAAAGGTACTACATAGTAATTTAAAGTACTATAAAGGTGCTTCATAGTACTGTATAACAGTAACTTCAAGTACTATAAAGGTAAATGTATACTAAAAAACTGACCTGTTTCTGTTGATGCTTGAATTATGCAGGTTTATCTTAGTTTTGACAAGATTTTGGAAGACACTGAGGCATTAAATCTGGGGGAGGCAAGCTAGGGATTCAGCATGTACAAGTATTTATTAGATACAAACATTCGATTATTTATTTTGACAAAATTTTTCGTTCGATAAATTTTATAACTTTCTTGGATGCTGCCAACCGATACAAATTGAATATACGAATTCAAAATTTCAATTTTAACTTACCGTTCGTGATGAAAGGTAAGCTGAGATAAGGCTAAACGTCAGGGTAGGCGAAAGGTAATTTGGGCATTTGGGAATTAGTCTCCTTCAGTCGTCCCATGCGACACTTCACTCTTTTTGCCCCCCCACCTTCTACTGACATTAAGGCTTTCTTTAAATCTCAAAAAGCCCGGATAATCTGTAGAAGGTTACGAAGGTGAGAAAGACCGAGCTACTAAAGGTAAGATCTCTAAAGGTAAAGTTAAAACTGGCCAAAGGCTTTTTCGGCCTTAGGACGTAGCAAAGCAAAGAATAAACAATGAAATTTATTTAGGGGAGGGATTACTTTTAAGGGACATCCAAACTTGTCGAAACCAAGGGCAAATACAGGAAAAAAGAGGTCTATCGTATAAATAGCCTACCATTTCGAAGTAGAAATTGGCTTCACAGTCCCTTCTATACACCTTAATGAGTCAGGTGCTCCTACAGTCTCCTTAAAGGTCAAGCGCTCAGTCTGATGAACAACGCCTTCGTGCTGCGAATGGCCGGGCACTTTGCGAGACGAGTAGAAGCCGAAGCGGGAACTGATCGAGACGCACAGGTGCGTCAGGCCTGGATTCTCGCGCTCTCGAGGGAACCGGACGCGGTCGAGGCCGCTGCCTCTCGCCGGCTCGTAGACAACCACGGTCTCGTGTCGCTCTGTCGTGCACTTTGGAATACCAACGAGTGGGTTTATGTCGAGTGATCTCTCCAAATCTCTGATCGGACGACGTCGCTTTCTCGATTGGGGCGTGCAGGGCATCGGTGCGACCGCTAGAACTAAATTGATAGTTTCTTTAATAATTATTTATTTTTTTTTATCAAATTTACCATTGAAACAAGTTTCTAAAATATGGCTCAGAGGAGGTGATTCAGTTTCATCAAATGACATTTTCATTTTCAAAAAGAGAGCTTTGTATTTCTGTACGTTTGTGCCCTGACATATGTTGCATGGCGTTATGATATTCATGGCAAATATTCCTCAAATTTCTATTCCTCTAATATTTGTATATACTCAATAATCCACTTTGACTTTACTCAGCCTTTTTCGCAAGAGAAAAGAGAATAGAATCAAGATTTAGCTTTAGGTCCAAACTTTTTTTTTTTGCTTTTCATTTGCAAAGGTAACTGGGAAGAGGACTGTTCAAGAGGGGGATTTTAAACATCCGTATGAGGATTTTTAATCATGGAAATCTATTTATTTTTTGGGTAGTCTTAGACTAAGGTACTTTGTATCGAATAATTTGTAATAGAAACTTCGAAAAGGGCTCATTTGATTGGAAATAGAAAGGGCTTCTACTCTTTTTAATAGTAGAAAGTGATTCGGTGGTAGACCTTTTATAGTTTCAAGTCCTTACACTCCAGAAATGAAAGTAAAATTGGATTTTGGTGCCATAAGGGAGATATGCGTTAAGTTCATCAGGATTGAAAAGTTTAATAACTGTGTTTATGGGTACAGGACAGCTCTCTGTATCTTCACGGGGAATAGTTGTAAATGATGTCTTGTTGTTGAACCAGAAATATGTGGTTGAAAACTAAGCAAAATTTGTCTGAATAAAAGTGAGTTAGAGTCACATTTGAGTCTATCCCCTTTCCTATCCTATATCCCCTTAATCAAAGGTTAATAGAGCTAGTCGAACCGAAAATGCGAACGGAAAAAGTATGCCAGGCAAATTGCCTATGTTTTCTTCTTAAAAACATCGTGAAGTTTCTAGGGCAAAAAATACGAAATTCCACATTTTTGTAGATAAGAGCTTGAAAATTCTACAGTAAGGCTTTATGATACGCTGAATGCGATGGTGCAACTTTCGGTAAGATTCTTTGATTTTTTTGGGGTGTTTCCCCCTATTTTTCAGAAAAGGCAAATTTTCTCAGGCTCGTAACTTCTGATAAGTAAGACTAAATTTGATGAAACTTATATATATTTAAAACCAACATAAAAATCCAATTCTTTTTATGTATATATTAGAATCCAAATTCCATTTTTTAAGGTTTCGTTTACTATTGAGCCGGATCGCTCCTTACTACTATTTTTTAGAGTTTTGGTTACTATTGAGCCGGGTCGCTCCTTACTACAGTTCGTTACCACTGTTTGATTATACCGCCTTCTTCCTCCACCCACGCATTGAAAAATTTAAACTATTGCTTCGTGATTATTTGATGTCACTGATTTTTTTTTTCAGTGAATGATAGTGAAATTTGCAGAATAAAGGAAGCATTTCGGAGGTTATCTGGCAGCACTGGAGTCCTCTCAAAGTGTGCCTTCATCAGAGACATCCTTGGAGAAAATGTCCCATGCGCCCTAGCTGAGGTAATTGATTTTAACTTATATATACAATACGAAATACATGGAGATCGCTTAGCACGTGAGATTTAAAGCCCCACGGAATTACTCATGGTAAGCGATCTTCTAACTCCCGTCTCTGCAGCAGTATACATTGGGGAAAAAACTGAAGAAAAGACGCCTAGAGGCTGCTGAAAATAGCATAATTTGATGTCAATGCGTCACCTGAGAGCAATTTGACCGAAAGTAACAATTTATGGCGAAACTGAGTTACAAAGGCAACCTTGTGTAAAAAAAAAATTCTTTTTCGAATGGTCTAATTGATATCACTGTGAGACGTTTCTAACTGCCTGTATCTTGCAGTTCTCCTTGCACAATATGCCATATAGTAGTTATAGTTTAACAATCCCTGATAGTCTCTCTCTCTCTCTCTCTCTCTCTCTCTATGTTGAATAAAATGGCTATCTCAGAATTTTGATCCGGGGACTTTGGGGAAAAAAAGCGTGGGAGGGGGCCTAAGTGCCCTCCAATTTTTGGTCACTTAAAAAGGGCACTAGAACTCTTAATTTCTGTTAGAATGAGCTCTTTCGTGACATTCTAGGACCAATGAGTCGATACGATCACCCCTGAAAAAAAAACAACAAACAAACAAATAAACACGCATCCGTGATTTGTCTTCTAGCAATGTGAAAATGAGAACCCTTGTCAATCTTTTTATTTTTATTTTTTTTTTTTTACTAGAGGAATAACTTTTTGTTTGGATGAATTCCTAAGGATAATGTTTGTGCTGATTTCTGTGACTGTACATTAACCATAAAGTTCAAAAAAATTTCACGCGATTCTTGTGTCGCTATCTATATCAAAGAACCTTTTCAGCCAATTATGTGATTTTGCATGGATAAAGAACGATACTTCTATGGAAAGCTTCCCCAAAGACGGATCCGCCTGAGGTCAAATCAGTAACGCGTGCTCTTTATCCATCTTCCTTTCTACAAAGAGCTGGGGGGATTATATGAGGTATATGGGTCTACTATATGACAGCGATCTTTACAGCGAATTAGGATGTGACAAATGAATCCAGTCCAGACTTTTGGATCCAACTCATTTCTGCTCAGAGTTACTATTAAGATGATTTTATAATATTATCCTGTAAATTGCACAGCATTTTTTCCAATTTGTTCCACAGCAAAAGAAGTTGTTGGTTCCTTGAAATTTCCGAAATGATTCATCTCATGAACGACTTTTATTCTTGCAAAGACTATTGTAATATGCTTTCATTGGCTTTTCTAGGAGAATTAAACAGCTAGAAGGGACATTTGATCAAATTTTTTAGATAGTGACTTTGTATAAAATAGTTGAAAGCCTTAATAGAGATGCATCCAAGGATGGCATAGCCCTCCATAGCCCCTGGGCTAGAGCCGTAAATAATGAAATTTGTCAATTGTTTAAACATAGGTTCTATGATTGAAAATGGGAGCTTGTTTTATTTTAGGAGTGCGATTGGTTTGAAACATCTAGAGATCGTTCTTTGGTTCAGAAGGATCAAACCTTATCAAACAGTTCGTGGTAACGAACTGGAGTAAGGAGGGACCCGGCTCAATAGTAACCAAACCTTAAAAAAACCTTGGCTGTACCCCGCTCCTGCCGGACCACCGCGTGGTACACAGCCGGCAGCTCCAGGTGCCTCGATTGTCCGATCATACGGTCGGACGCACGCCTCGAACGCCATCTGTCCGAGCACGTTCAGATCAATTGGACGGAAACACTTCAAAACGCCACGAAAATATGTTCATTTTGCCTCGATCTTGAAGCCTTATTTCAGCCCAACAAATACTGAAGAATGCATGACATCGAACAACAATAATCGTTTGATATTCTGGGCTGAATTTCCTTTCCGTTTTCTCCGTCGAAGCCAAAAGAGGTTTGGATGACTGTCAATCAGAAAACCAAATAACTGAAATCAGAATGCAGTATCCGAAGTTTTTCTCCAAAATTGTTAACCACTAGACACTGATTTTTTTTTTTTTTCAAAAACAAAAGCTGAAGCTTTGAACAGATTTCTTGTACAGGAATTTGCATTAAAGTTTCCCTTCATGCTCTCACATTCTTGGAATTTTCTCCTTTCTTTCTTGAAATTCACTCTGTATCTGCTCACTTTTCGTAAGCCTTCATACCATGGAATGCACTGCATATGAAATCCAGCACAGTCTTTCCCTTATAAAGGTCTCTTCCTGCTAGCAGGAAGAGAATCCCCCTTAAAACGTCTGTAAGCCCTGGTTAAAGTTTGTAACTTTTAGCCCCTTCCACGGGGACTGTGGGGGAGTAAGTCGTCCCCAAATATATAGTTATAAGGTTTTTCGACTACGCTGAATAACATGGCTATCTCAGAATTTTGATCTGTTGACTTTGGGAAAAGAATTAGCGTGGGAGGGGGCCTAGGTGCCCTCCAATTCTTTCGGTTACTTAAAAAGGGCACGAAAACACTTCATTTCCGTTAGAATGAGTGCTCTCGCAACATTCTAGGACCACTGGGTTGATACGATCACCCCTGGGAAAAAAACCCCCTTGGATATAAACTTTTTCAAGTCCCAATAAGTCCAGTTCAAATTATCTGAATTCCCAGTCAAAATGTCGATTCGATAGTCATTTTTTAACGACGTAACATTTCAAGTTCCAATTTTCATGTTCTTTAAATCACTGAAATTATCTTGGCCTCAGAAAAAGCAATGACCCCGGATACCAGTGCAGGACTGGGATCAACATATCTTCTCACGTTTACACCGAAGCGCTTGAGCCGGTTTAGAAGTCCCTGGGACTTCCAGTATGAAGACTGGAGGTTTTGTGCAATCCTGGGCCCATCTTAGTCACAGTATGACCACGGTTTGATCTATTTTTTGATTAAATAAAAGGAAGTTTGTTTTTTCAACTGCAAGTAAGGAGCAACATTAAAACTTATAACGAACAGGAATCAATGCGTATATGAAAGAGACTGTTCCCTCCTCAATCCTTCGCTCTTTACGCTAAGATTTTTTCAGTACTTTAAAAGCTTCGTATCATAATGAAACGGCCCTTGTGCCCCAGAAGTCGTTCTTAAAGAAATGGGATAACAAGTCAAACTTTTGCGTAAAGAGAAAGGCATTGAAGAAAGATCACAGATGTGTTTTCATTTCTTTGTTTTTTTTCACAGAGATATTTAGCATACCGGTCGGAGTTGCTTTAGTTCCATTGCCGAAAAGGAACGCCAAAAGGTGCAAGGTAAAAACAATTTGGAAGCACATATGAGTTATACAATTTAGCTAGTAGTTGGCGATTAAAACGAAGTTTATTAGATACTATGCTACCGCAGGCACTAGACGTCCGGCGCTGGAAGTGACGATAGGGGAGTTTCCTAGTTGCTTTAAGAGAGTCACCGATTGGGAAGCCAAGATATTTCATTTCCAATTTATGGACAACCGATACTCCACCAAGATAAACTTTAAATCCTTCGGGAAGTGGGCCACCTTAAAATCATTCTATTATTTCTCTATTTTTTTGCATTATCACTTAATAATTGCTACTTACCTCTTGGTTAACAATAGTGTCCTCGGGATTTCAGAATTCCTTCACTACAAAAGGAATTGAAAATGATGGAAACACTGAACACTGTTGTCAAGTATAAAACCAAAGGAAGAAGATGGAGTATGCAACCACCGTTATTGTCATCAATGGGCCAGATAAGACGGGGCGTCGGAGTTATCTGAGTTCGATCTACCTTGAAAAATGTGCTGAAATTAAGGCTTATTTGACAAAAATCTCGTTTGATGAAATAAAGATTCGGATACAGTCCGATTATGTAAATCGTATATCTAGGACTTGTGCTTATTCTTCCCACCAAGTTTCATCCCAGTCTCTCCACTCTAAGTATTTTCCAAGATTTCTGTTTCCCCCTCCAGCCCTCTCTGTCCCTGCATCCAATTCAAACTGAAAATTGAGCTTCCGGGACATAAGATCTTTCTATATATCAAGTGTAATTAAGATCCAATCACCTATTCATAAGCTAGATACCTCAAATTTCATGTTTTCCAAGATTTCTGGTTTCCCCCTCCAATTCCCCCCAATGTCACCGGATCTGGTCGGGATTTAAAATGTGGTCAAAATATACAGACTTTAGTATCTGTTGTCACTCTAAAAAATGGACCTATCCCCATTTGAACGTTTATTGGTTCATCACTAGACTTCTAATGTCGGTAAAATTAGATTGGAGAAGCCGAGATTATTTGAATGTCTTGTAAATTGCTCCCAGTCAGAAAAATTGAGTTTCGCTACAATCTCTCCGAGCAGCTTGTTTTTAGTTCTTAAGCTTCTTTTCAGCTTGCTCTAAGTGTTTTAAGTTGTTTTAAGTTATCTTATTTTAAGTTCTTTGTGTTTATTGATGTGATACTTGCTGTTCGAGAATTTTAACACACATCCGTGATTTGTCTTCTGTCAAAAAATAAAAATTCCACATTTTTGTAGATACGAGCTTGGAAATTGTACAGTAAGGTTCTCTGATACGCTGAATCTGATGGTGTGATTTTCGTTGAGATTCTATGACTTTTAGGGTGTGTTTCCTCCTATTTTCTAAAATAGGGCAAATTTTCTAGGGCTCGTAACTTTTGATGGGTAAGACTAAACTTGATGAAACTTATATATTTAAAATCAGAATTGAAATGCAATTCTTTTGATGTAGCTATTGATATCAAAATTCAATTTTTTAGAGTTTTGGTTTCTATTCCTTGCAATATCTTCAAGTTCATCCCATGAAAGTTCATCTTCACTACCTTCATCTTCTCCATCAAATAAATCATTTAATAATATATTGTTAAAATCACCAAACTCATTAACAAGGTCCATGATTTCAGATTCATTTGTGAACAGCTGAAAAAGAAAGTATAAACATTTTCAGAAATAATATAAACAGATAAAAAATACTTTTAAAATCGAAAAGTAATAGATTTAATTTATGCATACAAAAAATCCGTCTCTATACATCAAAGCTGAATAAACAAATAATATACATCATAAACTGCAACGAAACGTAATTACTCTTAATTGTCATATCTACATGCTTTTTATGATGTTAAAAATCCTACTTTGATCTTTGTATGCAAGATGATGTAGTAATATTCGTTACTCCAGTGTTATACAAAAATGTAGTTTTTCGTAAAAATAGGTTTATTTCCTAGCATACCACCCAGCACAGTCTGCCAGATCCTGTCATCACGGAGAGCTAAATAACTTGTGTCCTAATCCAAGTACAAGTAAGTAACACCCAGAACACTATAATTTTTTACAGGTTTACTTTTATTTTGGTTTTAATAGACCAGTGTTTTGACCCCCCCCCCAAAAAAAGAAAACCCTGGACTGTTGCGAATCATTACCATACTATTTTCGTAATTGCAATATGCCTTAAGAATAGACGAAACAGGTAGTTTGCTAACAAGACTCGTTGATTCAATTTGTATCGTAATGTACCGTAAGCTTCAAATTGATGTCACTAGCTTTAAAATTTCGTTTGAAAATGGCTTTGTTTCAAATACTATCAAAGACTCTTTATTTGTCCTAAATGAATTAAAAAAGACTAATATAATCGAAAACATGCTCTTTATACATATTTTTTTTTCCTATTATGACATAGAAAACCAAACGTTTGCTTCAGAAGATTATTTTAACATCAACAAGGGGAGGAGGGATGATAATTTGTTGTTGTTTTCTCGATTTTTCTGTGAAAACACCTAGCCAATGTCATTTACGTTTACTTTTTAGGTGTACAAAGCCGTATTAAAGCAATTGCACTGCATGCAATTGACAATAACTGCCATGTTCATAGTCTCAACGTTGTGTTGGGTGATTGGATTCAGAAGATTCAGATGGATGGCATCTTTCTTCTCCATTCTTCAAGAGCTGTACTGTTCTATTGTGAATTACATAAAAAAACAAGTTTTTCTTTAACTGAAAGTAAGGAGCGACATTAAAACTTAAAACGCATGAAGATGACAGATAACTATTCAGTTTTTATTTGAATGGATCAAATTCAACAGGAATTTTTTTCTTGGAGTTTATCAAAACTGAGTAAAGGAAGAAAGGGAAAAAAAAAAACAAAAAGAAAAAGGAAACCAAGAAAAGGAGATTTTTTTTGGTGTTTCATTTTTGTAAGGATGCAATAAATTCGAGTAAACACTACCAAATTAGAATATAACAGAATATAACGAATATAACAAGAATATAAAGAATATAACAAGAAGAATAAGAAGACAAATAATAAGACTAAGAATATAATAAGAAGACAACCACCAAGCCTTATTCCAGGTAAAGATGGGAAGGAGCCACAATTAGTGATAAGGCAAAAGTTTGAAAGAGATGGGTAGAACATTTTGAGAATGTTCTAAACTGTGATAGTGTGACTGGAAAACATACAGAAAAGAACCGAAAAAGTTTGTGACGCTTTGGATGTGAAGGAAGGTTTACTTAGCGATGAAGGATTAGTAACAGTACTAAGGGAATAAAAAAATAATAAGGCCCCAGGTGATGATAGTGTTGTAAATGAGCTTTTTTTAACATGATGGTTGTGGGGTTAGACATAAGTTGCTTTGATTATGAATATGATTTTGGCGTCAGATATTGGATAATTTCTGTTCCTTTTAAGCTTAGATGTTGTTCCTTACTTTCAATTAAAAAATTGGGGCAGAATTCCAACTTTAGCGTAAAGAACAAGGTGGTTTGGAGGAGTAACCCCGTCATACATTGGATAATTTCTGTTCGTTTTAAGCTTAGATGTTGTTCCTTACTTTCAATTAAAAAACTTGTCTTTTTAAATTTAATTTCTAATCGTTTTTTAAATAATTCTGGGAAATATGGTTACTCCTCCACGGAAAAATCCCCCCCCCACAAAGATTTATTTTCTGGGGAATTCAATCCTGGTGAATGGAGGATTTTTCGTATAATTATCGGTCAAGAATAGAACTCTCGGTTGAGGGCACAGTATGTGGAGATTAACACCTGTGCTACGCAGGCCTCATGGTTGTATATATGATTTTTTTTTTTTTTTTTATGGGACTTGGTATTTACCAAGTGGAACATAGCGATCGCAAATTCTGTTGGTCTGTCGATCCAAGATACGTGACTGACTTGCACGGACCGGATCCGATCTCTTTGGGAGAGTTGGGGGGGGGGGGGGGGGGGAATTGGGAAAAAAATAGAAAAAGGAGGTATTTGTAACTTCCGAACAGCTGATTATTCATTTAAGCGTGACTCAATTATAGATTTAACAGGTTTTTAGGAAAAAGATACTTTTTGGGAAGATTTTACTTTTCAGTCAATGGGTATCGCTTATCAGAACTGAACTACTTACTTGCAACAATTATATCATGTTTATCAAAAAGAAAACAAAAGTATTGTCAAATGAATTGTCAGTATTTATTACGAAAAAGGAAAAAATAGCAAGCTACGAACAGCAAAAGCACAACTAACCAATTGATTTTGCAGCATAAGGTATTTAATTGAAATAAGTTAGAAATAAATTCACATAAGCCACTTATCAGAAATTTTCTTTTTTCAGCCACTTTTGATAAATTACTTGTATAACGATGACAAGTGACTGACAGTCGAAAAGCACTTGTCTGGCTTCTTGAATTGATTTTAAAATGTGCCAAAAATATAATACGGTGTTTTGAAAATTTCAGTACTAAAAAGAGTGGGGGGAATAGCTATGCCTAGAGTATTTTACTGAATGCGTAAAGTATTCAGTAACTTTAACGGATCGTTAATGTTGGAACTCCTAATGTTATTGATTTATGTGAAGTCTTCCTAGATTCAAATAAGGATATCCGTTTAGATATTCCAGGCTAATGGATGGAGAGGCTGAGTGATGACAGTGGTCAAATGTAGCTTTGAAGCATGGGCGCTCCGCAAAGCGGATGAAAATTTGCTAGATATTTTTTAGAGAAATTGCCTACGGATTGTTCTGGGTACCCGGCTGACTGACCATATTTCAAACAGTAGGCTGTACGAAAAATATGATTCAATCCCGCTTTCTACGCCTATAGTGAGAAAAAGGTTGAGATGGCTAGGACACGTTTTGCGGATGTAACATGACAGACTGCCGAAGATTGTCCTTTTTGGCCACCCGTCTAGGACTAAATGAAAAGCAGGTTGTCCTTGCTTGGGGTGGGAGGATGTATCAACTAAAAGTAAGGAGCAATATTAAAACTCAAAATGAACAGAAATTATTACATGAATGAAGAATGTTGCCTCCTCCTCAACACCTCAATCTTTACGCTAAAGTTTGAATTTTGTCCCAATTCTTTAAGAACAACTCTTGGAACTCAAGGGTCGTTTAATAAGAACAATAAGAAACTTTTTTGAAAGTATTAGAAAATACTTAAGCGCAAAGAACGAGGTTTTGAAGAGGGGCAGCCCCCTTCATATAAGTAACAATTTCTGTTCGTTTTAAGGTTTAATATTGCTTCTTACTTTCAGTTGTAAAAACGTGACTCTTTCTCTCAACTCTACTTTTTAAAACCGTAAAAAACTTTAGCGTAAAGAGCAGGCCGTTGATGAGGAAGCAGTCCCTTTCATATGCAAAGTAATTTCTGTTCGTTTTATGTTTTAATGTCGCTCCTTATTCATTAAATATGAATTTTTTACAAGGCCAGTGTAAATTTGTTATTTAACTGTAAGTTAAGCTAAAAGTAATAGTTCCTTACACATTCTTCCATAAGCCTTTTAGATCGAATAAGTTTAATTATAAATAGTATAATTCCTTAAAGGTATCTAAGTAGTTCAGTTGCCAAAATTAAATATGTATTTTAAGCTAAGTATAGTTTTATAATTTTTAAAGCTCAAATTACCTCTATTCTAAACACATATTCTAAACAAATTACCTTGAAAACAAAAGGAAATGAATTTCATTTGCGTTTATGTATTTTCCGTAGGTTAAGGGAAGGATAGTTTAATTTAATTAGTTCTAGAAATATATTTGGCTGCTAACTGGAACTCTTTTTTAAACATTTCTTTCATTAGATGTTGTGATTTGAACTTGATAATACCCTATAGAATTTTCGTGTTGGAAATGCTTCTTTTTTCAGCATTGAACAAATACTTTGAAGAGGTTGAAGCTTGACAATGCGTAGTGCAACCAGCCCCTGAAGACAAACTAGCCCCTGTCCTTGGTACAGCTCCTGAAGACCAATTCCATGAAATACTACTACTACTACTACTACTAAAGACTCACTGCAGCACCAAGCCGCCTAAGGCCACTAGAGTTATACCCGCTCCTCCTCCAGCCTAATCCATTCAATGCCTCCCTCTTTACACCCTCCCAGAAAGTTCCGATTTCCTTTAAAGCTTTATTTATGACATCCTCCCAACCTAGACAAGGACGACCTAATTTCCGTGTAGCCCCAGACGGATCCGCAGAACGTGGCCTAGCGATTACTCTAGTACCGAGTCTAGTTTAGGTTCCGACCTCATCACAAGTGCCATAAGAGCTCTTGGCTCTTGTTTAGCCTCAGAGACATGGCCAAAAAGGACCATCTTTGGCAATTTATCATCCTCATTCTGTAAGTACCGATAATATCTAAGAGGGAGAAAGATTTTGAGACTTTACATAAGAAATACTGCATCAATTTACTTTGGAATATCCTAGGTACTCAACTATTCGAATGATGTGTGGGTCTCGTACCCTATGAATAAAATGTTGACTTTTCTACCATTTGAAGATTCTTTAGTCACCTTTTAGTTTGGTCAGGCCCTGGACTGGCCCCACCAGCGGGTTACCATCCGGCGCAAAGGTGAATGGCCCGTTGATGGTCTGCCTGATGCCGGCTTCGGAGAATGTCGGAAAATGGCGAAACGCGATTTCCAGCGACGGCGCGATGCGGTCGAGGTCGGGCTGCAGCAACTCATGGCCGAAGTCCCACGGTGTGGTGCGTTCCGACCAGGGCACGCCGCCTTGCTCATAGGTCCCCATGACGACGCCGTCATGCTCCTGGCGCATGTAGATCTCGCCGCCGAAATCGATGGTGTGGACGAGTTCCTTGTCCATCGCCTTGACCCATTCAGGCCAGCCAATCCCAACTAGCCTTGTCCTACCTATCAGCCAATTCTAAATGTCTAAGCTTATAAAAATCATGTCTAAGATTAGAACCCTGTTACTCATGTTCAAGAAAGATACATTTTAGTCTAAGCACTAGAGTTCTTACCAAAGTCAGCCAATCCTAAAAAGCCTAGTCCCTACCCATTGGATAATCTAAACTGTCTAAAACTGCTTATTTCATAACCAAGATTAGGAGCCTACTTTCTATGTTTATAGAAAAACATTTTGATCAAAATACTTGTCTGGGATTAAGCACTGTTCAAGTATTTGAGTTGAATTCTCTTCTTTTTTTGTAAGGGGGTGGGTCAGAATAACCGTGTATTGTCAGTCTAATTGACATATGCTGATATTTATTCCTTAAAGTTTTGACAATTTTTATGTCAAATTATGTTCTGGTCTTGAGAAGCAAGGGGGGTTATCAGCCCTACTCATGTTAATTTTTGCATGTTTTGCAATTGACTCGATTATTTATTGTATGATATAAACAAACAAAATATGTTTAAAATATTTCAACTTTTTTAATTTTAAAACATTAAAAATTATTAAAACTTAAAGGAATATATATCAGTATATGTATCCTAGACTCAGAATAATTTCTGTTCGTTTTAAGTTTTAATGTTGCTCCGTACTTGCAGTTAAAAAAAAACTTATTTTTTATTATTTAATTTCTGAATGTTTTTGAATTAATACCTGTTTTGATTTTGGCTCACCGCACAAAAATAAATAAAACAAAAGTTGCATATTATTTTTGTTGCTAAATGGCTTTCTTATAGTTTTAGTCGGACGATTTTGATAAAAAAAAGGGTGGGGGAAGAGGCCTAGTTGCCCTTCCATTTTTGGTTACTTAAAAACGCAACTAGATTTTTTATTTCTTTTTTTTACAAACGTTTTTGTTAGTCTGGATTTCCATATACATATTTTCAGCAGTCTTAATTGAGACTCCTACATTCATATTTCTCTACTTACGAACGCGGATTATGAAAGAGAAAAAGAATTATCATATATGCTGCTGCCATCTGCTTTTTGAAGTAAATGCATGTAACAACCTTTGTTGGCACAATGTACACAAAGAAATTAGTAGTTCATTTGCATTGAGTAAAAACCTTCCAGATAAAACCCCAAGTACTCTTAGTCTATATATATATCAAGGTAAAGCCTACATTAAGGCAAAAATGCCTTTTCTGGAAGTGTTTCCGTACCTTTCGTTTCACAGTAACTCCTTCCAAAAGCCTAATACTCTCCTGAACCATTTTTGATACAGCTGCCTTCAGTTGACTCCTCCTCTTTGTTAACGAGACCAGTTGTTCACAAAGAGCGTCCCATTGTTTGCTTTCAAAACAAACACGAACAATAGCCTCAAGGACACGACCAGTAGATATGGCATCTGCACCCTTCAAGCAAAAAGTTTCAATAATACCTTCGAAATGGGACAATTCTCCAAAGTTTTGGTTCCCCTTTACGAGACCTCTTGGGCTATTAAAACAATAGAAAACAACTGTGCTTACTGACACTTCAATAACAATAATAAATTAAAAATGAAATAATAAGCAAATAACATAAATATTTTAACCATTCTTTTGCTGTGTCATTTTAATGCGGAGAAGCAAGCTAAATACGCCATCTTTGTTAAAACTGTGAAGACAAACTATATGACCTTTGTAATAATTAAATAAAAAAAACGAAACGAACAGAAATTACTCCGTATATGAAAGGGGCTTTTCCTCCTTGACGCCACACTCTTTAAGCTAATTTTTTTTTTTAAATTAGAGTTGCGAGAAAGAGTCAAACTTTAGCGCGAAGAGCGAGGCGTCGAGGAGGAAAAGCCCCTTTCATATACGGAAGGTATTAATAATAGAATACTAATTGCTCATTTTATGACTAAAAAGTTCAGGGTATCGGTTATAGTAGTATATGCCCCTGTAGAACCGACTGACAGAGATGCTAGTGACACAGATGAATTTTGCTTACAGTTACAGGAGCGAATAGACAGGATCCCAGGTAGAAATATGGTGTTTTTACTAGATGATATTAACGCCCAGGTTGGTAGAAATAGAGATAGATGGTATCCTAGCCTAGATAAATTTGGTGTAGGAAACGAAAACAGTAATGGCTACATACTTTTGCAATTTTGTAGGTATAACAATCTGTTTCACAGAAGAACCTTCGGACGTGCAAACCTATAAATATTATTATTTCGTCAGTTCTTTCCTCAATTTGGCATAATTTCCGTGTAATTTGCCTCTTTTGTCAAATTCTCTAGAATTTTGTGTTTTTGGAACAAGTCTTTCTTACGTGCTTGAGAAAACAATATTTTCTATATTTCTTAAGGGAGACCTTACTTAGATCCCCCTATATTTCTAAGGGGATCTCCCTTTTTTGTAGAGAAGAAGCCAATTTTCATGAAATTTAAGATTAAAAGATAAAAATTGGCCATCCACTTAATTTTTTTTTCAATTTAATTTGAGTTTTATTTTCTTTCAGAAGTCAAACCTGACCTGCAGAGTATCCCATCGACAAGTTCCTCCTCAGGCTCTGAGCCAAGCAACGAGCAGTTTGAAGACATGCTCTTGGAATGCAAAGATTTCCAAGAAAATTTTGACAATATAATCTATAAAAGGCAATCAAAAGAAAAGTCAGCGTGTAGGGTGGATAAAAGTGCTTACGAGAAGGAGTTCCCTGTTTTACTTAAATAGTATTTCAATTAGGATTTTATACAAATGACTCCAAAAGCTGGATTTTTTAGACGGAGGGAAAAATATACTAAACTGATTTTTGGTTAACGCTCTATGAATACGCCGAAGTGCACAAGGAAGTTAAACCGCCTTCGATTTGGTTTCCACATACGCTGATGGGTATTTCCACTTCCGATTTTGTTTTACTGGACGAAGAATTTGGCCCGTCTTTTAAGGGACAAATGCTAGTTGGCGATCAGGGACACAGCAAAATTATGCGCGTAGCGCAAGAGCAGGTCAACGGCGTGTATCAAGGCGCTTGTTTTCCTTTTGTCGAAGGCTTCTCTTCAGGGGTGTTGCGCATGAAATGGAATCCAGAAGGCAACGCGATTTACGTAGGCATGACCAGCCGCGGCTGAGAGGTTCCCTTTTCTAACCTGAATGGCGTTAAGAATAAAAATAGACCGATGTTCAAATCCAGTAGCCTTGATTATATTCAAAACAGGCGGCTGGCTTTTCTGAGCGACGGCCTGTAATTGCTGAAAAACATAATTGCCTTTCGCTTCTTTTGTTTTAATCGCGCGGGCGGCGGACAAATCCGCTTGCGGGCGTAAAACGATCAAAAAATCTTCGGCTATTCCACGTTGAGCATTCTTCAGAATTTGCCGATCCACTTTGGTTTGCCAGGCCTTTTGAGCAAGGGTCGTCTGGCAAAGAAGAAAACCAAATATGGAGTTCATTCTATCAGAATCTTAAGATTTAGTCATTTTTAAATAACAACATGTCATAACAAATTTGTAATTTTTTGCACTTTTTACTCCTACAAAACAGTAATTGTAATGGATATTAACTGAAGAAGTTTTTTTAGGAAAGTAAAGAACAAAATTAAAATTCAAAACGAACAGAAATTGTTTATAAAGGAGTCGCTTCCCTCCTCAATACCTTGTTCTTTACGCTAAAGCTTTAAGGACATTACGAAATGTTTCCTTTTCTAATCAAATGACCCATGTTTCAGTAGCTGTTCTTAAAAAACTGGGACAAACTGGAACGCCACGATGGCGGTCGTGGAGCGAACGCTCATCGAGCGAGCTCTCGAGAACTGTGGGGGCGTGCGCCTCAAGGCGGCAGAGATTCTGGGCATCCACCGGAACACCCTACGCAAGAAGGCCGAAGAACTCGGCATTTGAGTTCTTCGGCCGTCTTACGAAACCGACTCTGAAGAGAGCTGAGAGCGCCGCGGATCAGAACGCGTCGAAGCCTTCGGCGCAGTCGAGAGGCCCTTCCGCCTGCGGCTCCCAGCCGAGATCCGGATAGGGGCCGGAAGGCGCCGGTCCACGCTGGAAGAGGTGCGCGAGGAAGAGTCGAAATCCTGCACAGACAGTCTCAAGCCTATTACCTCCAATTCATTATATATTCATGCCTACAAATATTATGCTACTATGGGGAGGCAACCCATAGTAGATAAATTAGCTAAGAAGAGGTTTTTCAGCCCAAAAATGCCCGTCAAAACAAATCAACCCCAGAAGAATTATCGATTGATCAGAATCATGTGCGAATGCTGTGTCGTTTTCTAGGCTATAATTTCCTCGAGGGGCGCCACTACTCAAGTGAGAATAGAGTTAACCGCAAGGCCCCCAGTCTTGCAGATACCCCAAAAGGGTCGAGGCAGACAGCCAATGATGAGCGGAGGGGGTGGTTAATTGACCACAATGTAATATTTGCACGTTATACCACTACTACTGCTACTACTAAAACTCCAAGGGTATTAAAGAGAAAATTTCCCATAAGGGCAGCCAATATTTTGTCTCCATGGCAAAATTATCTAAAGTAGTATACCGGTCGGCCCCAAAACCACCGTATTTTACGGTTTATTCGATGGATTTTTTTTTATGACGAAAATGGCGTATATTTCAATTTTTTGAAACTGTTTCATATGATAAAACCAAAAGCGTTAGCTTTTGGCTCTTGCAGTTAATTATACTACAAAAACATGTTGTCTGCGCAAAGGTCTGTCATTGCATTTTATGGAAAACAGCTGTACAATATACCTCACCTGCACTCAAACGTTTCTAACCTAGCTATTTTTCTAAAGAAAAGAGTATAGACCGGATTCGATTTATTTTACTCTTCCCCCCCCCCAGGAGATGCCAAACTGGATTGCACATCCAAGGTGAGAGCAGACAAAGGAAGTATAAATCCTTCAAGCCTGGGAAGGAGGGGAGAGGTGCCAAATTTAATTAGGAGCTTCAGGAAGATAGACGCATTAGCTTTATTGATGATATTTTAACATGAAGGAACTATGACGAATCAAAAATTCGCTTCTATTTCTGTGCTGAGTTATATCTAAAGATTCTTGTTTAAAATCTGTTTTTTTTCAGTTTTGTACTTTCACGTGATTCCTTGGTGGGGAGCAATCGCGATAGGTTGTGGAATTGCCATTCTTTCAGCTTTAGTTGTTCAGTTCTATGTCGTCCCGAAGCAAAGGCGTGCTATATTAGGTAAGCCTCTTATTTTTGAGATTATCCTAGGAAAACATTCATCCTTTAAGTAACAAAATTGTTTTAAAAATTCTTTAAAAAATACACTTTTTTTATAAATAACCTTGATACCCCTCCCTCTCTTGTTTGCAAGCTTAGTGGCGTAGTAGCAAGGTGCAAGACACTTCCTCACAAAAGAAATAGTTTTGACCACTCATCATCTATATATCGAAGAAGCCGGTTGTATGTCAAACATATCTTTTGACATACCTTACAAAGCTTTAGAATAGTTTTACTAAGTAGCCAACAAGGGCGAAAGAGAGACCAGCGCGACCCAAATTTAACAGTTAATAAAGCTGGGGTTTTTTTTCAGTGCTTTACGAAGAAAAAAAAAGTTGGGACAACGCATATGTTATTTCATTTGGTCAAGGTTTCGTCTTCCTTGTCCCGGTCGTCATTTATATTCCCTGTGTCCTGGTCGTCATTTGTGTCCCGGTGTGTAATTTCTCTTTGAGTGTCCCGGTCGTCATCTATATTCCCTGTGTCCCGGTCGTCATTTGTGTCCCGGTGTCCCGGTCTGTAATTTCTCTTTGAACAATCCCTGTGTCCCGATCATCATTTATATATCTTCCCTGTACCCCCGGCGTCCCCGTTGTAGTTGTGTCCCTGTCGCCATTTATATTCCCTGTGTCCCGGTCGTGATTTGTGTCCCGGTGTCCCAGTCTGTAATTTATCTTTGAGGTTCCCGGTCGTCATTAGCTATGAAAAAAAAAATAATTTTGTTTGACATTCAAAAAATAATACGTTTGAAGGATAATAAGGATGTTTTCAGTGGTTTCTCAAATAATCTATAAAGTATGGAATTTAAACCATATAAACTAAAGGACGAGGAAATAAATTTCATCGGAAATGTTAAGTTTTTAGATATTGAGGAATATGTCTTGTAATCATGAATCACCTGAATATGCGCGATGTCATTTTTGGATGACTTTCCTCCTCCTTCTCTTCTATGAAGCCACTAAAAAAATGGATACAATGATGGAAATACTTACTATTGGTTCCTCATTAGACGACTATTTCTAATTTAATCTGGTCAGGTCCCTGATAGGCCTTCCAAATTTCATCGTCCTAGCTTATCTGGAAGT
This sequence comes from Alatinidae sp. Z8VKAUB7J3, assembly GCA_010016025.2. Classification (NCBI taxonomy): domain Eukaryota; kingdom Metazoa; phylum Cnidaria; class Cubozoa; order Carybdeida; family Alatinidae; species Alatinidae sp. Z8VKAUB7J3. The sequence continues at coordinate 64,954,478 of JAAAKM020721499.1, read as the reverse complement.
GCCTAAACTAGCAAAATCGGGACCGACAGATCAACAGAATTTGCGATCGCTATATGTAAATTGGTAAATACCAAGTGCCATAAAAATAGAATCATAGGATAGGAAAAAAATATAATAAACATTTATTCAAATATCAAACCTAAGAGTTATGTATCGGTCTTATCAATATTAGGTGGTATACCTTTAAAATGTTATGTTCGGATTTCGGATAAGAGTTTACATACAAAAGCAGAAAATAGACAAAGAATACAAAAACATGTTACAATATTCAGTTATGTTACCCTCATCATCTATGTAAACGAAAGAAAATAGAATGCATAGAGAGAAAATAATATTTATCAATATTAAAAAATAGGAGTAGTAGTAGCAGTAGTGCTAGTAGTTACAGTAGTACTAGTAGCAATAGAATGTGAAAAAACACCATGAGCCTTCATGGTGTTTTTTCACAGTTAAAAAAGTTTGGAAGAATAGGAAGATAAGTCTGCCAATCAAGTTTAGAATATTGGAAGATACAGTGATGACAGTAGTCAAATATGGCTGTGAAGCTTCGAATGAACTAACTAAAATATTTCTTTATAAAGCTAAATTGTTATATTCCCATATCTACTAGCACAGAGGTAGAAAAGGCGAGGCAGGCCATCATAAGCCCCGGCAGGATATTTGTTTGGGGTGGCAAACACTGCTAGGAACTTAGTTTTCAGCAAATTTGATGGTAATATTTTTTTTCTTTTTCTCGCTGTATGAAGTACTTCAGTCTATTTAAAAAAAATATATGTAATGTATTTACCGATAAAAAAGATTTGAGAGTACTAAAAAAAACTTTTGTTTAATCAGCAAAGGGATGGGAAAAGGGCAGTCCCCCTTTATGTAGATGAATGAATTTAACAATGACTGAATGTGTAGATGGATTAATGTATTAATGAATAAATATGTAGATGAATTAATTTATCGATGAATGAATGTGTAGATGAATTAATGTATTAATGAATAAATATGTAGATAAATTAATGTTATTGCACGAAATAGCGAAAACATTGTGTACTTAAAAGCTTTTTTCGTCTGACACTCCTCAGAGTACTAACGTCAGAATGACCGAATATTCTGCAATATGTGTGCAATATGTAATTTGTGCAATATTCTTATTTTGTACCACAAACAAACTATTTGATCACCTAAACTGCAAGTTTGCTGCTGGTAGTATATCCTCCTACTGATATTGGAATGAGGTGTTTAGGTTACGTAGACATGTCTGGTGCGGTAGCTGCATGGTGTTTCTGGGTCTGCCTCTGTGGCGTGTACCCAATGTTTGCGAGTGGAGTGCTGCATTCGGTAAAATTTCATAGAAGGGTCTGAAAAACCCCCGAACAACTTTTACATTGAGTACTATGTTAATCTAAACGATTTAATTTCGCATTAATATTTAGTAGACACTACAATTGAAGTCCCTATCATTAAGCAAAAAATCATTTAATGCCTCACTGTTTCTTCATCTTAAAATAGCACTTTCACTTGCCTATCAGATTCGGTAGAAATGTCTTAAAATGGGGTCAAATATAGAATATGCGGGAGAGCCAAACTATCATAGATTCGAGAGAGGGCTTTCTGTTTCAGATTAAGCTGCTATGTAACCACACTAGCATAAGTAATTCTAAGTTTGCGTTCTGCATTTCGAAGCAAAAGCTTTCGTGTATTCTAAATCAAAGACCCGATCGGGAGGCCTATATATGTTAGTACAGGCATGGGTGCCACCTCATATCACCTAGACAGACACTATCAGACACATAACTACCGTGTAAATTAAAGCAGTGGGAATTATTTTCATCTTGTTATATTTGTCTTGCTGTAGTTTTTCCAGCACTTCATATTCTAAAAAGGACTTCTTAGAAGCTTAGAAGTACCTGTACAGTGAATAGACCCACCCATTGGCTCTTTTACCAACTTCAATAAATTTGCCCCAATTTTCCATCTCATCTTGTTTCCTGAAAATGTTGATTTTGCATTGCTTTTTGACTATTCATGGATATCCTTATTTGGGTGAAGTCTTACGAGTAATTACTTACTTTATGGGGAATGAAAAGAGGGGATCAGAAAAAAAAATTAGTTTCTTAGAGAATATCCCTTTATTAATCTAAAGTGAATTGTGGATTGTCATGGTTATGACAAAACTATTGAGTAATGCCCTCAAATCCTCCTTCCTTTCAACAGTGTAAGTTTTCAACATTAGAATACACTATTTCTAGAAGCAGGATAACCCTGATTTTTCCCTCTTTTATTAACCCAAAAGCAATGGCTCATTTTTAGCTGTTTCCCTGGGGTCTTCCCTAAGACTATTAGACTTGGGGTTCACTTTATTAGCCCAAAAGGAATGTGTTACTTTTTAAAGATGTGTAACATCATAAATATTCTAATAGATCCCAGAAAAAATTTCTCCAATTTGAAAAGCCATGTGAAAATAAGGTAGTAAGACAAAGTTCGAATGTCAAGACCAAGGCCAGGCAGTAAAAATCAAGCTCGCGTGGAAAAAAAGCGAAAAGATTGCAGTTATTCTGGACTAATTATTTTCTTGGCAGAAAAGAGATATAATAACTAGTAAAGAAAAAACCCTGACTAGTTAAAAAGAAATTCTCATTAGGCATAGGAGACAGAGTGGAAATAATTCGGTTTTTAGAAGTTACGTTCCTAAGTATTTCTAAAAGCAAAATACGTAGAAGAAAATATGATTCTACTCAGAGCTGTGCCTAGTAGTTTTTAAAACTAAAAATAGTTTTTAAAAAAGTTTCAAAATATTCAAAATATTTTATTTAAAACACTAAGCTTTCATATCCTGTCCTGTAGGAATGGATAATTTTAATAGGAGGATTTAAAATACTTGATTCTGTTCTAGCTGAGTGGTTGGTGTGCTAGACTTACAACCCCATCTCCTCCAGGATTGGGGTTCAAGTTCTGATATTGCTAATTATTTGGTCTGGGACCGGGTTCACTGGTCCGACCCTTAGTCGACCCAGATCTAAATGGGTACCTGGTGAAACCCGGAGAAGGTAAGCAGGAAGGGTGTAATCCGTGATAAATTGTGTTTAACGTTTAGTGTCGGTATTTTGGCGAATCCGCGGCTTCGCGAAATTCTCCCCCTGAACATCTTCCTTCGCACCAACGGCTCCCACGGCAATTAGGTGAACCGGTACCTAAAATTTTGCGGGTAACAGCAAAACATATGCGTCACGCAAACATTTTCGTTCCCTCGTTTGTCGAAATTTTAATGCTACACTCACTCGTCAACAATTGTACATATATATTAGTCTTAGTTTTATTTTTCCTCGTTGATTTTTTCAATTTGAACTTGAATTTCATTTTAATTTTTTTTCAGAAAGAAGGTCGATTCGTAAACAAACGCGTCACCGTCCTGCACATGCACGGCGCTGTTTGCGCCAACCGCGGCATCCAACGACGCGGTCACCCACTGCCCGGTGCTGGGAATATAGCTGTGCAGGCCAACCCCACCTCTGAAGCAACGCCCATCCGGAAGATATGAATAGTAAATCTCTTGGATGACCCGGCCATCCAGCAACTTTTGGGCATGCATTTCCCCGTGGGACTGGGCCGTTACGTTACCTTCAAGATCATATGCACGACGGGTCATATCCCAACTGCCAAGCAGAAAGTCGAACTGTCTTGTCGCAGCAGCTTCCCTTTCCAATGCTCCCTTTGAGTTTCAACTTGATCCCTTTAGCCATTTCAAAGATATTGCAAATAATTTAAAAATGAGGTATCTTTTTATTGTTCGGTAATGATTGCCATATCCAGAATATACTCTTAGGAAACTATGGGAACTTTATAATCGAGGGATAGATCCGCAAGAGCTCCTTCGAAATAAAAATAACAAAAAAAAGTTTTGGCCCATTTTCTTGTGAAGTTTTTCCAAACACTCCCTTCCCCTCCGTCCCAATAAACTGCAGGATTTTTTTACTCACAGAACTATTTTTGAAAGTTCTGTCTCAAAATCACCAAACGAGAAAGACAATGCGAATGGACAGATACTGGTAGGTATCTTGTAGTTTGCCAGCAATTTATTTGAGTTTTAAACCGATGTTTTCAGTCAGATACGAGATTTCGATTTGTAGTAGTGTGTGCAATGTAGTAATGTACTTAGAAAAATAGCAATAGGTTAAAGTTTCTGTTTAGCTTATGCATTTGCCTAAAAGACTTCATAGATCTTATAAAACTATAACTGAAAAAGAAGCATTAAACAAGAATGTGAATATCGTCAAAAATCTGTTAACATACACACACATACATACAAAAAAAAAAATCCATCTCTGAAAAATAAGAATTTTTTTGTCTTGCAGTTACTGACTTAAACTTCTTATGTGGGTTTCTTAATTTGCTGAATTTGATGGTATGATTCTCATCAAGATCAATCGCCCTTTTACTGGTGTTTGTAAAACCCCTCATGAGTGTCTTTAAATTGAATGGACTTTTGATGATTAAAAACAATACAAAATGCAATTTTTTTGACACATAAATAGCTATTGAAACTCCTTTTTTAGAGTTTCCATTGGCAATAGAACAAGTCAGTCGTTACTTACAAGCCTGAGCGGTATAAAAAATAGTTTTCTTAATATTATCTAATTTCTTTAGCCTTTCATTTCAATGTTCCGAGACTCCAAGCTCACTCGGTGTCTTAAAACTGACCAACTCTTGTGAATTTTATTCGTAAAATAAGTGAACTGTTATTGAACCGAAAATATTATCTAGACATGTATATTAATCAAATCAGTTAGTCTGTACAGAATAAATAGATACCTGGACCGATGTTGTTTTTATTTCCTATCTTATCTGATCCCCATATAATTGGTATTCTTTTTTTCAACAAGTTTATGTCTTCTCGGTACAAACAGAGTCTAACAATACGTAGTAATTACCTTTAAGGAAGGAGCTCAACTACTACCCGTTTTTTGCTACCCATCACCTTTTGCAACTCAGCATTCCATACCCTACAAACATACTAGAATCTTACATCCTATTACGACTTTGAGATAGCCATTTTGTTCAAAATGTTCGAAAGGTTGGAAAAATAAACCTCCGGGGTTAATGTGAACATCGCAGGCCCTGAAGCCAGGGATGTAAATAGTGCAAAATGTTAGTGGTTAAAGCATATGTTTAATAACGGAAACCCTAAATTAAGCTACACATTTTTAGGGCATGTTGAGGGGGATGTTGAATAAATCAAGAATGGGACAAATATTTCACTTGCAGATTTCAAAATACACATTTTTTTGGTATTTTCATTGACAAATACCGATTTTGGCCATTTCGTTGAAAAAGTGAAAAAAAGCAGATTTCCTCCCCCTTTGTTTTGGAAAACACATCTCCCCATAAATTTTCGTACACGGATGCCCTTGCTGGAGCCAAACAAAAATTTGGTCGTCTTTGAATCGGCTGGGAAGACAAGAAAAAAGAACTGACCAGATGTAGCAACTTGGTACGAAAAAATAAAGAGTAGGTTGGGGTTGAGGAAGATGGTGCTCAGCTCTGCTAACCTCGAGCGGTTTGGAGATCGTCAAGAATATTCGGAAGTAACTTAGTTTATGAATCATTATACAAGAGTATCCAAGTGCATAGACCTCAAACTATAGACTTTTTTTGGTGGGAGGGGGGGAGGTGGACCTAAATCAACTTGCCTTTGCGCCTTCACCTGTACTAGTGAATTTTTCAGTGCTTTTAATTACCCCTGGCCATTAGCTCATTGATGAGGAATATAGATACGCTGAGAAAATGCCCCCCCCCCTCTTGTAAGGACACCTCCTTGCCCAACAAAAGCATTACTTTTAGCTTTGTTTTTCACAAAAAAATGGTGTGCACGAACTACCTTGTCAGTGATAATTTTTTCTTACCGACCAATTCAAAGTTCCATAGCATAACTGTTATTAATTTGTTGCTAGTTTTTTTCAAAATTTTAAATACCAAGCCAAGATCTTAATCCTCAAGCAGAAAAGTGGAAGAAAAACTTGCAAACACCCAGTAATAAAACAAAGTCAATATCAAACATACGAAAATTAACACTGAAGATTTGTAGACTTTCTTCACACAAAGGAGGTTTTTCAAAGAAACACATTGAAAGAGATACAATCAACTAAAGTTGAGCAGAAATAAAGTAAAACAGTAATTTAAAATTTAAAATAAAGAAACGCAATGAAGATTTCCAAAAAAGCACTATTGTTGAAAGCCTGTGATCCGTGACTTTTGAGATATCTGTGTCATCCATGAGACCATCTCTCTCAACATTTGTTTTCACTAAAGCCTTGAAATCGGTATCAAACCAGATTTTTTCACGGCTAAGTTTTAGAGATTTTTATTATACAAAATTGCATCTAAAACTTCCCTTAGACATTTAATATTTGCCATATACATATACTAGGGTTCAGAGTTTTTGTAACAGCCCCTTACCTAGCCCAGAGTGTACTTATTTCTGCGATTCCCCTTGTGTTCTTCCCTTGTGTTTTCTTGTCTGGAGTTTGTACAAAATTGGATGAAGCTTAATAAGTTGAATTTGAATTATAGGAGTATGGTAAAAGGAACAAAAAAAAGCTTTGACTAGAAAGCAAACATCAACTTTAAAAGAGAAATAGACCCACTGCAATGTAGAAAGTAGTAGAAACATGAATAGGGTCCCATAATCAGAAATGTGATCAGGACTGATGCTGATATTGGATACGTGATCAAATGGAATATTGGAGATGATTAACCTGTTTCTGTTAGGGGTGGGGGTTAATTGTGGAAAATATTTATTTCTTGCTTTTATATGTTCAGAAGGATCCACCCAGAGGTCCTAGAATATTGGGAAAGGGCTCATTCAAATGGAAATTAAAAGTTCTCGTGCCTCAAAACTTCAAACAAATTTAAACTATTCCGTATAGGTGGGGGGGGCTACCCCTCCTCAACTCTTCGCTCTTTACATTAAGTCACAACGCCCGTTGAATTGGATTAAAAACTTTTCAAAGCACCACAAAACTTGAACAGAACGAGCAAGGGGTTTAGGAGGGGGAGCCCTTCTCATACATAGAATTATTTGTGATCGTTCTAAGCTAAGTGCTGCTCCTTACTTTCAGCTGAAGGATATTTTTTTTCCTGATGTTCTTTGCCTGGATTATGATGAAAATCCTGATCTAGTTTTGTAGTTTTTAGAAAGATAGGATTCAAATTTGCCTTAAAGAAGGCTAGAATTTGGACTTTCCCTAAATTCTTGAATATAAAGTATTTCACCAACAAAAATTAATCAAATACGGAAGACAAGTTTCAGACCAAAAACTTAGATGGTATGCGCACGACTTATGGGTAATTTTGGATTATCTTCCTTTTTATCAACCCATTTCCTCAGAAACATCAGGAATTCTAAGAGTCTTGCATTTTTCAACAAATATATAAAATAGTATATTTTCCGGTTGATTCAGTTGAAATTAAAACAGAACTTTGATGACAATTGACCCATTTAGAGAATTGGCTTTTTATACTGATTCTAAATAAGAAAATTCATTCAGTTCATTATCCACCAAAAACTACAAATCTGATAAAAATAGTAATATTTCCAAAAAGGGGAAACATCCCCCAAAAAGTAAGCAATTTATGTAAAATTACTTTATTAGATTCCTCATGTCTGAGAACCTAACCATAGGGAATCCAAGCTCCAATCTATAAAATGTGAAATTTGATGTTTCAAAGGATATCGTGTCTCAGAGCTCTTATTTTAAATCCCCCCCTTGCCCGAATAAGAAACTTGATTAGAATATTTACTATTTAAAATAATTTCTTTTTTGAAGGAAGCGGAAGGTGTGACAGTGCCTCTTGATCGCTGTCGCATTAATACTCGGCAACCAGTGTGGAATATTCACCCAGAGTTTAAACCTATAAAAAATAAAGCGAAGTTTTGGCTTCCAATTTGGGCAGCGTGTGGCAGACCTTCTTCGGGGAAACTGATTGATATTAAGCAGTCAACAATGATTGCTTATAAAAAGCATCTCAGTAAAACCCGTCTTAGTGGGAAAAATTTCCCTAAGAATAAGAAAGATGAGATTATAATTTCCTAAAGTATTCAAGAAATCAGTGAAAGGATTGCTCTCAGTTTAAAAAAAAAACTTTTCACAACGTCACTACTCCTTAAACAGTGAAAAAACTTAATACTAATCGAGAAAACCCATTCAGGGGTGGAGTATAGATGAGTTTTATATGCACCACCTCACCCTACCGTGCAGTAGCACTTACGGGGAACCGTTAGATCGAATAAACACCCCGAATTCGCAGGTTGCAGCTGTAAATGTTCTAAATTGATAATATATGACAATGAAATTATACAAATCAAAACGTATAATTCAATTCAATAATGGTGGGTATTGAGACTTTGTCAAATGCCTTTGAGAAGTCTATGTAAATGCAGTCAGAGGGTATAGCTAAATTGGCAAAATGTTTAAAGTCCAAAATAACCTCAAGAAGCTGAGTATTACAAGACCTATTTTTTCGAAAACCATGCTGAGCATGATTCCAAAGATGATTTCTGTCAAAATACTTTTGAATGCATGAAAATATCAACTTTTCCATCACTGGGCAAAAAAAACCATGATTATAATGTAAGAACTCCTTATTTTTTTATATTTGCTCTAGATTTGCATCATATTTTTAGTTGGAACATAGAGATGAGATGACATAAAATGACGATTTACTGCATAGCAAGTTAGAAAACTTTTCCCAAAATGTTACTCGATCACAGTTTGAAGTAATGTTTTAAGGACCATAGTTACATAGTAACAAAATTACTTTTTATTTAAAACGTAACAAATGCTACGAATGTAAACTCCATTGTAACCCCGCCAATAGTTGAATTTTACCATTATTGATTTTTTTTTTGGCGAACCCCATCGCAGATTTCCGCGTACCCTTGTGGGTATGCGTACTAAATGCTGGGAACAACCGCTCTAGCTGAAAGAAAAAAGCTGAATACTGAATTTTGGGTTCGTGCTCCTATCTACAAAAATGTGGAATTTTGTATTTTTTGCCAGAAGGCAGATCACGGATGCGTGTTTATTTTTTTTTCCCAGGGGTGATCGTATCGACCCAGTTGTCCTAGAATAATGCGAGAGGGCTCATTCTAACGGAAATGAAAAGTTCTAGTGCCCTTTTTAAGTGACCGAAAAAATTGGGGGACACCTAGGCCCCCCAGAGTGGAGCCTTCAAAAAAATCATAAACTATTAGACGAAATAAAAACGATAGTGTTGAGAAATCGTAAAAACCTAGGGGTATGGGATAGATTACTGGTCCGAAGACCCGGGATACTATGGTCTTGTGCTCACTACACCAATAGAGAGTCAATTAAAAAAGTGGTGAAGACATTAACGGAATGGTAAAGATACTTGAACTTTGTGACCAATGTAACGTTGAGCTGCCAGTCTTTGTGATAGTTAAACCTGACGAAGTCCCTATCTGTCTTGGTGAGACAGCAGCATTAGTCACCAGAAAAGTTACAGAGCTTTGTTATAAGCTAGACCATTTCATGAATAATGACCCTCCTTCTCTCTCAATTGTTCCTACAGCTACTGAAACAAAGCCATCATATGCAATGGTACTCAAGAATTTACCATCCAGATTTCTATTTTCAACTAGAGCTAGGAATTAACGAGTAAGATCCCAGAATAAGAGTTTTATCGCCGACATAATGGTAATTCTAAAAAGTTACACGAGGGCTTGTGGCCCTTTTTGATCCTGTGACTTTTGGGAAAAAATGAGCGTGGGAGGGGGCCTAGGTGCCCTCCAATTTTTGGTTGCTTAAAAAGGGACTAGAACTTTTAATTTCCGTTAGAATGAGCCCTCTCGCTACATTCTAGGATCACTCAGTCGATACGATCAACCCTGGGGAGAAAAAAAAAAAACACAAACAAACAAATAAACACGCATCGTGATAATACTAAGTAAAAATAAGAATGATACTTATTTGTCAAAAGAATTTATTCAAAAACTTATAATTGTGTGCTCAATGAAAAATATAAATTTAATATTATAAAATTGAATTATTAGGAAAATTTGACCATGCGTTTAAAAAAATGAAATAACCTGTTTTCAAAATTAATCTTTCAGAACACAAAGACTTGCTACAAAACACAAGAACTCTAACATCACCCCTAACACTTCTTATAGAATACAAAAGTTCATACATAATCCAAATAATTCTTACAAAATAGAAAAATTCTTATGATATACAAAAATACTTTTCCGTGATCGTCCCCGCGGTGACCACGCGCACGATCGCGCGCTCGACGATGCCCTTGACCTTGCGCGGGTCCTGCATCTGCTCGCAGATCGCGACCTTGTGGCCGCGGCGCACGAGCTTCATCAGGTAGCCCTCCATCGAGCGCACGGGCACGCCCGCCATCGGAATCGCGTCGTCGCCCTTGGAGCGCGCGGTGAGCGTGATGCCGAGCTCGCGCGAAGCCGTCTTCGCGTCCTCGTCGAAGAGCTCGTAGAAGTCGCCCATGCGGAAGAACAGGAGGGCGTCCGGCTGCTCCTTCTTGGCGCGCCAGAACTGCGAAGTGGACAATCCGAATTGGAAAAGCACCTGGCCTGGCGTGCAACTTTTTGCGGCGAATGGCCAACCCGACGTGCGCTTAGTCAAGCGCCGCTCTGCAGCAGGCAGTCCACAAGCTGGGTTTGAAGTGGATGCGCTCTCTGGTGCCACCTTTACGACCCGAGGTGTACAAAATCTGGTGAACTTTTGGACCGGTGACCTCGGGTTTGGTCCTTTCATACAAAAACTCAAGTCGAACGAGGCGTAATTGCGATGGCGAGTCAAAAAGAAGTTTTAGTCGACCCGATATTTAACAACAACCCCATTGCACTGAGCCTCCTCCGGTAGAATTTTTTGCTAGTAGCCCATAGGGATTGGATGCTAGGGCTCCAGTGGCAGTGAATACTAGGCACCCCCCTGTGGAATGGCTTTCCAGGGTTCCAACCTTTCTTTAATTCATGGTTGTTTTTTCTTTAATTTTGCCCTTTATAAGTTTTTCACGTTTTGTTTTTTTCGTTTGTTGTAATTTAAGTGCTTTTCTGTGTTTTAATATTGCTTTTAAATTTGTTTTTTTTTAAATAAGAGTTGTATGTACAAAAAAGACCTTCATCATTAAGAATTCTTTTTACAGGACAAACCTTCAATAGTAAAACCTGAAGGTTTAAGACAACTACTTAGACCTGAGAATCCCAGAGCCCCAGAAAGACTGGAAGGCCCTAGAATAGCCCCAAGACCAGAAGCATTTCGGCCATTTCCTAGACCTGAAGACCCTAGAGGACCCCCAAGACAACAAAATCCTAGATTACCCACTCAAAGTCCAAGAGCACCACCACAGGGTTTTAGACCCGATGGAAGACCAGAGGATGGAAGATCGCTCAGACCAGATAGTGTTCGACAACCGGTAGATGAAAGACGGCCACCATTTGGAGGGTTTAACTCACAACCACCACGATTCCCACCGGAGTTTTGATACCAAAATGTTTATGTTGATTATAAATATATAAGTTTCATTAATTTTAGTCCATCCCATCAAAAGTTACAAACCTGAGAAAATTTTCCTTATGTTCGAAAAAGGTGGGGAAAACTATAAAAAGTCATAAAATTTCAATAAAAGACACACCTTCAAATCCAGCGTATCAGAGAATTCTACTGTAGGGGGTTTCAAGCTCCTATCTGGAAAATGTAAAATTTTGTATTTTTGCTGGAAGTATCACAGATGCATGATTATTTGTTTTTTGTTTTTTTTTTCTTTTTCGCAGGGGTAATCGTATCGGGTTTCTATAGGAAAACTGGAAATGACTGAGCGACAAGCTTTGTAATATTTATATTGGCAGATAAAGAAAAAAATAAGCATTTCCAACAATAGTTTTGTCAACAGTTGTTTTATTATTATTATTATTACTGTTATTTATAATGGTTTCCTGATAAGGAAACCATTATAGACGGTGAAGAGGGTTTCCCTATAGGTTTCCCGATAATCATTTTAATTCATAGCTTTTAGATTAGTCCTCTTTTTTTCTTTTTTTTTCTGGTCCCTCTCAGGGATAGTTCTACATACTTTTATAGAAGCCAATCATTTAATATATCCCACCAAGTTTCATCCCGATCCCTCCATTCTAAGCGTTTTCCAAGATTTTAGGTTCCACCCCCACCCCAACTTCCCCTTCACCGGATCCGGTTGGGATTTAAAATAAGAGCTCTGAGACACAATATCCTTCTAAACATCAAATTTCATTAAGATCCGATCACTCCTTCGTAAGTTAAAAATACCTCTTTTTTAAGAATTAACCCTCCTCCCCCAACTCCCCCAAAGAGAGTGGATCCGTTCTGGTTATTTCAATCACGTATGTACGACGATGGTTATTTTTACCACCAATTTTCATCGCGATCCCTCCACTGGGAAAGGGGTGTGGAGGGGCTAGTTGCCCTCTTATTACTTTATATTCTATAAAAGAGTACTAGAATTTTCAATTTCCAATTGAATGAATACCCTCTGAAGTTTATACGACGATCCCTTCCATGTGATGCACCTTTGGGAAAAAAACAAATAGTAAAGCATTGGAGCCGTGTGGCCTTTACTATAGGCAACGCTATAGCATTGACTCTGATTAAGAATATGGCACAGTTTATTCCTGCGGGAATAACCTATAGTGAGGGTGTTATGGGCTTCAATCGTTTTGATCAAAAGTTCAATTGAATCATTTAATTGTAGAGAAATTGCCTACGGATTGTTCTGGGTACCTGGCTGACTGACATAATTTCAAACAGTAGGCTGTACGAAAAAGGTGATATCCCTCCTTTTAGGGTTATAACGAAAGAAAGGTTGAGATGGCTAAGGCACGTTGTGTGGATGAAGGATGACTGATTACCGAAGGTTGTCCTTTTAGGCCAACCGTTTAGTGCTAAACGGAAAGCAAGTCGTACTCACCTTGGGTGGGAGGACGTCATAAAGAAAGATCTAAAGGAAATGGGTGTAAAACCTTTTACATTCTTCCAGGGAGAGTGTAAATGGGGTGGCTTTGAAGCAGAATCTTTCTGCAATAAAATGTTGTCATAACAAGATCCTTAATCAAACGCGTATGCTGTTTTTGCTATTTTGGTAGTCCATTGTTGTTGTTTTTAATAAAAAGCGCCAATTAAACATTTTCTGTGTCTCATGCAAAGTGAAAGTAATTTCTGTGAATAAAATCGTATCTTCTTCGGCCGAACATCCAGTAGAATACGGCTTTTCGGATAAACTTAAATATTGTAAACTAAATGGCAGAATCTTTCTGCAATAAAATGTTGTCATAACAAGATCCTTAATCAAACGCGTATGCTGTTTTTGCTATTTTGGTCAAAAAAAGTGAAAAGCATAAATGAGAAAAAGAAACAAAAAAGTAGGGTATCGCAAGCGGAAAATGGCTGAAAGAACAAAGAGTGAGAAACATGGCACTGCACAAACTGACATGAGAAAAGCAGTAAATAAGGTGATGATCCTTCACCGATAAGATCCTTTGCACTTCGTATTTTCCTGATATTCGGACCCTGTTTGACAAAAATCATTCCATCGATTGAACATACGTTCTTTGAACCAAGTTTGTTTCGAGCCAAATCAAGCAGGTGTTTACGCTTTCTCGTTAAGTACTCCGAGACAAATACACCAGTTTTCTATGCGCCACCGATGGATCAGGAAGATCTAAGGTCTAAGGTCTACATCAAAAGAATCGCATTTTAATGCTGATTTTAAACATATAAGTTTCACCAAGATTAGTCTTACCCATAAAAATTTACGAGCCTGAGAAAATTTGCCTCATTTTAGAAAATAGGGGAAAACACCGCCTAAAAGTCATAAAATCTTAACGAAAATCACACCATCAGGTTTAGCGTATCAGAGAACCTTATTGTAGAAGTTTCAAGCTCCTATCTACAAAAATGTGGAATTTAGCATTTTTTGCCAGAAGACAGATCACGGATACGTGTTGGGCGGGCAGATCTATGGCAAGCTGATGTTCCGCAACGACGATGAAAAAGGCCGCGCCACGAAGGCCGGGATCACCAACTTCGACCGGGTCTACACCCGCGACGACATGGTGACCGACCATGTGATCTTTGCCGCAACCGGCGTCACCTCGGGCTCGCTGAGACTCGGCAGATCTCCAACGTCGTCGTCCATCCTGACGATCCGGACCTGGTCTACGTAGCCGCGCTCGGACACGCCTGGGGCGCCAATGAGGAGAGAGGCATCTATCGCTCCAATGACGGGGGCACAAGCTGGGAGAAGATACTTTATTTTAGCGCGGCGCGCAGTAAAGCGCGGGATCGATCCGGGCGCGCCCTTGCCTTGCCGGGGTTTCGCGGGCAAGATCGCCCCGCTTCGCAGATCAAGATCGACGTGTCCGCAAAAGGACGCGCGGGAGGAAAACATGAAATCGATTACAACGGGGCTGGGCGCGCTGGCGCTTGGTCTGGGCCTGTTCGCCGCGCCGGCCATCGCCCAGGAAAAGGGCGTGATCGGCATCGCCATGCCGACCAAATCCTCGGCGCGCTAGATCTCGGACGGCAATTCGACGGTCGAGCAGTGCGAGGCTGCAGGCTATGCGACCGACCCATATTTTTATTATATTTGAGTCTGGAAGGAGGTTGCTGTAATTAATTTTTCCCTGGGCATTACCAACCCTTGGAACAGCTCCTTTAACAAGGAAATTGATGGAGAAACATGTTCCTATTTTATACATTAGTTTGTAGGTTAATGAACTAAGGTACACTGGAGATTAGTTTTCTAATTATGCCTTTTCTCCTTTTTCATGAATGGGTAGGGGAGAGTGGTATATGCAGGGACGGATTTTGGTAAACCTCCAAAATGTATGGTTAGCATTGGAGTTACATTTGAAACTGACGGTGGCACCAGTGAAATTTCTGGCGCGGCCTGCCGCACCCATGGCGTGCTGCCGGTCGATGGCCCCTTCGGCGATTTCTCGGACGACGAGGGTTACCGCGCGCAGGCGCTGCGCTCGGCGACGCTGGGCATGGTCGGAAAATGGGCGATTCACCCCAAGCAAGTGGCGCTGGCCAACGAGGTCTTCACCCCCTCCGAGGGCGCTGTGACCGAGGCGCGCGAGATCCTCGCCGCGATGGAGGCCGC
This sequence comes from Alatinidae sp. Z8VKAUB7J3, assembly GCA_010016025.2. Taxonomy (NCBI): domain Eukaryota; kingdom Metazoa; phylum Cnidaria; class Cubozoa; order Carybdeida; family Alatinidae; species Alatinidae sp. Z8VKAUB7J3. The sequence goes on along the minus strand of JAAAKM020721499.1, from coordinate 64,939,307 downwards.
CAAGGCCAAAGGCGAAGGTGCCACGGTCTACAAGGGCCGGCTGGTGGACATCGCCTCGATCAAGCAGGCCGAGGTGATCGTGCGCCAGTCCCTTCTCTTCTAATTCAAAAGTCAGGACCCTCTAGAGGGAGAGGGAGTGGAGGTAGGTACTTGCAAAATACCTTCCCGGGACATACTTTAGCCTGTAGGCCCATCCCTGAAAGTTTCATTTTTCGAACCTAACCCCTTCCGAGATAGCAAGAAGTCACTAAACTAGAATTTCACCCTTTACAATAATCCACGCTTTGCACGATCCTGGACCCATCTTGGTCACAACATGGTTTTCAGCACTTGGCGATGCTCTTCTATCAACAAAATTCGAAATTTTGCACAGACAGTCTCAAGCCTGTTACCTCCGACTCATTAAATCCTTTGTATGTAAAAATCCTTATGTGTGTGAAGCATGAAACATTGCGTTATAAGCAATTTGGACTACGCCCCTACTTGAGGGGCCCCTGACGGTTTTTCCTGGCCCTCATAAATTTTTTATACAATCAAAGAAACCATTACGTAACGCATGCGTTTGCATCTTGATAAAAATATTCCCTATTACGTAAAAACCAAAGAAAATATGATTTGGTGGGACCCTGGAGGTTTTTTCCTAGCGGATTTTTTAAAACAATCAAGGAAAAAACACTCCCTATTATGTAACAGACACCTTCATCTCTTAGAAAACATGTCGCCGCGGCGCAGGGACTCGGAGAGGACGGGCCGGATCTCGACGCGACGCCACTCGGCATAGCATTCGCGGGTCGCCTCGGGACAGGACTCGGGCGGGCGCGAGAACGACACGCCGGAGACGACGGCGAGGCGCTCGAGGTCCTGTCGGTCGGCGTCACCGAGACCGTCGGGCCCGACGAGATGGAGCAGCAGGCCGAGGGGGCGCTGCTGCGAGCCGACCAGATTCGTGACGTACGGGTCGCGGGTGGCGCGGGGGTCGGCGTGGCCCCGGAGCTCGATCGCCTCGAGGCTCTCCCAGAGCGCGGGCAGGCCTAAACATCAAAATAAATCTGGCAAAAATTTCTAGATTGCCAGTTGCGTCAACAAGTACAAAAGGTAGATATGCCTCCAGGGCAAGGGCTGGTCTGTTTGACGTAACCATTACAATCCCTGGGCAAGGGCTATTTGCTTGTTAATTATGTCATTGGGAGGGGTTATTATCCTACTTCTACTACTACTACTACTACTACTAAAAGCCCAATGCAGCACCAAACCGCTGGAGGATAACAAAGCTAAGTGCGCTTCTCGTCCATCCCAATCTATTCAAAGCCTCCATCTTTTACACCCTCCCAAGAATTTACCACATCCGGCTCAATAGTAAACGAAACCTTAAAAAATAGAATTTTGATTCTAATATATACATCAAAAGAATTGGATTTTTATGTTGGTTTTAAATATATAAGTTTCATCAAATTTAGTCTTACATATCAAAAGTTACGAGCCTGAGAAAATTTGCCTTTTCTAAAGAATAGGGGGAAACACCCCAAAAAATCAAAGAATCTTAACGAAAGTTGCACCATCGCATTCAGCGTATCATAAAACCTTACTGTAGAATTTTCAAGCTCTTATCTACAAAAATGTGGAATTTCGTATTTTTTGCCAGAAGACCGATCACGGGAACTGTTTGACAAGGGATCTCCAAGCCATGGAGTAGTGGACTAAAATCATCAAACAAGCGAGTTAAAAAGAAAATACTTGAAATAGGGGGGAAGTTGTATAAATATTGCAATTCCACAGGGAGGCGAGCATTCACATTTGTACCTGATATCTTGCTTTTCGATCAATGAAAATTCTGTTTTGGGGGAGAAACTTCTAAAACTTGTATTGGGCAGATGATCCAAATAAGTGTCAGCTGGTAATACAGTTCATATTGCCAATATTCCTTACTTTTCTAGATATCATATATCCATGGCGTTTTGCGAAAAGGGTCAGCAGAAGTTATAAAGTTTTAGGTTTCATTTACTGTGAGAACAACACTCCTAGAAATTGGGTGGTGAATAGCCTATTTTGCAATAGGCCTACTGTCAACAATTTTGTTGCCCTTAATCATTATGTGAGAAGGAACCCAAATCATTTTAAGTTGAAAAGTCTGGGAAGATATTATTTTTTGAATCTTTTGTTGTAAAAATACAGTGACTGAAATAACTCTTCCTTGCCTCTTTTTTCAGACCAGAAATTACACCTATAGAACAAGAGAGGATAATAGGCTAAAAGCTCCTAATTTAGCCTCTAGCACAGTATCCGAGCGCGGGAGGTGGCCAACTCGGATCTCGAGGGCGCGGCCGACGTTCTGCGCCGGGCTCTCCAGCGCTGTGCCGGAACCGACTACGCCCCCGATCTGCGGCGCGTTCTCGAGCGCCTGCGCGAGGACGGCCGCTTCCCGGACCTCTCGCGCGGACCGTCCTGACACAAGTCGAACCGAACCCGCGCAAGGGTGGTCCCTGCGGGCGTTGTCTTCCTTCCCGTCACGAGATTCTTCACCTCGTACCAAGGAGGTTCACATGAAGAAGCTACTCGCCGTGGCTGCACTCGCAGCCCTGACCTTCCCGGCCATCGAATTGAATGAGGTAGAACATCGCAGGAATGTAGAGGTCCCAGACTTCTGCGGAACCTGTAAGATGAAACCATTCCAGGGCTTCGCAGACATCATAATAGATAATTCTGGAAACGTAGATGAATACTGGAAGGAAAATTACATGCAGCGAAAGTCGCACCCATAACTCCTCATGTTTTAGCTTAACAAAAAGCAACCACCAGATAGGAATGGTGAACAATAAAAAGATACCATACTGGAGTCCCCCTCCGTCTACAAAGGCCTTGATTCCCAATAAGGTCACATTCACATCCGCATGGTCAGCTGCACTTAGCCTTTTACGCTAAAGTTTGAATCTTTCTCTTAACTCTACTTTTTAAAACAGTAAAAAACTTTAGTGTAAAGAGCGGGGCGCTGAGGAGGGAACAGCCCCTTCCATATACGGAGTAATTTCTGTTTGTTTAAAGTTTTAATGTCACTCTTTACTTTCAGTTAGAAAAACTTGTTTTTTTTTATTTAATCATATGATAAGATCCAGCATATCAGAGAACCCTACAGCAAAGGTTCAAGATTTTAGGTTTCCCCCAATGTCACCAGATCCAGTTGGGATTTAAAATAAGATTTCCGAGGCACGGTATCCTTCTAAATAATAAATAAATGAATGACAATAAAAAACAAAGACACTCGTCAAAAAGGCTGGGAAAAATGTTTCATAACAGCAAATAATAGCGATAATAATACACAGCGAATAAATTAGTTTCTAATCACTTTTAATTTCTGAAAATTAAACATACCTCACCGTTCCTACAAGGTTTTCCGTCTGGTTGATATTTGTTAGGTGGACAAAACTCACTGTAGCCGTCACAAGTTTCTGGTAGGTCACATTCACTTGTTTTTCTTCGACAAACCGTACGTTTCGGTTTCAAAGTACAAGTCTGAGAGGAAACAATTATTAGCTCAACCCTAACCAGGCTAGGCTCACCTGTCCCCCTCTCCCACCCCCCAAAAAAAAATCATAAGTATTAAGCCATTAAAAACTTCTTTAAAATCTTTTAAAATTACCAAACGAGAGATATTCTTGAGCTGACTCAGGTAGGCTATTTCAAACGATATGACAAGCAATTAACGGATTAAAGTCAGATTTCACCGATGGAGTAAATAAAATATTAATATTCCTTGAATTGCGAAGGTGATGCGTAGACCTATCAGTGATGAAAGAAGGAGTAGTTTGAAGGGCTGTGGGAACATCACCATGAAGTTGATGAGAAGTGAATGTCATATTTAATTAACTTATGAATGGCGTTGCATAGTTGCAATTTAAATCTTAAAGGGAGGACATTCAGTGGATATATCTGTGTTGATCAAGTCTAAGTCTACAAAAGTGCATTTTTAAACCCAAAACTTTTCAAATGCCCGTAATTCTTTCAGACCAGTATGGATGTGGAATTGATCTCCTAGCGTATCTTCACATGAAGGAATGTATTTGGACTAGTAGTTCGATATGGATTGTCAGTAAACGATAGCTTCGCTTTCAATGTGGAACGATTTCGAAAGTAAAATGGAATACTACATTGATTTTCTTGCAAATATCATTTTAATGTTTAAATATTAATTTTGTCGACTTTTTTTGCCTTGCCTTAGGCTACACTTGCAAGCTAAACACGATAAATGTTTGTTTTTTTATTCAAAATACCCCCTAAAAAGATTCCAAAAGAACAGTCCAGTACTACGCTGTGCCATCAAATAGGCTACAATTTGCACAACAGACCTCACTTCTCAAGGCTACCTACTTTTCAACGATATTCAGTCACTGTTCTTGTAAGGAAATACAATTTTAAACATTAGTGAATTCTTTATCTCTAAAAATTTCCATAACTATATGACTAGGTTGTACGTTACACCCAAACAGGATCAAAACATCAGATAATCATGCTAGAAAGGTTTCTAGCTTCAAACTGGAAAAAATATGAAATTATACAATTTTTGTTAGAAGAAAGATCGCGGATACGTACTTATTAGTTCTTTTTTTTCTTTCTTTATTTTGCAAGGGTGATTGCATAAAAACAATGATCATATAAGAGGACTGAGTGAACAGAAATAACAGTTCAAGTCCCCTATTTTGTGATCAAAACAAAAGGAGGGCAACTAAATTCCTCCTACCCCCCACACTTCTTTTTCCAAAAGTCATCCGATTAAAAATTTGAGGTAGCTATTACACTAGATGCGTACATTCCATGGTGCACAAAGAGTTCAAAGTAGGCTAATGAGGCATATTTGACATAGTTTGCATACACTAGATGCATACATTCGATGGTGCACAAAGCGTTCAAAATAGGCTAATTTGGCATATTTGACATAGCTTACATACACAAGAAGCGTACATTCCATGCTGCACAAAGCGTTCAAAATAGGCTAATAACGCATATTTGACGTAGTTTACATACACTAGATGCGTACATTCCATGGTGCACAAAGCCTTTATAATAGGCTAATGAGGCATATTTGACATAGTTTGCATACACTAGATCCCCCGGATGGTCGAATCTGGGAAGGGACTATTTCTAATTTAATCTAGTCCGGTCCCTGATACGCCTGCCAACTTCCATCGTCCTAGCTTATCTGGAAGTGCCGAAACTAGCAAAACCAGGACCGACAGACCGACGGAGAGAAATTGCGATCGCTCTATGGCTCTTGGCCGACGGACAAGGGCCATAAAAATCCTGAAAATGCGCCTACATTAGTAAAATAGGTTCTGATAGTCAAAGCTCCAATTAGCAGCTATTTTTGTAAGCGAGTAAACAGGACATAACGTGGAAAGAAAAGGAAATGTCCTACTAGTCCCCTTGCACTCCAATTACAGCGCGAGTGTTTGGTGCTCTTTTTAAGAGTAACAATAGATTGGAGGGCAAGACCCTATTCTCTCAAGCCCATTTATTTTCCAAACGCATTCAGTCAAAATTTTGACACAGCCATTTTGTTCAGCATAGTAGAACGGTCCAGCAACTATGTCTTTGGAGATATTGGCATGTCAACTCCCCACAGTTATGCAATTGGCCCATTATGCTTTAAAACTAAATTTTGCTTTAAAATAAATCAAAAGACATTGTGTTTATGGTTGCCAATAAGACGCCTCAGCAATATATCGAGAGCCACAGACATAGTGACGGATCAAGACTTGAAACAATATCTTATATAATCTAGTTGGTATTATAAAGCTATCCGTAACTTTTCAGGATCAAATTACCATAGATGACACTCTATTAATTATTACGAAACTGCCTCGTTGTTTTACGTTATCGTTTGTACCCGTTGCGTAAACACCTAATTCTAGGTTACAGTGAGTATGGGTAGGCTACACCAACTAGCAAAAGTTATAAACCAATCTTCACTAAAGATGATGTAGCCTAACAGACAATTATTACTTACAAGTGATCTATATGTCTTACCACTGGAACCAACTCGGTCTCGTCTGGTCGACCTGTTGCCGTGTTAGCGACACATCGGACGGCATAAGCATCGGCACGCCAATCGATAATACGACCATCTATATTCTTGACGAACAAAAGTCTCTTTGCCCGATTGGTGTTCCCGGCGAGCTGTACATTGGCGGCGACGGGGTCACTCACGGCTATTGGCAACGCCAGGAGCTTAACTCTGATCGATTTATTCCTGATACATTTGCCGAATCATCCGATGCCATCATGTACGGCACTGGCGATAAGGCCCGCTGGCTAAAGGACGGCACACTTCAGCATCTCGGCCGACTGGATGACCAGATCCTATAATTTAGTTTTCCACCGAGTCGAAGGTAATTGTCTGGTATATACAGCGTACAAACCAGGTTTTGTCTCATGTTCGCGGTACAAGTTCTCGAATGTGTATTATATAACACATAAGTAGCTATTCAGCATATCAGAGAACCCTATTGTAGGGGTTTTAAGCTCCTATATACAAAAATATGAAATTTTGCATTTTTTGTCAGAAGCAAGATCACGGATGCGTGTTTATTGTTTTTTTCTAGGGATTATCGTATCGAACCAGTTATCCTAGAAGACCGGGGGGGCTCATTTTATTGCAAATCAAAAGTTCTAGTCATAGGGAATGTTTACGGGGAGCTTCGACTAAATCAAAACGTGCTATAGACATGCAGGCTGTCAAAAGAGCAGATAAGCAACAATTTAGGAATTACTTATAGCATTAAGGTTAAACTTTCATGGTTTAGGAGGGGAATGATGAACAAACCAAAAGTAACTATATGCATTTTACTACTATTATTACTATTACTACTGTTATGACTACTACTTCTACTGATACTAACGGCATTAAGGCGAAATATTGAAGGAATATTTAGGGGGATGCTGAACTATATCAAAACGCTCTATGTCCATTCAAGTTACGATAAGGGAACACGTTCAGTGTTGTATAAACTAATTAGACGTTTAAAACTTTTAGATAATCTTAGTTACAAAAATTCAATTCTTCATAAGCAGTAAAGAGCACATTTGAAACTTGGAACGTGGAGAAATTACTACCAGTGAAGAAATAAAACATAAATTGCACACACTATAATGATGCATGAAGGCAAAACTAAAACGGACGTAAATAACCACAAATAAGGTTAGTTTTGTGGTCCATCAAACATGTCAAAAGGCTTAATTGTCGTTTGCGCTTTACTTCTTCTTCTTAATAGACATGCCTCTAGTCTCTTTCCCAATTGTAAAGGGCCAGCTGCCAGGCCTCTTGCATGGCATTGGGAGGCTTTGATGCAAAGAAGCTCGTGTAGCATTGGTGGACGTTGCTGCGTATCGTATTTAGTTTTTCTTCAAGGGAGGCATAGTTTTCAAAGTTGAGCGATAGTGCGAGGCGCTTTTGATCTTTGGGTGATTTGGGAAGGCTATGTGTTTGTGCCTCAGCGCTCATTTGAAGCCTGTTTTCTACAGATCTTAGGAAGCTGTAGGCACTCTGAAGCATTTGGGTATCTTCTTTAGTGAGTAAATGGTATCGATGAAGGCGGCTTAGAGCTTCATGTGTGGAGACAATCCGAAGTGCGCGAAGTCTGGGTGGGGAGTGTCTGGGTAAGGGAAAATATATTCGGTGCGGGGGTTTGGTATTGGATTTTTTTTAAAACGGAGAAACAACTCAACTCTCCTATACTCAAATATTTCTAGCTTAGCTTTTTAGAAGAAAAGAGCATGGAACTTCTTTTTTGAAAATTATTCGCAAGGTTCTTTTTTCGATGGATTCAATTTTATTCAGCTCTCCCCGCGAAATGCCAGGGTACAAACAAGAAAGGCACATGCCGGATCCAGATTGACAAAGGAGGTATACAAACTTAAAGAATAGGGATTCAACCTTTTAGCCAGGGCCTTCAGAAGCCACGGGAATTAAGAGAATTTGTAGATATGGAAGAATAGCGAAGTAAATTCTTTTTTTTTATGCAGCAACAAAACTTTGATCTTATACAGCTACAGAAAATGTCATTTTTGTAAACTCGAGAAAGAAAGATTGCAATCAAGCCTTTCCTCTGTTATTTTAGGCCTTACTTGACGTCGGAGTTTTGCCTGGTTACGACATGACACCAGAGGCGGCACTTACCAAGCTTTCTTACGTATTAGCTCATCCAGACTGGGATATCGAAACCCAACGAAAGGTGAGACCTATCTTTTTTCTCACTCGTCAATATACTTACAAAACAGGACTTATCATCGAGGGGCTGGAACTCATCAGCACCTACTGCGCATCTGGGGCACCTCGTGACACGTATAAATACATTTTTGGTTCGCGTGGCGTGTGCCATATGGTGTAAGTGAATTTTCTGAAGTGGACAACCCTTCGCATGTGATATTCAAATTGTTTTGCTCAATCTCTGATGACTGAAATAGCTTTCTCTGGACAAATATCTGCATGTTAAAGAAAATCCAAAGCACTATTTTCCATTTTTGTTTTGCTCTTTTGCAAAATGAATGTCCTTTAAGAATCAAATGCTGCATTTGAATAATGTAGGTGCGTTCTTGTGTGTTCGACATAAGAAAAATGCATCGACATGCTATCTTTTTTCGATTTTTCTGTTGTCGTTTTGAGGGGAGAGGATTCTTTGATAAATCCAAAGAGAGAGAGAGAATTCCTTTGATTTCTATAGAAGGAGACAGGGGCAGATCTAGAGCATAATCTTTGGGGCAAGGTCAATGTGACAAGGGGGCAATAACCAAAATCTGGGGGAGGCGCAATTTGACAAGGGCGCCAATAATTACCCAAATTGACAAATTTAATTTAAAAAAGAAACACCCTTAGCCAATCCCAAGTCTCAGATACACCGTTTAGACAAACTGGATGCAAATAGTGTCTTGGATTTAGTCCAACATTTCTTGAAAGTTTAATATCCTTGGCCATTCCTGGGATATTGCAGATACATCATACTGACAAAATTGATGCACGTAGTCTCTCTTCAATTAGTTCAACAGCCCCATCCGCAAGGTGTAGGAAAAAACCCAAAGGTTTATCTATTGTACTTATAAAACCTAATGCTGAAACGAAGGTTCTAAAAGGAATTTCTGACAATGAAATAGCCTCCCAGAAAATTATTCTTTTTAGGTTTGTAGATATTGGTGCTATATTATTTTTTTCTGTTTACCAACATGCCTGTCATCCGACAAGCTCTTTTGCTAATAGAAAAATACTATACAAGCAATATTGAACAGCATAATATGAAATTCCGTTCGTGCATGCCAGCTTGTCGAACTTTTGGAGTGAAGGACTAAATCCTCAGTAAAGTAAAGATACTTAGTAATAAAAAAGGTGAAATAACATTAAGCAAACAAGAGATGTGGAAATGGACTACTTTTATCAGCCGTTCAGAGATACTGTGGTGTATGAGAATAATATAAAAATGTGGAGAAGGGAAGAAAAATTAGGAGCAACTGAGGAGCAAAGAGGTCAAAGGAAGAATAGAGTAATAGTACACCAGCACTGAGGAAAATGCAAAAAAAAGTTAAATATGAAAGGCAAGTAGAAAAGTTAATAAGAAGTTAAAAGCAAAAGCAAAATGCAATAATGCAGGAGTAAAGAGGTTAGAAATAAAACCTTAAAATAACGTTAGTAGAGCACAGATGAAAAAGTGTAAAGAGGTAAAAGAAAAAAAGCATGCATCCATATACAAAGAGTAGAGACTAAAATAATTTTCATTAAAAATTAGAAGAAAAAAACTCCTATTTTATATCGCAATCTGTTCATGTCAGGAAAGTCACTAGATGTCTCCATTTCAATTTCTTATAGTTTACATTGTAACAGGTTATATGATCATTATAATGATAATTGTTTTTTTTAATTTTAATCATTTGTAAGGATTAATTATTCTAAGTTATTTAAATCTTTTGCAAAACAACCATAATAGTTCTTCAATTTTGGGTTTCTTCATTGTTTTCTCTCCCTCTTCCCCTGTGTGTTTTTCACCTTGGGCTGTTTGTTTCTTCTGTATTTTATCTGTTTTGTCTAGTTCTTTCCTTATTTTTCATGTACAAAAGATTTCGGGATGTTTGGCCGGTCCGTTTTCTATAATTTTTCAAATACCCAGTGCAACCCCATCCCTCTCTTTAATCAGGAAAGCCACAGAGGCGCAATTTCTGGAACAGTCTAGTAGTGTAGAAAAGTATAAACAGGAACAAATCAAAATGAGATACCTAGCAATTCTGCACACTTCAATATAAATTCGGGATGTAGCAGTAACTACTACCCTGTATGTTGTATTTTGGACAGAATTCGTTTTTATTTTGAACAGCCAACATACGACTGTTCCTATTTTGTTCGAGGTATGTAAAATGCTCATACATTACAAACAAGAGCTAAGAGCTCCTCCAGGCAATTTAAAACCCACTGAAAGTTTCCTCTGGACATTTCTCTCGGAGCATCTCGACACTTAAAAAGAGCTAAGAGCTAATATGGCACATGTGACGAAGTCAGAAGAGCCAAGAGCTCATATGGCATGGGCTCTAGCGAAATTCTAAGAATCGATAGACTAATTTAAAAGTAAAATCAGAGGGTTATAAGAATTTAAATGAGAGAATTAAAATAAGAGCTCTGAGACACGAGGTCCTTCTAAATATCAAAATTTATTAAGATCCGATCATCCACTCGTAAGTTAAAAATTACTCATTTCTTCATAAATTGGCAAAAACTACAACATTCCAAATTTTTGTAGATAGGAGCTCGAAAATTTTACTGGTTGGTTCTCTGATACGCTGAATCTGATGGTGGGATTTTCGTTAAGATTCTACACTTTTAAGTGATGTTCCCCCTATTTTCTAAAATAAGGCAAATTTTCTCAGGCTCATAGCTTTTGATGGGTAAGACTAAACTTGACGATATTTATATATTTAAAATCAGCATTAAAATGCAATTCTTTTGGTGTAGCTATTGGTATCAAAATTCCGTTTTTTAGAGTTTCGGTTACTATTGAGCCGTGTCATAGCTAGTCTATCCGGCCTCGCCGACTTCAACTGGACGGTGTGCGGCTTCTTCGCTTCGAGCTGCCTGCCGCAGCCCGACACCGGGCAGCGCATCGACAGCGCGTCCTGGTGGCCGATGCAGCGCTTCGTCTATCGCAACTTCGGCTCCCACGAGTCGCTGCTCGGGACCTGGACCGTCGATGTCACCGGGGCGCCCGACCTCGCGGCGCCGCGCTGGTTCGAGCTTCGCTACGAAGCGGCGCGGAGCACGAGTTGGGAGATCCACCAGCAGGGCACCTACTCGCCCGACAACGAGCACCGCTTCATGCCGTCGGCGGCGATGGACAACCGATGATCGGCTGGCGCACGCACATCACGCCGCGAATGATCCAGTAGAGGGAGCCACCGGCAAGCACCTCGTCCCGCCGGCGTGGCCAGTTGCGCGTGCCATGCCAGAGACGGCCAACATCCGGATCGGCCAGGCGCTGGGCCTGCCAGTCCTCCAGATCACCGATACTATCGGCACCGACGCAGAGTTTTCGAAGATTGAGTGTCATGCCGCCAAGAACAGAAGACTGAACCCGTTAAGGCAAGTCCCAATGACCCGCCGTCCATCCCCCTCATCCCCCTCGCCCAGATTGCAATACGAGGCTCGCCCGCATTAAACATCTATGGATCTCACACCTCGTAAGAATTTGCATATGGCTACGGCAACCTGGTATAATACGCGGCCCCCGTATTGGTGAAGGTGTCAAGGAGTAAGCTGACTAAAGGAGTAGTTAAACTAAATTAAAACTGAACATCGGTTGCTGGAATGTGCGATCCGCCAAAGACACACTATTCAAGTCCTCCTCGCGCACGAAATAGGAAGATAAAAAATGGATATACTTTACCTATTCGAAACAAGAATTTGCGGCTCTAGCAAAAAAGTCATTACTGCCGTTGAAACGCTCCAACAATTCTGTTTCTTCTAAGTAACTTTTTTTAAAGTGCCGAAAAACTGTAGCGTGGAGAATGAAGTGTTGAGGAAGAGGCAACCCCCCTCATGTACCAAGTTATTTCTGTTCTTTTCAAGTCTTAATGTTGCTCATTATTTTCAGTTTATAAAAAACAAAACAGTTTTTTTTTTTCATGAAGCTTAGTGACTAACATTTTTTTTTAATGGCAATGGAAAAAGTATGTCAATTAAAGTAAAAGTATATAAAAATGAAAAAAGAAGTAATTACAAAAAATGCACGAAACAATAGCCTACTCACAAAAAAAAAACAAGATCTGAACTCCCAGCATTCCTACCATGGTAATGGGAAGTGCTCTGGGTAATGTTGTAGCTAAGATCATCAATAATTTAGGCTTTGGGTTCAACGTCTCAGAAGCAAATTTTACTTTAGTTGGAATGGCCGGATTAATCGCAGGAGTACTTCATGCACCTCTAACGGCTATTTTCTTAATTGCTGAGATAACAGGTGGATATGAATTATTTGTCCCATTAATGATTACGGTTTCCATGTCTTTTATCATTACTAAAAATGCCATAGAACATACCATTTACACCAAGGAACTCGCAGAAAAAGGTGCGTTCCTTAGAGCAGCCGCTCAAACCATAGATAGACTGACATAAGCAGCATCGATCCAAACACGACTAAGCCCATCCCTCCTACAACGGCGACGGAATGTTCACCCTTGAAGCCATGCTTAGCTGGTTCCTCTAGGAAAAAGATGCTTGCATATCCAACCATAACAGCGAGAAACATCGCCGAGAAGAACATTTCTTGGTACTTGACTGACTTCTTCAATCGAAACGTCTTCATGATGTCAGCTCGCTGTTTTTCGAATGGGGGATGAAGCCCTCGCCTTTAGAAGCAACCTCACGGTTTTTCCATTAGATTTTCTGGCATGGCAAACGATCGTACAACCTCTGTGTATAGTCTTAAGCTATATCAGGTTGCTTTTACTCTATCAAGGTTATTGGCTTCGGAAGGGTATTGGCCTCTAAGAAAACCAGCTATAGATTCTTTACCTATATGTTCTATAGCTATAGGTTTGTACTGCTAGAAGAATCATATAATATTTCTGAGAATTAAAACCGGTACTTGTGTATTATTCAGAACACACTCAATAAGTGAAGTTAGGTTCTTTCGTGAAACAAACTACGATGTAGGTACATTTTATGAGAAAATCCGGTTTCATAGCCACATAAACAAAACTCAATTTAGTTTGTTACGCAAATAATAGATACACCAACTGGCAAAAGTTGTGAATCCCTAATTGCCGAAGATGATTATGTGTTAGCAGCCGACTGTTGCTTAAAACTCCCCTATATGTCTCACAATTGGTATTGACCTATTTTGGTTTCAGTGTGTACCTTACTACTGAAGTTGTCAACCCCTTTAAACTTTCAAACTGATATATCTCATGAATAAATTTTTCTACCGAAAAATGCACTGCGGAGGTTCGACCCTTGTCACTTTCTAAGAATAAGTTGAAATCGGGGTGCTAGGGAAAAAAGAACAAAAAAAAACTTGACAAAACCAAAGTGTCTTAAAAAATTTGCTCAGATACTACGAGGTTTTTGTTCAAAATACAAGATTTCTTTATGGTGCCATTGACAGTTATTTGACCATTCAGTATATTGCGCGTTGTTTTAATCAATGTATTTGTATTTGGAGACGGATTTATGCCCACTCGCACACATGGGGAGCAAGCACCTGGTTTTTTCGAAAGAACAGTAGAGCGGTTTCGCGCCCATCATGCAGAGCGTAATAGTAATGCTGCCTGGTTATATAATAAATTTGGAATGCCTTCAGATGAATATGCGCTTCACTTAGGAAATGTGTATTTATTTAATCCTTAAACAGTAATGGCAACAGACTTTCGCAATTTTGTAGGTACAGCCATCTAGTTATAACCAAAACGGTATTTGGTCATAAAATGGCCCATAAGTTAACATGGTATACACGTAATGGAAAGACAGCAAAGCTTATTGATTATGTTATAGCAAACCGAAGACTGGCAGGATTAATACAAGATACTAATGTATACAGGAGTGCTGTTTTTGATGTTAAAAATGACGATCACCCTCTAGTAGTGTCTAGGGTTAATTTAAAGCAAAAATTTCAGGAGGGTAACTACCTCCCACGAAATTATGATGTTGGTAGACTCCAGGATACGTTGGTTTTGTAGACATGCGAAAGTGCAAATGATTGTTTCCTAAGATATACAAATAACCCATAACTCCTAAAATATACTGTCAGATAAAAACGCAAAGTACACTATTAGAATCGCCTTGTCCGATACTTCAGTATAGAAAAGTTACAGTCTCCTGGATAGAACAACAAAGAAAATTTATTGGCTTGAACTACAGCATTCTGCATCGAAGGCATTTTTTTCCTTTTTTCCCCTCCTCAGCTAGCAGGTCACGAGAAAACCATAGAGAGCTGTTTAATGGCTTATTAAAAGGAAATTGCTCCATCTTGTGCGAATAAAATAAACATAAGGTCAGCTATCAAAGTGAGACTGGAATTGCCTACTCCAAGAACAAACCGTTTTGCCAATTTGTTTATCCTTTTTTATATGTCAGCATTTAATAAGCTATAGTCTAGTGTTTTTTTTCTTCTTTTCATTGTAAGTATTAGCACCATTTAGTTGGAATTTTATTCTAAACTACAATTGCTTAAGTTTTCAGATGGTCATTTTTGTCGTAAGAACTTCAAAAATAGCTCAGTCGATTGAAAATTCAAAGGACTAGTGCCCTTTTCAATATTTCAAAAGTAATTGGAGGGCAACTAACCCATCAGAAAACCGTGCTGTAGAGGATTCAAGCTCCAATTTACAAAAGTGTGGATTTTTTTTTGCAGGGTAAAAGAGCCTGGATCCGTGTTTAGCTATTTTTCTTTCGGGGGTGATCTTATCAAACCGAATGTCCTAGAAGACCAAGAGAGTGTTCATTTGAACAAAACCAAAAGTCTTTGCACCCTTTTTAAGGGACAAAACAATTAGAGGGCAACTACCCCCCCTCCAACCTCCCTTGTTTCGTCAGAAAAATACAATCAAAATTTGGGACATCTATTAGATTTAAAATAATTGAAAAGTCCAACAACTATGCTTTATCCTTTTTGCAAAATGTTTTAGACCCAAATGGAATAATATTAAACACATATTAGGCTCAAAGAGGGAAATGCTGCTTAATTGTCTTTCACCCAAAGTCAGCATTTGTGAGAAATCCTCCAAGATATATCCAAAGGATACTTTATTGTATCTTTTGCCTGCTCCCCCAAGGCTTGTGTGCTGAGCACTTATGTCTAGTCAATAATGCTGTGAAAAGTATTATAATTGATTGAGCAAAAGATTGATTTTCAATATTTTTGTAGGCTATGTCTTAGCCCATATCCATAAGTCCATGTTAGATGGTGTAATTAGCGAACGTTACTACTTGATCGTGAAAATTAAAATTGATTGGCATATGCCAACTCAAAAATCGTCGGAAAGTAACAAAAAAATTTGTTTCTTTTCAAGGCGTTTTCTCTGTTGGTTTCCAATTATCAAATGAATGGCTGGCGCCTCCATTCTTCTGACGCGGAAACGCTACGATGACATTGCATTATGGTAAAAAAAGTCAGGAAAGAAAACTCTATATACTGAGAGGCAGCAAACAATGTGAAAATTTTGGATTATAATAATAATGCACTATCCCAAATAAATCAGAAAAGAAAAGAAAAGAAAAGAAAAGACGTAAGAGAGACGTAAGACGAGGTGTAAGACCTAAGTGACGTACAAACAAAAATGAACTCCTGTTGAAAATGACTAAAGTGAACCTAACTGAATTAATATGCTTAAGTATAAGCTAAAGATTCAAGAAAATCTTTTGAGCGATATATTTACCCTAATAAAGTTGCAGGTGGAAAGTATCGATATGGGATGATGAAAAATTTAAGAAATTAACAGGAAAGAGTTTGTTTAGTTAGAAAAAAGTTGGTTTCTAAAAGACGACCTGTGATAGAGAGGGTTGGCAATTAAACTGTTGACAGTTTAATTGCTGTATCTGAAAGATGACAGTCTGTAGAGGCTAAGTTGGGGTTTTAGGGGGGAAATGATCAAAAACGTGGTTTGAAAGTGGCCAAAATATTATTTGTTCTTCGAGCTGTGTGAGGACGAACGCTCACATGCAAAAACACAACATCACATGTGAGAAGACTACTATGCTTGCTTTGGATTGCCCTTCTTAGCCTTTTCAGCGTTCCACTGTAGTATTCATAATTAATAGTCGTACCACGCTCTATAAAATCAATGTGCAAGGTGCTCTTCTTGCCGCAAAAACCGTTCATAACTTTCCTCTCAGACAAAGTTTGTCGGCCTACCTGCTGAGTTTCGGTTGGATGCTGTTCATGCAAGATTCGATATCGCACGATGAGATGAATCGTTAAAGACATCGTGACGATGAGCAACAGAGATGTAAAATTTGAGGATATGACAGTCACCCGCCAATCCAAAAACCCCAGAAACCCCACCATCACACTCACCGAAATAAGACATGACGACATCGGTATCGTCACCCACCTCAGCTTTCTAAAGAACAGACTCAGTGCCCCGATTAGGAACCCAGCCACACCAAACCCAAACACCGTGATATCGTGTTCAATAAAGCTAATCATGTCCGAGGTAATCATTTGAATGAAACAAATAGGAAGGCAAAAGGAGATTATCTTCTTTTTTTCCTTTTCTTTTTTGTTGCTGTTGTTATTCTTATTTCTATTTTATTTTTCATTTTTCTTATTTTCGAAATATTCGTCTTTTTTCACTTCTTCTTTACTTGTCTTTTCTCTTTTTGTATTTACATTGGCTCACTGACATGGGATGCGGAACTATTATTGAATTTGGATTATGGATGATTTGAATATTTTACAAGTCCCCGTTGGTAGATTGGAGGAACAGGAAAAATATCCTCTTGATATAAATAAAAATTTTCATAAATTTCCGTCACACGGTTAAAATCAATTATATCTGCTTTGAAAAGGACTTTTTAAATTGTTGACTTTTCTTACGGGAAATCAGAGACTGAAGAATCCACATGGAAACTTGAATATTCTCAGATAGTGTTCAAAATCAAATCTAGTATATTAATTTTTTTTAATTAGTATGCCAATAAATTGAGTAAATGCATTCGGCCCACAACATAAAAGCCTCATACAATATACCAGAGTGGAGAATCATTTTCCGTGATATTGTCAGGCATTCTTTCAGTGAATTAAAAAAAAGTTTTTTAGCTGTAACTAAGAAGCGACATTAAAACTTAAAACGTAAAGCGAGACTATTGGGCGAAGACCAGATTAAGACCACATTTGCTGATGTAGCCGGTTGTGACGAAGCAAAAGAAGAGGTAGTTGAACTCGTCGACTTCCTACGCGACCCATCTAAGTTCCAAAAACTAGGTGGAAAAATTCCTAAAGGCGTATTGATGGTTGGCCAACCGGGAACCGGTAAAACCTTGCTCGCCAAAGCTGTTGCTGGTGAAGCGAAGGTGCCATTCTTCACGATTTCTGGTTCAGATTTTGTGGAAATGTTTGTTGGTGTCGGTGCATCTCGTGTGAGAGATATGTTCGAGCAAGCCAACAGACAAAAACTTTTCTCGACGCCCATACCTGGCACCCTGAAGATCCCACACGCGTGTTGGTGGTAGACAAAAACGACTTTGACAATCACTACTGGCTGGAACTGCCGTCGCAATGGGTTTTTCACTATGGCAACGGTTGGGAAGACAGTGATGGCGTCATACGTTTCGATGCCGCCCGCGCGGACGATCCAATGGCCATGATCAATACGTTCAGAGAAGTGATGCGCGGCAATATTGTACCTGCCAGCAGCAGCCATCATCATCAATATAAAATTGACACCAAAAAAAGAACCATCAGTGAAATACCACTGTGTTGTCAAGTTTATTGAGCATCTTCCAAAAAAAGACGAGTAGAAATTAGCTTTGCTGATGAAAGTAAAGAGAATAACAGAAAAGGAAATTATTACTTCCCAGACTATGCAAAATATATCTACCAAAGTAGTCCAGACAAATCAGGTGATGATGATATTTCTCTATACTTGTAGAATCATGCAAAACTAGCGCTTTACTGAACGCACAAAAAAAGTACGATATTAGCACAGTAAAAAGTAAAGGGCTTCGGGATATTTTACTACATAAAATAAAGCATTTTAAGAGGTTGGTCTATGGTTTGAATTATCTTAATTGAAAATAAAAAGAAAATTAGAATAAAATAGGAAAAAAAAAAAAAAAGGGAAATTCCAAAAAATTTTATTAGGACACTGATATACCCCCCCCCCCCAAAAAAAAAAAAAAAACAGCGGCCAGAAATTTAAGAGGTGCTCTTTTTTCAGTTGTCCGTGTTGGTAAGAGATGTTCAACGTACATTTTCTTTTTAGTTGCAACAATTTTTTGACCTTTTCATGCCATGGAGGGCTTTAATCTGTGGTACTTCCTGTTTTTTTTTTATTTATTCATTCATATTAATTCATTTTCATTATAGACTTGCCGTCTATTATCATTCACAATAGGTCCCAACACAAATTAGCGGACGTGGTACGACCTCAAAAACACAAAACAACTATTACTACACTTCCTCGGAAAAAAAACTTCTTGCTCCTCTCCCTCCCACCCCCTACTCAATTTAAAAATAAACTTAAAATCAATACATTAAATTGGTCAAAAGCCTAAATGCAAAAGCGCAGGAGAAATTATACATCTAGCACCGGAAATTCTTTCAATTTATGGAAATGTATGAAACAGCTAGGTTTTTTTTATATATAAAATCGGAATTAATACAGTCAAAGACGACAAGAAAGGAATTCACAGTCCCAGCAATCGTCCTCTTCCTCTTGATCGCGCTTGGGCGAGGAAGAAATGCTGAATAGTCTGAACTAGACGACGTAGACAATTATCTACCCCCTTTTCTCTAAATCCCCTCCAAAGCACTCATCGCCCTTCCTCGATGCGGACGGCCGTCCGATTGTCAATTTGAGCCGTCGAAGTGGAGTGGGTCATGTCAGGCTCACTCCCAACCAAGTGATCACTAGAGAGCAGGTCAACAGTAAGATCGTTGACATCTTCTGTCGGTGGTGTCACACGGCGTTGCATGGCGCGAGCCCACGCGGATGTTGTACGACGCACTGTTCTGGGGAGCTTGTGACTAAGTAAAACCCTATGTAACATCTGAATTTTTAGTGGCAGGTGAAGTGTGAAAACGCCTGGTGTGCTGTAAGTAAGTATGCAATTAAATTAGCTTGTATTAATTTTGACTAATTACTTGTCAATGACTTGGCCATGTCGCACATACACACACAAATGCTACTGTCAAATCATGACGTATGGTTGGAACTCTCATGGAAAATTACTGTTCTGTAATGTTTTGCGACCGATCATGTCTACACTAAGATTGCAAGTTGTTAAGGAAAAAAAAGCTCTTTTAGATTCGTTTTTCAGATAAGTAAAGAGTACCATTAAACCCCAGTTGTCCAGATTAAACATTGTTAAAAAAGTTTCTCAAACATACAAATAGTAAGCCAAAACATGGATTCTTACAAAAAAAGATATAAAATATATTTTCTTTTTCATGAAAAAGACTAGCCTATATAAAAAAAGAGCAGAAATCAATTCCATTGATTCGTAAAAAATTTTCCACAAACAATTTTTCCAAGGAAAAATAAAGAACTTCAAAAAGGCAAAATTAAGCAGAATTAATTAAAAAAAAATTACAATGAATGACCGAATCAAACTTGAAAAGAGTAAAAATTAACACTGTGTTTTTGAATAGCCTTACGCAAATTAAAAGAAAACACCCAATTCGATTTACACTATACTTATATTACGACTGTGCCCCACAAACATCGTACTTTATAGCACCACAATATTTACTTTGCCCATAAGCGGGCTTTAAAACTCGATTTTAGGAGAACAGTCTTGCAAAAACAAGAAACAATATCCAAAATATTAAGGCACTAGCTGTGATCTATGAGCCTACTGCTGTTATAACCGGTGAGCTTGCCAGCAAACGCCATCTCTAATGCTTGGGCCAAATAAGTGACAACTGACAGTGAACAAAATTATGCACCCCATACTGGTTTTTGTCTCTTCCTACCATAACAAAAGGAATAAATACCATTTTACGTGCGTAATGATTAACGGATGTTTATATTTTTATGCAATGAAGAGTAATTGTTAGACACACACACACACACACACACACACACACACACACACACACACACACACACACACACAACGATGTAAATAGAGTTAGTGAGAGCTTTAAATACATGTCAAATTGATATTTGTTACTATCTTTATCTATCATAATGTTTGTATCATCATCATCATCATCATCTTCATTTTGCATCCTTTTTCCTCAGTGGGATTGGACGGGCGTAATTTCAACTATTTATTCTACGGCTTTTCTTATTCAGGGGTCATTCTTAAGAAATTGGGACAAAATTTAAGCTTTAGTGTAAAGAGCGATGTACTGGCGAGGGGGTAAACCCCCTCATATACGTAATAAAACAGGAGAATACAGAAGTTCGTTACGTAAGCTAATTTATAGAGTTACGTATATCTTTTACTAATAAAAACATTCGTAAAAATTAAAAGTTCTTGTTGCCTTTCTAAGTAACCGAAAAATCGGGGGGCAACTAGGCCTTCTCTCCCGCTCCTTTTCTCTCAAAATCATTCGATCAAAACTACGCCAAGCAGAGCGGCATCGCGGTGAGCTGGACGGTGCCGGAGGAGGGCTGCAAGGTCGACACCGACGGGCTGTGGATCCCGCAGAACCTGCCGGAGAACGAGGAATACTGGTCGAAGCAGTTCGTGAACCACGCGCTGAGCGCCACCGCGCAGCAGGAATGGTGCAGCCTGCTCGGCCTGCCGCCGGTCTATCCGGGGCTGGAGCCGCCGGCCGACCTGGTGGGCGCCCCGGCCTACCCGACCACGCCGGAGGACTTCGAGGCCCTGGTCTCGGTGCCGAGCCCGGTGCTGGTGGAGCACCAGCAGACCTGGTCGAAGTGAACTATTTCTTTATATTATCTTTTTATTTTTTAAGTGAGAAAAAAAAAACAATTCCATAGTTGTAGTTAATATCTATGTCGCCTTTATCAAAAGTGATCTGAATTTGGAAAATATAACTAAAATACTTCTCCTATCTAATGTCAACAGGGTCTACGTTTGACTTGTTTCAACCTTAGCCTTCTTTACCAGAAAAGCGTTACATTTTATAATATAAAATTTGTAGTTCATTTATATTGTTAGTCTTCCAGTGGGGAGTGAGGAGCTGTTCCCCTTGTCCTCAACTTAGATAGGTGATTTCCATGCGCGGGGACAACCCCTTTCATATATGGAATAATTTCTGTTCGTTTTAAGTTTTAATGTGACTCCTTACTAGTAGTTAAAAAAAACTTGTTTTTTTATATTTAATTTCTGAACGTTTTTTAATTAATGTATGTTTTGATTTTGGCTCACCGTAGATGAATAACTAAAACGAAATTTGCACATTAATTTTTGTTAATACATAGTTGTTAATTTTGTTAATACTCTTAAAGCTTAAATTTTGTTCCAATTCTTTAAGAATGACCCCTGAATCACAAAGGTCGTAGAATAAATAGTTGGAATTACTAAAAATACTTTAGCGAGTTAAGCAAGGTTGTGTTCTATCCCCCGTTATATAGATCATTTTGATTGACTTTGTCTTAAGAAGCATAGATAAGGCAATGGGAAAACACGGAATCAAATCGGAGGAAAAACTTCCCTGAACTTAGATTATGCTGATGTTTTAAGCATCCTAGATGAAAGTATGAACAAAATGAATGAGCTTTTAAAGGTTTTGTTACTTCAGGGTGCCAACACGAAATAATTCGAAAATTAATGTTAAGAGGACTAAGTTGCTACGGTTAGGAATAAGTGAAGATGGAAAGATGACGATAGGTAACGAAAAGATTGATCAGGTTAAAATTGCACTCAAAATCAACCCATTTTGCAAAGCATATAATGCCTCTTGTTGGAGGAACACAAGACTGTCATCTGCACTTCTATTTTTTTCTGAAACCACACTGAATGTCTTTCAAAATTTTCTTAAATTGTAACACAGCTTCCAGTCTCTTCTTCACCATCCTTTCCATAACTTTCCCCAAAACAGGGAGAAGGGTATGTGTCTGTAGTTTTCAATCTTTGATATGTCTTCAAGTCACAAACTGTGGCGAAATTTTGCCTGGTCCAGGAGATATATCAGGAAGCTGATTAATTATACTCATTAATTCCCTGCCTCGTCGAGCAGGCGCGCGGTCAGTTCGAGGCCGACGCCACTGGGGTGGCCCTGGTCGTCGGTGTAGGAGTAGGGAGGGAATTCGTAGTAGCCGACATGAATGCGTCGCTCGCTGCCGGCCGCACAGGCGACCGGCAACCACAGCAGGGCGATGAGTATCAGGCAGAAGCGTCTTGGCATCGAGGTGTCGCGGCTGTTTGCCGTCTTGTCATTCTTGGGGCGGTGCCGGTCAAGCATGGACAACAGGCAGTGGCTTTGTCCAGCCCTGTCGTGCCTATTCCTGGCTGGGGATGAAGAAACGTCCGATCAACCCTGATTCCCCCCGTGTCGTTCTTTGTGACACTTCTGACCATTTTGGTGTGTTTTCTAGACATGCAATTCCTCTAGGAAATACTTGTAGGTTAAAGAATGACTTTTCTTGGCCCTATGTAAATAAAACAATTCTGTTATCTTATAAAAATGTTTACAAAGAAAGGTCAATCATAAATGCGATTTAAATGATAGAATATATAATAATTATTGCAATGCTTTGAACCGATTATTAAGAAAAGCAAAAAGAGAATTTTACCCGAGGATGTTTGAGGAAGTATCGGGATGTCCGGCAAAAACATGGTGCTTGATACTAGTTGAAACTAATGACGAAAAACAATAATAATTTTGCTAATAATTACTATTAAAATCAGCTATTGAAAATAATAATTATTATACCATATTTCCCTGAATTATTTCTGTCTTTCGCAAACTCAAAACTTTCTAAGTATTTTTTTTTATAGACAGTTATTTTGATAAAATGAGTAAAAAATTAAATAATTAAAGGAGAAGCATTCAAATTACTTATTCTTTCTTTTATTGCTTTTTTTCATATTGTTCTCATTCACAATCCCAAATCAGTTTTGGCATTTAGGATAATATTTTATTTCGAAAAAAGAAAACTTTGAAAATCCTTGTAGGATTTCACTCCTAGCAAAGAACAACATGCGTACGCGTCTGTTCAAACAGATCCAAAACTAAACATTTACCCATAATAGATTGAAAATGATTCAAAAACAGATCAAAATGGCAAAATAAAGGAAATAGAAAATGTTATCTATTGGTACCTGCTGTAAATTATATGCCAAAGAAAGATATTCCATACTTTTGACTAGTGATTTCTATATGCTTAGCCCTGGCCCTGATGAAGACATTAGGAAGGCTGAGGATGAACTGTCTAAACAAAACTTTTAAATAAACAATCTAAGAATATCCATGAATAATTAGATTAGAATAATTCATATTAATTAAATAATTTAAATAATAAACTAAAAAAATAATTAAAACAAACATTATTAATTTATTGATAAATTGAGAAATACCTTTTCAATAAATGAAAATTTCGTCAAAATTAAGCCACGTAATTTTTTTGGAGACAGGGGGGAGGGCTAATCAAAAATATTGGCCGCCGATGCAGAAGAGACCTCCGATGCAGATCGGAATAGGCCTCCGATGCAGAAGAGGCCAGAACCACCACTGGGTGAGGGACTAGTCCAAATCAATATTCTAGTGGTAATGACCATGCCTAGACAAAGTTTGTAACTTGTAGTCCCTCCCACGGGGACTGCGGGGGAGTAAGTGGTCCCCAAAGACATAGTTATAGGGTTTTTCGACTACGCTGAATAAAATAGCTATCTCAGAATTTTAATCCGTTGACTTCGGGAAAATAATTAGCGTGGGAGGGGGCCTAGGTGCCCCCTCCCAAAAGGTTAAATTGATTCCTTTGCGAAGAACTAGAGCCAAAATGAAACTACGATCTCAAAGTAGAGATGAGTTTGAATTTTAAAAAAATGAAGAAGAAAAACCAACCGTGTTATGTTTAATCTTTCATGGCAATAAATAGACTAGGTGTTGGGTTGGCGCTTCGCGCCACCCCAACAGCTAGTATATATATAAATATACGGTCTGTTATCTGTTGTCCAGCAGTTACAATATGACGTCATCTATATATACTCAGAGAGAAAGTATCACTAAGTCTGTTATCTGTTAAAATATGACGGCACTATATCTATCTATTTATATGAAAATAAGTTTTATGTTTGTTTGTTTGTACGCATATGACGTCATTTTAAGTATATAAGGCTTTGTATATGACGTCATTATAAGTATATAAGGGGACCTACAATGGCAGAAGAAACAGCCAAGGAAGCTGCTTCGCAATGGTATTCTCACACTGATCTAAAGAAAACTCATTAGTGTGAAAACGGGTACCTTCCTATTTCCATATTAATCCTACGCTTACTAATGTGAAATTGTTTACAAAAATCTATTATTTTTCGAGTCTGTCTAATATTATTAACAAAATAAAATGTATTTTAACCAAATGTGCTCCTATATCTGAAAACTAAAAACCCAAGTTCTTTAATGATTTAATATTATTATAAGAATATTAACTGTATGTGTCAGTATTAATAAAACCTAAAATTAAAGTTTCTTAAAGAACTTAAGCAATATGTTGATATTTCATCTATAGCCCCCGACAAATTTCGATTCGGTTTGAAAAAAGTCTGCTGAGCGTTATTGACTTAGAAATATCTTGCGACTGTTTTATATGTAAAGGGCATTATCATGATTTCAACAATTCTTACCAGCCTAATACAACAAATTTAGATATCGTGGACTCTAGAATAGACGAGACTAATGTGGAAGAAATGAAGAGCAGAATCTCGGTTGATATGAAGAGCAATTTATACAGGGCACGAGGAATATCATACGAAAAGAGGTTCGTTTTGCCAGAAAAGGAACAGGAACCTAAAAAAGACACATAGAAAAGAGTGATTTCATACATTATGCTCACACCCCTTTGATTGTTTTGGTCGCCCAGACAAAAATTCATAGTGTGTAACATTGATTAATCAAATGTTCCTATTACTTTCATGACGTCATAAAAACATCTTGATCCCAAGATAATAGTTTAAGGTTAAGTTTACTCCTCTTTGAACTGATTTGGAAAAGATTATACATTCGAAATTCTAAATAATGATTTGACAATTAAATATAATACCACTTGTAGCAAAAAAAATGACACATTTTGTGAAACATTATGGAATCTGAGATGACACAAAAAGCACATTTTTGGAAAAAATATGACACACGGCACAAGGGCCACACCCGCGCCGTTGCGCACTGCCGCGATGGCAACCGATAGATCGCTCATGATCATTCCGGACTGGACCGAGCCCTCACGCTGGCGACCAGCCTGACGATACCAATCCCGCCAGATCGGACTGCTGGCATAGGAAGGCCCCCAGTTGACTTGAATCAGCCGTTCTTCCGGCACATTGACAAGTCTGCCCTCCGGATCGCCGTACTCCCGCCAGAACGCGTCGGAGCAAACCGGCACAGCCACATCGGAAAAGAGTATTTTCTCCCGGAAACCGGAATAATAGGACGATTGGTAGGTGAGACAATGATTTCACATTCATATGCATTTAAAGAGCAAAAAGATATGTGATAGCATTACAATGCTATCAAAAAAGCCCTAATCCAATGGCCTTTTAAGCCTCCTTCAGATTAACATGCGTAAAGTTTAGAGTAACAGAAGTTAGGGGGCGATAATAATATTAGAAATTCCTAGGTGGGACATGGCTCAGAATCGGTTGGGATCCACTCCTCCAGACAATTCAATCCCGGTGGAAATGTACCCTGGACAGTTACTCTTAACATCTCCACGTGCAAACCTAATTCAAGAGAAAGTAAAACAAATAAAAAGAATTTCGTAACCCCGGAAAGCCTGCATCCCGGCTCTGGCTGCCAAACATCGGCATCAGACTTCGATTTGTGTCAATCGACGCAGCCGCGGAATGTCGAGGATGGCAATCTTCTGGCGCCCGACCTCGAGGATGCCAAGCGACGACAAACTTGCGAGCTCGCGGCTGACGGCTTCGCGATGGGTGCTCAACCGCGTCGCGATCTGGTAGTGCGACGGCGCCGGTTCGATCAGGCATTGCTTGCCGTCATGGCTGCCGTTGCCGGCCATGCGAACGAGTTCGGCGCAAATCCGGTGACGAACATCCATGGTGCTGAACTAGAAAAATCCTGGAAGGTCTCGTGCAGATCGCGCGGGAGCACCAGCTGCTCCTCCTGTCCGACGAGATCTACGACCGGATCCTGTTCGATGACGCGGTCCACATCCCGACCGCGACACTCGCTCCCGACCTGCTCTGCCTCACGTTCAACGGTTTGTCCAAGACGTACCGGGTGGCGGGATACCGCTCGGGGTGGATGGTCATCACCGGCCCGCAGGGGCACGCCAAGGGCTTCCTGGAGGGGATCACGCTGCTGGCGTCGACGCGGTTGTGCCCGAACGTCCCTGCGCAGCACGCCGTCCAGGCCGCGCTGTCGGGCTCGGTCACCAATACGGCACCCCACAGCTGACGCAGCTCTGCCGCCAAATCGGGATTGGCTTTGCAAATCGATTCGAAATCAACCGCTTCGCCACGGCAAACCAGGTCGGTCATGTCGGCCAAAACGTCGGCCAGCCGCTGGTCCGGATCTCGCTGCGGTGGGTCGGTTAGTTGGTCGGCATTCACCGCTGGCTCTCGCCTCTGGTGCGGCTCAGAGGCTCTCGTCGAGCGCCTCGAGGATCGCGGTGCCCATTTCCGAGGTCGAGACCGGCTGCTTGCCTTCCTCGCCCAGCAGGTCCGCGGTGCGGTAGCCCCACTGGCCAAAGTTTGTAACTTGTGTCCCCTCCCATGGGGACTGTGGGGGAGCAAGTCGTCCCCAAAGACTTAGTTATAAGGATTTTTGACTACGCTGAATAAAATGGCTGTCTCAGAATTTTGATCCGGAGACTTTGGGAAAATAATTAGTGTGGGAAAGGGCCTAGGTGCCCTCGAATTTTTTTGGCCACTTAAAAAGGGAACTAGAACTTTTCACTTAAGTTACAATGAGCCCTCTGGCAAGATCCTAGGACCACTGGGTCAATACGATCATCCCTGGAGAAAAAATAAATAAACACGCATCCGTGATCTAATAGAAAAGTGAAAAAAAACCTTCCATGCCAAATTGAATTAAGAGTGTCCTTACTATGGGTAACATCTGCTCTGCATGGGAAAAATGCCAAACATAAAAATAACTATGTTTTAGTAGAAATACACCGAAAGGTGTCATAAGAAAAACGGTTACATTCCTTAAATAATAGCTAGGTATGCCAACCCTGCCTAAAGAGAAGGAGAAGGCATTATCTACCAATCTTGGTATTCAAAAATACAAATAAAGAGTAGATTTTCAAATTTGACAGTTGTGGATTGTTTCTCTGGTAAAAAAAAAATCCCATTTTTGGGCGGGTGAGATACAGCAAAACTGTAACAAATTGGGGGGAGGGGGAGAATGCCTTCATAAACTGCATATGAGCAACGTCAGCTCTGATTGTATTAGCATTGTATTTGTTTGTACCGTTATAGATAAATATAAGGGCTCACTGCTCCCCGCTCAGGGGAATAGGGTTCAAAGAAAACCCTAAGGTTTCACGCAACAATCTTTTATTATTATACAGTATACATACAATTTAAATTATATACAATCAATCTAATCCTGTAGAGGCACTTAAGTGTTACAGAAACCACATCATAGAAGTGAAGTTTATAGAAACTATCTAGAGGATTTTTTCAATATTAATTAGTTTAATTTGACTGTGCTAATTCAAAAGAGGTTATCTGATATGTTTAACACATAAAATCGCGAAGAAAGGAAGAAAACAGGGACGATAATCTGTTCAATCCCTGTTCTTGTGGCCGTTTTTAACAGCAATGCGGGGAGAGGTTATCACGACATAGGTCCTCAATAGACAAGGCGATGGGGCTATGACAATCCACACCATTCCATTTTATTTGACAACTCCTCCATTATTGTCCCCGTTAAAGGTCTCATGCAAGTTTTCAGGGAGGCAGTTGAGATAAAAAAAAAAAGCAACTTTCATCTAGGATGCTTAAATCATCAGTATACTCTAAGTCCAGGAAAGTTTGTCTTCCCCACTTGATTCCGTGTTCTCCCATTGCATTTCCTGTGCGTCTTAAGACAAAGTCTATCAAAATGATCCATTTAATGAGAGATAGACCTCAACACTGTTTAACTCCGGACTAACTACGAAACCAGCAACTAAACTCATTTCCAACCTTAACCACAACAGCATAATTCTCGTACATAGCACTTATTATTTAAATATATTTCTGGTATACCATACAAGGATAAGACCTTCACGAAGACTCTTCTATCAGCTGAATCTGACTCAAACAGAATTTTTCAATTTAATTTTATAGCTTCTAAAGTTGACTTGAAAAATAAAACTTAATATCATTCCAAAAAGATTCTATCTATGCTCTTTGACAACCTTGATACACTTTGACTCTTTTTATTTATTTAGATTGTAAGAGCAGAAGTAGTAATAATAGTATCCCCAAAAGTTTTAATTCAATACCCCCAGCCGTTATCGATATAAGACTGAGGTGTCTTATTGGCAACCATAAACACAATACCTCTTGATTTATTTTAAAGCAACACGTAGTTTTAAAGCATAATGGACCAATTGCATAATTTTATAGTAGCCGGAAGTCTAAAAGCCTGTTTTGAGAAAAAAAAACGTCTAATTAGAAAACTTTTCAGTGAGAAATGATCCAGGAATGATAGATGTTAAACAGATTTATCTTAGTGTTAAAAGAAAATAACGAAACAATTTTTTTTAATCTTGAAAATCCAACAAAAATGACGGCGGATTGAAATGAAATCACCGGGAGTCACCATAGCCGAAAGTCCTTGACTTGAGGTTTTGAGCCCCCTATCTTGAAAAACAAGGACAATCAATCCTTTTGCCTCGACAATAATGATATGTCTCCTTTTTCTTCAGCAGAACTTCTTTCCATGGGGGAAGAGAATTTCCATGAAGGGGGCGTAGGATTTTCTAGCGTTATTTAAAAAAATTATGAAAAAATAAATATGAAAAAGATTTTTCAACTGAAAGTAAGGAGCAGCATTAAAACTTAGAACGAACAGAAATTATTACGCATATGAGGGGTTCACCTCCTCCTAGCACCTAGCTCTTTACGCTAAAGTATTTTTAGTAATTTCAACTATTTACCCTACGGCCTGTGATTCGGGGGTCATTCTTAAGGAATTTGGATAAAATTTTAGCTTTAGTGTAAAGAGCAAGATATTGACGAGGGAGCGTAATTTTTAAAAAAAAAAAAAAAAAAAAAAAAAACGAGATCTAGTGTCACAAATCGTTAAAGCTGATTTATTTCTCTCTTATTTAGGTGAATCAGACCGTTTTGGACGTTAATTAATAAGGATATTTGTTTAAAATATTTGACCTTTTTGAATCTAGATAACAGATTTTGATCAGATGTGTTTGAGGAGATTGCATCTAAAAAATATATGAGAGGGGGACTATTTGTACTCCAGCCTTTTTTCAACATTCTTTCAACATGGCCTGAAAGTTTAAACTTTATATCCTCAGGCTTATGCTCTCAACTGTTCTCAGACCCATAAGATTCAATGCATAAAAATCTATATTTGTTATCATCATTAAAAGAGAGTTGACCCCTCGGCCAGTAGCTCTACATTGTACATGAATATAGAGCTAATTCTCTGGGTATATTATTCCACCAAAGCCATTTGCTGATTCATTCAAGCTATTAATTTATTCATTTACTCAATTCATTCATTTATTCAGCAGAAATGTAAGATTAGGGGCATATCAGGCACTCAGGATGTGCATGACATTGACAAGAATACTTTTTGAAAAAAACTGAAGACCAAAACCCATGATGTCAATTCTCTTTACCCTTTCTGTAGGTCCCCAACCACGCTCATTTTTTCCCAAAGTCAACGGATCAAAACTTTGAGATATCAATTTTGTTGAATATGGTTGAAAAACACGATAACTATGTCTTTGGGGACGACTTACTTCCCCACAGTTCCCTTGGGGCTGCAAGTTACAAACTTTGACCAGTGTTTCACCTGCATACAGTAATGGTTATTGGGAAGTGTACATACGTTTTCAGGGAGATTTTTTGGAGTGAGGAAGCTGGAGGGGAGGGAACTACATGGAAAGATCTTTACTTGGAGGAATTTGTCATGGTGGAAGATAAATTCCATGAAGGGGTGCTCACATTTTGAAATCAAACGTTTTTAACTTTTATTTTATTTCAAGAAACGGCTGGAAAACCTTGGAAAAGAACGCTTCAAAAAAAGAAAAAAAAGCATACACAGGGACATTCTGAGCATTCTCAGCTACAATTTTTCAAAATCTCAAAATTTTCACGATTTATTCCGTAGTTCAAATAGTTTTCATATAACCATCCTATTTTTCCTTTTGCAATATTAGTCAGGATTTAAAACACTTCATTTCGTAAATTAGTGCCACCGACTAAATCCGCTTTTATATATATAGCATGTCACTTTAGCAAAGGTAAGAGTAAGTAGAATAAGTAGTATTTTGTTCAATGTAGTTGAAAGGTCCATTAATTATTTCTTTAATTAGCCCCCCCCCTCAAGCCCTCAATGTAAGGGTTGTAATTTATGGCCCAGTGGCATATATGGATTTTATGAAAATTTTGGTCGCATAAACTTCGAAGTGGGCTCATTGGATTGAAAATTGAAAGTTCTAGTGGCCTTTTTAATAGTCGAAAGGGATTGAAGGGCACCCACCCCCTTCCCCTCAGCTATCATTTTCCAAATACATCCAATGAAAGTTTTGAGACGGCTATTTTGTTAATCACATTTGAAAGGTCGCTGGTGTGGGTGCCACCGTGCCATCAAGGAATATCCTAAGGGAAGGCACATCTGGCCTAAACTCACCACCTAAAATGCTCAGCCAAATTAAAAGAGATCTAGGAATCTTGCTTGGTTAGCTTACAAAAGATAGATAGCGCACAAAAACAATGTCAGATTAAGGACAATACTAGAGCTTCATCTTTAAATATTAACATCTCAAGTGGCTCCTTAATTATCAATTAAGGAGCCTCAATTATCTCAAGGAGCTCTCAATTATCAAGATGATAATTGAGCTGCGGTAATTTATTCAATGTTTTTTATGCTGAAATTAAACTTAAAATGAACAGAAATTACTCCGTGTATGAAAGTGTCCATTCCCTTCTCAACGCCCCCCTGCTCACGCTAAAGTTTAAATATTTCTCTCAACTCTACTTTTTAAAACACTAAAAAACTTTAACGTAAAGAGCGGGGCGTTGAGAAGGGAACGGCCCCTTTCATACACGGAGTAATTTCCGTCCGTTTTAAGTTTTAATGTCGCTCCTTACCTTCAGTTTAAAAAACTTGTTTTGTTTATTTAATTTCTTAAAGGTTTTTAATTAATACATGTTTTGATTTTGTATCTTCATACATAAATAATTAAAACTTCAATTCCCGAGTATTTATTATATAAACGATAAGTACCAGAATTTTGATAGCAGCATATATATAAAAGTATATAGTTTCAGCCGATTCCAAATATTTGATATTCATTACATTTAGAAGCCCATACTCTTGCTAAAGTAATTTTTTTTTTGATTTTATAAGAGTCAAAACGCTCCAGAAAGGGATGTGATATTGCAAAAGATTAAACTAAAGATTAAATTATTACAAATATTAAAAGATTAATTTATTTATTATTAAAAGATTAAATTAAAGTAAAAGATTAACTAAAATTGAAATGGCTGAAAAATTTAAACAAGTCTCTGAAAAGCTCACCTGAATACTCTTCGTTTTCTTGGAAAGTAAGATTAAACATACATACCTTTCTCAATAACATATATCATGTATAACCAATGAACGAATTGTCCAATGTAAGTTAGGTTGACATCCCTAATACTGGACCTTTAAACATTGCTGAACAAAATAGCTCTCTTAAAATTTCAATCGGATATATTTTGGGGAATGATCGGCTTGGGTGGGGGCTGACGTCCCTCCATTCAGTTTTGACTCGTAAAATGGGCACTAAAATTCAAGACTTCCAATCAAATGAGCTCCATCCGATTCAAAGTTAAAAGCAGCATTAAACATTTTTAAAAATATGTTTATTTATGTAAGAATATGTTTTTAATGTAGAAATATTTTGTCTTGTTTTTTTTTACGTAGTGGGTTACCACCCACTCTTTACGCTAAAACTTGACTAGTACGTTCCTGAAGGGATGCAACAGATGTAGCCCCTTTGTTACTGCATTTGTTTTATTTGCCCACTTTCAAAAAAATTAAACTAAAATTTTAACATGTAGACCAAATTTGATATAAATGATCCTTTTAGTTTCGAAGTAGTCTGCTAAAAAATGGCTATGATTTTTAACATATTGCTCTTATAGCATTACACTGACCTTGATTATAAAACCTGGCAAAAGGTCAGGTTCTTACCGAACCACACGAGAAATTCCAATCCCGTCACGTTCTCTGGATCTATTGGCTTTATTTTTCTATTCATAAATTCTTCGAGGAAAAAAAAAATATGTAAATCTTGAATATAAAAAATTAATCAAAAAGACGAATAAATTTAGAGCTAATCTGCTAAACTAAATTGTTCGAAGTTCATTAACAATGTTTGTGTTCAAGCACCTCGACTAAGATGAAATAGTAAAGCATTAACAAAACCAAGTTTAAAGACAAAAGCTAAAGAAACTGTAAAAGCAGAAATCTGCACTGCGATAAATCGCCAGGAGCAACACTAAATGATTTCCGGATTGAGTTTTTGGAAAAATAAGCCTGCTTTGACAAATTTATGGCATCCACTAAACCAAATTCATGCATACATGCCTTGATAATTGAGTAAAAATAATCTCTAGTTTACGCCAGCTTAGGACACGTGCGCAAAAACAATTTTCCTGTTATTGCTGAGCTACTAATTTTATTGGGAGTTGCTCAGGATAGTCAAGCTTTAACATGACTTCTGGTAATGGGAGTAAACATGTTTACGAATAATTTTAATGCTTCCTGTATCAGATATTTTTTTTTTTTTTAGCGAATTTAATTTAGAAGACGAAAAAAAAAAGATATTGTAATAATAGCCGTAAGACACAAAATAAATAAAATTACGCTAAACCACTTTTTCGCTCTTTTTCGCTAAACCAGAATATCAATTTAAGGACTACTTTTGGTTGGGATAGGTAAACCACTTTTTCACATTTCTCCAAACACTACAAGCTGAATCTCAAAGATTGAAAACATGTAAAGAAATTCCATTAGAAAGAATTGCTAAATCTTTTGTATAAGTGTTATGTTATGCCTAAAACAATATAAATACCTAAGACAATGTCAGCTGAGTTAGATTTAATTGACTTGATAATAAGCGGAGGGAGACTGATCTTTACTCAAGAACGTTTCACAAATTTCAGTTATATCAAATTCACTATGCGAATCCTCAATCAACTGTAAAATATCCAAATAACCAGTCGTAACGTGGCAATTCCATGTGAAAACACGAAGCATTCGTTCATCTTTATCTGAACTACAACCATTCTTTGACGGCCTGACAAACGCACTTTGGCTTAGACTTTTAAACTGATTAGGCATAAAATCATCACGTCCAATAGGAATTTCAACACGATCTTCTATCAGCAACTAAAAGCTTTTGCTAGCAAGCCATAATTGATTGTATCCCAAGTTACATCCCATTGAACTAATATAGTTATCGAGCAAGGGCAATTCTTAGTTCACCGGAAACTGCAAGAAAACTATTAGAGAAAAAGGAACACTACTGATGGCTTCTCTCAAGGAGCGCAAAGGACAGACTTGATTCTATAATAGCTTATAAGAAAAACGGTCGTGAATTTTCGGAAGTCACTCGTCCAATACAAAGAGAAACGTACTTCCAAGATTTAAAAAGTTAATGCTCAGACATGATAAAGGCTATATCGTCAGATACAGAAACTTAACTTCCATCTATAACAAAATAGAAAATCAACAAACACTTTCTTGGTTTATCTTATTTGTAGGTTTTTCCCACTTTTTCAATCTATTTTTTTTATTAATAGTAGCTTCCAGATACATCATATTATATTTTTTATATTTATTATAATTATAAAGGTTCCCCTCTTCCAGAAAAAAAAGATTCCTGGAAGTTAATACTCAGTGTCCTGTTCGCGAGATCTTTTAATTGCATTGCTTAGATTATATGCAATACTCGCCCGCCTTCAGGCACAAAATAGAAAACAAAAAAACATAAAACGCATATTTCCTCAGACTATTGAAAAAGAAAACAAAAAACAAAAAGGAAAAAAAGAAAAAACTAAGCACAATTATCACACTTCTCTGATAAGTAAAAATTAAAAATAAATGGTATTAAGAAAAAAACCTCGACCAATGAAGTTTTCAGGGTTGTCATAGGACCGGAAAGAAACTGAAACTGAAGTAGGAGCCATGTTTGATAATATTATATTATTTGTAGATCATTATATAGACCGATTATAACGGTTCAGACTGATCAAAACCATAGGGCCCAGTTAAAAGGACAAAACTGTATAAAACTTGTACTCGTTTTGTCATTAAAGTTATCTACAGTTCTGGTATCCCAGATTTTTTTATTATTATTATTTCTTTCTTCTATGAGGATTTTATGATAGTTATTGCAATTGCTTTGACTGAAAGAACGATGTTGCTCCATTGCAGAATCAGTTTCTTTTGTTCCTGTTCCCATCATACAAAACAGGTGGCCATGGGAACTTAGGAGATGACTCATTCGATTACAAAAGCCCTTTTGAGGGGGAACACTGATTGGAAGGTAGCTGAACAGCCCTTCAACTGACTCAAGGCATGCTTGTAGACCCACATGGCACCGAGCAAAATTTCAATATAGTAATTTTAATCAAAACGGCTGTCTTGCTTTCTCCTTACTAACTCAATTTTGCATGTGGATTTGTTCCAGGGGAATTGTCCGGGGGCTATTTTCAGCGTGATTAGATTTCTGTGAAAAAAAAATGTCCACGGAAGGGTGGATTTCTCGAGTGAATGGGAAAACGTTTTTAAATCAAAGTCTTTTGCAGATGAAAATATACTAAGGAGAATTTTCAGGCCGAATTTTCCACAAGAAATTCCACGGGGGGGATGGAATTGTTTGGAGGGACCATATTACATCGGAGGAAATTTCCACATGGGAGTTTCCCATAAGAGGAGGGAATTTTTCATGGAGAGTACCAGTCGGAGGACGGCGAAGCCGCTCGGAACGACGCCGACTTCACACACGTGAGCGCCTGGGAGTGTCGCGGCGTCGGCACCAAGCCTCAGGAACACCGCGAGTCCCTCGTCTTCGAGAACGTGGAACTCGCCACCCGGAGCTACAAGTAATGCAATTCAAGCTCGTCGTCTGGCGTCAGCCGCGTGCGTCCGAGTCCGGCCGCATGGTCGAATACGAGGTCGACGACATCAGCCCCGACATGTCGTTCCTCGAGATGCTCGACGTGCTGAACGAGGACCTGATCATCGCCGGCGAGGAGCCCGTCGCCGCTTCTAATTTAGACATAACCTGTACTGCGTCAGTTTCGTAGTCTATGTTAAAGAAAGAGTTTAAATATCTCACGAACTTGCGCTGAGCATAGAAAGTTTCCTGTTAAGTGCTTCACTAGATGTAGTGGGCATTCTGTCTGGGACATATGACAAGAATAACTCATAATCCTTGAAGACATCTCTGTTGGTGGGGTAGATTTCACTTACTCTGGATCCACTGATTATAATTTCAAGAATTAAAGCCTTTGCATATGCTTTTCCCAGCAGCTCAGCAATCCTATACCCCAATAAAGTTTTACATTTATGGGCAGTACCCAAGAAGTGAAGCTAGCTCAATTCTAATAAAATATAACGTTTAGTTTACATAATAATACGATTTGGGATACATATTTGCACATTAGGGGGTGGGAGGGGGTGTTGGTGACGGTAAAGTCTTTGGACAGCACCCCTAACCTAACCCCCCACTCCCTGAAGTGATAACGTATATTCCAAATCATACAAATCGAACGCATCGTGGTTGCAGCGGTAGCTGCAAACTTGTAAAAAGCAAACCACAGCCCATAGTAACCAAAGTGAAAAAAAATATTTGAAAAAAACTGCTTAGTGAAAAAAATTGCCATCTAACATGTAGAACTAAATAATAAAAATAATGCTCGTCGCATAATATCTGTGTTGTCGTTGTAGAATTAAAAGAATATTTAGTGGCAGATGGACATGTAGAATTCAAGGCAAAAAGAATCAAAGATGTTTAAGTGATATAAAGATGCAAAGATGAAGAATAAGCCAAGACAAATAGTTTGAGTGAGACGTAAAGTTTGTTGATGAATGAACTAAGAGTATGAATTAAACATAGGTGTTTTTTAATAGAATCCAAAAATTCATGAACAAATTATGTGGACTGAAACACCATGAAGAATGGCCAAGGGATAATAACAGCGTGCAACATTTCCAAATCATCTGAGATGGGTAAAGTGTTGCAGCAATTCAAACATATTGCTTGGGACGACTGCACAATGGCGCACAAAAAATCGCTCGAGACTATCGAGCGATCAATGCAAGATTTGCGAGGAAATTCTTAACCCTTTGGCAGCACATTAATATTGCTTGCGGGAGATTTCAGGCAAACATTACCTATTATTCCTAGATCGACACCTGTGGATGAAATAAATGCTTGCCTGAAAAATTATAATTTATGGGCACACGTAAATACATTAAAATTAAGTATAAATATGCGTGTATGATTGCAAAACGCATTTGACTCAGTCGATCGAAAAGCTCTTTGGAGGATTCTAGAGCTGATGGCTTATCCGGGAAATAATGCAGACTTCTCAAA
This sequence comes from Alatinidae sp. Z8VKAUB7J3, assembly GCA_010016025.2. Taxonomy (NCBI): domain Eukaryota; kingdom Metazoa; phylum Cnidaria; class Cubozoa; order Carybdeida; family Alatinidae; species Alatinidae sp. Z8VKAUB7J3. Next base: position 64,902,200 of record JAAAKM020721499.1, on the reverse strand, counting down.
GCGCAGCACCATGGGACGCAGAGCTGTGTACCAGTAAAGGGTCGGCGCAGCCCGTTCTTTCAAATCACGACAGGGGTACGCCAAGGATGTGCAGTGGCCCCAGAGCTCTGCAATGTCATCATAGATTACATTATGACAAAAACTATCAAAAGTGTCTTCTGTCATGGGCAGACTGAATCGTCACTTCTTGTGAAAACCTAACATCAGTCATACAATGAAACTGCGGATCTTAGCACATAGCAGACGCAGGGGCATATAATCGATTTTGGGTTGTGAAGGGGGGGGGTTGCACCAAAAACCTTAGAAAACGTATCGAAAATTTGTTTTCATATTATTTTTTTTAATTTTACGATTCAGAAAAGCATTTTGAGGACTTCAAACCTCCTAAATCCCCCTGGATACTAAGGGATTTTAGATACGAAGATTTCTTGAGTACAAAGGTCAGCAAGGTTATGCACCATTTTTTATTCATAGCAGCCTGACTTGGGTATCAAAGTACTGACTTCAGTTTTACCAAGCACTTATAATGGATACTTTTTGCTTCCTTACCCATCAAAAGCTACAAGCCTGAAAAAATGTGCCTTATTTTCAAAAAAGGGGAATCTACCACCCAAAAATCATAGAATCTTAATGAAAATCACACCATCAGACTCAGTGTATCAGGAAACCCTGCTATGAAGTTCCAAACTTCTGTCTGTAAAAATGTAGATTTTTGTGTTTTTTGGCAGAAGGAACATCACGGATGTGTGTTTATCTGTTTTTTTTTTCGCTTTTTTTTTCTTAGGGGTGACCGTTATCAATTAATTGGTGCTAGAAGTTCGTGAGAGGGCTCATTCTAACGGAAATTAAAAGTTTTAAGTCAGCAATTAATGGGTTTTAACTCTTGGAAAAATAAAGCTTTGCAGTCTCCTTTTTTAGCCTGGTGTTTTTTCAGTGATGGATCGATTTGAATATAAGGTCATTAAATCATCCCGAGACACGTTTTCAAGAATTTTATTTCTATTTTCTTTTGTTTATCATTATAAATATAATACATGAAGTCCTGTAAGATCCTTTAGAGGGCATGCTAAAGAGCCCTATTCAAGACGGGGACGTTTCTCCCATAACAGGCAACTCGCTTGGACTTTTGAACGTTGAAACTAAACATACTAAGGAACAACCTTCAAGACTCTCATAGTCTGTTTTGATTTAGTTCAACATCTGCCTAAATATTCCTTAAAATCTTCACCTTAACACCCTTAGCCTGCGCAGTAGCAATAGTTGTAGCAGCATTAGTAGCTTTATGCACATAGCACCTTTAGTTTCTTCAACATCCCCTTCAACACATGATGGAAGTCTCAGCTTAATACCATCAACTATTCCTGAAGCATTTCTGATGCGTCCACTTGATAACCTGTATGGGTATAGGGTGTTTTGGATTAGTTCCATACAGTTTCTATATATCCCAAATTTTTCACCTTAATATCCTTAGTTTTAATAGCAGGGGGCTATTGTCTATCTTGGACAGCCATTGAGTTAGCTGGACAAAACTCTCAAAAATGGACCAACCAAAGGGTGCTGTGAGCTGTGTGTAGGCTACTGACTTTTGAAAATCTTTGTTTTATCAAGGTGGACCCTTAGATTTTAGGCTACTGCTTATACAAGGCAAATATAAAGCATTTTGTGCTACATAAGATAGCTTGATCCCTAAACCTAGCTATTCACCCAATTCAGTCACTTTACAGCTACCATAAGGCCTTTCTGCTAGGATCCTACAACAGGATTAAATTATTTTACTCTAATTAGCCTATCCAATGATTTGAAAATCCTCAAGCTTTAAAGAAAATGTGAAATATAGCTTGACAGATAATTTTTTCATCCCCCCTCCTCGCTGCGCATAAGGCTCATGATAATTTTCATCACATTCGCTTTTTACTAAACTGAGAACATTATTAATGAAAGAATTGATAATGGTGGTAAACAGACATAAAAAATAAATACCAGCACGTATACAAAAAAAAAAACAAACTTAAATTAGAATATTTGGTTCAGCAATAAAAAAAGAAAATCAATTTTAGTTCTCAAAATTCTAGATAGAGAGTGGATTCCACTCTTCTGGGCAAACTTGACAAAGAAGGAATTTCAAATTTTTGAAGTTTATATTCAGCAGATATTTTTCATGGTGGAAATATCTATATCACTATTTCATTAGCAATCCTTGCTTTTGTTTTTATTATTTTATATTTTAATTTATGTTTTAAATTAATTAAAAAAGCAAGCCAAAAACAAAACCATATTCTAGTATTGCTTGGAATAATATTGAGTGGTTTTATTCCTGGAATTATTTACTACACTCTATTCTAAAAAATATTATCTTATTCTTTATTGAGATTTTTTTTATTGCAAAAATCAACAAAAGCTAACACGTTTATTGTTTGCTTTTAGCAAAAATTTTGAGTGACGAATTGCATCAATCACTTCAATTTGTGATTAATGCAGTTAACAAAATAAGAAGCAATGCATTGATTACGCGTTTATTTGCACAATTGTGCGATAAAAATGATGAAGGATTTCAACGATTGCTCTTGTATACTGAAGTACGCTGTTTATCGAAAAGCGCCTTTTCAACAAGATTTTACTCAATTTTGAATCAGTATTATAGTTTTTGGAAAGTAAAGATCCAGACTTAAGAGAAAATCTGATAAAAAATTTAAGATAAATCTGAAAAAAAAAATTTAAAATAAATTTAAAAAATTTTACAATCTGGTTGGAAGAAATTTCGTGAGCTCGTACCTGTATTAACATCTCGAGTGTTCCCACCGCAGTCCATCGCTCTTTACGCTAAAGTTTGACTCTTTGCCACAATTCTACTTTTCAAAACAATTAAAAACTTTAGCTTAAAGAGCGGGGGATTGCGGAGGGGAGAACCCATTTCATATATGGAGTGACTTCTGTTCGTTTTAAGTTTTAATGTAGCTCCTTACTTTCAGTTTAAAAAAATTTTTTTTTATTTAATTGTAAACAGAAGACTAGCAGGATCAATGCAAGATACTAGGGTGTTTAGGAGTGACCCTGGGGGAGCGTCTACGACCTCGATACTAATAGGCTGGGGAAAGGTATCATTAACCAAAATGTTGCCACTGAATTCCTTTTCCTCGGAAGCATTAAAAGTAAAAATATCCGGATTGGCCTTGATTTGTGGATCTTCATATAAAATACGCACTTCATCAGCGCTGTAGTCCGGGCAATTGGGGTGGCTTAAGATCCAAAGGAATGCGTGCTCACCGGGCGCTATATCTGCTACCTGAGTTCCGGCTTCTTCCGGATTTAAGATTAGCGAATTGGGGTTCAACTGCGACCAGCGGCCGTTTACGCCTTCTTGAGGATCGCGCTTTCGTGCCGGTGTGTGATGGATTGATTTTTGTCTATCCTCATAAACTCAAATAGTCAACCGATACGTTCTGGACTTAAAATCGTAAACTTGAAATACTATGCAAGAAATTACTTACATAAGAGGCGACGCGACTGATCCGCAAAGCCCAGGCAATAAAATAATCGTGCATATCTGCAACGATATCGGCGGCTGGGGAAGGGGTTTTGTGATGGCTCTATCCAGAAAATGGAAAGCGCCGGAACAACGCTATCGGGAATGGTACCGATCAAAAGAGGGTTTTGAGTTGGGGCAAGTTCAATTCGTTTGGGAGGACCGGAAATCTTGGAAAAGGCTTAGAGCGGAGGGATCGAGATGAAACTTGGTGGAAAAATAAGAACGAATCCTAAATACGTGATTGACATAACCGAAACGGATCCGCTCTCATTGGGGGAGTTGGGGGAGGGTTAATTCTGAAAAATTAGAAAAAATGAGTCATTTTTAACTTACGAAGGAGTGATCAGATCTTAATGAAATTTCAAATTTAGAAGGACCTCGTAACTCAGATCTCTTATTTTAATTCTCGACCGGATCCAGGGTCCTTGGGGGGAGTAGGGGGTTTCTCGAACTCCCCTGACGAAGAAATCAGCTGTCATATAAAATACAATTTTCAGCCATCACAGCAAGCACAACTGGAAAAATAAATTCATTGTGAATTATAACGTATCCAATGCAATTCTATTTTTCCAATGTTTTCCAAAGCAATACCAGTGTGTTCTTTTGACTATTTTTCATTATCAATTTTCTGAAGAAAGTTATAAATAAAGCGTGTACGAATTACTATTTATTGTCCTATATTTTTATAGTACTGGAGAGGAAAATAAGTCTGACAATAGGTAACAGGAATTTTGGTTAAAAGGAAAAGCTAACTGATCCCATGATAATAGAAAGTGGACTTGTGCTTATTCTTCCCACCAAGTTCCATCCTGATCTCTCCGCTTTAAGCGTTTTCCAAGATTTCCAGGTACCTCCCCCAATGACACTGGATCCGGTCGGGATTTAAAATATGATATCTGAGTTACGAGGTCCTTCTAAATATGGAATTTCATTAAGATCTGATCACTCGTTCGTAAGTTAAAAGAATTAACCTTTTTTTTAGAATTAACCTTCCCCCCTCCCAGCTCCCCCAAAGACAGCGGATCCGTTCCGGTTATGTCAATCATGTATCTAGGACTTGTGATTATTTTTCACATCAAGTTTCATCAACCCCGGCAATCCGTCGATCCGCCCCCAGTAGCCTTGGCGGGTCAGGCTGACCGTCACGGCACCGCGCTTACTGGCCCCGCGCTTGTCGCGCCGGATACCCGTCAGCTTGGGCGCTTGCTGCGCCAGTAGCTCGGGGCGATCTGCAACCATCCGGCGCAACCGTCGTGCGGCGTCGGCGCGGTCCTTGGCTTCAATGGCGATGTTCGCGCCATTCAGTTTGAGCTTGTAAGTGTTCATCTGATCGTTCTCCGATACTGAGTTGATTACGCTGCCTCATTACAGCGCCCGAGCGATACCACGACCCGCCGTAGGAACGTCCCTCAGTTTGGACATGAGCATTGTCTTATCCGTTTCACAGTAGCCAAGTGTAGTTTGATTGGTGAAAGCCACGAGCTCCCATTGTCATCTTCGGACTGTAAAGAATCTTCATTGTGACATACGAGGCGTGTTTTTTAATTAAGGTTCGTTTGATCATAAGTACACAACAAATGATTTTTTTTTCAAGTAAATTTATTTTCAAAAACTACACACTTTACTCTATTTAACAGCATAGTTGCCATGTTTGTTGTAACACTTATCATGCCTCTAAAATAATTTTAAAGTAACCTTTGTATAGAAACTTGCAACGTCCTTATTATGCATGTGCTTTGTTTGAGCTGGTGGCTTCTTTTCTCTCTCCTTTTTTGTAATAGACTTGATACGAAAATGTTTTGAGGATTAAGATTTCCAGTGAATCTAATAAAACAAATTCTAAATTTGTGCAAACAAAGCTAGATTTTAACTTGATGATTAAATGTTTCCTTTGGCACTTTAAGTATTATTTAAAGAAAAATACAAATTACCAGTCTATGCAGCAACAGCAAACCCATTTACAGGTAAACATTTACTTAGAAAGAAGCCTATCATAAGTTTAAAGGCGGTATTTCTTATTCCATGGCATATAAGGCTTTTGTGGAAGGAGTGTTCGTATTAACTTTGGAGGGGACTTCGATACTAAATTGAAAGTTCTAGTTCCTTCTTAAAGACACGAAAATTATCAAAGGGTAAGTTACTTGCATAACTTACAAGGGCTGTAAGTTATGCAAGTAACTTATTGTTACTTTGATTACACTGATACCTTGATTTATTGATTTACTTTGACTTACAGGGCAAGGGCTGTAAGTTATACATGTTTCTTATTGTTACTTTGACACTCGTTTACTTTGACACTTTCTTTGCGTTGACTTGATACTAGTTTTGATACTTTGATGCAAATAGTCTTCATATCAATCATGGTGTCCCACAAGGAGGTGTTCCAAGCCCAAATTATTTAACCTTTGCATGAGTGATTTTCCTTTAGATAATATAAAGGGGAAAATATTTGCAGATGATATTGCAGTTTGGGCCACTGATAGTAGTCCTCATGGAGCATTCATTAAAATAAAAAAGCAGTTGAAGATGCTGTAAATTGGTCTTTAGAAAAGAAACTACAATTTTCAAGCAAAACAGTAGGCATTATTTTTTCTCCATATAGAAGTCAGCACCAAAATAGTTTAACCATCCGTGTAGACAATTTAATTGTCCATTTTATGGAAGTTATTTATTTAGGAGAGCATATTGAGTGTTAGATTTCAGTTCCCCTCCCCCTGAAATAATTCTTTTAAAGCCTCCCACCCTAAATTTAAGCTGTTTTGTGAACGGGATTTATTTACGATAGCATGTTGGGCATTAGATTTCAGTCCTCGTCCGACGAATAAATTCCTTTAACATCTCCCACCTTATGTTAATCTCTTTTATGGAAGTTGTTTATTTACGATAGCTTATTGGGTGTTATACTTCAGTCCCCTCCTCCAGAAAAAAGGTGTGTTTACTGTTATCTTGTGCCATAAAAGATAAAACAGCAGACTGGCGAACTGCAGCAGCCGGCGATAGGCCTCGTCCATGCCGTCGAAAGCGCCGGCGTACAGCGCGATGGCGAACATCATGACCTGCATCATGCCGAGACCGGCCACCCCCAGTCGTTTCAGGAGATCGCGCTGACGGGCGTTGTCGGCCTCGACCCGGGACAGGCTGGGTTCGAAGCCGGCGTCTTCGATGCAGCGCAGCAGACTGGCCGGGTCCGTGTCCGGGGTGTGTTCGATCAGCACCAGACGCCGCGCCGCATTGACGAAGGAGGCTTCGACACCCGGCGCGTTGCGAAGCGCCCGTTCCGTTTCAAAATTTGATCGCTTAGAGGCTGATTTTTCGATAGCTGCTTAGATCTGATATTTTTTTAAAATTCTGTTCTTTTCATCAATACTAGTAATCAATAGTTTGTCTTCAATTTTATTAAGCAAAAAGAATCCTGATTCTTTTGTTCCTACAAATTTTTTTCCTCCCGGCGTAGTAACCCAAGTATCGCTGTCTTTTCTTCTAGCTGTTGATGTTACTATGATTGTTGAACATGTTTTTTTTGCAATTGATGCAAGTAACATTATACAAGAATTAATGAATTTTGCAGAATCATATTTATCATTCAGAATAAGATAAACACATAAGGTTGCATCTAATAGCATTTTCGCTACCTTCCTTGCCGCAAAGCGCAAATACATCACTTGTTTTACAATTTGCCTGCCAGCAGTCTTCAAACTTCCTACACCCGACGACCTCCAGGCCCTGGGGGCGGATCCACTTCGTGTGCTCGATGGGCGGACCGCCGGCGGGGTCGGGGATGGACTCGGTGACCTCGTCGTAGCGGTTGAAGGACAGGTAGGGCGAGAAGGCGACCTTGCCGCCGACCGCGTCCTCGGGGCGGCGGTAGCCGAGCTCCCGGGCGAGCCGCGATGGCAGGACGCACGGCTAAGGGAGCGTATTTTGCTAAGAACATTTGCTTTTTCTGCATAAAACAAAAACGGACTTGCAGTTTGGTTTGTGGTGGCCTTAAGACGTATGTATTTAAATCTTTGGGCCAAAGGAGTTCAATACATAAGACAGAGTTGGAAATCAAGTTTCAGGTGGCTCGAAAATGAGCCTCAAAAAGGTTCAAAAAACTTTCTTTAGTTGGGGTAAGGACCCCCATGGGTCCCGAAATATGTCTAAAAACTTTCCTTCGAATGGTTTGAAATTTTTAAGATTCGGCTAATGGGCCAAAAAAAAAATTATGTCGAAACAGCGGCAAGGCATAGCCCGGCATCCGAACGAGAGAGCCCTCCAGTTCGGGCACCACTTCCTGGTTCCGGCGTTCGATTTCGGCCTCGATCCGTTCAAGCTCGGCGAAGAGCCCGTCGACATCGACGTCCAGGTCCCGGAGTTCCTGTTCCGTGGCCAGCAATTCCTTGTGTTCCTCGCTTCCGATCTCCATCAGGTCTACGCGCATATCGGCCCGGCCGCGGAAAACGATCTCCAACAGATCAAGAATATTGTCGCTGTATCCCTCGAACGGGTCCTTCAGTGGCGCGCTCTCGGGCACGAGGTCGTCCCATGAATAAATTTCACTTTTTCTTAGTTGCAAAAAAAGAAAATTGTTTTTTAGTTTTCGGTTCGGAGGTAATAGCATTTCTAAATATTTGTGTTTTGGTCCTAAGCTTTTCGCAATTCTTATAATAATGCTTTCCTACAGTCGTCCTAACAGTGTGATTTTTATTATGATAAAATTAATGTTTATTTTTAATAGTACGATATGCGAGTAATTCATTGTTACAAATTACATTACTGGCTGAATTTTCGAAGTTTTGTGTACAGTTAAAATAAAATAATCATGCCCTAAATATTCAATTTTTTTCTGAATTCCTTCAAGGAGTTCTTTGAGCTTAGCAAATGCCTTCATTAAAAATCAAGTTTTGATTTTTAATGACAATTTGATCGTTTCGATTTAAATAAATTAATACTGTCATCTAGTCTGTGTTAAGATAATTTTCGATATGGACATGTGTAATGTTTTACAATGCTTATCTTTAGAACTTTGAACTGGAAACTTTTGAGTGTTGACACTTTGGAACATTGAGTCCGAATTTTCTGTGGGATGAGGGGATACTTGTAGAGCCCACTTAAATTAGCAAAGATCTTAATTAAAAATCAAGTTCTGGTTTTCATTGACAACCCTATTGTGGCTTGAAGCTCTAAAGGTTATTGTCTAAACCTCATTGCATATACCCCAAACCTCGCTTACACACTCCAACATGCATATCATTACCATATTCAAACGTTGAAATAATTTACATATAGCCATGAGGCCCTAGCAACCCGCCGTACAAGAGTACCAAACGTAGCAGTAAAAATTACAAGATGATGCCAACTAAGTATTGAGTGGAATGAGGTGTATGCAATATATGTTATCATTGAGCAAATCCAAATTGGAGGAGCAGTTATGTTTTGCAGCAAAACTGTATATAATGCATATACATAGACTTCAAGCTACAAGAAACGTCCAGAAGCACCAAACTCGCCAAAGTATTAAATACCATTTCCTAGATCCCCCAAAGAGAGCGGATTCAGTCCATTTACGTCAATCACGTATCTACGACATTTGCTTATTCTACCCACCAAGTTTCATCCTGATCTCTCCACTCTATGCGTTTTCCAAGATTTCTGGTTTCCCCTTCCAACTCCCCCAATGTCAACAGATATGGCCAGGATTTGAAATAAGAGCTTTGTGACATGATTTCCCTCTAAATATCAAATTTCATTAAGATCCGGTCACCCGTTCTTAAGTTAAGAATTCCTCAATTTTTCTAATATTAGGAAATTTTTCGTTCAAAACGGTTTTGTTAAAAACAGATTTTTTTAGTTTCATTTAGTATGGACTGTGGTTCGCTCTTCACTACTGCTGCAACCATAAAACCAGAACTTCCAGTCGTAAAGACTATACACCCTCTCGAAAACGATCTGGTATTCACAGTCATTCTCAACCACCGAAGAAAAGAAGAAAGCAAGAAAAAATAGTAATAATAAGAAAGTGATCCGAGAAAGCAAACAAAACTGATGATTAAAGGACTCCTAGGAATCAGTAGTTAAAGTTTCACGACAGCGTATAAACAAACATATAAAATTAAAACTTGTCTGAACCTTATCCAACATATCCCTGTTTTTAATCCACTTCCTTAGTCTAAAGCCTAATACCTTACAAAATAACTTAGATGAACTATTCCCTAAACGAATTCCACGATAATTATTATGGTAAGACCTTTTCTGAAATAATATCATAACTGAATGTTATGAATATGTTATGAACTGCAAAAAATGAACTTGCAGCAAAACATGGTTTTTCCATACTTCCGCATTTTATCAGGATCTCATTTGTCCCCGATACAGATCCCCCCTTCATAGACTTCAAAGCTTTACATACCTTCTCATGCTTAATTGCCCTTTTTTTCTGGAATAAGGCAAATTTTCTCAGGCTTGTAGCTTTTGATGGGTATGACTAAACTTGATGAAACCTATATGTTTAAAATCAACATTAAAATCCGATTCTTTTGATATATCTATTGGTATCAAATTCCGTTTTTTAGAGTTTCGGTTACTATTGAGCCGGGCCACTCCTTACTACAGTTCGTTACAACGAACTGTTTGAAAGGAGGCAAACCACAAGAGCAATTAGGCAGAGAATTTTCAGCTTTATTCCCCGAAATATCGACATTTCTACAATTTGGATATGACTTTTTTTTCTATTAAATTTGTCGCGCAACATGGCGAGCGGCGTACTGAAGTGTCCGCAATGCCAGATGAACTGGTTTTCTTCCGGCACCCGCCATTTGTCGAGCATTGCCTTGCCGCTCTCAAAGGGCGTCACATCGTCATGGCTGCCCAGCACCGAAACAATGTTCTGTGCCGGCATGACCGGTCCGTCCTGCGGGTCGAGCAGGGGGGCGTAGTGCTGCATCAGTTCCGGCGTCCAGCCGACCGCCTCCGTCTGTTCGGCAATGCCCCAGACGCGCGCCAGCGAGCCGTGCACGACGGCATCCTCGATGCGGCCGCAATGAGTGATGAGATCCCAATTCGATTGGCTTCGCTCTTCCATTGTCTGTGCAAATAATTTGTCTCCATTGTCTAATGCATATAATATTTTATTTTTGTTAATTTTTTTTTATTTTTTTATTTTTTGACGTCATATTGAATATGACGCCATGTATGGTTCTTTTTTAGTTTTTTCTTTTTTTCTTTTTCGTTAGTTTTTATCTTTTCTTATTTTTTTATATTTTTTTTCTTTTTTAGTTTGACCTTTTTTTAGCTTTTTTTTTCTTTTTTCATTTTTAATTTTTTCCTTTTTTAGTTTTTCTTTTTTTTTTTTTTTTTGTTTTTTTTAGCGAATTGACTAGGCTTAAAACGCTAACTGAAAAGAAAATGTTTTCCAATTTTTCAATCTCTTCTTCCTTATAATCACGATTACAAGCTTTTTACAAATTATACCCCCGTTTTGTTAAAAAAGCCTCAGTCCGAATCATTCATCATTTCCCATGTCTTATTAGCTAATGGGTCTTATTAGGGAACTTTAGTTAACTGATAAGGAATAAACAAAATTTTCTTGTTTTTTAGGAATAATTCCTTCCCTACCTAGGGCTATTCTAAAGGAGGGGACCAGGATAAACTATCCTAAGCGACATAACTGGGTCTTCTCGGAGGAGGGTGTTTAGGTGAATATGTGTCCTTATGATCACGAATAGCAATAAAAATTAATTGATTTTTTCCAACTATACACGATCAAAACGTACAAAAGAAAATTATATCTTAGTAATTAATTTGATATCTAGTGCAGAACTGACCCCCAGCAATGGAACTTGACAATAAAACCTTGACAAACAACAAGTCAATGGCCAACAGGAAGAAAAGTGATATTTTTAAAGGGATGAGAAAGAAATAATCTAAACCATAGTATCTTGAAAAAGGAAATTAATATAAAATAACAAATAGAAAGAATGAAAGCAATTATGAAGGCGAAATTAATGATACTATTAACTTTTTTACATTAGTAGTGCTAGTACTAACATTTCTAGCATTTTCACTTCTATTTCTAAATATATTAGATTTTTGGAAGACGCCAAACTTGAATCCTAAAGGAAAAGAACATAGTCTGATTTTAATAAGATTCAACTGAATTGAATGAATTTGACTTACATTTTCCTTTACATTGTTATGATCTCTTCTTTCTTCTTTAAGCAAACTGGACTTATAAGCAACTTCTTTGGTAGTCGTTTTAATACACTCGTCCTCAAAACTCTGAAAAAATTAAAATTCACTTTTATGCATATATCCAGTCTGCAAGTCTCATGAAAATCAAAACTTCATTGTAGGCTCTTAAATTAGAATGAAGCCACGAAACTTGAACAGGAAAAGTTTGGATACAGTACATGGGCATGGCTGCCATTTTTCCAAATTTCCTCAGAGCTGAACGTACAGGTCAAGGAAAACTTGATTTACAACTAGTTTACCTCGCAGCAACTGGTCGCAATAACTTCACGAAGTCGGCAAGGCTGTACCCACAGCAGATGAACATATTTGAACATTCAAGACCAATACTCTTCCAGTCTTTCGAAAAGGGTTTACAGGTTGTGAGAAACATTCACGTTGCTCATTCCTGCATGCTGGAGCATTTCTTGTTCTGATGCATGCATCTTCTGCTTAGCCCATCAATCCCATGCATGTTGGGAGCCTTCGAGGGGAGAGTGAAGCAGGGCCACACGTAGTGTTGTGCGTTCTTCAAAAGCGTCTTGTAAAGAGAGATGCATTAAGCGGGCAGGTGTCAATCATCCAGAATGATACGCGCCTGAACGGTGATTCATCTTTGGAGACGCCGCAACCTTCGCCCACCTCTCGCTTCTTGCCCGTTTATTCTGCGCCATCCGATGCATGTGCTAAGTGCATAGTCATAGGACAAAACGTCCTTTGATTGCAAAGCAGTATTTTTTTTTGCTTTCGTGTGCCCTGATCACAGAACTATTAAAAACAAAACAGACATATCCCTGCCAATCACAGCCGTGTATGTTTTGACACAATTTACAAATATTTCAAGAGTTCAGAAATAAAGAAAAAATTATTTTTCCATGACGTCGCCAATTTTTCAGACGCGTTTTATCCTTTTATGTTACACATTAAACCACAAAGCTTTCCATACCACCATGTTTCATATCCCTTCAAAGGTAGTTAAAAATTGTTAGCATTTCTATCACTTAGGGCATAGAAGCCAAAAAAACTAGTTTTTTTCATTTAATTTCTGAAAGTTTTTCAATTAATGCATGTTTGATTTTGCCTCTCCACCATAGGACTTGTCCATCTTATTGAATTTTTTGTATTGAATCAGATTAACAGATTATTAAAATGAAATTTGCATATTAATTCTTTTTTGGCTAAATGGCTTTCTCTTAGTATTGATCAGACGATCTTGAGAAATAAGGGGTGGGGAAGAAGGCCTAGTTGCCCTCCAATTTTTCGGTTACATGAAAAGGCAACTATAACTTTTAATTTTTAACTAACGTTTCTATTAGTAAAAAATATACGTCAAACAGCTAAAGTCTTTTTCCCATCATATATATTACAAGCATATATTTTGATTCTAGGCCAGGTTTAATGGCGTCACAATAGTCAATACGAGTATATTTTAGTTGCAATCAGTGTTTTTTGTCGCTATGCATATGCCGCTCCATTGCGGCCAAAGAGAGGCGATCAAACTGCTTAAGCTCTTCAATTCATCCTTGAACAAGATTGCTATAGGAAAATTCAAACAGATCAAGGCAGTGAATTTGTTAATCTACATGTAATCTTTTTTTTATTGAAATATCATAAAATGCTCTATCATAATCATAGTCCAATAAACAGGAAACTGGCAGCACAGCTTAGATACCAATATTGGTATCTAAGCTGTGTATTCAATAAAACAAAATTACGTTCCCGCCTGTGGTGTGTACGATCTACGTGTCGGAGTGCGGGCTTGGAGGAGGCGCCAAGTTCAGAGCTCTGTACCAAAAGCTTCACATGGGCAAGATAGGAGTTTTCATAACTGTATTGGTATCTAAGACGTGATAGGTAGATACCACAGTGCAAGTTACGGGATTCCCCTTCGTGCGTTTACGATGATTTTAGGGTTGGGTGGGAGTGTAAGGCTGGAGAAAATACCAAAAATAGGAGTAATAAAAATCAGGTTTTTGTTTTCCCAGACGGAAGAAACAAAAAAAAAATTACAAAATGTAAATTAGTTAATCCCAATTTCTTTAATTCCTTTTTCTTAAGAGGGAGAAAATTTTCAGGAGCCAAAAAATTGAATGATCACAAACAGTCGAGTAGAGCTTGGCCAATGTATATCTGTGATATCTCCCTACATTAGTGACAATCTTAGTGTGTCCTAATTAGACTTTAATGTGTGAGACTGCGCAGGCGCAGGCGTGGAAGACTGTTAGTATTAGACTTGCGAGCCACCAGCGGCCAAACTACAGGAGAGAACATGTCGTCTCCGAAGCTGTCAGGAAACGCATCGACTGGGAGCATGTAGACTTCGGCCTTGAACGGCGACGAAAGCCTAGTCTTCGGCCATTCCGGAATCCGCTTGGCGCACATGTTCCAGAGCGCAATGGTATGCTTGCGAATGTTCGGTGGGTCCTTCGACAGGCATTCTCCCTCGAGGGTTCGCTGAAACCCGATCAGGGTATCGGAGCAAATGTCCTCGGGACCGAGGTTCTTGATGGTGCAGTATGCTGCGAGTCGGTTCAGCCCCCATCTGTGCCGCCGATCCGGGATGCGATCCAGTAATTCACTCCAAGGCGTTCGGACTGACGGAATGAGCCCGGCTTAAGGCCGCTCTGAGATGGATCGAATTTAGAAAGCACTATGCAACGACTGATCAAGCAATACGGAATCCTAATCGCCGTGTGGGCACTCGTCTCACCGGTGTTGGGGACCACGGCGTGGGGAGCGAAACAGGTAGTCATTATTCAAGGCGAGAATGAGTATGGTTCAATCCGGACCATGCCGGCCTTGGCGCGCGAGATGGAGAACCGGTTGGGGGTTGGCACAACAGTGCTGCACTCGGTCGATCGGGAACAAGGGCCACTTCCCGATCTGGCGCCACTCACAGCAGCAGACCGCGGCGGCATCCTGAATGCCGCACGGATACTGCACACGCCGTCATCGACTGTACCCCCCGTGGCCCGCCGGGCCGCGACTTTCGCACCGCCTGACTGACCCGGGCGCAATGCAACACTAACCACTGATACGGGAGAAAAATCATGGATATCGGTGTCATCATGTTTCCGACGGACAAGGCCATCCAGCCGATGGAGCTGGCACGTGCCTGCGAAGAGCGCGGCTTCGAGTCGCTCTGGTTCCCCGAGCACAGCCACATTCCCACCAGCCGCGAGACGCCGTGGGGCGGTAACCCGAACCTGAATCAGTAAGCTCACTAAAAGTTGGAGAATGAATTAGAGGTGTTTTTTTTATTTCGTTCCCTCTTGTTGAATTGGCCTTTACTATTTCATCAAAAGATGGGTTCATTGGAAATTTTGCTAATTAAAAGGCGTATTTGACTTCTTCTATACAAAAATTACATCTTTGGTCAAATTTTCTGGTTAAAATTTGAGATATGCCTAAATAGATCGTAGATCTCATTTAAAACATATCGAGGGATCGGAAACTCCCCTTTGAGAAAGCCTCTCATTTTCCGATTCCTTGATTTATAATTTTAGTAAATTCACAAATAAGGAACTGAGCGTGTAATTGTTGAACGACCTTCTGAATCCGTTTATATGCGCCTCGGTCAACGCTCCCGGCATGTCTAGATATCTCTGCCGTATGTAAAAGATCTACTCTGAGACGTAAGTCAGCATTCCGTTCCACAGTAGCATTTTTCAAAAAATCGCGTTCATTCAATATGGCTGCGATTTCGATGGCCAGTTTTTCTATTCCCAAATCTTTTCCTCGAAGAATCATATGAGCCAGTCGTGGATGCAAGGACAAAGTGGACATCTTTTTGCCATGCGCAGTTATGCGATTGTTGGGATCGACGGCACCTAAACGCTATTCTAATACTACTATCTCTGCTACATTCACTACTAATACTTAAACTGCCCCTTTATTGTAACTACTTGTAAGGCTAAGAACATTGAGAGGACAAATGTCAAGAAGTACATAAATATACAGGTTATCAAAAGGGCAGATAAGCAATGTCATAGTTATGGCTTATTGCATTAAGTTTAAACTTCCTTTACTTGAAAGAAAGATGTTCAACTGACCAAAAGGCAATATATTAATACTACAGTTGCTAATAGTACTACAGCTATTGCTATTTATGCCACTATTAGAGCTACCAGTACTACTACTAAGTTTAATTATCTATCTGATATACTGACAGCCTAGTCATCAGGTAGCAGTGAGACATTTTATCAAAGACCTTAGCCATAGACATTGTAAACAGTGCCCCGAGGAGGTGTTGCCAAGCTACTCTCTCTGTCCTTCCCTAAGTCTAGGGCCCAGAAGATTACATGACAATTCTGTTACCTGACACATTTAAAAGACTCTTTGCGTGAATGTTAGATTTTTAGCATCTTTTCTTTGACTCTAGTTTTCAAAACATAATTCTTAGTCTTAACAGGAATTTACGGCCATATTAAGGGTATTTTTCTAAATTTAAAAAATAGTGCATCAACGGAACGGGAATTCTCCTCCACACCGGGCTCGGTCGAGCGGTCCTGCCGGAGTCGGCGGTCGACACGATGCAGGCGAACTTGCGCGGCTACTCGGTCGTCGAAGTCGATCCGCAGACCGGCGAGAGAAACCAGAGGGAGGACGCGCTTTCGGAGCTCTTGGGAGAACTCACGGGAGCGCCGGCGGCGACGGTTGTGAATAACAACGCGGCGGCGACGCTCTTGATCTTGGCGGCGTTCGCGCGCGGAAAAGAGGTGATCATCTCGCGAGGGCAGCTCGTCGAGATCGGAGGTTCGTTTCGCATCCCCGAGAACCCTCGAGCCAGGTGTCCTTTCTCAGAGAATACTCAGTTCTGCAGCCCCCCCCAAAGGAGAAATAAAAGTAGGTTTGAAGGAATTAGGAAATTGTCGAAAATTCCAATAATAGTAGAAGAGATGAACTTGATTTGCACCTTCCCATGATCGATCGATTACAAAGAGTTTTCTAAAGGTCTGACCGACAGAGTAAACCTTGGTTAAATGCAAAATTAAACAGTTGCCCTGTGTAGAATACTGAAATCAATGTTAAGGATAGATAACGGTAACTTTGAACATATGTTTAAAGTTACCCCGGAAAAACAAAAACCTAGATTTTCATCGATTAAAACACATTTTGCCATTAATTGTGTATTAAAAACAATGTATTAGAATACTGCATTAAAGAATTGTTAGTTAGCAGCAAACAATATAATGTGAGCATTGTTCTGCTGAACTTTTTAGGGAAGGGGTTGTCACAGTTCTCTCTTCGATGCATTTCAAGTTAGACTTAATTCTGGAAGATAAGAGAGGCAAAAAATGATTTTAAGAAAGAAATCAAATATGCAAGCCGGTTGCTTAAAATCTCTGAGAGATCTGATCAACCTCAGCTATTTTATTTCCTAAAGGAAAATAATCACTTCTATGATTTATCACGAAACAAAGGAATCTAGCCAAACTTCTGAATCCCTTAAGACACTCTTGTGCACATACTCTCACCAACCACTTAAAATCAAAATTCCCCCTACCAAACACTTCAAATCTCCGATGACTCACGTTCACTACATCAAGTGATATACGCTCTCATTTAAATCTCCACACAAAGGACAAAATAAAAGGGTTAGTTTAAATGGTCCTACACTTCAGACATGCTAAAAGTCATCTAATCACTTGTCAGTAAACTAAGTTTATTGATAAATAAAACCAACGAAAGTACTTTCCACGGTTTAAGCTTATTTTCAACGAAGGTATCTACCACGACACCATCGAAAGGTGCTTTGAGATTGGTATAGCTAAGGCTGTCTTCGGTGGCAGTCAGTGAGGCACGTAATGATTTCACATCGGCGCGGGCCTGATCCCGCTGGGCCTTCTTCCGGTCTACTGCGGTTTGACTGGTAGCACCTGGGTCTTGGCCGAGAATACGCATTTCTCTTTCAAATTCAGACTCAGCCCGTCTCAAACTTGCCAGGGACCGATCCAGTTGCCCACGCACATTGTTTACTGATACCTGAAAATCACGTGGATCAAGTCGGGCAACGATATCTCCCATCAGCCCGGAAAAGTCCGCCTACCTTTTCGTCGATCCGGAATTGGCGAAACGAACCCACCGGGCCGAAATCGACACCGCCGTACAACAGTCCCTCGGCTGGATCGTGCAAGATTGGATTCTGCTCCCAGACGAGAGTGAGTCGTGGTCTAAATTCTGGAACCGACTCGAGGCCTACCAAACCGAGCCCGCCTACGACCGCATTGCGCTTCTTCAAGAGGCCTATCAACCGCCGATTCGTGAAGCGCTCGATTGGCTCACGGATCTTCGCGAATCCCAGAGTCCCAAAGGAAAAGCCATGATCTTTCTGATAGATATTTAAGTTAAACTTTTTGACCAATATTGTGCACTTATTAACATAAGTTTTTTTATTAAAAAATCACGTCACAGTTCAACTATTTCTGTACTAAACTGTACATTTAGCCTAAAAATAAAGAGAAAACCTGGACTGGGTTAATTATCTTAACCAAGCACACCGCTGTGAAACATCATTATTTTTACTTATAGTTGGGCTGACAGTTATCCGTGATAAGTCCAGCGGTTCAATTAATTCTCGAAGGCTCTTGAAAAACAAAACAAATATTTTTTTTACAAAATAGAATATTTAATGAAAAATTATATTTTTGAAAAAAAAATAAATGCACTTTTTTCATCTGGTGAATTGTAGAAAGTTGAAATATCCTGTCCCCATTTTGCCCCTTTCATTCTATTTATTTTCTTCTCATAAAGCTGAAGTATGTCATTTATTTTACTTTATGCTTATTAGCTTTCCTCTTGGCGGCTCATATGCCTCCCAAAAATAAGAATACATAAATGTGAGTGTATTTTGAAGCCGATAAAGAAGCATACAAAACTAAAGAAACTGATAAAATCGGTGGTGTCAGTTCACGAAAATCGGTGATGTCAGTTCACGAAAATCAGTTTGGCAGGGGGACTTAACAAAATGTTCTGCCAAAAGGTAAATCTCTTGTTTATTATTTTAGGCAAAAGAAGATCTTAGTGCTGGAATGGAAAGTATTGTTGAAATCCCAGAGAATGCTTTTGAAGAAACTTTGCAGTGCGTCTTGAATAATATATATAAGATGATGGACATAGATAGGAAAGTAAAAGCCCTGAAAACTCTGCAAGGATACGTTTGGATTGGTGGCTACAAGGAAGGTGTGCTGAAAGGACAGTAAGTATGGGATTAGTGTAAAGGAAAGGGTAAGGGTACTATGGTAATATGCTTTGAAATCGAATTGCAAGGTTAAAATACAAGAAACATCAAAACAAAATTTGCATTTTAAACTTGGTAGATTTATTCCATTTATAAAGGGTTGCTACCCTCCTCAATACCTTGCTCTTTATGCTAAAGCTGTTAGCAATTTAAAAAGGCTTCCCATTCTTAATAAACGGCCCCCGTGTTTCAATTTTAGTAAACAATCAAACTTTTGCGCAAAGAGTAAACAATTAAGGAGGGGGGCAACCCTTCATATATTTCAGAATTTTTTTTCTTTTGCCAAATAATGCCGGTAAATCTGGCCCACCTTTTATGAAATATAGCACTACCCCTCACGGAAAACTCCTCTGCCTGTCCATGGATTATTCTTTATGGTTGATTAACTAAAAAAAAAACAAGTTTTTTAACTGAAAGTAAGGAGCAACATTAAAACTCAAAACAAACAGAAATTACTCCCTGTATTAAATGGGCTTTTCCCTCCTCAGCGCTCCGCTCTTTACGCTATAGTTTGACTCTTTCTCTCAACTTTACTTCTTAAAACAGTAAAAAAAACTTTAGCCTAAACAGCAGGGTATTAGGGGAGGGAAAAGCCCCTTTAATACACGGAGTAATTTCTGTTTGTTTTTAGTTTTAATGTCGCTGCTTACTTTCAGTTAAAAACCAAGTGCGCTGCTCATCCCACTAGACGCCAACAGGAATGACAAGCGGGCCGTTCGTGTCGACATCGATGGACCGACCGTCGGCTATCTCAGACAAGCGAACGCAAGGGCGCTACGTAAAGAGATAAGAAGTTTCGGACAAGCCAACTCCGTCATTTCTTGCTGAGCCTGAATGGTCAGATTCTGGGGTAATTATCCCGATACTTATTCTATCTTTGCCTTCGCAAGAAAAGCTCATCTGTTTCGGTTAATGCCAACCCCTCCCTTAGTCTATCTGTTTTAAAGCCTTTCCTAAATGCCAAAAGTGGCTCGACATAAAACAAAGTCGAATAGGGAGGGTACATTGTTCAAATCGTTGAAATATCTTGCTGTCGCAGCGGCTGCATTGCCGTTCGTGGCACTTGGCAACCCGGCGAGCGCTCAGGATCTCGTCGTGGCTGCTGCCGGTAACCCCGGCGGTCTTGCCGTCTTCGTGGCCCAGGAAAAGGGCTTCTTCGCCAAGAACGGCGTCGATGTGAAGGTCGAAATCCGCAACACGGGTAAAGAGCTGTCCACCGGCCTGCGCGCCGGTGACTTCGACTTCGCCCCGGCTGCCTTCACCAACCTGCCCGCCGCTCTCGAGCGCGGGCTGCAAGGCGATCTACCACGACGAGTGCCTGGTCGAGGCGCGGGGCTGCACCACCCTCGGGTGCGCGCACGCCGCGCCCCGGAGGACGGTGCGCCTGTGAAGCGCTCGGACCAGGCCCTGTGGCTCCTCGCCGCCCTCCTCGCTCCGGCAATGCTCGTCGGGCTGCTCAACGCGCCCCCCAACGTGCACCACGGCGAAGAGATCGGCGATTGGCTGTGCCTGTTCGTCCCGTCCGTCGGCTTGCTCTGCATGGTGATCGGCGAGATCTACCTGACGATCCGCCACCGGAGGGACCCGTGAAGGCCCTGCAGCCCACGCTTCGAGGCCTGGCGGCAGCCGTTGCATTTCAGGGCCGGCAACGATAATCCCGCGCTCGACATTCAGCGTCGAAACGGCGCGACAAACATGGGACAGCATGGGCTCGTGCGCCAACGCGTGGAGCACTTTGGGTTTGTCCGACCTCATTCGCGTGCCCATTCCCGCAGCGAGGATGACACAAGCTATTGATCGCACCGACTCAGCTGCCACAGAAGACACCGAACTAGTTCAGGGAATCGTGATTTGCCGGTTGTTTGCCACGACCGCCAAAGCGACCGAAATAACCTTTTGTGACGACCTATTACCGCGGTTTTAACCGGTTTGGTGATTATTGGTCGTGCCGGTTCCGCTATTTGTGCCGAGATCAGCATCATGCGTAGCGAACAACAGATCGATGCCCTGGAATGCATGGCCATCGATCCAATACAATACATTGTCAGCCCGAGATTACTGGCTGGCCTGATCTCCATCCCTTTATTAACCGCCATTTTTATTACAGTCGGTATCCTAGGTGGTTATTTTGTCAGTGTGGTTTTATTCGGACTAAGCCCGGGGGCGTATTATCAAGGGATGTACGACACCGTACTCATGAAAGATTTGGAGATGTGTGCGGCCAAGACAGGATTTCTACACAGTTTTCTTAGCGGACATCGATCTTTGGAAGGGTGTTACTACTGCAGTTTCTTGAGTTTTCTCAAGCAACCTTTTGCATCATGTCTCTTACATGCCAGTAAAGGTGTGACCAAAATTTCAAGTCAATAAAGCGTATATTGCAATTTTCTGGTATGGTTTTACTTTATCTACGTTATATACGTAGAAAAAAATGTAGTTGGGATATAAGGTTTTAATTTCTCCGATTTATATTTCACCTGCGAGAACACCGGTGATATAATCCTAGTCCACTCCACGACTAGTGAAATTGCAAATTTCTCAAACTTAATAATCTCATACACGTTTTAAAAGTTACCGATTTTGTACAAAAACTTTTCGTTGTCTTTTTTTTTTTTACAGCTCGGAATAGTAATTGACTAGCTCTAGGCTATTTTTGTATATTTACTAATTAAAAAAAAGCTTTTTACTTTTCCAAGAAAAGTAAAGAACCCTGGTAAACTGAAATGAGCAAAAATAGAATCAAATAATCTACCAACCATAAAACTACCACAAATCAGCATAGATAAATAAATGAAACCGAAAACGAACAGAAATTACAATAAATAACCGAGTCAAACTCAAAATGAGCAGAAACGAAATCAAAGTTCCAGATAAAAAAGGAAGAAAAGACATTCTTGCTATTCATAGTAGAAATATGCCTTTGGGTGAAGATGTCAATTTAGATAAAATATCATCAGTTAGTCATGGATATGTAGGAGCAGACTTGGAATATCTTTGTAAAGAGGCTGCAATGAAATGTTTGAGAAGATTATTACCAGTTTTGAATTTAGAAGAAGAAAAACTTCCTCCTGAAACTTTGGATAAACTAATTGTAAATCATGAAGATTTCCAAAAAGCACTCATTGAAGTAACACCATCTGGAATGCGAGAAGTATTCATTGAAAATCGGGATCCACTTCCATTAAGTGATGAACCGAAGGATTTCATTGATGGACTGGTGACCATGGCGGCCAATGGTAGTGTAGGTGTGAATGGGATTGGTATACATATGTATGCAGCAAATCAGTCTATGCATGATCGCTTTTTCTATAATAGTGATGGAGAATTTCTGATCGTACCTCAGCAAGGTGCTTTGAGATTGCATACTGAGTGTGGTGTGCTGGATGTAAGCCCCGGTGAAATAAGTGTTATACCGCGCGGTATGAAGTTCAGAGTTGTACTGCTTGATGAGGCCTGCCGTGGTTATATTTGCGAAAACTAGGTACTTGTATGATTAAATTAAAAAAAAGATAACTGAAAGCAAGGAGCGACATTAAAACTTAAAACGAAGATACATTATTCCATATATAAAATGCCTGTCCCCTCCTCAACGTCCCGTTCTTTACGCTAAAGTTTTAATTGTTTGAAAACATAGAGCTGTGAGAAAAAGTTAAACTTTAGCGTAAAGAGCGGGACGTTGAGGGGGACAGCCCCTTTCATATACGGTATAATTTCTGTTCGTTTTAAGTTTTAATGTTGGTCCTTACTTTCAGTTAAAAAAAAACTTGTTTTTATATTTTTTATTTAATCATACATGTCCGTGACGATCGGTTTGCAAGATGGTGTTTTGGTCCACATCCATCGCGGTCAAAAACCCGCCCCCAAAACAATACGTGTCCACACAAACCAGGTGTCCGAAATCAAGAATGTCGCCACTGGCTTGGGGCGTGTGACCGACAAACACTCGCTTGCCGCTGTGATGCGGTCGCGGGGCAACCGATCCAAGGTGGTTCCAATAAGTGACCGCGTCGTCTTGTTCGATCAGATCGCAATCGGGATGGTACCCGGCATGAACAAAAATCGAATCGCTGGTTTCGTAGTACGGCCGCAAGTCTTGAAAAAAAGCCAAAATGGCTTCATAACCTAACCTTCCCATACCAGGCCAACCAAAAATATATTCAAAAATAACCGATCCGCCAATTAAAGCAGGTATTGTTAATCCAAAAATTGTGATAAACGGAAGCAATGCGTTTCTTAATCCGTGACGGTAAACGACCGCGTCTTCTGGCAACCCCTTTGCGCGAGCGGTCCGAATATAATCATGGCTCATCACCTCTAACATTTGAGAGCGCACGTATCGAGATAATATAGCAATGCCGCCGATGGCAGTCATAATGGACGGAATGGTTAAATGCCAGATCTTGTCCATAAAACGGTTAAATTTATCTGACAATTTTTAACTTTACTCTGCATTTTCAATTTTAAAAATTTGAAACTTACTCATTGTTTTTGTTTCCTAGAAACTAATCAAGATAAATAGGAAAGTCTTTGGGGAATATTGTCTCCCCTCCCACTTATTCCTATACATCCAAACAAAGATACTTTGTATCTTCATCAAATACATTATGTCTTTATTGATCTCTATTAAATAATCATTCATATTCGAATATTTCCTAACAATGTAAATATCAAACAAGAATGAGGGTGAGAGCAGACCTCAGCGCGCAAAGGGAGATTTAATAAACAGAATATAACCGATCTCACTTTGAAAAAGTGAACGG
This sequence comes from Alatinidae sp. Z8VKAUB7J3, assembly GCA_010016025.2. Classification (NCBI taxonomy): domain Eukaryota; kingdom Metazoa; phylum Cnidaria; class Cubozoa; order Carybdeida; family Alatinidae; species Alatinidae sp. Z8VKAUB7J3. The sequence continues at coordinate 64,878,466 of JAAAKM020721499.1, read as the reverse complement.
TTTTAGCAACATGTTTTGGGGATGGGGAGGAGAAGATGATGATATGAGCAACCGTATTCGCTATAAAAAGCTGCTGATTTCACGTTATCCAGCGAATATTGCCAGATATGTCATGTTGTCACATAGCAAGGCAAAACCTAATCCTAGTCGGTAAGTTTTTTTCTTTTACACAGTTTCTCTGATTTTAGATTTATTCTCCTTTGTGAACCTATTTGAAACATTCCATTTCATGTCCCCAAAAATTTTACATTTATGGTCCTTATAAACTGTTTCTTATGAGGTTGGAACTCTCATACAGGTAAAAACTATGGGTTATATGTGCAGGGAGTAAGGTAAATGAAGAATAAAGAAGTTTTTAAGCCTTGCTTACGCCTCAAAGGTATTAAGCTGCTAACTTTATGACCGAAAAGTGTAAGGTATTACTCATTGTGATAGATGCGCGTGTAGAACTGACTGACGGAGGAAGCATTGACTCTTATGAGTTTTACAAACATTTGCAGCAACAAATAGACAATCTCCCAGGACAAAAATATGGAATTTTTATAAATGGGACTTTAATGTCTAGGTTTGTATGAATAGGAATAAATGGTAACCTATCATGAGCTCTTGGCACTTAGCTCTTCTTGTCTCGTCACAAGAGCCTTATGAGCTGTTAGCTCTTTTTTTTTCTTTTTTTATGACGCTATTACTACCTAAATTCCAATTTTAGGGTTTCTTTAATTACTCTTTAATTACTGCTAATTACCCTGAAGTAATAGATGCAGGATGCATACATTCAAGAGATTAGAGTTATGTGCAATGATAACATTGCTGTGGTTAAAATATGAAATGAAATCATTAGCTGGTTTCATATTTAACTAAGATTCAGGTAGGGTTGTGTTCTATCCCCATTTATATGGATTATTTTGATGATGCACCAAGTTTACCGATTCTGGTGGCTTTCAGGCTATTTGTGCTTATTTATCATTCTTGGGACATATTCACAGATGGAGAGGAATCAATTAAACTGAAACTAAATATAAAAATCAATTAAAATTAGATTCTTAGATAGGAATGAAATAAGAAGTTTCGGGTAATCGAATAAAATAGTTTACTAAATGACTAAATTATGTTAATTTGAAATTACAATAGCCAGGCTATTCTAATTTTATCTAGAAAATCTATTTGTTTTGTAAATAATTTTGTTTATTTTTTCTCACGCAAAAAAACAACAATGACATGGTCGTAAGAAAAATATTGAGTCATTCTTGTACAGTGCGAAAACTATTGGTTATTTGACGTTTTCAGCATATACACAGCGTTCTGAAATCGTATTTAATTCTTGGAATCAGTTTGCATAGTTGATGTCCGTTTAAATCTATTTGTTGTGCTTGGCGAAATTTGTTCTTCTATAGTAAATTACAGGCACACACACGGATGATGAAGACAAGGTTTAAGTTCAAAACTTAGAGATCACAGAGGTTTCATCGATATGACCTGCGTTTTTTCCCGAGTCACCTGTTGTTAGAGTCTCTTTTTATTTATTTCAGGCCTAAAACCCAGACGGTTGGCCAAAAAGGACAATCTTCGGCAATCTGTCATCTTTCATCCGAAGAACGTGGCCTAGCCATCTCAACCTAGCTTTCACTATAGCCCTAGAAAATCCTATCGTTCGCTTATAACAAGTATAAGTCAGGTAACAAATATTTCAAATGTTTACAAATTTGCATGCTTCGAAGAAAAAGAGTTAAGTTTAAGAGTGAATGCTGTACAAAACATTTTTTTTGAATATTCTAAAAAACCATGGTAAATATAAATGATAATCTTATACTATTCAAACTTTTTAGAATCTTTTAGAAAAAAATTAGATACTTCACCTGCGGGTCGAGGAAGGTAACGCTCGCCTCGACGTGATCCGGGATGCCGTCACCGTCCGAATCTTTCGGAACGATGGGTTCTCGATAGTTTCCGCTCAATCCGTACTTCGTCTGAAGATACCACCCGACGGCGCCGAGCTCGTTCTCGTCGAGCACCTGCGAATCTCCACTCGAGAGGACTCGCTGGTACACGACGACTTCCGCGAGCTCTCCGCCGAAGAACCACTCGGAACCGGCGTTGCCGGGAGCATCGAGGATTCCGTGCCCTCCGAGTTGGATGTAGCGAACGGGATCGAGAGGCATCGTCCTGTGTCTGGTTTCATTTAATACGATTATAGAATTTTGTCACTGATTCAAGTTGCATAGTTGCATAGATTAGAAGTTGCACTTGAATGTTGTCACTGATTCAAGTTGCATAAGATGATCTAAATTCGCAAAAGGGGACCTGAGCACTGTGCCTAGTTTCATTTAGTACAATTGTTGCATAGCTTTTGTTCAGTTAGAAATCAAGGTTTGGATTCTTTTTGAACTAATGTTTGGATTCTTTTTGAACTAATGTGTGGATTCTTCTTGAAATAAGATTTTGATCCTGCTGTAATTTATACTTGAGAGAATCCTCACGGGGCAGCATAGCTAGTTCCACTAGTAAAGTTGTATCCTGCATTGTTTTGAGTGGTGTTAATGTATGCTCCTGGGGCAACAATTTCTGGTTTTATGTAAAATGGAGATACTGGTCCTCTGGAACTAAAATGTGCAATAAAATCCGGATTGTAAAATAATTGTAAAATTCCTTCACTTTCTTCAGTGATTGATTCTTTGATTTCTAATCCTTCTTCTCTATCCATAGATACTACTGGAATTTGTGGAGAGTATCCTGGTTCAATAAATTCATGAATTAATTCTCCCAAGAAAATTCCTGGCTTGTTGTTGTAAATTTTGTAACTTGTTTTTTGTTAATGTCTGCTGATTTTTTTTTAAATATTTTGTATGATCATTTTTAATTAAATTTGTGCATAGAGCATTTGCTGAATGTTCCCCCAAGTCCCTATTTGAGGAAATATTATTATTATATTTAATTATCATTTCATTTGCTTCTCGAACTACCTGCTTAATACTTAGGTCATTGCTAATAAGGACAGATTCTTCAAAAAGTCTTTTTGTAGCTAGGATTTTCAAAAACATGGCTTCTTAAAGAAGAATAAAAAAAAAAAAAACATTAGCAATATTAGAACTTAGAGCTTTGGTGATTGCTGGTCACAAGCCATTGGTGAACTATGACTGCGTCCCATCGGTCATTTACACCCACCCAGAAATTGCCTGGGTCGGAAAGACCGAAGAGGAGCTCAAGGAAGGCGGCGAGGCATTTAACGTTGGCATGTTCCCTTTTGCAGCCAGCGGTCGAGCCATGGCGGCGGGGGATACCGATGGCTTCGTTAAGATTATTGCGGATGCAGATAGCGACCGTATCCTAGGTGTCCATGTCTTAGGTTTGCAGGCCTCGGAGCTTATCGCTCAAGCCGTGATCGCCATGGAATTTGATGCCAGCGCAGAAGATTTAGATCGCGTCGGTTAACCAGAACCTGATCGAAGCCGGGGCCTATACGCTGGAAGAGCTGGGCAACCGGATGGAAGAGGTGGCCCGGCGCGGGGCCAGCTATGGAGAGGCGCAAAAGGATGGCTGAGCAGGTCCGGATCAAGAACATGATGCCGCCGGGACATGTGCGCGCCCCGGCTTATCTGCGTGGCAAAACCGGCACAGTCGAACGCCGCCTGGGCACGTTCGGCAACCCCGAACAACTGGCCTATGGCCATGACGCGGACAGAAAACAGTTGCTGCGTGTGCGCTTCACCATGGCCGAGCTTTGGGGGGCGGAGTTCATCATCGATAAAATGACGACATCGCTGAAAGTCAGGGCTGTAGCCAAGCAATATTTCTGGTGGGCGGCCTTTATTTCATTTGCCGGAGTTGGGGCCTTTGTCATGGACGGCGTATATATCGGATCAACCTGGTCCCGCCACATGAGTATTACCATGGTTGCATCATTGTTAGGGTTTATCGCTTGCTGGTGGCTGCTGAAACCCTATTTTGGCAATGACGGGCTTTGGTTGTCCCTTTATGCGTTCCTGCTGCTGCGCGGACTGACACTCGCAGCATTGCTACCCTATAATTACAAAAACAGTTTCACCGGCAGAGTAACAAGGGTGGGCGTAACAATGCCGGTCGCATTACCATGCGTCATCGTGGTGGCGGGCATAAGCAACACTACCGCATCGTCGATTGGAAACGCGACAAGGATGGCATCCCCGCAGTAGTAGAACGCCTGGAATATGACCCGAATCGCACCGCCAACATTGCCTTGCTGAAATACAAAGACGGTGAACGCCGTTACATCATTGCACCTAAAGGTGTGGCAGCAGGTGACGAGCTGATGAGTGGCGGCAGTTCACCCATTCGCCCGGGCAATGCCATGTCGTTACGCAACGTACCCGTTGGTAGCAGGTCCAATCGCAAATTTTATAACTTTCAAATGTCCCCTAGATGAGCGATATCATGAATTTTATGACGCTAGTTCTGTGTTCACTCCAGAAATTGCTATGGACAGAGCCAAAAGCTTCAAAATTAGAAATCCAGATACAGGCGAATTAGAAAAGGCTAAAATAGGCCTGTGGATTGATTTAACACACGTAGAAGATGAAAAGCGTTACAGATCTTCTGTCATTACAGAAGTAGGCGTTAAATTTGCTAAAATAAAATGCCAGGGATTCAACATGGCTCCAACACCTAATCAGTATCAAATTTTCAAAAAAATGTAACTTGATTGTGAAAAAAATATATGTTCTAATTTTTTCATTAGGTAAGCAAGAGCATAAACTGAATTTAAGTTACTATAAGGTAAAGCTTACTTATATAATAATATAATTGATTAATGGGAGAGGGTGTTATGGTAAAAGTAGGTGTCTTACAATATAATGTGAAAGGTGACTCTAGAGATTCACATGATAAAGGAGTTTGGAGTAGAATTGAAAGAAGAGAAAAACAGGTTGATGCGATAAAAGAAGTAATAAAGAACAAAGGAGTAGATTTTGTTGCGATGCAGCAAGTTGAACCAGGAGAGGATAAAAAAGAAAGACCTCGTGGCTCATAACTCTTATTTTAAATCTTGACCGGCATTAAGCCTCTGATTTTCCTTTTAAATCAATTTATTGATTCTTAGAATTTTGCCAGAGCTCATACCGTATAAGTTTTTGGCTCTTGGCTCTTCCGACCTCGTCACAAGTGCCATATGAGCTCTTAGCTCTTGTTTGTTTTCCTTTTTGCATATGTATGCACGTTCGATTGAATTCTATTTATTAATAAATATAAGGTTCTTCTCTACCCAAGGGCTTAGCTTTTTTGGTCGACTGAGGCCCTTCATCTTTGAATTGTGCAAAAAATAAATGTTTGCATACACAATCTTTAAAACGCGCAATCTACTTTCCTTTTCGCTTCTTTGTTTATATAATGAAAAGACTTATGGTGACGTAGAGTGTTGCTAATTGTATATCAAAAGATCGAAACAAAAAAATCTAAAAAAAAGGTAAACGAGTCAAAGTTCCGCCTCGGGTGTCAGAAGACTTTTCTACGCCACTGACGACAAAAGTTTTAAGCTAGCCAGTGCACATATACAAAGTGGCAAGTAGTATTCTAAGTTGAACAGAATAAAATATAAGGGAAACGGCAAGCAATAAAATCCCTGACTAAATGCCTACGACCTCCATTACTTTTGACTCTTAAAAGGTAACTGGAACTTTTAATTTCAACCAAACGAGCCACCTCTAAAGGTTATACGACCATTCCTTCCATAGGAACCTTAAATGCCCCATGAGCATAACTTACAACCGTCACCCATAGGCTCTGGTGGTTTTTATTAACCCCGAAAGCATTTTTATATGATAAAAACTAATATTAGATGCATCTTGGGATAACACGATGTGTATGTGGAGGGGGGGGGAGTAGCTGTGCTTTGATCACTTTGACTTTTAAAAAGGGCACCAGAACTTCTTATTACCAATCCAATGAGTCCTTCGGTCGTTTGGTAAAAAGCCTAACTCGTAACGAACAGCTGAGGCATTCTCAATACTGTAGTTGATCAAGAGAAATTAATTTGTCGCGAATAGATTTAATAAGAGCGTGCTCAGTCGTACTCACACCAAGTTTTCTACGAATTGATTTTAAATATGAAGAAACAGTGTCGGGCTTCAAACCCATCTCTTTTGAAACAGAAGAGATGTCTTTGTATTGCGCGAGGAGAAGTAAACACTCGCGTTCACGGCGTGTGAGAATAACGCTATCGGACAAAGATCAAACTAGCAAATTAGAAGCTCAAAGTTCGAGCATACTATTGAGTCAGCCATTGCTGAAGCACAGATCATCGATGTGACCACCCTCGATGCCGGAGGTAAGGTGGTATTCGGGGCCACGGTCGACCTGATGAATATGGAAAACGATGCCGAGGTTCGTTACCAGATCGTGGGGGAGGAAGAGGCCGATATTGAGCAGGGCTTGATTTCCATTACCTCGCCCATAGCCCGCGCTTTAATCGGTCGCGAGGAAGGTGACATCATTGGTGTTGATGCTCCTGGCGGTGTGAAGGAGTACGAAGTGCTGGAAGTAAAGTATATATAGGAACCTGTAGTTCCTGTTTATCGTTATTATTTTATTTTCAAATTCTCATCCTAAGCCTTTAAACCTTTCTTTTAATTCTAATCAATAATTACCACCACACGCTGGACAAAAGCTTAGAGAAGTGCGTCATTTTCAAACAGTTCGTGATAACGAACTGTATAGTAAGGAGCGACCCGGCTCAATAGTAACCGAAACTCTAAAAAACGGAGTTTTGACACCAATAGTTACTTCAAAAGAATCGCATTTTAATGTTGATTTTAAGTATGTAAGTTTTATCAAGTTTGGTTTTACCCATCAAAAGCTACGAGCCTAAGAAAATTTGTATTATTTTAGAAAATGTTCCATGGTTGACATATTAGATGCAACTTAATTACATCCAATACCGATACGGTTCTATCACAGTTTTATTGTATCCCAAAATCCTATTTAATGGACTGATCTAAAAAAATGAATGAGTCTTTCAGCTTGCTAGCTAAACTACTTAAAAGTTACTTTAACTCAAATATCTAATATCCTTAAATTCTTGTCATGGAAAGGTAGTTTTTCTACATATAGAAGTAAAATGGACTCGTGACATCTTTTTGACATTTACTGATTCTGTCACTTTAATATGCTGTTTCGTTAAACTTATCTCTATAGTCATCTCATAATCCAGTAAAAGTGTAGGATATTGTGCTGGATCATAGGCAGCTCAATAGCGCTGCCTAAGTAAAGAGCGATGTGGTCAATATGTATTTTTTTTATGTTTGTTTTTATTTTTTTGTATAGAAAGTTTTTTGTATAGAGTTTTCGAGGAAACTTAGAAAAGAGCTCACTCGGTTAGAACAGCTAATGCCTTTTTTAATAGTCGACAGTGATTGATGGGCAACAAGCCCCCCCCCCCCCCAACCCCACGCCCATCGTTTCCCCAAACACCTCCAATCAAAATTTTTAGAGCTGTTTTGTTTAGCATAGTTTAAAGGCTTTAGTTGATATAATAGTCGAATCTAGGCTATATATTTCTATATTAGGGGGAGGGGTAAAGTATTTGCACGACATCCATAACCTACCCCCCCCCCTATTGTGCAAATATGTAGCCCAAATTATACAAGTCCAATGCATTCTATCACCCATCACTTGTCTTTGTGGCTGTGAAACAGGTTTTCCGAAACGTAACCTACGCGTAATTCTTGAGCGTGTTTCTGTTAATTAATAAGGACCAAATATTTATTATAATGTTCTGCTGTCGTTTTAAATATGATTAAATAAAAAAAAACTAATTTTTTTAGCTGAAAGGATCCTCAAGCAGGCCACCGACAACCGCGATTCGGTCTCCGGGGTGAACCTCGACGAGGAGGCCGCCAAGCTGATCCAGTTCGAGCAGTACTACCAGGCGTCGGCGCAGATCATTCAAGTTGCGCGTAGCCTGTTCGATACCCTGATCAATACATTCTGATAGTCACCCTCCCGGCATCGAGAGGGTGTAGCCTGTTCAACTGACAGGCGTTGCAAGAGGCAAGCCCCATGGTCATGCGCATTTCATCCATCCAGGCGTTCAACAACGGCGTTTCCGGTCTGGGGCGCAACTATTCCAATGTGATCCGGACCCGAGGATCTTTCCATGAAGGAATTTTTCATGGGGGAAACGGATTTCCCATGAAGGGGGAGCCAGATTTCCTGACATTATTAAAACAAGATGAGAAATTAAATTTACAAAAAATTAGTTTTTTTCAACTGAAAGTAAGGACCAACATTAAAACTCAAAACGAACAGAAATTATTACGTATATGAGGGGGGTCTCCCCCCTCTCTATACTTCGCGCTTTACGCTAAAATTTGAATTTCGTCCCGTTTTTTTAAGATCGAATGCTGTTACGCAAGGCTCGTTAATGTAGAACAATAAGAAGTTTTTTTTTCTAAATATTGAAATTCTTGTTTTGTGACTTTTGACTATCTGGGAAAGGGGCGAAATTCTATTTCAGCTGCTTTTTGCTTTGTTGTTAAGGGGTTAGGTAAGAAAAATGACACTTTCAGGGATAGATCTACAGACTAAGGCATGGGTAAAATTCTAGTTGATTGACTTTTGGATATCTTGAAAAGGGGCTGGGTTAGGAAAATGAAACTTTCAGGGATGGGTCTAAAGGCTAAAATATGTCCTGGGAAGGTATTTTGAAGTACCCACCTCTACTTCTTCTCCCTCAAGAGGGCCATGACCTTTGTTTCTTATGTTGTAAAAAATACCCAGCAAAAACACATTTTAATTGAATGTATATTCTCTGTGTGGTTAGTGAGTCTGCCGTATTGATTGGTAAAATCTTTTGAATTGGACGAATTCTACATTTTGATTTGGAATTGATAAAAAGATAATTGCTATAACAACCCTAAATTACTAACAGTTACTCCAAGTCTATTTTAGTGTTTGAATTTCAAATAGTCGTCGTAATAGTTAGAGCACCCATACTATGAAACAACCATTCTGAACCAGAGGCTAAAATTCGCGATTAAAATTAACTTGTTTTTAATATTTTATTATGTAAACGTTCATAAAAGTTACACTTAGCAACCTCACATATTAAAGGCCCCCTAGAGGTGGAAATCAGGTTAATAGTAAAAACAAAACTACTTTTTGACTCATATTTGGCAATACAGTGCTTTATTTGATATAAAATGATCCTTTTGAAGCAGGAATCCTTCAAATAATGATCTGCATACTTGCCAAAGATGATAACGGCGATCTAAAAAGCAGCCAAAGCTCTTAATTAGAATAAAAGATTTACGATCCTCAAGAGACATTGCTGGCGCATAAGGCAAATCAACGCTTCAGCAACTAGGTCGTTTTTACAGGGGTAGGTAGTTAGACCGCGTCATGATGATGTCTGACCGTTCCGCCAACGCCACACAATCGTCGACTCGTCCTCGTGGCAAGACACACACGGGACAACCCGGACCATGAATAAATTCCACTTCTTCAGGAAGCATCTTGTTAATCCCATACCGAAAAATGGTATGTGTGTGCCCACCGCAAACTTCCATGATATAGAGAGGGCGATGGCGGCTGGTATCAAGATGTTTGACCAACCCTTGAATTTCTTGAAGGAGTACTTGAGCTTTTTGGGGATCACGGAATTCGTCGACAAACTTCATGGGTTATCCTTTTGTTGCCTTGATCCTCCCCAATTTAAGTCGGCCCTTTATTCATAATTTAATTCGGAGGCCTTAAGCAGGACAAGATCTAAACAATGGAGGCAACAATGCTTTTAATTGCAACTAAATACTGATTTCTATTTCCATTCCAAATGGCAGGATCGATGAATCAGACATAGGGGGGGACAGTTTCTCAAACATTTTGAGACTTGGTAGAATTAGGATCAAAGTCCATAATTTTACTGGATCCTAGAAAAAACCGAGGTAGTTGCAACTAAATCTTAGAACACCCAAAACTTTGATATATTAGTCCATAGATCCTATCCAAGATAATATTGGTACATATTACCCTCGAAAACTAAAACTTGATGTCTTTGGGGGAAATAGAACGTGTGGAGGGGGCATTCTTAATCGTTTCAGTCTTTTTAAATCGGCACTAGAGATTTTAATTTTGTTCAAATGAGCCCACTCCTGATCTCCTGGGACCATTAAGATAGATATCATCATCCCTAAGGGAAAAAGGATCACCGATCTTTCTTCCGGTAAAAAATTCAAAATTCTGTATTTTTGGAAAATGGACCTTGAAACCTATACAAAAGCGCTATTTGACATACTGAATATGACAGAGTGATTTTCATTAAGGTCTATCTTTGTTTCCGGCGCGCTGTAGGACCTGGGGCGAGAAATATTGCTGTAACAATGGCTGGGGGGGCTGAGCATCGGCCAGATCGGCAAACAAGGCCGTCACAGCCAGTTGCGCCGCCGGATCAGGCCAATAATAACGGATCCTATCAGCATTGCCGAAATGGCGTTGCATCCGCAGCGCCAGCGGGTCGCCTTCATAGTGGTTTGCCCAGTTTTCCGGGGCGGCACGCATCAGCGCTTCCATGGTTGCGCCGATTGCGGGGCCGCCCGGTGCAGGGATCAATACGTTGCGCACATGGTCCAGTGCATAAAGACCGCGACGATAGATACCTCGCTCTTTACACTAAAGCTTAAATTCTGTCCCAATTCCTTAAAAATGAGCCTTGAGTCACAAAGGCCATAGAATAAATAGTTGAAATTGCTAAAAATACTTTAGCGTAAAGAGCGAGGTATTACGAGGAGGTAAACTCCTCATATGCGCAATAATTTCTGGTCTTTTTAAGTTTTAATGCTACTCCTCACTTTCAGTAGAAAAAATTCCTTATATTTATTTTTTCATTGTTTTTGTAAATAATGCTAAAAAATCCTGCGCCCCCTTCATTGAAAGACTCTTCCCCCAAGAGAAGTTTTTCAATGGAATATCAAGTTACAAATTTTTTTTTATGTGTGAACTTATTATACTTCTCATAAATTATGTTTAATTCGCGTTTAATACAAACTCCCAAATCCTGGAATGAATCGTAAGAAGTGGCATTCCCGGTCCGCAATATGGTCACCTCCAAATTGCAATTCATTACCGACCTCCTAATATATCTGTTAAAAAATTTATATTTTCACAGCCGTGAATATCGTGTAGATCCAAGTTTCGCAGTGTATTTGTTGTTTTTTGTGTTTAATGACAGTAGTATTAACAGTTTCAATTTTTCTTCATTTTTTAGTCTCCAATGAACCGAAATTAGAATTTTTTTGGAGCAAGTGTTAAGCATGTATCACGGCATACTCCACTTACCCTCAATCTATGGATAAGGACTCGTTTATTAGTGTGCCTAGGTTCACCCACTTGAAACTTTCCTATAATTTATTATAAACAGAAAATAAATTAACAAATTAGAGTTGAAACACGACTATTAGTAACACCAGTTAATTTTAACGATCATTGTTTCTTTATCGTATAATCGCTACGATTATTAACACCAGAAGACAAACTAGTAATCCTGAAAACTTTTCAAAGTCTTAACTTGGTCTGGAAATATATGCACGCCTCGAGAAAGTCCTGTCGACAAAGTTTCAATTCTTCCAGGTAACAGCGTAGGTCGGCCGAAAAGTGTCCCAAGGGAAGTCCCGAGAACATGTAGACCCAGTGGTAAACACAGATGTCGATCGTCCCCATGTGGAGGTCGCCGGTCTCAAGCGAAGTCCTGTATGCCGACAACAATGGTTCTAGACTCGCAGATGCCGGTTCCCGTAAATGAGATAAGTAACAATGGACAACCATCATTGTCGCAGGGTAAGCTTCTTTTCCTTCGTCAAAACGAAGAGCTACTCGACCGAACCAATACCCTTGCGCCTCGTCACCCAACCAGCCAAGCCGGTCCGGCGCGCACATCAATGGCGTCGATCTGGAGAATGTAAACCTCAAGTACAACGGCGGTTCTAAGTCGTATGCGCTGTGGTTCGAGCGTGGACAGGACGTCAAATTCGAAAACGTCTATGTCGAGGAACGCCCCGGCTATTCAGCCCAGTCTTGGTCTGTTTGGCCGCCCGGTGCATCGCGGTCCGGCGATACTCTCAACCTCAATAAGTTCGGCTTCAAGGGCAACATCAAGGTGGGCAACCCACCCGGTGGCGACTTTGTCAAAGCCTCGGACGTCGGTGCCGGTTACGAGCAAGATTGGAGGAGACTTAGGCCTCCTACCACGCTCATTTTTATCCCAAAGTTAACGGATCAAAATTTTGAGATAACTATTTTGTTCAGCATAGTCAAAAAAGATAATATTCGTCTTTGGGGACGAAGTACTCCCCCACAGTCCCCGTGGGAGGGGCTGCAAGTCACCAACTTTTTGTGACAAACTTTTGTGAGTTTCGACAAAAAGTCAAACTTAAGCGTAAAGAGAGAGGTGTTGAGGAGGGACAATCCCTTTCATATACGGAATAATTTCTGTTCGATTTAAAGTTTAATGTCGCTCCTTACTTGCAGTTAAAATTGTAAATTCCGCATCTCAAATTAAACATTATTGAATTGAAATTTGAAAAAAAAATCAAAATACAACAATTCGTCCCTGTTACACCAAAAGGCCGCACCTGACGGTTTTACACTTAAATACCTAAAAACAAAAACATTTGCTAAGAAAGGATAAGCACAGCTAAAGGTCAAGAATATTAAAGTGAGGTTGAACAGACATTTCCCTGCTGATTCTCTCGATAATAGATTGGCAAACAAGTTTTGGCAATATTCTTATAAGGGTGAAATTGGCAGGTATGACTTTTAGGCATATCAACAATAATTCATGAATCCGAACAAACCGTTGCCGTGCTGCGCAAAGGGACCTAGGTCTCTGTTGCGCTGAGCATACCAATAGGGAAAGCCGGCGCGATCCGCTAGATATTCAACTTGGTTCACGAAGCCACTGCGTATTGAACCGACATCGATTTCTTGCAACGCAACCAGATCGTAGCTCGACACGAGTTCGGCAATGCGGCGAAGGTTTTTAACCCGGGCTTCAAACGGCAGCACATGTTTCCAACCACTGGTGACATAGTGGCGAAACTTGTTGGTGGCAATGCCTACTTGAATATTGAACGACAACAAACGCAATTGGTCAGCGGCCAATCGGCAACACCGTGCTTTATGGTGCGACCGACGGCTATCTCTTTGCCGCCGGCCGCGCGGGCGAGCGTTTCGCGGTGCGCAACTCGGGCGCCAAGGTGGTGATCGAGGGCTGCGGTTCGAACGGTTGTGAATACATGACCGGCGGCGTGGCGGTGATCCTCGGCAGCATCGGCGCCAACTTTGGCGCCGGGATGACCGGCGGCATGGCCTATATCTACGATCCCGCAGGCGCGGCGACCAAGCTGATCAACATGGAGACGCTGACCGTCAATCCGGTGGCCGTGGAGCATTGGGAAAGCCAGCTGCGCGAGCAGACAAAAATAAAGTAAGCAGCCAAAAAAGGTATATATTCGTCTTTCGCTTACCTTTACACTTATTATTCAAAAACAGCCTTTTGCAAACATCTGTAATTACATTTTACCAATCCAATTGCATGTTTCATGTCATTGTGGTCAGATGCCAACTCCAAAAACAATCCCTGAGTTTGGGCATGTTGACGCACAATGTGAAAAAGTCTCAGGAACATAAATTCCGTTTCCTCATGCTAAGTTTTTAGTAAATCTGATGGTATCAATTATGAAGCATACTATCTGCATATTTGTTATACCAAAGTGGTTGTAATCATCTGCTGTTGAGAGATGCAGTTTTGTTGCAGCTATGGTTATTCTCAGTGAAGTTTTAGTCTGTCACACAATTTGTCGGCATCTTTGCAATCAGAAACTATAGATCTCGTATACTTTATCAAACGCGCTGACGATCTTAAGAGCGAAGATAGAGACATGAGAGAAAGAAGTGAAGCTAAGTTTTATCCACTTTTTACTGAAGGGAGTAAAATGTGTCAAGATGCTGGAATCCGCCTTAGAGTTCCCAGATGAGCTTCAAAACAAACGTATAGAGATATTTACGGAATAACTTAAGAGAATCCTCAAATGCATTACAAATTAACCCCTGTTTAACTGAATCCCTGTTTAAAAAGAAACAACTTTTATTGAACACCATCCTCGTGGAACTCAAGCTTCATTCAACTCCACCCCTTGCAACTGATCACTCGTTTAACTAAACACCCTTAGGCAACTCAACCCCTGTGTAACTGAACCCTCGTACAACTCAATCCCTGTTTAACTAAATCTCCGTTTTGCTTAAATACCATGTAATTCACCACTCAATTTGCAATTAATTGGTTAATTATTTGTTAATGCAAGTGAATTGGTTAATTCAATTCAGTTCTGAACTAGTTTTCAAGGTGACAACAAATTACAAGTTGTAACTTACTATTTGGCCTCAGTAGAGAGATCTTTAAAATCTTGCTATTTCAAACATACATTTGTCTTTTAGATCGAGCACACCGAACTACTTGCTGTGCCAGACCTTGTTGAAAATTTGTGTGTCCAAAGAACATCGATACCTATTGAAAGTGAATCTGGAATAACGTTTGACCCCTCTCAATCGTCAGGAAATCAAAGTATAACTGTGGGCCCTTTTACAAAAATCAAAGAAAAAAGAAGCTATGCTGCTGTTGCAGCTACCAATTTACCTGAGTCAATAGTCTCTTCCTACGCGGTGCAGACCCATACCTGAAAGTTTTATTTCCCTAACCTAAATCCTTTCCATACTGCAAGAAAGTCAATTAACTAGAATTTTACTGATATTAAAGTTAGGCCAAGTTAAATAGAACTTTCAAGAATGTTTCTAGAGTTGGTAAATGTTTAGTTTCATCACAAGCTGTCTTAACTGGAAACTATGCTGCAAAGCACCACTAGTTTCCAGTTTAGAGCATTTAAAAATGCTAATTGTAGAAGCATATCCATTTTTTAGCTTTCTAAAATCCCCCTTCAACAAACTAACATTCATAAAGTGGGCAGGGTTTTGAAACAGAGCGGGAACTATCGTATCTCACCTATTGGGACGACTATGAATTTAAAATTGGCATAGATAAGGTATTTTGGGGTGTGACTGAGTCACAGCACCTCGTAGATGTTATCAATCAAACCGATTCCGTTGAAGGGTTTGATGGAGAGGATAAATTGGGCCAACCTATGGCGCAATTCAAAGCTGTAAAAGAAATTGGCACATTTGACTTATGGATACTGCCTTACTTTAGAGAGCGCACATTACCCAGCACTGAGGGTAGACTCGCATTTCCATTGCCTTTATTGAATGCGCAATTTGAGTCCAATAAAGAGCACAATACTGGCCAGCTGGCCGGCCGCGATGCGTGCCGGCGAGCGCAGCTTCACGGTCGAGCGGGATATCGTTTATGCAACCGCCGATACCCATTCGCTGAAGCTCGATCTTTACACTCCTCGTGAGAAAGGTCGCGGACTCATCGTCTGGGTGCACGGAGGTGCCTGGCGGCGTGGTTCCAAAGCCAATATGCCGCTCACGTTTGCCGTGGATGCCGGTTACGCGGTCGCCAGTGTGGACTATCGGCTGTCACCGGTCGCCCGTTTCCCAGCACAGGTGCATGACTGCAAAGTGGCCATTCGATTTCTCAGGAAGCGACTCTTTTGCATGGATTGAACGGTGGATCACAAGAGGCATTTGTGAAAGACTTTGCTTGGCGTCGAAATTCAGAGGGGTCAACGGTGGCAGTCATGATTGCACGTGGACTACAGGACTTGCCGGTGAGGGGAATGAATACTTTCCATGGTGCCCGGATCTTGGACGCTCACGCGGCGGCCAAAGCCTTACGGTCAGGGCTGGTTGGAGATCAGGTACTAGCCGGCGTCGGCTACTCGATGGGCGCAATTGTTCTTAGTAACTATGTGGCGCGGTCAGGATCTGACTGTGCCTTGGATACCGCTGTTGCAATATCAAAAAGATAAACCTTAATACTCTGATACTAGAAAAGGATTAAAAGGGGTGCAATTTTCGCCGGGCCACAGAAGGAAGGTGTATTTGCTGGCGCCTCGGTGGTTGTGGTGCAGAACGGTGAGGTGGTGTTTGCAAAAGGGTATGGGGTTTCGACCCCGCAGGGCAGGCCATTTACACCCACCACGCGCAGCTACCTTGGGTCGGTGTCAAAGTCGTTTGTAGGCCTCGCCATGGTGAGGCTTGCGCGTGCCGGACAAGTGCGGCTGGACGACACGGTCATCAGTTACCTGCCGAACTTCAGCGTCAGCGAGGGGGAATTGATGCATACGCGCGGTAGCGCGTTCGATATCGGCAGCTTTGGCCATCAGAACCTCCATTGACTGCTGCCCGGCCAGCCAGGGCAGCGTGGCAGGGAACTTATAGGCCGACGAGCGCGGGTAGACCGCGCGTGTCGGCGATTTCGGCATACTCGTAGGGGGTTGCCGGCTCGTGTGCACGATTGACCCAGACTTTGTTCCGGATGCCCATGTCGTAGCAGGTCACGAGATCGTAGCGGAACGACGAGGACACGTGCAGGATGTGTGTCGGGGTGCAGTCCAGACAATGTCCCCGGAAGCTGAAAAGAAAGAGCTTGTCACGTGCCGAAAATTTGAATTCTCACTCCCTAAAATTATACAAATTTGTGATACTTTGTAACTGTTCCTTGCAATACATGGGATTGAACCGTCAAACCTCTAATTGAGGAGCGCAGCTTTGTCTACTGCGTTGTCACAAGGTAAAAAATTGTTAAATTGCATTTGTCAATTCTTCCCGCTTTCCTAGCAACAGACGGGATTGAAGCTCAGTCTCGAAAGTTTTCAGGCGTGGTTTTATCACTAGCTCTATCTATTTACAAATTGAAATAGATAGTAATGCTTCATTTAACTATTCAGTTTTGCCACTATGCAACATATATCCATAACAATAGCTCAAGTAGACTAGCTCATGATATTTTCCTGTATTTTTACAACTTTTAAAACTAGCGTTTTAGTGAGAACACATAATCCGCGCAGAAATAAGAGAAAAAGAAAATAGTAAAAATCCTGCGTCCGTAAACACCCTGTCAATAATAAAAGACTAATGTTTAAGGTTCTTCCTATTGTTTCACCGGTCACAATATTGATAAATTGTAGCATAAAGCTCGAACTGTGTATAAAAATCAAATAGTTTCAGTCTTCAGAAAAGTTTTTGAAAAATTTGTAAATATGCGAAAGCGTACCTAGCTACAGATCTTCTTCATGTACAAATTGGGGTGATCCGGGAGTCGAACCTCTCGCATTCTAAGTGAGAATCATACCCCTAGACCATAAACAATACTTAAGAAGAACAATCATTTCTTTTATCGGCAAATAAAATTCTTCTCAGCTATCTTGTTTGCTCGCTCCCTCCACCCCCCAGATGGTCGGATCAAGAAAAAGACTATTTCTAATTTAATATAGTTTGTTCTCTGATATACCTGCCAACTTATCTCGAAATGTCCAAACTAACAAATCCCCCCCCCCCCAACGCCCCCAAAGAGAGTGGATCCCTCCATACAAAAGGACCGTCTTCATTTTTACCTGAAACAGAATAAGGTATTAAGACATTGGACCTTGCTATTACGACCTTGGGTTCAAATTTGTCTGTTTCGTGCAACATTGACATAATATATTTGGATCTTGAGAGAGCATCACGTTTTTTTAATGGTCACTTGTAATTGCCCTCCCTCTAACCAAAACTCAGAAAATACGAACTTTGGACTAGAACAAATCTATCAACATGTAATTGTTTATGGCGCGCTACAGGAACCCTCTCCTGGGGGAGAGGGCAGGGTGAGGGGATATCCGCTCCAAAGATTTACGCGATCAACCTATTATGCGCCCCCACAAAAAAAAAAATCCTGGATCCGCCCCTAAGCAAAGATAAGAAGAAACTTCGTGTACGGCCTGGCGAGTAAGGATGGTGAACTTTCCGGTCCACAGCCCCTTACCCAAAATTCCAATAATAGAAAAAAAATCCCATATTATCAAATGTCTCCCATACACTTCACCCATTTGTGTCGCCTTTGAGACTCCTCATCCAAAATGTCAATGATAGAAAAAAAAAATTCCCATATTACCTAATGTCTCCCATACACTTCACCCATTTGTGTCACCTTCCCCCCCCTCCTCCACCAGATGACTGCAATGTTTGATTTAATTTTTGTTAATGTTTTGTTAAGGTATTCGACTGAATGACCATATATCAAATAGAAAGCTGTATGAAAAGTGTGGTTCGATCCAACTTTACGAAAAATGTAAGCACACCTCATTAGTTGCTTTGAAATTTTAAGCAAGTAAAAAAAGGGAAAAATTGAGTCACAAGATTTCTTAAAGCCAATTCTGAATCTCTGTGAAGTACACTTGCCGATTCTGGAAATCCCATTATCAATAAACGAAAAGTGTTTTCAAATTTTTCAACAGTCTTTTAATACTATTGTCAAAATATAAAGAAAAATTATTGACTTTGCCTTTGGGGATATTCAAGTCTTATGCTGAGCCTTTAACTTTAATTCCTGATTCTGTTTTTTGTACAGTTGTAGGCGAGAGGCATTTTGCTATGTCAGATGGTAGTTGAGTTAGGTAAACGGAACTTCCGGGAATGAATTCAGGGCCGAAAATATACCCTATGAAAGTATTTTCTAGCTATTATCGTTGCCCTTTCTGTACTTCTAGGACTTGGAAGATTGCATCTCTTTTTCCCTTTGTTTGTACTAAGATAATCGGTACTTCTAATCGATAATAAGGATAAAAGGTACAGATCTATAGAGAAACCAAGACTGAAACTGAATGCTGTAATGTAAACGACTAGTAGGGATATTCTTCTTTTTCTTTTATCTTCTGGTGTCTCTAAAACATATTGAGGCTCGTCGGTTTCCCTAGAATAGAAAGGTTATGTTTCTAATTGCATATTAAACATTGGTAGTATGCCTAATCAAATGAATTATATGTTCATATCTTTTCTATTAGAACTTGGTTAGCACCTTTTCTGATTCTTGAAAAAACAGAAACAGCTAAAAGCGGTAATTAAAAAACGGAACAGAAAAAAAGGAAATATGTTGCTGTGTTACTGTTTATAAGCAGAAGAGCAAGAAGGTCAATATTGAAATCTCCGGAAAGGATAACATCTTTGCTTTGAAAATAAGATTGATGCAAAAATTCATGGCGTTTAGAGAAGAAATACTTTTCTGGAGAAGAAGGCGGTCGATATACTACGCAAAAAAAAAATTTTTTTTTTTTTCCAAGGCTAATTTCTGTCACCATTACTTCAAAAAGCATTTCCTCGTGAGAACCTTCCATATTTGCAAGGCGTCGAAAAGAGATACCTTCTTTAACTAATACTGCTAAACCACCTTGGCACTTAGTCAATCGGTTTTTAAAAATAAATTTAGTGTCTTTTTTTAAAGTCTAAAGGGATTGGAGGGTAGCTCCCCCCAAGGCCCCTTTTCCCCAAATGTATCCTATCAAAATTAGGAGATTTTGTTCAAAATAGTCCAGGAATCACATAATAAAAACTTCAAGCTAAACATTTCTCCCCCCCCCGAGCTCGGTAGAAGAGTTGTAACTTATGTCCTGGGGGTATATAAGGATTTTACGGAAGAGGTAGTCGTATAAACTTCAGAGAGGATTCTAATGGTTAGAAATTAAAATTTCTAGTTCCCTTTTTAAGAGTCAAAAGTGATCAGATGGCACCTAGACCCCGTTCAACGCAAGACGCCAATTCTGGTATTATTGGATAAGTGAGATACAGTTTTATCCACCTCAATTTTTTTTTAATTAGCTTTTTATTTTTGTTTAGATAGGAATCAACCTTAATATACCTTAAAAAGGTGTAACAACATGCCAGGACAGTAAGAATTTCCTACTTTTTAAGCAAGTTTAGATCGTTCTCTCAGGAAAATTCTAAATGATCATTATTCTGGCTTGATAAACGGACGGATCTGAAACTAATAAATACCATGAAATAAGTGCTGTATTTCGGTCTAAAGTATAGTTGTAAGCTTGTCCCAAAATCCCCAAAATTTATTTTTCACCTCGCCCATATATTCAGTTATCAAATTCTGAATCTTATATGACGGTGTAAATTTATATTTTTTTATAAAGGCCTTTTTAATTATATTAGCCTTGTCCGAATGTTCTCCGATTTTCTCGATTAGTTCCCAAACTGGTACAATTTTGTGTCCTCGAGAGATAATTTTGCCTTTTTCTGGGTTTGAACATATTTCTTTTGAGAAGTCCTGTTCCGAGGCAAAGCGTTTCCAGTCAGACATGACTATTTGTCTCTCGCGGGATTTTAATTTTTCTTCTGCATACTCCTTTTTTTTTTCCCCAGAGATCGAACCATGATGCAGGAATGCACTACAGGGTCGACGCAGGGACCTTAGTAGTCAAGAAGCATCGTTAATCCGATACAAATACAAATACAGTAGCTCAGTTGGTAAAGCGTTATGTTCCACTTTCTAGGTCCGAGAGGTTCCAGGTTCGAACCTTGGCTTTAGCATTAATACATAAGAAGAAGAAAAAAGACTAAAAAGGTAAAAACTACACAAAAAAACTAAAAAAAGGTAAAAAACTAAAAAAGAAAAAAACCAAAAAAAGGTAAAACTACGAAAATAAAAAGAAAAAAAACTAAAAACTAATGACTTTGTAGAAAGATATGTTCTACTTCGAGTACCTCCAAATAAACCACTTATCATTTCTGCTGGTGAAGCATCTACTTCAGTTTTAAAAGGTTTGATTAATTTGCTTTCTTTTTTTGTGGCTCTAAAAATTCTAAAGAGACTAAAATGACTTGAGAAAACATACCCAGCTCAAAAGAAACTCCCCTAAAGTTGGAAAAATTTAAAGGCCTCTAGTGTCTGTGTAAAAAACTCTGAATGGGCATATCTGCAATAACCTCCAAATGGAAATAGGTCATTGAAAGTTCTAATGGGATTAGAGGGTAACTATTCCCAATTTTTTAGTATATATTTTCAAGGCTTGTAAGAGAAATAGAGTAGAAAAAGTCAGATGTAAGCAAACCCAAAAACAGTTTCAGAGACTTACCTTTGATCTATAGTTCGTAGGTAGTCCAAAATATCAATATGTCTGCTTTCGAAATCTTCAATTTTTCCATTGAGTCTCTCCACTGCCCTTTCAAGGGTGTCAATTTTTTTAAGCTTCGAGTCAATTGCATTCAAAATAGTGTCGAATACGGAAATCATTCGTGATTCCCTGGAAAAGAACTAAAATTTAGCTGATGTTTAGGAAAGTAAATCCTGAGCACGTCTTTGGGGGAGTTGGGGGGGGGGAGGATTCATTCCGAAAAATTAGAAAAATGAGGTATTTTTAACTTGCGAACGAGTGATCGAATCTTAATGAAATTGGATATTTAGATGGGCCTCGTAACTCAGACCCCTATTTTGTTTTATTATTTTAAATCCCGACTTGATCCAGTGTCATTAGAGGAAGTGGGGGGGATTGGGAATCTTGTATAACGCTTAAAGTGGAGAAATCGGGATGAAACTTGGTGGGAAGAATAAGAACAAGTCCTAGATACGTGATTGACATAATCAGAATGGATACGCTCTCTTTGGGGGAGGGGATTCAAATGATTAGAAATCGGAAGTTCTAATTCTGTTTTTGAGAGTAAAAATGATTCGATGGTAACTAGCCTCCTCCCCCCAACCCTATTTTCTCCAAATACGTCTTATCGATTTTTTCATATAGCCATTTTGTACAATACAGACCAAAGATCATATACCATAAATTTCAGGGATAACACAGCCCCCAAAGTCCGGAGGCAAGTATTGTAAATTATGGCTCAGGGGCATATAAAGTTTTTATGGAAGGGATGGTCGCACAAACTACGGAGGGGGCTCATTTGATTGTCAATAAGAATTCTTAATGCCCTATGCAGAAATTTCCTTTTGGATTTTACTGAAAGGCCGGTCATTCTTACCGACAAATTTTTCTGGCATTGCCATTAAGATAAATTCATTTTTTCGCATTTTACCGACAGATACTGATCTTAGTTTATTGATGTCACGTCACATTCTTCCATCACCTTATTTGCCTTAATAAAAAAATTGAGTCGGCAAAACAGTGGCGCGAGGACATAATACCTGTTTATCCCTTGTGATAAAAAACACGTCCACTAGGCATACACCACAAGTTTTTCCCGTCTGAATTGACTTTACTTGTATGGACTACGTGCCTCTTCAGAACAAATCACCAAATCTACCCTATTTAATAGTGTTCTTTTTTCAATTTCATGTGAATTTTGTAATTGAACAGCTGTTTGCATTGTTATTTGCTGCCATTTACAGGACAGCATTTCACCATTGAAAAGAATTGTGTTGGCTAAATGCAATTTTTTTGCGCAAGATGAATTTACTTTGCTTCAGTAGCATTCTTATAGTCTGAATAATCTCAGTTACATCTAATTCAGTTGTTGGATCTCATTTCATGCAGTCATATATAGATCCTACTTATTTTAACGGCTAACATTAGTTTTTTTTTTCGTTTTTAGGCAAAAACAGAAAGAAAATAGACAGATTTTAAATCAAGTAAGGGTTTAAGTTAAGATTAGTTAGTTTCCTGAATAAGAGTCATTGATTTATCATGAAGTTCTGAAAGTGGCTTCAGAGACGAAGGGAAAGTTGACATTCAAACATCACAACAATATGTAACATTAGACTGAACTATGCTGCAAATCAAGATTCTAAGAATTGACCCTGGCGATATGTGTTTGAGCTTTCTAAGGATTCCAAGACTCCTGGAGACTTTTATTTTAATCAGGTCAATATGATGCTTGAAGGAAAGTTTTTTGTCAAGCAAGATGGCAAGGAATAACATCACAGCTGTGGGAATCGCAGCCGCATGGCTGTTTTCACTGACTCTGTTGCCGGCGACGCTCAGCCTGCTGCAATACCACGTGAAGCAACAGGAAAATGGTGACTGGTCGCAACGTGCGATGGGTCGCCTGGCCGACTTCGTCATCCGTCGATACAAGGTATTGTTCGTGACGATGGGCCTGGGATCGGTCGCATTGATCTCATTCATCCCAACGCTGACATTCAACGATCAGTGGGTTCAATACTTTGACGAGCGTATCGAGTTTCGAGTCGACTCGGACGAGGCGCTTGAGCATTTTGGTTTGTACCCCGCTATCATCACATTGCCAGTAGCGCTGGCGGTTGTGCCCCGACCGCCGGTTGTTGCCCCAAGTTGTGGGCGGGGTGCAGCGTTGGAGCCGGTTTTCTTCGGCAGGTCTTTGGTCTTCTTCGCATAAAGCCCGGCCGCGGCTGCCCACATCCCGGGCGTAAACGATGGAGCCCGTGGGGCTGACTTTCCTGTTTGTTTACCCGTACTTTTTTCTTGTTTGCCAGCCCCTTTATCACTACTGGAGCGACGGCCCTGAGCGGCATCAGATGGGGCGGGCATCACGAGCGCCGCCAGGATAATGGTGAGCATAAGGTAGTACCGACTCTCACATAACAGGTATCAAAGGTGGAAACAGACTTATCTACCATAGTAGGTACTATTATTCTGCTAAATTTAACATGACCAAGCTAGTGTGTTAGTTTTAAGGCTATAGTATTGCGATAACTATTTAAATGGAGATGTTTGTGTACACACGGACAGGAGGGGGGTTCGTTTACTTAAGATGTATTATAGGTGGAAATAGAAATATCTATCTTTATCTTAGTGTCCTACTAATAGACTACTATTCTTCAACTGAATTTAAAATGACCAAGAGAGTCTGACAACTGTCAATTAAAAGAGGCATCTGCTTACAACTCTTTGGTTGTTAGCCGGGGTGTGGGCACACTTCGTCGAGAACCGCTGATCTTAAAGCAGATAATTTATGGCAGGAACCTTTTATACAATACCTTTTTTTAGCGATATTGTAATGTTTTCCGTGTTATAATGCTGCAAAATTTAATTTCCTCAGTTTTTCTACGCAATTACTGTCACCATTATTAATTCAACAACTTGGTTTTCAGCTGGGTAGTAGTGTTGAGACTGATACTAGCTCTTTACTATATTAGCTTTGTGTGTTTCTTCTTTCTTGCTCTCACGTTCTTTCTCTTTCCTTTCCACTTCATATTATGGAGTTTATCATCTTTGTTGTTGTTGATAAATAATTTGGTTAAGTGAGTTTTTTTTATATTATAAGGGGTAGTCTGAAACCCGGTTTACGATGGAAATTCAAGGAACATAATGACATTTCAGAAAATCGGGCAACGGCGTCAATCAAATATGACATAACTATGACATAACATTGCTTTCCTAGAAAGCAATTTTTCACAAGATGCATGTGTTCTATCGTCATATATCTGAAGATGCAGTTTTTGTCAGAAATACTATTTTATTCCAATATTATCTTATGTTATTTACAAATTTCACTAGATATACCAGCCTATATTCTGTCAAAGATTTGGTTTCATCGCAGATAGCCTTGTTCCTACTTAGTGGAGCAAATTGCATTTCTATCTGAGGGTTTCAATTAATGTCAAATTACTTATACTAAATATGACCTGAAATTAATAGCCTCTTCTGAATGGAGATACATGCTGAAGGATTTGTCAGCGAACTATTAATATGATAGCAAAAGATGTAAAAAAAAGGGCAGCAGACATGTTCATATAATTTTTTCTGAAGGGTAAGATGTGTACTTAAGAAAGTAAGCGAGACAATAGCTGTTTTCTTTTGTTAGTTTGAATTTTAACACCATAAAAGATTTAAAAAGGGCATAACTGGGTGTATCTATATTGATCTCAGGAGCAGTTATGAGTGGATATTTGAAACTGTCATGGAATGCTCAGAGGATTCTTAAACAAAATCAAAAGCTACTACATGCATCTATGTTGTCAAAACAGCTTATCTTTAATACTTCAAAAATAGAGAAGTGTATCAAATTGAAACGTTCAGATAATGCTGTGAACCAGGGGCTTGAACTTAAAGACACTTGTGGATCCTATTTGTCAGTGGACATAACAAGAATATCTAAAATTGTTAAGTTGAAACTTTCAGGAAATAGCTGCCTTTGTGAAGGAGAACGTTTCCAAGCCTGTGGCGGCATTTATTGCCGGACGAACTGCCCCGCCCGGAAAACGCATGGGGCACGCCGGAGCCATCATTTCTGGCGGCAAAGGGACTGCCGAGGAAAAGATCGCGGCGCTGCGAGACGCTGGCATCGAGAAGCCGAGAATTCTCAACACTCACGCCACAGCACGAGGGCTCTTCGACGAACTCTATGAGGCACGCTCCGAGCGCGTTGTCTTAATGGAGGACATGGAGCAACTCTACACTTCGCTTCCGGCTCTTGCCCTTCTTCGCTCCGTGCTGTGGGGCCAATGTCTGTGGTTAAACGGAAAGTAGGTATTCTTCATTTTTGGAGGGAGGATGTCATATGGAAATATTTAAGGGAACTTCCTGGGAGGGCGTAAAGAAGGAGTTTTTGAATGGGTTTTGATGGGGCAGGAGCGTGGGTAGCTGGGTTGACCTCAGGTGGCTTGGTGCTGGGGTGTGTTGTTAGTAGTAGTAGTAGCATTATTTAAAAACTGGATTAAATTCAGCCAAAGCCTTTTTAAATAATTAATGTTTATATATTAAATATTCAGTTTAATTTCAATATTTCTTTCCAGTTATGATTGGAAGTTATATTGTTTCTTATAACTTTTAACCTCATTAGGCTGAGGAAAAAATATATTTTTCTAGACAAATCTTTGACTAACTTGGTTCAGTTTGAAAAAATCAGTAATTTTTTAATACGGATGAACACATTGAATTAGGAATATCTTTTTATTGTATAGCTTTTTCTGCTGTTTGTAGAAAGAGTGTTGTAAACAAAAGCAAAGTATATGTTTAGGATTCACATGAGTATTCGAACACTTAAAAAAAAATTTTAATTGAACTTTTTTTCTATTCTCTGATTATCTTTTTGGTATATTTTTTAAACAGTTATGCTAGACCCTAGTAGTAAAAAGTATAAGATGATAAAAATTATATTACCGGATAAAACAGGCAGTTGAAAATCCCTAAAAGATACCCAATAGAGTGGAAGCTCAAAACGTTATAGGACTGAATTATCTTTTCATGCGTTGAGCATGGCGTTAAAATGTATGCATTGGCCAGGTTACCTTAATTCTCTTAAAACATAAGACCTTTAAATGTAATTATGTATGTCAAAATCATATCCAAACAGTTCAAAATCAAATTTGTACGAATCATACAGCTTATAAATTTGACTAATGATCAGCTGTCGCATGAACTTGTTTAACTTCTCACGAAACTCATAGACCACTAAGACGAGGGGTAAGACATGCTATAAATGAACTAAAAGACTTTAAAGGGTGTAACAACCCTCTCCACAAAAAATACGACATTAGAAGGAAGTATGATATGTTAAGTATTGTAGCGATAATGGCCCTCTTTAATTAAAAGCAAACCCGAAAAATAGACAAAATAAAATTACTGCTTCAAACACGACATGGATGTACCGCAAAAACTTATTTTGGGAGGAGGGGAGTATTTATTTGAAACATCAAGATGAAAGAGACTTATACTAAGTCAGAAGATATTAGCGTGGGTGCAGTCCTACTGAGGAAACAAATCGGCATTATCATGGACTTAGAGTGGTTTACTGTCATGTCTAAGTCCAAGGCCTCATCTCCAATTTCATTGAGGATACTCATAGGATCGCCTTTTCAATTTCGGAAGCAAATTTCAACAACCGGTAGGTCATCAACAAAACTTCTATCGGTCAGGAAATTTCTTCGCGAGGCTGTTAATCATGACTGAAAAAAGGAGGGGACCTAGGAGAGTACCTTGGGGTATGCCATTGTGGACAGGGAGAGGATTTGAATAATGATTCTGATATTTGACTGGTATTTCTTCGCAAGCAATATTAATGTTATATTTTATTTTATTCTATTTTTTTTCCCCAACGTCTTTTCCAAGTAAATCCTCTACAAGGAGTTACTTTTGTTTATTGGATATTCCTCCTGTTGAACTGGCAGTTACTTTTCATTCGTCATTGTTCTAAGTTAAGTATAATATCCTGACAATGCCAAGCCGTTTCTTTTCTTTTGATCTGTTCCCAGTTGCTCTGCCATCTTACATTTAACTCACAAAAGTTTTGATTTAACATCAAAATATAATTCTGTTCATCTTTGTCATGTTTAGCTTATGAAAGTATAACAGTTCAAAATAGGGATGAAACCTATTAGAGTGGAGCATTACCACAATAGCTTGCAATTTAACGGCGCTAACCAGATTCGACCCCGGGACCTCATGATTACTAAACCAACGCCTTAACCATTGAGCCATCAAGACTCAAAAGCTAAGGAGGAGATTAGCGCCGTTAAATTGCAAGCTATTGTGGTAATGTTCCACTCCTTGAGAATTATATATAATTGCAATGTGCCTGCTGAGAATATATATATATATATATATATATATATTCTCAGCAGACACATTGCAATTATATATGTCTGGCACTGATGAAGGTATAAGATATAAGTATATGTCTGGCACTGATTGTCTAAACGTTCAAGGGTATATTCGGTTTTTTTCGGGGGGGGGTGTTTTTTGTTGGGAGTGGGGGTACAGACAAAGCTTTAAAAACGCATCAAAAATATGTATATATGCATTTTTGCCACTTTTTTCCGGGTCAAATTTTTTTTTTTGGGGGGGGGAGGTCAAACGCACTCCCCTGGGTACGGCCTTTCAAACGTTACTGTATTCTTCTAGATCTCTTCTATAATTGACTAGGATAGATTTTTAAAGATTTGTATCATATTCCTGGCCAAAATTTAACTATAGGTCACTAGAAGCTTTCGAATTCTAAATTATAAGTAGTTGCAGTCGCAATTGCAAATAGTTGCAACCACAGTCGAAATTAGTTGCAATTGTAGCTGAAAGTATTCACAGTCGCAATCACAACTATTCGCGGTCAAAAGGCCAAAATCACAAGTAGTCACAGTTGCAAGTGTTCGCAAGTACTCACAGTCACAAGTAGTCAGACTCACAAGAACTCAATGTCACAGCCACAAATAATCGTCGTAGTTAGTTGCAGTCACAGTCAAAAGTAGCCGTAGTCGCTGTCGCAAGTTATCGCAGCTGCAATCACAACTAGTCGTAGTCAAAGGTAATCACAGTCACAAGAACTGGTGACTAATCTAGATGTTTTTTTTTAGCCAACAATTGCTAGTATGTTGATTTTCAGAAAGAAATAGCGTGCTGTTTTCGAGAACAAATAAATACACAATTATTGCTCTTTTTAAGAGAGTAGCCTATACGATGCAAATGTCCCACGTCTGCCAACATATATACTGATGTCCCAGAGTAGTATTTTCAAGTTTTTACTTTCATTTTCATTCGATGGTTCTTGGTTCTTACTGATTTCGGATTTATTGATTACTGATAGTATACGAATCGGTTAATAATACTAAAGAAAAATGGTCAAGTTTTACATTGCCTGACACTTGATATTAGACTAGCCTTTTTTGACTCTCTGGATGACAAACCCGCACCAGTTAGAACCTACACCCGAGTGATAAATAATCAAAAAAAAAAGTTTCGATCGCTTATTTCAAATTAAAAAATAATACATCATTTATGTAGTTCTTTGTCGTTATGTAGTTCTTTTAACAGGATATTAAAAAAGCCAAATATATTTCTTGGCAAACTTGCTATAACTTGCTTTATTTGTAATTTGATAAATTTATTTAAACTACCCTCTACATCTACTTCAGCACATCAAATTTAACTCTAAGTTTTAATGGGTTTCTTCGGCAATTCAATTTTATAGTGAAAAAGACCTCCGTGTGCAGTTATGCAGTTCCTGATAGCAGCGCCCGCCAAATTAAGAAAAAAGGAAAAGATAAGGATTCAAAATCAGATAAAAAACATGACATCAAACAGTTTAAAAGGACGTAGCTTTCATTTGAAGGTGTAGTGTCTTTGGGAATCAAAAGATTGCTAATTTTTAAATTTTTTACATGCGAAAAGTATCACCAAATTTAGTTTTACTTACTTATTTTCAATTTAAACTTGGCAACGCTAACGAGGATTTCATACTGCCCTAAGAATTCATAATTTTGAGCCGTCGGCTGTACCGTTCGAGCGTCTTGCGTTCAGACGACGTCAAACTTGATTCACCCGATTCGTGAATTTTGGCCAGAATCCGGTCTGCCTCGGCAGCTTCTTGTTCAATCTTCTTGTCCGGGTCATGCAGCTTTAGCTTCATGCGTCGGGAACGCTGGCGAAGTCGTCGCGGCAAATCACCGAGGGCTTCCAAATCCAACCATTTCAGATTCCAGCCTCGGAAATAATACCCGAGGGCAAAAAACGCACCGGCTAGGTGAACGGTAAACGCCGTGTTGGATTGAATTCCCATGCTGCTGATCAAGCCGACACGACAAAATTTTATGCCAAAAATGAAAACAATATATAGCTATTGAAGAATTCGACCTTGAAAATGACATGTTGTATCTTTCGGCCCATTCACTGGGTCAAAAAAACGCCAATCATTCACCTATTTTGGTATCTAAATACATAGATTAAAAAAACACACACCTGAAGAACGTCTCCGAATGAGGCCAAGACTTGGCCCATGCATGAAATTGCTTTCTCCTTTACTTCTTGATCAATATCCGTTGTTTTAAGTCTCGCAAGAGTAACATTGTATATAGGTCTTACAAAGGGACTAAAATCGAAATGAGATGGTAACAATTGGAAATCACACAAAAGTCATATCTTCAAGGAGGGCTAAAAATCTGATGGACATAGAATAGATAGTTCGAAACATTGAGCCCCTAGAACACTTCATACAGGATTCAGAGCTTTTGAACGTAGCTACTGGTGTCCAAGCTTCAACATCTGTAAACTTAGACAAAACGAAATTTGTTGGAGAATAGATTCCGAAGGACATGGGAGCGAAAGAAATTGACAAATATGTTTTCAGGAGAAATGAGAAGGCTGTAACTATGGCTGAAAAGTCATGTGGTGATAGATAGCGAGTGATAAAATGTTCAACCGGTTTTGTGTTGAGGTAATGAGAGAGAAGGGGTGTCTGAGGGAAGCGGTCTATTCGCTCTCTATTATTTATTGTCTCAAACTGCATTTCTTTTAGTAAGCGTTCTCGTATCTTAAGAATATAATTACAAATGGTTTTTAACTCCAACAATTTCCTTATTAATGAGTCATTAAATCGGTCTCTACGATGTTCCACTGCCCCGCTATCTGAAGAAGAGAATAAAAAAAGATGGCGTATATGCAAAATATCGTGGTTGCAGCCACTTTTCTTGTTTTTCAAGCCAATATATTTTCCTTGTTGTTCAAGCCAAGAGACAGTTTTTAGAGTTTCGTTTACTATTGAGCCGGGTCGCTCCTTACGAACTGTTTCGCTCCACGAACTGTTTGATATAAGGTGCTGAACCCAAGTCCCCATCTGTACCTAAATTACCAATGGTTGATATGCAAACAGTAGAATCCAACATTTGAAACGGGAAGCGGGTCATCCGTGATTGGAGTGGGTAGGTGTCATAAAGTAAGATCTAAGGGAAGTGGAAAGCTCCTAGGAGGGTGTAAAGAGGGAGGCTTTTAATAGATAGCGATGGAGGAGGAGTGTGCTTAGCTGTATTTGTTTCAGGTGGCTTGATGCTACGAGGGAAAAAAAAATAAAATACCAATATTTCATTCGAGACATCCGCTCATCTATCCTTAGTGCAAAAGGAGAATACAGGGCGAATAAACGTCCACGAAACACAATAAAAAGCCGAACTTCAACAGCAATATTTCTAGGCCAAAAAAATATGCATTTTTATTTTTTTCACTGTTTTTCTCGTTTTCCTACTGTGATTCTTAATCAGTGTTATTTCAGAATTTATTTGGCCTCGTAAATGCATCAGTTCTGAACGTTTTTGAATTAATACAGTTTTTGATTTTGGCTCTTCGCACATGGAAAATTAAAACTCAGTTAGGGCATAGCTTACAACCCTTGTCCTGAGGGCTGTTGGAGAGGGGGTCATACTCAAAGACTTAATTTCCGGAGCTTTCAATTACTTCGAACAAAATTGCTGTCTCAAAATGTGGATGTGATGTGTTTGGAAAGACTTTGGGTGTGGGAGGGGGGTTAGTTGCCCTTCAGTCACTTTCAATTATTAAAAAGGGCACTAGTCTTTTCAATTTCCAATCGAATGGGCCTTTTTTGAAGTTTCTACGACAACAAATAGCTATCTCAAAGTTTCTTTCAGATGCATTTCGGAAAAAAATGAGGTGTAGGGGGGGGGTATGAGCCTGACATCAAACAGGAAATCCGCGCGGCACGCCCTGAAATTTATGCGGTAAACGCACCGGCGGAAAACTGGGCGCGCCCAACACCCAAAGACGCAACCGCAAAAATCGTAACGGCTGAATTGCCGCCCCGCACGGTCAAGGATGACGGATCATCCATGATCGAGACCAGCGCACTTCCAGCGGAACCAGAAACAGTTGAAGTCGCAACTGCCAGCGATCAGTTCACTGCAGACGAAGTAGTGGCCTATGGCCCGGAAACCGGTCCGCTTGATCCGCAATCAGAACCAGACGCCGCCATTGCAGGCTATCCTTGGATGTAAAGGAAGATTTGTTTTGTGAGGAAGAATTAGCGAGAGTACTAAAAGGATTAGAAAATAATAAGGCTCCAGGTGCTGATAGTGTGGTAAATGAGTTTCTTAAATATGGCGGCTCTGAGGTTAGAAATAAGTTACTGAAGATTATGAATATGATTTCTGAAAAAGGGAAACACATTTTCACTCTTACATTATTAATTGAGAAGTTCCCGGGGTGTCAAACACCTTTGGTCCTGCATTTTTATAGATTATGAGCAAGCGTTCCATTCTGTTGATTAGCAAAGGTTTTATCCTTGTATTGTATACCCATGAAAAACATAAACAAAATTTGTGAATTGATTTTGGAAGATTTATTCCTTATAAGAAGGGTTGCCCCCTCCTCATTACCTTACTCTTTACGCTAAAGCTGTTAGCACTTTCAAAAAAGCTTCTTATGCTAATTAAAAATCTCCCGTGTTCCAGTAAACGCTCTTTAGAAATTGGGGCAAATAGTCAAACTTTAGCGCAGAGAGCAAGGTATGAAGGAGGGGGACACCCTTCAGGCATGGAGGGGGCCGCCCTCCCCGTCATGGAAATCTCCTTCGGTGAAATTTCATCCAACGTAAAGTAAACCTCCCCCCGTTCAAAATAGGCTAATAAGGCATATTTGACATAGTTTGCATACACTAGATGCATGGACTACGCTCTGTGATTTTGCATCTGAATCGGACCGCCCACTGATTTTACTTACTGCGTTAGAGGTAATTTCATTCTGAAAGGAAAATGAGTAGTGTGACGCCAGACTTGGTTTATAACCCCGTTTTGGACTTTGTCTTCCGAGAAATCAAAGTGAGTAACAAGTATGATGAAATAGTGGTGAAGGCAATACAGTATTTTAAAGTTGATATGCTGACTAAGGCAAATGATGAATTATGGCTGTTAGCCGTTATGTCTATTGGAGGGCAAGCCCTCCTTACAGCTGTAAGTCCTCTGCCCAAAAGGCGCCCAATGTTAAAAAATAGTTCTGGGGCATTGTCCTCCTCTCCCAAAAAGGGCAAAAAATGACCCTAGAACCTTTTTAAACAGTTCCTGATAACAAACTGTAAGTAAGGAGCGCCTCTTCTCAATAGTAAACGAAACACTAAAAAACGGAATTTTAATACCAATAGATATATCAAAAGGATTCTTATGATGATATCAAACATATAAATTTCATTAAGTTTAGTCTTACCATCAAAGGTTACGAGCGTGAGAAAATTTGCCTTATCTGGAAAACAAGTAGATTTAACATCTGTAGCATATGAAAATGTTCATTTATTCATAAACCATATAATACAATTCTATATAAAGGTGGAATAAAACAGAAGGGAGTGGTCATCAATGGAAAAATCAGATAAAACGATGGGGAAGGGGATAAGTGTGCATAACCTTTACTTGCGAATTTTCTCTGCTTTTCTGCGTGTCTCTAACTTTAAAACTATATTGGAAATGTCAAAACTATTGCAAGAAACTGGTTTTTTGTCCAAAGTGAAACACGAAGAAAAAGTTTACAAAACTTAAAATTACTTGTCCAGATTCTAAAAACAACAAAACAAAAACAAAAAAAACAAAAAAAAGTTCGGCCTGGTCCACAGTGCACTTGCACCACGACATGGCGCGAACATTGTTGTGGTCAAAGGGTGACGAAACTTTGGGGGTTGCATCAGCAGGCTTTGGTCTGGAGGTGGCCAGGGGGGTTTCACAAGAGGCCCCAGGGACAACCGCTAAACTGGTAAAGGCACGCAGCACGGGACCCAAACGTGTGTGCAGACAGTTCGACACCCCAAACCCCCCCAGGGTCCCAGCAAGGGGGATGTGACGGACGACTACACAAAGTTTGAACAGGATTCGGCAAAGCCATGGCTAATTGTAGAGAAAGCTAAGACATATAGTCCGATTCAGTGGGGGGAAAATCTGGCATTAACTCGGTTAGGTTATGCACTGCTTCTAAATAAACCCTTTCGCTTTATCCGGCTTTTTTTCACTATCTTATTTTATTCGAATATACCTTGCTTCCAAAAATATTTCTTTCTAGTTTCACAAGCCCTTGTCATAGCAGCTTACATACGTCCCTCGTGTTCAGGAATTCCGTTGCTCGACTCTGATAAAAAAAATACTCATTCTAGGGCACGTCATCCAAGAATGACCAAGAGAAACTAAGTATCTACTAGTGGGGGGGGGGGTTCATCCTCTAAAGACGTGATTTCTGGACCTTTTAATTGCTTTGAAAAAATTGCTATCACAAAATTAAGATTGAATGTGTTTGGGGAAATTTTGGGTGCGGGGGGGGATAGTTGCCCCACAAAAACTTTCAACTATTGAAAAGGGCACTAGCCTTTTCAATTTCCAATCGAATGAGCTTTTTTCAAAGTTTCTGTAACAACAAATAGCCATTTCAAAATTTCTATCAGACACATTTCGGGAAAATAGCAGGCGAGGTATATATTCCTTATGTGCCCCCGTAGTATAAATTACAACTCGTGATAACGAATCGCATGACAAATTCAGGCTTATAAAGTTTTTCAAAGTCAATCTTGATCTTCTAGTCTTGTCAAGTAATTCCTTTGTGTCCTTAAGAACGTCACATTAATCACTGTCGAGAATGTAATCGAGCAGATGGGAAAATTTGGCTAGTCAATTTTGCCAAGAAAAATTTTACTTGGGTTTCTGATTATTGCTGAAATCAGTCAACTTGGGGACAGTGCCCCATGCAACGAGAGTGGAGTGACGGTGCAAGCCAGGGCCTTGTAAGAGTCTATGAAAAAATTTTTAAAATAAAAAAAGAGATGCTACCTCATTGCAAAAGAACGGATAAATACATTTTTTTTAAAGTGGTTTAAAAATGTGGATATAAACATGAAAATAACATGAAAATTTAATTGATTTGAAACATTCTGTATATTGAAAAGTAAGAAGTCTATTATAATAAGGTTTTCTAGTAATTTTGTATTTAGACTAGGCCTACTATATCTGGCTGCTTAAGGGAGGGTATGGCGTTATAACGATAGCGACTATTATATTTTCAAAGAGTGTTGATTGGGGAATCGACTGGTACTACACTTTTGTTAATAAAGTTTTTGTTTATAAGAAACTGGAGACAACAACGGACACGTTTCATAAACGTGGTGACACAGTTGTAGCTGTTTGTCCACTCACAGTGAAACATTGAAAAGTAACCTTGTAGCTAAAAGTTCAAAATGGATAAAAATAAAAAATCTGGACACGAGCATAGAATGGATAAGAGACAGAGGCTGATGGCTGAATCTGCAAGGGGATCGAATTTTATTTCTAGATATTTTGGTAAAATATTCGAAAATGCCTGGAAATTGAAAGGTAAGTTTTGACTAATAATAAACCCCCTCCACCCGTAAAAAATGTTTAATTTTAGTTTTGTGACTAATTAAATAGCAAATGGCCTGAATTTATGGTTAAAAAAACAACAGTAGGGCTCAGTTCAACTTACAAGTGCAATGTTTGTGATTGACCAATCACAGTGAAGGCTTACGGCATGCATATAATTTTTTCCCAGTTGCAAAAACAAATAAAAGTTTGAAATAAAAGTTTTTCTATAGAAAAGTTGAATCGAAAAAGATAAGCAGGCATAAAATGAGCAGAAAATACCTGAACATAAATAGGTGTTGACTATACAAGCTGTTTTCCACTTTAAGTTTTCGCTTTCCGCTCACAAAGAACAGAAACCATTCATAAATCTTGTTTTATAATTGTGTTGCGATTGGGTTCGAAGCCAGCTAAAAAAAAATTGTCATTTTGACTATCCGGAGAATCCTTGGAAAAATATAACCTGTATTCCGAACAGCCTTCCAATGGAGTACTTCTGAACAGAGAAATATTGGCAACCAGAACGAGTTTATCATTTGATTTAGCCAGGAAGAAACTATTTATTTTGGCAAATCGAAATTTATGGAGTGAATTTCATTACTCTCTGGACATGTATCCCTGCCATATTTTTATCAGAAAATTCATCAGTAATGGCCATTTACACTTTATGGAACATTAAAAATGAAATACTTTTGGTCTATTAAGAAATGGGTTGTATGATGAAGAGGGTGTAAATCATTTCTTAACTGATTATTTTAATTCACCCTTAGATCAATGCTCAATTAGTATATCATCCAATCTAGCAACAATGAAATTTGTTACTATTTTGAAAGACATTTATAAATTTCGGATTAATAGTGGTTTATGTTTTATTTACAAGAAATTATTACAGAAATTATTACAAGAAATGATGATAAAATACATATTCACTGCTTACTAGCGGATAGTTCAATCATGAATGGGAATACAACCTCTGATTTGATTGGGAGTTTTCTTCCAAAAACAGAGCCTGGAATGC
Source organism: Alatinidae sp. Z8VKAUB7J3 (assembly GCA_010016025.2). Taxonomy (NCBI): domain Eukaryota; kingdom Metazoa; phylum Cnidaria; class Cubozoa; order Carybdeida; family Alatinidae; species Alatinidae sp. Z8VKAUB7J3. The sequence goes on along the minus strand of JAAAKM020721499.1, from coordinate 64,842,500 downwards.
TGCTTTTGATGTTTCTTAATTTTTTTTTCAAATTCCATAATTTTTTTAGAGGCTGACATTAGACATTTACTATCAAACTGATATTGCAAATTTATGTAAGTGCACTGCTGGTGACTTTTTCAGGGCTAGTGTCAGTTTCAACTCATCTGGGTAAGCGTATCACAGTTCACATTATTGACTTACCAATAAAGTGAACCTACCACTCAATGCCTTTTTATGCTCTTTACGAATATAATAATCGCTTCTATTGCAAATTCAAATTGAAGCACTTTTTGAGCTCTTAAAAATTAAAAATGACGAATTTTCAAGTAAAGATCGATTTTTGGTGCCAAAACTCCTTTTTTCGCTCATCCTCTTAAAAAAATAAATAAATTAAGGCTGAACCGGCTCTTGATGCCCCAAAGTTGATTTTCTCTGATTGATAATTAGCTTTCAGAGTGAGTGGACTGAACCTAGTGGACTTCGACGAAGGCAACTCGGGAAGAAAATTGATTTTTTTTTCAAATTTTCCAAGAACCATATCGATTTTTGGTGCCAAAGATCACTTAAGATATTTGAGCATGCAGACAGGATCAGGACCAACGGAACCCCTCTTAAAAAACATGAAAATAAGAAAGAAAGCTGGTTTAAAATAAATAAATATATTAAAATAAAATAAGAATAATAAATGAAAGAAACAAACTTACTAAAATAAATTAAAAATGAAAATGAAAAAACAATTTTCACAATAAGTAATTTTACATGTACAACAATTAAATTTTATAACCACGAGACATATATCGGATTTCAAGTCAATATATTCATTTGACATCTTTTTATGAAGGGTGGGGGGCTAGGAATCTTTCTATAACAGGTAGAACTCAATAAATCAACGAAATACACAATACACATAATATAAAAATTAAACATGTAGCATAAGCACTAGTAAATGATTATTGGTGGAGCAAAGGATAAGCTCTAATTTCTTTAGCAATGAGAGAACTTTTAAAGTTTATTAGGCATATCTGATACCATTTCTCTACCGCAATCCCAAGTGCGAAAAACCAAATGATAAACTCAGCTGAAATCATGAACAGAAATGGGTAGAAACACAAGCAAAAACCATCCTTTTTGGCCCCAGGCCAAAGAGTTCTACGAAGCTTTCCAAAATGCAAAATCATATTCATCAATCTGGCCTAAGGTCCACACTTTTCGTAAAAACCGCAGAGGTTAGACCCTTACCACTTTCTAGGAATAAGCTGAAATCAGGGTGTTATTCAAGGAAGTTATAGTAGTATAATCACTATTGTAGAACTTGCTCCCCATCAATATATGACTGCGAGCAGTTCAATTTACATACCCATCATGATCGTTATCAATAGAAGCTATGTATAAAGGTGTATGTTTTTACAACATATATAGAGGAGGAGAGCATAGAGCCCTTCAATAAGTCTACTATGATCTTAAAACTTTGCTATAATTTCTGCCTATTCAAGGAAGTTATAGTACTATACTCACTATTGTAGACCTTGCTCCCCATCAATATATGACTGCGAGCAGTTCAATTTACATACCCATCATGATCGTTTATACCATAAAACTCACACTTTAGAAGTTGGAGATCATGAAACACTGTGTCTAAAGCTTTAATTACCTAAAAATATTGCTAAAACCGTGAAACCTTCATCCAGTGCTTGATTGACTACTCTGCTTAAATAGGCAACCACTTGTTCTGTTGTGTAACCATGCCGAAATCTGAATTGGGTGGGATTTAACACATTACGACGCTATAAATATGTATAAAGACGAGCAGCAAAGCACTTCTCTAAAATACATGATAGCAAAGGAACAACAGAAATCGGCCTATAATTTCCTAAATTATTTGTCTCACCACCCTTATTACTTGTCAGCATTAGCCAAAGAACAGAGTTTTCAAAACAAGGGACTCGCTTCTGGCAAGGTATTACGCACAGAACTATACTTGTCAGCATTAGCCAAAGAACGGAGTTTTCACAACAAGGACTCGCTTCTCGCAAGGTATTACGCACAGAATTATATATGTCAGCATTAGCAGAAAAAGAAAGGAGTTTTCACAACGAGGGACTCGCTTCTGGCAAGGTATTTATACAGATTTAAACGAAAGTTCTCTCGACTTTTCAAAGAGATGTTTCACTATTTTATGAAATGTATCTAATTTGTTTGGTCTTGGAATATACGGCGCGTTCTCGCGGCGGCCGTTCATGGACGTCGTGATCCCGTCCCTGTCCGACCCCAGCGTGGCGCCGCCGGGGAAGCACGTGATGTCGATCTTCGTGCAGTACGCGCCGTACAACCTGGCCGGCGGCCCGGACAACTGGCCGAGCCAGCGCGAGGCGTTCGGCGACGCGGTGATCGACACGCTCGCCGAGTATTGCCCCGGAATCCGCGAGAGCATCCTGCATCGCCAGGTGTTGACCCCGTGGGACCTGGAGAAGGAGTTCGGCTTGAGCGAAGGCAACATCTTCCACGGTGAACTCAGCCTGGAGCCAGCGACATGGCGCGCATCTTCTACACGCGCCTCCAGAAGGAGCAAGACGCGATCGACAGCTGGGATCGCGTGCTCGACATCGACCCGACCAACCCGACGGCGTTGTTCGGCATCGCGGAGATTCACCGCAACGCCGAGCGGTGGCATGAGCTCGCCGACACGCTGCAGCGCGTGATCGAGGTGGGCGCCGCGACGCTCGACGACCCGACGCTCGAGACGGTCTACATGCAGCTCGCGACGCTCTACGAGTTCACGCTCGAGAACCCCATCGACGCGATCGACGCGTACCAGCGCGCGATGGAGGTCAACCACCCTATAAGGATCAAAGTGAACAGAAGAGGGTTAGATTACATTCGAGAAACACTTCTTCATGGAACACCAGGTTAGGGTGCCAAAGCGCGCAAAGAAGTGTGGAAAGTACCTTTTCCTCCAACCTCATTAAGAGTGGGAGCGTTCTTGTTGCTCTTTCCCTCCTCGGATTCCGAGCATGGGAAGGTGTAATAATAGTTGGACTCGATCATTGATCAATGTTTGATATCATGTTTATGGGAACGACAAAATAACAAAATCAATACGAGCGCAATAGAAGAGAATCACCGTCACTGTTATATTGTCATCAATTGCAAGGCTAACCCATCCTTGCTCGATTCCATCAGCGTTGAGTATTACGGCAATGATACGCCGCTGAACCAGGTGGCCAGTATTTCGGTTGAAGATGGGCGTACCTTAACGGTTTCCCCATGGGAGAAACCGCTGGTTCCTGAAATCGAAAAAGCCATTCTGCGCAGCGATCTGGGCATCACACCGGTATCCAGCGGGGATGTCATCCGCGTGCCGTTACCGCCACTGACAGAAGAGAACAGACGTGATCTTGCGCGACAGGCGAAGCAGGAGGCGGAAAATGGCCGTATCGCCATTCGCAAAATCCGTCGCGACGCTACCAGTGTAAGTTTCAAGTCGATCCAAATAAAATGGGCCGATTTCTGGTGTTCATTCCGGCCTTGTCCTCAACCCAATTTTTATGGCACTTGGTATTAACCAAGTGACATATAGCAATCACAAATTCTGTTGGTCTCGGTTTTGCTACTTTAGGCACTTCCAGGTAAGCTAGGACGAAGAAATTTGGTAAGCGTATCAGGGACCGGACCAGATTAAATTAGAAATAGTCATTTTCCCGATTTGACCATCTGGGGGGAGTGGGGGCCGGTTAATTCAGAGGAAATAGAAAAAATGAAGTGTTTTTAACTTAAGACTTAATACCCATCCTAAGATATGCTCTCTTGACATTGTAGATGCACACAGCATCTTTTGATTTAGTTCAGATTGTCCGTCAATGTTGTATCTGATATGCTGAATCTAATGATGTATTTTTTGTTAAGATTCTATCACTTTTAAGGGGTGTTTCCCCATATTATCTAAAATAAGGGAAATTTTCTCAGGCTTGTAACTTTTGATAGGTAAAACTAAACTTGATAAAACTTATGTATTTAAAATCAGCATTAAAATGCGATTCTTTTGATGCAACTATTGGTATCAAAATTCTGTTTTTTAGAGTTCTGGTTACATTGGTATTGAAAAATGTCCTTTTTGTTATTTTCATTGAGAAAATGAAAGAAGCAAATAAAAGCCGTTCCCCTAGAATTTGAAATCACACATACCCCTCCCCATCTAATTTTCGTGAATTGGCGCTACTGTATCAATATGTAACGCATTATTGTTTCTTTAGGGCTTAAGCTCTTCTATTTACCTAAAACCTACATCTTACAAAGGATGTATTTTTTTTAAAATCTAGGGTGGAGGGGGCAAATTCTTTTAAAATTGTATTAATTTAAAAGTAAAAAAGGGCTTGCAAAATCTAACAGGGTAATTATCTCTCCAATAGTGATTCATCGCTATGAAGGCCATGATTTTGAAATGAATTTCCTCTACTTTTCGGTAGGTTTCTTTTGATTCACAAAGACATCTTAATGAAGCACGTCTTTTCAAATCAATAGTATGAAAGGGAAACCATAGGAACAGAAATTTGAAATGAGTTTCTAAAGAATATGATTTCATAAAAGTTAAACCGTTCATTGATGTCTTCCCAAGAAGCAATTTTGTGTTGTCACAACGTTAATGCACGTTGTCTGAACTTCTAAGCAAATCGTCCATCAAACAGTTCGTGGTAACGAGCTGTAGTAAGGAGCGACCTGCAAACATGACATATCATCAACAATGAAAACGTTCTAGGGACAAATGTTTCCATGCAACATTGTTTTGAAAGTATTAATTTTCATTCAGATTTAATAACCTCCTGTTGAAATAAAAAGAACGCCACAAAATCACTGCTGTTTTAAGGCGTAGTTTTGCAAGGGTAGTACCTTTTTTTTTCAGGGGCGATGAATGATTATATTCAGTTATTAGACGCGAGTGTTTCATTTTTCTTCCACCGAGTTTATCACTATCTAATCTACTTTTTCTTCCAAAGGGTATTTCACTATCTAATCTACAAAGTAGGCACACACAACATTTACTCACTTTTGCGACCTATGCGTACTTTTTTTTTTAAGAATTTCGCTTTTAAATTGCGGAAAAATGGAATCAGAACTTCCTGTCATTTTTCAATTAAGAAAGCAATTATTGCCGTATGCAAGATATTTACTTAAAAGAAGTTTAAATTGAGCGAAAATACACGTCTCGCACTTGAACAGCCTTTTAAAAGAAACTATTGAAGCAGTCGAAAAATGTACTTTTAGCATCGAATAACAGCACCAACAAATCGTAAATGCAAAAACAATAAATCTCAGGGATAAATAATAGCCGAAAAAAAAATAATAAAAAACTAAAAAAGAAAAAAACTAAAAAAGGGTAAAAACAACAAAAAAACTAAAAAGAAAAAAAAATTAAAAACTAATAAAAAAACTAAAAACTGAAAAAGAAAAAAAAACTAAAAAAATTAAAAAAACTGAAAAATAAAGGAGAAAAAGAAAACTAAAAAAAAAAAGGGAATATAAATGACCACCAGGACACTCAAAAAGAAATTACAGACTGGGACACCGGGACACAAATGACGATGGGACGTGTGTGTCGACTGACGTCATGTTTGTTTGTTGACTGACGTCATGTTTGTCGACTATAAATGAAGACTGGAACAAGAAGGTGCACTTCAAAAGTGGCCAATTTCTATTAATTGATTTTCACCTTGCATATCAGTTTTTGTACTCATAGGAAAACGCGCAATTTATTCAATCATTCTAGTGATGGGGGCAGGGGATTATCCTTGCGTGCAATAAGTTACAACGTAGAAAGTATTGCCTGAATAATAATATTAGAAAGGCTTTCATAGTCCAGGTGTCCAGCGCTCCATTCCTTTGAGGGGAAATATCTTTAGACCTCAAAAGGAACAAAGTCTTGGAAGAAAAATGAAATCCTGAAAAAATCACTTACAGTTTTACGTAACATCCACCACCACCATACATGGTGTCGTTGCCGTTACCACCGTACATGGCGTCGTTGCCATCAGCCATGACGGGTTCATCAGCGTGCCAAGCGCCGCACTGACCGTCCGTCCCGTCCATTCCGCTCTCGCCGTCGAGAGAGTTATAGGCATCGAACGCAGACGTTTCGAAGCCGTCATCATTCGTGCTGTCAGCGCCGTACATGATGTCGTCGCCGTTCATTCCTTGCAGGACATCGTCGCCGCCACCGCCGGAGATCATGTCGTTGCCTATTCCGCCGATGATCCAGTCGTTGCCGAGTTCGCCGGATAGGATGTCGGGTCCACCACATATTGTCATGGTAGCGTGAATATGCATAGCCATGACTCAAAGAAACATGGTACTTCCATTAACACCTCTCAGGAATAACTCTTAATTGGGTTTAAATTTATCTCTAATAACAACTCCCTCCTCTGAGAGTGCTTGCTAGGGCCTCCCCCCCCCGTTGGAATTGCTCGTTAGGGAATGGGCAGCCATTGAGTGTCACGTACCGGGAATTTAGGGAAAATAATACCAAGAAAAAATGAACAAAATACAGAACTAAGTCACATGTCTTTTGCGCCCATTTTCCTATAGTTTTAAGTAAACTGACATATCTAGGAGTGACGATCGTCTTATTGGTCCTGCTGATTTCCGGGCATTTTTTTCTCTTGATATTTATCGATCCACTCAACATCTCCATGTTTGAATTCTCCAGGGATGAGTTCTTTATTAAAGAGATGAGGTTTCAATCAGCGTCCCTTATCAATAAGTATGATTTTGACTCTGCCATCGTTGGATCCAGTGCCGCACAAAATTTCAAAGCGAAAAATGCAAATGAAAAATTAGGTGGAACGTTTCTTAACCTATCTCCTCCCGGCTCCCTTTTGGAGGAGCGAAAGGTGGTTTTAGAATACTTCTTAACCATATGTAATTAGTTTATTAGGTATAAATTTAGTTTGTTTTTATCCATGTCTTTTTGTTTTACTGCTGATGATGAACACTGTATATGTGTTCGAAATATCCAGTTAAATTTTATATCTGTTTACTGTCAACACAAAGGTTTCATCCCTATTTTGAACTATTTTACTTTTAATTCTGTCAGATTTAAAGAGATCGAATACAATGTGCACCAATTTGCACAAATTTTTAGCCCAAAGTGAACAGATTCTTATTTACAAGTCCCTCTCCCGTAATAGACATCAAGTTCACCGGAAACAAACAAATAGGTACACCAACGGAAGTTGCATTACTTGTCTTTTTGCGATGATATATTGATTTTGTTACTTCAAATGGATGCTGACAAATCTGTTAGAACCTGTATGAGAAGGGGTAGCATTTAAGGGAGATGAGAATTTAACAAACCAAAAATAGTATATAATATAAGAAATATTGGAATTTATGGGGAAAATCTTAAAAATCCTGAGACTGTGGACGAAAATCTATCCCTCTCCTCACGCATATGCCTGGATGAAACCCACTGAATCTCAATAATGTTTAAAATATAATAATAACAGGGCATTTCTTATAGAGCTCTAATTTTACCTGAGGGCTTGGCTCCCTGAAAAGCTGCGGTATCATCATAAGGATGACATCAACTGTTCAACTACAACATTGGCTATAGTAATGTTGTTGTTGAAGTTTTCAAAATTAATTGAATAATGGTAAATGGGTACCTGAAAACTGAGTAAATATTGAGAGATTCATATAATTGACCTACAAATCAAGTGAACATACCACTAGGTGTCATTTTTTAAGCTGTTTCTGAACATAATAACCCCTTTTCTTCTGGGGCGAATCTCCAACATTTTTATTTGGAGGGGGTCAGGGCAAGAGGGGTCCATATCCAGATAGTCAAGGGGCATAATAATAACATGCTCTTTAAATAAGCATGTAGTTCATGTTCAGAAAACCGTTATTTAGGTTTTTACATCGTTTGTAATCTTTCTTGGAAATGCCACAGTGATATTGTTTCAACAAAGTTTGCCCGCAGCCTTGTAACAATTCAAAGGTTCAATTTTTTTTACCTCCGAAAGTATTATTGCTTATATACCACGCTTTGATTCACCCTTAAATTTCGTATGGGTGCTTGTTATGGGTAAGCAATTTTTATCTGAATTTTTGAACGTGTTCAGATTCTTTTAAATGATGCGTCGCCTTTTATTGGTGGAAGTGTTGTAAAATAAGGCTGAACTTCTAAACTAAGATCAGACCGGTTAGGCCAGCCTGAGGATATACTGAGATTGATGACTCCCTAAAACTTTGAAAATTATATAACCGCACCGTGCGGTTAATCGAGTAATTGCGGTATGTATCAGGAGGCACTAAAATGGCAATGGTCCTATTGTTGATCTCTGTTGCAAAACATGTAATAAAAAACATAGAAAATATGAAAAGAAATAAGAAGTTGTTGACGTTTGTAATCAACGACTCCACTTTACATAATTTACAATATTAATGAAGCGACGTACATTTGTTGGTTTCTGTTATTACAGCTGAAGAAACATGATTTTTTTTATATTTTTGATCTTTTTTAAATAATGCTGGGAAATCTGGCTCCCCCTCCATGGAAAATTCCCTTCCCCCCACAAAAAATTCATCCATGGAAAGATCCTATCAATTAGCCCTTCCACCAAAAAAAAAACACCCTGAAAAAAGTATGTATGCTTCCCAATTACCAATACAATACATTAACAATGGACAAAGTTCATAGCTTGCAGCCCTTCCCCGGGGATTGAGGAGAGACAAGTCATCCTCAAAGACATAGTTATTAGATTTTTCGACTATGTTGAATAAAATGGTTACTTAAAACTTTAGCTGCAGCATCTATCAACCTAAAAAGTATCCTATTACTAAGTAATTTGCTACCTATGGAGACCAGACTATTGCCTCGATATTACCACACTCATTCTTATCACCTTTCTCAAATAGTGGTTTAATTTAAGTTTTTCTAAAATCGCTAAGTACTTCCCCTTTTTCAAAAAATCGTATTCATAATCTTCAGTAACTTATTTCTAACTTCAGAGCCACCATGCTTAAGAAGCTCACTGACCACACTATCAGCACCTCGAGCCTTATTATTTTTTAATCCTTTTAGTACTGTGGCTAATTCTTCCTCAAAATTCTACTCAAATAACAGGAATTGCATTTTCAGGACTAAAGGCAGAGAAAAAGCAACTAGTAACTGAAAATTAAGGTACAATGTTGTTTTGTCAAAATTTCAATAGGTATAGACCTGTCATGTAGGCATATTTCAGGACCCTCTAGAGGGAGAAGGAGTGGAGGTAAGTACTTGAAAATACCTTCCCGGGACATACTTTAACCTGTAGACCCATTTCTGAAAGTTTGATTTTCCTAACCTAAACCCTTTCCAAGATAGCAAGAAGTCAATTAACTAGAATTTTACCGAAATTTGTTGTTTCCCCAATTCCCCAGGGCATACTTTAGTCTGTAGATTCATCCCTGAAAGTTTCATCTTCCTAACCTAAACCCTTTCTGAGACAGCAAGAAGTCAATTAACTAGAATTTTACCAAATTTAGATTTTCCTAACCTAAACCCTTTTCAAGATAGAAAGAAGTCAATTAACTAGAATTTTACCTTAGAAATGTAACTTTACTCCCTATAGGCCATATGGTGGATATCCATGAAAAATTTTACCAAGAAGGCATGGCTCTTATAACTACTCTTGTATTGCATCATGCTGTAGTACAATAGGGGTGGCCAAAAAACCCATCTCTTTTTTTGGAGCTACAGACCGCAGCCATGAACGACATCACCACATCGATCGGGCGATCGATCCGAGACCCCAGTTCACTGCCTTTGTCGAGCGCATCGCCAAGCAAGATCTCCACCCGGTCATCGAGTTGATGGGAGCGGATGTTGGTTTCAGCCAACTTCACCGCGTCTTCGTTGATATCGATGCCGAAACCGAAACAGGCCGGGTCATTCAGGCAGCTCGTGATCAACCGCGACCCGCCGCCGCAACCGAGATCTACGATGGCGTTCGGGCGATACTCGTCGAGCAACTCGAGAAACACGTCATTCATGCATGCTTGAAGAAATAAGAAGGAAAAAAAAATCAGGAAATCATTCATATTGTCAAAGTGTATATCCTTTAACAACTGGGGTAATACTGTGAAGGAAGAGATTATGATATATTGAAAGATTGCTGAAACGGGTAACCGAATTGTGTACCTTCTTTATTTTTCATGTGACTTTTTTTCATATTGCAACATCACCATTTCATGTTTCAAATTATCTACTAATAAGAAATAAATCCACAAATCTGCTGTAATAGATGGAGCGGCTATACATTAGCCATTGTAATCATTTCACAAGGCCAAATCGTTTAGCCTTTTAAAGCCATAAATGTTTTCAGATGATTCTAAAATCATACCATCTTCATTTTCCTGAACTTTGATTCCTATCTTTACAAGTTCTCTTGAAATAATTGAAATCCTATCTGTTTCTTTTAATCTTGCATGTTTTACATTAAAAATTTCAATTGGTCCTGAAGCACGTAATGCCAGAATTGCAAGTGGTGGAAGAAGATCAGGTGTGTTACTTAAATCAAATTTTCCACCTTTTATTTTTTCTGCTGTTTTAATTCTAATTTGTTCATCATCCATTATAATTTCAACTCCTAATTGTTCTAAAATGTCTATGAATACTTCATCCCCTTCTGTTATCGTTGGAAGGAAACTGTTTTTTAATCGTGTCTTTTGAAAATTGTGGGATTTTTATTTTTTTTTGTCGAAGTCTGCCTTCACTGACAAAATCCTTCTCTTTCTGCATTGATTCTAGTAGAAGGACTCAGAAAGCTTCAAAGCCTTCTACAAGTTTAGCCCAGAGAACTTCAACGCTGTCCAGAACTCTCTAGCACTTCTTCCGCTCAAAATAATTAACGAAACCCATATCAACTGATGCTGAAAAAAGAAATTTAGAAATTGTTGAGGAAAATTGCTAGTGAAAAAAAAATTTCCATTTGTAGTTGTTAAGCGTCAAAAAACCTGTTTCTAATTCTCTGTTGGTCTTCAGAAGAACATAGCCAAATTTTCAAGGGTCACCACGTACAATACTAGTTAAGGGTGTATTGAGCGATTTCTTGACTGTTTGGATTAAACACGTGATTTTACGTATGTCATAGGTCCTTGCAAACTTCCAAATTGGATCATTTTGCAGTATCGAGTGATTTGTAAGCCAGTAAAGTATAGGTCGCGTTTGATTATCAGTCATCTGAGCCTCATTCCAAATACTGCACAATCACTTTGCTACCTTTTTGTCATCAGAGTAAATTTCTTGGTCCTACAAAACTGTTCTAGCATACCTGCTTTGAAAACGTTAAAAATTAGCTCAAATGAAGCATCATTTGAGTGATTTGACAGCTCATGGGATTGTCTGTTGTGGTACCCACCCCGATTGACAACCTTGCCGGCTCAATTTCGATTTGCCTTTGAGATGGTCAGTCGACACTGAGACTTTGCAAAATGATTTTCAAGGTATCGAATTGCCTTAAGATGCTAGGATAAAAAAAAATATCCAAGTCAATCAATCAATCAATTTATTAATACTAAAGAAAACTATTGCAAAAGTAAATCAATTAATAGGCCCAAGAAGCTATCTAATAATAAACACTGCTTTTAAAACTAACTTTCTTCTCTATCACCTGGCGCCAAATTCTTGTTTTTAATTTCAAAATACACGGTTTACACAAGCTAATACATTATTACTTTGCCTTAACACATGAAATCAAACCCAACGTACTTTGTTATTTCTAGAAATGTGGCAGATACAAGGTACGACTACTCTACCATGCCAGTCTAAACATAATACATGTTGTCAATAAATATGGCACATCTATCATCAAATAATTGCCATATAGACAATTCGCAAATAATTGCAAAAATAGCTCATTACTCTGCATTAACATTTAACAGGAATTAGCTAAGACGGGAATCGCAAAAGCGGAAGATATTGCTGATACCCGGGTGTTGAACGGAGCTCGCATGGTTGGCAACGGCCCGATTTCGCCCCAAAAGAAATTAATTGTGTTGTTAGCCGTCATGATAGGCGTGCTTCTTCCGACTATCGGTATTGTATTCTTTGATTCTTTTGACGAGGTGATACAGGATATTAATCATTTGGACGGCGTTACCAGCGTACCCATTGTGGCTAGCATTGCCCGCGATTCAAAAGGTTCAAAGCTTTTTGGATCCAATCTTACAGAATGGAGAGTGGAAGAATCATTTAACTTACGAAGGAGTGATCGGATCTTCATGAATGGAGGGGGGACAATTTAAAAAATGATTGATTTCAGGGGGTTTAAAACGTAATAGAAAATATGAAGTTAGTGTGAAAAATAATACAAAGAACAAGAAATTAAGGGGAAGGGAGGGGCTTGGACCCAAAGAAATGTTTTGTTCTCCAACTATGAACAACGTAATTCGGGATTTTCATTCTTTTACAAATCTTTTACCATCAGCCAGGACTCAATTTTTTTGGAACACGAGTTTTATTTTTTACTATTTTAAAACAGCTCCCACCCAAGTAATATTCAATAGTTAATTATTTTATTCCAAATCTGAATACCCTTTTGTTTTAAAGAAAATTAACTTCTTCTGTGATATAACTGTTGTGAAGCAGAAAAGCCATAGGTACTTGCTAATTACACAGAACACACCAAAGAAATGAAGTTAGGTTAATCCTAATGAAAACAGAAATCTTGGAAAACTCTTAAAGTAGAGAGATCGGGATGAAACTTGATGGGAAGAGTAAGCACCAGTTGTAGATACGTGATTGAGATAATTGGTACGGATCTGTTCTCTTTGGAGGAGCTGGGGGATGTTGATTTGGAAAAATTAGAAAAAATTGAGATGGATAATCATCCATATTTCAATATTTATAAGTAGTGTTTATAACAACGCCATTTACCATTATAGTAGCAAAATTTTTGCAACTAGAGAAACGACAAAGCAAGGCAACATCCCATTGACCCGCAAGTGGGTTGTCCAAAAAGGAGCCTAGTAATTCACCTTGAGAAGAGAGAAACGATTTAAAGATTAGGATTTTGTCAATCCAACACAAAAAGAAAAGAGGGAAATGATCTGATTTTCTGGACACGCGGTATCTGTTTTAGGGATTTTGAGACTGACATTGTCCGCTATGTTAAAGTCTGTTAGAGAAAATACGGAACATATTTGAAAAATAATGTGTTTTTTGTCTTGTCAGTTTTGTAAAGTAGATTTAGACCAGATATTTTTTAAACAAAATTCTGTGTGTTTCAGACAATTTTTAATTCCCCGCCTTTTTGAGATTTTAAGTGCCCTTTTTGAGATTCAAAATGATCGAAGGATGAATACACCCGACCTTCCGCCCCCCCCCCCACACACACTAACCTCATATTTTCCCAAAATGCATCTGATGGAAATCTTGAGATGGTCATTTGAAACTTCATAAAGAGCTCATTCGATTGAAAATTGAAAGGGCTAATGCTCTTTTTTGACCTAATACTCTAATAGCACTAATAGAACTTTAGATTAAAAACACCACTTCTGCCGCTCCCCTTTGTAGAAGCTAAACTAAAGCTAAAAGGAAAATTCCGAAAATATCCGTCAAATAGGAAAGGATTCGTTCGAAATGATAATAGTCTTGAAGATTATCTCAATTTTTCTGTCAATTGCCCCCACTTGGGTTTCAGAAGCACACTACCACTCCCAGTCGTCGGAGAAACTTTATTATTTGTATCATGAAGTAATTTGCGCTCGGTTTCAAATCCCAGCGGAAACAAACTTTTTTCATGCAATTACACTGAGGCATGTTATCAAGAGGATATATCAGCAAAATATTAATGACAGCTTGGAAAATAAAGTTATAACTCAGGGTTTGTTGTGGAGGATATTGGACTGACCAAAAGGTGAAATTGCCTGCTAATACTACCAATATCTCTACTGCTACTACTACTAATGCTATTACTACTGCTACTACTACTATTAAAGCTAAAGGTATGAAGGTGAAATTTTTGGGGCTGTTGAAAGGATGTCTAATTAAATGAAAACACACTGTGTATATGCCATTTGTCAAAAAGATATATCAGTAATGTCCTAGGAACTGTTTAGGGCATTAAGTCAATAAGTTAATAAAAGTTTGGATCATAATAATATTTGAAGTTTCCCACAGATTCTTCTCGTCCAGCTGGTTGTGGACTTACTCTGCAATCGAGGATTTTTTTTTTTAATGTAGCGGTTTTCCAGATCAGTCAACGCATCTTTGAGTCTGATGCTGCCGTAGCATTGCCGTCAACAGTTTCTCATGTGCTATAGCGTTGCCTATGGTTGTGGTTATGGCATCTGTAGTTAAGTAAGCAATTGAGAGACTGACGCCAATGTTGTCTTCCAATATTGATAGCGTTTGCTTATCAAACATTGTCGCCCCTCTTTTGATTTTAAGTGTAAAAAGTGATTGAAGGGCAAAAAAGCCACCCTCAATACTGTTTTTCCTCAAACGCATCCAATCAAAATGTTGAGATAGCCGTTTTGTTCAAAACAGTCCAAAGGTCAAACAACCACACCTCCAGGTTTGACACCCCCCTTCATCCCACGGGGAAAGGGCTGTAAGCTACGCAAGATGCCCATTGTTATGATACAAGGGTTTTATGGAAAGGGTGGTCGAGTAAACTTTGGCTCATTCAATTTGAAAGCCTTCAGATATATACAGAATTAGTTCTAAGGGAGAGACAAGGGGAAGGTGGAGGTCTGATGTTGATTGTGCTGCCGGAGTGGGCCTTGAAATTATGGTCGATGATTCCGCCGGAGATGTTGTACGTGGTTCCTGAATAGGCGTTGGCGGATAAATCGATTTCGCCACCGCTTACATTGACGGTTGTGCCGGCGTCGGCGATGAAGTTTTCGCCGATGAAACCACCGGTCATGTTTACGGTCGCGTTGATCGCGGTGAAGTTGTCCGGAAGGCTGCCGGTGTCCCCTAGGTTGAGCGTTTGTCCGGTACGCAGGCCGGCGGGCACGGGGTCGGAGGGTACGTTGATCGTGCCGGGTGCTGTGGGCAGTGGGGGGTATCACAAGATAAGACTGCTCCTTTGATCGTTAATGACAGACATAGGGGATCAATGGTCACCATGCACACTATCACTCAATACAGTAGCTCCGTATTTTGAGTCAATACCAGAATACAGAGCATGAACAGGCTAGACACGATATTATTAGTAATAAAAAAGTACGAATTATCTTTCAAATTCGAGAAAAACAATCTGGTAGAAGAGATTTGATTAACTGAGACCGAGAACGTCGTTTATTAGGTCACAATTGAAGTCCCCGATGATCAAACATCGAGATTTCATCAGAATCGACTCTTCTATGCATCTAGAGATAATGAGAAAAAACTGAGAAGCTTAGAAAGCAATTTGGCTTACTGTCATTAGTAAAACCATTAAGGGGACGACTACAAAAACTTTAATGGTGCAGTTTAGATGTTAAGAGGTCACGGAGAGAACAAGGGCATATTAATATAAGTAGCTCGGGGCTGACCACGCGACTTGGCTGGGAAATGCAACAATTAAATGAAATTCTAAAGCTTTAGCACAGTATTTGGTAGATAATTATTATGCTTCAAGAATTCGTAGTGTTATTTCTCGCTTAGTCTACATAGAATATTTAATGAAAATATTCATTTGCCTCGTTGCCACATGAGGTACATTTGTGTCACTTTTGCACTTTTGTAAGGTGCTCCCGGATCGAGTTCATCAAATCAGCGTGTTTTTAAGGTGGATTGATTTTGGGGCATTTTTATTCCAGAAATGTTCCATTCGGCGCGTTTTTGCTTTTATGTCTGGGCAATCTCATGTCGTGCATCTGATATCACTGAGCCAATTGCAAATTAATTTCATAGAACCAATTACTTATAACCTAAAAGGAAGACGACGGAGTCTCAATTTGTATGCTGCTTGTGATTTCAGCTGAATTCAACTGACATTCGGCTGAATGTAGTTTGAGCGCAAAACGCAAAGTATCAAGGAGGGGCGGGGGGGGGGGGTAACCCCCTCATATACGGAATAGTTTCTGTTCGCTTTAAGTTTTGTTGTTGCTCCTTATTTTCAGTTAAAAAAAAACTAGTTTTTTTTATATTTTCTTGCTCATCATTTTTCAAATGATCCCGATAAATCTGGATTCCCCATATGTAAAAAAAAATCATTCCACTCACCGAAGACTCTTATGATAAAAGTTTATCCCAGAATCCCCCGTAAAATTTCGCTCTACCGTAAAATTCCCTCAGCTCTATTGAATCCCCGCTGAAAATTTCCCCTGGCCAAAATCCTTATGGCTTGCCGTGGATCACCGTGGCCTTCATTTTTTGGAATATAGAACCAGGAATATTCTATGTCACCATGATTACAAGAATGTTCTATCGTTTAGCCCAACACTTTCCTGTTTAATGGTTGTCACTGGCTCTGAGTCAAAACCGGCTAAAATTGTACTGAATACTAGTCAGGTAACAGTTTTAACATAGCTTCTTTAGTCAGCTCTTAAAGTCCCGTCTTCATTCGTATTTTAATTAGTGAGTAACGATAATAACGATTTGCCGACGTACCCTTAACCCAAGCACTTATACTAACCCTAGTAAAATACTGAGCAAAATACCAAGTTCAAAAATAGCAACCTATCCTTTCTCTAGTAAAGTAGGAGATTGTCCTGTAATCGTGGAGAAACTACAGAGGCAAAACTCGCCAAGATTTAGATAATTCAGATAATTTGAGTGTCCAGACAAAACTGCTAGTGAAATGAATGAGTTTCTAAAGGGTTACGAGGGTTCAGGGTAGAAGAATAGGTAGGAATACTTAGACTAAGAATAATGAATGTTAAGAGGGGATGTAAGGCAACTGTGATGAAGTAAAAATCAGAATAGAAGCTCCAAAGAAGAGGAGCTTTTTTTCCTGAAGAGACCAGATACAGTTCATTTGGTCGCGAATTGCTCGCTGTATATCTTGTCATTCGCCATTTTCGCCACATTCTAGAAGCTCGCTCCTTTTTTGTTCTCACTGACCACAAGCCACTCATCTATACTCTTTCCTCCGTCTCAAATCGGTACTCTCCTCGTGAAAGTTGTGAACACCTGGCAGCCGCTCAAGAAGATAATTCTGAACTCACTCATCTCAAAGAAGCCTCTTCTCTTCAACCTTGCGAATTTCCTATGCCATCATCACCACACACAATCCTTTGCGACTTTTCTACAGGCAATCCTCGTCCATAAATTTGGGAAAATTCAGCATTTCGGAAGGTCCCGGGTCCCAACACCCCCCTCCTGCGTCAGTCTCATTAAAGTGGTGGGAACATGTATGAGCAAACACACAACCCACAGAGGCCCAGGCGAAGATAAACCATAAGAAAAACAAAATATCAAATAAATATATGTTTACTGAACAAGTAGAACAAGCTTAACACTATCTTATAAGTGTAACATCTATTTGAACAAGCCATGATCGTGGAGACGTACCTAGGAGGGGTACCTGGGCTCATTTTGCAACCTACCCCTAAAAAATTTTGAGACAGTTAAGCCCCGCCGGGGAAGATCGTGATCCACCACTCACCGGAGAACAGGAAGTCGTTGCCGACTCGAATCAATGTGCCCAGTGACGGGGTCGTTGGCGGCACGCCAACACCCAGGAAACTCAACGTGGCCTCGGTGATAATGGCGATCGCCAAATGAATGGTGGCGATGACAAGGACCGGCCCCGTGACGTTCGGCAGGATGTGCCGAACCAGGATGGTGCCACGCCGAATACCGATGACGCGCGCCGCCTGAACATATTCTTTGCTTTTTTCGACCATGGTCGATCCACGGACGGTTCGGGCATATTGCACCCAGCCCGATGTCTTGAAGTAATTTTTTGTTTACAAAATTTATTGTTAAATAAAGAACTCAGAGCTCAGAGTTCTGCAAAACTGAAAGAAGGTGTGTTCATAGGTTAATCATTGCACATAGTCACTTTGAAGACTTACTTAGGAGTACTGAAAAAGATGCGAGGATGGCATTCAGACTTGTTGTAGCGATTTTCCTAGTAAAAAAATAAATATTCTAACTATGAAAATATTGTAGAGAAGTACACTAGTGCGTAGAGTTTCATGGGTCGCATCTTATTCCTCAAGATTCATAATCGAGACTAAAATCTCGACTGTTTTTTGCCTATGAAATTTGCCAATTTTTTACGCATAGTATTTATTAGGATGAATAAAGACATTTTCAAGGCGGTGGGGTATTTCTTGATGGGAGATTATTTTCGACCGGGGAAATTTTCCGTGGAAGGGAATACTCCCATTGAAGGAATTATTGCGGGAAAAGGGAAATTTTCTATTGAGTAGAGGATCTATTTCCCGACATTTTTGAAAATCTATTACAAATTAAATAAAAATATACAAGTTTTTCAACTGAAAGTAAATAGCAACATTAAAACTTGAAATGAACACAAATTATTTTGTGTATGAGGAGTGCATCCCCTCCTAAGGGTCTCTTAAAAGCTTCGACACTTTTTCTTGAACACTCTTTCTCAGACAGTAAGATAGTGGAGTTATACGCGGTTTGTAGGATATTGTCCATAGTAAGCCAATAATCAAAGAGGATATATTGTAGGTCGTACCAAGTTTAAGGGTCGGAGAAAAGAACAAATAGTGAAGGAAATAAGGATTATTGACATAATGGGGTGTTAGGTTAAAGTTAATATCTCAAAACCGATATTAACCGATTGAGAAAAATTTTAGAATTGCTTCTGGAGGCAATGTTGGTGTGATAGTGAAGAATATGCTCACGCTCTTGTCAATTAGAATAAATAGCTCTTTTGAAATACTAAAAATACTTTAGCGTAAAGAGCGAGGTTTTGAGGAGGGGACGAGCCCCCTCATATACGTAAATGTTATGTTTATTTTAAGTTCTAATGCTGCTCCTTACTTTCAGTTGAAAAAATTCGTTTTTTTTTAATTTCTCATTTTTTTTTTTTAAATGCTGATGGAAAATCCAACATCCTGCAAAATCCCCAGAAAAATCCTTCATGGAAATAATCTTCCCCCATGATAAATTCCTCCATGGAAAGATCCTCTCACGTAACCCCCAGCCCCTCCCCCTCCCCCACTTAGCTCACAGAAACAATTTTGCTAACTAGCGAACGTTCCTCGCTAACAATTTTCGTAAGTATATGAATTTTGGCAATAAATTTAAAAATCAAAATTTCAAGTGTAATAAAATACAAAACAGCCTTTAAAACCTTGTTTTTAAAAACAAGTACTAAATGCAATAAAACAATAAAAACAGGTCTTTCATAGTTCTTCGTTAAGGTTTGTCAACTGTCAGATTTTTAGTATGATTTTTTTACACTCAAAGGATTTAACATTTCAACATGAGATGAAAATCTTAAGATTTGATAACTGATATTAGGTTTATCTATAAACTTTTATAAATGAAATAAAAAAACAAGTTTTTTTTAACTGAAGGTAGGGAGCGACATTAAAACTTAAAACGAACAGAAATCATTCTGTATATGAAAGGGACTCTCTCGTCCTCAATGCCCCGGTCTTTACGCTAAAGTTTGACTCTGCCCTTTTTTGCGTCTATGTTTAACAATGCATAACTTGTTTTTAATGTTTTTGCAACTGCAAATTAGCCAAGAGCTACGAAAGTTGTTTAATAAACCGTTCTCTCCTCCCCCTCTTTCTCTTAAATCTACTTTTTAAAACAATAAAAACTTTAGCGCAAAGAGCGTTTGAGCATATTCTGCTCTTCGTTGAGTATCATCGGCATACGCCGTCCCCCGTAGTCGTCTCTGTCAAACCCGTCATGAAAGCAGATGAACCGGGCAAAATCCAGAGTCAATTCACCTCGAGAGGCGCCAGGACAAAGCCCGTATCAATGGTTAACATGCTCTGGCGAGATATTTACAAGACGAGGGACAGGTTGTGTATACAAAAGCGCAAGCGCCGCTGAGTATCGGCGGGGTTCTGGATCAGGGGTTCAAGTTTTATCGAGCCGCCCTGCCCATGGTATTTCTGGTCAGCGCAGGCGCGGCATTTATCGGAAACGTCAGTACACTTCCCAATAAACATTAGTATATGCAAACACTGGTCAAAATTTGTAACTTGCAGCCCCTCCCACGGGGACTGTGGGGAGTAAGTCGTCCCCAAAGACATAGTTATTAGGTTTTTCGACTATGGTGAATAAACTGGCTATCTCAGAATTTTGATCCGGTGACTTCGGGGAAAAAATGAGCGTGGGAGGGGCCTAAGGCCCTACAATTTTTTGGTCACTTAAAAAGGGCGCTAGAACTTTTAATTTCCGTTAGAATGAGCCCTTTCGCGACATTCTAGGACCACTGAGTCGATACTATCACCGTCAAATACATTCTGTATTTGGCTTCAAGACCGAACGAAATTCGGTCTTGAATTTCGAAATTCAGGGATATTTTGGCTTCAAGACCGAACGAAATATCCCTACTGCGGTGATAATCAAGATAATAACTGTTTCCCATCAAATTCCTGATCTTCTCCAGAAAGTTTTTTTTTTGCATGATGGAACATGAAATCAATGTTTTCGGGTTCTTGAATGAAAGCTCAAAGAGAGCGAAAACCAACGGATTAAAAAAAAGGTAATTAGGATTGTTCGAATTATTTCAAATGACTCGACTACCTCGAATAATCTGACGTCATGTTACCTACATTACTTATTATTTTTCCTGATCAGCGACATTAATAGCCAGCATCCTCAATTCAGGATAGCTTCAATTCCAATGGATGCTGAAATTATCAAGCAAATTTTCCGACTTCAAGTTCATATAGGCCCAACCCGGAAACAGGAAACTAGAGCACCGATTATAGTTATGAGGTGCTTTTATGAGAATATAAGAAATATAAAGTTAAGTTCCCGTATACAATTTGTTTTACTCATCTCATTTTAAAATAAAAAATGAGTGTTTTTTTCAATGGTTGTGTCATCTGTTCAGGTCGATCTTGTCATAAAATATTATAGAAATATGGAAAGTGCTTAAAAACAAAATAGATTGGCAAATCTTTTTTTAATTATGTGTTGGTCTTTTTATATTGATTTTGCTTGTGATACAGTTGAAATAAGTATAATTCTTAACTTTATGCAAATCTTTGAAAAAAACGGAGATTGTTTGATACTTATTTGGAGGCCATAAAGGCGGCGTTACATGATAATTTTTTTAATAATCATTGAAAAAATTATCGTGTATAGGCGCATCATTGGCCCATCATTGATTTTAAAAGCAACGTATTATTGACTTTCCATCATTTTTTTCTTTTGGTTCGCGCAATTGAGAAGTCCCTGAGACATCAGGCCCTGTAGTCTTCGGTTATATAGATTAAGAATAAAGGTTTGATTCATCGGATACAAGAGCCTTAGTGAAGTTCATATCCTTGTATGGTACGTCATGCAAAATAAGGCGTTTTTCACACCTCATATGAAAATGATTTAACCCAGGGATGCTGCGTCATTATTTTGTAAAGCGAGTGTTCCAACTCACAATAACTTTGGCAGAGAGTAAGTTAAAGAAAAAACAAGTTGTTTTAACTAAGCTAAGGAGCAACATTAAAACTTAAAATGAACATAAATTATTAAGTATATCTATTTTAAACACAATGTCTACCCGAAATTTTCGATCGAATGCAACTGGAGAAAAAAGTTTGGAGGAGAAGGTGTTGTCCTCTGACCATTTTTAGCTCTTTAAATGGTGAACTAAAACTTTTAATTTCCAATCAAATGAGCCTCCTTCAAAGTTTATTCGACCGTCTCCTTCTATAGAATATAGTCCCTTGGATATGTCCCTTGGGAATAACTTACAACCATTCACCCTGGGCTTTGCGGGCTGTGTCAACCCCATAGGCATTGCCATATGATGAATGGGCTGTTTCGAACAAAATGGCTATCTCAAAATCTCTGAGATATAAACTTTATATGATTAGTAAAAAACAGTAGAATGACTTTCGTGCTTTTCTACTAGTAATAACCACGTGTTGTTTGAACAGGAAAGAATTTTCAAAATATTTACACCGCTGAAAGAACAATTATGGTATAAAAGGCTCCATTTTTCTCCTACTTCTATAAGCAAGAAAAGAAGAATTACCAGGTTCCGGGGTATCAAATGGAAAACGGAAATAAGGATTGAACCAACTTGGTCCAAAGATTCAGATACCAAGGCTTGCGATTCCCACAACCCACCTTACAAACGACCCCTCTACATCACACAACAACTTTATTAATCATTTTTTCTCAATAAATTGTACCTTTACAAAAGGACTGTTCTAAGTACGTCTTTTAAACTAATTTGGACTATTTACGATCTTAGGCTGAGCGTAAATGAATTATAATGTACGAGCTAACTCCAAGACAAAAGATACTGTAACGTTTTACATCAAACGCAAAAAACGCAACAACAAACGCAATTACACTAACGCAACGTATACACTGCATGAATCCCACCCGGTATATAATAACATACAAAATATATAATGAAAAAAGGAATCACCAATGCAACAGCACAAACACACAAAAAAAAGACAGAAGCTGCTTCTTTTGTGATTTGATTAAAATTTTATGTTTCTTGAACAGTCCTAGGAGAGAAAACTAATAAAATTTCATTTGTAATGATAGTATGTTTGATATGTAATAATAGTAACTGCCAAAAGCTCAGCAATTGAAGCTTATATCATTGCAAGGAAGGGGGGTAAAGACTAAGATTTTTTCCGTAGGGACTTTTGTCTGTTCAAATTTGAATTAAATGGTCAGTTTACGTTTTAGTCGTTTTAAGATTCATTTATTTGTTTACAATAGTACCTACAGTGGGTTTGTCTGCTATGTATGTTTATTTCGTTCCTGTCAGAAAATTTCTTGTTTCACATTTTCCAAGGTTAAACCTTTTAAACTACTAAAAAACCCTCGTAAATGTATTTGGCTATTCCCGCACATTTTGTCTACCAAATTTCTAAAATACACAGCTCAGTGACAAGGCGTTTCGAAATAAATTATTTACAACCGAAATTGTTCAGAAAAGCTTATTTTAAACATTGAATGAAGACAATAGGTACAAAAACTACAAGTATTTTATTTCAGTTGTATTTTTCATTTACTAATTTGACGCATATATAGTCTAAATTTTTATAAATTTCTTCCTTAAGAACATATTCATCAAGCTTTTGAAATAGGAAAAGAGCCTTTAATCACATTCTTTACCATTTGCAATCATAAAATAGTCTAATATCTCCTCATTTTTTCTTTAGCCTAGATGAATTGGTAAAATGCACGTTTTTTGGCAAACCATCGTCCATTAGTTTCAAAAATAGACCAAACTATCTTGATCTTTATTTCATCGCAGCCATAGGAAGTAGGGATCACGACCGTTTCAGTATTTGGCTTAATCATAAACGGAAAAAACAGAACTGAAATAGAAACGAAAGGAAAACGGAAGTCAGATATTTCTTTTCTGTTTGATTCTTTTTTTTTCTTCATAACCGGACCGGATCCACTCTCTTTGGTGGTGTTGGGTGGTAATTGGGAAAAATGAGGTATTTGTAACTTACTAATGGATGACTAGATCTTAATGAAATTTGATATTTTGAAAAATCTTGTGCTTTAAAGCTCTTATTTTAAATTCCGACTAGATCCTGTGACATTGGGGGAGTTGGAGGGGGAAACCGAAATTCTTGGAAAACGTGAAAATTGGGGTATTTTTATCTTACAAATAGGTGATCGGATCTTAATGAAACTTGATATATATAGAATGATCTTATGTCTCAGATGCTGCATTTTTGACTCGAATAATAGATGACGATTTAGGCTAAAAACGAAAAGGAAAATGCATCAGTGAGGCTGCTTTAATTGCCTTCTTTCGGGCTGTTAATTCTCAGTCTAAAGGTAAGGCTCTTCCACCCTAAAAAATAGGGTTTGTCAAACAGTTCGGTGGAACACCACAACCAAATGGTTGCTTTATTAAAAAGACCCTGCGACCTGCAGACCACATTTGGTACCCTGATAACATTGCTGCAAAAATAAAAACCCAAATAAAAAGTAAACTGCTTGAGATTTTTTTTAAAGGGCCGGTGATTTAAACACCAAAGCAATTTTACTGGCCCAACTTTTTGAACGTATAAACCTTGATAGAGTTACAAAAGATGATATAGAAAAGAATGAAAAAGTAGGTAGGTTGGTAGGTAGATTTTTATTTAAAGCCTTTATATCACATACATATTAATAAGTCGCAAAAGGCCGTTCTGGCCTGTAATAGCGACTGCATTCATGTTACTTTAATCATCCATAATACTAACTCATTAAAAAATGTTTTGACACTTTGGATGTGAAGAATAAATTAAAGACTGTTTTAAAAGGATTAAAAAATAATAACGCCCCAGGGGCTGATGAAGTGGCAAATGAGTTTATTTTTTTAATAAGTTGCGGAATTATCGTCGAAAGCTTTGCTATGGTCCTCGCCGCTAGAATTACTAGCAGAAGCTGAATAATTTTGTCCTTCTGTTAAATCTTGAGAAAAAAGAGTCAATTCCGTATCGGATTCTCTATTTTCAATATCAAACCAGGAGGTTCCACTATCGAAACTGATGCGAGCATTTTCGCAATTTGCTGGAAATTTTCCATTTGGGGCAGTATCTGCAGTTATGGTAACGGTTGTCCCAGGCGTAAACGTTGCTTGCGAGGTGGTTCCTCCGAAACCGTTTTTCGTTTTATCCCATTCTTGCTGCAGAAAGTTGAAGACCCTATATTTTTCTAGGCCAAATTCTCACATGTGCGTATTTCTCCTATTTTCTGCTTATCCCAGTTATTATTAATATAAACGAGAAAATTGTCTAATAAAACTCCTTGGCCGATTAAAGCATCTGTTTTGAAAGCAGAATAAGGTTGATTATGCAACCAGGGGTCTTTACTTTTAACCCCTTTAAGAGACGCTTCAATAGAAGCAAAGGAATATTAAAGATACCGACAGGAGATTTTTCTAGCATAAATATATTAGGTTATCATAACGATAACGAGGGTAAGACCCACGTCTCCAAAGATAAGAGACCGAGTCCAATAGCGGCTGAACACCCTTGTTCTTAAAGGCGGAACCGCAGAGCACGGGAACGAACGCGCCGCCCAACGTGCCGATGCGAATGCACTTGCGCAGGGTTTCCTCGGAAACCTCCTCGCCCTCGAGATAGGCCTCCAGGGCGGCTTCGTCCTGCTCGACGGCTAGCTCAACCAGATTCGCGCGATATTCGGCCGCGCGATCCGATAAGTCGGCGGGAATGTCCTCGGTCTCGGACTTGGCGCCGAGGCTATCGTCCAGCCAACACACCGCCTTCATCGTGATAAGGTCGACCCGCCCGAGGAAAACTGTTTTCGTCATGCCTTACCAGACCAATCAAGCCTGGACCCACGAAGTCCCCAAAGCCAAGCGATATCAACAGCGTCGTATTTCGATCACACTACGGGCGTTCGAATGAACGACAAACTTTCGAAAAAAAGCAAACCATTGCTTCTCGAAAGCGGCGGTACGAAGACGTCAAACGCGCTTCGTAACTTGGGGGCCTGTCATTAAACTAGAAACAGTTCCGTGACGACTTGTTACCCAACCTAGACTGCACATGCGCTCATCCGGCAGGACGCTGCGACCTTGGTCCTGCCCCCGGCTCCTCAACCTGCTTGAAGCAATAGAAAAACGTTGGCTACTTTTTCGTACGAAAAAAAAGAGAAAAAAATAATGAAGAAAACAAAAACGACAAATCAAACAAGAATAATTTTCAGTCAGTGATTAACAAAAAATAAGATTATAGAGAAGACTTCGTACTTTCGTATGACACGTTCAGCCAGTGTGGTCTTCGAACCTATCTATGCAAGCTTTTTCTCCTAGTCAGTTTACACTTCCCTTTATCCGGGAGTCACTTTCAAGAGATTTGGTTTTGAAGTTAGATATAATGAGTTTTCGTGTACTGTCCCTTGACTTGACTCCTCTTCCATGGAGGTCATCGTATCGACATAGTGGTCCTAGAATGTCTCAAGAGGGCTCATTCTAACGGAAATGAAAAAATCTAGTGCCCTTTTTAAGTGACCAAAAAAGTTGGAGGGTACCTAGGCCCGCTCCCGCGCTCATTTTTCTCCCAAAGTCAACGGATCAAAGTTTTGAGATAGCTATTTTGTTCCACATAGTCAAAAACCATAATAACCTTGTCTTTGGGAATGACTTACTCCCCCAGAATCCCTGAGGGGCCGCAAGCTACAAACTTTGACCAGTGTCACAAAAGAATCGAACTTTAAATTATGTTGTTCACTTGTGCTTGAAAAAATTAGTGTATGATCGAATTCTAGGGCTGAATGTTTTTACCGTTATGCTTCGTTTAAAAGTTTTAGTCTGGATTTTCATATTTACAAATAGAATGAGATTTACACCCGCATTATCTATTACTACAATTTTCAATGCAGTTTTACTCCGAAAGTTAGTTCACTCGCACAGAGTAAGATTAAAACTGAAAACCTACCGCAATGTGCCAATAAGTTGTGAAGTATATTCTGAGAGTGATTAAAAACTATTCAATGAACATATAGAATAATACATTTCAATAGCTAACCTTAAAGACCGTTCATGTCTATGTTGACTGTTTAATTTATTTTTCGTTTATTGTTTAATTTATGTTGATTGTTCTAATTGTTTAATTAGAACAATGGTACATTTGAAAAGCTTCATTAATGACTAGACTAGACTGGATTCTGGGTATGGGGTTTCTTTAGTCTAATTGAAGGTCCTTATAATTAATTTTCCTATTCTTTTAAAGACTTGTTTGTATATGATTATGTTTTATTTGTTATTAAAGTATTAAGGACAGTAGAAATAAAACTTGATTCTTTAAATAGGTTAACTGAAAACTTTCAGAAGCATATTCGTCCTAAAAAGCTAGGGAAACGGAAGGGGCCGAAGTTTGAGAGAGTAAAGTGTTAATTTTTTTTTCCAAACATTGCACATGTTCTTCGATCTTCCAAAGGTGTAGGGAAGCTAGACCTCCTCCCCAAGGTGCCTACCCTGCACTTTTAACGTTTCCTTTCTATATAGAAAAAAGGTTTATTTTGTGATACACCTTCTTCTATTTCTTTTTCTGGTCTTTTATAAAAATAAAAATGGCTAGCAAAAATAGAAAAGCTTCATTGTCCTAACTTGTCTAACTATTTTGGAGTATAAGTAAACTGAATGATATTGAGCCTGAATCATATTAGTTATAAGTACCCAAGACGAAATTTCCTTGCAAGATTTCTTCCACGGGTGGTATTAGTGGAAAAGTGCTTACTTCACTGGAGGCAGAAAAAAACGAAAATTACTTATTTTTGCATTCCTAGATCAAACACTGATGCTGCAGGACTGTCAAACACCAAGCTAAAAATACATTATCAATCTAAACACTTCAATTTTTACATACGTTTTTGTGTCAATTCTACAACAGAATTTCTGTGAAAATCTATAAAGCCTTATTTATGCTCTTCTGTACATTATGAAAATTCTAGGTACGCCCATTCACTCTGACCATGTTTCAGCCTAGTTCTTTTCTGACCGGGTTCCGGGTCAGGTGTTGGCTCTGGGTCTGGCGTTGGCTCTGGATCTGGCGTTGGCTCTGGATCGGGCTCAGCAGCAACAACGGTTATGGTTTGGTCTATACAGGCAGGAAACAAATCGTCGCCATTATTGGTAAAATCACCATTGACTGTTAACGAGCAGGCGTACAGGGTTACGGTACCTTCTGTTGCAGGCGCGGTGTATTGGAAAGACCAGGTGTGACCGTTATTGCTGGTCGCTTGGCGACCTCGGTGAATCAACTCATTCTGGGTCAATAAGGTATCACTGCCTTCAACCAGTCAATTTATTCAGACTAGAATGATATGTCACTCGGGGTGATATAATAGACTTGAAACTCCTCCCTAAAAAAATGCTGTCAGCCGGGAGCGTGCCATCATTTCCCCAGAAAATCAGCTATTCGTTGCTGAAAAGAAAATCAGCAGCATAGTAGTTTTCATAATTTTAGAGTATTTTCTTATGCGTAGACCTGACTTTAGACTAAAATTCAGCTAGGTTTCTATCTTGTATGAATCAATTTGTGCGTGAGGGACTGTTTTGGAACGAAGTCAAGTAAGGGGGGGGGACTTCAAGGAATTCCGTTATTGAAAATGAATATCTCGCACATCCCCCATGCCAGCAAGCTTTGTGATAATCAGGCCAAAAGGAATAGAGCCGCAAAAATAACCAACAAATGCAGCTAAACATAAAATAACAAACCAATGATCCATCAATCTTTTCCCTAACAGATTGCTCAAAAATAAAGATAATCAGAGAACCGCCTCAAGGAAAAGAAAAAATTCTTATTTGATGGTGATAAGTTTAAAAAGTTCCGCCATTTGCCAATATCTAAATTTTACCGCAATCAATTTGGGGTAAACCCTCAGCGATATGATGTTAAATTCAAAAAATAAAACGTCAGATCAACGTCACGTCGGACATACCGGCCTGCGGCTAGCGCGATGTGCCGGATGGTCCAAGCAATGCTTTCGACTTTCCCAGGTCCGCCTACAGCCCGGCCAGGACCGCCGTGCCAGTGAAAGTGCAGTGCAGCAGGGTGTAGTGAAAGTGGAGAGCAGCGCCCCCACAATGCACACCATGCACGGCTTGGAGTCGGCCCTCAGGTCGCAAAGAGTCCCAGGCAATGTGGGTAGGAACAACTGGAACACTTGCTCTCGGGAAGCCAGCGGTGGCACTCGGTGTCACTTAGCAGTTGGTTTGGCCATCGGTTATGAGTTGCAGGAATGGTGACTGTGTTTTATGGTTTATCTTAATAGTGGAAAGTTATTGGGAAAACAAATTTATATAAATTTCCAAAATAGCTGAAATCTTTCGAAAATTGCAGTGGATTGACCAAAAATGAAACTTATGTTTCATCCCGGAATGAAATGGTCAAGAGCCATAAAGAGTGGATCATTGACATTTCCATGGTCTCGAAAACCCTTAATCAGATGTTTACTATCCCCTCTGGAATATTCCCCTCTAAATATTTATCCAGATGAACCATTATCCAGTTGAACAGTCAAAAGTGAGTTTTGAAAAAAAACTCCCTAACTCCATCCGGATAATTAACCTCTACCGACAACATACCCGCGGTCTTGCTAGCGGGTACCGTTACCGGAATAGCGACGAGGTGGGTGGTTTCACGTCGGCCCAGCATTTGAAAGGTGCGAGAGCTACGCAGTTCCAAGTGCGTAGTCTGATCAGTCCCCTCCACAAGCATTTCCGCGACACCCGTCAAAACATCTACAGAAAGGGGTTGCTGCCACCGCTCCAACAGATCCAAGACCGTAGATGACATTTGTAGGTCACCATGCCCCTGATCACCCTCAACGGCATTTCGCACCAACAGGTCAATGAACGATCGCGTGTATCTTTGTTCTTCATTTTCACTTTTTTACACGCTCTAATTGCCGTTTTCGCATATCTTCTAAACGCCCGTGTCATTATATGGGCGTTTTTATTTTTTTATTAAAAATACCGTCATTACCGTGTCATTTTTATTTTTGATACGTTTTGCATTTTGATTACTTGAGACAATTTAGCAATGGGCTTTGCTTTACCTGCCCGTATTGGTGTTGCCGTAATTGATGGTACAGTTTATCGGTTTTAACGTCTTGTCACGTTTTATAGTTCAGGTATTGGTTCCAAAGAATCATCATTTATAGTACCTGTGACTAACTATTTAAGCTAAAACAGCTGTTTTAAAATTTGATCAGATGTCTTTGGGGGGAGGGGAGCATTCAAAAGGGACATGGAAGGGGGACCACTTGCCCTCCATTAGCTTTTGACTCTTAAAGAAGGGCACTAGAACTTCGGTATCCAATCGTATGTGCCCTCTCCGAAGTCTATGGTACCATTAGATCAATACAACATTAGATCAGTACAGTCTTACTCATTCCTTAAAGGATTCAAATAAAGAATAAACAAGTTTCTTCAACTGAAAGTAAGTAGCAAGACTGAAAATTATAATGACATTTTTTTCGTATATGACACTTCTTCACAAATTATCAGAAAAAAAAAAAACAAGGAGAAAATCTCTTAAATCACGATTGATATTTACATTTTCTTGGCACAAATGCAATGCAATAGCTAAAAATTAGCCCAAAACGATGCATACAAAAAACAAGATTCAACTGGCGGGAAACATCAAGACAGAGGACGAACATCTGCACAACGGACGCAACGACTCCTATACCACCTTAGGGTAAAATCAAACAATGCCTACCACAGACTTAACGCCTAGCGGCAGGAAATTGAAGCACCATTGAACACTTCATTTATTTCTCTCAATACAGAAATACCCCCCTGTCGATCGAGGAGAAACCGGCCCGGCCACGTTCGGGGTGGGCCGTGACGGGTCTATATTTCTATGATGAACACGTCGTGGACATCGCGGCCAATCTGACGCCGTCGGCGCGCGGCGAACTGGAGATCACCGACATCAATCTTGATTATCTCAGGCGTGGCGAGCTCAATGTCGAAATGCTGGGGCACGGCTATGCCTGGCTTGATACGGGTACGCCCGACGGACTGCTCGATGCGGCCCAATTCGTTGGCGCGCTGGAAAAACGGCAGGGCTTCAAGATCGCCTGTCCGGAGGAAATTGCATTCCATCGTGTCTGTCTTGCACTACTGCAATCAGAAAAGTTATACTTTCTGGAGATCCATAACAATATATTTTTTTTTTTTAATAATTTTCTACTGATTTTGTACATATGTTTCTCATTTATAAACTTGTTACCCAATATGTGTTTAAACTTCATAATTGAATATAACGGTATTTCTCCTTAAAAATTTAAGTCTTGGGCTTTCCTGATTTTTATAAAATCAGATTTAAAACCAATTTGGAATATCAGATTTCATTTTCAATGTCCATGGTACTTTAAAATTAGATGCCACTTTTTGCAAGTTGATATAATTTGCAAGTGGAGAAGAGTTTAACAAATCTAGTGAAAAGTTTAAATATTAGAAGTGGTATGAGGTGAAATTGGGATAGGAAAGAACTAAACACTTACTTTAATAAGGACAAATAATAATTGACCAAATGAAAAAGTTAAATGGGCAGACACGACAAATTATGGCATAGATGTTAAAGTAAGACATAACAAACTTAGAGAAAAATTATAATTGGAATATGCCAGTAGTGGTTTGCAATATATTATAAAACTAACTTAGTGAAGAATTATGACAAAAGTGCCAGTATTGATTTGCAGAATATTATAAAACTGATAAAAGTTTTTACATTAAAAGTATATCAGAGTATACGCAGACATACAGAGTATATAAAGACGCTTTAAAAACAACTAAAGACCTGTTAAAACCTTGTTTGTCAGGTAAATCCATTCAGGTATAATCAGGTAAATCTTCTATATAATCAGGTAAATCAAGTATGTAAAATCAATAAGGTCTCCCCCCTTATTGATTTTAATTAATATTGAGAAATAAACGCTCTTAGAATCTAACAGAAATTTGGGGCGGGAGGGATCACCTAGAAAAAAAAAATCAAACTATCCAGAGAAGACAAAAAAAAAACACCGATTAATTTTTATTACAGATTGGTAAATCTGGGCTTGTTGATGCTCAATTTTGTCCGGCATGTAGCTAGGTCCAGGCCTAGTCCCTAGGTCCAGGCCTAGTGGGCCTATTGGTAAGTCTGGACCTGTTGATGCTCAATTTTTCCAGAATGCAGCTAAAACTTAAGCTATTTAAAATACCTATTTAGAAAAGCTGAAAAAGAGACGATGAAATAGAGAATTTAGCTATTACTTACGACCCAGTTGTTTCTTGTAGAAAATGGTTAGGAAATCAGAAAATAAGTCCCTAGTCATTATAAAATTAGTTATGGGTCAGAATCCGATGTGAAATTTTTCAGTCAAGTATTAGTTAGTTGTAACCTGTTTAAATAGAGTCTAGAGAATAAGTAGCATGTAGACATCAAACTGCCGGTTAATAAATACATATAAAAAATTATATTGTATAAAATAATTACAAGAAGAATTGCTAAGGATAACCTGCACCTTAGCGTAATTTTGAGTGAGAAACCCCTTAAGTTCGACCCTCTTATGTTTGTTTATTTGAAGTGACGAAGAAAACTGATACCTTTGTATTTGACCGACTTGCCGCCTAAGAAAAAGAATTGACAAGGGAGCTAAATTTTTGGACTTTGGCTAGGCCTTAATCCAGTCTTTTGTTCACTTAAACCTATTGATATGAAGTCCTCCTTTAATGTCATTTTTGGTTAATGAGCAGCAGGTTAGCAGCCTGTAGAACAAAAAAAAATTATTATTTTGAATAAAATTAAAATACATGAATATCAAAAACTAATGTAAACAAACTAGTATCTCTAACATTAATGCTGTTTAATAAGCAGCAAGTTATCAGCTCATGGAATCCTAGGTTAACATGTGGAATAAAATAAATCTTATATGATGATAAACTTCATTGTTTCCAATAAATAGCAACATAAACATAAAATAAATACCAAGTGGCAGTTGCAGCTATCGTGTCCTCATGCGGCTTGGTGCTGCGGTGAGTCGTTAGTAGTAGTAGCAGTAGTAAAGGTGTTTAATGACTCTGGTACTTCTCATGAATTAATATAAGAGTCGAAATTTGGTCGACACATCCTCTACCCTTCATAAAGCTGCACTATTTATCTCTTGAAACTTTGTCTACAGTATCTCTAAGTCTAAAAATTATCATCATACTAAGTAATTTGCTACCCACGGAAACCATGCTTACGCCTTTATAATTACGCACTTCCTCTTATCACCTTTCTTATACAGGGGTTTGGTTATTATACCAAATACAAGAACATTATTACTATATAACATTATATATATTACTATAATGTCATATAATAATAAGCAAAGTAATATAGTTACAAAGGACATTATATTATTACTACAGAACATTAAAAAAATGGAGTCATAATGAAACAGTACATTTGAGACCAATGTTTTAAGCCTTTTTTATACCTCATATTTTGATCATTTTCAAGAGCCCAAAAAGTGCTTAAATTAGAACGTCCAATAGGAGTGATTATTATATTTGTAAAGAACATAAAAAAAGGCATTGAGATGTATGTTCACTTTACTGGTAAGTTAATAATATGAACTGCAAAAATTTATTAAGGTGTCAGGGGCAACAATTAGAAGGATGGGGAGGATAAGTTTATAGAGCCAAGGTATCTTTAGGATATTAGGATCCTAAGTTTTACTTTATGGTGATTACCTTAATGCACATCATGGGCCTTAATGTGGATATCCTAATATGTTTTCTCTTTAGATTGTTTTACTCTGGGTAACCTAGCAAATTTATTCAGGTGCCAATGGCACTAATTAGGGGGGGAGTGGCATGGAATATTTCGCTTCCCTTTTTTTTGCCGTCAGATATTTCTAAAAATGCCTTCTTTGGTGTTTCTATTGAAAACTACCTCCAACACCTCCCGATGTCACCGGATTCGGTCGGCATTTAAAATAAGAGCTTTAATACACGATATTTTTCTAAACATCAAATTTCATTAAGATCTGGTCAACCGTTCGTAAGTTAAAAATACCTCATTTTTTCTATTTTTTTCCGAATTAGAACGCCCCCCACCCCAACCCTTCCAGATAGTCGAATCGAGGAAACGCCTGATATGCCTGCAAAATTCAATCGTCCAAGCTTATATGGAAGTGCCTAAACTAGCAAAACCCGGACCGACAGACAGACCGACAGAATTTGCGATCGCTATATCTCACTTGATAACAATTATTGATTTACAAATTTAAAAAGCAATTTCAACTGAAAGCAAGAAACGGATTTGAAACCTAATTGAACAAACTATTCTTTATATGAAGGGGGCTGTCTCCTTCTTAGCTCCTTACTCTTTACTGTGAAGTTTGACTGTTTTCCAAATTTTAAAAGAAAATTTTGCAATTGAAATAAGGATTTTCAATACAGAGTAATTTATATTTGTTTTAAGGTTTAAACTTGCCCCTTACTTTAGTTGAAAAACCTTTTCTATTCGTCTAATTACATGTCATGAAACTGTAAAGTTTTATGAATACAATACTTTTGACGAAAAGAAAAACATCACTCCCCCCAAATGAAAAAGAGCCAAAAAACTTTTGTTTTCAACGACCTAAACCTGATATTTCAAACCTGGAGACAGAGGTTTGGGACATCCCCAAAAAACCAAGTGATCTAAATGAAAATCCCACCGTCAGATTCAGCATATTAGATATTCATACTGTAGAGGCTTCAAGCTCCTTTTAAAAAAATGTATCATTTTGTATATAGCTTTTTTTTTCCAGAAGATAGAATGGTCATTTCGATCCAATACTACTAGAAGATTGGAAATCGAAATTAAAGATTTTAGAGACTTTTAAGTAAGGATACCTTTCCCTAACCATATTTGTAGAGGTTGTGGCTTGTGAGTCCATGCTCCTCTTGTCTCTGTAGCATTGGTCAGAGCCTCTAGGCCTCAACAATATAGTTCTTTTTTAATGCTCCTTTGCGTTTTCTATAGAATTAATAGAAGTACAAAACAGTATTAGAAAAAGTCAAATAGAAAATTAGATGAGCCTAAGAAAGGTGCTGCGCCAAGACTTCCTCTGGCCCAAGAGGATTTCTTCAGAAATTATTAGGGAGAAAAAAATTCAACAATAGGTCATTTATCTAACAAAGTCCCTATTGTTCTAAATACTTCTCCATTAGCTTTTCTGTGTTTCAACTCCTCAACTAGAGCTCTGTGCTTTATTCAATCTTCCTTTGGAGTATCACCATAGAAACTGATTGCTCCTTTTGTTTCAAAGGATTTCTGCATTATTTGCTTTCTTAATTCAGTTGATGGCACAGAGAATAGGAGAAGAGGGGCAGCTATTAGGGGCTTGGTGGCTACTTGAAAGTTTTTACTTTGACTGGGATGGGAGGGGGTACTGATGTAAACCCCATAAGTGTGTAACAGATAAATTATATAGAAAAACTGCATCATCAGTCTGGGAAGGATTCCATATATATTTCAAGTTCTGTTCCAAAAATGTCCACCAAATAGGTAAGTTTAATAATAAACTTATTTACATCCATTAAACATATAAATATGGTAACCAAACATAATTGCATGCCTCATAGTCATTTTCTTCTTGAAAAATTGAAATTTTTTTTGTGATTTTAAACATCTTTTGAATCACTGTTGCACAAGATAGTCAACAGACTTTGCAAAAATAAAAATGTAAGGTGTAAGCAGCTTCTATGTCTTCACATAGCTTGAGAAGTAACCTAGCTTTTAATGGACTGTCTTTTATATAGTTCATAACTAATGTTGACTTTGCTCAGACTATCTGTCTTAGTTTTTTTTAGTGTATTTTTTTTTTTCAATTAGCCCTTCTCAACTTTTCCATCCGAGTACACCAAGTTGATTTTAATGCACATACGTACTCAAATACGCTATGTTTATTTTGCACTGATAAAAATGGTCCGCACTGCTCCCCTACATAGCATAGCAGGTGAAACTGACGGAACTACGTGTCTTCAATTGAAATCTGTGTTTATTTGTCTCCATTAACTTATTAATGCTGATAGAGCACTGGTGGATCCAGGGGCCGTGGGGGCACCGGAAAAAATGGACCATGACTGTGATGTAAAGAGAGAGAGAGAGAGAGAGAGAGAGAGAGAGAGCGAGAGAGAGAGAGACAGAGAGAGAGAGAATGAGAGAGAGAGAGAGAGACAAAAACACACGCGAAAACACACAGAATCAGAAACACAAACCCGCAAAGAAAGACACAGATACAAAAACAAACAAACACACAGAGTTAGACACACAAGCAAAGAAAGAGAGAGAGACGAAAAACACATATAGAAACACATCAAGTTAGACAAGTGAATACACAAAGATAGGTAAGGACAAAAAAACATATGCAAACACATAGAGTCAAACATACAGGGATGGAGAGAGAGATTCCTGTTGATGTGTCTTAGGACTGAAAGCTCAAGTTTTGAAATTTTTGAAATTTTTTTCTTTGACTTCTTTATAAATTCTATTTTCAATGTAATAGAAAAGGAAAACCAATGCGATCTGCTGTCTGAACTTTTGAGGTAATTTGCTTTTTAGCATTCAACCCAAAGATTTGGTTGCGGAAGATAACTAGGGTATGTCAGAGTCACTCCTTTGACCTAGAAAATTTTTTGACATAGGTACAGTACTGCTAGAAAAGCGTAGGAAGGGAAGGATAAATTCCTTCTCGTGATCCAGCCTTGACTATCACCAACCCAGACAGACAGACAACTTATTTTTATATATATAGAAGATATATCCCTGCATTCAGTTCTGTTGACGATGCCGAAGTGTTGGACGGATATTTTTTAACAGTGTCGACAGTTTTGAACTTGGTTATCAAACACCAAAATATTTGATGCCTTTAGACTCAGTATTTTTAAAAAGTAACGCATTATTGAAGTAGTTTGTTCAACGAAAAACCTTCAAACTAAGATTAAGAAGATTAAATAAAAAGTTTTAATTCAATATTTTTCATTTATTTTTAATATAACTGTAAAAATTAAATCTTTTTCAAAGTGACAACTAGATAAGGTTCTCATGGAAAGGGTGGTCGTAAAAATTTCGGAGGGTTAAAAGTCAAAGTGATTGGAGGGTAACCAGCTGCCCCCATCCACGTTCTATTTTTCCCAAATGCATCCGAAATTTCGAGAAAACAATTTTTTCACAAAATAGTCCAATGATCTCATAACAATGCCTTCGGGGTTGACACCATTCCCCAGAGTCTGGAGGTAAGTGTTGCGATTCATACCCCAGGACCGTATAAGGTTTTTATTGAAGGAATAGTCGCGTAAGATTTAGAGGAGACCCATTTGAATGGAAATCTTAAGTTATAGTTCTCTAATGACATTGTAATTGAAAATTTTGACCATTTATTACTCGATTGCCATCTTAAACAAGGTTAGAAGGGGGCGAAAAGCCATAGTTTTAATTTGTGCAGTATTCACAAACAGATGAACACCAAAATGTTCAAAAAATGTCCTTCAACAACATATTATAAATCGCTTCAAATCGCTCGTGAAGAAAAATCCCTTTATTCACGGCGAAAACAAGGAAAGGAAGGGAAATCCTGATTTTAAATTTCTGCAATATTCTCTAGATTGAAAGGTCGGTCCCTATTAATTTCAGTCCAGGGAAACCAAAAATGACACCTTAGGCAAAGGCAGATGCAGCAGTTTGGGCTATATGCTCAGAATGGGTATCAGCCAATAAAATAAATGCGGTATCGCTGGCACACTGAAACAGATTTGCTCGCACCATCCTGACAAGCCGCCAGGCGTCTAAGTCACCAATATTAGTATCAGAAACGATAACATCAACGGTTTGTTCTTTTAGAATTTGAACCGCATTATGGCTGTCATTGGCATAAAACGTGGTTAAGGTCAGCGAAGCTAAAGAGACCTCAATTTCTTTGTAGTGTTGTTCGTCCTTGGTAACAACCAGTATTTTAATCGGCGCTGTCATTCAGACTTGTTGGCGAATGGATATATAGAATAGGGTAGCTTAAGTTCGTAGGAGATTTTGCGAAAAGAGTTGCAGAAGAGTTAGGAGAAAAGTGAGGCACAGTTTTTACTTTTTGGCGAATGGATATATAGAATAGAGTAGATGAACTTCGTAGGAGATTTTGCGAAAAGAGTTGAAGAAGAGTTAGGAGAAAATTGAGGCACAGTTTTTATTTTTGGCGAATGGATATATAGAATAGAGTAGATGAACTTCGTAGGAGATTTTGCGAAAAGAGTTGCAGAAGAGTTAGGAGAAAAGTGAGGCACAGTTTTTATTTTGTAAATACAAAATATATGCAATAGATTAAACTCAATTTCTAGATTGTTTACATAGACCACAAGTGAGATGTCCTCAGGCCAGTCCCCAGACATCCTCTTTTCCTTCTCAATAGTAATTAATTCGGAAGAGAAGCCGAGCTAGAGTCCATGGTCTGATTACTTTTGCTGAGTGAATCGCCAAGAGCGAAAACACATATAAGATGGCAGAAGCCATTGTAGCAAATGTTTACTAAGAAACATTGCCAGTAGAGAACAATGACTTGTTGACGCAAGTTCTATCTTCCTATTTTTATATAATCTTTTGTATAGTCCTTGAGTAAACCAATTCCCATAGGCTAGCCTTTTATAAAGGCTAGTCTATATTTGTTGAGATTGCTATTTCAATTGAATTTTAAGGTAAAGTAGGGATAAAATTTTACTTTAGCTACTTTTGGCTATCTTTGGAAGAGTTTAGGCAAGGAAAATGAAACTCTCAGGGTAACATTATAGCAAACAGTATTACTGTTTTTGTATAAAGTGAATATACCACTTGGTGCCTTTTTTATGCTCTTTACAAATATAAAAATCAATTCTACTGTGAACTCAGATTTAAGCACTTTTTGACCTCTTAAAAATGACCTTAATATAGCCTGGATGCATATACTGTCTAGATTAGTGTTTGGACTGTGTACAAGGGCGAGGCTTAGCCAGAGACCAAACTGAGACCGATACCAAGCCGGCCAAAGTAAAAATTTTTGGTCAAAGTGATAAACCCGATTTTGTGAAAGATTTTCTATACAAAAAAAACTTGTTGGTTTTGTGAGGACCCATTGGCTTATTTTTTCTTAGAGAAGACCTTAATATTATCCATCTTTACAAAGCTAATATAAAAATATAAAGAATGTGCATTGTTGGCTTAATATACAGATGCTAATACTTATTCCTTAAAGTGTGATCATTTGGGTTGCATTACCAAAATAATGTAACTAGGCTATTACATTAGGACAGTGTTGATTGGGGAATTGAATGTAGACTAAACTAGGCTACTATTTCTTTTCTTTTTATTATGTTTCCTTCAGAAGAAGGGATGTACTGTATAGATAGCCTACTGCCCTAGGTATATGAAACAGTGTTGGTTTTCTTTAAAATTGAATTTACTTGGCATAATTAGCCAATTTTTGATCAGAAATAAACAATAATTAATTAAACTAGGCTGACTGACCTGTAAAATCAGCAAACTTTTACATATAAGTTTAGCCTATAGATATAATTGGACGGAGACAGAAGCTTTTTTGAGAATATTTTGGAGCCATTTATTCCAAAAGTAGTACAATGTTCAACTGCTTATCAAATATTATTAAGTTAAACAGTCAGTTTTTGATGGCTTAGATATAAGTTATATTATTTAATGGGTAGCCTACTAGAGGGAAAGTGCCCCCCCCCCCGATAAATTTTCTATATTATTTCAGAGAAAGTGCGCAGAACAAGGTGAAATAAATTTTTTAAGAATTACCTAAATGGACAATACTAAAATTTCTGAAAGATTCTATCTCCTCTGGCGTTTTTCTGCAACCCAGTTTTCTTCTTGGTGGATATCAGGTTAGAAATAAGTTACTGAAGATTATGAATATTGTTTTTGAAAAAGGGGTACTTGATGATTTTAGGAAAGGCACAATTAAAATCCTGTATAAGAAAGGTGATAAGGGTGAGTGTGATAATCATTGAGGCACTTGCCTGCTCTCTGCAGCTTGCAAATTACTTAGTATTATGACACTTATTAGACTGAAAGATTCTGCAGACAAAGTTTAAAGAAAAGAACAGTGCTATGTCAAGCAGCGTAAAGGATCTGTCGGCTAAATTTTTATTCTTAGGTAAATAATTGAGAAGTGCATACTTCATTTAAATGGAAAATAACGTCTTACGATCCAAACATGTAAATGCTTGCACGTTTTGACATCAATTAAAAAAAATTCTTAAGGGTTCTCAGACCGACGTCATATTTGGGTGGGGAGGAGGGTGTATCCCAATCTCATGTATAAAGATATGAATATGCAGATGTTCAGCATATTATTTCGAAACCATGTGTTCAGAAGAAGTGAAGAAACAAAGCCTAGTTCATTTCGGGTTTGAAAGAGCGGAAACCAGAGATTTTCAGAAAAACACGAAAGAATGATCTAGGAACAGTCAAAGATTATAAATCCAACATCTAGTTCAGTCAGTTGTTTCATGCCATTTACTATCATTGTCTGGACTTGCATCACTCGGTGGAATAAGTTGAACAGGGAATGCATTACTGATAGGCATATGGTCTGAGGTTTGGAAAGTGGAGATAAGTGAGGATCCGGAGTATCGTTTTACATTCGAGGAATATATGAAAAAGTCCAGAGAAGAGGTACTGCCAGAGTTATGGTTATATATGAAACTTCGGGCATTATCAACCACCAAGAGCTGAGGGCACATATTATGCAGAATATTTGCACGACTGCTACTGTCGTCAAAAAAGTTATAGTTCATATCACCAGCAATGTTGGTATACCGGACAAGGTGCTTGAACCCGATCGGGGGAGAATTCTTGCACTTGATCCAATGTGGCAAACTGATAGGCCTGACGCGAATCTTCCGGGGTAATCGTCACCAGTTCCTCTGGCAACACCCCCCGAACAAAGGTGACTTTGGAACCGACATGGGTCAGCCCCCATCCGCCCGCCACAATTCGCTCAATTTTCAAAGACGTATGAGTTTCCATCGGAAGGAGATTCGCTTGCATCCGAATGTCTATTAAGCTTCAGGCCGAAGCTCGACATTCAGCAATTTAATTTTTCGATGTAAATGACTACGTGCCAAATAATTCCTAAGACATTTTCCAGGTATTTTTCGGTTAAAAATCCTACTTTAAATCCAATGCTTTTTTTTGTGTTATTTTTCAAGTCACCCTCAAAGTGATGCACTATGTCAATTCACACCACCGTGCCACACTATTACCGGCCCTGTGGCATTTTTTAGTACCCCTCATTATTCCTAAGAAATTTTCCAGAAATTTTTTATATTTGAATCGTCAAAACTGCATTCTTTTAGTAGTGAGGGCTTTTAAGGTTCAAAGACATCTGTATCCCTGGATTCTATGACATCCCTATCCCATCATTCAATTACAAGTTTTTAAACTGGCTGACCAGTAGTGTTGTCTTTAATATTTGTATTAAAGTCTTTAAATATTTCTTAAATTTGTCTTGTTGTCTTTAAGTATTGTTGTCTTTAAATATTTTGATGTGTTTTTCCCTTTTTTATTTTATTCTGAAATACAAATTTAACCCTTTTGGGCTTATTTTGAATCAAATATCTTAATTTATCCTCCACAAATCTTTCTATGAATAAATGTTGTGCTTCAACTCTTTGCTGTGCTGAAATTTCGAAGTTGCTGCCAGATTTTAAAATATCAACAGCCAGTTTTTTAAACTGGCTGACCAAGAGTAACGATAAAAGTGATATCATTAATGTAAATGACTTAGATCCCAAAGGTTCAAAATTTAATTACCTTTAACGATTTTGTAACAGAAAAAGATCAGAAGAAATTGAAAATTTTTTTGTGAGATGAAGAAAACGAAATACATCAATAATCTATATTTCTTACAGTTATTTTTATACACCTACTATTATATGCTTAAACTCTTGCTGTTTTGCATTTTTCAAGTATTGTAATCCAAAAGAAACAATGCATCTGACTTGAAAAAAGAACATTTATCAACAACGTTAAAGAGGCAACAAAAAAATCATGGATTTAAAACCGATGCCTCCCCCAAACCTTACAAGCGTCGTAAAACTTACGTTGGCCGGATTTCCGTAGAGAGCATTTCGGTACCTCGTCCTCCGAAATGTCTCCCCAAGGAAAACTAAATTTTCGACGTGACACCTTAAACTAGGTATCCTTTTTCTCAGACCACACTGCTTTCATATGACGAACAAATAAACGTTCAAATTGGGATAGATCCATTTATTTAGACAGTGGAAACAGGTATAAAAGTCTAGATATTTTGAACACATATACAGCAAAAATTATTGACAATCGTTATCATAATATTGCCGAAAAAACGACCCGGCTCAATAGTAACCGAAACTCTATAAAACGGAATTTTGATCTAATAGTTACATCAAAAGAATCGCATTTTACTGCTGATTTTAAACATATGTCTCATCAAGTTTAGCCTATACATCAAAAGCTATGAGCCTGAGAAAATCTGCCTTATTCTAAAAAGATGGGGGATGTATCTCGTAAGTCAAAGAATCTTAAGAAAATTAAACCATCAGATTCAGCGCATCAAAGAACCCCCCAGTAGAAGTTTTTAGCTCCTATCTACAAAGATGTGGAATTTTGTATTTTTTGCCACAAGAAAGATCACGGATGCGTGATCAACAAAGTGATATAAACAAAAATTGTATTGTAATTTGTTTTGTTTTCTTACGATTTTTTACGAGTAAAACATGCGTATTGTATATCCTTTTACAAATTTAATGTCGCGGGTGATATACTACTACTTACAACTCATAGCAGGACCAAGCTGCCTGATGCCAATTCAGCTCCATAGACTCCTCCTCCTTCACAATCTATTCAAAATCTTCCTTTTTACACCCTCCCAAGAGGTTCCAATTTGTCTTAATTTTTCCTTGTGACCTACTCCCAAACCAATCGGGTACAACTAGCTGTTTATTCTGTCCTAACTGTTTGTGTACTGACGTCATGTTTGTCGACTGTCGACTGACATCATGTTTGCATTATGCCATCATGAAGTTGTTTGTCGACTGACGTCATGTTTGTCGACTGGCGTCATTATAAGGATTGAGCATTATGACGTATATATACATATGAATAAGTTATAAGTTTGTCCTCATATGTGTGTTTGTTTGTTCGCATATGACATCTGAAAAATAAAGAAGAAAAAGAAAACTAAAAAAAATTAAAAAAAAATAAAAAAAGGTAAAAAACTAAAAAAACTAAAAAAGCTAAAAAAGCTACAAAACTAAAAAAAGAAAAACCGACATTGTCATTTTGTCAGAAGTTTTGTCATTTTTTGTCAAAGTTTTGTCAAAGGTAAGTATTGAGAGGTGACAACAAATTTTGTTTAGTGCAAATGGTCAAGTGACGTTGCTCACAGATTTCCAGCTCATAGTTGCTCACAGATATACTTTGAAAGTATATTTGATTGAAAGTAAAATTACCTAAAATCTTCTTAAAATTTTGTTCAAAAAGGACGTTCTTTTGAATATCTATTTAAAAATGAATATCAATAGTACAACATTTCAATGCTGTATTAAGTATTCCTCAAGCAATTATCTTTAATTATTTGAAGCAAAGAGAAGCGACTGACCCACCCGCATGAAGAAAAAGAAAAGATGTTCCTGCGGATCGGCGAGAAACTCGGCCTGCGCGGCCCTGAAATCGACAAGCTCAACGAAGGGGCGCTGATCGACGCCCGCGAGCAGGCGGTGAAGGGGGCGCTCAAGGAAATCGAATCGATGACGCTGACCGTCATCGACGGCAACTTCCCTCGCGAAGTGCTGGCGAATCAAAACCTGACGTTCGCCGGCTACAAGATGCCCGCCCGGCGCAACAGTTCGCGGTTCTACGACGCCAGAACCAAGAAACCGACCAGTCCCAAGCAGTGTAGCATTGGTGATTTCTCTTTTCATGATATAATTAAGAGAACTTTGTAAACCACATTGGCCTGCCACCACAAAAACAAAAGAGAAGCAGAGTCATTTGTCTTGATTCTAATTGAGAATATCGTTAGTTGTTTGATTTTGGAATGGCTGACCTTTTTTTATTTGGGTTTATTGTTTCATATTTTTTTTCTGTTATTTTATTCCCCGTTGATAGGTTTTTATTCTACCAATTTTGGTTTTGTTTCATTTTAACATCCACTTTTTTTGTTTTTTTATCTATTTTATTCTCTTTTTTCTTGTTTAAATCGTTTCTAAACAAGATGAATTATCTTTTGGAGTGGATTCAAAACATTAAATTTTTTTATGATGATATAAATAACATATAGTATTGTACGTGTAATTATTTCAATAAGAATATTTAGTTGAATTTCATTGCTATATTTCCAATATTTTTAGGGTACCTTATGATCTTCATCACTTAAAAGTATTGTCAGAAGTCAGAGATGCCAGAAGATGAGTTTTGAGACAATGACACTACTATCAGGCTCACAATTAGTACTAGGTTCTGAAATAGGTTGATAAGGTTTTTATCAAAGTCTGAGCGTGATGAGCTGGATTCTTTTTAGCGTATAACTCATTTTTCTAATTTTTCCGAATTACCCCCTCCCCTCCAAACTCCCTCAAAGAGCAGAGATCCAGTCCGGTTCAGTCAGTCACGTATCTTGGACTTGTGCTTATTCTCCCCACCAAGTTTCATCCTGATCTCTCAATTCTAAGCGTTTTCAAATATTTCCAGCCCCCCCCCCTCTCCCGCCAATGACACTGGATCCGGTCGAGATTTCAAATAAGACATCTGAGTTACGAGGTCCTCCTGAATATGAAATTGCAATAAGATCCAATCACTCCTTCGTAATTTAAAAATACCATTTTTTCTATTTTAGCACCCAGGTATCCCATCATTCCTACGACATGGTGTTATCACAATTTCCATACGACAAGAAATTCTCGGAAATGAATGTCAGCTATTATTTCTCACTGAAGCAATACTATTACTTTAACAAAACACATATTCCATTACTATAACAAAACACATGGCCCGGTGTTTTATGTCAAATGTAGGAATCAAACGAGAGACCCATTGTCTCCTAAAAAAACGACACACTACTCGACTGAGCTAACA
Source organism: Alatinidae sp. Z8VKAUB7J3 (assembly GCA_010016025.2). Taxonomy (NCBI): domain Eukaryota; kingdom Metazoa; phylum Cnidaria; class Cubozoa; order Carybdeida; family Alatinidae; species Alatinidae sp. Z8VKAUB7J3. The sequence goes on along the minus strand of JAAAKM020721499.1, from coordinate 64,797,812 downwards.
ATCCATTGATGATATTATATTCTTAGAAATGCATTCTAGGTAATCAATGTATTGTTTCTGGGATGCCAGCCAAAAGTGAAAAATTTTTTAAAACCAGGCAATCCCCCAGGCATAGTGCACCTCCCGGCTGCAGCGCTAAGGGCAGCTGACCCTGTTGCTCCTTCTAATGACGGCTCTGCCTTCATCAATATCCTTATGGAGAGGTACCAAAGACATTTTGTCTCCTTTGTAACAAAGCATTTTGATGAATTATAAAAAAAAAACTTCTCCTGACGTAAATGCTGCTGCTTTGTTTCTTTTAAGTGTCCTTTAATCATCACTTATAACTTTCTGTTGATGCATTTCCTATACTAATGTTCTTTTTTTTAGTTTTATTTTATTTCACAAAAAGTAATTAAAGTGGAGAAAATTACCATCTTCAGAAATTATTCGTACGTATGGTGCTAGAATGCCAACAAATAAAGATAAAGAATTTAAAACTTTCCGTGACAGTCTGCTTTTTTCAAAATTCTATCTAATTTCTCAAAATCTTTTTGCATATGTTAAAAATATCAACTTAAACTTCAGAAATGCTGGGTAAAAAATAAGGATTAGCCCTGGATTATTACCAGAACTGATTACATAGTATAGAAAACGTGGTGAAATAGGTGACCGGGAAAACAATCACTCCACACAAGGTTGTATTTTCGTTTTGATAACTTTTTGTGGCTTTAGTCCCCCCCTCGCACCAAGCATGAATTGTGTAATTCTGATACACAATTCAAAACCACTGTACATACATTTATAAATTCTCAGATGAATCAATTTAATTAAATAAAGTTTAACCATCAAAGTCTATATTAACCGTTTATTTTAGTATGCATCTCAAAGAACTCATCTACGCACATCCTTAGGAAGAAACAGATTATCACGTTGCAACAGTACCTCTGCAATTGAGAAGCTTAAGTATTTCGATAATTTATAATCGATTGGCTAACTAAGATTTCGGACCTAAGAAATAGCGTTTTAGTCTGGCCACCTGCCGTGCAATCGCTTGAGCCGCGGCTTTGTCGCCTTCCGTCTCGAGCGCCACCAAAACGCCGATTTTTCCTAGGTTCTCGGCAGCCGCGTTGTGCACGTAGGTCGCGACCACGCCGTTGCCGACCGACAGCTTCCTGGAGCGCCGGAAGCTCAGATTTTCACCGATTTTGGCGACCGCGTCGCGAATAGCCTCGGTAACCGTCTTGTCGCTTCCGCGGTATTTCGCATCGGCCACGGATTGGGTTCCGCCTTCGCCCGCCAAAGCACTCTCAGCAACCCCGCGGACAATGTCCTGGAATGCCTCCTACTTTTAAAACAATAAAAAATACTTAGCGTAAAGAGCGAGGTGTTGAGGAGAACCCTTTTAATGTACCGAATAATTTCTCTTCGTTTTGTTTCTGATGGTGTGATTTTCGTTAAGATTCAGTGACTTTTAGGGGGTGTTTTCCCCTATTTTCTAAAATAAAGCAAATTTTCTCAAGCTCGTAACTTCTGATGGATAAGACTAAACTTGATGAAACTTATATATTTAAAACCAACATTAAAATGCGATTCTTTTGATGTAACTATTGGTATCAAACTTTCGTTTTTTAGAGTTTCGGTTACTATTGAGCCGGAAAAACTAAGTTTTCCAAAAAAAAGTAAAAACAAATTAAAATTAATTAAGAAGAAGTTAGCTTATGTAATATTTAATATTCTAAACAAGGAGAAATTACTATGAATTAAAACCGAAAATTTAATAATATTAAAATGAGCTGAAGCTCAATACAAGATATATTTTAAACTGTCTATTGTAACATAAAACAATAAAAATACTGTTCAAACTTGTAGAGCAAATTTAAGCGTATTTCATCCTAAATTAATACCAGATCCAATTTTTCATTGGACAATTTAGGATAACGTCCAGAAATTATACCCAAAAGCTCATCCGATATTATGAAGTGAGAATTGTTTTCTGACTTCACACTGTCCAAATACTTCACCCTCCCCCCCTCTAATGCGCAAATATATAGCCAAAATTATATAATTCCCATCTATTCTGTCACGTCCCTTTTTCTTTTCTCACGCTAAGCTGAACGAAACTAGCGAAAGAAACCGGTTTAAAGTGCGTCAATCGCATGAACAACTTGAGCGCTAGGGGCATATCATGCAAGTACCTTAGTAGTAGCAGCATATATGTAAACTTCAGCTAAAGGTCTAAGTTTAAGTGGATTAGGCTAGCTAAAAAAAAAAAAGCCTTATGGGTCATGCTGTGGGATCGCGGGTTTTGGGTCGCCGAACACGAACAGTCCGCGCTGGCGGCCCTGTCCGATGGGGAACTGAAATTTACTGTTGCCGGCGAAAAGCTAAAAGGCAGCTATGTGCTCGTGCGCATGAAGCATGACCGGAAGGCCTCGTCCGGGCGCAAACGCCAAACCAACTGGCTACTCATCAAACATAGAGACGAGTATGCCAAGCCCGGCGACGGCGAAGGCATTCTGAAGAAAGACCGTTCGGTGGCATCGGGCCGGACCATGAGGCAGATTGCGCGCGGCGAAGGTGACGCGCCGGAGGCGCAAGTTGTCCATGCAACATAGATCTAGTTTTTACTCCGATTGCCAATATCAGTGGAAATGACCAAAAATGGTAAATGAGATTTACCTACTTTTCAAGTATATTATGTTGCTGAAATTCTTCTTTTGCACCATATTGCCATTGAGCCGTCTTGGCTTAAAGGTGATAAATACAAGAGAATCTTCACTTACAACAATCTTCTGATACTCGCCTATGGTTTCAAATAATCTGACAGGTTCAAGCCTAGATTAAGTTAAAATCACACCTAATATACAACATGTGCACGCCACTGCTAAAACCACTGCGATTACAATTCTAATTAAAGAATTGGCATAAAATAATTTTTATAAAATTTCTGTATAAAGAATCAAGAACTGAGTGCAGACTCTAACTGTACAATTACCAACTGCTTCATTCCAGCAAAACTAATTATTATGGGAAAATCTGGGAAATAGCTTTGAAAGATAAATTTGAAAGTATTATCTAACATAGAGACACTTTGTGTGTGAAAACGTTATTTCTAAAGAATAGGAATAAAATTTAAAGAATAAAAATATGAAACTGTCTCTGACTTTTCTAACGTGGGTAAAACACAAATTTTAGTAATTATACAACAACTCAGACTACCAACGAAAATCAACCTGGACTTGATAAAAAAAAATCTTGTAAGGCCTATGGCCATTACATGTCACAGGAGTACCAAAACGACTACATTGAGGTCATAGGAATGAAATCAAAAGTTCTATCGCGAAAGACGTCAGAGAAGCAAAATATTTTGCCATTCTTGCTTATGAGACAAATGACCTCTCCAAAAAAGAACAACTCGCGATCGTTCCTACCACATGCGCAAGGTTGCTGCTGAGAGTTTGGCTCACTTCATTTGCAACAAAATAAAGGGTATCAGCCTTGAATGGTCAAAGTGTGCTGGACATTGCTAAGATATGCAACGTTTGGGCTTGAGTTAGTGAATCATTTTTCTCTTCTCGACCTGAGCCAAACTCCTCTTTCCTTTTTAAAGTATAAAACCATATGAAAATAAACCTTGCAAACCAAGATAATTTCAAAATATCCTGGGAACTCAATAGCTTGGAGGGACCGACCGTCTTATTTGCACACTAACTTACCAATTAATTGCACAACAAGATGTATAAATTTACCAGATGCCCAGATGATGCTTTTCTTTTACTCTTATCATTGTTAGTTGCCATTCCTAACTTAGGAGTTTATTTATATGTTACCTTTTTCCGAACATGTCACTTATTGAGTGCGTTCTGAATAATACACAAGTACCAAAAAATGTATTTTATTTGGCAATTTCAAAGAAAAATACCTTTTTTGATATTGTCGTTGAAAAATATATTTTGTCATATTGCTACTGAAAAAAAAAACAAAAAAAACTGCACACTGATATTTAAAAATACATCCAAAATATATTTTCGTCAATTAACACCCATGTCCTATCAGTGTTTAATTTATAAACGGCTATGTTAACTGGGTCGTATTTGGTGAATTGAGATAAAATATCTTCTTTGGATACCAAACAGCATAAACTTTTTCATATTGCCATACTAATAATTTTGACTTTTGGAGAGTACCTATTCATAATTATAAATTATATTTGTCTAGTTTTTTGTAAGTACTGAGAGTCAGAATTAGAGTCAGAGTTGTTACTTCTTTGAACAAAAAGTTGGAGTAATTAGGTTGAAAGTTTCAGGAGTGAGAGTCAGAGTTGTAGTTGGTATGTTAAAAATGTCTGGAGTCGGAGTTTCTCGTAGTGTTAAAGGGGACCAACTCCTATCCCTGGTCTCAGTTGCAGTCACTGTGGAAGTAGCAATAGTGACCATTAAAATTTTAAGTTAATACCCTTTGCCACTCCTAACCTCAATTGATAAGCAGTTTTACAGCAATAATGATGAGATTCGAATCCATATATGGTTTAACCATTCGTTTTATTCACCTGCAACCCTTACTGTTCTTAGTCCTACGAGAAGAAAAATTGATTCCTCTGATCTGAAAACTGATGGACACAACTGAGACATTTGCTTTTACTTACGGAGGCCCCTTTTATGTTTGAGAATGGATACCACACAATCAGAGTTGAATGCGAGAATGTTGTGTCTGAGGCAATGTTTGAGTACAATTCAAAAACAGGTTTGGTCCAGGATTTATAAAATGAATTCTCTATTCCCCTAACTTTTTGTCTGACCTTTTTTAGGCTGAAAACTAGAATTTTCATTTCCAGCACCATTAGTGTGATTATTGCGGGCTCTATTAATCGACTCCACAGCTTCTTTACCCAGTTTCTTATCCTCAATATTGCTTTTATTTATCATGGAGGAAACTGAATAATCTTCAATTTTTGGATTCTTCAAGTTGTGTTCTTGCCGTTGTTTTTCTTTCACAGGTAGTTTTCGTTTCTGTCGACTATTATGATCCACCGGATCAGTTTTAGTGTTAGTGTCAGATCGCCGTTGTTTTTCTTTCGTGGAAGAAGCTGAATAGTCTTTAGCCTAGCCCCTTCCCAAGATAGCAAAAAGTAGCTAAACTAGAATTTTACCCTATCCTATGTGTTTCCATTTTAAATAGATATTCCTATGCTAATAGCATCAAGAGACAGTGTCACTGACATGCAAAACAGACCTACCTGCATTTGACTTTGACCCAGATTTAAATCTTAGACTTATTGCCAAATAAAGTAAATAGTTCGCCGAAGCTTTGAAATACTAGCCAGACGATGTTCTGTCCAAGTCAGAAAGATGCTCACATTACACTTTTAACTCAATAAACGAAAAAAGTACGAGTCGCAGACGCTCATCAGATCTAACGGTCGCAAATCCGACCTCTCAGAAAGCCGGCTTCTTGCCCCATTTTTCGGCATCGAAACGGGGTCATCGCGCTGTCCAACGGATGTCCAATCCGTTCCCACATTACAAGATACGACAATACCATGACGGCCAAGATTTTCCACCCACTGCTGGCGATGATCGCCTCGGCGACGAACAACGAGCTGGCAAAGTATGTCGAATACCTCAAAGAGGAGAACAAGATCCTGCGGGCGCGCATCCCTGGCCAGATTCACACCAAGCCTGAGGAGCGAGCCCGGCTGTTGAAGTTCGGCAAGGTGATCGGCAGCCCGGGCAGCAGGCGGTAGTTGTAGGGGAAGCCGACCAGGTGGCAGGCGATCCGCGGCAGCGTCACCGCCGGCAGGAGCAGGTGCGAGGCGACCAGGCTGCCGCCGAGCAGGAGCAAGCACCCCAAGAGCAGCGCGCGCGGGTGCCGCGCGGCGTAGCCGCTCCCGGGCACGCCGTTGATCGTGTCCTCCTCGACGTCCACCACCCGGTTGAGCAGGTTGATCACGAACCAGTCGATCGCCGAGAGCACGACGAGCCAGGGTGCCCACGTCCCGGTGAAGGCCCAGCCGAAGACGAAGGTCGCCAGGCAGGCGTGAAAAAAAAAACTCATTCAATAGTAACAAATGCATCCCTTTAAACTTTCTCTATCGTTTTATGAAGGTTGTTGGCATCAAGTGAAAATGGCTTTAATTTTACGTCATTCACTTTATTGCCAAAACGGGCTATAAAACAAACATACGCCAAAGCAAGCTTGAATACTATGTTTTCTCTTTACGGCGTTCTGACTGACGTCTGAAGATTAGACATGGCTTTTTTTGAACGCTATAATTAACTTCTAAAATTAGAATCTGTCATCTTCTGGATTTGAGATAGGGCTATTACTGTGGGTCAAATCTTCTCCATTTAGACGACTGATGCCGAGAAAGAAGGATTCATGATGACGAGGTTTGAAGAAGGCGCGCGCGGGAGGGTTGACAAGGGGTTGGGTTCAGCGATGTCCGAGAGCGACAACAACTAAAGCCATCCTATATTCTCTCTATTAAAATATTCACGTCAATTACCATATATAAAAGACTTCAGTCTTGTAGTTATTCTTGTCGCTCGTCAATGTAAGCTTAATTTCATCATGTGCGTTGAAATAATAATAGGATGTACAGTCGTGTAGAAAATAAAGACAGACCGAATTCGCATTGTTACCATATTATTATTTGGCTTTCCACCAGTCGCCAATTACTCGGAATTAAACGAAAAACTTTCCTCTAGCAGTTAAAGCCCCCTCCCTCTTGTTCTATTTGAACTAGGGTATTCATGTTTCAGCTCGATGTATCCCATTATCCTTGGCACCTATAGTTCAATTTTCATCCAAATCCGGCCGTCAGTTCTGCCGCGATGCTCGATTGCCCAGACGAACGGACAGACAGACACACGGACGGACAGATTTTGTGACGTCTTAGGTAGCCATGTTGGCTCATTGGATCCCTAAAAAGGAAAGAATAACATATCATCAACCAGGCATCGTCACCTATTTGGATTAATACCATTTACGTTATCAATTTTAATGATAATCGTATATCTGAAATTTCATTAGTTAACCAGCCTAATATCTTCGTTTGAAGAGCTCCCATTTTCCTTTTCTCTTGTAGTTTTCCAAAGGGATTTCTCTTGGAAATTGCTTTAGAAAGTTTAACGATCCACTAAAGGCCGGATAACTATAGAGCATGTCTCAGATTTACGACTTTTATTGGGACATTCATTTTTATGTAAAACCTAGAACTTAATTGTCGTCATTTCATAAATTTTTCAAATGTCTCTGTCTTGTTTGATGAGGAAGATTTTAAGCAGTTAGCCTCCCCCGCATGGCCCGCCCCGCCCCAGGCCGGGCGCATTCCGCGCCGATCCCGGGCGGGCGCATCCCTCTGTCGCGCCGCCATTCACCCATTGCGATACTTCCGCAGCTCGGCCCGCGCCACCTGCCGGCGGTGCACCGCGTCGGGCCCGTCGGCAAAGCGCAGGGTGCGCACATGGGTCCATTTCCCGGCCAGCGGTGTGTCCTGTGAAATCCCCATAGCACCAAACATCTGTGCGGCCTCATCAATCACCTTCAGCGCCATACGGGGTGCCACGGTTTTGATCATCGAAATCCACGGCGCTGCGGTGCATCGAGGGGATTTTAAAGGGTTTGAACCCCTTTCCCCTCAGAAGTGTTTGTCCGACTCGTGAAAACGCGACAAACATGAATGTAAACAAATGTTTTATGCGTTTTTTGAAGTTTTGTTTTGTAAACCCTCCCTCTTGAAAAATTATTCTTTTGTAACCTCCCCCCTAAAAGAAATCCTGGATACGGCCCTGCTTCATTCTATTTGTTTTTCGTTTTTGTTTTGGCTTTCTTTGTCGGTTTTTCAGTTTTCGTATTTATGGTTTATCGACTCCAAAATTCGAATTTGACCCTTCGCATTATGATAGTAATTTTTCACCCATCCTAACTCCCCGAAACCTAGGTTTCTACTCTGAAACGGTTTGAAATGTCTAAAAAACATTACAGTTTTATTGACACAAGTGTTGAGCCCTCTCCCTGCCCCTCTAGGTGAATCTAAACTCTGTGCTTATAGTCTATATAAACTTTGAAGCATGACTGTATCCTTCAGAGTTAATATACATAAAAGGTCTTCAATTTGGGTTGCCAAGCTACATGAACTGCCTCGGAGTAAAGTCGCTTATCTTAATCTACCTTTGGCTGATTGGACAACCCCAAACCAACCATCGACATCACCTTTGAATTCTGGAGGAACAAAACGAACCAAATCTAAATAAATTTACACCGCATTAAATCAAAATCTCCATTTCCATTTTTTAAACCCTCCTTTTGAGCAAAAAGAAAAAGGTTTTATGAGCACTAAAATATACTTGTTAATCTCCCTATTTAGAACCAAACAAAAGAAAGTTAAAATCGATTATACGAATTATGAAATCCTTTAAACGGTGGGGGGGGAGGCCACCAGCCCCCTTGTATAAGTACATGATTTGTCAAATTAGATTTTTAAAATCAAAATTACCATCAATACGACTCAAATATCCACAAATTTTTGCGGGGCATATTAAAGAATTTGATAATTATACCATTTCAAGAAGATCAAAATGCCGTAATAGAAATTAATGTCATCTTGACTAAAAACCTTATATTAGAAAAAGTGTAGCAGGGACAGCAGTGGAACTCATTCTGGGGGAAAACAAGCTTGCACACTTATATTTGTTCGCCATAGAACGGCAGTGTGGTCTAAGAAAAGAATACACAGTTTAAAGTGTACGTTGCATACATGGGAAAATGAGACCAACCAAGTGAACAACTATAAATTGAACATTTCGTTTGCAATTTAGAAGACACGGAAGGCTTTGTATCCTTCATTGGAAATATAGATATACTCGAGGTAAATAATGACTGAAACTTTGAGTACCCCTAAGATTAATATTGGAAATAGACCATGAAGAAAATCTATTAAAATGGACCCCTGGATGGAGGGATCCCTCCTATACATCAGAACTGAATAGTTTTGTTTGGTGTAGGTTGGAAAGAGAAGAAGTTTGTTGAAAATGTGCATTAAATTTACATAGTGCTGCAGTAGTGGCTAGAGCTCTTCCCCACTCACCAAACCAAACAAATGATAAGAGCCATCATTCCTATAATGACAATCCGACCTGCTTCCTTAATTCCATAAACAGACTTTTACCTTCTTCTTCTTAATAGGGTCCTTGATGGCATCTTTGTTCAAAAGGTTCTTGTCAAATTGTACATCTACACTGTATCTTGTTGGAAATAGGTGATTGTAGTTCATTACCTATTGGAATTCAAAAAAAAATTTGAGCATCAGTAAAATACATAGAAGATATTTTGAAGTTGGAGCTTGGAAACTTTATGTAATATACAGACAGCATGTCAAACACAAATACTCTAGACTTGTAGCAATTAGGACCTCTGTATTTCACTCTAACAAAACTTAGGAAATAAGAAGGAAAGAATATCTAACAAATTTGTATCTACAATGTTACCAATCAAAAGCTACGAGTCTGATAAAATTTTCCTGGCTTTTGAAAAGAGGGTAAACATCCGCAAAACGTCAAGCAATCTGATTTAAAAAACACACCATCACATTGAGCATACCAGAGAACCCTACTGTAAAGGTTTCAAGCTTCTATGTGCAAAAATGTGAGATTTTGCGTTTTTTCTTTTGCCGAAAGAATGATGGCGGATCTTTACTTTTTTTTTTCTTGGGATGATCGTACCGAACGAGTGATCTTATCAGATCGGAAGAGGACTCATTTGACCGGAAATCAATGACTATGTTGTATTTTTTCTTGAAAATGACAAAAATATTTCCATTTTTTGGGGATAAAAAAGATTTAAAATGGCATAACCTAACCATTCTACACCTTCTTCCATTGGATTTCATATTTTCAGTATTTTATTGAAAATGCTATCAATAATATGAACAACAAAAAATTTACTGCAAAATGTGCTTTCTATAATTATTCTGCATATTATGAAGTAAGAATTGTTTTGTCACTTCACACTGTCCAAATACTTTGCCAACTAACCCCCCTGCTATTGTGTTAATATATATTGCCCAAATAGGGATGATACCTTTTTATTGACAGTGAAATATAAAAACTTTCAGACGAAAACCAATGAATTTCATGGCTTTATAAAAATACTTGAACGTTTTTCATAACAAATACTTCACCTTTATCTGTCTGTAACTTTGTAGGTTTTTTATTTTTAGGTAAATCTGTAAAATAACTATTAATTTCCTTACCCTTTTTAGTTTTTAAAGGATTACACCAAACATATTTACTAAAACAATCAATCACTGCAGGAATGTAACTAAAATTATTATTTTCCTTTTTATACTGTTTCATATCAACTAAATTGGCTTACAATTGTTAATCAATATCATGTATATACACGTAAATAATGACGAAGCAATCTCTACATTTTTCTGGGCTGCTTCCAAAAAACCTGTTGTCTTTTGTCCCAGTATTTGCAATACAACCAAAGATTCTCTCCTGGAATAGGCAGAGTGATTGAAGTGTCCCAGTACTGGTCATCTTACCCCTATAGACAGTAGTCTAATAATCTTGGACCTTGTATATAAAGGGTCAAATAGTTGTGATTGGTTGATGATTAGGACTAGATCAGTTGGGTGACTATAATCTTGGGAAACATCTAGTCTTTCAAAATTTGAGTTCAAACAAAAGTTAGCTCCACACTCTAGTCTAAATAAATACAATTTTTCATTCATCTCAAAGTATTCGAATAAAAAACCAAAATCGTTAGAAAAATATGAACCCTAATAAAGATGCATGTATGCACGTGCTTTAAACTTAGTATATGATTCGGGATACCCCTTAAAACATAAATAATTACGTTTTTGTTATTTTGGTATTTGATATGATTTAAATTCTCAAGGTTTCCAGTTAGGCTGGATTTTTAATTTTTTTTCTAATATTGAAATTTCTAGATGTTCAATTCAAACATTTAAATCTCGATATGTCTGTTGAGCACACTCGTATACTTAATTTTAAGTGTATACTTATAAGAACGTTTATAAAAACGAATGTATTCAAGCCGAAGTAGCTGAGTTGGTAAAGCGTTATGTTCCAGGTTCCATGTCCGAGAGGTTCCAGGTTCAAACATTAGGTTTAGCATTAATACAAAAGAAGAAGAAAACTAAAAACGCTAAAAACTGCAAAAAAAAACTAAAAAGAAAATACTAAAAAAGACTAAAAAAGCAAAAAACTGAAAAAAAAAATAAAAAAAAGGTAAAAACTAAAAAAAACAAACTAAAAAAAGGTAAAAACATAATCGAAATTCTGTTGAATCCTGTTGGTGCCTACTTCGGTCAGTAATGATACCTGAAGTGTTTTTTTGACATTATATGAAAGACAGCACAATTGTTAATGTTAATGTTATTGACATTTGTGAAAGAGGTCACAAGGATTTTTTTTTTAATTGATGGTGGATACCTTTGGAACTTGATGACTCGGTAAAGGATTTTGTTTTACCGTGCATGAACAGACCAGTGACTAAGGCCTCTTTGAGTCCATATAATATTTCTTGGGCAGAGGCAGGGGGCATGCACTGGACACCTTAAAAACAAAAACTTAATGCCGACACTAATCGAAAACAGAATATTGTCACTTGGTTTAGACCTAATGGACTTGTTTAGAATTTTATGAACATATTATACAATATCATAATCATAATCAATATCATAGTCAAACTGTATTAACATTTTATACCAATATCATAATCAAAATGACACACACTCGCACAAAAAAGCACATCACACAACAGTAAACAACAATATCATTGCTTAGAGCAAAAACTAATTAACCAGCATTGTATTGGAAAAAGGAAACTAAGGGGTTAGTAATAGAAATAACACTATTAGAATTGCAATTATAATTGTTACTTTGACTAGTTTAGCGCAAGCATTGATACCACCATAGCAGGATACAATAGAACTATTTTTAAAGCGGCGGAATACCTATTCATGAAAAATCTGATGAATATCTTCTAACATAATATAAAAAAAGTGGTACTATGAAAAATAAGATTAAAAAAATGAGAACTCTATAAATTTTGTTATAAACGGATTTTACCTAATTATGACATACGATACATTACACATAAACATCAGATTTACTTATACAAATAACAACATTTTTTCATGAGGCATTCCATTATTAAGCTGTTATTAAACTAACACAAATGATGAAAAAACGCTAATTGTTCAAGCCTCGTGAACCAAAAAAGTCATTTAAAAATGCTGTTCCATAATATTAAAAGTTCTTATGGGAACAATCCCCTTATGAAGCTCCGGAAGTTTCATCGTGATACGGTAAGCCGTTACAAAAGTAGTACTGGTACGCTCATATCACCAATCTGTATGCACATAGTAGGTTTTGATTTGATTCAACTTTCCCCCTTCGTGTTTTCTCAGATGTTAATTTCAATATCTCTAGCCTTGGTAATTCTCGTTACAGAGGCAGTAATTCTAGTGGTAGTAGTAGTAGGTTCTAGGTGTTTAACCTTCCTTTGAAAGTGGAAAAAATCCCTGCAGATAATACCTCCCCTCTGAAAAATACACACACCCCGCCCCCGCTGAAAAGCAAGAGAGAAAAGATGTTCAAAAAGTCAAAATGCATCTATTAACAATAGTTTCATGACCAAAAAAAATTGTTCCGGCAATACCAACATTGACCAAAGAAACTGCTAACTGACAATTAAGGTAAAGGGTCATTTTGTCAAAATTTCAATAGGACCTGTCAAGTAGACTAGGCAAGTTTCTTAGACATGGAAGTCAGAAGAGGGTTAGCATTGGAGCTTGGGAATATCTTCCCGGAATATGTTTTTGGCCCGTGATTTATAACTGAGTTTCATTTTTCCCCAACCTTAACCCTTTCCAAAATAGTGAAAACAGCCTTTCTGTGACTGAAACTTTCAATTTAAAATCAAATAAACCTCTATTTAAGTTTCCCTCTTCGATGTGAAGTTTTAAAAGAAGTGGATCTGGGGGAATATATACATAAAAATAGCAAAGGTCAACAAGAAAATTCAATAAAAAAGACCTACTTATGCTCAATTATGTATTTAAAGGTGTAATATTCTGAATATGTCTTTCATTGCGTTCTATTACTTGGATATTTTTCACAAATCTAAGTTAAATTCAAAAAAAATAAAAATAAAAAAAAAACTAAAAAGAAAAGAGAAAAAAACTAAAAAACAAAAAAAAAGTAAAACGTTAAAATTAAGATTAAAAAAATCGAATAAAAAATTTTAACTCAATATTCTTAATTAAATTTGAATGCCAAAAACCAATATATTTGACACCTTTATGTTTCATAACTGTAAAAATTCAAATGTTTTTCGAAGTGTCAACTAGGTAAATACAATCACTCCTGGAAAAAATAAATGATAACAAAACACAAAAAAAGTATCAAGATCAAACCATGCATTAATTCAAAAACGTCCAGAAATTAAACAAAAAAACAAGTTTTTAAAATGAAAGTAAGGAGCGACATTAAAACTTAAAACGAACAGAAATTACATAAAGCTTGTGTTCTTGCGACACAGTGCCAGTATTGGTCAACGTGATGACACAAAATGCCACTGCCAGGATCGCCCGCGTCTTCGTTGACGAAGTGTTGGAATGCGGACAGCGGGCAGGAGTCGACATTCGATGCCTGCTCTCAGAGCTTGGGTTCAGCTTCGCAGACCTTGATGAAATGACCCCGGCAGACTTTGCGAAGTTATGGCTGGAGATGGCCTTTCAGATCGGGGATGAGTTCTTTCGACTGGGCAAGCGACCCATGGCGCCGGGCAGTTTCACCCTGATGGGCCATGCGGTGCGTGGCGCGCCGATACGTTTGTACTTTTTGCGTACATGGCCGTATTTTTTGCTTTATTGTATTCGACGTTTGTCGAGCAATATCATGGGTGGATTTTTCAATCTTGTGATTTGAAAACCAAAGTGGGACCGTCCTCCTCTCAAGACAGTTCTAGTATGTCCATGTCACTTCGAATGTCCCCTTCTCTTTATTGCTAACTTTTTCGCGGAAGGGTAGGGATGTTGTGCATGGATTTAACTGGAATAACATACGGATTTTCAATAGTTATGATTGGAAGATAAAACTCGGCCGAAGGATCCTTCAGAAGTTCTGCCGGCTTTTTAGCAAGGACAGTGAATATGAGGTTTGATTGTTTGAATTGGTTAAGTGAAAACATACATAAGCCATGTGTGTCTTTGTTTATTGAGAAAAAATTCAGTTTTTAATGAAGAAGACCACCATGTGCAGTTTTTGATGGTAGATGGTGGTAGATTAACAAAAATAAATGTGAGTGAAAAATCAGCCAAAAAAAACAAAACAAAACAAAAAAACAAGTGGCACCAAACAGGTTAGAAAGATTTAGCTTTCTTTTGAAGGAGTTCATCATTCACGAGGTGATTCTGAAAGTTAATCTAAATGATTATCTATTAAATATTGCTCGTTGGAACGCTGCATAGACCTTATCACATGTTCCTAAAAACCCACTGTCTTCTTCCATGTAATTTCAATGTAATCAAATTTCTAGAAATAGCCACGCTTTTATCTTCATTAATCCTCATACTGTATCATGGATTTGAGTTCCGAATACCTATCGGTACCCTTATGGCTCTTCTCTGACTTACGCCATTTTTGTAAAAACAAGAGTAAAAACATACCGGACTAACAACTAGTTTTATTCCTAAGAACAAGTTTTAATCGAGTATATGAGATAGTCAGATCTGTTACAAAATGATTTCTTTTATCAACAAAACGCCGCCGCGGCCACGGGCGGTGCCGGCATTCCGGAAGTGCCGGTGCCCGACTTCACCCAGTTCGGCGAGGTCGAGACGGTGCCGCTGCCGCGCATCAAGAAGATCAGCGGCCCGCACCTGCATCGCGCCTGGCTGAACGTGCCGGCGGTCACCCACGCCGACGAGGCCGACATCACCGAGACCGACGCCTATCGCAAGGAGCTGGACACGGCGGCGAAGGAAAAGGGCTACCGCGTCACCCTGCTGTCGTTCCTGATGAAGGCGTCGGTGTCGGCGCTGCGCCAGTTCCCCACCGTCAACAGCTCGCTGAATGCCTCCGAGCCAGCGCTCCGAGACCCAGTGCATCTTGCTGCGCTGCGCCTCTTCGCCGACGAGCGTCTTCGCCTGACGCTTCGTTCCGACGAAGACCACTTCCTTTCCGGAAGCGACGAGCTGGGTGAGGAAGTTGCTCGCTCGGACCAAACCCTTGATCGTCTCGCGAACGTCGACGATGTGGATCAGATTCCGCTTGCCGAAGATGTACGGCGCCATCTTCGGGTGCCAACGGCTCGAGCGGTGACCGAAGTGAACTCCGGCTTCGATGATTTCTTTAGCGGTGACAACACCCACGAATAGACTCCTCGAGGCATTTGCATTTTTGTCATGAAAAAGACTATTTCAATAAAAAACGAACATAAACAAATTTTAAAAAGACTTTTTCCACAAGAGAAGTTTTTCAAAGAGAAGTAGACCTCCATTAAGCCTGGAATGAGCAAAAATAAAGTCAAATAATCTTCCAAGCGTAAAACTACCACAAATTACAATAAATAAATAAATGAAACTCAAAACGAACAGAAATTACAATAAAAAGCCGACTCAAACTCAAAAACGAGCAAAAATTAAAATGAGTTGGGATTCGAGCCCCTAAGCCTTTCTAAGACCAGAACACTATTTGTGCTTTAAAAGAGGTTCCCTGCCCGTGCCCACGCCTCCGGTGTGTTTTGCGTCTGTGCTACCTCTTCTTGCACGACCGCTGCCCGATCAGGGCGTCCGGCTCCGATGAAGAGATTTATGAGTTCAATTTGCTTGGCGAGTTTGGGCTCACCATCCAGCCTCTCCACATCCGCCTCTAGCGTCGTAACTCGCTCGGCGATTTGCGGCGGCAAGGGCGCGTTTTCTTGGAAGGTTGGTGTCGCAGCCAAATCCGTTGGCGGGCCGCCGGTGTTGCTGCCCGATGTGGTTGGATTGAAGCCTGCACTCATCATGGTGATGGCAATAGATGAATCCCAAAATAAAGAGAACGGTCAAACTTAAAACGAACAGAAATTACCACAAATAAGAGTAGAGATAACGCTGCTCTAAGTCCTCTAAAGGCCAGAGTGCCATCTGCGCTTGTGAAAACAATTTATATTTCAAGCAGTGTGTTGTAATTGTCATACCATCGACAAAAAAAATCACAGGATTAAATAATGTTTATAAATAAGAGCTATAACAAATGATATTGAGGCTACTCTCCCTCCTCTAAAACCCCCTAGAGTGATTGAGTGTCGTTAGCTTTTTAATGAAAACTGTATAAATATCGAACCGAAACTCTAAAAGGAGTTTTGAAAACAATCAATACATTATAAGAATTAGCTATTTGTTCTGATTTCAAATATAAAACTCATTAAGGTAAATGCTGCCCGTCAAAAGTTATAAGTAGTCAAAAATGGGGAGAAACCCCACAAAAAGACAGGCAATCTTGGTGAATAGCGCACCATTAGAATCAGCAAAACAAAAGTAGAGTGATCAAAGATTCAGTCTAAAATAGTTTGGAATATTGCTTTTTTTTGTTATGAATTAGTTGCTCATCTTCCTTCATTTAGACTGAGCCTAAATAATGGTTCTGCTACCTTCTTATATAAAAGAAAGACCAAAATTGAACATTTCAATTTGCTCACTCTCAAGCTCAAATATTATTTTAGGAACAAACGCAAGTGTAAGTGGGCACTTTCAGTTTCTTTTTTTTTTTAACTTTTGGTCATATTTGTTGAAATTAAATGCCTTAGTATTAATAGCAATAGAAATGCTTTAAAATACTTACCTATGACATTCAAGTTAACAAACAGGCTTCTGTGGGGTTGTGTATTAATTTGACATTCATATAGCCCTGAGTCTCGGGCTTGGCAATATTTAATTTGTAATGTCCATTCATCATTGTGGCGATGATGGAGCACCCGGCACACGGATCGACGAGAAGTCACCCAGGGTAACGTCGATGTTTTGGCCACCGGGTTTAGCCCGCATTTGGTCAACCATGGCACTCGACAAATCGATGCCAGTAACCGACACCCCACGCTGGGACAGTGGTAATGCAATTCGACCAGTACCGACCGCGAATTCCAAGGCGGATCCTAGCTCGGCGAGGCTCGCGAGGACGTCGACCGCGGGTTCGACCACTTTGGGATCAAACCAGTCCGATACGCTAGCGTCATATCGCGCCGCGACGTCTTCGCCAAAGTAATCGATGGGTTCGCTCATACCAAGAACCCACCCGTGTTCTGGACCGTCCGCGACGACCGCGTGACCCTGACCTTCGACGCGTTCACGCAGAACGCGACGCAAACGGTGTCCGTGCAGTCCGGCGACTTCTTCCGCCTGCTGCCCAACGGCAACATCGAGTTCTTCATCACGCGCGCGCTGATCACCAAGGCCACCGGCACGGATCCGATGGGGCGCCCGGAGAGCTTTGGCGCGACGTGCCTCTGCCAGGATGCGGCGGGCAACTTGTACTACTCGCCCCAAGAATCCGGCACGTGGGTCGCGGGCAACGAGCCGCCGCCGCTCGGACCGGTCTCTTACAAGGAAAAACTGCTGTCGATCATCGACCAGTATGACGGCCTGGCCATCCGCTCCGCGACCAAGGTGACGGCCAAACTCATCGAAGCCGCTTCCAATCTGAAGGTCGTCGGCAGGGCCGGCATTGGTGTCGACAATGTCGACATACAGGCTGCATCGCGCCGCGGCATCATCGTCATGAATACGCCATTCGGCAATTCGATCACCACCGCCGAACACGCCATTGCCATGATGCTCTCCGTGGCGCGACAGATTCCGGCGGCCGACGCGTCCACTCAAGCCGGAAAATGGGAAAAATCCAAATTCATGGGCGTTAAAGAACCGTCTAATCTGATCAATGCTTGGAATGGGTCGATGCAAGGGGCCCGATGGCGGAACCTTTTGGTGACGGAAAGATTGAATAGCAATTGGGATCATCCCGATCAAGCGCCGCCAACTTTGAAACCCAAACGTTCGAATGGCCAACATAGGTTCATCTAAAATGCCTTTCTTCTCGATGATATCGGCGAACGCTTCAGCATGGCGAGATCCGCAAGTGGATGAGACCTGCTGGGTTATTCCCTCTGCTCGCAAAGACATGATACGGTCCATGGGGCCTACGCCTTTCGGACAGACTTGAATGCATTCGGCCGAATCCCTGATCGCCCATCAGGGCCTCGCCCGAGATCTTAAGAAGAACCCGGGGATATTTAAGTGGGGGGGATTGGGGATCGGTGTTTTCAGTTGTCGTCATGCCGACCCCCTTTTCCTTATTGTCCTAGCGGCGATCCTACTGCATCAATTCCCGAGCGTCGCGGCAACCTCGGCCGCGAAGTCAGCTTCCTCGCGCTCGATCCCCTCGCCCAGGTTGAAGCGCTTGAACCCGACCATCTCGATCGCCGTTCCGGCTTCCTTGGCGGCGTTCTCGATGACCTTGGCTACCTTGCTCTCATTGTCGATCATCCTTACGGATAAAAACTTCCAAATTATCCTATAGAGCGTGATTACTGCTATCTATCCATCTCTAGATATTCAGGATTATTTTGTTGCAGTCACTCTTTGCTAGAATAATTGTGAAACTTCGTTATCGTGGTGCATTTTTTTTTTATAATTTCTGCCTCACCACATGGAGACACATTTTCTTACCCTCAAACAGGCTTGCCACTTCTTGTAATTTATCACTATTTCTAGTAATTTTATATATTGCCTAAAGTAAAAAATCACTAAATCGCCTCATAAATCACTAGACTATTGAAGAAAATCACTAAATTAACCAACCGAAAAGCTGTCTGAAGGCATCCGTAACTTCGCCGCAGATCAGGAAAAACTTGAAACCATGCTTCGCGAAATACTAAGCGCGTAAGGGCTATTGAAACAATGAGTGTTTTAACTTCTCTTCCTGAATGGAAAAAGCTGTCAGAACTTGCTGCAACGGTAAAAGATGCGCACATGCGCGACTGGTTTGCACAAGATGCAAGTCGCGCAGACAAAATGCAGCTTGAAGCCTGCGGTATTTTTCTTGATTACTCGAAAAACCGTGTAAATGAAGACGCGCTTAAAGGGCTTTTCGACCTTGCCCGAGCGTGCGATGCTAGTAGTTGGTGTTGTCCAAATCGAATGCAGTTGCAATCACAGTTCCAAGTAGTCAAAGTCACAGTCACAAACAGTTGAAATCGGAGTCGCAACTAGTCGCAGTCGTAAGTATTCGCCGTCGCAAACTATTCACAAACGCAAGCAGTTAATCGTAAATAGTCGCAGTAGCAGTAACCCTGAAAGGTTCAATATAATACCCTCATCCGCTTCTAAAATGTTGCTGATACGCCCTTTTAACAACCTGAATGCCTGTAGTGAGTTTTGATTTTGTTCAACATGCAACCCAATATCCCCTTAAAGTTTCACCATTAAGCCAGTCAGTAAGCTAATACCTGATTCTTCCCAGTGCTTATCTCCCTTACCTCCGGGCGTAAAAAGAAGTCTGCTTAATGCTCTCGCATCATCAACTTCATATGGCGAATCATGACGGATAAAGTCCATTGGGTTATACGCGCTTGAAACAAAACCATCTGCAAAAGGCGCTAAAGCATGAACAGGGCCAAATGATTTACGGCACTCGCCCGTTACTTTGTAGTTCTCGCCCTTAATATCATTTACAACACAACTTCCCTTGTGCTCTAAAAGATTAGGAATTACCACACCTACGCCCTTCCCTTTTCAAGTCTTTTGCACGTATTCATGAAACTAATCTTAAAAAACAAGGGATGCTCGGATTGACCTTTGCTAATGAAAATGATTATGATCTAATTCAGGAGGACGATACGTTCAATTTTCTGGATCTAGACCAATTTGCTCCTGGAAAGCCATTGACTATAGAAGTAGTACATGCCGATGGTTCTAAAGATACAATTATAGCAAATCATACTTACAACCAAGGGCAAATAGAGTGGTATGACGAAGGGTCGGCATTAAATTTGATCAAAAAGCAGAATGTATAATTTCTAGCTCAAATGCCTTGATATAGTGTAGATTGTTTTGACATGTTTAACGTACTCCAAGTTTCATTAGCTTTTATGTAAAATCTCCACAAATTTTTTATTTTTCAATCCATTTTCCCATGTTGCTACTACTTTTACAACAATGTGAGTAACAATCCCTACCTTGAAGTACTAAATAGTTATGCTATTAATATTAGTAAACAGTGTGTTTATCTACCTTTGTTGGAAGCCGGTGAAACTTTCCTATTACCATATTGTTTCAAAGAATCGTGTCTTTTGTTTAACACCAGCAAAAACAGCAAGAAAACTCGTATTTTTGACTCATTAAAAAAAAAAAAAAATAACTAGAACTCCTTTGGGGTCATCAAAGACAGGCTCCATCACGGGGCACTGCTGAACTGGAGCCGTAAAGCGGGAGTTAGGATGCGCTGCTTTTTCTTTCGAATCAGGAGTCCACGAATTCCCTTTCCAATCGGTCAGGTGCGGCGGAACTTCATCGGTCATCCCTTCCCACCAGACATCTCCATCATCAGTGAGTGCAACATTGGTGAAAATGCTATTTTTGGCAATCGAGGCCATCGCATTCGGATTCGAATACATCGACGTTCCTGGTGCTACCCCAAAAAAGCCATATTCTGGGTTGATTGCATAGAGATGGCCCTAAGACATGCGACAACGAAGAGCAGAGCCAATTAAAAATGAAAGTGAAGAACAAAGAAATATACAATTAAAAGATATACCACAACTACAACAAAGAAATATACAGTTAAAAGACACGCGGCAGCGAGAACTACGAGCCACAGTGGGAATCAGAACGTGTCCAAAAATTAAAGTGACAGGTCATTGGGACCCTTCAACGTTATATGTATTCCCTGTGGAACCCTACATTTTCTCGAGGAAAGAGTAGTAAACAAAGATAATATATTTGGAGGTTCCTACTTACAACGAGAATCAATATATACGATCCAATATACCGCGAACTCACGGTAGCGATCAGTTCCAGGGCTTCGAGCCCATTGGCCCGCAGGGTGTTACCGGTGTCGACGATGTCCACGATGCAATCGGCCAGGTCCATGAGCGGCGCAATCTCCATGGCGCCGGACAGCGGAATGATGGTCACCTGACGCCCCTGGCGCTCGAAGTAGCGGCGCGCCACGTTGACGTACTTGGTGGCCACCCGCAGCGGGGTGACGGACAGATCGGCGCCCACTGGCGCCGCGGTCATGAGCCGGCAGCGCGCGATGCCCAGATCCAGACGCTCGTAGAAGTCGGCACTGCCATGTTCCAACTCGACCCCGAAAACTCAACCTCCGCTCGATCTGAATGATCTTCCTGATCAAGTTGTCCCTAAAAGTTTCTCTGTTAACTCTTTCAAAAGAAAAATAATAAAAGTCTAGCGGGAAATCAAGTATTTAATTATACCTAGTACTGCAAATTTAAGAATGAAAAAAAGTTTAAAGTAAGTAATAATTACCATGTGCTAGAGGGTTCTGTTGATTTCCTTGAACACTCTCCTTTTCTCCCCATCTTTATAAGTCGCCTGTGTCAATCGAAAGATGTCATTTGATATTTTGAAAACCTTCGATTTATGATCCATGTGTAATGATGCTTATCCCCCCAGGCGGAATGGAGCCAAATTGTACAAGTAATCCATGGAAAACAGAGCTTTCTAAAAAAAAATATACATGTTACCCCTTCATAAGATATGGTACGTAGGTATTGCTTGCTATTTATTCACAAATTAATTAGTCATTTACTTGACCCTTAAGTACTGTCTCAAAAACATTTAATGTCTAAACGCTTTTTGAGATGGAATAAATCTCAAAAAGGCAAACATGACGGCAGATATTTCATTTTAAAAACAGTAATTTCTATCCCCTTTTTGAATAACTTAATATGATTTCAGCAAATAATCTTATGCTGTCTTTGGGTGTGGTTGACACTATCGATGGTTTACCAGGTACTCAGAAAGCCCCGGCACTCAGCCTTCCCACCTATCTCGACTTTATTGCTGTAATGATGACATCAATAACGGTCGTTCTTGCAGCGGTGGCTATCGGGATCGGTGTTGTGGCTGCCTATACGTTCCGAGAAATAAAAGATGAGGCGCGGAACACGGCCGACAGGACTGCGAAAGCACGTGCTGAAGAGGCGCTCTCCGATGAGGTTATAAGAGCGAGAATTAACGAGATTGCGTTCGGTAACATTCAGGCTCAGCCTTTGAAAACCACCTTGATGCTGAGACCATTGCCTGGCTCGAGAAACACCTGCGCGAATATCCCGGCGCCGTACTGATGATCACCCACGATCGTTACTTCCTCGACAATGTAACCGGTTGGATTTTGGAACTCGATCGTGGCCGAGGCATTCCCTATGAAGGGAATTATTCCGCATACCTTGAGGCAAAAGCCAAACGTATGAAGCAGGAATCACGCGAGGAGGCCTCCCGTCAGCGCGCCATCAGCAGTGAGCAGCAATGGATTGCCTCTTCACCCAAAGCCCGCCAGGCCAAATCCAAGGCGCGGATCAAGGCCTATGCTTCCCTTGGCCATTCTTGATATATTACATACAAATTATTCTTACAACCTGGGTACACATGCAAATTTTGATTTATTCAACATTTCATAACAGTTTCAACTTGATAACTTTAGCTGTTGATTAGGCACTATCGTTAACCCCCCTCTGATTACTCTAACAGTCCGTTCATCTGATTTAAAATGCCCCTCAAAATTCCTTGACAGTTTTAGCTCAATACCCATATCTGTTTTAGAGGTATTGCGGATGCTCCACTATAATTCCTGCAACACAAAGCCGTTTAAATTAGTTCCCAAACATCTTAATAGATTTAATCGCCGGGGTGTTCCCCAGCCTCTGAACCAGCATGTTCACATCCACAAGCTGGTACTCGGGGAACATCTTCTCACACGACGCCACGAGGTTCGACAGCTCGGGGTCGTCCACGAAGTTAAAGTCCGCCAACACGAGGGGGAACCCCGACGCCGCGCTACCGCCCTCTTCGCAGCGAGCGTACCCATGGCTCCCATACCACCGTCCACCTCGACAGTGGATGATTCGCGCCCCCTTCGCGCGGGACGTCGACGAGGATGTGCACAGCAGATGGCAGTGCCCGCCAGACTTGACGTACCATCCACCACATCCGAGCCAGAAAAGAAGTTTTCTGGGTAAAGAAAACTTTGATATACAACAACGATGTCCTAACTACTGTCAAAAACAGCCTAAAAGTCTATGTGACATTTCTGTGAAGTCTTTTGAAGGTTTTTCTTTTCTTTTTACTTTGTCACTAATAAATTTAGACATTTCCTTGAGCAAGTCGCTGTAGAGCGGTTTGTTGCATGTAATGACAAGTGACAGCGGCTCATTAAACTGAGAAATGTTTCTTCATTTGCTAGTTGCCTTCTAAATGCTGGCAGATATGAGGATTATTTATTGTTAAATTATGTCGACAATGCCGTTGTCGGTTTTTTTTTGTTCTTTACCCTATGTTACAGGGCTGTGTGAAAAACTTGTAAGAATTTTACAAAATAATGGTTTAAAGGTAGCTTTAAGAGGTAGTAATACTTTGGCTAGATTTTTAAATTCTGGACAGGATTTTATTTTGTCTGAGAACGCATCTTTGATTTCTAGGGACTCATGTTTAAAGCAAATTTTCAGGGAAAAATCGAAATTAAAAAAGTTTACTCAAGAATAATTCCATAAACAGAGATACAGGTGAATTTGGATTGAATTATTTCAATCCAAAAATCAAAAATTGATATTTTACTGAGGTCACAGCTTCGCGCCCAAGCCGGTCGTTCAGATTCACCCGCGGTGGGGGCCGGGCAGACCCCTGCCGGTTCAATGAGATCAGGTGCGTCAAACTCCAGGTTTCGTCAATGTCCAGTGGCCTGCCGACGGTGCCGCGTCGGGTGGCGGAACCCACCTATTAGAGCGGAATTCCGCGCAATCGCTTGGCAATTGGCGTTCATGCCGGCAAAGCGGACCTAGGCTGACTGGCGGCTTTCTTTGCGCCAGCCAATAGCGGTCGCCAAAGCTATAGCTATTCATTCGGTTTGGGGCGCGTCCTGAGCAATCAGCTTTCTCATCTCGTCGATGCTCTGGCCGAAGCGCACGAGCTCCTTGAGGCGCGAGGAGCTGACGTAGAGGTATTCCTGGCTCGTCATGAAGAAGAGGATCTCGACGCCCGGCGCGAGGTGCTTGTTCATGAGCGCCATCTCGAATTCGTACTCGAAATCCGACATGGCGCGGAGTCCGCGGATGATCGCGCTCGCTCCGATCTCCTCGGCGTGATGGACGACGAGACCGTCGAAGACCTGCACGCTCACGTCGGGCATGTCCTTCGTGACGGCCTCGAGGATCTCGAGCCGCTCCTCCGCGTCGAAGGTCGCGTTCTTCGACCCGAAGACATTGCCGACGTTGTATGTTTTCTCGCCTCCGACGAGGCGCGGTACATGTGCGGGGCACTGGTCGAGGTCAATGGCGGGAAACCGGTATTTTGAGCCGGTTTGAAGGAAAAACCGCCCTTGTCACCGGCGGACGGAGCGGCATTGGAAGGGCTGTTGCAGAGCGGCTTGCCGGCGAAGGCGCACGGGTTGTGACGGCGCAGCGGCAGTCTGATGACAGGTTCGAGAGCATTGTGGCCGATTTTGCGGATCCAAACGTGCCCGAAAAACTGATATCGGCGGTGGTTGACCGCGCCGGCAAACTCGACCAGCTGCCAATATACCAACTTGTCGCATTCCCCCTCCCAGAGACTTTCTCAGCCGCAAAGCTCTAAAAAACAAATGAAATATATATCGTCACTTTCCCAATAAGGGTCGTATCAAACATTATTAAGCTTCTCAATAGGCATTTTTTACACTGTTTCCCAAGAGAGAATCAGGAGGGCTATGTATGTTAAATTATGGTTCGACCCCCTCCCCCTATCTTCATTAACCTAGTCATCCTCCCTTTGTGAAGACGTTAACGAGCAGTTTCTGGTAATCATTTTAGAAGCGAGAACATGTCAGATACGACCAATAGGCCGCTCCATCGCGCTCAAAAGCTTCAATTTCGCTTTGCTGGATTTCTCGTAGCAGATCTGAACCAGGCACCTGCCCTCCTCAAGTACGCCGCGTCTAGTCAGCATCATCCAACATCAGCTCACTGCTGTCACCTCATCATGTCGCCCCCAAACTACGGGGCAAACGGGCACGTATAGTCATGAGTGATGTTTAGACCACGGTTTTCAAATTGACTGGCATAGATGTTCGGAGGCTGCAGGCGGTCGTTTGCACCTTGTTCAGACCATTGCCCTTCACAAGATAGATTTTGTTGGACCACACCTTGAATAAAAACGAGGAAATCAAGCCATGGCAGGCCACCGCTCGTCCATAAATCCGTCACATTGGCCCGAAATGTGACCCGTTTACTGCCGAGTTGCCGATTTACGCGTATGATAGTAGGGATAAAAGCAGGTCGAATGGGCTACGTAGTGAAGCGAGTTTTGCTCGTAAACCCATCCGCAGAACAGAAGAATGGGGTCGTCAAACTGCTGCATGCGCGCGGGTTCCGCGTCAGTACCGTCGACACGTTCCAAGAAGGACTAATTGCTTTAGCAGTTGCAGCCCGGCAGGGCTCGGAAATTGTTGGACTCATCGTTGGCTGGCCACGAGCAGCGTGACCGAGACATCGACGACTGGAAAGCCAAGCGGGCCGTGCTGCAGATAGTCCTTCGCGCCAATTTCCACTGACGGGAAGAACTGCTTGGGAACAGCACCGCCCGTGACCTTTTCGGAGAATTGGAACCCTTCTCCCCGGCCACGCGGCTGGATGTCAATGACGACATCACCAAACTGCCCGTGCCCGCCGGACTGCTTCTTGTGCCGGCCACGCACCTCAACACCCTTTCGGATTGTTTCCTTATAAGGCACGCGCTCAGGATGACGTTCCACGTCAACACCAAACTTGCGCAACAACCGTTCAAAGAAATTAGGTTGTTTTTTTACGAAATTCATATTTTACTAGTCAACGACGAAAAAAAAATATAAAAATATTGAATTAAAATCGAATAGTTGTGGTCATCAAGCCATGGCTAGTTGTAGAAAAAGCCAAGACAGATAGTCCAATTGAGTAAGAGGCAAATCTGTCATTAACCCCTCTTATTAGGACTGTATAAAAATGATGTTAGTTAATTTGTCAATCGATATGTCTATCTATTATTCGTCCATGCGTCATTCCTAGGGCAGTAGAACTAAGGTTAGAATTGTCAGAATTGTCGCCTTAAGTAGTTGTGCCATATTCATCTACAGTGTAAAATTGGTAGAACAAGTATATGCATATACACGGTTGAATCGAGTGTGTGCCAACTAGTTCAGTTCAATAAATAATAAGACCAGATTTGGAAAGCTTACCCCTCGTCATATTCTTCTTCCTCATTCCCTTCATCGTCGTCAACTGCAATGGCATCAGATAAGACATAATATTGAACTGGATTGAACCACAATTCGTCCTTAAGATGCTGAAATACGTAGAACAAAATAAAGAGTAGTAAATGAGCCTGCTACACATAAAACCATGAAACTCTGCTTTTTCACCATAAATATGACACAAACGTTTGAATTAAATATATGAAAATATCAAGATTAAAAGAAAAATAATTAGAAATCTTTCACAGCTTGAAACCCTGAAAATTTAAATGACCAATATATCTATCAAACACAAAATTAACAAACAAACAACTACTTGTTTTTTAAGGAGTATATCGACTCATATACTTAAATTGAGGCATATACCTACATGCATCTTCATTAGAGTCCATATTTTTCTGACAATTTTGGTCTTTATTCAAATATTTTAAGATGAATAGAAGAGGAAATACTAACAAATACCTCTAAACTGACAGGATTCTATACTGACACGACCGTAAGGGTTTTCAACTATGTACTCTAGAGATTTCTCAGTTAGAGGAAGTTGAATAACAAGGCAAATCTGGTGGCTATTTTCGCTTCGGTGTAAATAGAAGCAGTAGCCAATCTTATTGATCTGGAACAGATTAAAAAAGGCAGCAATTCGTTGTCAATGTCAAAATCGTCCGTGGCATTGCAGAATAATTGCGAAACTCCTATTTATGCGGAAAAGATTAAAATGCAGCATCGATGCTAGGGTTTCAGTACCCAAGGGGAATCTCAGTTTTTGCCCCCCCCCCATCACTACCACAATGTAAGTAGATCGATACAAAATTTACTACGTCACAAAAACAAACCATTTGAGTTAAAGCACACTTCTTCAAACAAAACTGTAGAGCATTGACCTTCCTTTCCTCTTTGCCTGTAACTTTCAACTTTACTAATATTGTAATTGTTTTTGGTTTTGGCACTAATCAATGGCCTACTCTATGCTTTAAGTACATTTAACGCCTGGAGGGCCTATAAGCAAGGTTAACCACTAACAATGACATCTAACAAAACACTGCTGCCATTTCAAGAATATCTGAGTAAGTATAAACTCCCACTTTCAAGTTTGAGACACTCTCTAAGAATAAATTATAATCTTTTTTCTTGATAAAACGTTAGTTTCCCAAATTCTAAAATTATATGGAAATATCAAGAGATTATTTCAAATATTTTATCGAAGATGTGTTGCTGAAACTGCAAAGTAGTAATTATGCTCATTTTAAGGTTCAAATCTCCTCTTTACTTTCATTGGAAAACTTCATTTCAAAAAATTAATTTTTGTGTTTTTTAGGTTTTAAAAATATAGACAATATACTTTATAAGAAGATCTTTGTCCAGTTTAGGCGAAGGAACCTTGATCTTTACCGTTCTCAATCCCCCGTTCATTACGTGCTAGAAATTTGTGACAAAAAATTATTGACAGAGAAATTTAAACGTTTTAGTCCAAATATTTGGTTTTATTCCTTTCTAAATACGAGTATATCGAGGTCATTCGGTATTCCAACTTTCCTATTAAGCCTTTATAAATATAAAGAGAAATAAAAATATATAAATCATGGGTCAAAATGTAACGAGAGAAGCATTTTCGTTTTCCTAATTAAAAGTTTTATACAGTGATTTACACAGTGAAGGTAATTTTATCATAAATATAAATTTATCGTATTTAAAAATACATAGGGCAATGTGGTCTTAGAAATAAATTTCGTAGAGCTAACTGATGAAATGGTAATAGGTTCGGAATTCGCTTGGGGTCATCTTCGTGTTGGCACGGAAGACGATTCCGAATCGGCGGTGGTTAGAAAAACCGCATTCGGTTGCGACCAGATGAACGGGGAGCGTGCTGGTTCTCAAGAGATTCTTGGCGCGTCGGATGCGGGCGCGTTGGGTGGCGGCTAGGACGGTGGTATCGAGCTTTTTGACGAACAGCCGTTCGAGACTCCGGCGGGAGAGACCGACATGCTGGGCGACGGCGTCGACCGAAAAGTCGGAGCTCTTAAAACTGCGTTCGATGAAGCCGATGGCTTTGCGGGCGGAAGCATCATTAAAAATGCTTATTTAACTAGCCTATTATCTTCTATCGATGACACCCTTTCCCAATATTTAACCATACTAATTAACCTCCTCTATCTCATACACTTTATTCCTATATTACCTCCCATTACTAACCCATTAAACTTATTATCAAGGCCTAATATACGCTTAAAAGCCTCAACTTCATTCTTTCTAAATTTAACCCTTTATTATACCCACAAAGCTCCACCCCGTAGCGCAAAACCAATCTAACCCTAGCATTAAAAACATACTTTAGTAGTCCTACATCCCTAATTTCATTAATACTACTTTTACAGCAATAAATCCAAGCACTGGATGCAAATCGCCAGGAGCAGCGATCATTCCAACAAACGCCGTAAAAATGACAAGCGACATCACACGCGGTTTAAGCAACGTGAAGTAATCACCGACCGAGCCACCAAGCGGATGGGTCTCGGCCCGATAATCTAAAGGTACATTCACGTCGGCCACGAGTAGAAATCCCTAATGCTATTTTTTCCGGCGCTGAGCGCCTGCGTTTCCAAGTTTCGTTGGCTCAACAAGAGCTTCTATGTCGAAGCCAACAATCTTAATCCGAAGGGCAGGATGGCATTAAGCGCCCTGCCCTATTTGAGTTAATTTAGAAATGAACATAGACTTTATTAGAGACCATTGCCTAAGCAAAAAAGCGGCAACTGAAAGTTTTCCGTTTGACGAAAACACACTAGTGTTTAAAGTGATGAACAAAATGTTTGTAATGGCACCTCTTAACAAATGGGAGCAGGGAGAAGCGACCATTACAATAAAATGTGACCCCGATTATACAGTTGAATTAAGGGACGATTATGAGAGTATTTATGCAGGCCCTTATGTTAGTAATAAACATTGGAATACCTTAGCTATACATAAAGGAGAGCTTTCTCCAGAATTTATATTACAACCAACGAGCGCTGCCTGCAGGCGTTGCTGCTGATCGGTATTCCCAAGGGCTTCCAGTGGACCACCAACAGACGGACACTGCAGCAGATGGCAATCCCAGACCGCCGCGACGTCCGACAGCTCATTCGCTGCCGATTCAGCCCACTCGTCATCAACCGGTCGTTCACGGAGCAGCGACAGGCCACTGAGCGTTATCAGCCGTATCACAACAGGCTACTCCGGCAGCGCCGTCAGAACCCGGACCAGCTCCGGTGTGAACTCAGCAGAGAGTCGGTCGAGTGAGACGCGATCTGTCGTCTGACACTGCTGCATGTAACGGCGGTCGCTAGGACGATCAGGATGCCGGCGGCCAGACAAAGGCCGAACAGGTCGGCCTGGCGCCGCATTGGCGTGTGGCGCTCGCGCCAGCCTTCCCGGCCCGTTGCCAGCAGCCACCAGCGCCATAAGACCAAGGGCCATAACAGGCAGACGCCGGGCAGGATCAAAACCCGAAAGACGTAGCCGCCACGCGCGTTCGCTTCGATACGATCGATACCACCGCCCAGGAAGGCGAGCGCCACCAGGGTGCCGATGGCGAGCCAGACTTGAGCGGCCAGGATGATGCCCGCCGCGCTCATGCGGGAAAGCCACGCCGGCATAAGCGGAGCAATGCAAAGCGATGGGCATTATTGTTTTTCCTTATATTGCTAGGCGCAGGGTTCGGCGATTATTGGCTCCGGAAAAATGCTCGCCCTGAAAAACGGCGCCCCATTGCCGCCGGAATAGATATAAAACCCGTTCCTAACAAAACGCCCCATATTCCAAAACCAGAAATGAACCAGCCCCAAAGTAAAGCTGAAAAACCGGGTACAGCCATATTGCTTGAAAACAAAAAAACAATATCAGTTAACAATAAAATATATCCTAAAAAGAGGGGTTTTCTGAAATCAAATACAAACGCAAAGAGTTAAGATATCTGCCACGACTATACGATTCTACTACCGCTACTACTCACTGCCGCACTATACTTCTACACATTTCTAATACCACTACTACTCACTGCAGCACTTACTATTACTATGCAATTCTACTACTACTACTTAACAGGCCTAGTGGCAGGTACTTATAACTTCGGGAAATCCTTATCATGAAAAAGCGGAAACAGCACAATGCTGAAATAAATTCCCAACTTATAAACAAGCTATAGAAGCAAAATCACATACACAAGAAGAGAAAATCTGGAAAATGCCACTAGCAAGAAAAATCGAGTATGACAACAGAAACTATATTTTCAAATACTAAAGCCAATGACAGAGAGATTGGAAACACAAAATTAAGCCAATTTTTTTCTTATCAGAATTTCTATAGGCAATAGATATGTCATGTAGGCTATGTAATCTTTTAAGCCCTAGTTATAAAAACAAGGGTTGCTTGTCTATTATATAATACACACTCAAGAATATGTATGAGATAATACTTAATTTTCATTCTGTCTTTACCAGGTAATTACCTTTGGCTTGTTGCAAAACTACATTATAGCTATATTTTAAATAAATATTTAGTTGGTATTTTGGTTAGGTTACATATTACCCTCGAAAGGTCGTGCGGATTTGGCGGACATAAACTGCCAGACAGACCCGTGCGGATCGCCACCGCCAGCGCCGCCGATGCGCGGCTCGGTGCGAGCAGCAGCGTCGTCATCATTTCACGACCCAAGAAGAAACCCGCCCGGCATCCCCACCGGGCGGGTCTTCCCTTGCGCGGACCTCAGGGGCTCTAAGCCCAGGCCTGTTCCGGGTCCGGCAGGGGGATCGCTGACATCAGCTCGCGAGTGTAGGCGGCTTCAGGGGCCGCAAACAGCGCGGCTGTCTCCGCGTTTTCCACGGTCTCGCCGCGGTAAACAAGAAATTTTTAGAATTATGTTTTTTTTTGGGGGACAGAGGACTAGAATTTTATGCTAATTTAGTAAACAAATATTCAAAATTTAAGACTTTAACTTTCATCAAGAGTATACCTACTTTTTTGTGTGTATTATTCTTTTTACCATGTTTAGCACTATCTAATTTTGAAATAAAACCTGGAACTTAGTAGAGGTCACCCATTTGGAATTGGCACAAAATGAGACAATACTTTTAATGAGTATATTGTTCAGATTCTTAGATTCTTAGAATTCCGCTTAATAATTATTTAATTTGTTTGCGGTTTTTTACCATGTATTTTATGTTTGAAATGCTTATATTTATATTTGTTGTTCAGACGAGCCACATTGTTCGCTAAGAGAACGCTTCGCTAGAAAAGGCATTTCCCGTAAACTCCTAAGAATTTGGGATTAATTTTGACTAATTCTAATTTTGACTAATTTTGACGAAAGTCAGGAAGCAGGACATTTTGAGAATTACCATGGCCCTTTTGGCATATTAGTTATTCCAAGGAAAACATTATATTTACCAAAAAAAGCCCTGACTTCTGAATTTGTTCATTTTTACAGAAATCAAAACCATTCAATTTTTTCAAATAAAATTTCTGAACGAATGCCGGATCCTGCGCCTGGGCGCCGAAGATCAGCGCCGACGACATTGCCGCTGCACCGATTGCGGCCAGCATTCCGCGCCGCTTCAAAGTGTGGGTCATTGGATAATTCCTCTCATCAATGAATGTCCGCAGTCACTATGAGATCAACCGCCCACGCAACAGGTTTCATGCATTTTTTCGATAAAAAAGGGCCATTTATCGGAATTTTTTATAAATTCAGAGCCATTGCCTATCGCAGCCATGGGGGTTTGAGCACCATCCGCATATGGTCGATAAAACTGGAGGCCGCCGGTGACAGCGCCCGGTTCACTCAGGATCGAAGTCATCCAACCACCCGTAGGGGCCATAGTCGATGGTCTCACCCAGAATCGACATGTTGTCGGTGTTCATGACGCCATGTACGAAGCCAACACGCATCCAATGCACGATGAGTGTTGCAGTACGGGTCGATACTTCACGAAACCACTCCACGTAGGCATCCACGGGATTATTTGCGTCCACCTGAATCTGCGGGAATTCTCGGCGGATGATGAAGTCGGTGAATGTTTTTAGGAGATCCAGCTCCTGTCTGGCGGTGAGCAGCTGCCAATGACCGAATCGGGCAAAAGACGAACTCACTCGGGTATACAATAATTCTTTCTAATTGATCCACATTTAGTATAGATAAATATTATTAAATAATTTCATTAGACCTTTTTCAAATACAAATAATCTAATATTTTCTCGATTCTGATCAATTAATCTATATAATTCATTAGTTATAGTCATTTTTAGCGAATTGATATATTCGTTTCGGTTGATTTGAAGATATTGCTATTCTATAGGACTCTGACACAGTAACGTTTCATTTTCTGTCTTTGCAGCAAACCTCCAGATCACATCATAGGTTGTATTCACATTCACAATTGAACTATTCTCCAATGAGTATTGAATAACAATCACTACGTGGCAACTAGCGCTTGTACGTTCGACACACAGCCATTCTCAACCGCTGATAGAGAACCTTGGTTCGCACAATTCGATGGCCTGCGTCGTCATTGTCTCGTTGCCGAGGCGGACGGAGCGGTTGTTGGCTACGCTAATTCCAGCCAATTTCGGCCGAAACCAGCATACGACACATCAGTTGAAGTAAGCGTCTACGTACACTCAAACGCCCATCGCCAGGGTCTGGGCCGAAAGCTTTACGGCGCTCTCCTAGCGTTAGTCGATCAAGCGGACGTACATCGCGCTTACGCCGGTATCACCCTCAGCAACGTGCTCGCGGAAGTGATCGGTTCCGGTCGCGTCCGTTTCACGTTCCGACTCTCGGATCCGGATGGCGACAGCATCGGTGTCGAGCTGCGTTACCCGAGCGACGAGGGCGGTGAAGGCGGCGGAGGCGAGCTGCGCACGAGTTTCAACACCGACGCTGACGTCTTCCCCGGTCCGGTCTCGGACGAAGAAGACCTCCAGTTCGAGTGGAGCTCGGTCCTGGACCTCGGCCCGGTCGACCGCGAAGTCGTCATTCAGCTGCACCCGATCGACCAGATCGGTGGCGTGCAGGGAAAAGCGGGTCTGCCCACCGGCGCGATGCGTTGCCTGGGAAGACTTGGAATCCACGCTGATCAATTCGTCCGCGTGGACCGACTGGCCGCCGCGAGCCATTTCATCCAGTTCCTCGCCGACCGCCTGGGCGATCGCATTGATGTACCCGTGGACGGAATGATCCGAAAAGTGATCGACTTTCCATCGTTTGAGCCCGCGCAAAAAACCGCGCCAACGGTCTCGGCGTTTGCCGATCGCGCCCATCTTTCGAATTGTATCATGGCTGTCGATGTAAACTTCGTGACCACAGTGACGATACCCAAAAAACACCGGCGGCACGCGCGTGACGCTCCAGTCAGAAATATTAGAAAAATAAAACTACTAAATAAAAAAAAGTTGGCTAATTTTGGCTTGAATAGGATCCAAGTACTATTGAGTGAAAATTCTGAGATATGCGATTGTTTAGGAACTATGAAGGAACTATTTAAACAACCTCCTAGTTTCATGAGCATTGCTGCAAAGCGGTGTTTCCTTCGGCCCTTAACAATAAAATAGTAGTCTAAACATAATGAACGGTTATTAACTATATACTAAAAGCGATACACCATGGAGTAGTTGCGGAATTATCCTGTATATGAAGATTTGTAATGTGGGTGCACGAAATGGAAATATCCCTCCACCTCCACCCGTTGAACGTGACCCCATAGGTCATGGCCTAATTGAATAAGATTATAGCAAGTAAGCATGCCTGCTTAACCCCAACGGTCGATGCAAACACTTCTGCGTCACAGCTTGATGCTGATGATGGTGCTGCTTTTAGAAATCATGATGAATTCATGATGGTGCGCCATCACCAATAATTGAACTTCAGAGTTTTTCTACAACAGAGGGATCAAGTGTAGCTATGAAGCCGAAAAACGTGAAAAGTAACCATAAAATGAAAAATACTGTATGAGACGAAGGGTTAATACTCACCCACAAGTGTGTCACGAGCTTGGCTTCCAAGAACAACCCGGTTTTTTTCAAATTCATTCAAAGCGTCATCATATTTATTCACGCTCATTGAAGAAGGTGACTATTTTATACAAAAAAAGTCTGATAGGCAGAAAGAAGAAGGAAAAAGAAAGAGATAAACGTGAAAGGAACTGACATTTTGGCAAAAAATATACATAAATAATGCAATAACATAATTTCACAACTCAAAATTATGTGGTCGGATTCAGGAAACAGACCACTTCAGCACAGCTCTAATTTTACGGATCTCTCCCTCCGAGGATTTCCAAAAATCGATATTAGTTATAAATACTGGATAATAAAAAAAATAATTAACAGAAAAAACGTCAAAAGTACTTAAATTGTCCTCTCTCGTGTTCCAGTCCCACTCGCACCAATTGCCCGCAAGGTGATGCTTCTTTAACCAGTTTTTAAATTGTGGTACATTTTCCGCTTTTCCCGAATGGACTCTGGGAAGGTATTCCAGCTCACCGGACTGTGTGCTTTGCCACATGGCTAGAACGAACCGTACTTCTTGGCTCACTTAGCATTTCTCGTAGCATATCGGTGATAAAATAAATTAAAACGAAAAGATTATTAAGAAAATCAAATGTCGGACCAGTTCCGGGAATTGGCCATAGGGTGAAAAGCCTTCGAAACCCTGACAAGCGGGTAAAAGAACTTGTCGGGTACGTGAAAAGTTTAGGTATTCCCACACCGCATCTAGATTTTGCACTAGAGGTGGAAAAAATTACGGCAGCCAAAAAAGATAACCTAATCCTAAACGTCGACGGTACCATGGCGGCAGTCTTAGTCGATATTGGCTTCCCAGTGGACAGTCTCAACGGGTTCTTTGTTCTGTCCAGAACCATTGGACTGATCGGCCATTGGACGGATCAAAAGCGGCAAGGCAGCCGATTGGCTGTGGATGTTATTGCTGAATTTCTGATAAAATTATATTAGTTGTTAGAGATAACGCGTATTATATTTGGATTCAGTATTACAAAAATATGGCAGTAAGCAATATCAAAAGGAATTTCATAGATAATTCCCTCCAATAAAGGAATTTTGAAATCTGAGGTGGAGGAAGGCAAAAAATTTTGGGGCACATGACCACATGACATTGAAAATCTGAAGTTGATACAGAAAAAGAGATTTGTTTTTAGGTTTAGTATCCCAAAATATATTAACAAAACATTACAAATAGATAAAAATAAGGGGTCTAGTTCTTACCATAAGCATTTGTGCTTTTGTGATGGCATCAATCACGAACTTCGGTTCCATCCTCTTTCACATATTCAGCAGGGACTTTCCGTTAGAGCTGGACTTTATATTAAAGAGGGGTCGAGGAGTGCTGGATAAACTGAATTAAGCTCTCTGTATGAAGCTATGGTCCTCATCTTCGGTGTAGAGAGACTGTGAATTCGTCTTATTAAAAGGTTTAAAAAGTCAATATACATTGCGATGAAGTCAAGACTAAAAGCGATAGGTGGGTATTGTCTGTAAATTTCTCTCACATGGTCGAAACGCCATGGAGGGCACAGGTGCATGTGCGGTGAGCCAAAACGAAAACATGGATTAATTCAAAAACGTTCAGAAATTAAATTAAAAAAACAAATTTTTTAACTGCAAGTAAGGAGTGACATTAAAACTAAAAACGAATAAAAATTATTCAGTGTATAAAAGAGGTTGTCCCCTCCACAACGCCTCACTCTTTACGCTAAAGTCTGACTCTTTGTCACAACTCTGCCT
Source organism: Alatinidae sp. Z8VKAUB7J3 (assembly GCA_010016025.2). NCBI lineage: Eukaryota > Metazoa > Cnidaria > Cubozoa > Carybdeida > Alatinidae > Alatinidae sp. Z8VKAUB7J3. Next base: position 64,761,540 of record JAAAKM020721499.1, on the reverse strand, counting down.
TTTAAAACAATAAAAAACCCTAGCGTAAAAAGTGAGGCGTTGCGGATGGGACCTCTTTCATACACGGAATAATTTCTGTTCGTTTTAATTTTTAATGTCACTCCTTACGCCTGAATGCGTGCTTCTTCGATACTTGTGCTCTTCAGTTCGTTACGTAGTTTCCTACCAAAATATTTACAGTATATGATACATTAAACTTAAATACGTTATTTACATATACAGTATGTAGCTGCAGTTGATTCTGCAGAAGGCAAATTTTACAAAAACAACCTAATTGACCTTACGCAAACCTTCTACGTAAGACTAATAGCTTTAGTTCATCAAGCTTACCATTGATAGAGACAAATCTCATTTTGAATCTGTGAGAATGAGCTGTTTCTAACAATGTAAGTGAGGACGGGGGGGTTAGTAAATATAAATACCGAAGTGCAGTCACTCAAGCATGCAGTGCAAATGCTGGGCTACAGTCCACTGTACAGATGGTTGACATTGTTGCTGGCAACGGCAAGTACCAGTGGTTATTCGCCTGTGTTGCTGGAAACGGCTATCGTCCGTGGTCGTCTGGCTGAAATTCTGGGGCAAAGCAAAATGTCCAAGAGTGAGGCAGAAAACCTGTTTGTCGCTGGCATGTTCTCATTGCTCGACAGGCTCCTGGGTATCCCTATGGAAGAAGTGCTGTCATCCATACAATTGCCTGAGGTCGTTACCGAAGCGCTGATATCTCGTGGCGGTACCAAATAAACAAAACTGTTGAATACCCTATTCAGAGAATTTATTAAAAAGAAATTTTATAATTTGGAAGCGTGTTAGATGACAGAATTCATAATTAACTAATCCATTGATTGAATATCTGCAAAATATGAATAATATGACCAGAAGGGCCAGTCAATCATTTGAATTGAGCTGTCTCTAATTTCAGTTAGCGCGAAAAGTAAGGCCTTGGAGAGCGGGAACGAAAGATTTTCATACCTAAAACATCCACAAGAGTGTCCTCAACAACTTTTTAAAGCTTCTTGGCGGTTGAATAAACAGTGTAGTGATGCATACGCACGAGCAGACGGGCCTTGCCTGTGGGATCGGTCCAGGCATGTGTCCAGTTACTGGACCCCGCAGCAAGGAGGGGACAGCACAGCAACACCCACAACGCGACGCACCGATTCACCAGCGTCAGCGTGTTGTTCTGCGCGGGCACGACACCCTACCAGCGATGATATGGCCTGACGGCGCGCGGCCGGTCCAGAATTTCCTTCAGGACAAATGCGTTGCGTACGGCGCTCTTGTCGCGTAGCACGGCCCGCAAACTGGCCCGCGAGGGCGTCGAGACCGCGGCCGGTGGCGGCACGGATTCGTCTGTCCCGGCCGTTTAGTTAAGAATATAAGCTGAGTTTAGCGGTTTTGATTGAGTTCTCTAAACTGAGTTTGCTGTTTTGAGCTGACTAGTATAGTTACTTAGTTTTAGTCATGTATAAGATGTATCATGTATTAGGTTGACGGGTTGGAGATTCCTGTGAGGAGTTTTGTGCATTTGTTAAATTGATTTTTCGACGTTGAGCTCTTTGTCTCTGGTTTCATTTCTAAGTTTCCTGAGGATAGAATGTCTGTTTCCAGTTTTCCATATTTTGGTGCAGTTTTCGGTGCCTTAATTTGACTGAGGGGGTTTAAAATGTTATGTTAAGGTGTTTCAAAATTACTGCAGATATATTTCGAGGAATTGAATTCACATCATAAATTTTGGTTTATACTCCCCAAACAAGTCAAAATCATAAATTTATTTGGCTCTCTTATCCCTCAAATACTCCTTCAAAGTTTGAACTCGATCCCTTAAGCTATTCCTAAAATATTGTAAATAACTTGAAAAATAAACCGAACATAGCATCCATTGATTTACTCATTCAGATATTGCAGATACCTTTGATAATCTTGATGTAAGAAGTATATTTGTTTGGTCAATATCCCCCTAAATATTCCCCAAAAGTTTAACTTAATATAATAACGTTTGCTGATTAGCACATGTTGTTGTTTTCTTCGATTGGCTTTTTCAGTAGGCTATTATGAATCAACTATTGATGTGAAATTAGCATACGCGGTTAAAGTTAGCCTATTAATAGGACAGAAATCAGCTAAGAGAAAAAAAAATATAGGCTAGCTTTAATGCACCTCCATCCATACTTTGAAGGAAACATAGGCTACCCTATAACAAAAAATTAGCATCATTCGATTCCCAGTTCAACACTTTTTCCAAATTTAGAGGTTTCTGCTGACAATAGTGTCCCAGCCCTCCTATAGTGGTAAATGCTTCGGATCCACTTAGAAATCGGTACAAATTACCAATGATAAGACCCAAGATTACTTCCTGACTCCTTGATAGGTTGATTTTGACAGTGTGCAGAAGGTAAGTGGATATGTACAAGACGAGACCACCTCTTACCATCTACGCCGATTTAGTCGGACCATCCTATATCCGGGTATATCCAGCAGCATTTCGTTACTTTTATCCAGAAAGGTTGGTAGCCCAATAGTGTCAGGCAGTCCATCACCAACTGGTACCTCAACTGATTAATTGATGAACAAAGACCCTGAGTATTAAGCTGATGGGCTGAGGAATTTTCACCAAAACGAGCCGTTTCTGACAGGGAAGCTCTATTTTCTTTAGCAACGGGAGAACTATTAAAACTTTGGAGGCATACATATGTACTATCACTCCTCTACCTCACCCCTAATCGTAGAAATTAAGCAGTAAACCCCGCCTATTACTTCATTTAGAGGTGAACAAAAGATTGTTTTATTTTATGAACCTTTAAGCTACAAATATTAAGTTATCTGAGAGGGGGAGGCTCGTTTTATTCATTCAGGAGAGGGCGTTTTCTTGTATGTTATCAAATTAATTATTAAAAAATTTGTCCTATTTCTGGCATACCACTAAAGGCCTTCGCAAACCTCCTCGTCGCCGCCGCTAATCGGCGGGTCAACATTGGGGCAAGAGCAATTTGGAGCGGGCACGTCAAGCGTGGCCGTACAGCCCGTACCTGAAAATTCAGAGGTAATCTGAACGTCCTGCCCGGCGGGAATATTAATAATAGAATAAGAACCGCCGCCATTATTGACTACGGTACCAAAATCGCTGGTAATCAAGTCGGCGTTAGTGGTTATCTGAACGCTATAAGTTAGCAGGTCCTGTGAACATTCTATCCCATTTCCACTCGAATTGTCGATAAACATATTGGGGTTGGGATTGATAATACAGTTGAATGTTGAACACGAACAGATCATATACACAATAATGTGAACGGTGCACGAAAAAGGAACCAAAACAACAACAACCTTCGAATTTCTAATGGGAATAAACGTGCCACACAACAATGCGCCGGCAATGAACATACGTGACAAACCTATACTCAGTCAGTTACACAATTGTGACTTTATTAGCCTAGGTATCAATCATCAGTCCTTGTCACGCACGACCGTCTTCCCCAACTTAGATGATGCGAAGCAAAATGAAATTTCTGCTGGTATCAAGGGGACGAGTTGTTCATGTCCTCTATTTGTTTTGCGACGCGTTGCTTCGATAGCGCTAGTCTTGCGCGATTCCAAGCCTCGCTTGCGCACGCTTGCGCGCCGCGCCGCTGTCCTGGTCCGTTACATATAGCAAGCCAGCCAGCTTTCGCATCAGGCTTGCTTCTCGTTCATGCAGGTGGCCGTCGATATAGGCAATGTCCCATAACAATTCGATCACCGTGATGCGCTCGGCCTCGTCGAAATTTGTCCTGATGGCTAGAGAATAGCGATGCAGGCTGTGAGAATCCGCCGAAGCCTCGACTGCCTGATCGAGCAACGATTCAGCGTTGGCTTCGGTCATTTCAAACCATAGAAGCGGCTAACTACAGCCTAACCAAAATGTCATTGGACTCTAGCTATACAGCTGATGATGAAATTGGCAATTTAAGCAAAGGCGTCAATGCCATGCTGGCGCGTATTGATCAGCAATTTCAGTCATTACAGCACGCTGATAGACAACGCCGTGAGTTGCTCACTCATTTATCACACGATTTACGTACGCCACTCTCTTCACTGCACGGCTTTTTGGAGGTGATCAATAAACCGGATAGCCACTTAAACGAGCCTGAGCAACGTCATTATCTCAACCTTGCAATGGATAACTGCCAGCAACTAAAACAGCAGATACCATCGATCGATTGGTGAGCACAAGGTTGATCGGCTAACACCCTTCTCGGACGACCATCCAATTTTAATCGGGTTTCAACTCTTCGACACTATAAGAGCTTGTAACCACACCAAACGTTTCGGATTCTCCATGAACTCTCTATGTTAGAAAGAAAACAGTGACATAGCCCCACCACTAGTGTTGGCGAAGTCACTTTTGTCCACTTGATGTTGGATCTCGATCAGTTTAGCACCTTTGGACGTGTACAGCGTCGCCTCTTCTCCAACACCCTCCTCCAAGTATTTTCTTGCAAGTTTTTCCCAAATCTGAGCTGAAACAGCAACGGCCCGCCACAAGGGCAGGCCGTCAATTCCGTTCGCGGTCATCGGCATCCCTGCCTGTACCGCAGAGCGATTATAGCAGTTTTTCCGATCAGACCAACCTTGGCTGTTCAGTTCGTTCCACAGGTGCCTTGATACGCTTAAGGCTCTTGGCCGGATTCTGATCGCTGTTCCGGATGCGTGCCAGATCAAATGCCGCTTGCATGTTGAGCCAGGTATCTGCCGTCGATCCGACAACCTTTTCCAGCCTGACAGCCATCTCGGCCGAGATGCCGCTTTTTTCGGTCTGGACAAGGTGAACTGTTTGAAAATACTACGACACCAATTTTCCCAAAAATATATCTAGCCGTTTTCGAGAAAAAATAATTAAATACATGTATGCACAATTACCGCTCGCTGATAGTATGTGCTACTATTGTTTCTAAAATTACGATTTTATCGCGCTTTTCAGCAATTAGCATTGGGAATTTCTCTATTTAATTTATTTAAAGGGGACCTCCGTCACTTCTTCTCATTCTTGCTTGTAGTTACGATGTCCGCCTTCCAATTTCCTTCTTTTTTCCTTCAATTTCCTTCTTTCTGTAAAAAGGCCCTTTTTTGTATCTTGCCTGTGCTGGTCGCTGACCACCTATTGCCCGGTTCCGGGCGTCGGCCCGCAAAGCCCGGCGGACCGGGATTACGCGCCGGGCTTCGCCGCCGCGCTGATGACCAAGGATCTGGGGCTGGCGGCGGATGCGGCCAAAGAGGCCGGTCTGTCGCTGGAATTCCTTGAGCGGGCGCTGGCGCGCTATTCGGCGATGGTCGAGGCCGGGCGCGGCGGGGCCGATTTCTCGGCGATCATCGAGTCCGCGCGGGCGGGCGAAGCGGGGGCGCCGACGTCATGACCGAGTATTTCGACGCCAAGGAGACCCGCACCCCCGAACAGCCAGGTTACGACATAAGGTGTGCGTCTAGGAAGTCAAAATGTTTCCTGATTTGAAAGCATTGAGTATCTTGTCCTTCCAATTGTTACAAGTGTCAAACCAACCCGGTCTCTCTTGCTTGCGCATATTGATGAAAAGTTATGAAAAGCGTCTGGACTTCTAGTTTGCTGCAAAGCGCGGTACAACAGCTGTAGCTAACCAGAGTTTACAACCTATCTGATCCCTCCCATGTCTCCCCTCAGTCACTCCCTTTTCTAGAACGTGCACTGACAAAAACAATTTTAAGTTCTATTTATTTTACTTATGCGAAAATTTCAAAAGTGTATTTTCTGAACTCAGGTACTCGATTCCAAGGTGACCACTCCAGTAGTTGTCCTGAGAATTTGTATCAAGTGCGTTGGTATCGTTGTAATCGTCTTCAAAATGTTCGTAACGAAAGCCAACTTTTCCGCTCCATTTTTCCGTGGCTTCTAGCTTTAACTGCGCATACACGGCATATCGCTCTGTTTCATATTCACTGGCGAAGGCAACGAAGTGTTGACGCTGAAGATCCTCTTCCCGGTTTTGTGCGTAAAAGCCAAGAACCCAGGAAAGTGCAGATGGGTCAGATTTCAGACGAAGATCAAGGGCCCTACAGTTATTATAGCCGGTGACACCATAATTTTATTTGATAAATCAATCCATTCTATCTGTGTGCTTTTCAATGACTTTACGGTTGCTAAAATAGTATTTAATTTTATGCTTATATTTGTAAGATAATTCTAATTGTACAGTTGAAGTTACTTATATCACAGTTGGTTTAAGGCTGTGAAAAGCGTTATGGATTAGTTTGTTATTGTCGGGCTACGTGCTTACGTTTGACTCCTAAATCAATATTCTAGTTTCTTATACTTGGCTTTTGTTTTTCAAACAGTTCGTGGTAACGAACTGTTGTAAGGAGCGAACTTTATCCATCTACTTGATTGCATCTTTGTAATTTGGTCTACTTATTTTTTTTTATATATTGAAAATATGGTTATAATTGGTTGAAGATTCTTGAAAAAGGATCATTTTCCTTTTTGAGGAGATTTTAGATCCTTCCTCAAGGAAAAGTTTAAGTAACATTTTAATTCTTTCTAGGTGAATGGATAGATCTGGGACTTATACGTTCAATGATATAAGTATCTTATCCTTTTGGTATAAGTTACAGCTGTAGGCTTGTCACAAGATCGCTTGCGTCAGACATAACATTAAAATTAAATAGAAAAAAAAAGTGCAAATACACACAAACGGAAAAACTAGAAAATCTAGAAAATAAACAAATCTGGATCAATTAATTATTAACAAAATAATTAGGCTCTATTGGTAAAACCAACAATTTAGCCCAAATCATAACACACTAGTCTTTCCTTCCCGGTGTTGCTTGGTAATTTTTACAATGATTTATTTTTATACATTTGATTTGGCGAAAATTATGAGATGGTTTAATTTTTAAGTACTCTTTCCTTGCCTACAGAAAGCCCGAGTTATTTAACGATAATAATAACGAATCGTGAATATGACTACTCCCTCCTCACACATGTGGCTCACTTTGTGAAAATTTTTAGTCATATTTATAAATTCGTAAAATAGCATAACTAAACTGAAGAACAGCGTTGCCAACGCTTTGAGATAAACTGCACCAGTTTTAGGACTAAGATTGTACCACAAGAGAATATTTTGTATAATCTGAAAAGCAGGTTAAAAATAGCCATAAAAAGTCGAACATTTTCGATAAACGAAAGTTTGTATAGATATCCAAGTTAGGAAGTAGCATGTAAACCTAAGTGTACTCGAAAATTTGTATTAAAACTGTACAATTGTGTTGGTTTGGCAACATTTCTGACGGCTAGTTACAAATGCCACTTATTCACGATCTTTGTTCTGGCTAAAATACAAAATCCCACATTTTGGCAGATGGGACCTTGAAACCGACGTAGAAGGCTTCTCAGATAGGCTGAATCTGATGATGCGATTTTCATTAAGATATGTTGGTCTTTTGAGGCTGTTATCCCCTATTTTCAAAAATCTCGAAAAACTTTTCAGGCTCGTAGCTTTTGATGAGGAACTTTAAAAATAATGGATTTAATATATTTGGAAGGAGGACAATAGGCAAATCCTTTTGACGCATCTACTGTTACAAAAATTCCGTTTTTTTTTTATAATATCGGTTACAAGAGTGATCGTCATCTGAGTTTATCTGCATGACGGTCACTATATATGTGACCGAAATATCCAGACATTTTGTCATTGTTTTCACTGTCTAATAAAAGGATTTATCCCTATAAAACTGTTATTTCTGAGCTTAACTAAGATATAGAAACAATAAAACACCGTCAACCTTTAGTTTGAGTGACATCCTCATCCAGATAATAAATCATCAAGTTGACTGAATTAAAGCGATACTTGCCAGATTTTTGATTAAAAAATAACTCTGATAAATTGAAAACGCAAAACGTGGAAAAAAAAGATCTAGAACTTTGACAGATCCCGCTTGGAGTTGCCAAACAAATTGTACACGTAAAGGAAGCTTATTTCAATTGTAATCGTAACAAACTAGTGTCTTTAGCAAAGGAGTGCCGTCAGCAGATTACGTATATTTATTATTGTCCATCTATACCGTGATAGGTAGGTAGTTAGTTGGAAAGATAAGTAAATAAAAAGGCAGATAGAAAGATGCGTTTATGCCTATAATTATAATATAGAACTCACAAATACTGATTTCTTCAACAATCCGATATTATCGTCCTGTATTCTTTCTATTTATATATTTTGGTAATTGTTAATTTCAATGATGTTTCGCATTAATTATTTCAAATATTCAAAATCGGAGCAAAGAAGTCAGGACCAAAGAGTACAACGAACTAGAACTTTGATTCACACACACTATCAGGTCTAGGGATGAGGCATCAGCACAAGGGGGAAAGGGTCACTCAATTTTTGTATTTTTAGACTATTAAACGCTAACATTTGTTTACAAAACAAATTGCGTCTCAAGCAAAGATTATATTGAAAAAAGAAGAAAGAAATTTACTCAACCAATAAATTATGTCACGTGACCTATATGTCTAATTTAAGGAGGCAAAGGAGGGCTAAGATCCAGTTTTGCCCTGGAGGCTGGGATGGAGGAGGACGTGCGCAACCTTGTTAGCCTCAGGCTGCTTGGTGCTGAAGTGAGTTGTTAATAGTAGCAATATACTGGATAGCTGGGTGGAGCATTGGTGAATTTGCTCATTTCATATTCCTTAAATCGGGCTCTGACCGGGGTCAAACTTCGCTTTGTTTGCTCGATTTTGTGTCTCTCAAAGGGGAAATTGCAGGATTAATAATTTATTAGTTATTAGTTTATTAATTTATTATTTAATAATAAAAACAGGACTCTCAATATCTTCACGTTGGTGAGAATTTGGCCGGTTTCTTGGCTGGACTTTGTCTTTTACTAGGTTGTACATATCGCTGCAACCACGATAATTTAATGGAGGTCTAAAATTATAAAAAAAGGTTAACTAAATTCTTTGGATCTTAATGTTCATACTTGGTTCCGCGATGAATAAATTTGCTGAGCATTGCATTGTATCAGATTAACGACGCTTCTTGACTACTAAGGTCCCTGCGTCGGCCTCGCAGTGCATTTCTGCAGCATGATTCGATCTCTGGGTCCCGTATTACCAAGCTAAGGTCAAACCGACTGCGCCACCACAGGACATAGAAGAACAATTTTATTATTATTATTAGTATTATTAAATAAATGTACATATTCACAATTACTATCCGTTTTATAAAATATCCAATTTGTTTACAGAAAGTAAACATTTACTTTCCGGTTTGGATCAGTGTTGACGAATTTGTTTCTCTGGTCGTCAAAACTGCGGTCGAATTTTAATTTTGAAACCATATTACTCGTTGCCTAATAAAAGAGACATATATAAACGGATAATCCCTTTCTTTTTGTTTTGGTTCTGAGTCGGGAAGTTCGTTTTTCTGGCCAGCAAAATTGTGGTCAAATTAAATTAAAGTTTTCCATTTGTCCAGTGGTAGAATTGTATTTTTTTATCTCTTTCTGATGCACATAAATAAAGGGGAACAAAGCTTCGGCTTCTAAAGGGTAGGATTTGGCACTTCAACACCCAACTTTAGGCCCAAACTTATAACTTGGTAATTTTTGAGACGCAAAACATGTGACCTACCTTACTCTTCTTCGCTCGTCATTATCTTTTCGGACAGTTTAAACCTATCCCTAATCCCTAGCTTCTGTATGCTGAATAAAAGTACACTACGCCTTTCCTATTATACTTTTTAAATCTATCACTTGGGTATTGGTATGTGTGTGCGAGTTAAATTTCAAAATTAGTGTCAATATTAATTTCGTAGTACTGATATGGGTATATACCCTTACACTTTAATATCTCATAAATTAAATTATCTAGAAAGTGCAGTTTGACAAGGAAAAACTTTTAAAATTGTTGATTTTGTACTTGAATGAGTTGACTTAAAGATTGGGGGAAGGAACAAAAGAAATGTAAAAAACAGATTTTAGTGAAATACAAATTGTCATTTTGTGTGTTTTCAATTTGAATTCTAAGAGCAGCAACTTCTCAGATGATTTGGGTATGATATTATAAGAAAAAGACCCATCTACCCATGCACAATCTAAAACTTCACCTTTTTGCAAACGAGCCAGTGAGATTAGTTTAACACTATTGTTGAGCAGTGTAATACTATATATATACAAACTCAAAATCGATTTAAACATACGAAATATTGCTAAATAATAGCGAAGAAGGAACAACTTGCAGCAACGTAATTAGGAAGATTGCCAAAAGGGTAAAGACCCTCCCTGGTTACCATAAAGGCTGGAAACGCTCCGCAAACATCTACTTACAATAATGAAAAGGAATCATATCAGAATGAATGCCTTGCATTTCACCAATTTGGCAAAATGACGTCCTAATAACTATTAAATAAAAAAAAAACTATTTTTTTCAACTGAAAGAAGAGGCTTGCATTGTCTGCGGTTGCAAGATAAGGGATACTGAGAATCTATACAGACAAGTATGTCAAGTAGCCATGATGAGGCACGGTTTTGATATAGGTTTTATAGTTATTTTTCTCCTTAAAACTGCCAAATTGACATTATTGACATTTTTGGCCAAAAAAGATGATCTAAATAGGTTACAACTTTAATAAAGAATTCGTATTCTTCCCAGGGTGGCTATATCAAACCTGTGGTGTCATCCTGACATCAAGAAAAGTCCAAAAGACAAGAAAGGCCAAAAAAACGTTATAACGTTTTTTTTTTTTGCCTTGGCTGGGCCAAGCCCTGCCCAACTAGAGTTGGGGAAGAAGAAGAGGATACCCGCTATAACATTAGCGGCAAACCAGCTCCATAGCTCTGTCGATCTCACAGAGTGAGTCAAAAGGAAAAGGGCTGAATAGTATCGACTGAAAAGCCCCCGCCTTCTGAAGAAGAAGAAGAAGGCAAAGCTAGCAAAAAAAAAACAGAAAAATCGAAACGACGCAAAATGATATAATGCGTCTATAGTTGGTCTTAGGAAACCAACACAAACTAAGTTTCTGCTTACTGAGAGTGGACTATCACCAATAAACGAAAGAAGAAGAGGAAGTCTTCGGATGAAAAAGTTGATTAGGAACTTCATTCAGCACATGCTTACATGACAAATTTCAGGGAATTTCAATATCACAATTTCAAAAGAGACTTCCAAAATAGCATTCCTATCCCTCAAATGGTGCTATTGTAATCCTACTGTGAAAATTCCCTGACAAATAAGTGTAAGTTCAACAAAGATGTTCTCAGTGGTGCCAATTTGGGGAGGGGATTTGATCCCCCTTAGAATTTTTGAAATGACTAGCTGATATTTTTATTTCTAATGTTTGTTCTGGAATTTTCATTGAAAAATTGAAGAGGATCCCTATTGATTTCATTTTCAAGAATATCATTTTCAGATTGTGCTTCTTGTACAACATGCAGCGTTTTCATGAGAAATTCTATGATAAGTACATATAGTGCTTGAGAGAATTTTTTTTATGGACAGCTTTTCATCCAGATTCAGCTTTACAAATTGGTTCCAAATCCTTAATATCTAAAAATCGTTCAGGAGATGTCATTATATGGTTCCTTGAATATGTCCAAATTCAGATATCCATTTTTCTGATTCACAGTATTTTAGACCACAATTTCCAGGAAATCCAACAGCATCAAAATCATAAAACTGCCGTTCTTTTTTGTTTTTCAGCATATAGAACAATAACTTTAGGAAGACGTTATGTGAGTAGATATGCCAGATATGCCTGCATAAGTATAACGGCCAAAATCAAAATTTTTTTAGCAAATGAATAAATTTAGGAAGAATAGGAAGATAAATCTGCGAACCAAAATTAGAATATTTAAAGCTACAGTGATGACAGTGGTCAAGTGTAGTTCTGAACAGTTAGCGCTCCAACAGACAGAGGAGGATTAATCACGTGTTTCCCAGAGAAATTGCCAACGGATTGTTTCGGGGACCAGTCTAACTGATCGTATTTCAAACAGTTGGCTGCAAACGGGGGGTCCAAATAAACGGGGAGGTCTGAACTACAGTCTCAATTTTGTGAAAGTTTTAATTAAGGATGACACACATGAGGACAAAAATCGTACTAATTAAGTAACTAGCAACTGTTTCAGGGTCAAATGTTACATAGGAATTTATTCAAGTGTTTTCAGACATCATTTACATTTTGAGTACTGGGAAAATTCTTTGAAATTAATAAACGGGGATGGTCCTAATAAGGAGCGGGGGGTTATAAATTTCAAACAATTATTAAGCGGGGGGGGGGGGGGTACGATTATTCGGTACTCGAGAGGGCTTGAAGGAAATTCTGGGAATCGATGGATGCTCCAATCTTCGGCGGTTGTTCCGTAACGGACCAGATTGCGTCGCAGATTTTCTACCCCACGAACCCTGACCATGCGCTGCCCACCGCATCCCAACCGGATCAGGTCATGTTTTTGCCTAGCGGTGGGGCGGGTACTGCAAAACTTGCGAATCCGCCAGCGATACCACGACCGGATCCTGGTGTAGTAATCGGGAGCTACAGCTGGGGGACCAACGCACAACGTCTGGGTGCGATGCCACCGGATGAACGTGTGGAGGTGGGGTTCCGATGTCTGCGGGATCTACACGGAAACTTTGTATAGAAGATTTACACTAATAAACAAACGCAAGCAAAACTAACAAACTGAAATAGACAGTGAAAAAAAGACAGAAGTTCTAAACTAAAAAAAAAAAAACATGCAAACAGAACTAACAAACTGAACACTGAAACAAAGCCACCAAATCAACTAACGCCCAACCAGCTCAACTGATATCAATAAATCATAGGCAAAGTTACCATGGCTTTGCTTTGATGGGCAGAGACAGGAGGAAAGTAACACTAACGCTGTGGTAGTGCTGGTGGGTGGGATGGTGGTCAGGGAGAGAGATAGAAACATTAGCACTACTAAAAAAACAACACAAGCTTGGTCCCCCTGTTCCTTAATAAAAGCAGCTATAATTGTTTATACATTGATTAAATCGATAAAATCTTGATTAGCGCCCTTTCCCCTGTCTCCCACAAAAATTTTTGGCCAAATTAAAAAAGAATTCATTAGCATATTTATTTTCAACTTGATAATTTTTTATTATTTTTAATTTATTGCTTAATCATTATTGATTATTCCAACTAATTATTTTAAATATTGTTATTTAATCAACATGTTTTAATTGTTTCTAATTTATCCCAATTTTTTTTCAAAATTGATTGATCGTTCCTTGCCCACGATGCCGAGCGGGTGCCATTGTTCGTACATGCGGTGCTGCGGGCGTTCCGAATGCATGGTCCGACCGTAGAGCATGCGTGACTGGCCGACGGCGAAATCGGCGATGTCGATCATTTCCTGCACTTCACCGTCGCCCTCGGCCTTGATTTTGCCGACTTCGAGCGAGACGAGGCTGCCGAGCGCATCCTTGTTGTCACGCAGGCCGTTGGCGATCCGGCGCACGGCTTCGCCTCGCACGGGCGCGGGGATCGCCCGCCATTCGCGAAACGCCTCCTGGGCGCTGGCGATAACCTTCTCGTACTCCGCTCAAAATTTGTATCGGTTGGGTTTGGGAAAAGGGTTGGCTTGGAAGGGTGGTTAGTTGCCCTCTAATCACTTTCGACGATTAAAATGGCACTAGCCCTCTCAGTTTCCAATCGAATGAGCCCTTTTCAACGTTTCCACGACAACTCCTTCAATACGAAATGCCTGGTCTAAGATAAATCAACAAAAAAATAAAATAAATAAATAATACATTTTGCCCACATCACTCTTTACTTAGGCAGTGCTATTGCGCTATCTATGATTTTTGAATCAAACGATCTTTGCTATTCTGCTTTTGATAATGGTCTCACTCATTCGGCACTGTGCCACCTGTCTCTTGTTTTTCTGGTTCAGTTGCTTCAATTTTCAAGTACATTGGTAGAAACAAGAGATACATACAAACAAGGGAGAATACATTGAAGATATCTAAGTTTTATAATATATTTGAACATTAGGTTAGGGAGGGATGAAATATAGAGGGGTTAATTGCATAATGTGTTTGCTACTGTTGGAAGGATTCAAAATCTCAAATTATAGATCATTGCCTCACCTTCTAAATGATTAACCCAGTTGCATTTGTTTAGTCTGACAGAGCTTAGCTATATAAAACATATAATTTAAGCTGGAGCAAAGTACTTATAGACTTCAAATAAACAAATTACTCTACTCAAGTCCAAAATTTAAACGTTGTGGATTGTGGTTATTTTGGTTTGGATTATATAAAAAGAAGATTTAGGGGAATAGACTGACAGGATTCTATTTAAAATTTATTTTCAAATATAGATGGAGGATAACTAGAAAAGAGGTTATTTGTTTATTTAGAAGTTTAAAATATTATGAAAATGTTAGTAATGCTTTCTTAGTATCTAAATGTATATATAGTGCTTCAGATTTACTTGATTTGCTATGTTACCTCTCGCTTTTTTAATTCTTGGGATAGTTCTATTCTAATCTTGGTTACCAGACTTATCTTTCTATTGTTCCAAACTTTTTTAACTGTGAAAAAACACCCTGAGCCTTAGCTATTCTACTTTTACCATCTTCACTGCTCCCACTATCTTTACTAATAATACTACCAAGGTAACTGAAGCTCCCAACCTGATCAATCTTTTCTTTTCATTCATTTTGCTCACACTTTCACCTAATATGCTTAAATCATCAGCATAATCTAAGTCCAAAAGCGTTTTTCCTCCCCATTTGATTCCATGGTCTCCAATTGCCTTTCCTGTGCTCCTTAAGGTGAAGTCCATCAAAATCTGGAGGGGGCTGCAGGGAGGGGAAATCGTGAAAATTGAGATATATTTATTTCACGAATGAGTGATCAGATCTTAATGAAACTTGATATGTAAGAAGATGTCATGTCTCAGATACTCCATTTTTAATTCAGATTGGATCTGGGGACATTAGAAGGTGGAGGGGGGAGTGGAAATCTCAGAAACTAGAAATTTCGGAAAACGCTTAGAATTGAGAATTCAGGATGAAACTAAACGGGAAGAATAAGCACAAGTTTTAGATACTTGATTGACATAACCGGACCAGATTCGATATCTTTGGGGAAAATTTGGGATTCATTGCTTGATATTTTCGATATTTTCGTCAGCACGACGAGAATGAGGAACTTGAAAAGCCATTTGGCTTAACTTTCCAATTCGAATTGGAAAGATCCTCCTGGGGAAGTCATCTCTAAGAGTTTCCTTGTCAAGTCCTTCAAAAAAAGATTAACCGTCATTTAAATCCATGTAATAGGACAGAATAAAATAATAGTGGCAAATCAGAAATTTAAAGGAGCTAGTTTTTCAAATTTAGGAAGAAAAAAAGTTACTTAAAACACAAAAAAAACTGTATGCTCAAAACTTAAAGGTTACAAATCTAAAGAAAAGTACTTACCGGATACCAACCCCCACCGACATGAATACTATTCCCCCGCACCAACCACTGAGCCATCAAGGCTCAAAAGCTTAGGCGATAATTTTCGTGTCAATCTTTTGCAAATCCTCCTCCAGTCAGTGGGTACGAGGGAAATTACTTAATTAATACAATTACCACAATAGCTTGCAATTTAACGGTGCTGACCGGATTCCAACCCGCGACCTCGTGATTACTAAGCCAACGCCTTAATCATTGAGCTATCCATTCTCAAGAGCTAAGGCGATAATTTTAGTGTCAATCTTTTGCAAATTCTCCTCCAGTCAATTATAGACAACGCTTGAGCTTTTTCTCTATTTTTAACCCCATCCAAAGAGGGAGAGATTTTAGGGTTAACATTTTAACAAGTAAATTCTCTGTTTTTATGTGGCATTCCTTTTTCTTTAGTTGATAGCTCAAGCACTGCCTCAAAAATTTGGAAATGAATCCGGTGTGATAAAGATCTATGGTTCATGTAACGGTGGAATTCATTGGTATGCGATTGGGTCGTTGAACGATGACAGTTTTCTTAGCTCCAGGTAGGTTTGTTTATTATTGTTTTCTAATTACCCGGTAAATCACTATAGCTACAGCTTTCTGGCCAATACGAATTCTCAGATACCCAATCGATTCGCTATTGGGTAAGAGCCTCGGCTTGAGCTTTTTTCCCCCCTATCTTTAAAACCAATGAAGATGAGGTTAACGTCAATGCCGCACTGATTTCCGTGTTTAATCGTAAGTCGTCTACTGACTAGCAGAACTATCAGGCTCATACCAAATCGTACAGAGATGTTTAATAGATCGTTTCAAAGCACTTGATTGGCGCTTTTTAAGAACTTATCTCGTTATCACCATAGTAAAGTACCATAATTCACCAAAAATGACACTTTAGTACTATTTCTAAAGTTGAAAGGCTAGACGAAATGTTGGACTGCGAGTTTAATTATTGGTCTTGCGTCTTCATTAACTGCTGGCTGTAATCTCAATGCGGTCAAAAAAATTGTTTAATGAAATAAAACTTCAATTAAATAAAACAAATAAAACTATTATTAATTAAATAAAATATCGCTCTCAAAATATGTCAACTCAATATATTTCAGTAAATAGGTTTGTTTACAGTCATAAAGAGTTTTTATAGTTTTCTACAAATTTTAAGCTAACATTCGAGTTTAATAAATAAATAGATAAAAAAATTAAAAAATTATTCAGGATGCTTTTTACATTATTTCCCCGATTGTTAGAATGCTTCAGCAGGACTTGTTTAGCTAAGCACACTCGTAGGTTACACGCAAATCTATCAAGGCAGAGAGTTCCATTAGTTTTCTTATCTCAGATATACAGAATCGACAGTACTATAAACACATCTTATAGTCTGATAATAGTAGAAATAAATAAAAAGAAAATAAAAAATCTCACAAAAAGATGGAAAGAGTACCTACCTTGTCTTCAACAGGTTGACAAATATTTGTTATTTCTTTTATTCTTTTCTTCACATAACCAAAATCACCAAACTCATAAAGCATTTCATTTTGACTTTCAAGATTCTCGAGTTCTTTCAAATGCCCATTTCCTAGATGATTATGCGACACGAAGTGAGTCGGGGGGGGGGGGCAAGACGGAGTTTATGCCCCCCCAAGATTTGGTCCAAATGCCACTTCTGAAAGAAAGTGGAGAAAGCATTAAAATGTGAACTAAGGAGGTGTGAAGAAGAGACCATGGATAAAATTGCCTAGGATCTGGAAATGCAGCTATACGGCATAATAGCAAAACGTTGTTATAAATTGAGAAGAAGCATGTTAATAAATTGAGAGGAAGTAGTCAATCCGGACTTATCCCAGTTAAAGATAGGAGCGGACCAACTTACTTTTCGACTTTATGCATACCCCAACACCAAGCAGCACTTTTCAGTCTTGGTTTCAACTTTTGGCATAAGCAATGAGGCATTCAATAGTCGGTCTAACTCAATGGTATTAGAATGTCATGAAGAAAAATAAACTCTGGCTTATGAAAATCTCAAAATTCCTCTGGTCTTGGTTTCTTCTCTTAGTATAAACAGCGAGGCATTCAATTGTTATTCTTTCCAGAATTTCATTAAGAAAAATAAACTATGGCCTAGGAAAATCTCAAGAAATCCTTTGGTCTTCGTTTTACCTCTTACCGTAAACAGCATGTTTATCACAAAATAACAATGCAAAAGAAGCTGAAATAGCCAAAAATGCTCAACAAAAACCCTAAATAGAGGAACTAACCAGTCCTAATAATTCAGTGCTATGATATGGTGTTAACTAGGCTACAATTTCTTTGAGGACACCCCTCTTCACGTTTACCTCGTAAAACTGTATGCAGTCACAAATATCGTCAAGCAAATTTGTGAAAGGTGTACTCAGACGCCACTTCGATGCTGTACATGTAGAATTTCCTAACCCTTACATGTGAGTGAGACTCAATAAGATTATCAACGCAATAACTTCTAAGCTCAGCCAGACTTTTACGTATCATTTTCTTCTTTTACGTAAAGCTGTATAATGGCAGACAAGTGGAAGTTTGATCGTCGTGTTTTGCCCCAGGTGTACAATGCTATGGTTTTGCCTCGCTATCTGTACCTTAGCCCATTTGGGTGCATTGTTACAGCTACTGATAAACTAAAATTGCGTTCACAGTACCACAAGTATGCAAAGTTTTTGCTGCGTTTACCACCGTGGACAAGCAATAGGTATGTTACGCACCAGTACAGGGTTGCCAACCCTGAAGAAGCGATTCGGTCGCAAATCGACCGATATAACTCGTCTGTCAACGCCGACGCTGACGGGCGCTGACAGGGCTCAGACAACCGACCAACGTCACCCGTATGACTGGCACCGCGGAAATTTCTGTTCCGCGAACCTATAAGATTTGCCCCGGCACAGGTCAGGAGCAAACCGGATTTTCAAGACCCCGCATTATTTTTCGCGGAAAAAATTTGACAGAAAGAGGAGACCAAAATGGCCGAAGACAAGAACCCCAAACACCGCTGTTGCGGCACGATGGAGGTGCACCGGCGCATGCTGGACACCGACCCGGAATATGCCCGACGTCTGACACGTATCGAAGAGCACGCATTTCGTGCCAAACTTTGCAGAAAAGAAGTTTTTCAAAGAAAAGGAAAAGAGCCATGCTAAACTTAATACAAGCAGAAATCAATTTTTATAATAACTTAAGCTCAAAACGACCACAAATTGCAGCTAAAGAATAAATGAAGCCCAAAACGAACAGAAATTAAATAAACAATCATAGCAAACATACTAGTAACAGGTAAAAACGTAAATGAAAAGATAACTTTTAAAACGAGTGATTACTAAATTTAATATTCAAGACAATTTTTAAATAAACAAAAATCATCACAGTAAAACGTGATGATTCGAAGTTTTTCAACATCGAAGTGTCGACACACAAACATGACGTCACTCGACACACACACACGCACACACACACAGACAACTTATTTTTATATATATAGATTTAAATATGCAAGTGTCATCATCAAGTTTAGTCTTACCCATCTAAAGTTACGAGCATGAGAAAATTTACCTTATTTTAAAAAATGGGGGAAACACCCCCTAAAAGTCCTTTAATCTTGAAGAAAATTACACCATCAGATTCAGCGTATCAGAGAACCTTACTGTACAAGTTTCAAGCTCCTATCTACAAAAATGTAGAATTTTGTATATTTTGCCAGAACACAAATCCCGGATGATGGCCGAACTATTAAACTGGCCTGGTATGCTCGGCAGTAACACATTACCCATAGACGAGTTACACCAGAACGTGCTGGCTTTGTCACAGGCCACGCTGTCCGACCTGAAAGCCGCACGAAAAAGGGAAGGAGAAAAATTGAATAACGTGTTGTTGGGGCGCGTGGCACAAATGCGCCAACATGTTGGCACCATTCTGCCACGCATCCCCGACCTCATTTCAGCATTTAAGGAAAAACTGTCGACCCGCGTGCGGGAAGCACTCGATCAAACGGATGACGAACGAATACTTCAGGAAATCACCATCTTTGCTGCTAATTGCAGGTAGTCTCCCTCTTTTTTTACGCGATTGATTCACTAATCACAACAACAAAATAATAAGTTTTCAATAAAAGTAGCGTAAATAGCCAACGCGATTGCTTAGCAGAGGGCGGAATAAAAGGTGACCCACCTACAACCTACGGTTTCATCCAAGGTGGCATTTTAAAAACTGTCATCTACTTTTTCCAAAAGAAGATGCCCACATTTATTGAGTTTTTGTGCTTATGGAATAAAAAGTACAGGCAAGAAGCACTTGATCTAATTGTATTGTTTTGATGTGTAACAATTGCTTATTGTTATGGATGAAGGCCCGCTCCGGCCTGAAGCCCGGCGGGATCATGGTCCTGGACATCTTCGGCGGCCCCGAGTCCCAGATGCCCGCCAAGGACAAGACCAAGCACAAGGGCTTCACCTACGTCTGGCACCAGCGGAACTACGACGCGATCAAGAACGAGATCCAGTGCTCGATCCACTTCAAGTTCAAGGACCGCACCTGGCTGCGCAACGCCTTCACCTACGACTGGCGCCTGTGGAGCATCGCCGAGCTGCGCGAGATCCTCGAAGAGGCCGGCTTCTCCAAGACCGAAGCCTACTGGGAAGGCACCGACGAGAACGACGAGAGACCTGATTAATAAAGCAAATCGTGGATTGAAAAGGCTGCAATTACTTAATGAGCCTATTCAACGAGTTGTTACCCAGCCAAGACCGTATCCAGGGGGTACCGGGTTTGATCTCCCTCCTCCCAAAGTTTTTCCGACCTGTAAAAAATTAGCAAAATACAAAAAAAATTTTTTGATGTGTTTCAAAAATAATTCTTCTATAAACCCCTCCCCCAACACAATCCTGGATACATTCTTGCGCCTACGTTTCTTTGGTTCCTGCATTGATACCAATATTTCGTGGAATACCAAGATTGTGCGAGGGGGGGGGGGCTTTTTCTCCTCGTGAAACTGATTCTGTTCCTAGAACTTATTGTGTGCTGATTTTTGCTCGTGGAACTTGTCGCGGGCCGAGTTTTGCTCGTGCAACTTGTCGCGCGCTGATTTTTGTTCATAAACGTGTCACATGTTTATTCTTCTCTTCGTGAAACTCTTACATTGATTTTTCTCTTCGTGAAACTCTTACATTGATATTTCCCTTCTCGAAACTAATTTTGTTCAAGGAGCTTGTTGCATGCTGATTTGGTGTTCATGAAACTCGTTGCATGTTGATTTATCTCTGCATGAAAACTTGGGCTCGTAAAACTGTATATCTCCTTGTTTTCAGTAAAATAAAAAATAAAACACATAAAGTAAGAATAAAATTAGTACTTCTAAAACAGTTTCCTAATTAATCCTTGAATTTTATTTTTCTTTTGATTCCCATTTTCAAATACAGCATGTCATTTTACATATTCGTAAAAATACATCACTTTGTCAGTAATAATATTATTGTGAACTATAACCAAGGTTGTATCCAGGGGGACACTGGGTTTGAACCCCCCTCCCAAAAAAAGGAGAAGAAATTCTGTCTGACTCGTAAAAATCCAACAAAATGTATATAAACAAAAAACCTGGATACGGCTGCGGTTAATAATAACGGTACGCCCCTGGATCCAACCGACGATACGATCGATTATGTGCCGAATCCCGATTACAACGGCCCGGATCAGATCACTTATCAGATTTGCGATATAGACGGCGATTGCGATCCCGCGGTAATTGATATTACGGTTACGCCGGTCAATGACGTCCCGGATGCGGTAGACGATCCAAACGAAACGACTCCGGAAGATACGCCGGTAAACATAGACGTCTTAACGAATGATGATTTTGGCGGCGACGGTCCCAGGATGGGAGCGATAACGGTCGTGACGCCTCCGACCAATGGTTCAATTTGTTTTAGCTATATTGCTCTATCGGATTCCTACTTGAATCTAGGAGATCACAAGATCTCACCTAAACTGGAAAACTTTAAACTTTAAAAATAAAAATAAAACTTTGCCTATGTAGTTTTTTTTTGTATTTGTACTTTGTCAAATACCAAATAAAATAATATCTCATACCAAATAATGTCTCATACCAAATAATGTCTCATACCAAATAAAATTTGTCTGATGTCCAAACAGGACATATAGCATATAGAACGCATTTCAAAGCTGATGAGTCCTTATAGAGGACTCATTTGAACGGAAATCACAATATTTATGCTAGTGAATTCTGCCGATTGGCATCTGATCTTAATAAAAAAAACTAAATTCAAAGTCATCTCTTCTGTGATTGTAATTTTTATTTAACAGGCAGCATTACCGAGCTGCAGGACATACTTATGGGGTATAAAGGTAGTTCCAGTTATTTTTTAGTTCGACTTGACTATGTATTTTATTTTCTGTTCGTTTTGGGTCTAATTTATTCAGTGATAGTTATTCCTATTCGCTTGAATTATCAAATGACTTTTTTTCTCTAAGTTTTTGGTTTTAATATATGTTCTTGCGTTCCTTTGAAAACCTTTTTTGTTAAACCGGATCTTAATGAAATTTATTATTTAGATGGAACTCATGCCTCAGAGCTCTTATTTCAAATCCCGAAAAGATCTCTTGACATTGGGGGGAGTTGGAAACCGTTAATAAATGTCGTAGATGCGTGATTGACGTAACCGGACTGGATCCGCCCTCTTTGGGAGAGTTGAGGGTGTTGGGTTCAGTGCATTGGCGAGTTTGGCGCTTCTGAACGTGCTAGGATGATGAAAATTGGTAGGTGTGTCAGGAAGCTGCACAAATTGACTTGATAAAGTCGTTTTCCACGATCTGACCATCTGGGGGGGGGGGGGGGGCTACTCCAGAGTTAGTAAAGAAATCCCCCAATGAGCCTTACGACCTTAGTTCCTCTTTTCGTTTTTGAGCAAACTTTTTTGTTATTACATCTATAAAGGGACCATTATGGAAACAAAGTCTTCTGAAAATTTTTAATGCTATCCCTGCCAACTTTATCAATAGGGGTTTATTGAACACAATTTCTTTGTTTTTCATTACTTATATTTTGTATTTTATTCTTTAAAGTGGCTTAAATATTTTTGTTTAATTTTGTAAGTTACTTAATATCCTAAAAATTGTAATTTTGACTTATTATTTGGTTTTGTTTTGTAAGATTGGTCTGGGATATCCCACTCTCTAGGCAATTTGTCAGGATAAACAAAATTTTGTGTAGTAAATCCCCTGATCCTTATGCCCAAACGCATATTGACGCATTTTAACGATGTAGGCCTAATTATTAAGCTGATGCAAGCCATAAACTGTTGTAAGACAAACTTTGTGAAAAAAAAGCTTGAATTTCCAAATGCCACAAAAAGTATAAAAAAATGTATATTGCTGGGAAGAGCCTTCAATTTAAAGATTGAAACTGAAAGCATTGGATGATTATGACAAAGCAAGCTTTTTTAGTGCAATTTTCATTTTATAGAGGGGGTGGTTTATAAAGGGAAATGAGACCAACCAAGCGAACAACTATAAACTCCACATTGTGTTTGCAATTAGAAACACGGAAGGCTTTGCCACTTTCATTGGACACTTGTTTTACTGCTGGGCAAGATTAAAAAAGGAAATTTAAATTATGACTTTGAATGAACTCTTTCAGTGAACTCTCTCTCTCTCTCTCTCTCTCTGATAACAATCTAGTTAACAATCCAGGAGCTCATTATTTTGTGAATGACCAGAAAAGTTTTTTATTTTCTTGTGAATAAATAAGCTAGCTCCAATTATATTATTTTAATAATATCCCTCCACTAAGCTTTTTCCAAGATTTTAGATTTCCCTCCCGTCAATTCCCCCCAATGTCACCGGATCCAGTCGGGATTTAGAGTAAGAGCTCTGAGACACGATATCCTTCCAAACTTGAAATTTCATTAAGATTTGATCACTCCTTCGTAAGTTAAAAATACCTCATTTTTTCTAATTTTTCAGAATTAACTCCCCCAAACAGAGCAGATCCGTTCCGGTTATGTCAATAACAAATCTAGGACTTGTGCTTATTTTTCCCACCAAGTTTCATCCTGATTCCTCCACTCTAAGCGTTTTCCAAAATTTTAGAGATATTTTTTTTTTTTTACCGGGATGACATAGCAAAATGATAGAGATATTTACCAAAAATATTATATTTCAGTAAATATAAGTCATATGAAAAAAACCGAGCTAGGCTCGAAGGCACCAATTTTTTCGTGATCAAAATAGTAATTTTCTTTTTATGTTAGTTTTTTGTCGATGGAAGACATAGGTAAAAGCAGTATCCCTAGTGTTTACGTGATAAAGCACAGGTCCGTCATTCCCACAGAAAACGCACCCATATCTACGAGGCTACATAAACCATTGTCTGATACATTACTACCCGTCGTCATAGGGAATCTAGCTCCGCTTCGAGTTAAACTGAGATTTAAAGTACACCATGAGCTAAACCAACACTAATGACCAATAATACCCCTATTCAGAAAAAAAGAGGCTGATGTACAAAAAATCATTTTAGTAAGATATTTCAAATATAACGCAATACAATGAGTGATTTCAAAAGGTTTATTGCAGAATCTTGCAAACGTTTTAGCATTTGTCCAGCCTACATATGTTACTATTTGATCCAACAATTCATCTTGCTTTGAGGTGGGACGTCGAGGCAGACCCTGTGCTATGAGCACCATAAACACCGATATCTATACCTGCAAGAAAAATCCCTCACACGGAAGATCCCCCCCCCCAAAAAAAAAAGTCTCACAGACAACCACAACTCCTTTGAAAATTTTCCCTGGGCACTTTTTGTGGAATATCTCCATGCGTAAAATTAAAATTTTCAAAGAGTAAGTATATCAAATAAAAAGAATTTTGGATAAAATTCTGGTAAATTCCCCTGTATATAGTCTCCCTGTGAAAGCTCTTCCTCAGAAACTGCACTTCCGATGGAAAATTCACCCCTTTGAAAATTTTCCCACATAAAATCAAATATTCCTCAAAAATGTCTTTTTACTTCCCAATAAAAAAACTAAAAAAAAAGAGAGAAAAAAACAAAACAAATATTCTACTAAATTTGGCAGTAACAGTAAGGTTTAAGAATAATAGTAATGTTTTGTAGCAAGTCTTTGTCATCAAATAAAAAAAAATAAATCAAAACAAATACACAACTAAATTTGACTATAATAGTAAGGTTTAACAGTACTAATAAAGTTTTGTAACAAGTTTTTGTCATCCAAAAAAACGAACGAAAGAAAACAAAGCAAATAAATTGCTATATTTGATGGTAACATTAAGGTCTAATAGTAATTTCAAATTTTATAACAAGTTTTGTCATCAAAAAAAAATGTTTACCTTGGTTGTCCTCAAAGATTACTTCTTTTTGTCCAATAAATCATTCGCACACAAAGCTTCTAGTTCTCATTGCGTCAGTAAACATCAAATACTGATTGTTCAGTTGTTTGCTGTAAAGTATTACAGACAATGGCAATCAGTTGCAAACGGAACACTTCGGTTAAAACCAAAGGAAGACAATTACTGTTTTCAATTCCGTGCTTAAAAAAAATAGCTTTCAATTCAGTGCTTTGGATGTCTTTTGTTAGTTTGAATTTTTTTTTCGCTGTTAATCGATTTTGTTTTAGTTCATTTATAACGCTCCGGATTTCGATGGCTCGTCCGTCGGCCTTTGCACCGTTGCGGTAGATAAACCCGCGCTTTTCCATGTCGCTCAAGACCCGCGACACCGTGGGCCGGGCGATGCCGATGTAACGGGCCAGCGCCGATGGGGTCTTGACGTTTTCCAATCCGACACCGCTGAGGACACACCACATCATGCGGGTGACGCCGAATTCGGCGATCATCCCCTCCAGGCGGGTCTCCATCACCCGGGCGAGCCGGGACACCTTGTAACCGAGACGGGAATGGAGACTGTACTCGACATCTTCCAGGCAGTCGGCCGGCATGGATAGGCACCTTGGCTTTTTTCACACAGACACTTTAAATGATTCATTCTATTAAAGTTATATAACTACCAAGACCATTCTGCATTTCCATCACTTTTTTATTAGTTAGTATTTTCTTTAACTTTTTTCCATCTTTTATTCTTTTCCTAAGTGATTTTTTTAAAATCTTTTTCTTTTTACTATTTTTTCTACCTTTTTGCTAATTTTGTTTCATTTTATCCGCTGTAAATTATTCCCTGTTTTTATTTTCGCTACCTAATAGTATTTCTTTTTCCTTGCTTTTTGACATAGAAACTTTAAAGGATTTGTCATGTTAAAGTTTTCTAGAGTTGATTGGCCTGCCCAAGAAATATTGCAGATTTCTGAAGGCGCTTCACCATGGGAGCTGTGTACAAGTAAATGGTTGACGCAGCCGATGTGCACTGGCCCCAGAGCTCTTCAATGTCATCGTAGAGTACATTATGATAAAAGCCACTTCATGTCCCAGTTTTGGGATCAAATTCGGAGATCGTGCCATCACAGATGTTGATTTTACCGATTACTTGGATCGCTTCTCCCCGATCTGCAAGCGAGATTATCCAAAGCGTCTTCTGTCACGGGCAGACTGAATC
Source organism: Alatinidae sp. Z8VKAUB7J3 (assembly GCA_010016025.2). NCBI lineage: Eukaryota > Metazoa > Cnidaria > Cubozoa > Carybdeida > Alatinidae > Alatinidae sp. Z8VKAUB7J3. The sequence continues at coordinate 64,735,478 of JAAAKM020721499.1, read as the reverse complement.
GTCACCTGTGGCAAAACCCAAACATTTTGTATTTCAAGTCCCTTTCTTTCATAGCTAATTAAATTGTCTGGTTTCTGAGTGATTTGCTCTTTACAAAGCCTAGAAGCAAAAAGTCACTGGACATAAAACTAATTTTCTTTGCGAGGAAAGCATCCAAATTCTAGAGGACGAGATAACATATAAATAGACAATTTGTTGAAGGTTTGTTGTTTATTTTGTCTATGAAAACAGTTGCGTGGCAAAACTTTCTTCGTCCTATATGGAAGGTGGATATGATTCCCTCCCTAAGGCATGGGGATATGATATGATTTAGAAGGGAATCAGGATATGATTCCCTCGGAAATACATTCTTACGTAACACAATAAATACACATCTCCAGTAATTTCTCGTATTTTCTGTGCATATTGGGGGGGCGGTATTCTGGGTCAAAGCCCTAGCAATGATTCTGCCTTAACGGACTTAGTACAAGCTTATACTTAACTACTTAGTACGAGCTTATAATTTTGAGTACAAAGATGCTGACTTCTATTGTGGTGAATAGATATCGTAAAGCCACTTCCATATTTATAATCACCGAAGAGGAAATATTGACCTGCCCTAATTATGTTAAACTGACCACAATCAGGGCTTATTGAAATTATCATTCGTAAATTGGTGCGGTGCTACTAATGCCCTAACGGGACCAAACACTACATGTCAGCGACGGAGGAAGCTAAGGCGGATTGGGGGGGGGGGGCAAGTAGGCTGGGTCCAAATTTATTTTTGCACATTCCACTTAGGTGCCTTTGGTCATTGTGTGGAAAGGGGTGTTTCGTTCGCACAGTTATAAATGCGCGTAATAATAATAAGATGATAAATTGACACACTATAAGGGTATCTTCCTCTTTCATGTATTAGCAAATAATTCAATCCAACTACATAATATGGGTGCTATCATGAGATGCCAGGACCATTCAAAGCCACCACTCTTTGCGGCAAAACTTAAGTTTTTATCATAATTATTTGAGAAAGAGTGCTCAAACAGAAGGATCGTAAAATTTTAATGATAAGCATTATCAAAGAGCTTAGAACTTTAGAATATATAGCGATGGTTGAGGAAAGGGCAGTCCCCCTCATTTACGGAATAGTTTCTGATGTTTCAAGTTTTCATGTTTCTCCTTAGTTTAAGTTGATTGTTTTTTTAATGTTCAAGATAAGAGTGACAGATCATTTGGATTTGTTTAAAGGTTAATTTAAAAAATAGTTCCAAAAACAATATTTTCAAACAAAGGTAAAGTATAGAATGTGCTTTAGTAACCAAGTGGGTCATGCGCAGTAGCAGTAAGCAGTACTCTGGAATGCTGAATAAACTGGGGGGTCTGAATAAACAGGGGGGTTATCATTACAGTCTAAATTTAATAAACGGGGGGTCCAAATAAACGGGGTCTGAACTCTAGTCTCAATTTCGTGAAAGTTTTAAATAAGGATGACACACATGAGAACAAATATCGTAGTAATTGACTAATTAGCAACTGTTTGAGGGTCAAATGTTGCATGTGTAGTTATTCAAGAGTTTCAGATATCATTTACATTTTGAGTACTGGGAAAATAGACACACAGCCCCCTGTTGGGCATGGCACTTGATTCATCAGAATTGGTCAAATCAACATAAGCCTGGCCTCACAAATTAATATATGTCTACAGATAAATAAACAAATTGTTAGGGGACTACTACAAAGTGCAGAGCCCCTTGACTTTCCACATTTATTTCTCTTGCTTACTTCTGGCCGACACTACTTATCATATCTGATTGTTAAGATTTTGCTGACCGCTACATTTTTGTCACGATTTCTGCCGATGCAATCAATTCGACTACTTAGAGTTAACATTTGCATTCCTTTTCAGCTAGTTCGTAAACAAATGCTAATGTTTTCTTTTACAGAGGCCAATTTATCTCAAAGGAGGTAGGCGAGACAAGCCATGACTGTGACATTAAAAGTTCAGTATCCCTAGCTCTCAGACTAGCTAATAACATAATTAAGAGCACTATATACAAAAGTAAACTACATTATCCGCTTAGGTGTAATAATCTTACCAGATTTGCTTTTACATCGTTGTGGTGATAATGATATAGCTCATCTTTAGTCTTGAAAAAAAATCAGGTAATTCCGATTTTCAACCAATCAAAGAGTTTTTGGTAACCAACTGTAAGTAAGGAGTGACTCAGATCAATGGTCATAATGCCTTGGAAATTTCAGCTTGCTATGGTAAGTCATTCCAAAAATATAGGATTGTTGATGTGCCCTTTTGACAATCTGTATTCACATAGTATGTTTTGATTTTGTTCAATTTTCCCCTTAACATTTCCTCAAATTTTTCCTTCAATATCCCCAGCCTTGGTAGTGCTCGAAAGTGTCCAAAAGGTAGTGTCTAAAAAGGTAAAACATATCCACCTTTTCCTAATAACAAATACTGTGTGTAAAGAGTGGGGCAAATCGCATAACTTACAGCTTTTGCCCTGAGGGCTGTATGTCTGTCTGGGGGGGGGGATGTCTAGGTGGATGCTAAGAGAAGAGGTATCCACCCTTAGCTTAAGAGTGTAATTAGGGCATCTGGAATATGAAGAAAATATCAGCTTAATTCTTTAAGAACAAATTTTACTTTGAAATAATCTAAGAAATTACGGAGCATAAGATTAAATGTGTCAACATAAGTGTTCGGTCCATGTAGAATAAAGAAAACAAAGTTTCAATATCCTAGAAACAATATATCCTGCCCTAATATTTCTAGTAGCTGGTGAGCGTTCTCCACCTCAGAGCAAAATTGTCCTACTTGAAAAAAAAAAAAAACGAGCTAAGAGCTATCAGACGATCTTGAGAAAAAGGGTGGGGGAGAATGCCTAGTTGTCCTCCAGTTTTTCGATTACTTAAAAAGGTAACTAGAATTTTTAATTTTTAACGAACGTTTTTATTAGTAAAAAATATACGTAACTTAAAAATTAACTTACGTAACGAACTTCTATATTCGTATATTTTATTATGTATATGAGGGGATTTGCCCCCTCGTTAATATCTCGCTCTTTACACTAAATCTTTAATTTTGTCCCAATTCTTTAAGAATGACCCCTGAATCACAAAGGTTGTAGAATAAATAGTTAAAATTACTAAAAATACTTAGAATATCCTGCAACCCCTTCACTGAATTTCTCTTCCCTCGTTGCATATTCCTCCAAGGAAAGATCCTCCCACATAGCCCCCTCCCCTCAACCCCCCTCCAAACCAAAAAAATCCCCCTGAAAACGTTTTTACACTTCCCAATAACCATTACTGTATGTAAACACTGGTCAAAATTTGTAACTTGTAGCGCCTCTCCCGGGGACTGTGGGGGAGTCATCCCCAAACACATAGTTTTATGGTTTTTGACTATGCTGAACAAAATGGCTATCTAAAAATTTTGATCCGTTGACTTTGGGAAAAAATGAGCGTTGGAAGATTGCTGGCCACTGCTGCATGATTCTAGCAAGAGAATGTCTGATTGTCAACCAGTGGCTTGGGATATGCTTTATGAAAGCATTCTCTGGCACTCTCACTTTCTTTTGGCACTTTTGATAGTCTTCACAACATGCAGGCAAGCTGTCAAAAAATGAATACACAAGAATAACAAAGTCAGAACTTTCTTCTCCAAACACCTGAAGACCTTTCAAGAAAGCATTATGGATTATATGGATGTTGCAAGTACCAATGTTCAACCTTGCCTTTTCTGTCACTTTTTTTGCATTGAACTTGTTCCAAATGATTTTGTGTCGAATCAGGGAGAACGACTTTATCAAGTAGATTTGTGCAGCTCCCCGATACACCTGCCAATTTTCATCGTCCTAGCTCGTCCAGAAGCACCAAACTCACCAATACACTGAATCCCACCCCCTAACTCCCCCAAAGAGAGCGGATCCAGTCCGGTTACGTCAATCACGATTTCTACAACATTTATAAGCGTTTTCCAAGATTTCCGATTTCCCCTCCAACTCCCCCCAATCTCGACAGATCTGGTCGAGATTTGAAATGTGAGCTCTGAGACATGAGTTTCTTTTAAATATCAAATTTTATTAAGATCCGGTGTTGCGTGAAGAACGAGGTGTTGAGGAGGGGGACAGCCCCCCTCATATGCGCAATAATTTCTGTTTGCTTTAAGTTTTAATGTTGCTTCTTACTTTTACTTGATTCTTTTTTTCTTTATTTAATGAAGCTTAGAGACAAAACAACAATCGCAAATTCTGGTTAAGTCTAAAGTGGATAAAAACGGCTTCATAGCCAAATATAAAAAAAATGGAAAAGGGGAGAGGGGGTGAAAACCTGAGGGAAACACTTAGCAGGAATACCAAGTAGAAATAGGAAACCGACAAGGTAAGAATGTAATACTTTTCACGAAGAATATTTGCCAGGTTACCAAGTGCTATTACTTTTCTAAATCTCAAAAAACCCCAAGAGCACTAGGAAATATGGCTCCATTATTACAAGTATGATATTTGCCACAATTCAAAATACAGAGAAACAAAATCTCTTATATTTGCCAGGTTACCGAGTGCTATTACTTTTCTAAATCTCAAAAAACCCCAAGAGCACTAGGAAATATGGCTCCATTATTGCAAGTATGATATTTGCCACAATTTAAAATACAGAGAAACAAAATCTCTTATATTTGCCCAGTTAACGAGTGCTATTAGTTTTCTAAATCTCAAAAACCCGTAATATGTATTACATAATATGTAAACATACATATGTTTAATCTTTTACATACTATGCGTTTGAGCTTATTATTGTATACCTAGAGGACATTTGCTTGCAGGATGATCTTTCGGCATATTGCTGCTTGCTGGACTGATGGGGCTCAATCTGGAAACAACCTTACCACTACTACTAACAAATCACTGTAGTACCAAACCGCCTGAGGCCAACATAGCTATACACGCTCGTCCTCCATCCCAATCTATTCAAAGCCTTCTTCTTTACCCCCCCCCCCCCCAAGAAGTTTTCCTTTTCATTAATTTTTTCTTATGCCTGATGGAAAGTTCATTCATAAAGACAAATTTAGTTAGTGCAAATAATCGGTTAATAGTCATTTTTTAGGTTCATTTGACTGAGTTGATTCATTTGAGACTTGGTAAAAAAAAAAAAAAAATAGAGAGAGGGGGTGATTGCTTCCCTAATCTATTTTTATTCTAAGAAATGCATCTGCGCTAAGCTTGTAATATGAGGGCCATCTTATTGTAGAAATGTTTTGGATGTAACGTAGAATTTCAAATTTAATTGCTCACTTGAAGAAAAAATGGCGATTTTAGAGATATAGGTGTAAAATGATGGCAATTTTAGAGAGAGAGAGAGAGAGAGAGAGAGAGAGAGAGAGAGAGATTTTTTGGCTAGCAAGTCCAATCACTGGTTATTTTATACAACTCTGCAACATACAGATTTGAAGAAGAAATCATGCATTCGTATATGTTCAAGATAGTATTGCTACATTAACTTGAAGAATGAACATACCACCAAAATAAAATACATTAGATCTATATTAAATTAAAACTAAAGGACTATATTAATATTAAGGCAGCATTACAGATATTTAATCCAAAACATACTTTTTCCAGCGTGTTACAGTGATGATTTCCCCCAAATTGATATATATCCTACCAACGAGGCAGATACCAAAGATATTTACAATAACGGAAATACAAATCCTATGTATCCTGTATATTACTGTTATTAAAAAAATCGGTGTAAACCTGATAGAAAAAGAATAGAATGCTCACAATATGTTGAATAGAGTTTAGCCAAGGCCTTACAAGAATGCCGGCCACATTTTTGGAAAATTTTTGCATAGCCTAATTTAAGCTTATTCTTGATATCTGCAAGCACACTAGTACGGATAGCTGAAACAGAAGAGCATATACTAGTCCCAAGCCAACGCAACGCAGGAACCAGCTTAACTGAAAATGAACCACTCTCCTAATTATGCTTAAGGCTTTCAACCTTCTGGACCTCTAATATTAAGTGGATTTGTAGTAGTTTATATCAATAAAAAGAAGAAAAAACAACATTTTCTCGTTTTTCAGGATGGAGGGTTGGCCCATGAAAAATGAAATTGCAGTATTTGATATTGCATTTCAAACTTATTTGAGGAAAAGTCGAGTTTTATGGCGCAAAATAGTAGAAAATGTCAATTTGCTGGGTTTCGTCAGGATGGAGGAAACAACTATTATTTCCTCCTTTTTTAGTGTGTCGGATCGGACCATGAAAAATCGATTTGCAACATTTATAAGCTTGCATCAACAGTATTGAACACACGTTGTTTATTTTGTTAGATTTTTGAACAGAACTTTGACGGATGGCCATACCTAATATTGGAAACACTATACCACTATGGGAACAAACATCATAAGATTTGGAACCATAAATATTCTTAAACCTATTTTGTTAACATATTTACAAAAAGGCCATACCTTCACAAAATTGTGTTATGCGCATTGCATTCATATTGTTACTAAATTTTGAAAGAAAATACACCAAACAAAGCATTGTTATGTCGGTCTGTAAGCCATATCTTACCGCTTAAGGATGCCCTAAAAGAGACGCAAAAGAAACTTGATGCCAACGCAATAATATAAACAATTAAATCCTGTGCTTTCGCGCCTCTACTGAATTCGGTCTCCTTCTCAAAGAAAGCCCTCTCCTCTTAACTTAAACCAAGCTTGAACTTAACAACTTCTATAAATTTTTCTTTTTTCTGATACTGCATTTTCCACCTTGTTTGTCAATTTCCACCTCGTAGAAAGCTCATAATGTAATTAATTGCTTGTATTTTATTGCGTTTGCGATCGTTATGCTGGGCTTTTATATTTATCATAAGATAACAGTACATTTTAGGCCTGGCTCATCTATCGTAAAAAAAAAATTCAATTGAAAGTAAGGAGCAACATTAAAACAACAGGAATCGAAATTACTAAATTACTGCGTATATGAAGGGGTGGTCCCCTCCTCAGCCCTAGTTCTTTACGTTAAAGTTTGACTTTTTGTTCCTGATTCACAAGGACAATTTAATTAGAATAATAAGCTTTTTACGAATTCAAAAGAACTTAAGCGTTAAGATCTAGGTACTGACAAAATACCCCCCCCCTCCTGATAATACTTTTATACTTCCAAATAGCCAATACTGTATGTAAGCATTGGGTAAAATTCATAACTTGCAACCCTTCTGGCTAAAAACAAAAACACAAAAATATACCATTCAGTACAAAATTCAATGTTGCATCTAAATATAACAATCATATACTGCAGAAATTGTATTTAGGATTTCAGAAAATAAACACTGGCCAGATTCTGTAGTTCGTCTACAGAACCCTGGCGAGGCAGCCTTGACCCTGCGTCCTAAACGAGCTAAAAACCTAAACAAAGCCAGGTTTTTCGATTTCAAGAATCCGAAAATTCAATGAATTTTTAAATTTCCGACTGGAATTTCTGCAAGAAATTAGTGTTTTATTCAGTTACAGGATTTAATTATAAATCCAGTACCCTCTCGTAAGTTATAAATACCTCATTTATTTCTAATTTTTCCTCTCCCTTTAGCCCCTCAGATGGTCAAATCTGGGAAAATGACTTTATCAAGTCAATTTGTGCAGCTCCCTGACATGCCTACCAATTTTCATTGTCCTAGCACGTCCAGAAGCACCAAACTCGCCAAATCACTGAACCCCTCCCCAACTCCCCCAAAGCGAGCGAATCCAGTACGGTTACCTCAATCACGCATCAAGGACATTTGCTTTTTCTATCCACCAAGCTTCATCCCGATTCCTCCACTCCAAGTGTTTTCCAAGATTTCCACCGAAACAAGCTCGGCACCCACAAACGTAGCGGCCCCGACACCGTCCGTCCTAAGCACCCCACGCCTGCTGGCGGCGCTGGTGGTGGCGGCGGCCATCGGGTTCGCCTGGTTGTTGTGGCCGCGCTCAGCACCCGACGAGGCGGTCCGTCTGGCAGTACTACCTGTGCTCAACGCCACGGATGACAACGAATACGATTGGACGCGTCTGGGCCTGATGGGTTTTGCCAACGAGATCATCGCGCGTAACGCGGTGCTGAGCATTTTGCCGGCGTCCGATGTGATGCGTTTTGTCGAGCAGAAAATACGATCATCAATCATGTTCTCTGAGAATTCCGGTTTTCCCCTCCAACTCCCTTCAATGTCACCTGATCAGGTCGGGATTTACAGCATGACTTCTAAAGCACAAGATCCTTCTAGTAATCAAATTTCATTAAAATCTGATCACCCGTTCGTAAGTTACAAAAACCGCATTTTTTCTAATTTTTCCGAATTACTCCCCCCCCCCCAGCTCCACCAAAGAGAGCGGATCCGGTCCGGTTATGTCAGTCACTTATCTTGGACTTGTGCTTATTTTTTGCACCTAGTTTCATCCTGATCTCTCTGCTTTAAGCGTTTTCCAAGATTTCCTAAAATAAAAAAATAAAACATTTTTTTTTTAAAGTGAGCGACATCAAAACTTAAAACGAACAGAAATTACTCCGTATATGAAAGGGGATTCCCTCCTCAACGGCCCACTCTTTACGCTAAAGTTTGACTCTTTCACTTAACTCTAATTTTTAAAACAGTAAAAAGCTTTAGCGTAAAGAGCAGGGCGTTGAGGACGAAATGCCCCTTTGGTATACGGAGTAATTTCTGTTCGTTTTAAGTTTTGACGTCGCTCCTTACTTTCAGTTAAAAAAAAAACTTATTTTTTTATATTTAATTCCTGAACGTTTTTTGATTTCAATTCAAGACAATCAGGGAAAGACCCCTTATACAATGTAAGCCTATGAATAACATTCAGGTACGCTTTGCAATATAAGATATGAAACTTTAAATTCATTAGAAGTGAAGATATTTAAAACAATCATCGCATCGCACATGGTTATCTCTTAAAATAAGTATGTGAAATAGATATTTCTCCTAACGTATGAGCAATTGCGCTATTCGTGCGTTATCTAACAGTCAGAGGTAAGAGCATCTTTTCATTAATTTCTATAAAATGCATTCGTACTGTTTGCAGGCAATCTAACAATTTAGTGTGATATGCCTGAGAACTTATTCGTTTAAGTCCAGTCTAAAACCCATATTCCGACTCAGGAATGTTTCCCTACTCGGGTACAACAGCTAAGGCCAAAATTTTAGGATGGTTTATTAGGCATAGACGTTAAAACCAGCAACAAACCTGCATCTGGGAAACTTTCCTGTATTTGTTTTCATGGAATTCCATTAGTCCAGTTGCAATCTTGGCACATGATACATAAGTCTGCTTGACAGTGAACAAGCAGCAGAAGAAAAGAGTAAAACTATATAATTTATTGATCAGGTCCATGTATAATTTTGGCAAGCCTATATATTTAAGTTAGCCACAAACCTCGATGGACACCGCTGTCGTTAGGGATGAATTTGGTATGTACCTGATGAGATACATACATAAAGTGTTATTACAGCAAAAGAAAAATGTATGTAAGGCATTGTGGGAATCGTGTTATAAGATTCAAAAGGGTGTGAACTTGGACTAAAGTTAAAATTACTGACAGAGATTCGACCTTTGAAATTGAAATGGTCTACCTAACTTTCCCAGATCGACGCATTGGTCCCATGTCCTAACGTGTGCTTTTTACAATTGACCTAAGGTATAAAAGGAAGCCTTTTTGGTCGAAAGTATTCCATTTTTTTTAGTAATTTTGTTCAGTAGGCCTATAGTTGAAAAATCAAATAATTTTGTTTTTAAGGGTAAAATGACCCTCCACAGTTTTTATTGTTTTGAAAAGTAGAGCTGTGAGAAACAGTCATACTTGAGCGTAAAGAGCAGGGCGTTGAGGAGGGGACAGCCCCTTTCATATACGTACTAATTTCCGATTGTTTTAAGTTTTATTGTCGTTCCTTACTTTCAGTAAAAAAAATAGTTTTTTATTTAATTTCTGAGCGTTCTCGTATTAATGCAGGTTTGGTTTTTCGCTCACCGTACATGAATAATTGAAACGAAATTTCATTAGCACAAAATACACGTAACTTAAGAACGAACTTCTATATTCGTATATTTTTATTATGTATAATATGAGGGGGTGTGTCCCCTCGTTAATACCTCGCTCTTACACTAAAGCTTAAATTTTGTCCCAATTCCTTAAGAATGATTTCTGAATCCCAAAGGCCGTAGAATAAATAGTTGAAATTACTAAAAATGCTTTAGTATAAAGAGCGAGGTATTTAGGAGATGAACCCCTCATATGCGCATAAATCTCTCTTTGTTTTAAGTTTTAATGCTGCTCCTTCTTTCAGTTGAAGAAGCTTTTTTATATTTATCGTAAATAATAGAAAAAAAAACAAAAACAATTTCCAGCTTTTCATTACAAATTATGTTTTTTCCGTATTTTAAATACTGAAAAAATCGCTCTTACGCGATTGTGTCGGTAATGATAGTAAAAAAAAAAAATTTTAGTATCTGATAAACTTGTTTTTTCATTAATTTGGTGCCTAAAAACCTCTCTTGTACAAATAATAATGGGTCTTTATAGTGGTAACAAAGAATATAAAAAATCCGAATCGTTTTTTTTTCCCGTTTTTTATATTAATCTTGTTTTCCCCTGTATTTAAGGCCTAAAAAACTTCCCTTGTACAAATACAGCAAACTGAATTTGCCAATTGCCTTTGCTACAGGGAAGGATCTAATAGTGAGGACAAAAAAAATACACAAAATTTGATTTAAAGCATAAATTTTCCCAGGGTTTCAGCTTTTTTGAAAATGTGCTAACAAAAATTGCCAAGGTTTCGAACTTACCATGGGTCCAATCTAAAAGCTTTCTATGCTGTGAAAATTGACCTTCATAGTATATAAGTTTAGTGATATGTCAATGCCCACAAAACAATTAATCTTATTTAATTCTAACGGAGCAATTACACAAATGATTCAAAAATGAATCAAAAATGAGGTCTGACGAAGATGAAAGTGAAGATCTTCTAGTAGTTCGAAAAAAATCGGATAAAGAAAAGGTAAATGCTTGTATTTATTTGCCCTTTTGACAGCTCAAGATTTTTTTTTCCAGAAGTAGATATATGAGTAGTGATGCCAAGATGGGTTTAACCGGGGCCCCATGCCTTTGAATCGCAGCCCGGACACTTTTTAAGGAACTTCTTCATGACACAGGTCCATGCTACGTCATAGAGAATGTTTTCTAAGAGATGCAGGTGCATGTTACGTAATAGGGATTGCTTACTTTTGGTTGTTACGTAATAGGGGGTGTTATGAATGAAGTTGAAACGTAGACAGGTGCTGCTCGGCCTGGCCGGTCTCGGTGTGGTCGGCCTTGGCGCTGGCGGCGTGCGCTACTGGCTGGGGCGTCCGGAGAACGTCGCGACCCATGATTACGAGCTGATCGCTGCGCCGGTCGATATGGAGCTGGTGCCAGGGCATGTGACGCCGGCCTGGGGGTACGGTGGTCAGGCGCCTGGGCTGGAGCTGCGGTGCCGCCAGGGCGAGCGGCTGCGGGTGCGCTTCATCAACAAGCTGGAGCAGCAGAGCACCAACCACTGGCATGGCATCAGGCTGCCGCTGGAAAAAAAAGTAGAATGTAAGTAAAGAGTTAGTTTTCATATTTAGTTATTATGCGCAATGAAGATGTGACGTGCAAAATATAATATATTAGTTTTATGCTAGAAAAAGGAAGTATTAAGGTCTAGATTAGGGGCTCGCAGTCTGTCGTTCAAAAATGGTAGAATGTCATTGGAAATGCTATTTTGTCGTATTCATTTTTTATCCTATTTTTCAAAGGTAGGTGCAAAAGGAAAGATTATAAAAAAGTAGAATGTAAGTAAAGAGTTAGTTTTCATATTTAGTTATTATGCGCAATGAAGATGTGACGTGCAAAATATACTTTAAAGTTCTCACAGTCCACTATTTCTTAAATAGCATTTTCCAATCATAATATAAAAAAAATGTCAGATTTTAAAATAAAGAAAAATGAGAGAAAGTCCATATTAGCATAATAGCAAAAGAAAAATAATAGCAAAGAAAATAAGGTACACATTTCCAACAGAAATTCAAGATGTATCTCTAGTGCTGAAAAAATGAAACAGAAAGAGAACTAAAAACCCAGAAAGCAAACAAAAAACTAAATATTTAAAGACTGTTTTATTTTAATTAATTACTTTATAGACTAGTTGTTTTATAAAAAATCCTGTCTAGGCTTTCACAGCGCAAAATTAATTCCCTTTGCTAAGGTACGTTAGATTAAGGAAACCCTATCATATATCAACAAGGCCTTTCACGCCAGGCTAATGCAAAATCCATTAAACCATCAGGGCCTTCGTCCAAAATCGTCACAAGCAAAATATTCAAAAATGAAAAATATGGACAGGTTCTATTTGATTCTTTGAGGAACAGTAATGTGTGGGACAGTTCCTGATATGCATCGCAAGAACTGCCCGAAGAAATCGACTCTCTGTCACCAAATTTATTAATTGCTCATCCGTATATTCCATTTGTTATTGATGCTATGTTTTTGAGGCTAGTACAAACCACCAGAGCCTGGGCTGAGGGTTGTAAGACATGCCTTGGGGGCATTTAAGGTTTTTATGGAAAGGATGGTTGTATAAGCTTCATCAAACACATTTGATTGCAATTTTGAGATGGTCATTGCCCAAAATAGCCCAAAGAATATATAACAATGCCTTTAAGGTTGACACAACCCCCAGCGCCCTGGGGCAAGGGCTCTAAGTTATGTCCTTGGGGCATGTATTTTTTTATGGAATTGGTTGTTGTACAAACTTTAAATGGGTCTCATTTGATGAGAACCAATCGAATGAGTGTTCCCTGCAAGGCATCTATGGCCACATCTTTTACGAAACCTGGTACAAGATGTTTAACATGCTAGAAAACGGCATGGATGTAACCCCAATAATTACCCACGAGTTTGCGGCCGAAGATTTTGTTGAAGCATTTCAACAGACGCAAACCGGTAAGACGGGAAAAATAGTTCTTGACTGGTCTTAGGAACTGCCCAGAACTCTACTTATCTTGCCCACAAGCCTCGATTTTCTGTGCTCCGCTACTCATGTATTCCAACATACACTGCGTTGCGGTGCTCAAAAATCAAGGCTTGTGAGCGGCGCTAAGCGAGTTCTAAGACTGCTGAATCAAAAGAAGATTTTGATCAGATTTTGATCAGACTGCTTTTGATCAGTCGATTTTGATCAGACTACTTTTGATCAGAAGATTTTGATCAGACTGCTGAATCAAAAAAAGACTGCTGAACCAAAAGAAGATTTTGATCAGATTTTGATCAGACCGCTTTTGATCAGGCGATTTTGATCAGACTGCTTTTGATCAGAAGATTTTGATCAGACTGCTGAATCAAAAAAAGACTGCTGAATCAAAAGAAGATTTTGATCAGATTTTGATCAGACTGCTTTTGATCAGTCGATTTTGATCAGACTACGCTTCTTTCAGACTTCCCAGCATGTAATATCGGACAATTTCGTTGCGGAAATGGTTTATGCATACCAAGCAGATGGCAATGTGATGGCTATTCAGATTGCTCTGATGGTACTGATGAGAAAAACTGCACCTCCGCTAGATGTCCTCCAAATAAATTCTTTTGTCCGTTAAGCTCGAGAGATGGTTCTCAATGCATTGACCGATCCAAGCTTTGCGATGGGAATAGAGATTGCTTGGACGGGGCTGATGAGGGCTCTACTTGCTGTAAGTCTCTTCATTTTTTATTAGTAAATAATTTCGTTTTCTTTCTTTAAACGGTTATCTAAAAATTTTGATCTGATGACTTTGGAAAAAAATGAGCTCAGGAAGGGGCCTAGGTGCCCTCCAATTCTTTTGGTAACTTAAAAAGGGCACTAGAACTTTTAATTTCCGTTGACCTCTCGTGACATTCTAGGACCAATGTGTCGATACGATCACCCATGGAGAAAAAAAAAACAAAAAGAAAAACAACAAGAAAACAAATAAACACGCATCCGTGATTTGGCTTCGGGCAAAAATACAAATTCCACATTTTTGTAGATAGGAGCTTGAAACTCTTACAGTAGGGTTCTCTGATACGCTGAATCCAGGTATTTTCATTTGTATTTGTATTTGTAACCCATTCGCGAATCATGTAATATGCGTATCTGTGTCTCACATGTATACACAATAGATTCAACCTCATGTTTATTATGACGTCTTCTACTGATCCTATTTGCACTACGGCCTAGCATCTTAAGTTCTCATTTTTTAACTCCACCCAATCCTTAATAGGTTCCAGATCCCTTGACAAACTTTGCGCAGCGAAGATTGCCGACCATTGCCACGGATAACCTAGTTTCTATATTCATAGCTTGGTCGCCTAGACTTGTCACTACATCTACATTTTTTCATTAACCCGAAGTGTAAATGGCTAGAGCACGTTCTGCGGATGAAGGATGACGGATTGCTAAAGATTGTCCTTTTCGACCAATCGTCTAAGGCTGAAAGGAAAGCAGGTCGTCCAGGGTTGGGATGGGAGGATGTAAAGAAAGATTGGAGGGAAATGGGAACTTCCTGGGAGGGTGTAAAGAGGGAGGCTTTGAAATATTGGGATGGAGGAGCGTGCGTAGCAGCGTTGGCCTCAAGTGGCTTGGTGCTACTGTGAGTTGTTAGTAGTAGTAGTAGCTTTCCATGGAGAGCCGTCCTAGCCAAGTCGGTCGGTGCGCTGGATAACAATTTCTTCAATCCAAGGGTAAAAAACGGGAGATCGAGAAAAAATGAAAAATTTTGACTTACCATTATTAATCTTAAGCCTATTTACCCTTAACAAAAATGTAACCTATCCACATTATCTTTCAACGATCAGCAGTAATTCTTCCGTCTTACAGCACTGGGAGCCACTTTGTCATCCGCAAATAATGACACAGTTTCATTCCGGAGACTTTTAGTCATGTCACTAACGCTAAAACAACAATAATGGATACAATAAGGTATATCATTAATAAACAAAAGGAAAAGAATCCGGCCAATAACAGATCCCTGTGCCCTCCTCATATACATTATAATTTCTTTTCGTTTTAAGTTTTTATCTTGCTCCTTACTTTCAGTTGAAAAAAAAAACATTTTTATAATTTCTGATCGGTTTTTAAATAATGGTGGGAAATCCCGCTCGCCCTGTATAGGAATGTCCCTTCCCCCTGAAAACATCCTCCATGGAGAGATCCTCCCACGTAGTCCCCTCCCCCCATCCATAAGAAAAATCGCTCCTGAAAACTTCTGTATAATTCCCAATAACCAATGCTATATTTAAAAAAGGGGCAAAGTTTCATAACTTGCAGCCCTTCCCCCGGGTACTGTGGTAAACCGTCGGTAAGATTTTCCCTATTGTGTCTACTTTGTATTTATTTGTTATGGAAAGGCAGTGTGGTCTTCGTCGCTATTTAATAATAAAGAAACAATCCGAAAATGGATTGTTGCTTTATCTTAAAAAGGATTGATAATATTTTTGTTCTGTAAAATATTTTCTTAATTTGTTTGCTTTTTACTGCACCAAAACTTCTATATTATTTTGTGTTTTCAGTAAAACACTAGTTTTCTATAATCCTAGAGACATAGATAGCCACAATTAGTTGTTGTATGAGTACTAGTTTCCATGATATTTATATTAGATGTCATGCTGAGTATATATTCATGTGCAATACCTTTTAGTCTATTTTTTGTACTTAAGGTGGAGGAAAAAAACACGCACGATTGGAAGAAATTAGAGATCTCAGGTAAGTGTTTTACTATTAAAAAGTAACTGTCTTTATTAATTCTTTATGTATTTTATTAATTCAATTTTCTTTATTTTAAGCATTTCTTTTTTTTTTTAGAGTCTAGTATATTATTAATTGGATTTTCTCTTTTTCAGGCTCTTTTACGAGACACGATTGGCAGAAAAAGTGGGCTATACGGTAAGTAAGTTTTGCTATAAAAGTAACTGTCGAAACTTATGAAAAATTACTTCATTGAATTATTTTTTATTGCTATTGGATTTTGATGCATGTTCATATTTTTTCTTTTTTTTTGAACTTTTTTTAAGTATTATCGGTTTTAACAAGTATAAAATTTGAAAAGAGAGGAAATACTTAAATCTAGAATTCTAAAACCTGTTACATTTTCAGGTGCACGAAGAAGTGATCTCTGCGGCTGAGAAAGGAGGTGTTATCTGCTGGGATTTTGATGTGACCAAGCAGGATGTAGATTTCACTGTACTTAGGACAATGGTCTCTGTCCCTCTCAAGGAGCAAGTTTCATATAAACTTTAAACAACACTACCAAGATCTTTTTTATTTATACGAAATAATTTTGTTTTTGTATTAAGTTTTAATGTTGCTCCTCAGATTCAGCTGATAACTTATACATTTTTCTATAATTTCTAATCACCTCTAATTTAGGGGAGATAAGACACCTCAACCCTTATTAAGGAGCTGAAAGAAGAAGCCGTATGAGAATTGAACGAAAAAAGGAGTTTAGAGTGAACAAAACAAAAACAAAATTAAAACAGTGTCGTATCGTTTTGTAAAAAAAAAAAAAAAGATCTTTAATTCTTTGTTTAAAAAATTAAATGTATATATTTATTACATATGTTACCGTGAATGTCTGAATTCTGGTTAATGTCGAATGTCGGTGTATTTCGGACAATCACCGGTGAATGTCAGAAATTTTGTTTTCCTGCCTGGATTCAATTAGCTCTACGAGTCAGCTTTTTCAGTCTTATACAAGCTACGATAGTAAAACTTAAGTTAGGTTAAGTTATGTTAGTTTAGGTTAGATTAGGTTAAATTTGGTACTAAATATCACAAATGGGTTAGAAACCTAACCCAGTCTAACCTAACCTGTCATCATTAAACCTTGCATTAAAATTGAAAAAGTTGACTGGCCTCAGAGTTATACTTAGCCTATTAGGAGTGAGGGGCATAACTAAAACAGTAGCAATTATTGTA
The DNA here is from genome assembly GCA_010016025.2 of Alatinidae sp. Z8VKAUB7J3. Taxonomy (NCBI): domain Eukaryota; kingdom Metazoa; phylum Cnidaria; class Cubozoa; order Carybdeida; family Alatinidae; species Alatinidae sp. Z8VKAUB7J3. The sequence goes on along the minus strand of JAAAKM020721499.1, from coordinate 64,718,488 downwards.
TTTAGAAATAGTGAGTTGAAGGGTGTATTTATTTTTTTTCTGGCTGATATAATAGTTATACTAGCCAAAAAACAAAATGTCACTTAAAGGGCTCTTTTATGGGCTGAAATTGGAATCGTGGCAATTATTAGCATACAGAAAGATCTTTAAAAGGCAGATTCAATGGTATGTTACTCTTTTAGAATGTAAATTAATCCAAAACTGAAAAGAAATGGGTACGTAATTGATATATTTTCTTTTTTCTATTTGAAAAATGGCCCGTAACTTGACATGGTATTTACAGGATGGTAAGACAGCAAACCTTATTGATTATGTTATTGTAAACTGAAAACTGGCAGGATCAATACAAGATACTATAGTATATAGGTGAGCTGTTATTGACGTTAAAAGTAAAGATCACCATCCAGTAGTATCTAGGGTTAATTTAAAGCTAAAATTTCGGAAGGGTAACTACCTCCCGGGAACTTATAATGTTGGTAGACTTCAGGATGAGAATTTGAGAGAATGAGATGCCAAAGAGTATACAAAAATAAGTCAAAATCCATGCTGTTATGCAACTGGCGGCCAAAGGAGTCTACTGCGCTTTTCTTTGCAATAAAAATGCATTAAATTGTAAATATGTTGTAAATAATTTTATGTCTTAACAGATTTTTGTTATGGGCTTCCAATTTATCGTCAAGATTTTCTTTTTTTCCACTTTCTTAAGCTTCTGCACCTTTTTTTCCACGTTTCCCTCCTTTTCTCCCATCGCATAAGAAAACAGATAAGCTGAATTCAGGTTTTGGAGCTTCTAGAGCCACTTCACCAATGTGATATAGCTCTAAAAGGAAAAGTTCAGTTGCAGCTTGTCTACTCAGGACTTTAAAAAGTTTGTGAACGGTAAACCCTAATAGGGCTGTGAGAAGGGGGATAGCTCCTGGGCTCAGTAACTAAGTACTACCGTCGGTAGAAGCTAATTCAAAGTGCCCCACATTTGTTGTGCTGTTTAATTTTGTCTATTTTGTAGGGTAATTAAACCCGCCTTCGTTGGAAGATAATCTTTTGAGCTTTAAAACTAATCTTAAGAGGTCTCTCTTGAATATTACCGAATCTCTTTTCAGCGCTCACTGTTCGGCGATAAAGCCAGACAGGACATGGAGTAGAGTCTGTTTCTTAATGTCAATACGGGAATCCCTTTAAGACTGGATGAGCAGTTCTTTCAAGTACCGTCGTAGGAAAAAGAATCCTGAGACTTCGGATAATATTAGAACTTCAACAAAAAGAAAGGATTAACTTTCAAAATTTGGCTAAATTTGCCGAAAGCAATGGTTTCATTGTGCGTTTTGTTTCAACATTTACTTTTCGGAATTGTTATTATGAAGAGTTATTTTTTAACAGGCTACTTATCTTAGTTTTTGTCGAAAGAAGGATGGAAATCTTATTACGGTTTAGTCAGCTTTAGTTTTCTTAAAGAATCCAAATCGTTTTTGAGCTTAAAAAAAAAGCTTCGAGTTTTACCTATTCAACTTTCACGAAGAGAAAAATCAGCACCCCATAGTTTTACGAACACAAACCAGCACACAGTAAGTTTCACGAGCAAAAACCACAACGCAACAAGCTCCATGAACAAAATCAGTTTTACAAGGAGAAAAATGAATGTTAAAGTTTCACGCAGACAAAAATCAATGTGCAACAAGTTTCACGAACAAATATCTGCATGCAACAAGTTCTATGAACAAACAATCTGCACGCATCAAGTTCTATGAACAAAATCAGTTTCACAAGGAGAAAATGAATGTAAAACTTTCACGCAGAGAAAAATAAACGTGTAATAAGTATTAAATGAAAAAAAAGTTTTTTTTTTCTACTGAAGTAAGGAGCAGCATTAAAACCGAAAACGAACAGAAATTATTACATATATGAAGAGGGCTGTCCCCTCCTCAACAAATCACGCTTCACACAAAAGTTTCTTAGTACTTTAAAAAAAAAGCTTCTTATTCTTCTAATTAAACGAACCTTGCATTTTAGGAGTCTTTCTTAAAAAATTGGGACAAATTCAAAGTTCAGTGTAAACAGCAAGGTGCTGAGGAGGGGGCAACCCCCTCATATACGTGATAATTTCTGTTCGCTTTAAGTTTTAGTTGCTTCTCATTAGAAGCCGTTTTCGAAAAAAAAACTATGGACATAAACATAGTTGCTCGTTTAAAGAGAATAGAGAACCCGAAGCACGGGCCTTGGAACTTGGAACGTGTTGCACATATTTCGTTCTCTAATTACGCATTACCATAATCATTGCGCTATTCTTTAGTTTGAAGCCATGGTGTTTCAGATAAACAATTTCAAATTCAATCACTCATTCCCGTTAATGCATCAAAGAATCTTCCATTTTCTAAAATTTGTTTTCTTCTGGGACTCGTTGTGATGCTTCTTTTTCAACCGCAGACTTCATTCATGATTCGATGTTGAAAGATATTATCTGCGCTTAGAGAGGGTTTGTTAAAAATTCTGATTGTCAAACCGAATGCCCTTCCTCCCATTAAAAAAAACTAGTAGCAAAAATAGGACTTTTTGTATTTTCGATTCGTATGGTCATGCATTTTCGCGTCTTTAAAAAATTCTTTTTAATGAGGGTTCGCGATGTCCCTCCTTATGTTTAGCCCCCTCTTTGAAGATATAGCACTGAAACTTGGCGTAATACTGCAGAATCACAAACTGTATATTACCTGTCATTTCAGGAAAACTGTCGTTTGCCCGATTATTGATGTTATTTCTGATAATAGTAAATTGGTTTTGTAATACTGATAATTACTTATTTTCTTTCGTGTTTTTCAGGTCAGCTATTATTCAAACATGCTTGGGCCGGTTGTTTCATCTACCTTCCAGGGTCCAGAAGGTAGATCACTTCCACGTGGAGTTGCTTTTGCTGATTTAGCAATATGTGCTCAGTATTTGTCTATGGGTTTCTGCCGTCTAGGTGATCAGTGTGCCAAAGCGCATTCAGTTGATGAGCTAAAACACTGGAAATCACAGTATCAAATCAAAATGGTGCATTTAAAGGATCAATCAATAGCCCAAAAGCTTAAAGCTCACTGACACTGAATGTAGTCAGGTAGAACCACAAATAATTCCGGGGTTAAATACTACAGTATAAAGCACTAGCACATTAGGTAATTGCGGAAATGTATAAGAAGGGTCTACCTACACCTACATAAAGATGCTTTAACCCCTTGATTCTTGTTCTGGATTATTAACTGAAAGTTTCATTGATGTGTAAGTTCTTCATTCATTATTTTATCGTTCCAAGTATAATTTCGTGAGAAGGTTTCAGTAGCTAGAGGGCCAAAAAAGCCTGCAAAATACGGCTTTTTAATTTTGCACTGTACAAGCCAAAAGGCACATTTCAAATAAAATAAAGCGAAAGAATTTTTTAAGCGTAAAACGACAATAAATCCCTATTAATTAATAAATGAAACCCAAAGCAAACAGAAATTACAATAAATAACCAACTGAAAGTCAAAACGAGCAAAAATTAATCTAAAAAAGAGTAAGGCCAATGCCCTCTTTGCCTTCTAAAGAACAGGACGTAATTGGCACTTTACTACAAGCAGTTTTGCGCTTTGCTGCAAGCAGTACCACAGCGTCAGATTTAGCGTATCAGAGAACACTGATCTAGAGCTTTCGAGCTCTTATGTACAAAAGTATTGAATTTGGCATAAGATTGAGGAAGTCTACTTTGCATATTTTCATATTTACTTTGGTCCAAAGTAATAGCTGATGCAAATTAAAAGCATTTCAAATAAAACCGACAGTATTGAATAACAGTATTGCAAGGCCACAATCAAAGTCAAATATGACTTGTGCTCTGCGTGGTCTGGATTTGTCTTTGATTGGTTATGCAGATGATGTGCTGAACCTGAGCTTGTCTTTCCATGGGCTAGAAGCTAATTTTATCAAGTAGCAATAAGAATATGTCCATACTGGACTACAGTTTAATACTGAAGAGGCTGAAGTGCTGCTTTTTAACTCGCTACAGGCTACATCTTTTCCAGGAAATTTAACGACGATCTGAGCAACTCTAATAGAACTCTCTTGTGAATTGTATGTAATTGGATTATTCAATCGGACTCGGTATACATTAATCAGTTCAGAAGATGAGAGGTCTGTCACAGACATTTTTCTATTTATAATGCGAAATATTGTCGTACGAGTGTCTACACCAGGTAACTGCTTTACCCCATGAAATACAAGACTATCAAGCATGGACTCCTGATCATAATTATCAAGCTTTTTTTCTATTCGACCAATGCTCTCCTCCAAATTTTCAATTTTAGTTCTTAGACATCAATAGATGCATCAAAAGAATCCACTTATTATGATGATTACAAATGTATGAGATTCATCAAGTTTAATCTTACCAATCAACAGATACGATTCCTTGAAAATTTGCCTTATTTTCAAAAAAGGGAGGAAACACCCCATAAGAGTACATCAATCTTAACGAAAATCACAAAATAAGAATTAGCATATTCGAGAACCCTGATTTAGTGGTTTCAAGCTTCTATCTCCAAAATTGTGGAATTCTGTATTTTGTGGATCATGGATACGTATTTATGGTTTTTTTCCTTATGGGTGATCTTATGGGTAACCTCCCCCGACAGCCCCTTTCATATACGAAATAATTTGTGTTCGTTTTAAGTTTTAATATAGCTCCTTGCTTTCAGTAAAAAAAAAACTTGTTTTTTTTTATTTAATCTCTGAACATTTTTGAATTAATACAGGTTTTGACTTTGGCTCACCGTACGTGAATAATTAAAACGAAATTTACATATTAATTTTACTCTTTTTGGCTAAATGGCTTTCTCAAAGTTTTGATAGGACGATTTTGAGAAGAAAGGGGGCGGGGGCCTAATTGTCCTCCATTTTTTTGGTTACTTAAAAGGGTAACTAGAACTTTTAATTTCATTTAGTTTGATTTCGGTTGTGATTTTAAAAGCTCTGTATTTAAAATCTCTCAAGTGGATATCCTTTAAGTTATTCATTCTATTGACGCAGTTGACATTGAAAATAAATGTTCTTTGGTTTTCACTACGGATCTACTGGGCGTTCCCATCCAAAAGAAGCTGAAACAAAATTGCTAATTCTAACTTAAGGAAGTTGCGAATTTCCCAATTTGAATAGACGTAAAAACAAGACATTTAAGGATAATTAAATCGTTTGTGGTCATTGACAGTAAGTAGAGAGCGACACTTGTCAGTAATAAACGAAAGTCATAAGAACAGCTTTGTGCTTTATGTTATAAAACGGTTCAATCGAGAAAAATCACTCTAAAATTAAAAAAATAACCCCCAATATTTTATCTGCTTTAATATATCTTTCTCTTTCCCTCTCCATGTAAATGTATTTATATATTTATAAATATATAAATTTTCGTCACAAATATATATATATATAAATTTGTGACGTCATAACTATATATATATATATTAAAGTTCAAAATTTGTAAGCTCAAAGTCTTTGATATTGTAAGCGTATTAGATAAACCTTAGATAAAACTGTAAGAGAGATTAATTTTAGTTCATTTTTCTGCTGTACGTTTCATCAAGTTTAGTCTTACCCATCAAAAGTTACGAGCCTGAGAAAATTTACCATATTTTAGTAAAAAGGGGAAAACACACCCTAAAAGTCATACAATCTTAAAGAAAATTACACCATCCGATTCAGCGTAATAGAGAACCCTATTGTAGAAGTTTCAAGCTCCTATCTACAAAAATGTGGAATTTTGTATTTTTTGCGAGAAGGCAAATCACGGATGCGTGTTTGTTTGTTTGTTTGTTTTTTTTCCAGGGGTGATCTTATTGACCCAGTCGTCCTAGAATGTTGTGAGAGCTCATTCAAAAGGAAATGATAAAAGTTGACAATATTGAAATAAATATTTCTTAGCAATTTTCTGTTGGTTCATTCTTAAATGTTTCATTCAATATTGAAATAAATATTTCTTAGCAATTTTCTGTTGGTTCATTCTTAAATGTTTCATTCAACTGCTTCTAGTTCAACAACTTTTCAATTTAGAGGAAAGGCCCTAAACTAGGTTTTTAAGGCTACCAAATTTGTCTTTAAGCTGGGTCATACAGACTTCGTAAATCTTTTGTAAAGTACTTGTCTTAGGGTTTGTTGCTGTTTGTACAATAATCTTAGCCGATTGATTAGATCATTGTCCTCATGTGGTTACTAAAACTAGTACCACTGCTACTTTTACTAACACTACCAATACTACTAAACTATTCCAACTAATGCTTCAATAGCTACAACTTATAAGGCGTGGAGATTAGGGTGAAGAGGGTGTCAAAAGGGTGCCAAAAGGGCATATCAACATTAATTTGGAACGGCTTAACTGGTGAAAGTGAAACTCTTGAAGCATCATGAAAGCGATGTTCAACTGACCAAAAGGCAATATGCACATGCTACTACTGCTATTAATACTGCTGCTACTAATTCTACCGCTACCTACTAATACAACACTTACACTGCAACGTTCCCAAAAGGCGTAATCGCGAAAATTAGAGCGCAGGCTGCTCGACGTCTGTTCTAGTAAAAAAGGAGAAAGTCGCTTATTTTTCGTCGTAATTACCACCACCTTTTGCGGCGAGGGAAGATCGTAAATACCTACCTTGTCCGAAGCTACAACTTCCATTTTTTGAATATCGGATGCATGAAGGCTACTGATATCCGTCGTTCGGACGCCGTCGACGTAATAAACCGTCGCATTGCTGCGAGAGCCCCGGATTTGTATACCGCTTGTATTACCAACAAGCCCGTCGACGGCTAGAAGTTCGCCCTCGACCTTTTGTTAATGAGAAAAAAAAAATCAGACGCTAAGAAACAAAATGAAACAAGAAATGAAATATAAAACATAGAAAACCTGAGGATTTTCATAAAACTCAATCTTTATCTCTTATATGATCTTTTTAAGGGAATTTAAATATCCTCTTTAAGTCAGAAAATTTTCAAAATAAACATATTTATAATATGTTTATTTTGTTTTTTGAACACAGTTTTTGTTTTTTTTTACACAAACAAATTCAAAAACTGAAAAAAAAACTATGAAGCAAGAAATGGTATGTTAAAATGTCAGAAAGTTGAATTTCTGTTTCTTAAATATCTCTCTTTTTCAAAAGAATTGGTAGATTTTCTCAGGCTCGTAACTTTTGATGGGTACGATTAAATCTGATGAATTTTTCATATTTCGAATAAGCATTAAAATTTGATTCTTTTGATGTATATATTTTCATCAAGAATTTGTTTCTTAGAGTTTCGGTTACCATTGAGCTGCATTGCTCCTTGCTTACAGTTCACTACCACAAACTATTTGAAAGTACCATTTTTCAATATACTGGGAATAGCTTGTGGGCTGGAGGTAAAATATGTAGATTGAGGCTATGAAGAATAAGGGAATAGCAGAGGGACTTCTAAAATCGCCTTATTATGCTGATTTCAAATATATAAGTTTCATTAAGTTTAGTCTTAGCCTACCCATTAAAGGCTACAAGCCTGTGAAATTTGCACGATTTTCGAAAAAATGGAGAAACATCCCCTAAAAGTAATAGAATCTTAATGAAAATTATATCATCGGATTAAATGTATCAGAAAACCCTACTGTAGAGCTTTCAAGCTGCTATCTGCAGAAATGTGGATTTTGTGGTTTTTGTCACAATTAAAAGAACGGATGCGGGTTTTTTTTTTCAGGGTTGAGCTTATTGACCCAGTGGTCCTAGGATATCGTGAGCTTGTCATGCTTCTTAGCATTTCTACTTCAAATATAGCGCGAAATAATGCTATTTTTGGTACGACATGGGCCTTTTTGATGGAGTTATTGAGACAAATTTGCAAAGTGCAAGTAGATAGGATCAAGTGCTTTAAATGAGCTATTAAACATATTTCTATGATGCTGCAATGGCATGCTACTTCTGCTAGTCTTCCCACGGTTTGTGAAACCTACTATGGGGATGGGAGGGGAAATTTTAAAACTTAGGTTTAAGGTCTTCAACCATGGAGATAATGGAAGTACAGTCTCATGATCCCTAGCCTTTCTAATCCTGCACCCACCTCCCCCCAAGCTCCCTATGGACAGTTCCATCATAGCTGCAAATCTCCCTCCTCACAAAATTTCTTGCGGACGATTCAGTCTGAAAAATTATCCTTAGCATACTTTCATTTGAAAAAGACTTTTTCAAATGAAAGTATTTTTCGGATTGACTGGCTTCTCGATCTCTTCGAAAATGCCCCCTTCTGTGGAATTTCTTCTGGAAATCAGAACAATCGGAAAATAGCCCCCGAATATTTTATCCGGCAGATCTCCTTATACAAAATTGAGTTGGCAAAGAGAATGTAAGACAATTAAAAAAAATTCGTTCGCGTTCTTCTTTGAACATAACGTTTTAAAAGCTTCGATAGGCTGACAACTTCAGCGTTTGACCGATAGCAAAGAAACAAAACCAAAGTGTTGCTTTGGCAACACTTTATTCGGTGAAGCCGGACAAAGGTTGCCGCAACACTTCACGTTGCTCAGGTAACGTAGGTCTAGTTTTGTCTGGCTACTGTTGTTACTACTTCAGCTGCAACGATGTGAATGAACAAAGAGTGTAAGTTTATCTGGGTTTCCAGAGAGCATTGATAGAATATTTTGGGAAAAGTGTTAAGTTTTATTTTTAATTTCAACTTGAGGAGATAAACAGAAAAAAAGGTATTAGATTGTTATACTGAGGTACTATCAAGCCTATGAAATTTTTGCAAATGTAAAATGCAATACATAAATACACAATCAAGAAAAATCTAGGGGTGTTAACTGTTATTACTTTTAACTCAACATTACTTAGAAGTTTATAGCCCCGTTTCTAAAACCAAGAAACTGACAGCATCTTTATATTTCCATTTTTATCCCATTCCCATTGGTAGTATTAGATGGTTATACTTATGTAATGCCTTATGGTATATTGCTCTGGGCCTATACTATGAAGTGTGAGGTTTCGAGTTCAAGTAACTTCAGTTAATTTATTCACTAACAAAAACAGGGTAACGGTGTTCGGCACGGGCCAAATTACAAGTTGTAACGATTGCAGTATATGTTTTTAGAGGAAGTGTTTCTAAATACCACATTGAAGTTTTCCAATGCAACTTCGCACGAACTGAAGCTTTATGTTAGTTTTGTTGCATAAAAGCTATTTGAAATTTTGTGCGACGATTTGATTTCAGCGCCAAATTCGGCAAATTTTGAATCAGAAAAATAAGATTCCTTACAAATAAGAAGAATAAAAAATAGTTTTCTATTTTCATAACACAAAGAATATTTGATGGTATACAAATTGCTATCACCACCTCTGATATTGTTTATAACGAACGTTTGCTCTCTATAAAAGTTATGATGGATACTGGGTCAAAATTTGTTTGCCATGAAAAATGGCTTGATTTACTTATTTCGTATATTTATGTGTTAGTGCTCCTTTTTTTCTTACTTTTGACAACACCCTTTGCGGTCAAATCAAATCGAAATTACTCAGAGGGCCCTTCATTTTGTTTATCAGCTTATTTAATAACGTGCTTGTGGCTTATGTGTACTTGTGGCTATTTTCTCTTAAAATCTGATTGGAAAGACTTCTGTGTTGCACAATAGTTACATCAAAAGAATCGCATTTTAATGCTGATTTTAAATATATAAGTTTCATCAAGATTGGTCTTACCCATCAAAAGTTACGAGCCTGAGAAAATTTGCCTCATTTTAGAAAATAGGGGGAAACACCCCCTAAAAGTCATATGATCTTAACGAAAATCACACCATCAGATTCAGCGTATAAGAGAACCCTGTTGTAGAAGTTTCAAGTCCCTACTGCTGCTGCTACTATAGTAGCAGTGATATACTACTACTGCTACTAACAAAAACTTGCTGCTGCAATAAGTCACCTGAGGCGAACAGCTGCACAATACGAAACATCTGTGAGCTAACGTGAGCACAGGCTGGATGTCCCGTTACCCAATGAAGTATCTGTACTTCCGTCATTCCTCTACCTCTAGTCAATCCAGTTGTCGTTTCAGACTTTTTCGGAAGACTGGAAAAGTGTTGGGTTTGTATGTTCAAATCTGTTCATCTGCTGTAGGTACAGCCTAGCCGACTTTGTGTAGCTGTTGTGACCAGCTGCTGCCAGGTAAGGGAGCATGTCGGAAATTGTTTGCAAATGAAGTTTCCAAACACCAATGTTCAAGTTGCCAGAAAAAAATGCCCTACCTAAAACAGTACCGCCGGGTTTCAGAACCCGAACCACCTCGGCATGGGCTTTCTCCCGGTCCTGCTTGTTGAGATGTTGGAAGACACAAGATTCTAGAACCCCGTCGAGGGAGCTGTCCTCGAAAGGCAAGGCCGTGGCGGAGCCGTGTTCGACCCGTCCCATCCGGTCGGCGATGCCCCGAGCCTTGAACACCTTGTGGCAAAGCTCGACCGCGCTGGGCGAGATATCGACACCATTGGCCTCGATGCCTTTCTCGGCGAGCCAGACCAGGTTCGGTCCGGCCCCGCTTCCAACCTCGAGAAATCTCAGATTCCGATGGCTGGTTGCAAAAACCAAAATTATGGCTCTTAGCGAGGTTTCTCAGACTTCCGACCTATCTAGGTCGTTTTTTTTTGTTTTTTTTTTCTTCTATCAAAGTGCTTGGTAACCAACATAAACAAATGATCAAACAGATGTATTAAGATACTTTTAATAGTTGAAATCTGTGTTTATTTCTTCTAGGAAAAATCGCACTTTCTACTATGAAAAGGCAGTGACGGACGGTCCGGGAGAGATGCTCATAAACAAGCATTTTGGAAATACGTGATTTTATCATTGCTATTTTTATATTTTTGTCTATGAATCTTTATTTATTACGAAGGAGTGTTCGGATCTTAATGAAAGTTGAGATTTGGAAGGTTATCGCGTCTCAGGAATTTTATTTTAAATCTAGACTGGATCCGGTGACATTGGGGGTAATTCAGAGGTGGAACCTAGAATCTTGGAAAACGCTTAGATTGGAGGGATCGGGATGACACTTGGTGGGAAAAATAAGCACACGTCCTAGATACGTGATTGACAGAACTGGAATGTATCCGCTCTCTTTGGGGGAGCTGGGGGGCGGAGGGTAAATTTAAAAAAAATAGGAAAAAGGACGCATTTTTAACTTACGAAGGTCTTATCGGATCTTTCAAGACATGCATTAATTCAAAAACGTTTAGAAATAAAATTAAAAAAAAAACAGTTTTTTTAACTGCAAGTAAGGAGCGACATTCAAACTTAAAATGAACAGAAATTATTCCGTATATGAACAAGGTTGTCCCCTCCTCAACGCCTCGCTCTTTACGCTAAAGTTTTTTATTGTTTTAAAGAGTAGAGTTGTGAGAAAGAGTCGAACTTTAGCGTAAAGACCGGGGCGTTGAGGAGGGGACAACCCCTATCACATACGGAATACTTTCTGGTTTTTTTGTTTTTTTTTAATGTCGCTCCTAACTTGCAGTTAACAAGAAATCCAGAATTCATTTAGGAGCTTTTTCTTCCAAACCAATAGATTGTAGCTTAAGCTCAAGTCTCTTATGACAAACTTTGTCAAATCCTTTTGAAAAATAAAGAAGAATCACATCAACAGGGATTCCCAATTCCAGTAGTTTTGTAATATAGTTATATGACTCAAGCATATTAGTATCAACTGATTGGTTGCCTTAGAAACCATGCTGAAAGCTGTTGAGAAGATAATTCTGATCAAGATGCTCAATAACTGCTTTGTTGACAATATGTTCAAGAAGTTTAACAACAACAGAGGTAATACTGATAGGCCTTAATTTTTTTGGGGGGTGGGAGAGGAATTCAGACCAATGTGAAGAAAAATCCCCCCATCGCCACCTTCCTTCAACGTGCAGAAATGAAACTGAGAGTTCTGAAACCTTCAAATATTCAAAAGTTTTAAATACTATTTGGAAGACCCTTTGAATACTTGACCCTTGAATACTTTGAATGCTTACCTTAGTTCTGCCCTAGGAATGACGTATGAACGGATGGATGATAATACTTCATCTATCAACAAGTGAAATGGCATCATTTTTATACAATCCTAAAAAGAGAGGCTTATGCCAGATTTGCCCCTCACTCAAAGGGCATTAGAACTTCTAATTTCCGTTAGAATGAGCCCTCTCGTGACATTCTAGGACCACTGGGTCGATATGATCACCCCTGGGGAAAGAAAACAACAAAAAACAAACAAATGAACACGCATCCGTGATCTGTGTTGTGGCAAAAAATACAAATTCCACATTTTTGTAGATAGGAGCTTGAAAGTTCTACATTAAGGTTCTGTGATACGCTGAATCTGATGGTGTGGTTTTCGTTAAGATTTTATGACGTTTAAGGGGTGTTTCCTCCTATTTTCTAAAATAAGGCAAATTTTCTCAGGCTCGTAACTTTTGCATCAGATTTTTATCAGTAAGCTCAGAATCCTTATATACGAAAAAAAATTAGCGTTTGTGCGATACGTACTTAATGTGCTGATGTTGGACCTTTATATCTGAAATATTAGGTTGTTCTCAAGACACCCAGAAACCCTTAAAAACAAATTTTGGTGGTAAACAAACACCATTTGTACATTAAATGCTTGATATGTATCGATTTAGGATAGTCATACTGCGATCTTAACGATTTTTGAGATTTGCAGTTTAATTATTAAGGACTATTCCATAAATATTAGCTGAGTTCAAGGTTGTCTATTTTCTCGAGACTGGGCATAACATAACACAACATAACATAACATAACATAACATAACACAACATGACATAACATAACATAACATAAACATAACATAACATATAACATTACATAACATAACACAACACAGCATAACATAACATAACATAACACAACATAACATAACATAACATAACATATAACATCACATAACATAACACAACACAGCATAACATAACATAACATAACATAACATAACATAACATAACATAACATAATGTAACATAACATAACATAATATAACATAACATAACATCATATAAATAACATGACACAATGAAACATAACATAAAACGTAGTATTATTTTGTCGGAAACGACGGATAACTCGTACTTTAATTGAAAGTTCGTCATGTTTAAGAGCTTAAAAAGTGCTTAAATTTCAATTTGTAGTAGATGCAATTACTATATTCGTAAAGAACATAAAAAAGGGCATCAAGTGGTATGTTCGCTTTATTGGTAATTCAGTTGCATGAACTGTCATATTATTTGAAAATTCGTCATTTTCAAGAGCTAAAAAAGTGCTTAAATTTGAATTTGCGGTAGAAGCGATTATTATATTCGTAAAAAGCATAAAAAAGACATCGAATGGTATATTGACTTTAATAGAGATCTTTTTATTCAATCCATGCTGTCAATCAAAAAGTTAAATTAGGCTTCAAAATGTGGTTTAGAGTATCCTTTTAAAAAGAAGTTGTTTGCTTAGTGTTACGAAGTCAATATCATAAATTGTCTCTATTCTTTAGCAGCAATCCCGGCCTGAAGATGGCAGGAATGCCGTTTTTTATGCGGCTGCAGCAGCAGAGTATAATCGTCTTGCCTCTGCTGCATATCAACAAATGTTTCATGAGAACTTAACTCCCATGATGCCCATGAATCCAAGCCATCCGGGGCCCAGTGGATTGAACCAACCAACCTAAAAAAAATCACTTTCTTGGGGAAAAATGCCATTTTTGTATATAAGATGATGAATCACATTATAATAGTAGGTTGCAACCATAAATGATGTAAAAAGTATGAGCAAACGGTTTGTGGTACCAAACTTAAAGTATGGACAAACTCCACCCAATAGCAATTAAAAATAAAAAAAAAATTAAATTTTGAGATTAATAGCTACATCAAAAGAAGCAACTTATTATGCTCATTCAAAATATATAAGACCCATTAATTTAGTGTTACCCATCAAAGGTTATGACCCAGAGAAAATTAACATGATTTTCAAGAAAGTGGGGACCGTCAGAGAAATTAATGCCATCATTTAAGCTTACATATCATGTTCTGTTGAATAGATCGGAACTCGACTCTTCTTTAAAGCAAAGAATTGGGAATGTTAACAGCACGCAATATCTCGAATACAATCAACCAGAATCGCACTCTTCTTTCTTTCCGATGTTGCTGTTTCGCCTCGCTGATCCAAGTTTAGTTGGAAAACACTTCTTTATCTTTATCGATATCTACTGCAGTACCGGTACATTAGTAGATCATCAGCCACTTGTTGTTGTGTAGCATTCTCGTATCGATTACGAGGTGGAGAATTTGTTCTCTTTTAAATGTCTTTACTCAATATATGAAAGGGGAAGTCTTCCCCCTTCCACTCCAATTACAACGCAAGTGTCTGGTGTCCTTCTTAAGATTAACAAGAGATTGGAGGGCAAGCAGGCCTTCCTTCTAGCCCATTCATTTTCCAAACGCATCCAGTCAAAATTTTGAGACAGCCACTTTATTCAGCATAGTAGAACGGTCCAGAAACTATGTTTTTAGGGATATTAGGCATATCAACCCCCAACAAATATGCAACTTGCCCATTATGCTTTAAAACTAAATGTTGCTTTAAAATAAATTGAAGTCATTGTGTTTCGCACAAAACCACGTATGATCCCAGTGCATGTAAGAGTAAACAAATGTAAAGGATGCTATGAGAAAGATAAAATTTTGATAAACGATGGCCACTTGCATGCGAATGGTGTGTCATAAGACAAAAGTATCGGAACCCAGGCTAGGTTGCATTTTTATGCAAGACTCTTTTATAAAATTGAGACTGTGATGATGTAAAGCGACATGACTACGACAGAAATCTTTTTACAACTATTCAAAGAATACTTATATAATCAGTGTAAATTCACTATCTTTCATCTTTATAGTAAGGCACTATAGATGCACACAGGTTGAACAGTTGGTAGAGTGCACGCTGCAAAAGCGTTTGTCTCAGGTTGTGTCATATTTTTGTATTTCTCTAGTGTTCTTTTCAAAAGTAACATTTCAAATCCCCTCTTCTCAATGATCTCAATGATCTCTATTCAAATTTTTAGAATTACTTTCTGTATACACACTAAAAGTTTATGGGTATTACCTTAAAAAGGAAATAGATGATAACTAGGGGTTTTTTCTAGCCAATATATCTTTCCAATGCTACATAAATCCATAGTAATAACTAGTGATATATACACAATAAACAGATTGTGGTGTGCCTTTGTCAACCTGTACAATTAAAAGAAACAAAGGTTCGGCGATATGTCTTTTATAATGACAAAAGACAAGCCGGGGAAACCACTTACTCACTGTAAGTAGAAATGATTGCAGATCATTCTAGCTGATGTTCAGTATTGCTACATTTTTATTTATACATACTTATTCTTATTACTTATTTACATTTTTATTTTTTATTTGTATTTTATTATATTTTAGTACTTATTTTATTATATATTGTATATTTATATATTTTATTATATTCGTTATATTTATATTTATCATATTTTAATTATATCTTATTTATACTTATTCTTATTTATAAATTTTGGGATGAAATTTCCAATGGAAGAGGGAACTGAATTTCTCAGCATTATCTTAAAAAGATATGAAGCTAAATTTAAAATTTATAGGTTTTTTAAACCGAAACTGAGGAGCGGCATCAAAAGTGAAAGTGAAAAGAAAGTATTACAAATATGATTGGATTTACCCTCTGGTCAATATCTTGCTCTTTACGCTACGTAATAAAATTGTCAACTAACCTTTTTCTTTGATTTATCAAGTGGGAAAACGGCCCAAGAATTAGCAGTAAAATATTTTTTGAAACTATTTAATAAGCGTTTGATTATTTAAAAAGATGTTTGAAAGCAAACAAACCTGACAACAAATAATGCTCACTCCTTCTTCACCTCACTGGCGTTCATGTCGACGACGAGGAAAGTCTATGGATATCTCCCTCCTCTTTTGTATCTATCTATTAATTCTACCATTAGTTTCAGTACTCCTCTCAAGCCCAGGAAACGGATTTACAAGTATAACTGAATTCAGAAACTTGCACAGAGGCAAAGGGCGTCGGAGTTCAACCTCCTTCCTAATTTTTCCTAAGCTTGCGTATGTGCCTGATTGGGGTAGCAAAAATTTATTACTTTATTTCTCCAATCTCGCTTTGTTGTTATATGGAAGTCTGTTGGGTGATCTCAGGGCAGGAGGGTTTATTTGGAAGGGCTTATGTCCTACTTGTTGAACTTCTTCTCAATTTAGTAGCGTCACATTTCTGCATGCATTGTCATCAAGGAAAGCCACATCTTTAGTCATGAGTTCCCGACGTTTCGTTTAAATGGCAGAGCTTGGTTTATTTTATTTTTTTGGGGCGGGGGGTATCCCTTTATTAATGCCTGTTGATGGCCTTCTGAACTTCAAGATAGTCACAAGAGGTAGGCTCGTGTAATTTCCCAATAAAAACTGCCAGCATGATAAGGCCTGCCATTTATTTGACCTTTGAGAAAGACGCTTCGGAATATGTTTTATAGGTTTTCAAGCATGCCAAGAAATTCAGAAAATGTGATGTTTGCAACTAAAAGATCACACTTGGATTTTGATACTTTACGCTGATCAATTTTTTGACTAGATTTAGAGACGAATACACTTCCTGGTTCTTAAGCGAACTTTTAATAACAGTGTATTGTATCAACTTTTTAAATAAGAGAGTGTCCTGAATCAAAATATTTAATAATATTTCTCTCAACCAGTGGATTTTTGTACAGGATGCTCTGCAAATTTTAGCTCATGATGGAGTTTCTATGCGTCCCGGAAAATATGACTATCGAGGAATTGATGAATCGTCAGTTAGTAGAGGATGAAGGAGTGTACGTTATCCTTGTAGAAAAGCACAAAACTACAAGTTTAAAGTCTGCTGGAGTAGCAATCAGCCTTGAGGAAGAGAAGACTTTTCTGGAGTACCTCGAATTTGCTCGGCCGGCTCTGCTCAAGTCTGGTGCGGCGGGCCCAAAAAACTTCTTGGTGTCACAGAAGGGAAGAAAGCTACAGAATGTTTCGAAAATAATGAACAAGTTTCTGAGGAAGATTTTCCCAAACGGCATGAGGCTGGGGGTTAGAGCTTCTTACTTGGTTTTCTTTTAAGGTTTTTGACTTGTTGTAATCCTTTGTAAAAATATATACAAATAATTTTGCAATTATCAGTTTTTTTCTCTCTTTACGTAATTTAATGTCTTTATACTGAGGCTATTCAAAGATTATTACCGAAGTATAATTTCTAGCAACGATTTCTACTAAGCTTCAAACTTTTTAAATAAATAATTTTATTGCCCATTACAAGTAGACATGAAATGTCATACAATGGAATATGAAAAGATAATAAAAGGAAAAAGCACACAAAGAAACAAAAAACAATTTAAACAGAAACTAAAAGCTGAGTGCGGCGGGCAACTACATTCTCGATTGCCGGTAACGGGAGGCTGGAATGACAGACCCGCAGACCACGTTCGACCCGGTGCTGATGTCGGTGATGGCCAACCGGCTGGACGGCATCGTGCGCGAGATGACCAACACGCTGCTGCGCTCGGCCCGCTCGGCGGTGATTTCGTCGGCGCGCGACTTCTCGTGCTGCCTGGTCACCGGCGACGACAAGCTGCTGGCCTCGGCAGAGGGGCTGCCGGTGCACATCTTCGGCTGCCACATCCAGACCGCCAATATGCGCAAGTATCATGCCGGTGACATCCAGAAAATATCGAACGAGAAATCAATAACCAAAGCCAAGACTAGAGGATTTATTCATCATTCCCAGCATCATGGTAACACAAGACGCATATTTGAATTGAAGGAGGTTTATACTAAATAAGGGATTTAGTATAAACTAATTTATAGTTCTATTGCTGCCTACCTTATGCCTTGTCTTTTCCTACACTATTCTGTTCAAATTCTCATCTGAAACTAAGAATGTAGAAAGATCTTACTAAGGAAGTTTCCTATTGCGCACTCATTTTTTAACATATTCCTAGTCCCTGGGAACTAGTCTCTGGCAATCCGTTTAATTCGTCAGAGTTTTTGTTATAACTCTTTACAACACAAGTGGTTCTAACATTTTTCAAAATAATAAGAAATCTATTGCATATATGCAATTCAGTGTGTATATTTGCACACTAAGGGGGGGAGGGGGGTTGTAAACGCATTTCTCTGGTTAATGAATTACTTAAGGTATGCTAGTTTTCAAAATAAAACTTCCTACCCTGACAGTGTACTCCCTTCTCCTGATAAACCCATTTATTGCTTTAATAACATATTTTCTGTTATTTTTTTTCCATTATTTTTCCATTTTTTCCGCTTGTATTAATTAGCCTCGAATATATCCAACAACAACTTTAAACTTGATGTGATAATTGAAAACATCTGGTAAACAAATTTTTCCAACTATGAACAGGCGTGGAGAATAAGGGTTATACGCGTACAGTTTACTGTGTTCTTTACGCGTAAGCATGAACAATCTTTAACTATTTTTCTAATCTTCTAGGGCTTCAAAAAAATAAACGGATCGCAATGCTTCTGTGCTTACACGGTATTGCTTTGTTCCAGACTTAACTTGGAATCCGCTCCTAGTCTTTTTATCTACTTTTACTGCTGCTTTGTATTTTACTCTACATTGAGAAATTGATACACAATAGTAACTGTTCGTTTTAAGTTTTAATGCCGCTTCTTATTTTCAGTTAAAAAAGCTAGTTTTTTTTTTTATTAATGTCTGAACGTTTTTGAATTAATGCATGTTTTGATTTTTGCTCTCCGCACATGAATAATTAAAACGAAATTTGCATATTAATTTATTCTTTTGGCTAAATAGCTTTCTCATAATTTTGATGGGATGATTCTGAACAAAAAGAGTGGGGGAGGAGGCCTAGTTACCCCTCCAATTTTTTGGTATTTTAAAAAAGCAACTAGAACTTTTATTTTTTTACGAACGTTTTTATCAGTAAAAATATAAGACAAATCCCAAAGCCATCCAAGCCCCAAGAAAAAAATGTTTTTTGTCATCTCAGCCTCCTTCAAAGATAATCCAGTTTACTTTATTTAGTGTTTTTGTGCAGTGTTTTCGTTTGGTGGTGGCTTATATTTCATGATACTGAGTGATTTTAATTTTCGGCTTCATTTTTTGGCTGTAATTTCAAATTGACTAGTCGTAAAGAACTGTTTAAACAAAGGATATAAAGGACTATTTGAAGTATCCTTTGAAGTTTAATTGATGCCCGAATTTTCTATGCTAGAGGTGAATAGTGGCTTTAATTCATGGAAAGGCAGCGTAAGTTAAAAATACCTCATTTTTTTCTAATTTTTTCGAATTAACCCTTCCCCACCAGCTTTCTAAAGAGAGCGGATCCATTCCAGTTATTTCAATCACGTTTTTAGGACTTGTGACTATTTTTCCCACCGATTTTCATCCCAATCCCTCTACTCTAGGCGTTTTCCAAGATTTTAGGTCCCCCCCCCCCAACTTCTTCAAATGTCACCAGATCCAATCGAAATTTCAAAAAAGCTCTGAGACACGATATCCTTCCAAAGGTCAAATTTCTCTAAGATCCAATCACTCCTTCTTAAGTTAAAAATACCTTATACGGATGTGGATTTTGTTGCTGTAGATGAGGTGCAGCTTGCGACTGATCTCGAGCGTGGGCACTTCTTCACTGATCGGATTCTGAACTTGCGCGGGCGTCATGAGACCATGCTATTGGGAGCGGACACGCTTCATGGTGCACTGGTTGATTTATTACCGGGACTAAGTGTTGTCACTCGTCCACGAATGTCTGTGCTGGCTTATGCGGGATCGAAAAAAATCACCAGAATGCCGAGCCGAACAGCAATTGTGGCGTTTTCTGCGGACGAAGTTTACGCAATTGCAGAATTGGTGCGGCGGGAGCGCGGTGGTGATGCTGATCTTGGTCCCAGATTTTTCTTCAAACTGGATTGTATTTTACTCACCAGTAGGCCTACTTTATCCATGATATGCCAGAAAATGCATAAATTGAAAATCGGACTATAATTCTGAAGGTGTGGCCTTGAACCATTTCTATGTAGTTGTCTAAGGCTTGCTTTGGTGAAATTCCAGTGTAGCTACTTTTTGCTACATTGTAAAGGGGTTAGATTAAGACAATTTTCAGGGATGGGTCTACAGACTAAAGTATGTCATGGGAAGGTAGGCTATTTTGAAGTTGGCTTGGCTACCCACATTTATTCCTTATCTCTTTTTACCAATTTTTGAAACATACTGCATTGTAACCCATGCTTTTGATGAATACTCCCAGCCCATTATTTCCCTCCAAAGCCCAATTTACCTCGATCAAAGGTGCAAAAAATAACAGTTTTAAATCCTATTAATGCATGAACTGAGCGCTACAGAAAGAGTTTTGTGGAAGAATTTGTTGAAATCTTAAATAAATGAAATTTGTAATGCAACACGTTATATGTTATTTATATTGTTAATGTGTTAATTCCGTTGTTTCATTTTTATCTGACAGGCCAGTTGGATTCATTGGTGTATGTTTTTTATAATGTAACGTCGCGGTCCAAATGCATTTACTCAATTTATTGACATACTAATTTAAAGAAAACAAAATTATATTGTGGATTTGCTTTTCAAAACTACCTAAAAATTCGTTTAAGATGCCCATTTTGCAAGGCAACAACAAATAAGTCGATTAAGTATTGTGGCATCGCTGGGTTACTCCTTTTCCTAGAAGACATTCATTTTATCAATCAGGAGTCAGTTTCTTTTTGGAAATGTGACTGTCAACATTGAAAATGTTTAAGACCTAGCTAAAGTCCATATATTTTACTCCCTAGTCAATTATTTTCCAATGCGGCAAATCAAAGGGGGAGTACCTAGCGATTTTGGAGATACCTTAATCAAACCACTGAATAAGAAAAGTATGTTTTAAAAAAATGGAAAAATTGCATGATTTACAGTCATTGCTCCAATGAGAGTCATCCCCTATGGCATACTTATTTGACCTTTCAACTACTGGAAACAATGCGGTTATTTCAAAATCTTGATCGGACGTTTTTTGAAGGTTAAGGAGACGGTATAACCAAAAACGGCATGTGAGGGGGCGACTTGGCTCTAATCACTTATGACTCTTAAAAAGGGAGCAAGGATTTTTAATTCCCAATCGACTAAGTCCTATAAAGTAGATAGTCTTTTTACATAAATCATCACTGGAAGACCGAATTCAAGAAGGCATATCTCTTAAACCAAATCGGGCAATTATTTTTCTGTTTTCGTGCCATCTAGGAAGCCGGAGGAGTTTGCAATATCTGAAATAAGCCGCACGTAGAATATGGCGATTATTCTTCCGAAACAGATGAGCCATGCCTGATAAAAACAAAAGCACAGGGGCACAATAAGCATTATATAATCATGCACAAACCATTGCGGTTGTAACTACTTTTGTTTGGGGATATTTTCCCGTAAACGACGCGTAGGTTTTTCACGGCTGGGGAATAATTTGGAAAAATTAGATTAAATGAGGTATTTTTAACTTACGAACGGGTGATCAGATCTTAATGAAATTTGATTTTTAAAAGGATCTTGTGCTTTAGAACTCTCATTTTAAATCCCGACCAGATCTGGTGACACTGTAGGGAGCAGGAGGGCAAAACCAAAAATCTTGGAAACTGGAAATCTTGGAAAACAGTTAGAGTGGAGAGATCAGGATGAAACTTGATTGGAAGAATAAGCACAAGTTATAGATACAGGATTGACATAATTGGAACGGATCCCTTCTCTTTATGGGAGCTGGGGGTTGTTAATGAAATTGTGAAATTTTTAGCGGAATTTTCAGAACTTTTGAAGCTAAATTATGAAAATGTGATATCAGTCAGTAATGTGTGACTACGTGAGAAAAGCAACACTCAGAATGTGGTCAATTTTCTTTTGCCAGTATACGAATATTTTGGTGTCTAAAAGAGGAATTGTGGTGTATCCGGGTCGTAGAAGCTAGCAAACCTAGCATCTAGTTCGCTTTTAGCGATGCAGTCTCACACTGAAGTACCATTTCCCTATCGCAGTTTTGATGTTCAAAATCGGTTTTATGATTTGCGCCTCATTTTTAAACGTTTTATCATTTTGCTGGACTATTTCTGCATCTAACAAGGAAAAATCAGATTTAGTGCAAACAATGTCACAGTTTCCTTGGAGCATTGTCTTCATTATAGCTATTTCAAGCAAATTCGGCCGAATAAAACAACTTCTTGTCCTTTTGAAAATGGGCTTTTTCGAAAAAAAGTATAAAAATACACTTTAAAAGCACCTTCCAACTAAAAGCACCCACTGCTATCATGACTTCCATTTCATGACTTGGTGACTTCCATTTGATCTGGACTGATCAAATACACTACCTCCAGTTCCAAATACTTGAAAAAGTACAATTCTGAGGGCGAGCCTGTGGAATAAGGGTGCTTTAAAAGAATCACCTTCCATCTTGGCCTCTAAATCGGCGTCGGTTGCCGCGATCAGGCGAGTTTTGACCGGTAGCGGTTTTTGAGCGCCAACCGGCGTGATTTCTCCACTCTCAAGCGCACGCAACAGCATGACTTGTACTTCAAGCGAGGCTTCACCAATTTCATCCAGGAATAAGGTGCCGCCTTCCGCTGCTCGAAAAAAACCGAGTTGGTGTCGTTCGGCGCCTGTAAAGGAACCCTTGACCGCCCCGAACAGTTCTGAGGCTGCCAGGTTGTGGGGAATGGCGATGTCAAATATTCGTCATATTATTCTAGTTACAACTTTTTCCAATTAGAACTATAATTAAACAGTATTTCGACTTATTATGCTACAGATAGATATGAACGAACTAGCAAATGTCACTGTCATTGATCAAAGAATTAATAAAGGCTGATTTTCTTGGGACTTCTCTGGAATCTTCCTTCTTTGGCTGCCATTCCTTGCAAGAGTTATGTAGAGCTGTGCAAATATCCCTTGAATCTATGGTATCTTAATGACCTCCAAAGTAGTTTCTATTAATCCTTACAATGTTTGTAAATTGCTTTGGGATAGAAGCAGCTGGTTGTAACAATCTAAACTGGTAGGATGTGAGAAAAGCGTTTGTCATTGCTGAAAAGAGACCAAATGTTGATACAAGACAAAATATATACCCTAATAACTCGTTAAGGAGTTACTTTCGACTTTTTAATCTCTTGATTTTATTATTTTGATATTGACATAGAAATAAACAGACAAACATAACCATAATCAAAAACAAACGCAGACAAAAAAATAGAGCCTAAACTTAGAAAGAAAAAACCAAAATTGTTATTGATACTTTTTTAGTTTCATGATTGTTAATTCCGTATTCTATCCATATCCCTCATTGCTTTAACAATTTGCGGATGCATTGCAACCATTGGCGTTAAATATATTGAGCGTTTATTTTTCCACCCAATCTGTAAGTTGCAGTACCATCCTATTCACCTCTTCTGATATGATGGCGGCGGTAAAGAATCCGATTAGTAAAACGGCAAGTCTGTTTTGGACCTTAGGACAAAGCTGATATAGATCACCGAAAAATGGGACTACCAGCGATCAGTCAAGATAATTCAATTGTATTGAACAGTTTTGTTACTTTCAATACAAAAAACATATGCATTCCCTTAAACGGGAGAGCATTTGGTTTTTCTTTTTTTACTTTGCTCAATTTTTTGATAAATGGGGTTCCTAATAATCCATTTTTAAACGCAGCATATCCTATCAACTAGTTTAGTCCTTTTTCTTGCCTGCTATTTGGTAAGGGTACCCCACAGAAATATAGAGCGAATTTATTACTAACAACGATCATAAATGGCCTTACGCATGATATCAGAAACAGGTACCTACCAGGAAACCGACTGGAACAGGAACGGGCAGGAGCAGGTACCTACAAAGAAATGTGTTTAGGGAGGAAGTGGGAGGGTTCAATAATAAAAGATCAAATTTCATTCAGAAATCGCTCAATCACTCAAATACCAGAGATCATGGCTCTGGTTGGTGAGTCTGGGTCGGGCAAGAGTCAGACGGCACTGTCCATCATGGGTTTGCTGACCGGCAAGGTGATGCAGACAGGCGGAACCATTTCACTATCCGGATCCCCGCTGCCGACGCGCGACGAGACGGCCATGCGCGTCCGGCGCGGAGCCGATCTTGCAATGATCTTTCAGGAGCCTGTGGCCTCGCTCAATCCGCTCATGGCAACCGGTGCGCAGGTAGCCGAGAGCCTTATCAACCATGGGAAGGCCAATCCTCGCGATGCTCGGGCGGCGGCACTCGAAGCTCTCCGCAACGGTAAGGAGCTAAATTAAAACTTAAAACGAACAGAAATTACTCCGTGTATGAAAGGCGCTGTTCCCTTCTCAACGCCCTGCTCTTTACGCGAAAGTTTTTTACTATTTAATAAAGTAGAATTGAGAGAAAGAGTCAAACATTAGCGTAAAGAGTAGGGCATTGAGAAGGGAAGAGCCCCTTTCATACACGGAGTAATTTCTTTTCGTTTTAAGTTTTAATGTCGCTCCTTACTTTCAGTTAAAAAAAAAACTATTTTTTTATTTAATCACCTCAAAGCCCCAACAGGACTGAGTGTCATTTACCCTTTAGAGAAGAATAGGTTTGAAAATTAATGTTAAGATGACTAAGTCACTAAAGCGAGGATTAAGCGAAGATGAAAAGGTGACGTTGGGTAACAAAAGATTGATCAGTTGGGTAGCTTCACTTACCTTGGTAGTATTATTAGTAAAGACGGTGGGAGCAGTGAAGCAGATAAAGTAGAATAGCTAAAGCTCTGTGTGGTTTTTCACAGTTAAATATAGTTTGGAAGAATAGGAAGATTAGTCTGCAAACAAAGATTAGAATATTGGAAGCTACAGTGATGACAGTGGTCAAATATGGCTTTAAAACATGGGCGCTCCGAAAAACCATGTTCAAAAATAGTTTTTCTTGAAGATAATATTCACAAAGATTATAATTAATTTAAAACACAAGATAGATAAGGCCAGTGTAAGGCCCTCTATAATTTTAAGTGTTACTGACAACGCCACTAATTTTACATAGCCTTCGTTACTTTTCTCAACACATAGCTTTTTCAGAAAAATACTCGTATGTGTACCAAGCGGTTTCTACGAATATATAAATTTTTTGTCGGTCCGGAACAAAGAACAAAAGAGGGCATACGAACTGACGTGGGCATATTAATGATAAAGAATAGCAGAATATACAAACAGAAAATTCGCATCTTTCCGATTTTCAAAGTTCAATATATTTCGCTTAAATTACGGAATTCTCAATTTAAAAAAAGTCTGTTTCTCTATTTCCAATTACACGGTCTATGTCTACCTAAATATTTCTGATAACGTCTATAATGGCCAGTCCTGTCAGTCTAGAGTCCTGTCAGTTTATAGCTCTTCGTTAGTATTTCCTTTTCTATTCATCCTAAAATGTTAGAATAAAGACCAAAATCTTCAGAAAAATAGGAACTCCAATAAAGATACATGTAGGTATATGCTTCAAACTAAGTATATGAGTCGAAAAACTCCTCAAAAAAAATTCTACAATCTTTGCTCTTCAACTGACCTTAGTCGGAACTAGAATTGTTTTTTCTATTAGGGCTGGAATATAGATGATAGTGTGTGCTTCGGAAGAAATTTAATATCGTCTGTCATCTTTATCAGTCTCTGCAGGGTTTGAACGATATATCATTACTTTTTACCTTTTTTCTTAAGTGTGGAAAAAGTTTAGCTGAATTTTTCTTACTGGTTCTAAATTCTTGTTAACTGCTTCTTTTTCAGGAATATATAAGCCATTCCAGGACATTAGGTAGAATTAGTGCAAAGGAGGAGCCTTTGGGCCCAGTGGCTACTTAGAATGCAGAAAACCCTGTTTCAGAAGTGAAGAAGATTGATCTTGTGGCACTCTGAAAAAGAGGTGATTCCACGGCTATTCCGTTATATATACGAAAGTTTAAAAACTTCAAAGGGTACGAAAGAGACCCTCCTTGAGACTGATGAAGACGAAGAAAATGGCAAATCGTCTGAAGAACAGCCTATTGATGAGTGATTTAAAATCTGTACTTTTTATAAGCACTGTTTAAAGTACTTAGAATGCAGAAAACCCTGTTTCAGAAGTGAAGAAGATTGATCTTGTGGCACTCTGAAAAAGAGGTGATTCCACCCATCAGCCAAAAAAACAGGATTTTATCAAGGTTCGATGATCGAAAGGGATTTTTCCACATTCCAAGGACTACGAAAAAGTCTGATCCGATCATTAACCTTTGGTTTTATGAAAGCAAAACCTGAAAAAAAAATAGCTAAAGAAAAAAGGAACTGCATTTTTAGGCGTCGTATTAGGCTTTCGTGTTTTATACGCCATAAAACACAAAAGTCAAGCCGAGGCAACAATAACTCAGAGGGTTGACTCAACCAATTTCAAATGAGTTGGGCTCTGTCCGAGCTGTGGCTACCTAAGCACCTAATTTCATCAATAACTTTACTTATATATACTATACTATACTTAAAAAATTCTACTCCATGATGTTATATAATACAATGTACTATACTTTACTACACTATACTATCCTATTCTATACTATATTATGCTATACTATACTATACCATACTATACCATATTTCACTTCACTATACGACAATATACAAAACTACACTATACTTTAGTATGCTGTAATATATAATAGCATAATGTACTATCATGTAGTATATTATATCATTTGATACTCCACGTAACAATCTCTTACTACACTTTGCTATAGAATTTTCTAGTTCTTCTCTACTGTACCATACGTTAATTCGGAAAAATTAGAAAAACTGTGGTATTTTTAACTTAAGAACGGGTGACCGGATCTTAATGAAATTTGGTATTTAGAAGGACCGCATGTCTTAGAGATCTTATTTTAAATCCCGACCGGATCTGGTGACATGGGGGGGAGGATTGGAGGGAAAAACCGAAAATTTTCAAAAACGCTTAGAGTGGAGAGATAGGGATGAAACTTCGTGGGTAGAATAGGACAAGCCAATGTAGTAGGTACGTGATCGACGTAACCGGACTGGATCGGCTCTCTTTGGGGGAGTTAAGCGGGCTCCTGTGTTTTGGCGATGTTAATAAGGTACTATTCATTCATTGCTTCACATGCAATAATTTCTGTCTGTTTTAAGTGTTATTGTTGCTCCTTATTTTCAGTTGAAAAATATGTGTTTTTTGTATCGTTTTTCAAATCATTCTGAGAACTAGCCAAGATATGTTGT
Source organism: Alatinidae sp. Z8VKAUB7J3 (assembly GCA_010016025.2). Lineage (NCBI taxonomy): Eukaryota > Metazoa > Cnidaria > Cubozoa > Carybdeida > Alatinidae > Alatinidae sp. Z8VKAUB7J3. Next base: position 64,691,171 of record JAAAKM020721499.1, on the reverse strand, counting down.
GCTGTACTGGCCCTATATACCCCCATTTTTTTGCTCATAAGTTGCATACATCAATAATTTAAGTTCATTGGTAGTGTCCTATTTATCTTTTTGGCTTAAGAAATACAATGTTGGATTGTGATTAAAACTCGGAACAAAACTTGAATATTTAGTCAACATTTTTGGCTATTGCTAGTACACAAGGTAAGAGTATTAAGGTGAAGCTTTCAAGGAATACTTAGGTGGATGTTGAAATAAATCAAAACGAACCATGAGCATGCTGATTTTCAAAAAGGTGACAAAACAGTATCTGAAAAACGGCTTATATTATGAAGTTACACCTTTAAGGGTAAGTTGTGGCGGATTTTGAACCAGCCAAAAGGCACTATGTCTATACTATTGATACTGCCACAACAGTTACAGTAACTAATAACACTAATGGCATTAACGTGAAACTTTGGGGGAATTTCAATTCAACAAAAAACTATATGCATACATTAAAAAGGCGATTTCCCCTTCGTGATTCGTGGTGAGCGACACGGCATCGGACTGCTGGATCAGCACATAGGCCAAAGCACTCGCCAAAATGGAAGCATATTGGAATTTGGTGGTTTCTTCGTTGCCCTGATAATTCATGGACCCGCTGCCATCGAGCAAGAGGTAGGCCCGCAAATTGGTCGTTACTTCAAATTGTTTGACGTGAAAATCGTCCGTTCGGCCGTAGAGTCGCCAATCGATATAGCGAAGCTCGTCACCAGGGCTGTAAGAGCGATGTTGGGCGAACTCAATCGCCCCGCCTCGAAAGGGTGAATATTTTTAGAAGCGCATAAGCTAATGAGAAGCTAATAAGCAATATTATATTGCTTAGAGTCTTCAAAATAAAACTTAGCTTCGGGACTTGAATGGGACTTTTGTTACTTTTGAAGGAAAGATCCAGGGTAGACGCCCACCTAGTTGGGGATAAAGAACAAAATAATACAAACTTGCACAAAATATATTTTTACAGGTAAGGTCAAGGGTAACAGATGGGCCCTTGGGAGACTAAAAATAAGCCGAAGTTTTTCAGAAAAGGTAAAATTACTTGACAGCTGATTATTCATTTTTGAGCTATGCCCCCCCCCCCTAAAGAGTGAACAACGGAAAAAAAACAAGAAATGAGGGTGCCAGAGAAACCTTGTGGCCCGAGGCCCCCGGCCCCTCTGGATCCGCCAGTGATGTGGGTCTAAAGTGTCTGTGTAAAGTTGAACATGCGTTGCTCCTCCCATACTGCTTTTGAGAACAGGTTAGGAAACGCTTTCAACATTTACCGTGGAAATGTGATAAGATGAGATACGATCTTTTGGTGTGACAGAAGTCATAGTCGCGACAGTAGACAGTAGGTGTGACAGCAAGGATCTGGAATTAATTTACCAAAAACAATTTTGTATGTGATACAAGAGCTGACTAAATTCCGTGGTTTTGTCACTATTTTGGTTGCAGTTGATTTGTTTGATGGATATGAGTTCATCGAAAAAATCAAGAACAGGAACTTGAGGGAAAGAAATTGGCAAACGATCCAATTAAACAGTTTGAGATCAAGAATTACCTGCCGTTGGATGTAGGCGGACTGGATTTCTCCTTTACCAATTCCTCACTCTTCATGGTGGCTACAGTTGTTGTCACCTCAGGCTTTTTGCTCTGGTCTACCGGTGGACGGGGTCTTGTGCCTTCCCGTAGCCAGTCATTGTCGGAAATAGCCTATGAATTTGTCGACCAGATCTTAATGAAATTTGATATTTAGAAGGAACTCATGTCTCAAAGCTCTTATTTCAAATTCCGACCAGATCTGGTGACACTGGAGGGAGTTGCAGGGGAAAACCGGAAATCTCGGAAAACGCTTATAAATATTGTAGATACGTGATTGACGTAACTGGACTGGATCCGCTCTCTTTGGGGGAGTTAGGGGGTGGGGTTCAGTGCTTTGGCGAGTCTGGTGCTTCTGGACAAGCTAGGACGATCAAAAATTCGTAGGCGTGTCATGGAGCTGCACAAATTTACTTGATAAAGTCGTTTTCCCCGACTTGTGACTGATTGTTTTTTCTTAGAAGTAGGAAATCATTTTCCTCAAAACTTGAAAGTTGTCAAGTATTCAAATTCCAGTAGGTGTATGGACTTATCGTGGTGTAAAATCATTACGATCCTTCATGGGAGGGGAATAGACTTTGTTTGATGGAATATGCTTATTAAAATCACTCTGATCCACCGTCATGTGAATTTGTATTTTATTATCGAATTGACTCTTGTCCTGGAGCTGGTGAAAATCTGTGACAGTAAGGCTGCTGTCAAAGTGCAGTTATAAAATTATTTCGATGGCAGATATACTAATTTGAGTAACCTAAGACATATCCTAAACAAAACCTGACATTGAAATAAGCCGTCGTTCGGCTCGATCTTGGTGTTGTTTAGTTGCAAATGAACCCAGTAAGGAATTTAACATGATGAGAAAGAGTATACAGCTAACAGAGCAAATTAAGCATCAATTAACAGGCTTTCTTCTTGTTAAAGCTCTGATACCAATCACAGTATTTTTTTACATCACCCAACGCCCACAGGGGTTGTGTTTTTCTAACACCCACAGGGGCGTTATCACTGTCGTCTCTCTTAGTATTTATAAGTTGCGAATGATAAATAGTATGGATTTAAGCACTATCAAGGCGATAACCGCCGGCATTGAATGCGGCAGTATAATGACGCCGCCCAGTTTCAGCATGACCCAGGCTTGGTTAAAATATTCCATAAATTAACTCCAGATTAGGATGTCACTTACATTCAATCTCAAGACAAACTTAAAAACTGAATCGTTGCAGTCTCTGATAATGTACTGGTATTTAAACATAAAAACTCGTTAGTATACCTGGTACAAAAATCTACAATACCGCCATATCCGGTACCACTTGAGGAAGGATTTGAAAAAACTGAATGCTGGTGGAAAGACCGGTGAATGGTTTGACCATATAATTCCGAGAGTGGAGAGATCGGGATGAAACTTGATGGAAAAAATAAGGACAAGTTCTAGATACGTAATTGACATAACAGGACCAGATCCACTCTCTTAGGGGGAGTTAGGGGGATTTCTAGTGCTTTGGCGAGTTCGGTGCTTCTGGACGTGCTACGACGATGAAAATTGGTAGGCGTGTCAGGGACCGGCACAAATTGCCTTGATAACAGTCGTTTCCCCGATTGGACCTTCTGGGGTGCTGGAGGGAGAGGAAATATTGAAAGAATGAGGTATTTTTAACTTAAGAGTGGTTGATTGGATCTTAATGAAATTTGATACCACTGTCCCCCCTTCCTACTTGCATCCATACACCTGTACCCGCTCTTTTTAGTCTCTGATTTTCGACCACGCTACCCTTACTATTACTAAGTGTAATATTAGCGCTTTAGCGGAATGCGAAAAAAAAATTTTTTAGCCCAGCCTGCTTGGCTGCCACCGGTCTGCTTTACCTTACCCCCGTCGCCGGGTTGTATATTTTAGAGCGTACGTATGATATCACCAGTGGTGGCTCGTAGTCAAAATGTATGTGTGTGCAATTATGGGCGTAACCAATGGTTCGATCAGAACTGGGCGTGACCACTGGAGTTTTACATTGGTGGTGGCGACGCCAGTCATCTTCGACATTGCCGCGTTAATTTCAGCAAAGTCGCGAATTCCCATCTCAGGGGAACGAGGCACATCAGGTGGATCACCGACGGGTGGTGGATCCGCTTCAACTACCACATTGGTGGAACCACCAAGTTGCTCAAAGGTTAGGAAGAACTCATCCAGGGTTGGCCCTTTTTCGAGCGGCACAATGGAGCCCAACGTAGATAGGCGTTGTAGTCCTTCGATGTCATATTCTGCATCGGTGATGGTGGCATCTAAGTTGGCAAAGGTTTGACTGACAGCAATTTCGCGGCCAGGGTCGCTCCTTACCACAGTTTGTTACCACGAACTATTTGATAATCCTAAGCAAGATGTTTGACGTAATTTTCAACTCTACTCCATCAAAAATGATGTGGTAGTGGCCACCTTTGAAGTAAAGTTCGTGGTTTGCGTCATAGCTCTAACTTCCAAGGCGCATTACCGAGAGGGAAAAACACAAGGGGAAACACGTTTCAACGATTTTTAGACATAGGGGGTGAGTAGTTAACCCCATCCTGCTTCCCTTGTTAGAACATGGTTGTTTAGTCAAGTATGATGTCCAGTTGTGCCATTTACTTGTACCAGCCCAACGCGCCTAGCCCCCCGCGCATTACCCAGCTCGGTCAGACTCGCGATAGTTTCAGAAGACATGCGCCGCCTCTCCAGTCCGTCGCGCCCGCCGCGCCGCTTCGGCGCGCTCGTACTGGGCCCGCAGCTCGGCCCGGGCCCAGGCCTCGACTTCGGCCCGGCCCTCACAGATCTCTCCCGTCGCGGAGTCGATCAACTTGCGGATCCCGACGACCCGAAAGCCCCGCGGCTCCCGCCGCAGCAGGCAATAGCCGCTCAGCCACAAGCCGCCGTCGCTGCGCTGTCCCACGGCCGAGAACCTCACTTCGCGCCGCGTTATTTGCCACTATACAGCTATACATAAAAGAAGACCGCTTCTGAAAATGAGAGAGCAGTAACCGCCGTGTCTCTAGTATTGACCGTCCAATAGGGAGGCCCAGATATACAATATCATCCACAAGCTAAACAGTAGAATCAGCAAGTGTGACGCTCCGACCAGCATCTGATTTCGAGTTAAAAGCAGTACTTCAGACTTTTCAGCATTAAACTGGAGTCCGATATGGGTATACTCTTGATGCAATTTAATAAAATTAGCTTCTAGCCAATGCAGAGACCAGCTCAGCTTCATCACATCATCTGCATAACCAATGGTGGATTTTTGCAGAAGTGACAAATAAAAAAAAAACAATTTAATGAAAGGAGCAGGTTTAGTTACATAAACACAAATGCGTGAAAATCTGATTGAAAGAAGCATAAGATATTTATTGAAATTAAGCATTCAAAACCCAAATTTCAGTAGCGGGACTTGGAATTTTTTATCATCCATATATTAATGTGAAAACTTTACTTTATATTCGTATGAAATGGTCTGTTACAAACGGATCCATGCTAAGCACACTGGAAACTAGGGTATGCAACTAGTGTTTGAAGTTTGGAGGAGGCACTAAATAATGTGTTGACAAAAGTGGATTGGTTTAAGGAAAAAAAAGTATTCATCGGACTTACCACACAGCGGTGTATTCTCTCCTGAATTGTCACTCAGTCATACAATATATACATATACAGTTGACATAGAAATTTACTTTACTGTATCGTTTACTTAAACTAATTCTCTTCATTTATGATAAAATTGGGCTCAATGATGAATAGTTTCACATCAGCTATTATGAAATAGAGGTATTGGGTTATTGTGATGGGGTAAAGGTATTTAGATGTCTCAAAGAGGTCATTTCAATGCTAAAATTTTAAAAATTTTCAAGAGACTTCAGCTAAATACATAAACTGCATGGCGGGAAATTTCACGGAGTATAGCAACACAATCTTGAAACTGGCCGCACATAGACGAAGCTCCATCAAAATCTTTTAATTGCTTCCCATTCCAACCAAGGTTCGTGGTTCGTCACACATCACACGATGTGGAGATCGTCACACATCACCTACTTGTTGAGCATACATTACTCGATATAAATGGGTTTAAAACTAACCTATAATAAATTTGGTTAGCTCTTAAGACAGTTCTGTTTTAAATTTTATTTTATAAAATGAATAAATAACTCAGTTCTTATTATCATCAAGAATGGATCTACAGGTGTTTATTTGTTTGTTTGTGTTTTGTTTTGTTTTTTCCCAGGGGTGATCGTATCGATCCAGTCGTCCTAGAATGTCGCAAGAGGGCTCAATCTGACGGAAATTAAAAGTTTTAGTGCCCTTTTTAAGTGACCGAAAAAATTGGAGGGCACCTAGGCCCTCTCCAACGCACATTTTTCCCCCGAAGTCGCCGGATCAAAATTTTGAGATAGCCATTCTGTTCAACTTAGTCGAAAAGCTAATAATTATGTCTTTGGGGGCGACTTAATCCCCCACAGTCCCCAGGGAAGGGACTGTAAGTTACAAACTTTGACTCAAATGCAGATAATCGACATCAGTAGAAAAACTAAAGCGTTCCAATTAAAACAAACTTATTTATATAGGACAGAATAATTACTTTCGGGTCACAAATAGTTCCCGGTTCATTCACTAGATCTGTCTCGGAGGGTTTAGTAATAGGGTTCCATTCAAAGTCTTGAGTTGTAAATTTTCTTCGTTAATATTGCCCAAATGTAAGTTGAATTTCTAGTTAAGGTGGAAAAACTTTCTTCTTATTTATTTGGAAAAGGCATATTGTTGAATTTGAAGTTATATACTTCATTGGTCACTTCTTCCCGTTTATACGACAGAGGCTAATTAACTGATGGTCAGTTAAAGGTCAGCGAAGCTCGTGTTTAATCCAAAGTTTGTAAAAATTATGCAGGTTCTATGAGGTCCGAGGACTCGAACTGAGAATTGGAAGGAGAGAACAGGTCGAATAGAAAAAAAGATGACTATGATCAAGTGTCCTTGCTAAATAGTCTTGTATTTGATTGCGTCAACCAATTACATGGTGTAGACACTCGTACGACAATATCTTGCCTTATAAATAGCAAAATATGTATGGCTAACCTCTTTTCTTTTGATTTGAGCAATGCATACCGTCTCGGCTTGAATAATTCCCACAACTTGAATCTGAGGATACGATTGTATGTAACCGTTTCCACAAATTTCCAAACAGGAAGAAAAGGGCAAGTAGGGCTAGCCCATAAAAATAGATACGTTAAGGCTGAAGACATGTCTATAGAACCTTAGCAATAATTGTCATGATGGTGTATTATCATAAACTTGTGACAAGAACAGACGTCATATTATAAACATTGTAAAACGTATCAAGTGTCGGATAAGAATGGTAAATGCTACGTAAATAGTTCAAATTCAAACGGATAACAAGGGCAAATATATTTTAGTCTCTTTTTTATCAAATATTACGCCCGCAAAAAATAATATAAATTTTATTTCAGGTTCAAGTTTTGAAGCCCACGTCTCTGGATTCAATACTCCATTTACCGCTGTGGCGGATTCAGATCAGTTAAATGGCGGTAATTTTAATTTAAGCCAAAATAGTTCAATCACCACTCAAGGTGGAAATATAAATTTAACGGGTAATGCTGTTTTTCCTCAAAAAGATGCTCAGGCAAATAACCCCGTTAACATTGATCCCAAAGGAGGCCTCTTTAACGTTACCCTACGCCCATCAACTTTCGATCCTAGCGCACCAGGTCCTTCTCTAGGGCCTGGGTCAGAACCAATCATTTAGTTTTCGTGACTTCTGGTGATAGTGCAAGAAGTACTATTCCAGTTGACTTGGCTGAAATTCATCCCAGCAGACACGAGAAGAGAGATAGCTGGATAGTCCTACACGGCCCTCATCAAGCGCTCTGCAGCATGAAATTCATCACTGTTAGAACAGTTGATTCAGATCCAGTTGTTCTGCTCATCGCAAAGTACTTCCTTATTGGGATTTACCAACTGTACATAGCCTGCGACCGAGTAAAGACTTTCCGCTACATTCCTGTTCACGACATAGCAACTGCACTTGGCTAAGAAAAGGCGCAGTGTCATTGCTAAATGACAAAGCAAATATTATTGCTAAATTGTCTGAAGTAATCAAAATCCAAAAACGTGTCAAAAATGAAAATAAAGAGCAAAGATATGGAGGGTTAGAAGATATGCGTAAACGACAATTAGAACTTGTCAAAAATTAAATAATGAGCAAAGAAACACGTGGTTTAAAGACATCTGACACCGAGCAAGTGAGCGATTACAAAATGAAAATGAAGAGAAATACACACACAGTTAGAAGAACAGTGGCGGCGTGCCAAAAACGAAAATGAAGAGCAGACACACGCGGCTAGAAGATATGTAACACCAGCACGGTCAAAGTTTGTAACTTGGAGCCCCTCCCAGGGGAACTGTATGGGAGTAAGTCTTCCCCAAAGACATAGTTATAAGGTTATTCGACTACGCTGAATAAAATGGCTATCTCAGAATTTTAATCCGTTGAATTTTGGAAAATACTTGGCGTGGGAGGGGGCCTAGGTGCCCTCCAATTTGTTTGGTCACTTAAAAGGGCACTAGAACTTTTTCATCTCCGTTAGAATGAGCCCTCTCGCAAGATTCTAGGACCATTGGGTCGGTACGATCACCCCTGGGAAAATAAAACAAACAAACAAACAAATAAACAAATCCAGAACCAACACTAGTAGAATCACCATGATCATTTGTTTTTGTTACAGTGATGCTTACTACACCAAATTCAGAATTATCAAAAAGTTCAGTCAATGAATAGATTTGTTCGGAGGACTGAAATTCATTTTTTGTTTGAAGATTCTTAGAGGAGTAGGAGTTGTCTTGTGCAGAAACGGGGGGCAGTACGGCAAGTGAAGCCAAGGATAACAAAACAACGCTAAAAACTACTCCTCCAAGCAAAATCTTTGATTTATTTGAATAATTCAATATGATACAAATAGATTGTAAATCATGAGATAGATAACAGCCCTCTTTTTTTATCAAAACGTCCGATCAAAACTATGAGATAGCCATTTAGCCAAAAAAACATAATTATGCAAATTTCGTTTTAATTATTCATGTGCGCTTAGTCATAATCAAAACATGCATTAATTAAAAACATTCAGAAATTAAATTTAAAAAACAAGCTTTTAACTCCAAGTAAGGAGCAACATTAAAGCTTAAAACAAACAAAAATGATTCCGTATATTAAAATGGTTGTCCCCTCTTCAAGGTATCACTCTTTACGCTAAAGTTTTTATTGATTTAAAAAGTAGAATTGTGAGAAAGAGTTAAACTCTAGCTCCTGCCCGCGGCGCTTTGATCTCGGCGCGAGCGAGGTGAATCCTCGCTTCACTGAGAGAGGCTTCCGCCTCCGTGATGCTGGCCTCGATCGATCGGAACTCGGAGTCGACTCGATCGAGCTCCGCGACGCCGAGCGACTTCTTCTCGACGAGCTCTGCCACGCGCTTCCGCTCGAGAACGAGGAAGTCTCGCTTCGCCTTCCACGCCGCGATCCGTGCTTCCCCCGCTTGGATCCGCGCGTCCTGAACTTCCGTGTCGAGGACGCCGAGGATTTCCTTATCGCTGACCGCATCGCCCGGTTCCTTCGTCACTGAAACAAGTAACCAGACTAGATATCTAAAGATGTGTCATATTTAATCTTACATTTGTGTCATATCCCCTAAACCTACATTGTCACTATTTTCAACTACTGACACCACTTTAAGCTTATTAATTAATAGCAATCAAGATTGTAATAATCATCAGTCTCTTTCAAGAACAATTTTATGACACTAAGCTGGTTAAATATATACTTGTATATTTTCATTAATGAGAGTCATGATCCAACAAACAGCTCATTTGTCTTTAATACCAGAGCATAATAGTTTGATTTCATGAAGGCCCATTATTTGGTAATTTCTAAAATAAAGAAAGTTGGAAACAGTGCATCATTGGTATTCCTTTCAGAAAGATATTCAAGAATTTTTTTTCTTTTTAAGAAAATTGCATGAATGTCAGTTTCATCGGGTTACAGAAACTGGGCAATTCATGGTAATATAGATGGGGCATTTTCGCTTGAAAATTGTTTCCTCTACTGTCAAAATTTAGCTGAACTATTGGGACGTTCGTATACCTTTCCCATGGCTAGGCAATATCAAATAAAAATTCAAAGCAAAGATGACTTTTGAAAACGAATAATTAGTCATTTCAGTTTTCATGGTTTTCATAAAATCTATATCAAGAATTATGTTGAGAATGCCAGAACACCGGGATCCTGGGGTGAGGCAGCGGAATTTATCAAGGCAATTGCAGCCAGTAACTTTCCAAAGTGGGATGATGCTGAATATGCGCGTCAGGCGCGGCTGATCTTCAAGGAGGAGAACGGTAGGATCTTGCGTCGCTATGATGCGCGAATAGCTAAAACTCTTTCTTCAATCAATCTTGATGAACCCCTGCCGACATTCTGGCCTCAATTCGAGGGACTGAAAAAAATCCCGCTGCTGTTGATACGCGGTGCCAACAGCGATTTGCTGACCAAGGATATCGTTGATATGAGCACCACAACCAAAACGCATCATCAAGTAAAAGAATAATGCGAATAACAATAATGAACCTAAGCCTTCCATAACGTTACCCTCATGCTTAACCTGTTTTAAAACATTAAATACTCTTCCTCATATAAATTTCACTCAACACCAAGCTTTGCCCGTTTAAGTAAGATGGAGTTGCCAATAACGGATAATGAACTTGTCGTCATAGCAATAACGCCAATCATTGGATGTAACAATCCAATAGCGGCAATAGGAATGGCGGCAAGATTATAAAACCAGGCCCAGAAAAGATTTTGCACTATCTTGTTAAAAACTGCTCCATCGCCTGGTCCAAACCGGGAATGTTGATTCCAAGCGATTCAACCTGCAGTTTTCGTGACTTGGCGTGCGCCTGATTGATCGCGGCGGGCAACAGGTCGAGCAGCATTTCCTTGTCGCTGTAGACGGTGTCGTCGATTCGGACTTCAAGAATCTCTCCAGCGCCGTTGGCTTCGACTTCAACCATCCCGCCTCCCGAAGCGCCAACGACTCGCTCGGCTTTCAGCTTCTCGTTCGCTTCGCCCATCTTTGAGACATTTCCCATCATGGACATCAGGTTGGAAATCTGTTTGAACATTTTGTTCTAAAGATAAAAGCTACAGGAATATAAATTACGGGAAAATACATTTCGCTAAATAAACCCTAAAAATAGAGATAAAAAAGAATCAAAATGAAACACTTAGGTTTCTGGGAAAGATTTTTTTTTGTAATCCTAAAGGCGGACAAATAGAGGACCTGCAGAGAGATTGTGTAGTCAAAGACTAGTCAGAGACTGATGACTTACATACATTACCATCTACTTTTAAAATAGCACAAAATACAGAAGTGGGCGAAGCCTTGACCATAAACTCTAGAAGCAACGGTTCTATCCTCCCCGCCAAAAGCCGCTCATGGAGTGCAGTAAAAAGTATCACCCCACTCCGCCCAGACTAATGAAGCAGTCCCAATATATTCGCATGAATCAAGGGGATTCGAGATTAATTTCTAAATCCCCCTCCCAAACCCTCTTCTATATTTACCGAAGATCCACCGAAAAAAATGGAAAATTTGGCATTAAAACCCACTTTTCGAAACTTAAAGCACCCTTCTTCCTCCCAGACAAAGATCCACCAACCCTCCTCCATGATGGCTGATGTACAATCATACACCACACCACATAACTTTATCAACCCTCAAATGACTTAAGTGAAGCTTTAAAATAAATATCTACGAGTTTTCACTAGGACAGTGGAAAGGGTAAAATGATGAGGATAAAGATCTTCCAGAGCTGTTGATGGTGCATGGACAATTACCAGTGCATCGGTTGAGGACGGCAGAAAACCGAACTGTAATTGGATTCGATATTTGATGCTGACAGTTGAAAGTGACTTCAGTAACGTATATTACTTCTATATCTGAAATTTGGCTTTTAAGTTTCTAACTAGACATTAACATAATTGCAGTTACATGAGGGGGGGAGGGGGTCCTGGGAGAGTTATAATGCTAATAATTTTTACAAGGGGGTGGGGGTGGTAATGGCTGTATCGTTCGTCGGCTTCGACGCGGGCTCCTACAGCGAAGGACAAAGCAATACCGGCATGGGGCATTTCACCTCGAACAATGTGCAGGGCGATTACAACTCGGCGTTCGGGGCCTGGGCGGGGCACAACGTCACAGGCACTGCCAATACGGCCATCGGTCTGGACGCCGGAATCGATCTGACGGGGTCTTACAACTTTGCCGGGGGAGCCGATGCCGGCAGGGATTCCAGTGGCAGTGCCAACGTCGCGACGGGCTATCAGGCGGGGCGGACCGTGAATGGCGACAACAACGTTGCCATCGGGTTATCTGCTGGCAGATGAAGTGTTAATGAGAGGCTGCTTAGCTGAGGACTTCCGATCTATACTTTTGGGACATGTGTTCGGCTAACCATACTCTAAATCTCGAGATTCACACAACCGATTTTAATAGAAATAGAAATCAAATCTCCAGATCCATACCCTGACTCTTGAAGTCAAGGAAATCTACACTGGGTTTTCTGTGGGTGTACATACGTAACTTTAAAGTTGGTAGCCCGTCACCAACGTTCAAACCAAAATTTAAAATGGAATTATTTTTTTATAATTTTAAAATTTTTAAGACCAATTTTTTTAATTCTTCAAAAATCCACGAACACACACAAAAAAAATGAAAATTTGGAAGTGCGGTTTGTACTTATAGGATCCAGGCGCTTCCTGTTCTCATTAAAGGCTCCACTGATCACTGAGCGTTCAGTTACGGAATGTAACAATGCAGTGCTGTATAACTGTTAATAGTGCAACAAATATGTTTTAAATAACACATGTTAATTTTTTTTATTTTTATACACAGGCACAGAGAGAGACGGAGAAAAAAAATACACATATACACCCATTCAGACACAAAATTACGCAAAGACAGACATAAAGATATTTGATTTCTATCGGTGAATTAGAATACCCCTACCACCACTACACTATAAAAGCTCCAATGGAAAGTACCTGAGTATAATCTACATATGTCTTTAAACGTTTGAAAAAGTTGAATGCTAACAAGTCACAGGACCTGATAATATACATCCCAGGCTACTAAAAGAAATTGCAGAAGTGATAGCAGATCCCCTCACAAGAATCTTCCAGACGTCACTTACCACTGAAGAGCTTCCTGCAGACTGGGAAGTAGCCAACATAATTCTGGTGTTCAAAAAAGGTAACCGCACCAAACCTGAGTATTGACCTATTAACCTAACCTCGGTTGTAGTTAATGTCTAAAAAAAAGCCCCCCCCCCCCATGCACACACCTTTTCTTTTCATTGAAACAGACTAGATTGCAGAAACCAATCCCAAATTTATTTATGAGTACTAATTTATACCATTATTAAATTATTTATTTTTTCAACAAGGGCACTGTTATTGGCAGCGTAATAGCGCTGCCTAAGATAAGAACAATATTAGAATAGGGTGTTAATTTTAGTTTGTTTGTTTTAGACCAGGGCACATATAGAAGGAGTTGTCATAGAAATTTCAAAAAGGGTTTGATAAATTGGAAATTGACAAGGCTATATCCCTTTTTAATAGTCAAAAGTGGTCAAACCAGATGATCTACCAGGTGTTGCTCGGCCAGGAACGCGGACCGCGGTTCGGATCCTTCGCAGCGCTCTATGGACTAGGCGAAACCCGTGAGCTGATCGATACCGCACTCGCCGGGGAACTGTCCGTCGGGGCGTAATGCCGAGCGAGCCCGCGTTCGGTTTGTATTATTGCGAATGCGCCAGGATGTTGACCAGCTTTCCGAACGGGTCCCGAACGTAGAACCTGCGAACACCCCAGGGTTCTTCGGTCAGATCATAGACGATTTCGATCCCTGCCGAGATTGCCCGGCGATGGGCTTCGTCGACATCATCCAAACGATGTCGAGAAAATGCGCTCTCTTATGACATCGGGCATTTCACCCAATCCTTGCAACAACTATGTCGAGTCCCTTGTGCACATGGTGTGTCGGCGAGGTGATCATGAACTTCTGCAGGTTATGATAGAGAGCGGTACCTCCTTCCAAGTCGCAGATGACTATGGTCGTACACCACTTCACGATGCTTGCTGGGCTGCCAATCCCTCGTTTGAAACAGTTGAACTGGTGGCAAAGCAGGACATCCGTCTCTTTCACATGACGGATTGTCGTGGGGCAGTTCCTCTCTCTTACGTGCGAAAGGATCACTGGGACCAGACCCGCCGCGACCTGGAGGACATCCGCTCCGGGCTGGCATCGCGGATCGGGCGGGCGGGCGCCTGCAAATCCGACCAGCTCGTCTTGCACGAGCGCGTCAGCAAGGCCATCAAGGCGCTGGCCGGGCAGGGCTGAAAGGCAGCGCGGAAATGCTAGGGAAAGCGGCATGAAGGTCCATATTCTCGACGACTGGTTCGACACGCTGCGCGGTCTGCCGTGCTTCGGGCTGCTGAAGGATCACGACGTCACGGTGTGGACGGATCATGAACCCGATGAGGCCGCGCTCGCGGCGCGGTTGCAGGACGCCGATAACACTGAATTAATGAATGTCTTGAATTTAGGTCAATTGAATTCATAGAAAAATATCATGAAATGACCGTCACTGAATTAGCAATGGTCACTGAATTAATACACGTTCGATCTAAGCTTTAAAGTCCAATAACTCCAAAAAGGATGTTATAACTTTGAACACTGAATGGATACTGTCTGAATCACTATTGTTTGGATTTTTTATTTTTGTTCTCATTGCCCAAAAAATGGGCTTTCTTCCTTGAACCTCACGATATTCAAACCAGTTGTTTTTACTTTATTTTAACAAATCTGTTTAAGTAGCCATGGGAGATATGTCCACCATATTCAATAATAAGTAATGTAAACTCCTCCATCTTAACCGACCATTTTTCTTATGACAGAAAAAACTGTTTTTGTAATGATATTTTTTGCATTGACCCGTGTGACAAGCCGGATTGCTTATCTTAAGCGGTTCACTAGAGCTGAATGACTTCAAATGTTAGGAGGATTGCTACTCAAAACGGTCTGGATTATTTGTCAGATAAGCTGCAACAACTATCTCAGAAAAATACAAGATAAGCAAAGATGAGTAATGGCATATGTAAGCAAAAAGTCAATTACTTAAAAATGCAAAATCATATAACGAAGGGGATCGGGGTCACGCGATGCGCGATGCGGGCATCGTACGGCCGCGCGATCATCGCCTCCGAAAGCGAGGAAGGAACGCGTGACCCAGTCCCCTGACCGTGAAGTGATCCTGATCGGTGCCGGCGTCTCCGGCATCTACCAGCTCAAGCGGCTCGTCGATCTCGGTGTCGACGTGGTCCTGCTCGAGGCCGACGAGGACCTCGGCGGAACCTGGTACCGCAACCGCTACCCCGGCTGCCGCTTCGACTCCGAGAGCTACACCTACGGCTACTCGTTCTCCCGCGAACTCCTCGACGAGTGGCACTGGACCTGGGCCGAGGTCGAGCCGCGCATCAGCGCCAACCTGTCCAACCAGTTCGAATGGCCGCTGCTGTTCTACGTCGCCTGCCTGCTGCTGATCCAGGCCGGCGTGCAGTCGCCGCTCGCGACCTGGCTGGCGTGGGGTTTCATCGGCGGGCGCCTGGCACACAGCCTGGTACAGATCGGCACCGGCAACGTGCGTCTGCGCGGCCTGGTGTTCAGCCTCAACTTCCTGGCCACGCTCGGGCTCTGGGCGTTGGTGCTGCAGCTCTATCTGCATGGCTAGCAACGAATCTCGCGGCCGACACTGCGCGTGACGACAGAATAATTCAGTTTGCTGTGAATTTAGCCAGAATATCAATAGAAGTGTCTTTAGTGCATAGTTTAAATATAACACATTCTCCAAAGTTTCATCTGTCGTATCTTTCTCATATTAATTAAAACAAATTTCCAAAAAAGAAGTTTCAAGAAAAGTAAAGTGCTACTTTAAACCACAGATGAGCAGGAATAAAGAAACATAGTAATACAAACTTAAAGCACAAAGAAGATTGCCTTATTTTAGAAAATAGGGGTAAACATCCCCTAAAAGTCACAAAATCTTAACAAAAATGACACCATCAGATTTATCGTATCGGAGGCGCTGGTCGAACAGGGCCGGACCGAAATGAAAAGGGTTTAGGTTAGGAAAAATGAAACTTTCAGGGATGGGTCTACAGGCTAAAGTATGTCCTGGGAAGGTATTTTGAAGTACCTACCTACACTCCTTCTCCAATCGTCCATTCTAGAAGTCAATTAACTAGAATTTTACCAAATTTAATGTTGCTCCTTACTTGCAGTTGAAAAAATGCTCTTTTTTCAATTCATCACTGATTAAAAGCTATCCTTTGGCATTCAACACACAGAAAGATGAGAAAAATAGCGAAGCAAGTAGAATCTCATCAAAAATAAGGGATGCATTGCGGAACGAGCGTTATCCAGGTTGTCCACCGAGGTGAATGTGCTTTTTACCAAAAAGCGACTAGTCAGAAGAAACTACAAAACGCGAAGGCCGTCGTTGTCATTAACACCGAAGAGGATGAGCTTTTTGCAATGTCACATAGCAACGAAGAAGCTTTGGGCGTCGGACCCGAAGACGTTCCTGTTGCTGTTTTGATTACAGGCCTGGACGGTGAAGATCTTCTGGCGAATGCAGCCGGTGACTCAGACGACGATAGCTTCGTTGTTGCTCGAATCGTTCTGCAACGTCAAGACAGCAAAGGACCATCGAAGACCCCATCGACCTTACGCTTCACCAAACCTGACCGAGTCCCGTTCGACGCGTCGAGCTTCGAGGGAACTCGGCTCGACGACGCCCTCGACGAGGACCGGATCCAGATACGCAGGATTCTGAAGAGTCGCATCACACTTCGGGCAGTGATAGATCTCTCCGTCTCGCGCGTCCGTAATCTGATACTGAAAGTCACAAATGGCGCAACGGCGCATCGCGATGCCGAGTTCTCCCAGAATGTCGAGTACGGCACGCGCGCTCAACATCCCTCGGGAGTAGACAACCTCTGGCAGACTGAAGTGCAGGACCTTTCTAAAGACATCCTGGGACTACAAACGGGACTAAGACCAGTAGAAGGAAAAGACGAGTTAAAACCACGCGGACATTTCGCCTCTATATAACAAGGCGTCTTCAATTGACCTTTTGTATTTACATAGGGAAAAATTTTAATTTGCTAACGTGTAGCGATTAACTATATAAACCTTTCTAAACACATCCTGGGACTACAAACGGGACTAAGGCCAGTAGAAGGAAAAGACGAGTTAAAACGCCGCGGACATTTCGTCTCTATATAACAAGGCGTCTTCAATTGACTTTTTGTATTTACATAGGGAAAAATAAGAGTTTTGACTTTGGTTGCTAGGTGGATACTTATGTGATTGCAGAACCAAAAAAAAATTCGATCTACGTTGCATGTGCAACGTGAGGTGTTGTGACAACTTTTGTTCGGTTTCGCCGAGCAAAGTGCAACACTTTGGTTTTGTTTCCTCGCTTCGATTAAACCCTTAAGTTGTTAATCTGTAAAAAGAGCGAGGTATTAGGAGAAGGTGAACCCCTCATATGCGTAATAATCTCTGTTCGTTTTAAGTTTTTATGCCGCTCCTTATTTCAGTTGAAAAAACCTTTTTCATATTTATTTTTTCTTTTTTTTAATCACCGGCACACGGCCCGCCACGTGCTCGACGCAGAGCTTGGTCAGGATCGCGCGCTCGTCGTCGGACAGCAGGAATTGCTCGGAGAAGTTGGCGAGGATGCAGATGCCGTCGACGCCCATGTCGATGGTGCAGTCCAGCACGCGCTTCATGCCGTCCAGATCGAGCGTGCCGTCGTCATGGAAAGGCGTCGGCACCACGGGCCAGCATCCGGTGTATTTGGTCATTGTGAGGGTCCTCCCGAATAGTCGATGTCTGAGTGTCAGGTTCCGCCGAAGGCCGACACGAGGGCCAGCGCGACGACGCCCAGCATTAATTAATATGTGTTGCGCACACGCATCTGTCGTAGGATTCACTCGGAATGCAGGGGCTCCATTGCCCGAATCCAGTAAAAAGAGGGAAAAAATATTAAACTCTTTTCAAATAAATTACCATCCCTAGGAAGTGACTTAACAAGTTTTACCAAAGGGATGTGTAAAGGTCTGTTCTCCAGAAAGAGTAGAAGGAGATGAAAATGTTTTAAAATACTATTATAGTAATCTGTTTTTTTTATAATAGTTTTTAAGCAGCATAATAGTTTTTAGTTTTTATAACAGTTTTTTAAGAAAAATATGTTTTTTTAAATAAAGCTGGGTATAACTTAAATATTATAAGGTATTTCCAAAAAGTAGTCGTCTGTTGTTTTTATTCGTCTTCTCGAAGACAAATTTCTTCTGTGTCCGAGTCTAAATTTCTTTTGTGCTCTACTGTGCACAAAAAACTAAATCTGTTTCATTATTATGACACACACTCTGTTGAAAGGTATGATATTGTGATTATTGAGTTTTAATTGCATAAAATGACCGATATCACAAAAATACAAACACGGAAAGAAGCGATACACAACTTTTTATTTTAAAAAAAAGATTAAATCTTCTGAAAAAATAATTTTGATCTAATACAATCTTTGCATTATTATGAGATTAATTTTCAAATCAAAAGGTGAAAAACTGTTTTAAGTAAAAATTAAAGAGCTATATTCAACTTAATACCAATTGAAATAACTTAATAAAACAATTCGAACTCAAAACGAGTAGAAATTACAATAAAGAATAAATGATCAGGAATTAACAAAAACGACCAAAGCAAACATAAATACATGAAGAACTAACATAGATAAATGTAAAGCGGTTAAAGGTTAAACAGTACATTAAATTCAAACTTAAGGGCAACGAAGTTTCTACAAAGAGCAGTTAGTCTACTGTCCCTTCCGAGTGGTCGCCGGTCGCGATCAGCACGCCCTCCCTGCCGGTCGACACCTTCGTGGGAAGGGAGACGTGCTGCCCGGAGATTCCGTCGAGATCGGTGACGTCGTGCTGGAATGCCGTGCCGACCTCGTGCACCCTCGACTCGAGGTCGGGGTCGATCGCCCCGGCGGTGCCCACCACGACGATCTCGTCGTAGTCGTTCGCATCGAGGGCACGGGTGAGTGCGTACGTCGCCTGCAACTTGCCGGGGCCCGTGATGAGCCGATCGAAGCCCTCGAGCTCCTCCGGGAAGGCGGACAGTTCGGAGGCGAGCGCGGCCCAGCTGACAGCCCTCGGGGGATTGGAAGCCGGGATGGTTCTCCGGATCCTGCCACTCGATGAAGCGCGGTGCGCCGTCGACGTGAGGTTCGGTGATGCGGAGAGTCTGGTAGTGGATGGGCGTTCCGTCGGGCGCGGTCCGCGAGCCCGGCGTCGGTCCCTCGGTCTGGTAGCCGCGCAGGTTGAGCATCCGGCGGGTGCGTTCGATGTCGGGTGTCGGCACGTACCACTGCCGCGGCTGCAGCGCGGCGCCGCCAGTCGCAGCTGCGGGTTCTGCCGTGACCGTCATCTGCAGAAAGCGTGGTCCGCCCAAATCTGGCATGCATACATTTTTGCAAGAGCAGCAATTTCTGGGGCGCCACCGTATAATGCATTATGCTCAACTCTTTGCATATTCTGTATATAGTAGTTTTTAACGTTCGATTTTAATTCTTGGATTTGTGAAGTTTGAACAGGGGTAATAGCTTTTTTATCTTGTGTTTCTGCTGTGGCCTGAGCTGGTGCTTGTGCAACTTTTTTACATATTTCTTTGTGTTCTTCTACAGTCATGACCGCCAACCATACTACTACAAGAAAAAATAGGCTAGCATTAATTTCAACTTAGAGCAAGGTATACCTCCACGTTAATGCTTTGTTATGTTATTGTTTTTGTGATTAATATGTAATTTTCAAAGACTTTCTTGCATGGCCTTTTCGGATAAATTAAGTCTTTATATCAGTATATCCACTATTCAAAGATACATTTAAAAACTTAGTATCTTAGGTTTTATTTTAACTGATTTGCATATTTTATCTTCAGATTTCGGCATCACAGTCGGTGAACAGCTCATAACCCACCCTTGCCTGTTTCGCTTCAATAGTACCGATAATTCCCGAAATGGTTCCTTTTGGAGTCCAAATTTTCCAGGTTTTTATCCAAGATCAACTGAATGTCATTACCCGCCAGGTGCGCCAGGTGTTCGGCACGCAGCAGCTCGGCATCGTGGGCGTCGAAGGCCAGGGTGAAGGCCCATTCCAGGTGCGCCAGTTCGGCCAGCGGTGCAGCCTGCTCGGCGACCAGGTGCTGCTCGATGAAGCCGGCCAGGTTGGCGCCCAGCCAGCGCAGGCTGAAGTGCGCCGAGGGATGGGCGTCGAGGTAGTCGCGGCCGAGGCGCTCGAAGTCGTCGTCGCCGAGCCAGGCGTGAATCGCCGCGTAGTCGCCCTGCAGGGCTTCGAGCAGGCGTGCGCGATAGGCGTTGTGATAGATCGCCAGCAAAAGTAAAATTTTGATTCAAGTAGTCGGGTTTTAAGGTGGTAGTCCTCCTGTTATTTAGGGCTTCCCAGGCATTACTGTGAAAAAGTAAAATTCTGATTTAAATAATCGGGTTTAAAGGTGATAGTCCTATTATTTAGGGTTTCCCAGGCATTACTGTAAAAAAGTAAAATTTTGATTTAAAGTGTCTTGTTCTAAAGTGGGAGTCATCCTATTATTTAGGGTTTCCAAGGGAATACTGTGAAAAAGTAAAATTTTGGTTTAAAAAGTTGGGTTTCAAGATGATAGTCTTCCTGTTATATAGAGTTTCCCAATAGTTTGTAGTTCTAAGGGATTGACTTCAAACTTCAAACTCTTCAAAAGCGTTATAGAATAAACCTTCGTTATCGTAGCCCGTAAGCGCATAAAAAATGAGCAATATTTTTTCCATTCTTGCCGTCGCCCTTGTTATCTTGTATATATATCGGCGATTTAAAGACCGGCCTGGATTTTTTCAAAAAAAAGAAAAACCCCGATTTCATAAAAAAGGAAAATCGAGGTCGATCGGGAAATCGAGATTTAAAGACGCTTCACAACGTATTAATAAAACAAATTCTGAGATAGAGGAACAACTCTCTGATTTAAAACTTGCCCTTCGCCACCGCCGCCCGCCGCTCGGTGCGCGTGCCCGTCGCGTCCGAGATGCGGTGCGCCGACTGCACCGTGGTGCGCTTCCCCTCCCAGTAGGCGATCGGTCCGAGGCCCAGCTTGACCTGGGAGACGCGCTGCAGCTCGTAGCCGACGCTCCGGCGCTCCTCCACGACGCCTGGGCCGAGGAGCGTGCGCAGGTCACCGCGGAGCATCTGCTCATAGGCGCGCGCGGCGTGTCCCTGGGAGAGGTCGAAGCGGTAGGAGAGCTCGAGGTCGTGCGTGCTGGATCTCGACGTGCCCACCTCGAGCCCTGGAGCCTTATTATTTTTTAATCCTTTTAATACTTTCGCTAATTCTTCCTCAAAAACTTTTCCATATTCATAAATTTCTTTTCCTGCAACTCTATCTCCGTTTAGCAAAACCTACAAAATGCTCTGCCCATCTGTATTTAACTCTTTACTTATTACTAATTGTGTCCCCGTTCCTATGTTTAACTGGGACTAGTCCGGATTGACTATCCCCTCTCACATGTCAGTTCATTATTTTACTATTATGTCTTCTAGCTGCATCTTCCAGATAGTGTCTTTATATTTTCATTTGTTATTTTGATGAGAGCGGCTACCGATCAAATCGGTTATTTGAGTAAGGGTCCTAATAACGGATTGAATGCAGGGGACACTATTTCGATTCCGGTTTCCCAGCAAATAGCGGGGGAAAATTATCTCGAATTCAGACAGGGCAATCCCGGTTGGATATGGGGTGTCACTAATTTGCTATTAAAAGAGCTTGTAGATGAAATAGTGTTAATTCCCCATGTCCTTGATACGAATGAGTATGGCTGGCGTTGGGGGGATAACCAGCATGAAGCTGAAGTAGCTGCAAAATTTCAGTCAACAGGATTTGATTTAGAACTTAATGTCACGGCCTTTGACGTAAAGTTACGAGCCTGAGAAAATTTGCCATATTTAGGAAAATAGTGTATAATATAGTGCATATCATTTACTTTGTTCTCAGTTTAGGTGTCCTTACTAAAGAACACTGATGAAACTCAAAACGCCAAAAATTTATAAGGCCAAAAAAGCATAAGACAAAGGTTGTTTGTAATTAAAGACAGATGTTGAATATGGA
This sequence comes from Alatinidae sp. Z8VKAUB7J3, assembly GCA_010016025.2. Classification (NCBI taxonomy): domain Eukaryota; kingdom Metazoa; phylum Cnidaria; class Cubozoa; order Carybdeida; family Alatinidae; species Alatinidae sp. Z8VKAUB7J3. The sequence goes on along the minus strand of JAAAKM020721499.1, from coordinate 64,669,217 downwards.
AAAAGATAAAAGATGGATGTTGACAAAGGAAAATATAACTATAAAATCATTTTCAAGTTTAGTATCAAATATGATAAATAATGCTAAAGAATGTTTATAATTTACAAGTTTTGTGTGAAGGGGAAAAACAATCCGTATTCAGATTTATACTGCATTTTTTTAATGATTGCCCTTGAGCTTGGTTGATGGGGATTGCTAATCGAATACGTTATATACAAAGCCTTATATACTTATAATGACGTCATATACAAAGCCTTATATACTTATAATGATGTCATATGCAAACCCTCTTTTTACAAAAAAAAACTTGCCTACAACTTATATATCTATATAAAAATAAGTTGTTTGTGTGGCGACTGACGTTATGTTTGTGTGTCGACTAACGTCATTATAAGGATTGAGCATTATGCCGTCATGAAGTTGTTTGTCGACTCCAAGGTTATTAAACTGAAACTTTAAGAGATGCTACAATTTCCACAACTGCTACTTATGCTGCTGCTACTGCTATTACAGCTGTTTTGACTGCTTGTGACCACAACTGTGACTATTTACGACCGTGATTGTGATTATTTGCTACTGCTCGTGTCTGTCCCTACTTGCGACTGCGAATAAGTGCAACTACGACTAATTGTGAATCTGACAACTTATGACTCCAAGTACTCGTGACAGCGACTACCTGAAGCTGTGATTGCTTCTGCATATGACTGCAACAGCTACTTGCGCCCGCTACTGCTTACGACTCCTACATAAAATAAACCAGTCCGTCAGACCAGACAGACCAGACAGACAGACAACCCGGACCAGAAAGACAACAGACAAGACCAGACAGACAGACAGACAGACAGAGAAAACAGAGAGACCACACCACACAGAAACGACAGACCAGACGGACCGACAGACAGACAGACAGACAGACCGGACAGACAGACAGATTGACAGACAAACCAGATGGACCATACAGACAGACAGAGAGAGAGGCCAAAGAGACCAGACAGACAGACACACCGACCGACAAACCAGACATACAAACGAGACAGACAGACAGACAGACGGACAGAACTATTTGTTATGGATTTTCCAAATTTTCACAGAGTGGACTCTATTGTATATACCTCACCCCTCCCCTTCAAATAAAGGTATGTTTCTACTAAATAGATAAGGCTGATTAAGTTTCAAATCGTCAGGAGAGCAGAATAGACCTGGAAGAGTTTGCGTTGAAAAAAAATTATTTTTATAAGTATTATTATTAGATACATAATATTGAAGAATAGACTTATTATCATGGGCAGTGCGATAGCGCTACCTAGGTAAAAAGCCAAGTGGGCTTTATGAATTATTTATTTGTTTGTTTTTTTTCACGACTGCAGAGGCTAGCCCTTTCCTGATATTCTAGGACTATTGGTTCGATGCGATCACCCCTGGGGAAAAAAAACAAAAATAAACATGCATCCGTGATCTTTCTTCTGGCGAAAAATATAAAATTCCGTATTTTTACAGATGGAAGCTTGAAATTTCTGTAAAAGGGTTTTTTCGATGCGTTGAATCTGAGTATGTTATATTCATTAAGATTCCTTGAGATTCCATTAAGATTCTATTTTGCAGAAAATTCGCATCCTTTTTCTGCTTCTTTAGAAATCTTGCCTTATCGATGAAACTGAAATACAGATTGTTCTTGATTTTTATGGATCAATACCTATCTTAAATTTGTTAAAAAAAACAAAGGTTCAGCGATATGTATTTCATAATGACGAAAGACAAGCCGAGATAAAACGAACCATACAAACTGAAAATGATAGCAATGATGATTGGGTTTTGGATTTTGATATGGATAAGCTCATCAATGCCTACCGTACCTTTGAAAAAGTTCAGCGATATGTCTTTCATAATGACAAAGACAAGCCGAGGCAAAAACAGAAGTTTTTGTCCCATCACCAGAACAATTAAAAAAAAATGTGGTCATCAATGCATGCCATACCTTTGAAAATCAAAAACCTGGACCTCAAGGATTTACAACTCTACAAATGATCCACCGTGAGCACAAAAATGTGCCTCCTACTCCGTCTCCATATCTTCCACACAAACAACGTCGTGTTAGCTCAGAATCTCCGTGGGAAAGTCCTATCATTAGTGGAACCCAGTCAGAAACCAATGAGAGTAAGTACTGTATTTTTTAAAGTTGTCTATTTATATTTTATTATGCATTGTTTTGCACTTTTTGGCTATTATTTATTCTGTATGTTTCCTTGGGTGTATTTTTACTAATCCCCCTCCTCCCCCCAAAACTATAATTACTAGTCAATAAACCGAAAATGCGCCGACGATGTTGACCAGCAGGGTGGCGCCATAGGCGCCCGCATAGGGCACCGGCGTCAGGTAGTCGCGTGTGTTCTGGGCGATCTCCGGCCCCAGCAGGGCAGCGATCAGGCCGCCGGCCAGCACCCAGGAAATCGCTTTCGGCTTGAACGCCTGCGACGCGGTGTCGGCGGCGGCGAACCGGTAATAGCCCTGGAACGACTGGTAGATGCCGAGCAGCGCGCTGCCGGCAAGGAACAGCTCGAAGCTGCCCAGGAACAGGCCTGCCATGCAACAGGCGCCGCCGAGCGACGCGGCCAGCGCCCCGGTGAGAAGAAGTGTGAAAACGCTCATTACACATGTTAGCAATAATACTGTCATTGAGCAGGAGGGCGAGGGGGACATTTTTAAAATCTTCTAATCCATGCGGAAACTACCATGACTTTGAATAATTGGCTATTGTGTGTATAATATTACCTTACGTTTAGGGAGTTGCAGTTGATTCTAAACATTACTTCTTGACTTCCTTTTTGGTCATTTTTCACCCCCGCCCACGTTTATTACGTTTTGGGGATTTTCCCCCCCCCCCCCTCCTTCTCACTCCCCCCCCTCTTATTCCCCCCCCCCCTCACTTTTTTTTTTCTAACATCATCCTTAGGGTATAACAAACTTGAAAGTGACTAAGATATTAAGTGGCCGAACTAGACAATTTACATATCAACAAAAGACAGTCGTTGGTAGTTAAATTGTTCCTTGTTGATATATAGATTGTGTTGTCAGACACGCGTATATTCGGTCTGACCTCGAACGATGCAACTCACCGCACCATCTCACCATGTGGCCAACTGTCATCAACCTGGACAAAGATCGATATTTGACTGAGCCCACCCCTAAAGCACAAGGGCAAAACAACGATAAACTGTGCAAAATGTAAGTAAGTACGTACTTATCCTATATGGGCGAAATTTGGTGTTTTTGGCCTATATCTCAAAAACGCCCCAACGGCAAACATGTGCCCTACGATATTCGTTTTCAGCATGGTCGACTACCATGGGATCCACCCTTAACATTTTTGTACAACTAATCGAAATAAGCGAGATACAAAATCTGGCGCTCTATCAGTTGACAAATCCGATTTTTTGGTTAAAACCCCAAGAAAATTATTGCATTTTACATGACTTTATCTACATGCTTTTTATAATAGTAAAAATTCTGTTTTTATTTTCGTAGGCAGGAAGCTGTTAATAACCTTTTCTACAACAGAGTTAAATTATACCACAGAGAAACGAAGAGTTAACTTGTGAAAAATCTTGTGACTAAAAACTTTCCATTCAATTGCTTGAAATTTCACCTAGGAATCAATCAGGTTTAAAGAGTGGCAGCTGTATTACACCCCCCTTGTCGTATCTACTTAAGGGTTAATGGAGCAAGAAGTGAACTAATAAATTTAAAACACTTTTTTTTTACCAAGAAAGAATAGGAAAGTAATTTCTCTTTTTTCTTACCCCAAGAAAAAAGAGAATACTGATTGAACAAATATTTAAAATCGCTAGTTCTTCTAAAATCATTTCAATTCAAATCTTGCCCTTCAGCAGACCCTGAAAGTTCCAACTTGAATTCTGTGCCATTCCTGAGATATTGTTTGTAACGCATTTTAAAAATTCAGGTGCGCACAACGTCATCAAGTTTACTTCGATACTACTGCTACTACTAACAACTCACCGCAGCACCAAGCCGTCTGATGCCAACACAGCTACGCACGCTTTTTCTCCATCCCAATCTATTTAAAGCCTCCCTCTCTACACTCTCCCAGAAAATTCTCATTTCCTTTAAATCTTTCTTTACGACATCCTCCCACCCCGTACCATTTAGCCCTAGACGGGCTAGACGGGCCCATTTCTCGCGCACCCGCGCACGCTTCTTGCGCGGCAGGGCGGCAATTCCGAATTTCACGCGCTGGCCATAGACACTGGCGCGGCTCATCCCGAGCAGGCGGGCGATTTCAAGATCGGTTCCAACACAACGCTGCCAGGCGATCATTTCCTCGCCCGACCGCGGTGGCCAGTTCAGATCCGGACGGTTACGGCGGTATCTCGACACGATTGTCTCCCCGATGTTGGATAGGAACAAAACAGGAACATTTTACTCATCCGCGTTCTCGATGCATGCGGTTTTTCGTCCACAACGACGAACATCCAGAACATGCGTTTGTCCGGGAATTGATGGAAAAGCAGATCCTCAATTACACCATCGATCAGCTCAAAGACTGGTGGAGTCAATTCACTACTGATCAGCAAGAGGTTCTAGGCCGCGTGCTCAAAGAGGATGTACAGCAAAGTCTTGGCCTCAAGCAAAAAGTCGGCTTTGTAGTGACGAACTCAGACGGCGATGTGATCCGGGAAGGCTAACGCCTCCACCGGTTCCACAAGTAACAGCCCACGCACACAACCGCCATCATGAGCCACTGATGGGGCTCGGGGACGGCTGAGAGCGCTGGGCCTGTTACTCGGCCGGCGCCAGGCGCTTATTTTTTGATTATCAGATATGTAAGCAGAAACATAGCTGGTCAGTCCTTTTCTTGGATGGGGGACTCAAAATAATGTTCCTAGGTGGGAGGAAGAGGACAAGGTAAATACCTAATATACTTTAATGTACTTAAATACCTCTAATACCTTTAATATACTAATATGCATAAATTTCCCATCTTTTTTGTGTTTGTTTTATGAATATCTGAGCCTCATTTAAATCTTACTGACTCTTTCTAAATGATATCCCTCAGGAGTTACGTGGGAGGATCTTTCCATGGGGGAATTTATCATGAGGAAAGAGAATTTCCGAGAATAGGCCTTTGTAATTTGGTGACGAAGATGGAACTGAATATTGTCATTCATGGCATTTGGTCATTTATGCCTGAGAATAGCAAAACCCCGGGTACAGGAAAAAGTCCTCCAAAAGAGAATAGGCGTTTGTAATTTGTTGACGAAGATGGAACTGAATATTGTCATTCATGGCATTTGGTCATTTATGCCTGGGAATTGCAAAAGCCGGAGTACGGGAAAAAGTCTTCCAAAAGAGAATAGGCCTTTGTAATTTGGTGACGAAGATGGAACTGAATATTGTCATTCATGGCATTTGGTCATTTATGCCTGATAACTTTCAGAGCTTGTATAAGGAATCCAGTACTTTCCCAGAAATCTCAGAAAAACCATTACATTTTCGCGTTTTGTACTGGAGATAACGACATTATTTTTAATGAAATTTAAACTGTCAGAAAGTGTGAAGTCTGTTTTTTTAGATTAAATGGAGCAGAATTTTCTTTCTAAAGTCTAGGAAACGGTAATTCCTAAAAATATCCTTACAATCCTGCTAACAAAACGCTAAAAATCAGTTTAAAGGAATTGTTATTTGAGCAATTCAGCTGCTCCGGGAGTTCTATTGGTGCCACCCGCAAAAGGGACGTAAATAGCTTTTATTTAGATTTATTTAAATAGTAAAAGTTTATTATGGGAACAAATTTATGGAAAAAAAAGGCTGGAAACGCTTATGAGTCTACTTTTTTATTTCTCCAGTACTAATAGGGCCTTAAAACATCATAGAGAGTTTGTTTAGGGTCATTTGAAAACCATAACTCATGTTTACGCGCTTTTTATAATTTCGTCATGCCAGTATCATCATAAAATGCCTTATGGCACCAATGAATTTATGGTCCTTTCTGCCGTGTAAAGGCTTGAAACCATAAAAGGTCTTATTTGAAATCTCCGTCATCGAAAACCCTGTTAATACAAGTTTCAACCATTATTAGAATTTTAGCCTGCTGACATTATCTTTTTCGATCCAATAGGCTAATAGTTCCAGTCAAGTCTCTGTTCTATAGTGCATTGTCACCTTTATTTCAATTTTCGATATACTGAACTGACACAATGCAATGCATTATCAAACAGTTCGTGGTAACGAACTGTAGTAAGGAGCGACCCGGCTCTACAGTAACCAAAACTCTAAAAAATGGAATTTTGATACCAATAGCTACATCAAAAGAATCGAATTTTAATTCTGATTTTAAATCTATAAGTTTAATCATGTTTAGTATTAGCATAGTGATTGTTGGGCAAGTTGGATTGAGAGGGGCATTTGAGCAGTTAACACCAGGAGGTTCTCGTTGCTAACAAAATTGTGCCAGCATAGTCTGTCAATGTAGTGAAGATGTTTTGTTTGGGCTATATTTACAGTGCTAAGCACAGACCAAGTGGCCGGCCAAGTTTCAGCTCTGTAAAGAATCACAGATCCCACTGAAGCATTGTATGGGTGCATCTTGGTCCTATGGCTGATAGAAGGTTTCCTCCAAAGAGCACTTAGTCTCCCCACTACTGCTGAGGCTTTGGCAATTTGGTGCATTAGATCTTTTGCGTCTTGAACAATCTTAGAAGCAACTAATAAAATTAAACTGAACATTTAATATAATGGCTTGTGATATTAATTAATTCAAAAAAATTTCCCACAAGACAAGTTTTTCAAAGAAAAGTAAAGAGCTCTATTAAGCCAAGAATGAGCAAAAATAATCATTAATATTGCTCAATAATGAGCAATAATAAGTCAAATAATCTTCCAAGCGTAAAACTACCACAAATCACTATCAATAAATAAATAAAACTCAAAACAAACAGAAATTGCAATAAGAAGCAGAATAAAACTCAAAACGAGCAAAAATTAACATGAGCTTCCACTTTGTTGACGATGACTATCTTGAGAAAATAAGCAAAGTATCATCAGCTATAGACGAATAATGTTCCAAAGCTATGCTGTGAAGCGTATGGCTTAAGTACTACGTCTCGTCCTTTGGGGTCAACGCAATTTAAGCTGTTGTAGATATTAGTGTATATGAGAGTGAATGTTTTGCGATGAGTTTCATTCCAAATAAGATGACCATTACTTCTGTTTTTCACCAGCAACCATGTTAGCAGATTGTCGAAGTATGATAGATTTTGAATTTATGCATTCCCTGTTTATTGCTTACTGTAGATTTATTACTTTACCTCTTATATACCTCTTGAAATTTTCATTTCAATGCTCTTAGCCTTAAAAGTAGTTGTAATAGAAGAGGTAGTAGTATTAGTAGTAGTAAATATAGCAGTAACAGTAGTATTAGCAGTATTGTGCAAATATTGCCTTTTGGTGAGATTAAATAAAAAAAAAACAGGTTTTTTTTTACTGAAAGTAAAGAGCGACATTAAAACTTAAAAAGAACAGAAGTTACTCCGTATATGGAAGGGGCTTTTCCTCCTCAACACCCCGCTCTTTACGCTAAAGTTAGACTCTTTCTCTTAACTCTACTTATTAAAAAAGATGTGGGCTATGACTTGGAGAATTGTATTATAATAAGAAAAATTATGTTTCGAAATAGAAAACTTTAAAGCTGTCTTTACTACCTAAAAGAAGCTGTTGGGACTTGCTATTCTTCTAATGCATCCCGAACCATCTCAACCTCTTGCTTTTCCTGCTGCTTGTGAAAATAATGAAACAAGTTTGTTTACCCTTGTGTTTCTATTTTAAGATGTTCCTATTTATGTTCTGAATGAAAATATTTATGGATTTGTGCCTGTTCCTTTGGATGATGGACAATCATTGGAGGACGAATTGATGCAATTAGAAGCACTCACGTAATAACAAAACTGAATAAAAAAAAAATTTAATATGTATTTTTTTTTAAAAAAAAGGTAACTTCCCCTCCCCCTGAAAAAGTCCTGGATACGACCCTGACTGGATCAGCTGTTATTGGCCTAGTAAAGAGTTGGAAATAAAACTGCTATTACCTCATAAAGCATAGAGTTTCCCAAGAGAAAAATAAAAGCAAAAAAGCGATAAGAAAAGGTCGACAAGCAGTTGTGGTTGCTGCTGTTGATTAAAAGTAAAACTAAATAGCAAATACAGAGTTGAAGTTTCTCTAGGAACCGGTATGTAGTTTTGACGTTCGTTACCAAACAACCCAGGGAAAAGATCAATTTATACACTCGTGGGGATTACAGGCAAAAAGTTAACACAAAGTTCGTTATGGCTTGCGCGTTAAAAAAATTGGGACAACTCTTTTGAGTTGTCCCTTTTAAGCAAACAAATTATATTTTTGCACACTGTCGCAAGTAATCAAATGTAGAAAACGGTTCGATCAACGAATATTTTTGGCGATTCTTAATAGTTTGGAACTGATTGAAAAATATAACTAACTGTAAAGTGTGGATTTAAAATTAAGGAAAGGTTATTTAGAAATTAGGGTACCTAAATACACATGGGGGGGGGGGGGGGGGGGCACGGTTGCAGGGAATAGGGCCCTGCTGACTTTATGCACTGAAACAAGAAGTCAAAATAGCTGCTACTCTGAAAGGTAGCGCTTGCCAACTCTTGCTACTGAAGGACAAGCTGCAACTAGTTAGAACAAAACAGCGATAAGATATTTCTCAAGTCAATTGAGAACAAGGACATTGAACTCGAGTGCCCGCAGTATGAGCCTGTGGTGAATCAAGGGAGCCAGAGTTAAGACTTTGAAGGGGCTATTCAGAGCTTGGGTCTAATTCTGAGTTTCGGGGGATTGACTTTGCATTTGGACCATTTAACAAATAACAAAATAAAATAAGAAAACAAATGAATTTATCAGGAAGGATAAGGAATTCTCAAACATGTCTCGAGATTTCAAGTAAACTTGATTCTGAGCCCACATTGCGTATGCGCGTGTAACAAACCATTCCAAAAAAAAACCTTTTCCTATTTAGCCTGTCTAGGCATCATTTCTAATTTTACATGGGTATAACTTTTTTTGAAGAATAACAGAATTGAAAATTTTTTATGCTAACATCAGGAACTTCTCCTTTGAATTATAATCTGCGACAAAAGAAAAATAATTTAGATAATTCAAAAGGCAGTACGGGGCGAGCGAGCACGCCTATGCACTGCAAGTGCTGGCCGAGATCATGGGCTATGGCACCGACAGCCGGTTCTATGAGCGGCTGGTCTTCGAGCAGGGCATCGCGGTCAGTGCGGGTGCCTACTACGGTCCCGACAACATCGACCACGGTATCTTCGGCGTCTATGGCTCGCCGGTCAGTGACGGCGACGACGAAGCAGCCGTCGCGGCGCTCGAGGCCGCGATCGAGGCTGAGATCGACATGCTGATGACCGACGGCGTGACCGAGGAGGAGGTCGCATCGGCGATCAAGCAGCTTCAGTCGGACGATAGTAAATAACAACTGTGTAATTTTCTCAACAAAATAATGTATTTTGATCGTTTTAAAGCTAATAGGGTAGCAATATAATCATACACATATACATTGTATGTTGTACAGTTAATAGTAAGAAAAGATGGGTAACCAAGCCACTAAATTGGATCCATTTGAGTCATAGTTGAAGTCCAGTAGGCTGTTATTGCAAATGGTGTTCTGATTTTCAATAACTGTAATAGTTCCTCGGTGGATCTGCTATAACGGTAAGTCATCCATGTATATTTCTAATCAAAACATGTGGAAGAAGATATATTTCGTAGTTGTAGGTGATCATTACAATGAATGGACTTAGCATTAGAGAACTGTGCTGCTTATTTTGCTGCCCTCCTTGGCCATCTAAAATTGCTGCCAAACTTGCATTCCTGCCCCCTGAGACAACCTATAATTTAGTTCCAAATGAAAATGGTACAAAGTATACCCTCTTCCTATCTGAAAAAGCAGAGTGGCAATATTCAGAAAGAGAAAAAGAGAATATAGAAGTGTGCTATGCAAGAACTTCCAGAGGGAATAAAATATCATGTATGTTTGTAAAGTGCTCACCAAATGCCAGATATACAATACTGTTTTCACATGGAAATGTTATAAAGAATATAACAACAAATACAGCTTAAGGTTAAGGTTATGTGAGACCACAGAACAACTGCCTGGATGAGTTTTCTTCATTTTCGGTGATGGGGTGCTAGAAATCAAACACAAAATAAGCACTACAAATCACGTAGAGCTCAATACCCGAGCACGCCGTAGTTGTTAGTGTGCTTAACTACCTTAAGAACATGCGATCATTTAAGTAGTGCTTTGCAGAACCCTTGTCCTTCTAGCCTGTGTGCAGACTATCTCAGCTAAAGTGGATCCACTTCAGCTAGGATAGTCTGCACGCAGGCTCTTGTCCGTCGCAGTCATTTAGAAGTCAGCCGCCACAGATCTGGAATCAAATATTCGAGGGTGAGGCTGTTCTTATTCCTCGCATTCCCATTATTTCAATGGATATACCTTTTAGATTTAAAAGATTGCAATTCCCAATTCGATTAGCATTTGCAATCACCATCAACAACGATCAAGGGCAATCATTAGAAAAATGCGGTATAGATCTTAATACGGATTGTTTTTCCCATGGACAATTATATGTTGCATGTTTTAGAGTTGGTAAACCGGACGATCTATTTATAGGCACAGACAATGGGACTGCGAAGAATGTTGTATATCCGAGCTTCTGCCTGTCGTTCTGCGTTGCTAAAAGTTAACTCTCAAACTAAATCAAAGATAACTTTGTAAGAGTATCTCATTGAGATATTTTTTGCATCTTGGTGCTATTAGGATGTGTCTAAATGACTTATAAAATACAAGCGATATAGGTTGAAAACAATACCTGGATTACAAGAAGGTAATCCGAGTGCCATATTTCTGAGTCCAAGTGAAACAGAGATCCATAGTGGTAGTTGGATTATGCTGGCAATTTGGCTTTTAAAAGGATGACAATTATATCTTCTGAAAAGATCCAGGCGAACTTTGGCAACAGCTGGAAATAAATATATACATACATACATACATTGGTAAAAAAGTATACGTATCTTACAAATTAACTTACGTAACGAACTTCTATATTCGTATGTTTTTATTGTGTATATGAGAGGGTTGAACCCTTGTCGATACCTTGCTCTTTAGACTAAAGCTTAGATTTTGTCCCAATTCCATAAGAATGACCTCTGAATCAGAAAGGCCGTAGAATAGATAGTTGAAACTACTAAAAATACTTTAGCGTAAAGAGTGATTTATAACGAGGAGGTAAACCCCTCATATGCGTAATAATTTTTGTTCGTTTTAAGTTTTAATGCACATTACAAATCAATTTTTGCAAGCTCAATAAATTGGCGAACCGTGTGACTGGTGACGTTGAAAATATTGAAAATCAATATCTTTGGACTACGGCTTTAGAATGTAGATTTTTTTTTATAGCTAAAACGTTTATCAACTTTTCATTTTTTTTCTAAATTGTAAGAACTCTTTTTTATTTGTTTAATTTCATAAGGCTAATGAATAAGCGATTCAATGAGTAGATGCCTTAGCTGCTTTATTGAATTAATTACGACCTGTGTGCCTTATAATGATTGCATTTAAAGATTATATGATTTAATACAAGTTTTTGTGCACCGAACTCGCCAAAGCACTGGACCCCCCCCCCCCAACTCCCTCAAAGAGAGCTTGTGCTTATTCTCGAACTCGCCAAAGAACTAGCAATCCCCCCAACTACCCTAAAGAGATCTGATCCGGTCCAGTTATGTGAATAATGTTTCTAGAACTTGTTATTATCCTTTCCATCAAGTTTCATCCCGATCTATCCACTTTAAGCGTTTCCCAAGATTTCCGTTTCCCCCTCCAACCCTCAATGTGCTCGGATTCGACCCGAATAGAAAATGGAGTATCTGAGACTTAACATCTTTCTATATATCAAATTGGAATAACACGGCCCCTCAGAATCCATATTGCAACCTAAGTCTAATTTTATTCCTCAGAATTAAAAAGGCTAGGGGGTAGATTCCGATGCTGATCTGAAAGACCTGTCAATGAAGCGCTTGAACATACGGGTTCTTAGTTCAGCCCCTGAACTACGCAGATGCAGCTACCTAGGCCACGTACTACACATGAACGACACTAGAATCACTAAGCAAGCATTCTTTTGGCTACCCGAAGGTACCTGCCGCAGAGGACGACCCAAAAACACACTCCGTCGTACCTTCAACAGCGACCTGCGTCGACTTCATGCCTCCCTACATAAGAAAGGAGTAAAGTACGAAAGCGTCTTGTCACCTCGAATTTTGGTCTTTTTATTTTTGACATTATTGATTTTTTTTATAAAAAAAAAAGGCTCCAACAGAGAGATTAGGCAGTAAAAACTTCTCGGTTCTGTTGTTTGTGGATGACGTCCTCTAATGGTCAATTCGTTATATGATTTACAGAAGCTATCAGATCTAACAATTAATTATCTAAAGATGAAGTGCGTTCAGGTTAATGTTCAGAAATCAAATGTGGTTATATCTACGTAAATACATTCCATGACCACACTGGCTATGCATGACGTATGAAACGTAACTTGTTGCCCCTCCCACGGGGACTGTGGGGGAGTAAGTCGTCCCTAAAGACATAGTTTTAAGGTTTTTCGACTACGCTGAATAAAACGGCTATCTCAGAATTTTGATCCGTTGACTTTGGTAAAATAATTGGCGCGGGAGGGGGCCTAGGTGCCCTCCAATCTTTTTGGTCACTTAAAAAGGGCACTAGAACTTTTCATTTCTGTTATAATGAGCCCTCTCACAACATTATAGGAAAACTGGGTCGATACGATTACCCCTGGGAAAAAAAACAAAAAAACAAACAAACAAATAAACACGCGTCCGTGATAAAATCTTGTGTGGTATTATCAAAATCTTGTTATATATTATCAAGCATCTTGCATTGCATTATAAAAATCTTTTTTTAGACTCAGAATTTTTAAGACTCAAAATTTTTAGGCTATTAGCAGCTGGTTCTGTCAAATGATTTTTATTTTGGAAGGTTGCCATTGTGATAATTGGTTGGGATAATGATAAAACTATTAGCCAAGTATGTTCAAATCTTATGTGATATTACCGAAATCTTGCGTAGTATTATCTAAATATTGTCAGAAGTTATGAGAATCCTCTTTCGTAACGCTAACTTAACTAACGTAACGCTAGAGGAAAAGATGACACCCTAATTGACATTCAGATTCGACCTGCAACAAATAGAACAATCAGAGACAATTCATCATTAAGCCAACCTCTTTTGACTCCAACACCAGCCGGAACTCAAAGGTATATACATGCCTGACAAATTTTTCTCCGTCAAAATATTATAGCTATAAATGAGATTTAAACTTCGTTTAAGGTTATTCCTTGAGAAATTGATTATTTAAATTTTAAAGTAACTTCAAAATTGAATTAATACTTGCGCGGTCGAGTTTGTGATTAACATTAGCTCTTTAAAGCTATGATACGACGTGCTCATCGAGGATATATTAGATAATAGTAATTTAGAAAAAAATATTAGAGGAAAACTTAATAAAGATTTGTTCTTTACTAAGCGATGGATTTGTCTTCACCAAGAAAACGGAAAAAAAATTGAAACAAAATTTTAGTTGAAATTAACAACGTGCTGAACACCAAATGTCACTGCTGTAACTGAATTTTCATAAACACTTGCAAGTGCGCAAAAACTTTCATAACACTAATAAATAAAAAAAACAAAATGACAAATAAACAAATATTTTTAAGCAAGGGATCGTTGTCTTATTATTCCTTTCATCTGTTCCATAGTAAGGCCGCCTCCATGTTTAGGTTTTTTTATCAGCTAATCTGAGGCATCCTGCTTTTCTCTTTCCTAAATAATCTGTTCGGAGTTAGATCTTTGTTCATTTACTTTCGGTAAGTAGAACTGGTGTTGTGTGCGGAACCACATATTACTCACCACCAACCAGTTGGCTTGGATTATCATCCAAGATAACTATCAAGTCTTTGAGAGTTAGTAATTTCTAGCTATCAAATGAATTTTGTCATCTACGTCGTACCACTGGACTCAATCAGAAGTAGATAGTCGGACAAGCAGCGAGACGGAGTGGTGAATCAGTCAAAAGTGGCCAGAAAGTTTCAAAAAGACCTACAAATTCAGAAATGGCAGAGGATAATTGAGGATAAAACGTAAGACCGAGGACAGGATACACAAGGATTTTCAACCAATGACCTCTATAGGTTCTTAGGTCACTCTGGTTTCTTTGGAAGGATAAATTCACGTTCCCTTGAAACAAAATTCTTATGCATGGAGACCAACTCTATGTTAATGATGCTATTTTGATGTTTTCCTGGTCAATGAAGCGATGAGTGATGATCTATTGCGGAAAGTAAAATAACTGTGACTGATATTAGATAGTTTGCAACCTATTGCTGTGGATGCCCCAACTCCTCCAAAGAGAGCGGATCCGGTACGGTTATTTCAATCAAGTATCTAGGACTTTTGCTTATTCTTCTGACCAAGTTTCATCCCGATCCCTCCACTCTAACCGTTTTCCAAGATTTTAGGTTTCCCCCTCCAAGTCCCCCCAATGCTGCCAGATCTGGTCAGGATATAAAATGAGAGCTCTGAGACACGATATCCTTCTAAATTTTCAAATTTCATTAAGATCCGATCACCCGTTCGTAAGTTAAAAATACCACATTTTTTTTAATTTTTCCGAATTAACCGTTCCGTCACTCCCCCCCCCAGGTGCTCTTGTTTTTCTTTTTCCTCGTTTTCTCTTATAGTGCCATTTTTATCAGCTACTTGTTCAGCTCGACTTTCCTATCTTTCTTTATCTCCTAGTTTTTTCCTTCGATAGAAATACGCAGATTTAGGGATTTTGGTTTCATCCTAACGGGAGGCTGTTTTAAGACGCTATTGCTCTTTACTAGGAGATTCACTTGAAAAGGTTTCTAGGTCCCAGAATTTGCGATCAAATGACCATTCTCTTGACTTTTTTTTGATTATTCCTTCATTATAATGTAATCAGATAAAAAGTTCTCGTTCTGTGTCTCCTTCTACAAGTCAAACAAGCTCACATTAGAGCAGGCCCCTTTCTCATTTGAGCAAATATTAGATTCTGTAAAGTACGATTTGGATGCGCTGGCGAGCAACAAAGGCATCGACTTTTTGTTTTATATTGATGATAAGTTTCATGATGGTTGGCTTGGGGATTTAGTCCGAGTAAAGCAAGTACTTCTCAACTTGGTATCTAACGCTGTTAAATTTACTCACAAAGGCGCAGTATCGGTTAGCGTAAGCAGCGCCAAATTAAATAACAAAGAGGCTATTCGTGTCGTGGTAATCGATTCGGGAATAGGGATGTCGGAGGATGCATCCGATTACCCATTCGTAAGATCCCTCGATTTTCACGTTTTCCAAGAGTTCCGGTTTTCCCGTCCAGCTCTTCCCGATATCACCAGATCTGGTCGTGATTTAAAATGAAAGTTCTAAAGCACAATATCCTGCTAAATATCAAATTTCATTAAGATCTAACGACACGTTCGCAAGTTACAAATACATCATTTAATCTATTTTTTCCGAAAAACTCCCCCCTCCCCCAACTCCACCAAAGAGAGAAGAACTGGTCCGGTTATGTCAGTCACGTATCTTGGCCTTGTGCTTATTCTTCCCACCAATTTTCATCCTAGTAGTGGTTGAGGAAAAATATTCCATGAGAAACAAAATTGTTCATCAGTCAGGGTTGACGATGCGTTTACTTTAATTTTATTGACTAAAATTTATTTAAATACAATTTTGTTGAACAAAATAAATTGCATCATTTATACCATGATGTAATTATTACCGTATATTCCGTCAATCAGGTCTTAAGCTAATGAACCTGATCAGTTACATCTTCAAAAAGTTCCTTTATTACGATTGCCAATTTTTGCGATTTCTCCTTGATTGTTGTTCCCGCAAATTGTATTTTAATCGCGAAGTTGTCCCTTATTTGCATGTGCAAGTTAAAGAACCCTTTGCACCATGAGAACAAAAAAAAGGAACGCCCTGCTGTGAGTTAAAAAATGGCTAATATTCCCAAACAACTTAGGCTTTTTAGAAAAAATCTATGAATTAGTCCTATTTTCTAATATTAAATAAAAAACAAACGTATATAGTTTACTATAAAAGTGACACAACTTCAACCCAAATGAGCTAAAGACTCTAAAATCGGTCGTTTTCGGAGACATGCAAGTGTACGCAACATTAATTTGATAAATCAAACTCAATTTTTTTTTTATTATCTTTTTGTTACCCTGGTCTTGTCAGTGACGTCTTATATATTTTCTTATATTTATATGTTCATGCTCCATCTTTTTCATTTCGTATGATTGACGGGTTTTCAAATAAAAAAATAAATAAATATAGGAAATGAATTTTTATCATAACTCTCTTTCTCTTAAATATTCTCCTTTTAAATGCACAGAGAACCAATTGGCAAAATTTGTTTTTCAATTTGTCAACTCAAAATATTTCTTTAGAAAACCAAATGTAGTCGGTGTCAAGCTGAAACCACGTATCTCGGATTAACACAGGGGGCTGTCAAGTGGAGACCACGTATCTCGCAGCTTTCTCCACATGGCATAACCGTGGAAAGTTTTTCTTGGAGATTCCCCCCTCCCTGTGTCTCCATGGAAAATTTTTCCTCCGTGAAATTCCCCAATGGAGAATCTCACCCACGGAAAATCCCCCAGACAATTTCAGCTCCTTCCCCCGCGTATGGTTTCCCTTTGAAAATTCTTCTTTGGAAACTTACCTCCCAATGAAAAATTCTCCCCTTGGAAAATCCCCCGCAAAGATATTCCCCCAATACAAAATTCACTCTCCCCAAAAATTTCTGTTTACTTCCCAATAACAAAAACTATATTTAAGCATTAAACAAATTTCATAAATTACAACCTTTACCAGTGTAAATAAACCTCAAAGATATAGTAAAGCTCGCGTCTAGATTTTTCGCATATATTCGTCCACTGGAAGCTTTAAATTACACCTTGGAATTACGGTTGATAGCGTGGACTCTTGGTTCATTTAGTTATATATTGAATATTATAATCTATTTTGTATGATTTATGAGTTAATTATTAGTAGCAATGGTATATCTGTTTATTAATACGTGTGTCACGTTTTGGCTATGAACTTTGCGCTCTTTTCTCTGGGAAAATCATCCTGGAAATTTTGTCAAGATTGACTACAAATAAATATAAATAAAAAAGGCCAAAGTTTTATGTTTTCCAAAATTCCCTAGTTCAAGATAATCTTTATTCTAAAATAAATAAGAAGTCTCGGCAAAAACTAATAAAATTAAACTGAATATTTGACATATATGATATTAATTGTTGGAAGATCCCCAGTAGAAACTTCAAAAACTGAAGTTTTGAAACTGTCTCTTTTGAGACGGTCTAAACATAGTCCCAGAAAGTCCCAAATGCATATACTTTACAATACCCTAGACACATATTGCTTTTGGCGTTCACAGCTCAGAACGGCATTTTCCACTGGTTTCGTCATGAAACTGTAACCACCTTTGGTGAAAAATCACATCATATGTGATTGCTGATGTACATACGGTCAGTTAAATGGGTAGCTAAATCATTCGTTTACAATTCAAAGGACCTACGCTCAGAAAACCATATTTGACCGTGCTAACTGGTTTCCAATCATTTTCGACTTCTGAAAAAGGACTAAAGCTCTCAATTTCCGATTGAATAAGCATCTTCTGTTGTTTCTCCTACTACCATGAGGTGGAGGCTGGGGATGAGAAAGGGGCGGTCCTCCTGTGCGGAATAAATTCTTCCAATTTTCGGATTTAATGGTACTCTTTACTTTCAAAATAACTGCACCTTACTGTACCAAAAGTCCGATCCAGATGGATCACCAAATCTTAATTTTACTTGAAAAAGAATAGTCTTCATCGTGCGTCAGTGACGATCTGTCTAAAGAGGTAAAATGCTTTTTTCCCTTTCAATTGGTTTACGTCAGAGGAAAAGGCCTTTGATTATTTGAAAGCGATGTCACGCAAAAACTTTAGTCCAACCAAAGGTCATTTTTCGATCTTTCTGGTTCGAATTTGGCACTTCGAATTTGTTTGAAAAGTTTGACTCTTTCTCTTAACTCTACTTTTTAAAAACAGTAAAAAACTTAGCGTAAAGAGCAATAAACACGCACCCGTGATTTGTCTTCTGGCAAAAAATACAAAATTCCACATTTTTGTAGATAGGAGCTTGAAACTACTACAGTATGGTTCTCTGATACGCTGAATCTGATGGTGTCATTTTCGTTAAGGTTCTACGACTTTTAGGGGGTGTTTCCCCCTATTTTCTTAATTAAGGCAAATTTTCTCAGGCTCGTAACTTTTGATGGGTAAGACTAAACTTGATGAAACTTACATATTTAAAATCCGCATTAAAATGCGATTCTTTTGATGTAGCTATTGATATCAAAATTCAATTTTTTAGAGTTTTGGTTCTGGCAAAATGTATATATTGGGAAAAATAAAATAAACATACTAAAATTACTTATTGTATTTTCCTAATCTCTTTGGTCTAGAAACAAGCAAAAAGGAATTTGCTGCATCTGGGATGTAAAGAAGTGAAGTATCAATACCGCGCACAGGTGGTGGTTTCCGTTTGAAGTTGACTAGGCAAAGTTGCACCGATGGTTCTGGAGCAACATTTTATCAGAAGGTGTCTTCTTTGTACTATCAAAACAGAGAAAAATTTGGGAGGACACCTGTCTGGTATACCGTACAAGGAAAAGACCTTTGCTTAAGCTCTTCTATAGTTAAAAATACGTCATTTTTTCTAATTTTTCAGAATTAAAAAATAGAGCAGATCCGTTCCAATTATGTCAATCACGTATCTAAGACTTCTGTTTATTTTTCCCACTAAGTTTCATACCGATCCCTCCACTCTAAGCGTTTTCTATTATTTTAGGTTCCCCCCAAACTCCCCAATGTCACCAGATCCGGTCGGGATTTAAAATAAGAGCTTTGAGACGCGATACCCTTCTAAATATCAAATTTCATTGAGATCTGATCACCCGTTCGTAAGTTAAAAATATTTCATTTTTCTAATTTTTCAGAATAACCCCCCAACTGCATGAGATGGCTTTTCAAAAATATGGATTGCAGGGATAGAAAATTTATCATCGTATCCTAATTTTTCAATGGTAGGTCTTGATATAATTAGATAAAAGACACATTTTTCAGCTCAAAGTAAAAAGCAACATTAAACTTGAAACGAACTGAAATTATTCCATATATAAAGAGAACTGCCCCTTCCTTAACCCTCGCTCTTTACGGGAAAGTTTTAAAGCTCTTTAAAAATATTTCTCATTCAAATTTAACGGCCTTTGTGTTCGATCAATCTTTATTAACAAATTGTTACAAAAAAGTCAAACTTTTGCGGTAGGTCCTGATGGCAATGAACCAGACATAGCCTGTGCAAGTGGACCATCTGATCCTGGAATCACCGGAGCAACACCAACACCCGGTGTGAAAGGTACAAGACTGGTAAAGCCAGAATTCACAATGGTACTGTCACTATCTGCAAAGTAGAAGAAATTGATGGCAGCAAAATTTGCCCCATACACATACAAGCAGTCCACACCCTCTCCTAGCATATCCTGTTTACAGCAAAGTAGGAACAATTGCATTGCAAAGTCAGCACATACTCCAACACTACTTTGTCACTCTTTCTTGTTACATACCGAGGTAATGATCGTGAGTTAACTCGTTTTTCTACCAAGGCAAAACTTGCCTCGTTTCTGCAATGATTCAGAACTTAGCTCGGTCCAACTTTTGGGCTTAAACTTTTGAGGATTTACATTGTATTTGCACCGGGTCAGGCCACAGCTTCAATTGAGTTTATACACCAGTTTATACAAAGTTTATGCATCAAGTTAGGAGTTGATTTGATTTTCGACTAAGTCAAATCTTAGTCGTTTTGTATCAGAAGATGAATTGTGTCATTCTTACACCGAATAACCAAAATTCTGCAACTGAGACTTAGCTCAAATCTTTACTGAACCATGTAAGGTATTAAATCCTCCAAATTCTCACTTATAACTTTGATCCCTAAAAACTCAGGTCTTTTAGGCGTAAAATCGTTGACAAATGTGCATTGAAGAGCTCTTTTCCTCGCTTGATCCAGTGAAAGATAGCGCCTATCTTTAAGACTTGCATAGTGATCTTGACGAATATTTGCGTAGTCTTCTAGAAGATCTTCGAAGAAATCATCGCGGCCAGAAGAATCCAACAGGTTTGATGTCTGCAAAAACAAAAAAGTAGCATGAAAAAAATTAACCAAAACTAAAGACGTACCTTAGAAAGCAATGCGTTGCAGCGGGGGCGGGGGGCCAACCGTCCTGTGCTTTCGCAAACTCTTCCTGTTTACCTTTCCCATTTAGAGCTGGGTCGACTCTGGGTGAGCTTACAGAGTCATGCCACTGACCCCCGTCCCAAACTAAATAATTGGGTACACTAGGATTCGAACGAAGCCGTTGATAAGAAAAGAAATAAAGCAGACACAGATATTAAAAGTATTGGTCTAAAATGATGAATAGAAAATAAAACATCAATAAAGAAAGATCGAAGAACGGAGAAAGAATGGAGGGATTTTCCTTAAGATCGCTTCGACTTTTTGTGGGACTCCCCCCCGTACATTCCATATGGCACACATTTTGTCTCACGCTTAGCTTGGAATTTAATTTTAACTTTATCTTTTTGCCTTAACTAGTGACGGGCTCAATGAGATGGAAAAGGTAGAACCAGATGCGTCAGCTTGGGGGGAGGGGGCTTGTCAAATACTCCCTAGATTTAGAAAACACTTTTTAAGTTGTTAGAAACCGAGAAAAACAGAAACTGAAGAAAAACTCAACTACCACTTTCACTTAGCTTTTAAAAAACATCTTGTATCTCAATTTCCAAAAAATCGAAAAATTCTTTGCCCTCCTAGAGTTTTGTTAAAGAACAGCGTAGGAGTTGTCGTACCTGGACTGAGATATCAATCGATATTGTCATAATAAGTAGTTTGCTGACATCTATAATTTAGAATCTAGAGTCTAGAAAATGGCTTCGCTTAAATAAGACTGTAATTCTTAGCAATTTATTTCCTTTTTCGGATGTTCTCGTTGATTTGGGAATGACGAATTGCTGCTTGGCAATCGGTCATTGCTTGGTTCTTGGTAGTCGCCAAAGATCTTCAAATGCCCAAGCCACCAAGTTATCTTATTTGAAATAAAAATAATCTCTTTTCTTCATGATTTATTTTCAAAATTTTCTTTATTGGTAAAAAATACTGTTTATATTTTGTTTTGCCATTACTTGCACCTTTTTATTTACCTACCTCTAACTTATTTTCTTGTCGTTGACCTTTATCTTGTTTTGTTTTCTAGTCTGATTTGTCATCTCAAAATATAAAAATTATTAATTTTTTTATGGCTCGTATTCTATTAAACATTTGTAGTAGTTTGTGTACAAACGACAGTAGTTAGTCGTTTTTGCATTAACTTGTTTCTAGTTCCACAATTCCCAACGTGAGGCCTACGTTGAAAAAAAAAATTGAAAAAAAATAATGTGGATGACGTCAAATTCATAACATTTGGAGTCTTTTTATTGGAAAAGGTTGTTTTTGCATTCCGATTGAATAAAATGGAAAAACATCCCAAAATACACTTTTAACTCCATGATAGTGTTATCAAATTTATCAAAGCGGAATAATCCTAATTTCTCCCAAATCAATCATAAAAAAATTATTTTTATGCCTTTTAAACTTTCGGTTATCTTGGACCTTGGCCTGCTCTTTAGAGCGTTGCAGCTCTTGCTAAAACCAAAATTAAAGTTCAAATAATTGCGCGTTAAAACACCTTGAAAACCCTGTTTGCTACAAAAACATAGTGGAACATACGGGAGGAACTCTTCTTTTTTTCACCATTTTCTCAGCTATTTTCTCCTTTTTTTCACCGTTGGGATTGATTTAAAGGTAATAAATTAAAGGTGAGAGATGTTTACATATTTCATCAAAATATCGGCAAAAGAAGTTACTTATTTGACCACAGCTTTCAGTACATCTCTTCCAGCAAAGGTTGAGCCTGCATTAGGCGCAGCATGCCCCTCTACATTAGATTTGGCAAAATTACTAGTTTTATAAAACAAATTCTTGGTGTATTTAGCCCAGAGACGGGGTGAGGGGCAATTCTTTAGTGTCTATGCTGCAAGTCCTTAAGTACAACAAAATTATTTTCAGCTTCACAACTTTGCTCAATCCCAATTTATAAGGTTTTAAAGATATGGAAACACATTTCCTAAATTTCAAAAAAAAAACAACATTGATATGGCTCAGAATTCTACTTAAATAGCAGGAATTGCATTTTCAGAACTAAAGGCAGAGGAAAAGCAACTGGTAAGTAAAAATTAAGGTAAAATGTTGTTTTGTCAAAATTTCAATACCTGTCATGGTATTGAAATTTTCAATACCTGAAAATTTTACATGACAGAGAAAAGTCTGTCATGTAGGCAAATTTCAAGGCTCTCTAGAGTTGGGTTCAAAAGACATGAAAACAGCGATCTACGAGACAAACCATAGCATACACCTAACACCCCTTGTATTTGTTAAATTGATTAGCTTATTCCTGAAAATAATATCAGAAATAATAATTGTCAAAATTAAACAAGTAGTTGGCAACCCCGTAAATATGTTTTATATGATTTTGTTCAAACATATTTCTGCCCTGAACAACTGAATAAACAACATAATCCAGCCGCTATCAAGCTTTCTCATTCATAGATAGACAAAAGGACTGTTGACAGTTATGGCAAATATTGAAGAGTCTATACTTCCAGTTCTACCTCTCTTGAGTCATCGGTAGGAAAGCTTAAGCGAAGGTCCTATTTGTATGGTATACCAGATAAATACACTAAAGTGATTAGTTCTATGTACGAGAATAACATTGCTGCGGTTAAGGTAAGAAATGAGGTTAGTAGCTGGTTTCGTGTTAATTCAGGAGTTTAGCATTTAGGTTCTATCCTATTTATATGGATATTTTGATGAACTCTGCCCTGAGGAGCACAGCAAAGGCCATGGGAGAACACGGAATCAATTGGGGAAGTAAAACTTCTAGACTTAGATTTTGCTGATGATTTGATCCTCCTAGATGAAAATGGAATATTCTAAATTTTGAAACGAAAGACGACTTCAACATAGAACCATATCAGAAAAACAGAAATAAATAGAAGAAATAGAGAAGAAGCGCTTGTCAGTGGTACGTTTAAAACTAATAAAATATTGCTCGGGGAAATAGAACCCTTCCACAAAGGGGTATATTACTTTACATCCGATTATGAACTTGGTAAGGGGTGTCTGGGTCTCGCCGTGTTGGGAGACTTATATGTTTAGACGTTACAACCTCTTTCTTTAACCTGGCTTTACCTGTAAACTTGGGCATGACAAAATGTGTGGCAGCGATGATTTTGGGTCGGCAAGAGTTGTAAATTATACCCGGGGACATACAAAATTTTATGAAAGGAATGGTCGTATAAACTTCGGAGGGGGCTCATTCTGCTGGAAATTGTGAGATCTGTATCCTTTTTTAAGAGTCAAAAGGGAACAGAAGGCAACTAGCCCTCCTGCCCTCTTTAACTCAAATCTGTCCGACAAATTTTTTTAGATAGGTTTTTTGTTAAAATAAGTCAAAAGATCAGATAACAAGTGCCCCTCCCACCAAAAAAATTATTAACGATATTTCATCCCTAAAATTATGGGTTCTCACTCCTGGTCCTCCATGACCTGATCGAAGTTTTAATCCGGATTAATAAATCCATGAAATACAAACATTTATTGTATATAAAAATTTTATTGATAAAAACAAATTTAAAAGCATTATTAAAGCACAGAAAAAAAGCAATTGAATCTCAAAAATCGATAAAAACGTAAAAAAGCTTACAAAGGATGAAATATAAGCAAAAAGAACCATGAATTACATAAAGGCGGGGATTGTACCAACTAGTTCCAGAGGGGGATCGTTGTTATTAGATATAAATTTAAACCATATTAAGAGTTATATCTAAGGGGTTTTGATGAGAATCCCTCGTTTTTTTGCCTGGTACGAGAATAACACTGCTGCGTTTGAGGTAGGAAATGAGGCTAGCAGCTGGTTTTGTATTAAATCAGGGGTTAAGCAGGGCTGTGTTCTATCCCCCTTTATATGGATAATTTTGATGGACTTATTCTTAAGGAGAACAGGAAATGCAATGCGAGTCCGTGGGATCAAATGAGGAGGAAAAACTCTGCTGGACTTAGATTATGCTGATGATTTAAGCATCCTAGATGAAAGTGGGAGCAAAATTAATGAACTTTTAGAGGTTTTGTGAGTTCAGGGTGCTAGAATAGGTTTTAAAAATTAATTTTACGAAGACCCTCCTTGGACAAAACACTAAGTTTTTATTTACAAATTTCTTGCTCCTGATGTCAAACAGTTCTGTGGTAACGAACTGTAAGTAAGGAGTGACTCGGCTCAATACTAACTGAAACTCTAAAAAACAAAACTTTGATACCAATAGATACATCAAAAGAAGAGGATTTTTATATTGATTTTAAATATACAAGTTTTATTAAGTTTAGTCTTAGCCATCAAAAGTTAAGAGCCAAAGAAGATTTGCATTATTTTCGAAAAAAGGGGGAAGCACCACCAAAAAGTCGTAGAGTCTCGATGAAAATCACACCATCAGAGGGTATTTTTTATCATACGAATAGGTGATCGGATCTTAATGAAACTTGATATATACAAGGATCTCATGTCTCAAATGCTCTATTTTCGACTCGAATTGGATCCGGGGACATAGGGGGCTGGAGGAGGGAAACAGAAATCTTGGAAAACGCTTAGAGTGGAGAGATCGGGATGAAACTCGATGGGAAGAATAATCACAAGTTCTAGATGCGTGATTGACATAATTGGAACGGATCTGCTCTCTTTGGAGGAGCTGGGGTGTTAATTTGGAAAAATTAGAAAAATTGAGGTATTTTTAACTTAAGAACGGGTGACCAATGGAGTCTGTCGCATGAGCACCCGTTTTCTCCCGCTGCTCCTCGTCTCGGTCTCGGCCCTGATCGCCGGCGCCCGCCCGGTCGCCGCTCAGTCCGGTGGCGTGAACACCGTCGGCCGCGCCGCAGCCAAGCGCTTTGCCAACCTCGGCAAGCTCCCCGACCCCAAGACGATCGTGGTCGCCGACCTGATCACCTACCACCGCCACGGCATTCGCCTGCCGACTGCGGGCGACGACGTCGCGCTCGACGTGCGCTGGGATACCCCGCTGCCGACCAGCTACGGCGAGTCAGTTCTGCAGATCGGAATCGCGGCTCCTTACTTTCAGTTAAAAAAAAACTTTTTTTAAAAATTTAATATCTTATTGTTTTTTAATAATTCTGGAAAATATACCCCCATTCATGGAAATTCTCTTCCCCCCATGATAAATTTCTCTTTGAAAATATCCTCTTACGTAATCTCTACCCCCGACCCCCACCATCAGAAAAAGTCCCCTGAGAAAGTCAGTATACTTCCGAATAATGAATACCTATGTGTAAAGCTCATACCTTGCACCCCTTCCACCGAGGATTGTGGTGGATTAAGTCGCCCTCAGAGACATACTTCTAAGATTTTTTGACTATGCTTTTTTTCTGGTGGAGAGGTCAAACGAGCCCTTCGATTTTTTTTTCTAAGAAAACCGGAGACACTATAATAAATTACTGTAGATACTTGCAGAATTTTAGAACTGGCCCACGGATGGTGAGATATACCTAAATAATACTAGTACCACGATCCAAGGAGATACCTACTTCCCTCCACTTGGTGTCATCTCACAACACCAAGTGTGTAACATAGTTCCGCAGTTTTCACCACGATTTGCACACTTCCATCACGCTTGGCACGCCAAGCCTGTTGTGCATACTTTCCGGAAGTTGGCATTCACTGGCCCGGATTTTAAGAGGAAGGAAAAAGAAAAAGCAACCATGAATAGATGATGATTTATCTAGGGCTGTCAGGGGCAAGGCTTTGCCTCATCTTTCTTCACAGATCGAATCTTTGAAATATTTTGACTCGTTGGGTCATCAAGTTTAGACGACTAGGACGGCCGGATGGGCGTCCGGAGGCACAGGGATTGGCATTTTGGGTTGGAAGAGTTGGATGACCACTCGATAAGCAAAGTAAGCTGCTGCGACAATTCCCAGGATTTTGAAGATTTTTTTGAAGACTTCATCATCGACTTTTTCTGTCAAAGGGTCAAACTCAGAGGTTTGGCGCAAATTTTTCTAGCATTACTAAAAAAACACGAAAAAATAAACATGAAAAGTTTTTTTTCAATTGAAAGTAAGGAGTAGCATTAAAACTAAAAATGAACAGATATTATTACGCATATGAGGGGTTCTAAAAATACTTTAGCATAAAAAGCAAGGTATAAACATCGCTCTTTATACTAAACTATTTTTAGTAATTTCAACTATTTATTTTACGGCCTTTCTGATTCAGGGGTCATTCTCAAAGAACTCGGAAAATACTTAAAATTTAGCGTAAAGAGCGAGGTATTATCGAGGGGATAAACCCCCTCATATCCTATTTTTGAAAAAAGCGAAACACCCCCAAAAAAGAAGCAATCTCGTTCAAAATCCCTTTATTAGATACATCAAATGAGAGACCCCTACCGTAGAGGTTTTAAGCTCCAATCTTCAAAATGTGGAGTTTTGCATTGTTCTTCAGAAGAAACATCGTCGATGCAGGTTTTTTTGTTTTGCTTTTACCCATAGGTCGTCGTATCAAACTGAAGGTCCAAGATAATTGGGAGGGAGCTCATTCAAACGTAAATTTAAAGCTCTTTTTAAGTGACCATACAAGTTGAGCCAGGGGAAAGTATTGTTTTCTACCATTATCTAAATAATGTAATTAAATTATATTTAGAATTTTGTCGACAACT
This sequence comes from Alatinidae sp. Z8VKAUB7J3, assembly GCA_010016025.2. Taxonomy (NCBI): domain Eukaryota; kingdom Metazoa; phylum Cnidaria; class Cubozoa; order Carybdeida; family Alatinidae; species Alatinidae sp. Z8VKAUB7J3. The sequence goes on along the minus strand of JAAAKM020721499.1, from coordinate 64,642,133 downwards.
TGAATTGAATGAAACTAAAAGAAACGTTTTATGAAACTTGCCTTGCATACGTTGCACGTTGGGCTGAATTTCGTTTCTCTACCGTCGAGTCTTGTTACAATTATGCCCCCCCCCAAAAAAATCAATATACTGCTCAGGGCCGTATCCAAGACTTTTGTGTGTGTGTGTGGGGGGGGTATAAAAGGATTTTTCTTCGGGTTTACGGAAAACTTTTAAAATTACATAAAATATTGTTTATTTTCATTTATGTTACGTTTTAACGAGTCGTATGCAACTTCTATTTCTCCCCCTGACAATGAAATTGGTCGCAATCTAGAGATCCTGTAGCGGACTACATTGTTAATATTTGAGCTTCTTAAACTGTCATCATATTAGGACGCAATGCCATGTCCGGAATTTTCGTTCGGGGGGAGGGGTTTACACAAATAAAATTACAAAACGAAACAAAAAATTGTTTATGCATATTTTGTTGTTTTTTCATGAGATGTAACAAAAATTTCAGAAGGGGGGAGGGATCAAACCCAGGATCCGGCCATGTTGGGACATGTGCAAACTATTTTCAAGTTAAAACATTAGTATGCAGCCGGCTCACTAGAAACTGAAACTAAAAAAAAAAACATAATTTTGATATTAATGGATAAACCAAAAGAACTATAGTTTTATGCTGATTTTAAATATATAAGTTTCATCAAGTTTAGTCTTACCCATCAAAAGTTACATGCCTAAGAAAATTTGCCTTATTTTTGGAAAAAGGGGGAAGCACCCTCTAAGAGTCATAGAACCTTAATGAAAATCATAACATCATGTTCATCATATTAGAGAACCCTACTGTAGAGTTTTCAAGCTCCTATCTGAAAAAATGTAGAATTCTGTAACTTTTGCCAGAAGAAAGAACCATTAATACAAAAGAAGAAAAAAAAATAAAAAAGGTAAAAACTACAAAAAAAAACTAAAAAGCAAATACTAAAAAAACTAAAAAAGCAAAAAAAAATAAAAAAACTAAAAAAAGGTGAAAAACTAAAAAGAAAAAAAAAACCTAAGAACTAATAAAAAAACTAAAAACTTAAAAAGATAAGAAAAACTGAAAAATAAAGGAGAAAAAGAAAACTAAAAAAACAAAAATAAAAAAACTAAAAAAGGTAAAAACTACAAAAAAAAAACTAAAAAGAAAAAAGAAAAAAAACTAAAAAAGCTAAAAAAAAGGAAAAATGTAATAATCAAAATTTAAATCAAATCCATTTGACTTAACCCCTGTCTGCCTCCTTTGTAAAAATATACAGATCTATAGTGTTAATTTTCAAAAGTAAGTCAGAATGAAAGAAAAAATGGCGACATTATCCCTTAAAAACTTTAGTCTTTAGTGAAGCCTTTGATTTTTAAGTATTTTTGTTTATTCCGAGGAATTTTCTTGCAGTTAAGGGTAGGTATCCAAAACGACGTATTTATGGCAAAATTTTACGGGAATTTTTTGTTAGTTGTTTACGCATATATTATGATTTAAATTTTACTTGTTTTTCCTGTATAGGTACACACCATCAAGAATGCTTATCTACACTAACCCCACCCATCTAACGCCATCTACTTAAATGAACCTCAAAATAACGAGTTAGATAATAATTCTCGTTCTATTTATAGCTAATATGTAATAATCTGCTAGAATTTTGCGTGTGTTGATTTTGATTGCTTGGAATTTTAAACAAGTTATAGTTGACTTCATACAGTATTCCAGTAAGGCTTTTGCCTCCAATTTGCTTAATTGTTTTGAAAAAAATATTAGAAGTCCAAGTAGCTAGTCAAGAACTATAGCTGACTTCACTGTAGCCAAGTCGAATACAATCATCCCCGGGGAAAAAAGAAAAAAGGAGACATAACCGTGCTTTCAAAGCAAAAAAAAAAAAACGATTTCCCTTGTTGTTTAAGGTAGGTTGAGGGGTTTTCATGCGTCATCAACTATTTCGATTCCAATGGTGTACTGTTCCTTTCAGTTCAACATCATTTTCAGGTTTCAGGCTCTTTCTCGAAATTCCCATTAATCTGTTTCGCAACAAACTTTCACTATAAAGACTAGTCGAAATAATATTCCATTCCTAAATTAGCGTAAAATAGCAGCTTTTGTTTATCCCGAGATAACTTCTTTCTCAAACTTATTGAAAATAAAACGAACGAATGTGCATTGTCAGTTTTATATACGTATTCTGATGTTTATTCCTTAAAATGTTAATAATATTTGATTTATTAAAGCTATAAAAGTGAAAACATTAAATTGACGTAGTAGTTGCAATTGAAATAGTTGTTAGAGGGGTTGAGTAGCAGTAGTAGCATCAGGAAAAGTAGCAGTGGTATTGTGTTAGTAGTGACTTGCAGATATGAATGAACTTTATTACCCATCAATAGCATAAAAAATACAAAGTACGGAGTATGATAAATAAACAAAAAACAAAAACTATAAACAGCGAAAAGCTTCTACTGCAAATTCAGATTTAAGCACTTTTTGACCTCTTAAAAATGACCATATATGGGCTCATTACAAATCTGTAATAGTTTAGAAACAAATTTGGGTATATATTTGCACATCAAGAGGGTGGGGGTAAAGCATAGAATATATTACATATGTAAACTAACCATTGCTGTATTAATTTTTTTTATGTGTTTGTGCTGTTGCACTGGTGATTTCTCTTCTCATTAAAATTCAATGTGCACAAACACATTAAAAAAGAAAAAAAAAAACAGCAATGGTTAGTTTATGTATTTAATATATGCTATGCTTTACCAGCGCGTTTTAAAATTTTCGTAAGAAATACTGGAAAATATGCCTCGCAAGATCTATAAGCCAAAAAACTATTTTTAGATAGAGCATATGGAACATTTTACGACCCCTAGATATAAAATTCGGTAAATCCTATCGCTATTAAACGCCTTGTTTCAATTACAACAATCGGTAGTTTTTAATTAAATAAAACACACCCCAGAAGTGAAGTTAGGTTAATCCTAATGAAATATAACCTTCATGTAACCTTTGGTTTATACTATAATGTAATTTGGGCTATATATTTGCACATTAGGGGGGGGGTTAGGTATTTGGACACCTGTTCTGATCAATTTACAAGGTAAACGAGTCAAAATTGTGAGACTGTCGTAGGGGCGTCCACACGCTGCCATTATTTTTGCCGCAGAGAAAAACACAGAGCTATCCGACGAGATTTTGATCAATTCCCTTTTGTCTGCTGACGAAAAATGTTCTTGGAGGCAAATAATATCATATTCCTTGAGCAACTTGGTCAAAACAGGAATTTTATCAGAAACTTTTCCATTTACATCAAACAGTTCGTGGTAACGAATTGTAATAAGCAGTTGCCTCAATATTAACCAAAACCCTAAAAAACAGAATTTTGATACCGTGATTCTTGAATGATTCGATATCGAGGCTTACTTTTCTTGATGATATATATTCTTGATTATGTTGAGGCTACTATTTGCCATGTTCATGTTTCGAACGTCTCTCCAAAACTGATTGTACAATGTAATTGCACTTACACTTATTGCTTGGAGTCTTGCATAATCGGTGTCCGAAAATATTTTGTTGACATCTTGTGTAATCGCTACGTTGTTGTTTATATTTCGAAAGGTTGACCGGAGGTCAGTATTACATAATTACATCATAGTTTTCCCACTCTTGAATGAGGGGCCTAAAATAAATATTAATCGAAACAAATGACCAAAGGGACCTTAGTGGAATGTGAAAAAATAAATTTGAACCCAGCCTACTTCCCCCCCCCCCCCCAATCCACCTTACCTTTCCCAATCCCTATAAATTGTGCATTTTATATCATATTTGCTTACTGGCAAGTAAAATATTTGTACCTACTGAAGATAAGATTATCATTGAATTATGTTGATGCCTAAAACAGTCAAAATAATTAACCATCAAGTAAAGAGGATTTAGAATTTTGTATCAGTTTTGAAAATCGCACTAAATAGCACTAGAGAAAAAGAAAATATGTCACTGGTTAGATCCCTAATGGTAATTATATGGCTTGCATGAAGAATATACTAAGTGGAAGTTAAATTTTAAATCACTCGCTTTTTTTTCTTGAGGATGTTTTTAAATATTAAAATAAATTCACTGTGTTTTATACATAACTCAGAAGTTATTAATCAGAGCAAAGGTCTTTTTGTTGTATGGTATACAAGACAAATGTATTAAAGTGATTAGTGCAATGTACAAGAATAACACTGCTGCGATTAAGGTAGGAAATGAGGTTAACAGCTGGTTTCATATTAAATCGGGAGCTAAGCAAGGTTGTGTTCTACCCTGTTTTATTAGGATCATTTTGATCAACCCCTAAGTTGTAGTAAATTGAATTTTAGACTATTTTGATCAAAATACTTATTTTAAAATTTTCATACGATGCATTTAGAGAAATAAGACACAGAGGAGGGGGAGGAGCCTTGTTACATTTTGATCACTTTTAATTCTTAAGAACTTACAACTTACATAAGTTACCATTCTTGCCCGGGTGCTAAGGAGGATTTCTCAACCCCTAATTTATAGTAATTTGAATTTTGGACTATTTTAAATAAAATAGCTATCCCAAAATTTTTATCGGATGTATTAGGGAGAAAGGCGTGAGGAGGAAGGGGGAGGGAGGAATCTTCTTACATTGACGTCAATTTTCTATAAGGGCCCGCTTGTCGTTCGTACGCTTCTGTCTAGTTGAAAAAAAAACACTATATCTTGCCAGTCCTTTGGGAGCAGGGACGTAGAGCAATACGAAAAATTTATTTCAGGGATATTCCACTAGCCGAGCAGTGGAACCGAAGGCCCCCTGCCCATATGTGTGACAGAGGTGTACATAGGGTTACAGAGTGTAACGCCCCCCTCCCCCCCCGAAAAAATGTCAGACTAGTATCGTACTCTTTTCCGACTCATTTCTAGCCCCCTCCCCCCAAAAAAAAAAAATCAGGACCACCATGGGCTAAGACAATAACTTATTATTATTGTAATAACATATTAGATTGAATAATACACTAAGGTCTGACGATATGATGGTTCGATATTTTAGAATTTAAGACCAGCTCTTTTCGATTCTGGAGTTCTTGACCCTCTTAGATAAATTGTACCTGGCCTTCTAAACTTGTTAGTAAATCACTGAAACAAAGATTATTAATCTATAAGTAAAGTATTCCAGCTCCATCTAGTAATGACTTATTTCTTAGATGGTCAAGACTGTTTCCAGCCATTATTAAAGATCTAATCGTACGCTTCAAATACTGGCTAGAACTTTTCATTTTTTACGAATCTTTTTATTAGTAAAAGATATACATAACTTATAAATTAGCTTACGTAAAGAACATTTGTATGCTCATGTTTTTATTACATATATGAGAGGTTCGCCCCCTCGTCAGTACCTCGCTCTTTACACTAAAGCTTAAATTTCGTCCCAGTTCATTAAGAATGACCCCTGAATCACAAAAGCCGTAGAATAAATAGTTGAAATTACTAAAAATACTCGAGCGGAAAGAGCGAGGTATTAGGAGGAGGTGAGCCCCTCATATGGGTAATAATTTCTGTTCGTTTTAAGTTTTAAATCGATAAAACTGAGGACCAAAGGTGTTTACCAACGAAGGGTCTTCTCAATTATTAACCTCTACCTTTTCTGAAAACGCATTGTTCTTCCCTTAAAGTTTGCCTACAGCATCTCTCAGTCTAAAAACTATCATATTACTCAGTAATTTGCTACATACAGACACTAGACAAGCCTTGATAGTTACGACACTCACTCTTGTCACCTTTCTTATACAGTTGTTAAATTAAGGTTTTCCAAAAATCATTGGGTACTTCCCCTATTTCAAAATCATGTTCATAATCTTCAGTAGCTTATTCCTAACCTCAGAGCCACCGAAGGAACCAATTCTGATTACTGATACATTGGTTCTAAAGGAACTTACATCCCTCAAATTGAATAAATCTGCCAGTATAGACAGCATTCACCCATGTATCCTACATGAATGTCATATAGTTTTGTGTCAGCCTCTTTCCCCACTGTTCAAGTTGTCATTATATCTTTCCAGACTACCAATGGATTGGAAAAGTGCACATATCATTTCTACATTTAAAAAAGTTAGAAAAGACCTTGCTGAAAATTATCGACCAAGGTGGATCAAGGCATGTGGGCGACCGCATATCTAGCTTAATGTGGCGAAGATAGACAAGGCAGGCAATTTACAAATCTGGAATGAAAATAATATTTTAATTTGACGCAAGCACATTGTAGCCAGATTTTTAATTTTTTTTTTATTATTCTTCTTTCAAACTGACTTAAAGTTCAAAAATTCCGTTCAAGTGAAAAAAAAATAATATTCCACTTCTTAAACAAACTTGGATCAAAAAAATATGAAGTTCTTGAACAATATCAAAGAGGGACATGAAATTCTTATTTTAGTCTACGGCAATTTAGAAACTTGCGTTTTCGTTAAAGGGAGAGTGCTTACGGCAGACTACCTCTTGAATGGTAGAACTTTCATTTAATTTATCAAGGAGAGGAAAATGTCTTACATAAAATTTGTATTCTCGGCGGTGACAACAGTAGCAACAATTGTATGATTGTATGATAATGATTATCATGATCATAATGATGCTGGAGCTGGCAATGGCAATGTATAGGTGGCGCCAGTTGTGACGATGATTATGATGATAGAACTGACAAAAAAATCAATGTTAGGCAAATGGTCTTCAAAAAGGAAAGCATGCTGTTGGTATTTTTCCTCTGAAGAACTGAGTCCTGTCAATTGGTCAGAGGCATGAGATAATTTAGCATAATAGTAAAATCGAATTTAAAAATTTCTGGGATTTTGGTTGTGGGGGGGGGGGGGGTTGTGTCACACAAACACTTTCAAGTTTCATCCAGATCTCTCCACTCTAAGCGTTTTCTAAGCACAAGTGCCAGGTTTTTCTTATCACTCCATTGGACTATCTATATTGGCTTTTTCTACAATTAGCCAATACTTGATGCCCGCAACTATTCCATTTTAATTCAAAGTGAATTTGTGCCGGTCACTGACACGTCTACCAATTTTCATCGTCCTAGCACGCCCAGAAGCACCGAACTCACCAAAGCGCTGGAAATCTCCCCCCCCCCCAAATCCCCCAGAGAAAAAAAAAAAAAAACAAGTGAAAAACTAAATTCAGACAGTAAAAAAAAAATTCTTGCACAATATGTAAAAGTAATGGGATTTTTGGAATTCTCTGAAATAGCAGACGTAAAAACCCAGACGTGAAATAAACCCAGACGTAAAAACCCAGACGTGAAGCAGACGTGAAATAGCATTACGTAACTATGAAAGGATAACTGAATAAAAAACATAAGTCTAAATGACATTTCACAATTTCATCTTACGTAAAGCACTCTTAAAGGCTAATCACTTTCTAGGTAGGCTATAATCAGAGATTATATTTGATTGCTCAAATCGTCGCCTCGGCGGACGGGCGCGGATTTGTGGTCGCGGCCGAGGACATGGCGGCCCAGACCCGGGCGGGGCGTCAGGTTCTCAATGTCGATCCGCTGGCGCCCGCTTCGCTGTGCGTGGCGATCGGAGAGGGCGACGACCATGTCGCCGTGGTCGGGCGCAACCGCAAGATGCTGGTCTTTCCGCTCGCCGATCTGCCGCAGATGGGGCGCGGCAAGGGGGTTCTGTTGCAGCGTTACAAGGATGGGGGGCTGTCGGATCTGCGCACGCTGAAGATCGCCGACGGGCTGTCATGGGCCGCGTCGGGCGGGCTTCCTGTGATGTATCTGATAGAAATTTTGAGATGGCCATTTGTTGTCGGAGAAACTTCTAAAAATGATTATTCGATTAGAAATTAAGGGGGCTAACGCCTCTTTTAATAATCAAAGGTGATTAGATGGAAACTAAATCCCCTCCCACGCCCACCATTTCCTCAAACATATCCAATCCAAATTTTGAGATAGCCATTTTTATTCAGCGTTGATAAAAGGTCCGGAAATTATATTTTTGAGGATGACAACTCCCCTGCCGCATCCCTCAGGGTAAGGGTTGCAAGTTATGCCCTGGAGGCATATAAGGTATATATTGCTTTCTCAGGAAGGATTTTTTCTTGGAGGAGAAGCCAGATTGCTTGGCATTGTTTAAAAAACGATCAGAAATTAAATAAAAAAAATTTTTCAACTGAAAGTAAAGAGCAACTTTAAAGTTTATAATGAACAGAAACTATTAGGTATATGAAGGGAATTTACTCCTCCACAACACCTCGCTCTTTACGCTGAAGTTTGAATTCTGTCCCGATTCATTGGGAACGACTACTAGAACCCTAGGTTTGTTTAATTAGAACAATAAGAAGCTTTTTTAGAAGTACTATTAAATTTCGCATAAAGAGCAAGATGTTGGGTTTGAATTTGAAAACATAAAAAGTGAGGTTTTGATAAGATTTGATTAAAAGGAATACAATGGCTATTCATTTGAGTGTGATTAAAGCTAATACTCTTTGGTCTCTAATGAAAGGGAGGTGATGGAATAAAAGGGGGGAGGCTTGAAATAAGCAGGGGGTTTAGAGTGAATTCTTTGAAAACAATTTTTGATATTTTTAAAATGAAACTAACACAGAACAGATATCAACATAAGGCACATTTTAGCCTCCGAAATCTTTACATCACTTAAATATCATCATCAAATAAATGTGTAAAAGTATTTCCTTTTACAACGTTTAGGCACATCCGATTAAATATCAAGGAACAAAGCAACCATTCTGAGATGAAACATAATTAATTCCAACAGTTTCTAGAAGATTTTAAGTCTTGAAGGTAATAACTAGCCTTTGGTAATAACAGTAACTGATTTGTTTTCTTGGGTTACAATTTTGGTGCCTGAATACTTGGGTACGCTAAAGATTCTCATTGCGTCATTTTCATTACAGTTAGAAGCTACAAAAAGACTGCCTTCGGTAATAAAATTAATTGGTTTGGTTGCTTGAGCTAAGATTTTGTTTTCTCGAATACTTGGTTACTCTAAAGATAAGAGGTTGTTCTCTTTTAGAAAAGTATATATTTTTTTGGGAGGTGGAGAGGGAGGGAAGGTTGTCAAGGGGCTATGGACCAACAATTTCATCCTAATTGTTATATTTCGTGCGAGCTTTTATGGATTGTTCGTGATGCAAGGATAAGCAGTCTTTCCCAGGATTTTACTCTTGAAATGACATGCTTACCCGAGTTAAAACATAAATAAAATGTATTTATGTATGTCTGATTTTTCGGATTATTCACAGCATTGCAAGAAAAGCTTAGGCTCAATGGATTGAGGTGAAACTATAAGGGAATACTGGAAAAAGGCGGGTGAAGCATGTGCCTACCTGAGCCCGGTTAGAGGGAGAGGGTGAGGGTAAAAGAAATTTTCTTATTAAAAAGAAATGTCGTTACAGATGTTAATGAATTTATATAAAGCTTTATTCAAGATGGTGAAAAAAAAAACACAAAAAACACAAAGAATATGATTGTGTGGGTATATGCGTTAAGAGGGTATTTATTTCTAGATGTGATGCTCCTCTGAAAGGTACTAATTTATTTTCATCGTTCAGATTTGTTTTTCATTCCTTGTCTCGGGTTAGGTTTTACACAACCCTCCTCAGAAAAAAGTGCAATGACAACTACGTAAATGAATAACACAAAAACCTTAAATTTAAATTACTCAGGACTAAGACAAATAAACAGCAACACGTCAATGCTTTGAGTTGGTTCCGCCTTTCAGTGATTAACTGAGTAGCGTTGGAAAACACTCTTAAAAGGGACACTGGTGGTGGCAACAGACTTTAATTCAATGGTAACCCCTCATTAGTATTTCTCAAACCCTTAGAAAGATTTATTATAATTAGAACAAGGCCATTCCATACCGCATTTGGAGATTCAAATGAATTTCAGCAAAAGAAAAGTAACAAAAAAAAAACACGAGCTTATATTACACGGTTAGAGGTTAATTATAAATATCTATATTTTTTCTCAGGATCCCAAGTTCGAGATCGACATTACAAAGATATTGGAGAAATATCCCGAAAATTACCAGTCCTGATGCGGTTTGATGTAGCTAATTTTCTCCAACTTACGTAATATCTTAAATTCGTCACAATTACTGGTTCTTTCATGCAAAAGAGGAAACGGAGAGAACGAATACACTTACTTCTCTAGAGAAAACAATAACTTGACTTCCTTCCTTGAATATAAAGCTTTTCAAGAAGAGAATTTGTGACAATGGCAGAAGTTTATCCGTAAATTTATCTCCTCTTTAGCTCATAATTTTCCAAACACTTCTAATTAAAAGTTTAAGACAACAATTTTGTTCTGCATAGCTGAACGGTCAAATAACTATATTTCTAGGATTATTTGGTTGACTGACCCCCCAATGTAATGCAATTTGTCCATTGTGTATAAAAACTAAGTTTAATGTTAAATCAAACCGTACTATGTGTATGCTGGTTGCCCATGAGACATCTCGGCAATATCCCAAGAACGACTGAGGGTATTAAGTTCAAACTTTTGGGGTTACTTTTATTAATACTTCTACTACTACTTCTATTACTACTTTTGCTACCCTCTCTATTTATTAACATGCCAATACAATATTTTAATTTTATGTCGTCTACATCGTCCAGATCCTTGGCAATTTTATCCATGGCCTCTAGTTCATACCTCCTTAGACAATATTTTAATGCTATCTCCACTTTCTTTGCAGTCCTTTTCTTCTCATACGATTTATCACTCAGATAATTCTTGTAGAAGCCCCTTCTCCTCTGTATTAAGCATAAAGCTTTTTCACTAAAATTCCTAGCTGCAGTCCTAACTTCCTTCCCTAAGACACTATCAGCAACTTCACAGATTATTTTTCTAAAATTATTCCAACCATCTCATTTTGAAGGTCTGATTTAGTTTGTTGTTGCATTAAGCCAGAACTTAAATCTTTTAACTTCGTCCAAATTCTGCAAGCGTAAACGGTGATAACCTTTTCATCGATCTTCTGAAAGTAGCAGGCACAAATATAGGGCCTGCAACTGCCTATTTAAGCAACCGTCAAACTAATGGCTGTCCTGCAACGTGTCTGATCATCACGGAAGGTATTTTGTGAAATGCGCTACCGAAATTTGATGGATTAAAGACAGTAATGGCAGCAAAAATAATGCTCGAAGGTTCAATACATCTGAATATATGAAGCACCAACCGGTAAAATATCAAAACCGGCCTCTAAAAATTGACATATCGTCCGATTTGAAACTTTGAAATACTATATAAATTCTGTTACTTGTACCAACTTGTTATGAGAATGACTAATAAGTCAACTTGAATGATAATGATAATAAGCGCGCAATAACTGGTTGCATCCCGTTGAGATACTAATAAGAGAATTACTAATAATAAGATACTAATAATGAGATACTAATTGAGGCTAATAAGTCAACTTATAAGAATGATAATGATAATAAGCGCGCAATAACTGGTTGCATCCCGTTGAGATACTAATAAGAGAACTTATAAGCTCAATAGGGCTCCAGGGAGAAAAATGTCCCAGGCACTTTAAGGTAAACATATTTCCAGGATTTTAAGCAATAAAATAGGACTAAGGCAATTTCACTCACTTCTCCCCCCATGTTTTCTCCAAAAAGGTTGCCTAAATTCGAAAATTCCGTCCACCAGGCGACATGCACCACGCATGACAAACGTATGCAATGCACAGCACAAAGAGGCATGATGGAAGTGTTCCCTGTGCCCCGGAACACGGCGCTCCAAATGTGCATCAGGGAGAGGGGATAACCCCTCGATTGTCTCTATTAACAATATCATTGAAAATGCAGTAGGTATAGGCTTTGTAGTTGCTAGGTGGCATTAGAACTTACTCAAAAATCATCGATGCAGTTTTCTACCTTGAGCCTAGGCCACGCATTTGTAATGCCCCGAAAAAATCTCTGTGATTCAGTTATTTATTAATGTACCTAGGGAGGCGTTTCCACAAGGACTTTCCACTTTTCAAAACTTTTGGAAAATTAATTCCCCTCTCACGGGTTGATTATTCTTTTTCTATTCAACTAAATAAATTCCCAAATTACGTTTACCCTTTACCAAATTACCTTTACCATCTTTCAAAAATATCGATAGGGCCGTAACGGAGCGACCTAGCTCAATAGTAAACGAAACTCTAAAAAACGGAATTTTTATGCTAAAAGATACATCAAAAGAAACAGATTTTTATTCTGATTTTAAATATATAAGTTTCATCAAATTCAATCTTTGTCATCCAAACGGAATCATTCTAACGGAAATGAAAAGTTCTAGTGCCCTTTTTAAGTGACCAAAAACATTGGAAGGGCACCTAGGCGCCTCCCACGCTTATTTTTTCTCAAAGTCAACGGATCAAAATTTTGAGATAGTGATTTTGTTCAGAATAGTCAAAAACCATAATAACTGTGTCTTTGGAGATTATTTACTGTTTTCGTCATTTATACGTTATTCTTCAGTCTATTTACTGTATTTGGAGTGTGAAAAAAGACAAGAGAGATATTATTGTGTAATAGAGACAATCTTTTGTCATTCCTGAGTGTACATTAAGACTATTTATAGTGACCGCAGTATTTTGGAAGTTATAAAGATATCTCATTGCCAAACTGAAATTATACAAGAGATAATCTAATATAAAAGAGACAACTTGGTGTAACAAAACAATCTTTTGTCATTTTCACAAACTTATTTGGACTATCTACAGCAAATACTGTATTCTGGAGGCTATTAAGATATCCCAGGAAACTTCATGCATGCTTCCCTGATTCAAACCCAATGAAAATGAATTTTAAAAACAGTTCAGTTTTCTACAAAATGCCCTTTTTCACACATATTTATTCCTTTACGAAAAAATATATAAATTACTATTGATTAAATTTTTTTTATTTATTTCTATAAATAATTTTTTTTTTTATAAATTTTTGCAATTATACCGACAAATTATTATATACTATCAAGAATCAAATTAAATTGCAATGTGAAAATCTTTAGCACAAACACTCATCTCCAGTAAGTCTTATTATAAATATTTTAAGTATTTGTGACATCTATCTGACAAGCCTCGGACAAGAGTGGACACGTGTCACCTTGAGTTTTGTATTTGCAATCACCGAATCAAGCTTTTGGCAGTAATGCAGAGGTAATTCGATTCTTTTGGTTGCTCACCAAGTGGTTACAAACCACTTGCTCGACAACTAGAATCCATTTAGGCTCTTGGTTTTTGTGAATAATGGCGTACTGATTCATGTACGATAGTCTTTGTCGAATATATTCATACACTCCAACACTTTATTTTACTGGATACGTTCGTATATCTAATTCCTTTGCACTTACATCTAATAATTCCTTTAATTTCTATAATAAAGAGCCAACTTGATTTCATTTTCGAACTTTGTGGAGTCTCTCCAAGACCAATCTTAAAAATCAAGACCAAATCAAAAACAAAATTTAATTTCTATTGCAATGCTAGAGCAATGAAAAGGCCTATTTGCTTTCATTTTCAAACTTTGTAAGAAACTCTCATGCAATTGGAGAAACTTGGAGAAACTCTCATGCAATTTTCTCTTTTAAATCTATAAAATAAAATGGCTATTTTTGTGCCATTTCTTCAATGCGGTTGGAGCTGCAATAATTTGTCAGTGGTAGAAGCATATTATGCAAACAAATTAGATGTCACGCTCCACCCGCAACAAAACTAGAGGAGGTCAATCGTAAGACTTGAAGCCACGTCGGTAGCTCTCAATTCTGACGAACGCTCAGGCTGCGATGCGCGTGTCCACTTGTTTTACAAAGAATATGCCAGAGAAACGCGATCCAAAAAAATCGCAAACGACATTACCAATGAGCAGCTATCTTTCATATTAACAAAAGCTCAGGCGACGCAACATTGACAGGTACCGCTGATGTGTATGAACCCTATGGACTGGCTCTCTGGGATGATAACAATGGAAACTGTCGTCCTTAAGAGAGAGAGAACTTCACTTGCATTTTCAAAAATAATTAGCTCTAAATGTTGGAATTTTTCATAGGCTTTGTATATCTGCGAGCCTGAAATGCCCAATATCTTTTACTAAATTAGTCATTTAGTAAAATAGCCATATAATAAAATAGTTCTCCTTAGTTAAGGCGGATTTTATTTCAAATAACAATTGAAAACAGTTAACTTAGGAAACTTAGAAAAGAACTGATTTATATGGAACTGAGAAGTTCTGGTGTCTTTGTAGGAGGGGTAATAGAAATTAATTGATTGAATCAGAAACTGTCTTTTTTCCCCAAAAAAAAATTATTTTCTGGCAACACTCTCAGATGCTCCATTTTCAATTCGAATCGGATCCGGGGAAATAGGGGGTTGGAGGGGGGAAATAGAAATCTTTGAAAACGCTTAGAGTAGAGAAACCGGGATGAAACTTGATGGGAAGAATAAGCACAAGTTATAGATACGTGATTGACATAATTGGAACGGATATGTTCTCTTTGAAGGAGCCGGGGGGTGTTAATTAGGAAAAATTAGAAAAATTGAGGAATTTTTAACTTAAGAACGGGTGACCGAATCTTGATGAAATTTGATATTTAGAAGTAACTCTTGTCTCAGAGCTCTTATTTCAAATCCCGACAAGTAAGGGCGCGGCGTAAGGATAGTCGGAATCCTGAGCAAGCGGGGCTTCCCGGCGAATAGGGAGTTTTATAGTGAAAGTCGTCCCTTTACCGAGCCTGCTTTTTACCTCGATCGTACCGGCCGTCAGTTTAACAAGCTCGTTGACTAGCGCCAGGCCGACGCCGGTACCTTCTCCCCGACGGGTAGAGCTGCTATCCACTTGATAGAAGCGGTCGAAAATATGCGGAAGATTTTCTGCCGGGACGCCGATACCGGTATCCCGGACTTTGATAGATAACATTCTTGTTGGCGCGACGCCCTCCTCTTGCACGGAAGGCTCGCCAACCTCTCCGTACATGAAACATGCTCACGATGCCTTTCGGGTCGTGAGCATGCTCGATGGGTGAGACCTTAGCGGCTTACCAGAAACCGCCGCCGCCGCCGCCACCGCCACCGGGGCCGCCGGGGCCCTCTTCGCCCACCGCGAGGGTGGTCGCCATGGTGGTGCCATTGCGCCGGGTCTCCAGGTCCTCGATGAAGTGGACCTGCTTCTCAGTCTTCTCTTGGCTCATGCTCGTGTCCTTTTGGATCCTCACATCACCCGTTCCAACACAGGCGTGACAGAAACAAACCCCGTGCCGAGCCACCCTTTCCGTAAAAACCATATACGTCCCCAAGGCATAGCTTACAACACCCAATACGGGCTTTTTTTGGGGGGAGGGGTCTTCAGCCTCAGAGTTTTTGTTATCTTATCTTTGAATTATTTTCTACAAAATGCCTATCTCAAAAAATTTTATCGGATGGGTGTGGGGGAAAAAGGGCGTGGTGTGCGCTAGTTGTCCACTGATATTTTCTCTTAAAAACTTTTACTCTTAATAAATGAACTAGAACTTTCAATTTCCTATCAAAAGAGTCCCCTTTGAAGTTTATATGAGCACCCCTACCATAAGAACCATAGATAAGTCTGCTAAAAAATGTTAAACTATGTTCAGCTATGTTGCCACTTCGGTAACCAATTCTCAGACGGTTTGTGATAACAAACTGTGAGTAAGGAGTGATGTGGCTCAATAGTAGCCGAAACTCTAGGAAACAGAGTCTTGATAATAATAGAAACACCCGAAAAATTGAATTTTGATGCTTATTCAAAGCGTGTAAAATCTATCAAATTGAATGCTACCCATCAAAAGTTACGAGCCTTAAGAAATTTGCCTATTTTTTTTTTAAAGGGATACACCGCCAAAACTTCAAGTTACCTTAAAGAAAATCACTCCAACAACAATAACAACAATGATAAAAGTTATAAAAGTAATGACAATAATAATAATACCAACAATAACAACAATAATAAAACTAATAAAAGTAATAACAATACCAACAATAACAACAATAATAAAGCTAATAAAAGTAATAACAATACCAACAATAACAACAATAATAAAACTAATACAAATAATAACAATAACAACAATGTTAAAAGTTATAAAAGTAATAACAATAATAACAATACCAACAAGATCGATGGCGGCGATAACCAAAGGCGTAAAATCAATACAAGTTTAAAAAAGTTTAAAATAATAATAATAAAGCCGTGGTTTCCTCGGTACTGTCGAGGTCCGCCGCCAAATCCGCTGTGGTGTCTTCGCTTCCCTGCAGCGTTTCGTCCGCAGATAGAGGTAAGCGGTTCGGGTAAACCGTCTCGAAGATCTTGAGCAGGTCTTGAATGGCCAGGTTGGCCATTTCCTTGGCGTTTTCTTCCGCCTCTTCCGCCTGCTTCCGCAGGTCTTCTTCCTTGGCCTGGGCTGCTCTCGCGGCCGACGCACGCTGTTCCGCGTTGCTGGCCTTCTCCGCTTCCAGGCCGGCAATCTCCGTCTGCCGACGTGCCCGCTGGTCGGCGCTGGAATCCGCCGTGCCGTATCGGAGTTGGAGGCCTTGACCCTGATTCTTGATCTCTCCAGGGGTGGCGGCCGCCAGGTGGATACAGAGGTCATGGAGACGTCCGGGACCCGAAAGGCCCGAGCCGAGTGCGGCATCGAGGACCGATTGGCCCGACTGTAATTGGCGCCGAGCATGGTCTAGTGTGAGGCCTTGGACGAAGTCTTTGGGAGTGATTCCGACCCAACGGACGAATTCCCGATGGAAGTGGTTTGGGCTCAGATCTACGAGCTGGGCCAACTCCTCGAGGCTTGGCTGGTCGCGAAAGTGGGTATCCAGATTAGGCGCGGCCGAGTTAAGTAGGATTTATTCATGCAGTGGGCGCAAAACAATGTCGCAAGGGGTTGGTTTAATCACGGCATAACCTCCGTAATCATTCTCAACGCCATCGTAATTGGTCTGGATACATTTCCCGAATTAACCAACAGCTATGGTGCATGGTTCAACACAGCAAATCTGGTGTTCCTAGTTATTTTTATTGTTGAGGCGGCGATAAAAATCTGCGCTTGTGCGCCGCGGATCCAGGACTACTTCAAAAACGGCTGGAACTTGTTCGACTTCAGCATCATTGTCGTCAGTCTTATTCCCGCCTATTGTATTTTTGTTTTTTTTTTATTTTTTGTTTTTTGTATGTTATTGTTGATGTGACGATGAATAGAAACACTGCTTGAAATTTTCTCAGTAAAGTGTAAATGACATTCAAGTTCAAACCACCACATGTCTTCATATCTGATTGTCCTAGGTTTTAGACCTCTTAACTTTTCGTTGAAAAATTTCGTTTTCAGAAGACATTTGACTGAAATTAATTAATAAAAGAGAGTATAAAGGCTGAAATATCATAAACTACTTTTTTTCAATGTCTATCATTACTCAGACCCTCTTTTCAGCTTAAAAATGAAAGTAATCTGCCAAACCTGGAATTCCGAGACGTGGCATTCTCCGCAAGGGGCTTGGGTGTATTCCAGTGTGACAATTTTACCCAGGTCTCCGATTGGTGGATGGTTTGCGGATTGACCCTGCACGTCGATTGTCGGCCAAACCATTAAAAATAAAATGAACCCTATGGCCCGGCCCGAAAAAAGGGATGCTGGCGTAACCAGGCACGCTCCCTTTCGATTGTGTTGCATGCTGTCCTCTGCCCCTAAAAACGGACGGATAATTCTACACGACTTCCAAAGAATAAATCGTCGGTGACCTCCGGGTAGCTGGCAAAGCCAGTGATGACAATGGTCGCACCGCCGCTCGCCGTGCTTCCGATCGACGGATTGGAAACGAACGCCCACGAGACGTTGTCCGAGTTGCAACCGGTCAGGCCGAGTGCTCCGAGCGAGACGAGGGCGAGCGCCGAAGACCTCATGCTGCGCATTCTACGGCCCCGGCCGCCGCGCGTCCGATTGATGCAACGTTCCGGGGCCATGTCGTTTTCCTGGGTGAAACACGACGGTCGTTGCTGATCTTGATCCAGCATGACGGAGCCCCTTCATCCGCACGGTTCGCTGGAAGAGGTCGCACCGGGTTTGCACACCCTGACCCCCACCCCTTTTCTCAAAATTGTCTGATCAAAACTAAGAGAGAGCCATTTAGCCAAAAAAAATGTATTCAAATTTCCTTTTAATTATTCATTTGGGGAGAGCCAAAACCAAACATACATTAATTCAAAAGCTTTCAGAAATTAAATATAAAAAAACAAGTTTTTATAACTGAAAGTAAGGAGCGACATTAAAACTTAAAACGAACAGAAATTACCCCGTGTATAAAAAGAGCTGTTCCCTCCTCAACGCCCCGCTCTTTACGCTAAAGTTATTTACTGTCTTATAAAGTAGAATTGAGAGAAAAGTAAAACCCCATCAAAAGTTATGAGCCTAAGAAAATTTGCCTCATTTTAAAAAATAGGGGGAAACACCCCCTGAAAGTCATACAACAATCTTAACGAAAATCACACCATCAGATCCAGCGTATCAGAGAACCTTGTTTCAGAAGTTTCAAGCTCCTCTCTACAAAAATGTGGAATTTCGCATTTTTTTGCCAGAAGACAAATCACGGATGCGTGTTTATTTGTTTTTGTTTTTTTTTCCCAAGGGGTGATCGTATCTACTGAGTGGTCCTAGAATGTTGCGAAAGGGCTCATTCTAACGGAAATTAAAAGTTCTAGTTCCCTGAAGACGTTCTGCGAAGAGGTGGTGCGCCTGGAAAGCCCGGTGCAGGGTTTAACGCGCATGGCCAAGGTGGATGTCGAACTGCACGGGGTGCAGATTCCCAAAGATTCGATCATTAATATCCGTTTTGCCGCCGCCAACCGGGACCCGCGCCAGTTTGGTTGTCCGCACGACATTGATCTGGAGCGGCGCAACGCAGCGGCGCATCTGGGGTTCAGTTCCGGCACCCACTATTGTATGGGTGCACCGCTGGCCCGTCGCGAGCTCTACTGGGGCTTCAATGCGTTCCTTGATACCGTACGCTCGTTTCAGCCATGCCTTTTTCTTTAGCTGTTCGGATTCACCCAAAATCGTTTTCAAGGAAGATTATGCATACACACGTACAAACATAGATACACAGTTGATCGTTTAAAGGGAGTTTTACGATTCGATGCATTTGTTCTGATGCTGGTTGTCACAAGTCTTCTAGCCGCAGATAGCGTCTGTGCTTCATTTTTAATTTGTGAATTTATTTTGTGTGCTTCACTTTTTCCATAACTTTTATTTTGTCTGTTCGAATTCAATCAAAATCATTTGTAATTTCATATTGCGTCATAGATGACAAAATACTTCTTTCCCAGCTTTTCTCAGCAGGAGGAAGACGATGAGGGGAAACCAGCCGCTCATGGGTTTGATGACGCGCTCTTCATGCATGGGGGTCTCCTCAGTGAGATGGAGGGATGGAAGGGGGAAGTATCAGAAGCAAGCGATATCTAGATGATATCACTTAGATAGCATCTACGAGGGCCCGGCGGAGTTTGTTCCGACAAAGTTCACGGCCGCGGACACTGGCTCCGCGTGGAACAAACCGTCGGTCGGGGCCGTCTCGGATGGGTAATCCCCGTTCATCGATCCAACCGCCACCGAGGTCAGGGCCACGGGCGGCGGTGTACCTGGAGAACGAGCAAACGGAAACCCACCCGATGATCGTCTTCCTTCACGGCGCCGGAGAACGCGGAAGCAATCTGGACAAAGTCAAACGCCACGGCCCTCCCAAGCTAGTCGAGGAAAAGGAAGACTTCGGCTTCATCGTGCTCTCCCCCCAATGTCCCAGCGGCCAGCGCTGGAACTCCGCGGATTTATTCGAGCTCATCCAACACATCAAACAACACTACAAGGTCGACCCGGAACGTGTTTACCTCACCGGCCTCAGCATGGGCGGCTACGGCACTTGGGATCTGGCCGTGAGTCAGCCCTACGAGTTTGCGGCCATGCTCACCCCGACGCCGACGCTGATGGGCGTGCACGGGATCGAGAGCGGCGGCCACGACGTGACCGTCGGGTTCGGGGGGCGCACCGGGATCGTGCGCTCGGGGGACCGCGTCCAGTTCTTCAACCTGATCACCGGCAACGAGCTGGGCTCGGGGCACACCCTGTCCGGCGGAGCTGCCGCGGGGAGCGGCGACTGGGCGATCGGGACGATGAAGCGGGCGCTCGTGACCGGCGGAGACGAGGCGATGATCTTCGACCTCACCGAGCGGCCGCCCGCCCTCATGGCGACGCACACGATCGCGAGCGGCTCCCACGATTTGACCGACGACGCGGCCGAGGCCGACTTGGTCATTTTGAACACCTGTCATATACGCGAGAAGGCCACTGAAAAGGTCTTCTCCGAACTCGGTCGGCTGCGCGCTGCCAAGCAGTCGCATGAAGCCGCCGGCGCAATCCAAATATTGGCGGTGGCAGGCTGTGTAGCCCAGGCCGAAGGGGCGGAGATTCTCGATCGTGCCCCGCAGGTCGATATGGTTTTTGGACCGCAGACCTATCATCGGCTGCCTGAACTGACCCGGGTGGCCCGCGATAGGCGGTCGGCTGGCGGCCGCGCCCAGATCCTCGATAACGAAGACTTCAGCGGCTGGACGCACTACCGCGAGCTGTTCGCGACGCTGCTGCAGGCCCTGCCCGAGGCACGCTTCGTCGGCGACTCGACGCAGACGGTGTACAGCGGCAACCACCTGGTGGAACTGGACGGCGCGCGGCGCTGGTTCAACTCCTCCACCGGCTACGGCACCCTGGGCTACGGCCTGCCGGCAGCCATCGGCGCCAAGCTGGCCGAGCCGAGCCGCCCGGTGATCAGCCTGATGGGCGACGGTGGCATCCAGTTCACTCTGCCCGAACTGGCCAGCGCCGTGGAAGCCGGCGTCGGCATCATAAAGAGGAATCATAGTTCAAAAAGTACTAGCGGCGTCTTCCAGGTAGAGTCCTAGCCACCGCGTCCTTCGGGGGATCCAGCAGCGTTCAACCCTCCCAATAGGAGCCTTCTTTAAGTACATTTTAAATTCCCTAGTGTTTCTTAACGTCCGAGTAAATTTATTCAAGTGCCTATGTAATAATGTTTTGTAGTGCATTAATTTATGTATTAAAGAAACCATGTATTTTATTTTTTTGAGTATGTATTCAACCGATTGAGATTAGGCTTGGTTAGTTGTATTTTGACATTGGAGGAGGATCTATCAATTTCAAACCTTCTACTTCGTCCGGTGTTGGCGGCAACCCAATGAGATCAAAATAGAGTCGACGTAGCAGCGCCGCGGCGTCGGCATCACGCGCCGGTGTCAGTTCGGCCTGCTCCAGACCGGCAAGAATGTGACGATCGATATCGTTCTGCGGCCACGCCTGGTTTTTAACAATCGGCGGATCGGCGCTGGCAATTGGCTGCCAAACCCAGTACTGGGATTTTCGCTTTTCAAGATCGAACTTGTCCGGCCCAACGTCAGACTTCGGTGCGTCCTCCTTGGGCCACGGAGCTCCCATGTTGATCCATCGAACCAGCACCTCAGTGTCATTGGGGCGAGGACCGGAAATCTTGGAAAACGCTTAAAGTGGAGAGATCAGGATGAAATTTGGTGGGAAGAATAAGCACAAGTCCAAGATATTTGACGGAAATGACCGGACCGGATCCGCTCTCTTTGGTGGAGTTGGGGGGAGTAATTCGATTTTTAACTTACGAACCGGAGATCATATTTCAATGAAATTTAATCTTTAGAAGGATTTTGTGCTTTAAAACTCTAATTTTAAATGCTGACCAGATCCGGTGACCTTGGGGGGAGCTGGAGGGGGAACCGGAAATCTTGGAAAACGCTTAGAGTGGCTCCTCTCAGTCGGGGGCGCGGGCAAGCGCGGTCTTCAGCAGCGGCGCGAGGCGGCGGCCCCAGTCTTCCTGCGCCTGCGGCTCGGCGATCAGGTCGTTGCGCAGCTCGATCAACGTGTTGTGGCGGCCGTGCAGCAGAGCATGCTGGTGCACCGAGTCGCCCGGCAGATGGCCCGGGTAGGGTTGGTTGCGTCCCACCACCAGATCGGGTTGCAGCGCCAGCAATTCAAGCAGCGCGTCGGACAGGCGCGCATCCCAGGCGTGCAGGATGCCGAGGTGCCAGGGCCGCGGCAGCCGGCCGCGCAGCTGCGGCGACTTGAAAAAAAAGCTTATGATACTTTGAAATTTAATGTTGGAAAAAATTTCTGGAATAGGTGTTGGGTATTGCTTTTTAATTGATCTATTAAAACTAGAGTTGGATCAGGATGTTCCTCCACTAAATCAGTTCATTAGGTGTTACTCAAGGATGAGTTTGAGCACTCTTTTTTTCAAAATAGTGATTAATGATATTATTTTTGGCTGACATACCCTCAATAAAATTTGCCTTATATGCAGATGAATTAACCCTTTGGACTGTAGGTGCTTCCCCTGAAACTTGTCAACCCAAGCTCCAGGGAGCAATTAATCGCGCAAGGGCTACGAGCCCCTGGACAAGAACCACCACCGCGAGCACGTCCAGAAGGGCAAGCGCAGCGGCGTCCACTGGGACACGGAGATCCCCGTCACCGACCCCGGCAAGGGGCCGAAGGGACGCGGCCGCTAGCCGGTCGCACCCATCCGAACCCGCGCGGGGCTGGGTTGTCCTCGGTCACGCGCTGCGCTCCGCGAGGAGCACGAGGTCGTGCGACGCTTCGGCGTCGTACGGCCTCTCTTGCATGTCGCCCCACAGCGTGACGCGGAAGTCCTCCGCCTCGAAGGCCGCCTCGAGTGTCTCGGCGCTATTCTAAATGCTCTTACCCAAAATAAAAAATTAGAATGCCAATAAATCTAAAAATAAACCAGGGCAAATTTTTTTTTTGATTTTACCACGTTAGTCCGTTTTCGTGCCTCGTATTTTGGAAGAAGTCGTTTAGTTCTACTGTTTCAAAATTTAGCTTGTCAAAGTTAGTTTTATTGGTGTTTCCAAGTGTATTTTGGAAGTTTTTGTTTGAAACGTGTGAGTTTGAATATCTACTTGTGCTTTATTGTGATCTACCTTGTCTGCTTTAGCATTGTTGGTATTTCCAACTGTTTTTGGAAGTTCTTCGTTTGACGAAGAACTTGGAAATGCGTCGCTTTCTGGAAATGCAAATTGTTGTTTATTTTCTTTTGCGCAAAATAAATCTTGCGTAAACGATCAAAGTCAACGCACTAGCGTTGGCTGGGTGGGAAGTGAAGTCTTTCTATGTATTTCCGTGTGCATATAATGAAACCTCAGCCATTGTAGTCCTTGAAGGGCTTAAGGGGTGTCGCCCATTCCATTCTACGAGTTGAAACTGCTCGGAAAGCATCTTACCACCTTTTCAGTTCCCTGGGTACCATCGTAGCATTAAGCCGGATCGAAACAAAATGATGTGGACACATAGCTTGCAAATCTTCCGCGATTTTTTTCAGCCGAACCAGGGATTGCTCACCGGTTATGCTAATCAGCATAATGGGAATATTCTCGAAATTGATTTCCTGTACCAGCGGATCTTCCAAATCACGAGGGAGTTCCGGCTTGGCGAGATCGACTTTTTCGCGTACTTTCCGCACCGCTTCGTCGGTCTCGACATTCGGCTCAAATTCAGCAAAAACACTGGCATAGCCTTCTTTGCAGGAAGAGGTCAGTTTTTTTATTTTCGGAATTTCCTTCAACTTATCTTCGATTGGCTGGGCAACCAATGTCTCCATATCCGCAAACTTTAGCGCAAAGAGAGAGGCGTTGAGGAGGGGACAACTCCTTCCATACACGGAATATTTTATGTTCGTTTTAAGTTTTAATGTTGTTCCTTACTTTCAATTGAAAAACTTGTTTTTTATTTAATTTCTGAACGTTTTAGAATTAGTGCATGTTTTGATTTTAGCTCACCGCACATGAATAATTAAAACAAAATTTGCATATTAATTTTTTGGGGGGTTAAATGGCTTTCTCATAGTTTTGATCGGGCGATTTTGATAAAAAGAAAGGGACAGGGGAAAAAGCCTAGCTGCCCTCCAATTTTTGGTTACTAATGAGCATGGCTTTAGGGATCACTTAGATTCGGAGAAACCTATTTTTGCTGCGCTATTTAAATAGTTAGAACAATAATATTTTAGTTTTACTCAATAACAATCGGAAGATTCTACTCTATCCTGTATCTTAAAACCAATTTGACTATTCATCTGCCCTGACACGTACACACGACATGGGGCTCCTGGAGCATTGCTGCTTAAAGCCCTCATTTTTTATGCAATTTTTCTTGTAATTTGTGATTTCATTCCCCTACGCAGAAAACCGTCTTGTCCTCCAAATAATTTTCTAAGTACATGCCTCTATACGCTGTGCTATTCCTGAGATATTGCGGAGATTCCATATTTTGCAACCAGGATGCATCCAATGTCTTTTGATTTAGTTCAACATTCAATTAGCATTTCATTTAATAATCTTACCTGTTCCTGATATATTGCAGATAAGCACATTGACGACAATTGACGACTAGATTTCACACAGCGTCTTTAAGCTCAACATTCCCGTCAACATTCTATGAATTTATAACTGATACCCTTCCCTAACTGTTCTTGAAATATTGAAAGTATACATCCCTTTTAGCATTCCATTAAAATTTCAACTTAATATCAGTAGCTGTTTCTGAATACACAAATGCCAATGAGATGTCTTTCCTATGCAAATTATTAAAAAAATGAAGATGATAAAATCCCTCCTTGAATATCTTAGTCCCCATCCCATAAGAAAATCCCTAGTTACGTCGATAGAAAATGGCATGGTTTATCAAATAGTTTGTGGTAACGAACCGAAAGTATGGGGCGATTCGTGCTAATAGTACACAAAATCTTATATTTCTATAATATGAGATATGAGATATACATTTATAAAGAAAATAAAACAAACACTATTCGCCATTCGCCTGCCAAGAATGGCAATCAGCTTGTAAGGGCAAGCGAGGTTATCAAAGATGTCACTAGGTTTTTATCCAATTCGATACAATTCGATACTTGTAGCATTTAAAATCGCTGTGGGGCTTGGCGTCAAATACATCGTGATCATCAAATTCATGATCACGTTGTTATGGCCCCTTTCCCCGTTAGCTTTGCATTGAATATCAATTTTTTTCTAACAGAAATTTCAGTCTTTTTCTAACAGAAATTCCACGACAACTAATTGTTTAATTTGTCGACTTTTAATGGCAAAGTTAAACACGAGAAAAAGTCAAATTCGAATAACGCATAAAATAAAATGTTTTCTTTCGGCAGAAATGTGTTTCAAGTTTTCATTGGGGGGGAGGGTCGGCAAGAGGGTTCCACATCCGGATAGTCAAGGAGCACGGATTATATAATATTGTTTTTCTTTTAATTATTGGGGACAACTGCCCCCTCTGGAGCGAAACCCCTGCTTGGGGCGCAAGAATTCTACTACTACTAACAATTCACCTGAGGCCTACAGAGCTACGCACGCTACTCCTCCATCCCAATTTGACTTGAGAATTTACTTGAATAGGCTTACAGTACCCTATTCTAAGGCGTTAGAATAGGTTTAGACATTAATATTAAAAAAATTAAGTTGCACAGACTAAACATTCCTGAGAGCTGGCTGGAGGAGCGCAACGGAATCGAGCGCCTTCGTTCGTATCGCAAGAAGCGCGCACCCATCTCCTATGTTGTCACGCCAGATGGTCGGCATGGTGCCGGTGGGAGAGAATTCTGGTTCATCCCAGGCAAGTTTGCATTCTGCCTGTGCTGCAAGGACGAGCCGAACCAAGGGATGCGTGAACGTAGCAAGCTGGCTGGCCTTTCCGGTGAAGGGCGGAGCTCCGCGACAACCCTTCTCGTGTCGAGCGCCCTCGAATGGATGAACACCCCGAAAAGCGGCGTGCCGAAGACGAAGCGCAAAGTAAGATATATTTTCACCTTCTTCAAGTTTTCAAGGCCTTTTATATAGTCAAAACTTCTGTCAAAAGGTGTACGTCTTTTTCTTCTTCTTCAAACCCTCTTCAGATCTTCATCTCCTAACCACCTTCAAATCTTCATCGTAACATCACTAATCTGAATTATTTTTTTTTCCACCAAAAATTAAAAGGGAGTTCCAAGTAGAGAGGGACTGTTCCCCGTCTGACCGGAATTTATTCCAGGGACACAGGTAGGTGGTGGCGATAGTCCCAGTTTAACGATGGGTATGATCCTCGCATGTCACTCAGCAAAAACACAGTTTTAGTGTTACTTAATAATTCTTTCCAAATTATTGAGGGGAGGGGGCAACTGCCTCCCTTTGTCTACCTCGATAACACCATTGGCCTCACGTACAAGATGATATAACAAATGAATTAAGTAAAATATGACTGATTACCACCATAAACGTCATTTCAAAATTTTAAAAGAATGGAATTATGTCTAATATCTGTTTTGTATTATCATACCAACGTTATTTGTCATCACGACATCTACCAATATACATTGATGGATAAACTCATATCATCTCAAAAGGGTAAGTTAAAACATGTGATTACACCATAAATCTACTGCAAGTTTCTTTTTCTGTCCCATGTCAAAAACTTACCTGTTGTGTTTAGCTTTCATCGAGAAGTTAATAGAGAGTGGCTGAGGCTCTTCATTGGCACTTTCAGAAGCTTCTTCTCTTGATGGCTTTGATCGCTTGAAGTCCAAGTAGCGTAGATTTTTAATACCGAAGTTTTCTGCAATTCTTCCCAACGTGCCTTCTTTCTTGATATAAGCTCAAAGGCTTTCTTCATATAATCTCGACCAGGAGGAGAATCTTGCCACTTTCTTTTTTACATGCGAGGCATTCTGAATAATAATAAAAAAGAAAAGGTAACAACGTCGTTTCACCACCTGCTATATATACGATGGGCCGCTCGTGTTGCCAGGATTTCAGCTCAAGTAAACGCTCAGCCACGCGCTTTGCCGCCCTTCGACAATCACCATCGAGCAGCTGCGTTTCTCGAACGACTTCGCAGCCCTCCGCCCGTGCGCTCGCCGCAATCGCGTCCAGAGCTGTATCGATGCTGGCCAGGATATGGACGGATGAACGGCCGACGGTATTGGAACTTAACGTTCGCTGGTTATCCGCTGCTCCATCCCCCAGCACGTGAGCGACAGCAGTTGGTATCTCGCCCCACTGGTCGTAAAAGGGGAGGAGGATTTGAAAAAATACAAAAAACGATCTCGAATTCTACAAAAAAAAAAAAACTTTATAAAGAGATTCTGAATTCTTTGGTTTTTATGGCATTTGGTATTAGCCAAGTGACATATAGCGATCACAAATTCTGTCGGTCGGTCTGTCTGTCTGTCCCAGTTTTGCTAGTTTAGGCACTTTCAGATAAGCTATGACGATGAAATTTGGCAGGCATATTGAAAATTGGCAAATTAGAAAAAACGAGGTATTTTTAACTTACGAACGGATGATCAGATCTTAATGAAATTTGATATTTAGAAGGATATACTGTTTACTATTGCCATTTTTTGTTGTAAACGATTATTTTATTTTACTATTTACTATTTACATCAAACAATCAGCACGAAGCACATCAAACAATCCTTTAAGTAGCAAGTCCTTTTAATTTGACCAAATGTCTCACATGTTCTTTACATTTTGAGTCATGCGGTTTTCACTAATGCGCTTTCCATAAACCAGATTACGGAGCAATAAATAAAAACTAAATAATAAAACTAATTAACCAATGAATCATTTACTTTCGCATCATTCCCGAAACAAACAAACTGTATTTATTTCCATCTATTAAAAGATTAGACACGAGCAGCGAATCTTCGACGTGGCGCGCTCGGGCAGCCAGGCCGGTGCGGATCCGATCAAGAACGCTTTGGCGGAAACCTTCGCCGCACTCGATGCGCGGTCGCACCACGGACTCACGGGTTTGCCGACCGGGTACTACGAGCTCGACGAGAAGCTGTGCGGCCTCAACAAGGGCGACTTGATGATCCTCGCGGCGCGGCCGGCGATGGGCAAGACCGCCTTCGCGCTGAACCTCGTGGAGAACGCCGCCGTGTCGCGGCCGGACTGGCTCGACCGCCAGCCCTCGGTGCTGCTCTTCAGCCTCGAGATGGGCCATAAACGCCTCAAAAATAAGAATAGGAATTACCCTGAACATAGGGGGAACACCCCCAATCCGCAAATATTTGCTTTAAAATTCAACTAAGCGTAACTGAAAGCTTTTTTGAGTGCAACACATAAAAGTATGGCAATTACAAGTTTTTCATTTAACACCAGCCTTTCAAAATATTTGACTTGAAAATCTAATTGTCTAAACTATCAAATGAAAATTAAGCAATAGCCGCCTAAGTTCTTGATGCATTGTTAAAGCAAAACAAAAACTTATTGTGACATTGTACTTGTGATGAGTTTCAGAGGGGAGATCCCTAATATGGCACCTTGTCTGAATTGAAATCACTAAAGCCTTTATTAAGTGTGTGATCAAACGTGAAAACTTGGCCTTTGACTCCAATTCTCCCTTCATTGTTTACGCTAAAAAAGATACCTGGTCCTTAGGGGATGTGCAGCAGCTGCTACCCCTAATATTTGAGGTAATTTTGGCCCATTTTTGGTCCTGTTCAAAGATTAGATTGAGATTGAGAATTCTTCACGGTTCTTGGTTACGCACAGCGCAACATGATTAGGCCAATTTTTCTAGAAAAGACTCTCGGTGGATGGAGAGGGGGTATTGAGGGGTCAAACAAATAAAGGCTAGCTACATTCTAGGATTTTTAATTATCTCGCTTTGCCATAAGCCATGTCAACTGGGCTTCACGCACAAAATCAATAAAGAAATTATCAAAGAATCTGTGGAATCACTCTCTTGGCTTAATAATTAAAATCCAACAGTTGATAAAGAACATTATTTATTTAATACTTATAGTTGTGGAAATTCACTAAATGACATTCAAATAAGTGTGATAAATAGTATTTTGGAAACCATTTCCTTGAAACTTCAAGTAATCATTGTAAAAATTTAAAGAACTTTTTGTTTTATTTCTTTTGCGACTTCAATATGACGCCTGAACAAGAGAATCAGCTATTCCAATCAATTGGCCAAATTCAAGCAACCCAAACATCCATATTGAATGAAGTTAGACAGATTAAAACAGACCTCAATGCCCGCGTAGATAAGCTTGAAACACGTGTTGAGAAAATCGAAGACAAGGTAACGCACAACCGAATTAAAATTGCATCGATGGGTGGTGGCGCTGGGTTAGTCGTGGCCATGGCTGCTGAAGCGTTAAAACTGGGCGGGGGCTCTTGATGGCACACCCAGAAGACAAAAAGAACGCGGTTAGACACAGCTATGTGAATGAGCTTTTGGCAGTGGTTCCCAACCAATTTTGGGCCATGCCCCACTTAGACTCTTCTAAAATCCTGATACCTTGTGGTATTTTAATTTTGTTACTCAAAATGTTGGTGTATTCACATGAAGGAGGCTTAAAAGGCCATTAACTTAGTATCATTTGTCGAGTTGTCCTCTAGTCTATTTATACGAATGAAAATTTTGTCTGTTTACAATACAAAACCTTTCATACAATGCATGACGTGATTGCCATACTATCTTGGATTTTTTTTTTTTTTTTGTTTTTTAAATACAGATGAATGTGACGTCATTTAAATGATTTTTTTAAATTAGCTGTTAGCGTAATGTCGTCAAATCGGCTGATGACAATGCCTGCAAAGCCCGGCAGCAGGAAGCGACCATCACCTTGACTGGTCAATGTACCGCCCTGCAAGCGTATGGCTTGGAACTGCACGGTGCCACCATCCGCCGCCAAGAGCTCACCGGCAGCGTTATCAAAAAAGCCCTGCTCCAGGGCCAAGATTCCCTGATTTGCAGCACTCAAAGTGCCACTGTTGATCATTGTTGGTTGGGGATCCGTCCGGCTACCTGGTGGATTAATCAGCAGTTCATCACCTTCAGCACGAATAACCCCTTGGTTATGCATATGCGATTAAATAAAAATAAAAATTTTTTTTAAACTGAAAGTAAGGAGCAACATTAAAACTCAAAAAGCACATTAATTATTATGCATATGAGGGGGTCAGCTCCCTGGTCAACTCCTTAGTTTTACACTATTTTTTTTCTGTACTTTCAAAGAGCTATCTATTCTAATTAAACGGCCTTTGTGATTCAGGGGTTCATTCTTAAAGAACTAGAACATAATTCGAACTTTATCGTAAAGAGCGAGATATTGACGAGGGGGCTAAGGCCCTCATATACGTAATAATTTCTGTTCGTTTTAAGTTTTAATGTTGCTACAAACAATTTTGCTTTATATCCAGGGGTGGGGTTTTAGATCGATTAATGCGTTATGCCTTTGGCTTGCGATTTCTTTCATTTATTTATATACTCTATTATATTATAAATTATGAAATGATACATGTTGTGGTATAATCTGACGTAAACCTGCTGGTAGGCTAGTGGATTTATTTTTAGACTCTTAGGTTTGAATTTTCGTTTATAGGCTGTTCTTTTATGATCTATTTGTTATTCGCGAACAAATACATAATATTACAAGACTCTAATTTCTTAAAAAATAAAAAATAAAAACTGGCCAATTAAAGGAAATGAGTTAAAATTTGCCAGTTCTTAGTTTACCTATGTTATAACGATAACTACAGGTTCTGATGAGGATCATACGCAAAAAGTTTCTTAACCTGAATAACAAAGAGTAGTCATTTTAAAGCAATCTTCATTATCACTCACTTTTTTTTAAGTGTGTAAAGCACCAATTCGGTACCTTCTTTATATGTTTTAGTTGGATTACAAGTTGTACAAGACCACATAAAAATTAGAGTGTAGAAGGAAACTTTGAAAAGTAGAGTTTATAAACAAATTTAATGACGAATCTTCCCATAATTCCGTATCTGATGAGCTCGGACCATTGGTTTCCCACTGTCTAGCGAAAGGAATTCCCTATTGTTCTTTTTTTGTGTGTTTGTGTTTGTGATGGAAAGGCAGTGTGGTTTTCGTCGCTATTTAAATTGAATTAATAAGAATAAGTTTTTTTTTAACTGAAAGTAAGGAACGACATTAAAACTTAAAACGAATACAAATTATTCAGTATATAAAAGGGGCTGTTCCCTCTTCAACGCCCCGCTCTTTACGCTAAAGTTTGACTCTTTCTCTTAACTCAAAAACTTTTTTCAATTTTTTCAATTTAAAGTAAGGAGCAACATTAAAACTTAAAACGGACTACCAAATTCTATTCACTCTCACGTGTACAAGCCCCAAAAAGTTAGATACCGCCCATAACTTTGGATACAACGATATTAGGTTCTTATTGTCAGAGCAGTACGGCACTCCTCTTCAGTGATATTTAAAAACTTTATGCAAATGCTGCTATTTTCGGTATGTGTATGTCATAAAATAGATTTACATCCGTTATGAAAGGATAGAAACCAAAAGTCAAAGTTGACAATTCTTCGCTGTGTTTTTAACACCATCGGAGATGATCAAAGACTTGGGGACATGAGAGACGTGAAAAAGAAATTCAGTTCCAAAATATAAATTTAGGAAATGTATTTGCATATCTTTAAAACCTTATAGAATAGAATTAAGCAAAGTTAAGAAGCTTAAAACAATTTTGTTGTACTTCAATTAAGCAGAAGATCTATTCTTTTATAACACATGTATTTTTAAAGGTCATCAAAGGCCAGGGCTGTCTAGAAAGAGAAGGAGTAGAGATAGTTGCTTCATAATACCTTCCCAGGACATACTTTAGTCTGTAGATCCATCCCTAAAAATTTCATTTTCCTAACCTAAACCCTTTCTGAGATAGCAAGAAGTCAATTAACTAGAATTTTACTGAACTGTTTTATTAAGAAAAAAAAAAAAAAAACTAAAAATAAGGTAAAAACTACAAAAAAAATTAAAAAGAAAAAAACTAAAAACTAATAAAAAAACTAAAAAAATAAAAACTGAAAAGGAAAAAAAACTAAAAAAAGGAGAAAAACTGAAAGATAAAGGAGAAAAAGAAAACTAAAAGCCAGGACACAGGGAATATAAATGACGATGGGGACACTCAAAGATAAATTACAGACCGGGACACTGGGACACAAATGACAACCGGGACGCAGGGAATATAAATGACAAATGGGACGCTCAAAAAGAAATTACAGACTGGGACACTGGGCAAATAGAAATGACAAAATTAAATTAATTTTTTAATGAATTATTTTGGATTATTTTCCTTTACATCGAAGTCCAGCAGTAATTAGTGCTTTTACAATTTCAGTAATTGTTTTGGGAAGCTAATAATAACTTAAAAAAAAGCCTTACCTTAACACCCCGTACTCTGAATTCCCTTAAAGCTCTATTCATCTTAGCAGCTGAGCTCTTTAGATCACTGGAATGTGCAATCACCTTCACTAACAAGGAGTCATAATAAGGACTAATCATGGCTCCCACAAATGCAGAGGCTCCATCAAGCCGAATGCCTAAAGAGTAATTTCAATAGGGATAGACCTGTCACATTGGCAAATTTCAGGGTCCTCTAGAGGGAGAAGGAGTGGATATGGGTACTTCAAAATACCTTCCCAGGACATACTTTGACCTTTAGACCCATCCCTGAAAGTTTCATTTTTCTAACCTAACCCCTTTCCAAGATAGCCAAAAGTCAATCTAGAATTTTATCACCAAGGCCAGTAAGCAAACTGTTTTTTTCAAAGAATTAGTGCTAAATCTTGTAGCAAACCTAGCCATGTCATTATTCCTTTTGTTGTTGAACAGTTCATCTCAAATCACCAAATTCTAAGAAGGAGTAGGATGGGTGACCGAGGGGCTGTGGGGGGGGGGGGCAGGTGGGGGGGGGGGGGGGGGGGAGTTGGAGGGGGGAACCGAAAATCTTGGAAAACGTGAAAATTGAGGTATCTTTGTCTTACGAAAAGGGTGATCGGATCTTAATGAAACTTGATATACAGAAAAATGTTATGTCTCAGCTGCTCTATTTTCAATTCGAATCGAATTTGGGGACATAGGGGACTGGAGGGGGAAACAGAAATTTTGGAAACTGGAAATCTTGGAAAACGATTAGAGTGGAGAAATCGGGATGAAACTTGATGGGAAGAATAACCCACAACTTTTGAGTTTATGCTTTCCATTAGCTCATTTTGTGTTTTCTCTAACTCAGATTCAGTTGCCGCGATCCTGCTTGCAAATTAGGGTTACGTTAATGTCCCATTAAACCGCTTCACGTGTACACTCTTTTAATTCTCAAAATTAATAATATTTCTTAATTTCTTACTGTATCAATTTCACTAGTTGCGCAATCCAATCGGATTCAGAGTTAAATCCAGTTAATGTCCTCACAGTTCAAAGACTAAATCAATACTGATTTAGTCTCTACTGATAGCTTTACAGACTTTTGGACTATATTGTTGTATTACTGAAGTCCGGTGCAACTGAACCCCCGTGCAACCAAACCGTCGTGCAACCGAACCCTCGTGTAACTAAACCCTCGTGCATCTGAGCCCCCGAACTCAGTTTTACACTAATCTACAAATATGAGGCAATATCAAGGGGCAAAACACAAGTTAGCATCTTTACATGTTCAACCTTGTTTGAATTGTTTTTTAAAGTCATGATATAAAAGCCTGTCAAGATGATTCATAAAAAGCTCTGTTTTGTTGTCTCAAAAAAAGAAACAGAAAATCAGACGTCGCAAACCATTAAAGTCATGTTTTCTGTCCTTTTTTCAGAAAATGGCCAGCAACTTTAAAAGAAGAAGAAGAGTAATAGCAAAACAATTCGTTTGTTTCAATAATAAGTGAAAAAACTCTTCTTGTTAGGAGGAAGATACCCTTCTACAACAAAATAAGTTGCAGCATTAAGTTGAGCTTTGTGGATGCTACCACGAAATGAATGGTAGCATCCTCTATTAAAAACTTCGGACACATGGAGTTTTGCACTATCTGTTTTAGGTGTTCATGAGTTGATCACACTATGGATCTATGTTCACGACCCTGGGCTTTCTGTTCTCACCTCCTGACATCTTATATACTTGAGATAAAGTACAAAATGGTTTTCTCAAGTTTTTGATAAGCTGATTTAGAGATGTTATCATTATTACTAGCAGTTCAACTAGAAAAAAGAGCAGTTCAACTCTTGGAAACATCCTGGCTATGTGTCTGATATGGGACAGAGGTGCTATTTGGGCCAAATCTTGGGATGGACAAAACTCCATCTGGTCCCCCTCCCTGGCGATTCACATCGTATTGCGTAAAAAAAAGCGTGTTTTGGCAGTACATCGATCGAATATTCTAAGTAAAAATGTATTTTCAGCATCCATGTGTTGCTTGGAAATGTACTGTAACCGAATGTTGAACGGTACATATAACACAAAGAACTTGCTATCTATCTTTACAGGTTAGAGATTGGATCAGAAAAAAATTCAACTTGAATTACCGTATTTCCTCTTATTAGTGCCCCGGGCGCTTATTTAATAATTCACCTTCAATGAGCGGCGCCAATAAGAGGGGGGCGCTTGTGAAAAATTTAAAACGATTAAGAATAAATTTTATTTGAAGCTGCAAAAACAATATGAACAGAGTCAATGAACGAAACTGAATCAATGTCTTTTATGCTTTAAAAACGTATTTTATTCAGTAATTACCCTTCTGTATGGGTTTTTCCCTTTTTCTTATATTTATATCAACCACAAATTCGACTATAAAAGACTCAAAATTTGTGAAAGACATTTCGGATTAGGAATTTTGACATATTTTTTAGTCGGGTAGTGAAAGAATCATTTGTATAACAATTTGTTTGAGGTTGACCCATTTTGTTTTTCACAAGTTTCCTAGACTATATATCTTATTATCTAACTGTTCAACTGTAATTCTGAAGCGAAATAAGACTCAACAAGCGGAGGTGTATGGTAGAATATTTTAAACAGCAAGTTTAGTAAAAAAGCAATTTATTTTCTAATTTTGTATAATTTTACTGAATCTTGGGGGTATTTTCACTGAAAAATGTTCGTTTTGTATATTCACCTAAAGACTGAAATATAGAAAGATTGTCCACCCTTGAATTTTGACAAACACATTTTGCCCCCTTTGAATTCCTGGGAATTGACACCACTGGAGGAAGGAAATGAGGCTACATCAAGAGAATATCGAAACCTTGTTTAATCTTCAGTAAGCCATTATAAGACATTTCTTCTTAAATCTATGAAATATATATGAATGCCTGGGCCGAGATGTGCCCATACATCCAAATCCAGAGAATAATTAGAAAAAATTGTTGGGGGAGGTCTGACTTCCTCCGGTTCTTCGTGTTGATATTGATAAACTGTCCAAATTTGAGAACGATATCTTAAATAATCGTCAAGAAACGCGCTTTCAAACTTTGGAGCATTCCTAATCAAAACCTTGTTATCTGAACCCTGTTCCTAATTTTATGAACTGAGCAAAATTAACAGTGTTTCCTAAAGGACTTTTGCAAATACAAACATCCGTCTCTCACATTCGATATGAGATTTGAGCGCGATGTTTTGTATACGGGCCTACAGGTTTTTATTGACAGGGTTACCTCTTTGATTTAGTTATAATTGGGATTTCTTGGGGAAAGGTAAGGCGGCACCAAATTCTGATATGACATTATAATATCAAATAAAACTATAATAGGTGCAAAATATATGATTCAAATTTAATTCAAATAATCCGAACTTACCTCATCGAATAATACTGCAATATATACATAAATACATAGGTTACATACCATGCCTAGTATATAATGCCAAAGCAGACGTGAATAAAACCAAAGCAGGAGTACTAATTCACAGAAATGTAGAAGGGGGCAAATATTTTTCGAATCTAGATGGGAGGGGGAATGTTTACGCTATTTCAAACTATTTTCCATGTAAATAGTAAGAGAAAGATATTTTTCAAAGACTGCGTTTTAAATTGTTTCACAAAATAAATTGAAAAGGTCTGTAAAGAATTTTGCATAGATTTAATGAGACGCGTTAATATTTTAAGTCATTTGCAAACTGGAAAAGAGATTTTGCAAAAACTCGGCCTGTTGCTTAGATCTTCCCACACGAACGCTGGGAGGAATTTTGCACAGTCCTCCCCCCGCCCGCCCTCTTTTGGCGAATCTCCTGCCAGAAAATTCTCTTTTCTGCAAACCAGCCGATAGATATATGCAAGACATCTGAAAGAATTTTGAAAAGAAAAGCGACGGTCTTTTCGTGACGAAACTAGTTACTAACAATTTGATGAACACCTAATTGAAATTGCTAGCTACCATTTTCTAACTGACAAAGCTATGTCGCCTTTTCTTTACATTTTTGGTGCTTTTAGGATC
Source organism: Alatinidae sp. Z8VKAUB7J3 (assembly GCA_010016025.2). NCBI lineage: Eukaryota > Metazoa > Cnidaria > Cubozoa > Carybdeida > Alatinidae > Alatinidae sp. Z8VKAUB7J3. The sequence continues at coordinate 64,605,768 of JAAAKM020721499.1, read as the reverse complement.
TCTTTTCCTTTTTGTCCACAAATTCTATTTAGATACAGGTCCAATTTACTTGCTATCAATATTATATACCAAGTACAGTGCAGTACCAAGTACAACTTCTTCAAGTTATCATCCTGTACATGACTGGTAATGACAGTCACCTCTCTTTAGCCCTCTGCCTAGGGGATATTGGTATCACAAGCAATGAGGTATTACTTATTAAGTCTGTCAGAAAAATCCTAGGACAACCCCCTCCCAAAGGGCTGGACTCTTATGAATCTGTGTCTTTCAGCGTCACACACATCCTCTGTGGAATAATGTCTCTGAAGCCCTGTCCTAATTGGTGATATAAGGGTTGTAAGGATTTTTTATTTCTCTTTGTCTTTGTATATCTCTTTCTCTTTGTCTTCAATTATTTCTCTTTGTCGTAATTCATGTATAAGACGGCTAGGAGGGACCACACCTTACTCTCCATTGCTGAATGAATGAATGAATGTATCTACTCCCCTCAATGTAATACAACATTGCAATGAAATAACACGCCGTTCGACGCCAATAATTGACTGTTTTTTGCCGCCATATTATTCATATTTTCTGAATATTCCGTTAACAGGCTAGTTAATTATGACTTCTGTCATCTATCTAACTTATTTTCTTGCGTAGATCCTCCTACGTCTGGGGGCACATAGGGCAGCGACGGTTGACCTCCAACTTGACCGATCTTGTGCCAGAGACGAAAGTTCACTCAAAGTGTGCTTCGGAGACTCGTTGCTTCTTCCTCAGGGACCTACCAAGTGTGCTGCGTTGTCTTCCTCTCGTTCGAATGCCGGGTGGGGTCCAACACCATAAATCGTATGAGTAATATCTCAGGAATGGCTGAGGGAGTTAGGAATCGTTGAAGGTGGTGGGGGTAAGGGAGTTGGTGAAACTTTCAGGGCACGTTGTACAGTGCATGGAGGGCAAATGCCCCCTTGTCCTTTTTAGACCCCCTTAACACTGATAAAAGTTATGAAATAGCCACTTTGTTTTAAATAGTAAAAAGTCTTACAACTATACTTCTATGAATACCATGTCCCCACAGCCCCTGGGGAAAGACTTTTAGATTATGCAATGCTTCATTGTTTACCAAAGGATTACTCATTGAAAATCAGTGGGAAAGACAAATCATGGAGATGGATTGCCTAGCATTTTTTGAAAAATTATCAGAAATTTTAAATACAAAAAAAAATACAAGTTTTTTAGACTGAAAGTGAGAAACAGCACTACAACTTCAAAGAAATAGAAAGTGTTTTGTATTTGAAAAAACCTTGTCCTTCTTCAATACCTCGCTCCTTGCGCTAAGGTGGGAGTTGTTGTCCCAGTTCTTTAAAAACAACTCCTGAAACACAAGGGCCGTTTAATTAGAATAAAAGAATTTTTAAAGTACCAGAAACCTTTAGCGTGAAGCGTAAAACATGTTGGAGAGGGCAGCCGCCCTCTCATAAATAAAAACTTGCTCCTGACGCAAAAATTTTATGGGTGCAAAATTTCAAACAAATAATCTACCGGTTATAACCATTTTGAATTTTTTGAAATTTAAACAATAAAGTAGAGAGTGCAGTTAATTAATGAAAAAAAATGAATAAATTATTAATTAATTACTGAAACAAAATAAAAAATTAAAAGACAAAATATTGAATAATAGTAAATAAAATAATTCAATTAAAAACTGTGCAAGAGAAGAAAATGTTCCCAGATTTTTAATAATAAATTCAACATCAAAATCTATCCGATCCCTCGATCAGAGTTAGTCATAGGCCCCGGGACGCACCACCGCCCCGCACAGGACAACAACCCAGACCAAAGACCGAAAAAACGGAACCCAAATAAACGGGAGGTCCGCACTCCAGTCTCAATTTCGTGAAAGTTTTAAATAAGGAAGACACACATAAGGACAAATTGACTAATTAGCAATTGTTTCAGGGTCAAATGTTGCATGGGAAGTTATTCAAGTGTTTTGGAACATCATTGACATTTCGAGTTCTGGGAAAATTCCTTGAAATTAACAAGCGGAGGGGTCCTAATAAGGAGCGGGGGGTTATAAATTAACAAGCGGGGGGAGGGGGGGGGGTTTGAATCGTATTTCAGCGAAAGAAATCTATCCCTGGCTTTAAACAAAAAACTCCAGAGTTTTTTGTTGTAAAGCAAGATGTTCCTCGGGTTACGTTCTTTGTTGTGTGTAACATTTGGTATAGCAAGATCCTCCATTTGGATCTTCAGTTACTTCATGTACTGAGAACAGAGCTTTTGTGATTGTATCAAAGTCACTACAAGAGCTTTTATTAAAGGCTAATAAAGCACCGGATGGCCTACAGGAATTTTTTCAAGAACTGATTTTAAAACCTTCGTAGGTGGTCTAATTGTCATAAAATTCTTCCTCTCCAAAATGTCAGACAAAGACATTTTCAATCTCATCTCCAGATTTCAAAAAAATATCTGTTTGTTTTTGGTATTTTCATAAAAAATACTCTTTTTGGTTTGACAAAATTGAAAGAAAACAAAATTTCCCCATTGTTAGATTATGAGAAACACATTTTGCCTGCTCCCCCATACTTTTGTGAATTGGCGCCACTTCTTGTTGGGAAATCTTCAAATGCACTCAGAGCAAAAAATAATCGCTAAATTATTTTTGTTGGTCGGAGCGTAACTGTTTTTCTTGCTGTAGCAGTCGGCTAAATTTTGTTCAATGCTAGTTACTGATTCCGAGAGGAAATGTCTTCTGATAAAGCTTGCTTCCAGTTGAAGAGCACAGCTTCAGACTTTGTGTCATGAAATTCAATTCCAAGCCTAATATTCTCAGACTACAGCCACGCAAAACTCACTAATGTGCTGCATAGCGTGACTCAACTTTAGAACGTTGTCTGCTTAACACACTAGTACCAAGTTACCATTACTGGGCACGAATGACGAAGGACCAGCAGATTCCGTCAAGAACTCTATTGTTGAAGAGTGAAAAAAGGAACAGCAACCTGACAGTTACCTTTTTTGGTCTCAATGGTCTTAAAGAAGGATCGATGGAATTTAACCGTTCTCTTCCTGCTTTCAGGCCCAAGGCTTCAACCTTGACACTACTTTCCAGTGTTGTTAAATGGTCAATATTATTAGTGTCATCACTTAAAATCAGCAATAATCAGTAGAAGTTATATGAAAAGAGAATCCAATGGATAGAATTGAACCGTACCCTTCCTGTTGTCGGGCGCAAGGCTTCAACCTTGACACTACTTTCCAGTATGGTTAAATGGTCAATAATATTAGTGTCATTACTTAAAATCAGCAATAATCAATAGAGGTGATATGAAAAAGAATCTGGTCGATAGAATTGAGATATCACAGATAATGTGAAAATTCGGGTGCATACAGTGTCTTAATTCACTCAGATAAATGTATCGTTCCTTGAGAATACCCCTAAAGACTATGGGAATCATGGCCTAGCCCACCAGACAATGAAGAACAAACATGATAATGTTTTCTACTAAAACTGTGTTAACTATGAGTAATTTCTATAATTTAGGGCCATTGTTCCTGTGGTTGTGTGGGTAATGTGAACCCTGGAAGCATGCTTATTCGACCTTTCAAATTTTTGGAACGAAATCATGATTTCAAAGTTCAGATCTCATTCTGGGTGGGGTAACAGAGAGTATTATTTTATTTTTCAGTTCAAAACATTAAATACAAAGTCAAGACCATGTATTTTAAAAGAAGACTATAGTTGGTCAGAATGTGTTGCCAAATGTTTTGTAATGGCTCTAGCAGCAAAAGCACCTTGCAAACTTCCGTACATGGACGGTAAAGTCTTTTTAATTTAAATCTTTTTTTTCGTAAACACGTTCGAAGACAACACTGGTTATACGAGACGCATGAAACCTAGAAAGAAAAGGATATAATACATGAAAATAGAATCAAATCGGTGGGAAAATGGGGAATGGTCAGACAGGAGCAAAATATGAATTGATGTTTTCCAAAGTATAGGTGGGGCACATGCCCTCCCCCTACTCCAGTTGAAGTTACTGTCAATGTAACTCGTTGCTATGCCCTACCTATTACGCTTGAGATTGTTCCACATAACCACTACAAGAATTGCATAATTATTATAAGGGCTTGGCCAATTGCTCATTCGCATGAAGACAAATGGCTAAATTCATTATACTTGAACTGTAGTTCTGACGTTCGAAATGCTTAAAATGCAATTTGAACGAAGATGGTGATGTTATATGGAAAGTAAATAAGATGTTTTCTAAGCTCCATACAGGTTGTTGTTATGTTTAAGTATTCTACCCGTTTTCACTATGTTTTCATTTGTTAAATTCTGTAAATTGAAAGTCAGTGTGGTCTAAGAAATCATTGGTTTTCAGTGACTTTCACTTGTTCTCTGATTTGAAACATTTTTACATGGAATCCACTATGGTAGTGATGTTCAGAAGTTTCTGAAGTTCTGAGATGTTCAGAAACAAATCATGACAAATCTTATTTACAAAATGGTGTTTAATGTCCATCAAATTTAGTATTTAAGGATTTTAAAGTCAGTAATGATGACTATGAGGCTAAATTTGTACTAAAAGTTGTTAAAACAAAATGGTATGAGCTCTAGCAAAATTCTATGAATCAATAGATTGATTTAAAAGGAAAATAAGAGGCTTAATGCTGGTCAGGATTTAAAATAAGAGCTCTGAGTCACGATGTCCTTTTAAATATCAAAATTCATTAAGATACGATCACCCACTCGTAAGTTATAAATACCTCATTTTTCTAATATTTCCTCTCCCTTTAGCCCCCCAGATGGTCGAATCTGAGAAAACGACTTTATCAAGTGAATTTGTGCAGCTCCCTGACACGCCTACCAATTTTCATCGTCCTAGCACGTCCAGAAGCACCAAACTCGCCAAAGCAGCTTAGAGTGGAGGGATCGGATGAAACTTGGTGGTAAAAATAATCGTGAATCCTAGATACGTGATTGAAACAACCGGAACGGATCAGCTCTCTTTTGGGGAGTTTGGGGAGGAGTGTTAATTCTGAAAAATTAAAAAAGTGAGGTATTTTTAACTTATGAAGGAGTGATCGGATCTTAATGAAATTCGATGATTAGAAGGATAACGTGTCTCAGAGCTCTTATTTGAAATCCCAACCGGATCTGGTGACATTGGGGGGAGTTGGGGGGCGGAACTTAAAATCTTGGAAAACGCTTAGAGTGGAGGGATTCGGGCCCGAACCAGTATTTCCCAGAGGGGAACAACAGAATTTGTTCGAAAGGGAGAGAATTAGAAATGAGAGAAAAGTGGAGGGGGAATGTAAGTCTACAAAAAAAAATACACAAATTTAAAGCCTTACGAGGCTTAGAGAGCCTAAGAAGTTTAAAGTTATTAAAAATCACTAAATCGCATCAGAGTTAACTCCAAGATTTGGTTGCAAAAAAATGAGGACCATTTTTGACGAGAAGGCAACAACAGAAATTTTAACCTCGTTTTTTTCTGTCCTGGAGGACTTATTACAATATTTTATAGATAGTTTAATCTTGTTCTTCTTTCTCTTCTTGGTTTTTTTTCATCATATTCTTCTTTTTCCATACGTCCATTCTTTAAAAAATTATTTCGTTTTCTTCTATTTATTTTTCCTGTAGTTTTTTTGCCCTACTCTCTTTAACTCTCTCCTTGTCACTAGTTTTGGCCCCGTTCTTACCTTTAGTAAATAAAAAGAAACAAGTTTTTTTTAAATTGAAAGTAAGGAGCGACATTATAACTTAAACAGAAATTATTCTGTATAGGAAAAGGGGCTGTCCACTTCTCAATACCCCACTCTTTGTGCTAAAGTTTTTTATTGTCTTAAAAAGGTTCTCACATCCCAGACAACAATAGACCATATTAATCATAATTCAGTAGCTGATCATCAGCTTCATTCTTTGCTGAAAGGAAAATTTGTACCACGTCTAGTTTCTGATGTAGAAATGGTACTTTCAAAGCTTTTGAAAATATAATACCCTTTTCCTTTCAAATTTCGCCTCCCTTTAATTTTCGCTCCTAGGGGGGCGAAAATTAAAGGGAGCGAATTGGGGGGGCAGCGGGGGGGGGCAAAAAGTAGAGGGAGTAAAAATCAATTTTTAAAGTTCAGCAGGGGGGGGGGGGGGTTTAGTGGCAAGCGGGGGGGCCTCATCGTTTGGCCCTAGATGGTTGGCCAAAAATAACGATATTTGGCAACTTGTTATCCTTCCTCCACAGATTGTGCCCTAGCCTTCTTAACCTTTCCCAAATTATAGCACCAGAAAGCAGGATACAACCACATTTTTTGTAAAGCTCACTGTATGAAATATGGTCAGTTAGACGGGTACCCAAGAAAATTTGAACTGGAAATCTCTGGAAAATAGGTATAAAATCCTCCAACGTCTTTTGGAGCGTCTACGTTTCAAAGCCATAATTGACCATTGTCATTACTGTAGCATCCAATATTCTAATTTTGGTTCGCATTCAAATATCGTGTTTCTGTACTAAACTCTGAAACAGGATGTATGCTGATGAAGACTGTTATCGACAGGAATGAAGACTTTATAGGCAGATTTCTGCCAAAAACGAGTGATGAGGAGCAACAGCAGGAATTTTAGGCATATTCAAAAATAATAAGCTCTGAAGATTTCGTCATAATCCACGATATAAACTTTTTGAATTTTGTCGCTGATTCTTGTAATTTCAATCGAGAATCTTGCATTCAACCAAGACTCTTCTTTTAACTGTTCCAGTGACAATTAGATCACAGCAAAGAAAGAGAGAAAAATTACATTATGACTAATCTTCAATTTTAGCCAGGAGGGTTGTTTGAAGAGAAATGCAAATACCTATCATTATGTGTAGATTTTCTATAATTCAAAATTTCAAGGCTGAGAGAGTTATTGAAGATCGAGACGTCTTGAAAAAGCAGTTTATGATTATCTTCTTGTTCTAAGGTCAACTGAAGGTTTGAATGTAAAGTGATAAAATGAGTCATAAAGCTGTTAAGTTCTATCTCTCCATGACCACACATAGAAGTAAAATCGTCAGCAATACGGTCCTGGAAACTCTGTTACAAAGGAAAAAGACTTCTAAGTGAAGAGACAAGATTTAAACAAAAATTGTTAAGGATGCCTTGAAACCGTTGCCCTCCTAATGTAGATGCCATATGTAGCAAAACTTAGGATTTTGGGATTATTGGATGGTTTGAGAGTATGTTACTGTTCTTCTTAGACCCCAGTTTTCATCAGGTGAAGCTGTTCTTGATGGCTGATCAAGAACAATGATGATAATGATGGCCCTCATTAGACCAGAGTCTCTGGTAGATGAAATGATTCATGATCGCTGATGACCTTTGTCCTCCTGGCGGAGATTCAATGTCTACCTATAAGACTTCAGTTTTGGGAACTATGGAAGTCTTAGACAAACAAATTATCCAAATATCTTAATTGGATAAAATATCCAACTAACTTACTATTTTCTTATAGATTGGTTCAGATCATTAATATATTTCATTCATTCATTTAATCCGTCTTGTAATCTTGGTATATACATTAAATTCAGGTTTGCTGCAAAGCACAGCTGTTTTTCCGACTTTGATTTTTTCAATAATATCACATATCGTACAAACATCTCGTCCCATTCTTGGGTTAGTTGACATCCCCTTGTAATTTCTACTGCTACGTTAGGCACTCCATGTTTCATTTCGCCTTTGATAGCGCCTTCGCCTCATTAATTAAAAAGAAAAAATAAAGAATACGAAAATGGACATTCAAAGGCCCTACCAGCAATGCTGATCTCCGTTTCATGGCCCTTCATCCAGGAAGTGCGATGGGAGTTAAGGCAGCCTTTCTATGCTTTTGCACATCATTCCTGTAACCTTCCCCTAGATTTCTCAAGGTTCCTAGATTGCATTTGGAGCTGGTCGACCCTCGTTAAGCTTACAGAGTCATGCCACTGACCCCCCTTCTAAACCAAAAAATCAGTAACACCAGGAATCGAACCTCCTGTCCTCACGGACAAAGGATTTCAAGTCTAGCATGCTAAAGAGAGAAGAAAACTTCTATGAAGGGAGCGCTGGATTTTCCAGCGTTATTAAAAAAAAAAACAAAAAACAATGAGAAATTAAATAATAAAAAAACATGTTTTTTCAACTGAAAGTAAGGAGCAACAATAAAACTTAAGACGAACAGAAATTATTATGTATATGAGGGGGTTTATCCCCTCCTCAATGCCTCACTCTTTACGCTAAAGTATTTTTAGTAATTTCAAAAGAGCTATTCATTATAATTAAACGGCCTTTGTGATTCAGGGGTCATTCTTAAAGAATTGGAACAAAATTCAGACTTCGGTATAAAGTTCTACCAATGTGTCTGAAACAGTGTATGCTTAAAGTAAACGTTATAAAGGTCATTTTAGAATACTATACTAATCTATTCTAACATAAAAGTAGTACTTCCAAGCGTGACAGCCATCACTCTTTCTAGAGCAAAGTTTGAATTTTCAAATTTGAATCACACTATATATTCTTTTCAATGTGCAGCAAGTAAAATAGTTAGACTAAGATCTTCACATGTTATTAGCTAATGTTTGCTTCCAAGAAGTTTTCTTAGCTATGATGAAGTAGCAATTGCCGATCACTGCTTTTTACATCTCATATAATCTAAAAAAACATCCCATGGATACAGCTGCCCCCTTTTCCCTCCCTTGAGGATATTTCTGGATAGAGGTATTGTTTTTTTTCATCTTTCTTTCTTCTATCATGAACCTATAGAATCTTGGGGAACGATTCTTAAGGGGTTTACAAACTACATAATAGTGTTTGAATGCACAACTAGTCACAGAATCAGGGTTGTCAGGGTGACACTTTCAGGTCTTTTCACCTTTTCATCTTTGGTCACATCAACCCGATTCAGGGGTAAAAAAGACCACTAATGAAAAAAGGGGACGCTTTTTGTAGATTTATCTTTATTTTCCCCTTATCTAGCGACGTGGCCTAGTAAGTGGCGTGGCTTAGTAAGCGACGTGGCTTAGTAAGCGATGTGGCTTAGTAAGCGACATAGCTTAGTAAGTTACGTGGCTTAGTAAGTGACCTGGCTTAGTAAGCCACGTGGCTTAGTAAGCGGCGTGGCTTAGTAAGCGACGTGGTTTAGTAAGCGACGTAGCTTAGTAAGCGACATGGCTTAGTCAGCAACATGGCTTAGTGAGCGTAGGTTTCTCAGGCAGCATGGCTTTCTAACAGATTGTCAATTAGGTGTTGTGGCGTTTTAGCCGTTAACTCTTTAGATGACGTGGCTTATTGTATGACTTTTAGGGGGTATTTTCCCCTATTTTCTGAAATGAGGCAAATTTTCTCGGGCTTGTAACTTTTGATGGGTATAACTGATCTTGATGAAACTTATATATTAAAAATCTACATTAAAATGCGATTTTTTTTAGTGTAACTATTGGTATCAAATTCCATTTTTTTAAGTTTCGGTTACTATTGAGCCGGGTCGCTCCTTACTACAGTTCGCTACCACGAACTGTTTGATAGAAAAAAACCGCAAGCAATAATACACGGAAAAGTGGAATAAATAGATGTAAAATATTTGGGAAACTAGGGACCTGGCCAAGGACAAAAAAACCGAATGATAAACTCAGCTGAAATCACGAACAGAAATGGGTAGAAACAATAGATCTTTGGCCCCAGGCAAGAGCTCTAAGAAGCTTTCCAAAATGCAAAGTCATATTCATCAATCCAGCCTAAGGTCCACCCTATCCGTAAAAACCACAGAGGTTATATCCTTACCACTTTCTAGGAATAAGCTGAAATAGGGGTGCTAGAAAAAAACCCAAAAAAACACAACAAAAAACAAGTAAACAGAATACCTACATCAGATAAAGGCAAAATATCGGTAATATTGTGGGTAAGACTCTGGAGGAAATACATCCGATAAAAATTTTGAGATAGCCATTTTGTTGAAAATAGTTCAAAGATCATATAGCAAAACCTCATGAATCAACACAGCCCCGAAGCCTTAGGGTAGGCGTTCTAAGATACGTCCTGGGGGCACATATGGTTCATATAGAAGAGATGCTCGTATGAGCTTCAGAGAGGGTTCATTTGATTTGAAATTGAAAGTTTATAGTTCACTTTTTAAAAGTCAAAAGAGATCAGAGGGCAACTAGCCCCCCACAACCTTTGTTCCCCAAACCCATCCGATAAAAATTTTGACATCGCCATTTTGTTAAAAGCTCAAAATTTAAGAAATTCCACAAACTATAATACCTAGTTTTCACAATTTGACAGCTCAAAGCCTTCAAATTTCCATAGTATTAGAAAATTTCACATTATCCAACTTTTAAGGCTTGTAATTTCTATATTTGGAGAACACAATACCTAGGCACTGTTAAGAATCTGAGCTTTTTTAAATTTTCATATTCTTAGACTTAATTTTCACGATCTGGCAACTTAATACTTTCAAATTTTGTGAATCTTAGTAACTTCAATATTATTATATCGCTATGACCATAATTTCTATCTGTCGAAAAAAGAACGCCTTCACATGCTGACGAAGGTTTGCAGTGTACATGCCTGCAAAATCCTTTCTTTAGCTTTTTATTCTCAGTCATGGTGTCTGTAATTTTCGGCAAATTCCGGTGACTATTAGATAGTTTGACGATGAGAAACTGAGATTTTGATTTGAAAATCAGCATGGATTCGAAGATATCAGAAGCTTTGTATTTTTGTCGTCACTTTGGAGACTCAGCTCAAGGATGTGTAGATGACTGTAAAATATATTCATTTTAATATTGTACATCAAAATAAGGATCCAAATAAATGTACAATTATTACTAGGCCAAGAAAATTTTAGGTTAGCACAGCACTGAATTTTGCAGTCCCTGCAGGGGTTCTGGTCTCCGTTTTTTGCCGTTCAGCCCGAGAGGCAATGGGTATAGGGAAGCCATCCAGGGAGAAAATCATCAAGTCCAAAACAATTTACACAAACTCAGTGTTTGCTAATCTACGAAAAAAAAACTGATCAAAATCTGATCTACGAAAAAAAAAATCTGAAAAAAAAATAATTTTAGATTGGACTTGGTCAAACTGGTTAAAAGATGAAAAAAATCTTGATTTTTGAGGGACGAATTTCTATTTGATGAATTTCCGTTTGATCGTATATAGGTAAAAAGGGAATTCATTTCTTGAAGTAATGATCACTTCCACTATCGTTTTGGATTCGCTTTTTAAGTCTATACAAACGTATGGCAATAACCGTATGGAAGTTTTCCGCTTGTTGCGAATAATGGAAATAAATAATGGAAAGCTAAGCCGGCTTCGCTTTCTTGCTCGCGAAAAAAAAAGGCATCAAGTTTAACAGTAGGCTGTAGTTATAGAAACAAATTTTGGAAATTCCAAAAAAACCATAAAACCATCAAAAGTGCAGGTAAATCGAAAATAGAGTGAACCGTTAAACTCATAACTTAAAACTGAAATTTCTATGGCCACACATTTTTGCTTTGATGAGTCTTTCTCAAATCCCAGCTTTAATGTGCATCAGAATTTGGCCTATTCACGAGTTAGAAACTTCGAGAGTCGCTGGGTGGATGCTGGTGTTCTGCGTTATCCATCAAGAGAGGTAGAAATCTCTTGGAAGCAAAATGGCTGTGAGATTTCAGAACCCTTGCATAATAGTTAAAATATCTATCAGCCATGCATTCTTACCAGAATTAATTATAAAAATTAGTAATATTTTTCATCAAGTAACTGTCACCATCGAAAAGAACTGTCACCATTTAGATCACAGCTGGGTTGGTAGCCTTGAGGCAAACCAAAAATTTTTGTTTGTTTTAAGTTTAGGGCCTCTCCTTGCTTGCAGTTTAAAAAAACTTTTTTTTTTATTTAATTTCTGAACATTTTCGAATTAATGCATGTTTTGATTTTGGCTCACCGCACTTGAATAACTAGCATGAAATTTGCATTTTTTTTTTTTTTTTGTTAAAAAGTTTTCTCGTAGTTTAGAGAATTCTAAAGTCACAGAAAATTCACAGAAAAATCTTTTTTTTTTCTCATTGTTTTTTTTTTTAATAATGCTAGAAAATCCTGCACCCCATTCGTGGAAATTCTCTTCCGTCCAGATCCTTCACCCCCCTTCCCACACTAATGTGCAAATATATAGCCCAAGTAATATAAACAAAACGTTACATGAAGGTTATATTTCATTAGAACTAACATAATTTCACTTCTTGGGTGTGTTTTATTTAATTAAGAAGTACCCGATTTTTGCCCAAAAATATGAAATTCAAGGTTTTTTGCCACCCTCCGAGCTACCTGCCCAGGGGGTTTGCCGCCTAGATACAGCCCTGATTTTCCTTCTAATGAACATCCGAAACTATCCAGGGGAGAATTTTCTGGGCTGAATTTTTCATGGGAGGGAATTTTCCGCGTCTAAAGGTCGTACCTGGGGTTCTTCGCACTACGTCTTGAGGAGCTCTGAGGACCAAAATCTCCTCCTTCTCCACCAGAGTCTCTTCCTGAGTGATTTTAAATACACTGCTCAGCTGATCCTCCCACAGAGAACAGCTAAGAAAACGATTCTTGATTATTTATCCCGGAAGTGTGAAGATGTCAGATACGGTCTTCAGGCGCAATAAAAATTGCTCGTCTACACCCATAAAATAATCATAGAAGATATAAAACTTACCGAACAGGAAGTGGAACAGTGTTTGCTCTAGTGGTCTGTTTACTCCTCAAACCCTGATGATAACTATTTCCAGCGAAGATAACGTCTGTAAAGGCTACAACAGCTTCGTGCCCTAAAAGGGTGTCATGTTCTTCTTTTGCAGGTACAAAATATACCCCGCCCAGGCGAGACCCAGTAACAGAACCGCGCAACCAATGAGAAAACTTGTCCGGCCGTAGATATAGGCATTCTCCACGGTGTTCGTCATGGTTAGCAGATTGCCCCAGTCATGTGATTCTTCACCCATGCCTAAAATTAATGGCAAGCCACGGTATTCGGCATCAGCTATATAAGGTGATACGCCGATGAAGTTTTGGCCGGCCCACCATTTTCTTCAGGAAAATGAGGAAGACCTGCCTTGTTGAGAATCAGAGAAAACCTGCCTTGAATGTTGAAGTAAGTAATGTACCGGGGGTGGTGGTATTTCCCGGGAATAAGTTGAAAAATTTGCCGATATTTGTCCACTTACAATATTCGTAATTGTTAGCATAGCTCATAGCCTCCTGGTAAAGCATTTGACGACAAACCAATAGGTTACTAGTTCAGAAACCGATTCTTCTTCTTTTTTCTTCAGGAAAATGAGGAAGACCTGCCTTGTTGAGAATCAGAGAAAACCTGCCTTGAATGTTGAAGTAAGTAATCGACTTTCTGCCTACGACTCAGTGCCAGATATTAACTCCCACTTAAGAAATACTGTCCTTTGTCATTAGATTTCCAAATTAACGGTTAATTACAGCACTAATTGCAATAATATATTCCAAATACGCGTCAATCACGTTCTGACACACAGAAACGTATTATAAATGCTAAAATTGGAGGTTGTGACCTGCGCTTCTAGCCAGCTCATGCCCAAATAACTTATTAATCCCCAGTCTATCCGTTTTCTAATGATAAATTATCTATCACAAATGGTGTTGAAGTAATTAAATTTGGGAAATGGATTTTTTTTTTTCTCAAATGATTTTTTTTTTTCATCAAAATGTTTGGCAAAATAATTTTAGTTTTTAGTATCAAATGATTTTATCCTTTTTCACCCTTTCTCACCTTAATTTCCTTATTTTGACCAGATCTAGAGTTCTTATTACAAAGCACAATTAAATCGACATCTTGTGTTCTAGGTCTAGTTACATCTATAGTTATTTTTCATGGTCAAATTGGTCAGTTTTATTTCTTTTTTTTTGTCAAAAATTTAAGTTCTTTGGTACATAACAATTACTTCGACATTTGCATTGGCTTTCAGTTGAATCAGGGTTCAGTTAAATTGGGTTGCTGCCAGGGCGGCTGCAATGGCGTGGCCCTGTTTGCCGCTGGACCGGTTGGCGATATAGCGCACGGGGTCAATCGGCTCGTGCGTGGGGCCGCTGGTGACGATGGCATGGCGACCCGCGAGCGGTCCCTGACCGGAACCAATATCGCCGTCAAAAAAATTTACGAGCGATTCCACGATCTCGGCGGGTTCGGACATCCGGCCCATGCCGAATTCACCACACGCCATGTCGCCGTTTACCGGCCCGACGAATGTTACACCACGCCCTTTCAGGGTTTCGACATTGGCCTGAGTGGCGGCGTGTTCCCACATCAACCAATAAAATAACCATGACCAAAATCACTTAATAACTAATTTACAGTAGCTCATCTGAAAAACCATCTAAATGGAGTTCCTATCCACACTTTAGCGTAAAGGTTCCCAACCTTTACCTTAGATCTAATATAAGGACCAAAATAAAATATTAGAAGACAGGACAGTATCTCTTACCAAGCCCTTGAAAAGTGTGAGTAGCAACTGAAAAGACTTGCAACATTTATAATTCATAAAATCAAAATATTGAAGCAGAAACAAGAAGTATTCGGAATTACAATAAAACGCCGATGATTTTCATGTGTATGTTGATGCATAGTCACTCACATAGTCACTCACATAGTCATTCACTCACTCATATACTCACATACCCACTCACTCACTCACTCACTCACTCACTCACCCAATCACTCACTCACTCACTCACTCACATCGTCACTCACATAGTTACTCACATAGTCACTCACATAGTCACTCACATAGTCACTCATATAGTCACTCACACACTCACTTACGGACTCAGTTACTCACTCACTCACTCACTCACTCTCATAGTCACTCACATAGTCACTCACATAGTCATTCACTCACTCATATACTCACATACCCACTCACTCACTCACTCACAAAAATCAATATTACTAAAACAAACTATCTTACAACTTAAATTGTGACACACAAATGACTTACAAGTGCCCGTGAATATTTGACTCATAAAGCGGTAGGTTAACCAGGGTAAATTAACCCGAATGGGTAAAAATGAAGTTTTCTGGGTAAAAATGAAACTTCTGAAAGTAAAAAGTACATATTTTGAATTTGCTGTTTTATAAACCTGTTAGTATTTTTTTTTCAACTTGAACAATTTTTCGACATATGCATGCCATGCCATCTTACTGTTCACTACTAGAGTGGTCTCGAGTTAAATCTTTGTGCAATAAAGTTACGACGACACGACGCATTTCGCTGCCCTTTCCTCAATTTGTTGAATGCTCATACCTTGGGTTGGGTATGAGGGGCAAGAGTGGGTTGCAACGGCGAGCGGATTTGGGATCAGGTTTCTATTGGGAATTGCACCAAGGCAAATGGAACAGGCGGAAAACGCGCACTTATTCACCAATAATCCGCAGGTTCCTTATGACGAACGGAACGCATCCCGCTTAAGCGCCGCCAACTAGGCTTTCACCAACCTCAACGTCTCCAAACTTGCTTGGATCTCAGGTTGGCTGAAATCCCGCGCAATCACCACGATCAGGCTACATATGATTTTTTTTTTAGTTTTATTTGATACATTCTTTTCTGGTACTAAAACCAAGGAAATCACAGACGGTGCAAGAAGATACAAAGATGACTTTCCAATGCGTCTGCTCTAAAAATTGCTACTTATTTCTTTGGTTTATTTTTGCAACTTTAGTAGTCCGGCCTTTCTAAAACTGATCAGCTCTCGAAAACAGCATAGATTAGCTTTTCTAGGGTTTTAAAAATAATTCTCATCCCATAGCAATGTCACAAGAGGAGTCTGATGACAAATACTTCCTCAGTACGAAAGTATACTAAGCAAAATAATATAATAACAGTACAATTACTAATTACTTCAAAGAGGATAAAAAGTTAGACAGAAAATGGGTTAATAATTGGGCAGTGACTTGACCAGATAATTGCATGCTGTAAAATCCCAAAAAAAGGCTTCACACATGTATCTAGATTCTTAATAAATATCCTACTTTTGTCAGAAATCCCAAGATTGTAATTTATTTGGGGGCACCCTACAAAAAGAGAGAGGAGGGAGGTAGATAGGGGGAGGGAGATAGAGAGGAGGGAGAAATATAAAGAGAGGGAAGGCATGGGGATAGAGAGAGAGGAGGGAGGGAGGGAGAGAGAACAAAAGCCAAGTATAAAAAAAAGAATATTGATTTAGGAGTCAAAAGTGAGTACATAGCCTCACAACAACAAACTAATCTAGTAACGCTTTTCATAGTCTTATACGAACTGTGATATCGGTAACTTTCAGTATACAATTAAAATTACCATAACAATTTAGACATAAAAATAAACATTATCTTCAGAAGTGCTATGTCATTAAACAGTGTACAAAGGTAATGGGTTGATTCATCAGGTAATATCTTGACCTCACCTAGTATTACTCGGAATGAAGAACAAATAAACATAATATGAACTCTGGAAATCCAGTTATTGTAAGACCTAATTCGACTTTTCTGTGGGAATACCCCATTGAAGCTAATGACAAAACCGTTAGACGTGGAAGCAAGAGAATTGAATTACCGTCCATGAGACATGATTGTTCTTGGCAAGGGACACTCTGTGCCCCTTGTATTGTGTTTCATGCAAGAATCCATTTTTTTTCACAAACATCCCTAATTTAAGCGAACACTACTCATTTTGAAGCATACATTTGATTATTTTTATCTAGTCAAACAGTTCGTGGTGTTAACCTGGGTGTTATTAAATAAAAAAAACAAGTTTTTTTAACTGAAAGTAAGGAGCGACGAAGAAAATATTCATGTTCTAATCAGAAAGGCGCATACAGATAAGTTTCGCGTCTCTTCTTTATTTCAAGCTTCCGAAATTTTTGGCCATCTGGCTTGTTTCAGTCAGCAATCACATCTTTGAAAACTACCGGTTAGGCTAATTAAAATCAACAACATTAGGATATCCTATGCGGATAACCAGGTAAAAACTATCCGAATAAATGAAGATCTAGTGCTGCAAAACCGGGTTCCGCTAAAAGCCTATTAACACAAAAGGGAAGGAAATGACCAAACATGGCTTATTTCCAGGAAATGAAAAAAAGAAGAGAAAAGGATGTCACTCATTCTTTTCTTTTGGAAATTGCTGTCTAAGGTATAAAACAAAGTAAGGAGTCATATCTCTGAAGAAACCACACGGTGATGCTCCTACGGCCTTCAGAAATAGTCCATCTGTTGTGTATGATCATTCCATATGTTATCTTCGTAATTCTAGCAACACACGAATTCTATTTACTCAATTAGTCAGGTCAGATTTTCATTTTGGGACTGCTACTAATGCTTCCTGGAATGATCTGAAGGGAGTGTCAACGTCCTGTCACCATGCATGTCCAGTCGCCAGGTTTTATAAAGAGGCTGCTAGAAGTTACATACACACCAACAGACAGACTAGACAGACAAACCAGACAGACAGACTGGACAGACAGACCAAATAGACCAGACAAAGAGACAGACAAACATAGACAGAACATAGACAGAGACAGAACAGAATGACACACTGACAGACAGACAGATTAGACAGACAGACAAGACAGACCAGAGAAAACACACCACACAGACTAGACAGAACAGACAGACCGACTCACTGGACAGGAAGATATATTGACTCACAGACCAAACGGACCAGACAAACAGAAAGACAGACAAGAAAGACAGACAAGAAAGACAGATCAGACAGACGGCATTTGTTTGTTTGTTTTCTTTTCTATCAATATGTTAATTTTTCTCCTTCTCAATTCAATCTCATTCATGTGTTCATTCAATAATCAAAAATATTCGCTTGTGTACGGTGCTCCTTCTCTTCTTCTAGCTTGTTCTTAAATCATTGCATACAACTAATCATCGTCCGCCTAAACAGGAACAGTATCAACCTTCTCATCGGCCACAAGAACAACATCGTATTTACACGCATCCATCGATCAGTGACTATTTCGCATCGTATTATTCGCAACCATACTTCATGCCTTATCATAATTGGTTTTTTACGTCATAATGCAAGACCTCCTCCATTGGTTGGCGAGTCTCAAGGGCGTCGAGGTCGAGCCCGGCACCGAGCTGCGGTTCGAGCTGTCGGCGTTCCCCGAAGGCGGCCTGGCACTGCTCATGTTGCTCGGCCTGGTGGCGATGATCGTCGCCATCTTCGCGATGTATCGTCGCGATGCGCGAACGCTGAGCCCCGGGGCGCGCCGTTTCTTGGTGGCACTGCGCTGCCTCGCGGTCCTGATCGCACTCGTGCTGATCCTGGAACCGAACTTGGTCGCGGTGAAGAAGGAAGAGCGGCAGGGGCACACGATCCTGCTGCTCGACCAATAAAAACAAAACTAAGATAATTCGATATATTTAAGTACCTGAGAAATTAATGGCTTAGTTCACTACATAACTGTCATCATCATACTTGTAGCAGCAGTTCCAACCATGATTGCAGTAGGAGCTGCAACCTAATATAGAGTAAACCAATGCCCAAATCAATAGCGGCCGAAATTAAAGACAGATGTTGAAGAAACTATCTAGTGATCAGAGGCGGTTTCAGGGGAGGGACAGAGCCAGGGACAGCCAGGGACAAATTTCTGTGCCATTTCTCCCTGGCACAGAAATTTTAGGGGCGCAAAATTTCAAACAGGGTGACCGGATCATAATGAAATTTGATATTTAGAAGAAACTCATGTCTCAGAGCTGTTATTTCAAATCCCGACTAGATCTGTTGACATTTGAGGGGGAAACCGGAAATCTTGGAAAACGCTTATAAATGTCGTAGATACATGATTGACGTAACCCGAATGGATCCGCTCTCTTTTGGGGGTTAAGGGTGGGGTTTAGTGCTTTGGCGAGTTTGGTGCTTCTGGACGTGCTAGGACGGTGAAAATTGGTAGGCGTGTCAGGGAGCTGCACAAATTGACTTGATCTAGTCGTTTTCCCCGATTCGACCATCTGGGATCTTGCGGACGAAGATGGCCAGCCAGCCAATGGTCTTCGGTCTTGTTTAATTTCTCTGCTTGATCGACGAGGAAAGAAACATCCTTAGGGCGGTCGTCTCTGCGTTCTGCGGTGCTACGTGTCTCTTTGTTGTATAGCAGTACACGATTGGGGAGAATACTGATGGCTGAATTTCCCGTATGGTCGGCAGCGATGACAACATAACCATGCGAAGCCAGGTATTCGGTTTGGAAAACGTTTTGATGTCGAAACCCGCCGTTGCCATGTGAGAAGATGAGTACCGGGAATTGGCCATCTCGAATTTTGGCGTCTAAACTCGCTAAAGAACATGAAATGAAACAGCACCAGCCAAAAAACGACAACAGCATTTGAGGGCATGGTGGTTTCATAGGGATAGTGATTCGCCTCAGGATTAAGACACTATTTAATACGGTACAATAAACCAACATTTGGAGAAGCAGACTGGTCAATAGATTGAAGAATATACGGACGCCAAGGTAAACTAAGCGAAAATGAGAGGCTTTATACAGGAGAAACCACTTTACCAAGATTATCAAACATAAAGATTGAGGGGCAATGAAGATTTATTTGCTATTGAACGATTTCAGTTCCGTTTCTAAAGACGCTAAGTTTTTAAAAGACCTTTTAATATCTTTATTGAGAATAAATAGAAAATTCCATGTCTCCCTCCCTAAATTTTCGTGAATTTGCACCCCTTACGGAAGGGACTGGAGGATATACTATACCCATCATTTTAACACCAATCATTAGGAGTGACCGATGCGTATGAAAACTCATCGTAAAGAATGGGTCACGCCCATATGAACTTTTACAGCTAGACAAATACCACTGACAGTGTCAGTTTGTGGTCAGTTAATTTCACTGTTCTCTTATTTTCAGAAATCTAATTTTTGAATTTTTTTTTTTTTTTTTGTAGGGCCAGCACAGGGGCTAAATCCCCGGGACTGGGAATATCGGGTATTGGTTCAAAAGGCACTGTCACCGACGCTTTAACTTCGATCGACATCCGCGGTTGTAGCAACTGAGGAAGGTCATCATGAGCCGCGAAAGGCGCCATTGGCAGACACATCATCTCGATGTCTTGGTCAATAAGAGCGATCAAGCTCTCTAACGTGGTACGACAATTACTAATCTCGCTCCATTGCTTAACCGTTTCTTTTTGGTCCGGGTTCATTGGTAAATGCCAAACCAGCTTTCTATTATCTGCAGTCGGGACATCGACAGTATCCGAAATCATTGGTACATAGCCATACGCCTCCTCGCGTTCTGAAACCGGGGTTGCCCATAATGGAGCACGCCTGGGTGAATTAGAAATCACTGGTATCATTACGATCGACTCATCCTAATCCGTCTGCATGCCTGCTCTTGGGCGCATAACGATAATCATACTCCTACTAAAAAGCATTGAAAATTGTTCTTAAGGATATCAAGTCATCATAAATTAAATTTCGATAAAAAATATCATTTGTATGGAACTCAAAAATGAAACTTTTTTTTTCATTGGAATTGGTTTTCTAATTTTAGGCTCATTGATTGTTCTCTTCTTTAGAATCAAAACGCTTAGATGCAAATAAATCAACAATTTCGCCTTTGAAATCAATGGTAATAACGAGTTTATTTCCATATTTAGTTGTAATACATTCATGGTTTTAATCGTGTATTCCATTCCAATGTATAAATCTTCTTTCCTAATAGTTTTATCATATCTATTTTCCATTCTCATTTCGCTTAAAAGTTTCTCCATTTATTAGTAAATAATTTTGTTAAAATTAATTTCCAAATCGAAAATAATTTATATATTAACATATAATTTGATATCAATGACTTCATGATGGCTTTTCTTTCTGAAAATCAAATCAAATACACGAGACCAATCGATAATATTCAATTTATCGTTTAAACAGTCCAAATTTTTATTATTGATAATCCGGTGTGATATTTCTGGTGCTCTTTTTGTTTGAATCTGATATTTCACATCGGAAATTAAAAAAAAAAATGATCAGAAAAATCCGTTAAAACAACTTGTGAAGACGTGACTGGTGTCGTTAAAAATACGTTGTCGATGAGAGTTGCACTAGTGAGTGGAACCCGCGTTGGGATTGTACATGAGGGAATCAGTGATTTCGATGACATTAGAGAAATAAATTCGGTTGTTTGAGTATTTTCATCATCAAGAAGAAAATGTTTAGAATTGAGAAATGCAAAGACACGGAAAAGCACAGCCTTTTTCAAAATTGTACTAAATACTGATAGTATTGAAATTGGTTGATAATTTGTATGGCCTTTTCTTGGTCCACCTTTGTATAAAAACAATAACCTGAGCACGCTTGAGAGCACTCGGAAAAACTCCATATTGAAATGAAAGTTTTATTAGAGATAAATTATTGAAGGACGAATCTATTCTAAGATAATTTTAAAAACTTTTCCCATAAAACAAGCTTTTCAAAGCAAGGTAAAGAACTCCATTAAACCAAAAATGAACCCACACACCATAGGCTCTGGCTAGAGGACAAGCAAAAACCATCCTTTCTGGCCCCAGGCAAGAGTTCTACGGAGCTTTCCAAAATGCAATGTCATATTCATCAATCCGGCCTGAGGTCCACACTTTCCGTAAAAACCGCACAGTTTAGACCCTTACCAGTTTCCAGGAATAAGCTGAGATAGACGGCATAGGAAAAAAAAAAACGGGACAAAACCAAAGTGTTGCTCTCTTAACACATTTATTCCGTATATGAAAGGGTCTGTCCCCTTCTCAACACCCCGCTCTTTACGCTAAAGCTTTTAATGTTTTAAAGTTTTTAACTATTTACCCTCATTTTCACCTCTAAAGGGCCTGTAATATAAGGGGTTGTTAAGTGTAACATCTGGAAAAACCACTTTTTAATCAAGATGGAAACTTCAGATCAGTCGGTTATAAAAAGGAACGTTTTAGAACTCAGGCAAATTAATCACAAGAACATTTTAATTTTAAAGCTCAACCTAAAACTAATTCTACTTCTTGCTCGTCTTCACTATTGTTCTCATCCTGTCTTGCTGCAGCGTTAGCATATAACACCCCTTTACACTCCCCGCAGGCAAAGCTGCTGGGCAAACCGTTAGGACGGCAGCGTGTCTGGAGTATCTCTAGTGTCTGGAATAATAAAAGACTAAATTTTTACCAGTCTGTTTAATTGTCACATTAAGAACATTGACGATAAAATTAAAAATTAAGAAGTCCTTGCCTAAAAATCAAGTTCTCGACACTAATGCGACTTCAATAATTTAAGATTCATCACGGTATATTCTTGACCTAAATAAATATAATTTAAATATATTGATTGTAAAGTCTTGGAGTAGGGGGAGAATCATTCCTGATGCTTGGACACAAATTTGGGATTATATCCCAAAATGTATGTATTTTAGCTTTAGCTTGGGACGCATGTTTGTAAGCCCCCTAAAATCCTGCTAACACCACCCAAAACGATCCCATATAGGGGTAACGTCTGTTATACTATCTCCTGAGTCCTGACCATCAAATAGCACTAAACCTTGAAATTAATGCTACAAGTGCAAAAAAGTGAATGAAGAATTATCACAAAAATGACACAAATATGATTTTGGGAATGAGTGGTACCCCCGCACATCCTAGTGTTAAAGTAAAATAAACAAAAGAAAAGTTTCGAATTTATAAACTAATCTCTAATAGACTTGTTTTGAAATTAAATCGACAACTAAAGTTTTTGTCTTTTGAATAAATAACGTTTTCGCTATTTCGTACAATATTCTTGTTTTATGCCTCTAACAAACACAATTCAAAGGTTATGGGATCTGTAGGTTCACGTGAACATTCCGCTGATCAATCGTTGCGGAGGCTATTTATCCAGTTGGCCAGCACTTTACCATGAAGTAAATTTGGGGTGTTACTATGACGACATAAACATCCATTTTCGTTGCACGTTTTTAACTAACTATCAGTTTTTTGCGATATGCAGGGAAGTGCATGCGAGTTTTTTTAATTAGACAATTCCCTAGTCTTTTCATTTGGGCAAATATTCCACTTTTGTATCGCATCTAATTCAGAGGTTCTCAAAGTATGGAGCTCCGCCCTTCGAGGGGCACGGGAAGACTTCATAGGATGAGGGGGCTGGAAAATTTTTAAAATCAACATCGTATTTGCAGGACAGAAAAAAATTTGTGAAATTTGCGGAAAAGTAATCGCGTCATGCATTAATAATACGTAGCCATATAACAATTCGGTATATTTATAAATCCAATACGGGTAGAAAGAATCCACACGAGCCGTTATAAACGTTTGTTGTTTATCGATAAAACACTACTATATTCATTTTCATTTCGACTGAGAATTTAAATCATTTTCATGAAACGGTATAATATTTCAAATAAAGCGGCGGAGAATAACAAAAAGACTTTTTTCACGAACAAAACCAACACGATAAAAACTTTTGTTTTGTTTTCCTTGTTCTTATATGATTTATTCAGTTCAGTTTAGTTTTTTTTCCCTGTTGGTAAAGGCTTCTGGAAGTGAAGCCAAAATATTCGAATTCTTATTGAAGAAAGCTGTTTTTCTTTGCACCGTCTTATTTGAAATACTAACTTATACTTTACCGAATGACTCAAGAACAATCCGAGTGGTTAGTTCCTTGGCCTAATTAAATAAAAAAAAACTAATTCTTTGATCCGCTTTCGCATGTCGCTCGACCCGCAGCGCGGGTCGGTGGTTTTCCAACCGCGACGCGAACTCGAAGAACGCGACTCGGAGCCCTGCCTGTGGGTCGACGGCCGCCTCATGCTCCCCGTCGACATCGAGGAACGGCGCCTGTGGTTCGCCCTCGATACCGGCGCCAGTCACTCGAGCCTGACGCAAGCCGGCCTCACGGCGCTGCCGAGCGGCGGCCGCCGCGCCCACGAGAGCTTCCGAAAGCTGGAGAGCCCGGGCGGAGTTACCGTCGCGGTCCGCGAAGTCCGCGGTCTGGTCCTCTCCGTGTCCAATTTTACCTTCCAAATTGAATATACCTGAATATGATCGCGTGCTTTGTCTATTTGAGCACCACCATTAGACCAATTATTTATGCTCCTGCCAAACACCATATCGTTGGGTAATGACTACCATAATATAATAGTCATGTAACTCTTATAGTCTTCCAACAGCTTATAACTATTGGAAGCAGGAAGTGGCCTAGGAAAATACCTTTTAATATTTTTTACCAAAATACACCCCAAATTCCTTTTTTGAACTGTTTATGGCAATTAATTAATACCCAATCTTGTCAATACACAGAATAATTTTACGGTTTCTTAGAGAAATTTTCATTTTTGGTAAAAATGGTAGACTGTATTTTTCCTACTGGTGTTTTCGGCTAGTTTGATTTAAATGAAGCATTTTTTTCGATCCAGCACTATTTTTGTGGGATTTCAGGCTTTTTTTATTCATGTGAATATTTTTTTTTACAATAATCCTATTATTAAGATTTTTTAAAATAATATTTAACGTTCCTCACTTGACAGCTTTTTTAAAATATTGTTCTTCGGTTACTATGTGGTATAGTATAAGCAACCAAAGAAGTCGGTTTGGAATCAGCAATTACGGAGGGTTGTGTCATTTTTCTGTTCATCCGGAAAAGTATGCCATCCTCTAAATCTTCAAATAATAGATGGCATAATTCACGGAATAGCCATTTTATTTGAGAAAATTAAAAATATCTAAATAATCTGATTGAGAAACGAGACTTGCAGACTGACTTGCTTGATTATTCATTTCGAACTGGGATTCAGTCATTTGGTCTTATTTTTAGGCATAGGCTTAAAAAGCAATTTCATGTAGCCACTCATAAAATAGCCTAGGCTATTTCTGAAAAAGAAGCACTGAAATTTAGAGTGCCAGGCCTACTGTTAAATTTCTTTTTTTAAGCTTTCAAGTAAGTAAGTAAATATCTAACATCTGTCAAAGATTATTCAGCCTAAAATCAAAGAGGATACTTGATAAAAAAAAAAAACGACCTTTAAATGCAAATACAAAGCCATACATTTTCTTACAAATTTCCAAGACCCCATTATGTCTTGATGTGGACTTGTTTCGGGTGCGAATCAGAATAAGAAGATGTCTTAGAAACCTATTAAATGGCGAAAAAATCTCTTTTTTCTTTTAAGACACAATTAAGAACGTTTAAAAGATGATTCTCTTCGATTGATGACATAAGGAGAAAAATAGGTATTTCATGGGCAGTAGAATAAATTGCATAGCACCTTAAAACTTAAAACGAATAAAAATTATTCTGTATATTAGGTGGGGTGCCTTTTCCTCAACTCTCGCTCCTTATGTTAAGATCGTAAAGATCTTTAAAATACCTCTCATTCAGATTTAACGGCTCTTGCACTTGAGCAGTCTTTCTTAAAAAGTTGTTACAAAAAGTCAAACTTTTGTGTAAAGAGCGAGTGTTGAGGAAGGGATAGTCCCCTGAAATGTGGAATAATATCGGTTCGTTTTAAGTTTTATGTTGCTCCTTACTTTCAGTTGAAACAACTTTTTTCATCTCAGCTCATTTTTTAAATCAGTTTTTAGATGTCTGTTACAAGTGACCTTCTATTAAAAATAAATCTTTATCAACTATCCAGTACTTAATTGTCTTTTATCATAGGTTTTTTTCTAGCAATTGTGACATAGGTATTAGTTTTTTTTTAGTTTTGTAATTGGTAAAGTTGGTCACTTTAAAATCTTATTTTATAACGAAAAGAGAAATCATCAATGCAACAGCACAAACACATTTAAAAAAAAAGAAAGAAAGAAAGGAGATAGAAGGAGAAAGGGAAAACTGTTTTCCTAAATTAGTGATTAATATAGACCAGCACTCGAATGAGGCCTTAACCCGGGCATGAATTTTCAGGGGTGGTGGTTGAAATTGGTAAACAAGTCACATCGGTTCGAGTGGGTGATCACGTCAGCGCCGAATGTCACATCACTTGTGGCACCTGTTTTTTATGCCGTACGGGCCAGGGGCATATTTGTGAAAACACCGTCATTTTTGGTGTCGATGCTCCCGGGGCCTTTGCCGAGAGGCTGGTGGTGCCTGAAAAAAATATTTGGCCCATTGATCCTGAAATTCCTTTAGAGCATGCGGCCCTTTTTGATCCTCTGGGTAACGCTTGTCATACGGTCATGTCGGCGCCGATGGCGGGTCAGATTGAGCCTGGTCGCTCCTTACTACAGTTCGTTACCACGAACTGTTTGATTAAAACGAAAAAGTATCAAAATATCGAAAATAAACCTTAATTAATAGCGTTAATGTGAAATTCGGATGGGATGAGACTGTATTCTCGATGTAGATCTGCTTTTAATTTATTTGGTGGATTTATATGTCTCGTACCAGCGAATCAGCCTATAAGTCTATTGTATTACTAGTCTAAGTCGAGAGTCCATTACTAGTCTTGTATCAGCTGATTGTACCAGTCTCAATACTCACAATTGTACTACACAAACATTAACAAAAAGAACAGCCTATCTAACATATATTGATAAAACGAGGGGCATTCAAAAAATACGTAAAATTTTGTCAACAAGGTATTGGCAACCGTTTTCCAGGACTGTGAAGGAGTTGTACTTGTGGACTTATTAGAAGGTTGAGGGAATCTCTAGATTCCCCTTGTATAAATAGTCTAAACGGATGGAAGCATCACCTGGAGAAGCTATTTGACATCGAAGGAGGATATATTGACACTCAAACGAATCTGTTCAGCGATTAAATTTAAAAAAAAACTAGTTTTTTTTTTTAACTGCAAGTAAGGATCGAATCGTAATCAAAAAGTTCGAAAAACTAAACTTCCACCTTCACATCACAAACACAATAAAAAAAATGCTATGGCAAAATAAAAATAATTAGAAGGCTACTAGCCACACCTTGGGGTTGTAATGAGAAAGCACTACTCCAATTTTGTAAATCACATATAAGACCCCATATTGATTATGGCCTCATAGTTTATGGTGCTTGTGCCTAATCCCATATGCGAAAAATCGAAACGACACAAAATGATATAATCCATCTCATATTTGGTCTTAGGAAACCAACAAATACTAAGTTTTTGCTTACTGAGAGTAGACTATCACCAATAAATGAAACAAGAAACGCTGTTCGACATCTATGTCGGGTTCGACGCCGACCTGGCCGGCCTGCTCGATGCGGTACGGGACCGGTGCCGGCAAAACGCGCCGGACGAGGTGGTGTTCGGCGGGCCGTGGAGGCCCGTCATGCGGCCCGACATGGGCTCCAATCCGCGCGCGCTGCTGGACGCGATCTCGAGCGATCATGCCATCGTGCTGCACGATGCCAGCCAGCACATCCTGTGGTGCAACTCGCGGGCGCTGCAACTGGCCGGCATCGGCCCGGAGACCGCCGACATCCCCGGCGGCGTCATCGAACGCGATCCGGCGACCGGAGGTGTTGCTGTCCACAGGATCGGGAATATTAGCATCTATCTTCTTAAGCGAACGTAAAAATAGACCAATACCACCTACAGCCAAAACAAACATTAAGATCAACTCAAAAGCAGTCATCACCTTGAAATTAAACTTCACACTTGCCAACACACCAAACAAAAGCGCAGCGATGGAACCAATTGATAATATCCAGCCAAGTATTTTTTTCGCATCGTAAAAAATAATGCCGATCCCGAATATAAATGGGATCAAAATCATGCCACCGGTTACACCAAAATTGGCACCCAACATCGGAAAACCAAATAATCGAGAAGAAAATTTGTTAGATTTATTTGTAAAACAATTACCGATTAAATTGTTTCCTATATGACGGGGCTGCCTCTCCCCAGCAAAAATTATGTTCGCAGTGTTGCTTCTACATTGAATTTAAATAAAAAACGGGCACGGATTAATTTAAAAAATCAAACTTTTTTCGAGGTAAGTAAAGAGTGAGGTTGACACTTAAAACGAACAAAAATTATTACTTCACAGCCTATCAAAAATATATCGACAAATCTAGCGCAAATTAATCAACTGTTGATATTTCTCTATGTTTCTAGTATTACAGAGAACTAGTGATTTACTGAAAACCTTCAACTATAATTGAGCAATTTTTTTCTTGCGAAAAAAAAAATCACAACAAAAACAAAGGTTAGTTGCTAATGGCGAGTCAATAATGATTCAACCTTTAAAAAAACATGTTCAGACGTGATAAGTTAATTCTATGCCAAAAGCCATCCATTTAAATATGGATGTCCAGATGCATCATTTTACGATGCGAAGCTTCTTACCTTTTTCTGTTTCCTAAGGCGGTCGTTCCTCCCATTGACGCCTTTTCGGATCAGTGACGTAAACTCCTGGCGTTTACAACTCAAATGCAGAGGAGATCGTGCTTTTCCTTGGGAGGGGGTTTCCATGGAGGAACTTGTCATGGGGGAAAATTCCATAAAGGGGGCGCAGAATTTTTTTTTAGCATTTTTCTTTAAAGAACAATGAAAAACAGAATGTGAAAAAGTTTTTTCAACTGGAAGTAAGGAGCAGCATTAAAACTTAAAATGAACAGAAATTATTACGCATATGAGGAGTTCACCTCCTCCTAATACCTCGCTCTTTACGCTAAAGTAATTTATTAATTTCAACTATTTATTCTACAGCCTTAGTGTAAGCTTTAGTGTAAGCTTAGTGTAAGCTTTAGTGTAAAGAGCGAGGTATTGTTCACAACAAGCTTAAAGACTTTTCTAGTCATGTCAGTTTGGCATGCTTTTTATAATAAAAAGCATTGGTTGTGTAATCACTGTTAAAAATTAATGGTTGCTGGAAGACCCATCTTGTATCAAGAGATAGTTAAAGTTGCTTTGGGGGGGGGGGGGTTCTATTCGACGCAGCTTGAAAACTGCATACGGAAGAATTCTTAATTAGATTTTGATCCAAATGTCACATACAATGTGTGCACGAAAAGACTGCGTCATACTACTTTGTACTCCCTTTTTTATATTTTACTCCCTCTTTTATTATTCCTTCTTAGTCAGTTAAACCTTGTTTAAGAACTAAATGTTTTCAGATCTTAAATTTATGTAATTTGTACTTCCGTTCTTTGGTAGTTTTAACGTATCATAACGTATCAAGCATAACGTATCTCTCTGATACTAACGTATCAAAGTCTCGTCGGTTTCAAAAATGAATGGGAAACGAAAGCTAATTCCGGGTTAGACTAAGAACAGCTAAAGGTAGGAAATCAGTGCAAACTCTTTTTCTCTTTGGCACATGCATTGCCGCTGGATTACGAAGGTTATGAAAACGATTTTGACAATGAGAGAAAAATCTCATAAGCAGAAGGGATATAACACAGTAGGTTTCATTTCGTAAACTCCTGACATATCTACGTTAAGAAAAGTGCTTCGATGCCCCGATTATCTATAATTGTCTCTAGATTAGGATGTCACAAGAAGGCATCTATATTTTCACAATGGGTATGTGGATAAGGAAACATGTAACTTTGTTGTTCAAATACTTCTTGTAATTAATGTAAGCTGGGGACAGCAGGATGACTATCGGGGGACTGGCGATACGCCTCGTACTTCCTGGAAAGATTCATATTTAAGCAAAATATTTAAACAAAAAATATTTCTTTGTTTAAGTAACGTCGTCCTTTACCAATTCCGAGCATGTTTCTTTTTGGAGTAAAAATTCCAACACCTACCGAAAAAAGTCGTTGTGCAGGTGCAGACGAAGGAATGATACAGCTGTACTTTCTGAAAACTTTAATTACCCTTGGGTACACTTTGAGCACAAAGAGTTCCTTTCGCCTTTCATTCAAATTTTTGAATTGGTTTCACGGCCACGGTTGCCAGAATTACAATGAGGAGTTTCTTCATCACTAAGATCAAAGTATTCATCTCCAGATAAAAAGCTACCTTTATCAGCCTCGTAAGTACTTCTGAAATCTTCAACCTTTTTCGCTTCATCAGAGAGATCAGGGTGAAACTGGATGGGAAGAATAAAAACAAGTCTAAGATGCGTGACTGACATAACTGGACCAGATCCACTCTCTTTGGTGGAGTTGGGGGGAGGGGTAATTCGGAAAAATCTTAGAAATTTGATTTTTAGAAGGTATCTTGTGCTTTAAAGCTCTTATTTTAAATTCTGACCAGATCCTGTGACATTGGGGGAAGTTTGAGAGGGAAATCAGAATTCTTAGAAAATGTGAAAATAGGAGTATTTTTATTTTACAAATAGGTGATCGGACATTAATGAAACTTGATATATAGAAGGATCTTATGCATAACTTCCCACGCTGATACATTAAGCGAACAGCTTATGGCCATGGACGTTGTTTCTCAGAGTTCTCTAAAACGGCTTTAGGCTATGCTGGACGTGTGAAAGCTCTGATACTTTGTAAAATATTAGTAGGAAGATCACAGGATGCTATAGGCTACACAAAGCTGGCGAGAGGATACGACTCACTTCGTGTCGAGAAGGATGCTCTTGGAAGGGGGAAAATGATTATTATCGAAAACGAAAAACAGATATTACCTCAATACGTGGTGCACATAGATTAAACGCTGTGATAAGAAAAGCTTGTGAAAAAACGCAAAAGAGAAATAAACTAAGTGATAAAAACTGCACAAATAAAAAAGAATGGTTTAACAAAAATGAAAGACTAAAGAAAAATTTAGAGAGAATCAAAAAACTTTAAAAAAGCCGAGATACTCCATGTTTTACGAAAAATACAGAGGTATGAGATGAATTTAAGACAAAAGCAATTGGGCATGGAGCATCATAAAAAAAAAGTTCCAACAAAAGTTTAGCCAAATGTTTGGAGTACTTATTTAGGATTTAATATTCGAAACGCTTCACTTGTCATGGTGTTTTTCTCAGTAAGGTCAAATTTCAGTATGTGCCCTTCCTATAGCAGGCATCCACAAAACAAAATTAACTAACAGAATAATGAAGAAACACAATATTAAACAAACTAAATAAACACAGAATTAGATAAACTCAATAATAAAGAAAAGAGTTAGACAAACCCAGTTCATCAGACCTCACATGGCTGGAATTCTCTGTTTTTATCATATGTTTCCAAGCAGCATTGACACACATGGTTTCCCAGACTTTTGATTTTGATTTAAAAGTCATGCCATACTGATTCAGCATGACAAATGGACCAAAATAATTGAAAACTTGGTCACATTCTGTCTATAAGCTTGTAAATAACAGGAAAGAAAAAGTTCAATTTTGAAGAAAAAGATCTACCAGTGGGCAAAAGACTCCCAAGACTGAAGAGCTGGAGTGCAACTAAGAGGGGAAATCCCTCCCAAAGTCCCACCCTGGAATTTAGATTTTGTATTTAGTTTAATTTAGCTCATGTGTCAGACTTTGTCAGCGCACTAGACGATTTTGTCGGTACACACTTTATATCCCCCCTCTGCAAATTCAGAACCTGAGCTTCACCCCTGTTGAAGAGTATGATCTCATGTTCTTAAAACCTATTTTGGAGTAACAGTCTCTAGGTTACGAGTGTGACAATAAAAATTATGTTCAAATAGTATAACAACGCTCCATGGCAATATTTAAATGCTCACATTTTAGTGTGCAGAACGCATTCCCAATATGTCTAAAAAGTGTAACTTCTTTCATTCGCACAAATGAAATGTTCACATTCCAGCGTGTAGAACGCATTGCCAATATGTTCAAATAGTGTAACTGCGCTAAATGGCACTATTGAAATCCTCAGATTCCAGCGTCCAGAACGCATTGCCAAAATGTTCAAATAGTGTAACTACCCTCAATGGCACTATTGAAATGCTAGCATTCTAACGTGCAAAATGCATTGCCGATATGTTCATGTTGCTCTTTATCTTAAAATTTCACATCTTCTAGTATTTATCTTATTCGCAATAATTGAGTAAATACGGCTTAAAAATTGATATAACAAAAAGCTGCATCAACATAAACTTGGTCGATCATATGCAAGGCTGAAAAACGCTTCCAAATTAATTGAAAATCAAAGCATTTCCATTTAATTTCAATTTGGCTCTTGTTGAGCCTAAATTGCCATTTTGGGGAAAAAGCAGCCTTTCCTTGCACCAAAATCTCTTCCCCTAAATTTGTTTTACCAGGATATCTTCCTTTCATTGACAGCAAAAATAGGTCATAACTGGATTGATAAGAACTGTATCCCTAAATATTTCTAATAGCCTTCATGAAGGGTCAGTAAAAGGCTGTATCCCCAAGATTAATCTTGGCCCCATCTATGGCTTCCATCTATACAAAATTGCTAAGATTTCTAATAAATTCTTGGGAGATGGCCAAGGCAGAAGCTTTAAATAAGGGAGGACGAAAGAGAGTATTTTCCAGCGTGTCCACCTAATCGTAACGATGTGACAAGCTTATAGTATTTATATCAACATACACCGGTATGCTTTTTCCCAAAATGTAGATTTTAGGCCATATAAAATGTAATTCCCCAGGGCGGCCTGCTTTCTATAATTCTCTGTTGTAGTTTCCATAATTTCGTAAATAAAGTGTAACATTTTCATAATATTAAGGTATATTTCGTCAGGATCAACCTAACTTCACTTCTTGGGTGTGGTCACTATAACACGTATGTACCAGCTACCTGTATTTGTCCAGGAGGGAGGGGGACCTAATCATAAAAAATGATTTAGTGATTTAAATAAGAATTAACTAGAAATTAAAAGAAATATTTGAGCCGCCCATCCCCCCCCCTGTTTATATCCCTTAGATGACAGATTCTAGGAAAGTTTTTGGCTAGGTTAATTAATGCCGAGCTCTTCGCCAAAGCGCTGCCCGCCTTGGCTGGGGTACGGCACGAACTGAAGGGTTTTATCGATGAAGCCACGCGTCGCCTGGCTTCAGAGGGCGCGGCGACGCTAATGAGCCGGGACCAAGCCCTATTCTCCAATGCTTTTCGTATTCTTTATGGGAGTTCGGCATGACAGACGGTTGGAACAATCTTGACCCGAGCGAGCGTGATCTTGCTTCCGAGATCTACGCGGCTTCGATGGTCGCCGATGAGTTGATACCCCTTCGTGACTCGGACATCGGGGTGACGATAGGCGCCACGAGTATCCATAAAATAATATTTCGCTGACAATCAATCCTTTGCGTCGTCTTGTTAAACTCTGTTTGATAAAGAGTCTTCTTGGGTTCACTTCAACAATACCTTTAATTTAGCTTCCAGTTCCGCCGCCTTCATATTTCTAGCTATAATGACGCCTTGTCGATCGAGTAAGACATTTTGCGGCAGCGATATTACCTTATAAAGTTCCGCTACCCGGTTGTTTTTATCTCTTGTTTGGGGCCAGCGCAAATCATCTTTGCGGATAGCGTTGAGCCAGGCTTTCTCCTGGTCTTTGACGCCGACCCCCAGTATATCGAAGTCTTCTAAGTTAACCCAGAGCAAGTTAACACAGAGAAAAAAGCTGCTGAGTTGAGCGATGAAATCCAGCACATGCAGTCTGCTATGCGTTTAGCCTCCGATCTAGAGGAGCGGCACAAGCGACGTGCATACCTCATCACCCAAAATCGAATCGACTTGCGTGCGGTGCCCAGAAACTCAGCCCAGAAGAACATAATCCTCAACGATAGGGTGCCAAAGCACAGGGAAACCCCGCGGCTTGGTACCCAGCTTGAGAACGAACTCGCCAGCCCAGCCGGACCGGCAAATGAGCGCGCAAAAGACGCTAAAGAAAGCGCAAAATCGCGGGCGTTCTGGAAGTACTGCAGGGCCGTTGCCGTATGGCCACGCAGCAGCAGCTGGGTGAAGGGGCGGCCCAGCAGTTCCTCGCTGCTGTAGCCGAGAATCTTCACCATGGCGCCGTTGATGCGCTGGACCTGGCCGTGTTCGTCCACCTCGAAGTAGCCGTCCTGGATCGACTCGAGAATGGCGCGGTCACGTTGTTCGCTCTGCTCCAGGCGCTCGAGCATGCTGTTGAGGGCGCTGCCCAGCTGCCCCAGCTCGTCCCTGCCGAGGTCCGCCAGCTTCGGCAGCCGGGTCTGCTCGCCGATACCGAAACCCATCATAAATCTACAATATTGAGGCAATATGGCTGTACACAGAGAGCGTTTACTAGAGCTATCGTGCCCCTTGTGTCCATCAGACCCTCCTCCTGCTCGATAAATTTCCTACCACCCCTAAAATCTGACATTTAAAACAATTTGACAATATTGCATTTATATTGGGGAACATGGGGAATGGTATTTAACTTCAACTATGGAGAATGCATCACTTAAAAAAATACGACAGCATAAATATGCTGCTAGACATTTCGCGGCCTCTGTATGATAATGTGTTTTGGCTCTATTACGTGGCAGTCTCTCAATTAGCCGCTTCAACAGAACGTATATCTATTAAATCTGAAACCACTTCTGTACAAAGAACTTTGTTTAGGGGTGGACCTTAGATTGGCCCTGACCAATCCTATAAATCAGAGCTTTAACATTAAATACTTTTTGAATCCCATTAACTTTCAATGGCCAAGTCCAGGAAGACAAAAATAGATGTAGCTTGAAAGTTTACTTATTGCAAAACTACTAGCAGAGCCATGGGACTTTGACTTGTACTTGAAAATTTTATTATAGGCAAATCTAAGCAAATGTTATTATGAAAAGGAAAAGGTAAACAGCGACGAAGGCCACAAGATTTTTTGCCTCATTCCTGTAGCTTAGGGGCTTCAGCCCTTTACAATTATGCGCATGGAAATTACATCAACTCCCTCTACTCTATACATTTTGCCCACTATGTTCAGCGGCAAGGCCATACAACCCTTGCCAATGAAGGCTCTTAGGCCCTCATATTACTACCTTTTACGTATGAATTGTGTAAATGTAGGCTATTGTACGCTTGTTATTATGTGTAATGGACTAATTTGGTGATTCTCGGGGTGTAAGATTACATTCAGGACCTAGAATATTATTGATGATTTGTCTTCTGGCAAAAAATGCGAAATTCAAGTAATTGCGGAACGCATTGTTAACTGGGGCCAGCACCCCAGGTTTGGTGGGTTCAGTTGAGGGTTTTTCTGCCTGTTAAATTGGGAGTTTGCGGGGGTCTATACGTGACTGCCGAAGACCATGAGACAAAAGCAGTCGAATCGTTTGATTCAATCTGTAAAACTTGCTAACCTACCGGTCGAGACGAATCAGCAGGGGCGATTCGTCAGGAGATCACCATGGTGTATTCCATCTGCTTGCTTTTGGCGATGCTGCCAATCGTCGATGAAAAAACGCGGGTAACGAAACAGAAAAAATCGTCGCGTTCCTATATCTCGTTCTATCTCGTGATGAACGAGGCGCGGTACAACGGCCTGTCGGACGCGCATCGCGCGGCCATCGATTCCATCGCCGGGCGCCCGCTGTCGCAGTCGGCCGAGGAAGGCTGGAACGGCCGCGCCGCCGACGTGATCGCGCAGTTGAAGGCGGCCGGCGACAACACGGTGATCGAGCTTTCGGCCGAGGAGGCGGCGGCGTTCGATGCCCTGACCATCCCGGTGACCGACCAGGTCGTGTCCGAACTCGGCGCGGAGGACGTGCTCGCGGCGATGCGCGGCGAGTGACCCTTCTCGACCGGATCGACCGAGCAATCCAAGCGGCGACTGGAGCAAAAATATCACGACCATGGAATGTCGACGAAACAGGTTTTAAAAAAATCTCATCATTTGTCAATTCAATAGCGTGAAAATTTTCGAGGAAAGAAGAGAAAATTCCATTGTCAGGACCAATAAAAAAATATTTGTCGGTTTTAATAGCTAGTCCTTTTCGATTTCCACCCACCCCAGGATCTACAATCGCTAAATGAATAGTTTTTGATGGGAAGTAAGGGACGCTTGTTTTGAGTGTGTGTGCCGCTTGAATCAAGTTCTGAGGCCGGATTGAGTGAGTTAGGTCGACGAAAGAACTCTTCGACCGTTCGCACGCGGAGGTGGCGGATTCGTGCTCGCAGCGACGGCTCGCTTTTCATCGCGTCAAAGCCTTTGCCGCCGAGGCGACGAAAGGTCCGCTCACCGTTTGACCATGGATTGAAGACGTACGCGGCGTCGCGCGTGATGACCGAGCGCATCGGCAGCGCGTCGGTGCCGTGGATGTGGTGAAACTGTGCGAAGACTCGATCCCACCCCTCACGTTTCTCGCCGCGCAGGATGGGCAGAAAAGAGCGCCCATCGGTGGCTCCCGCCTTCAGCCCGACCGCTTCGAGGATGGTCGCCCTGCCCCCAGGTTGCTTTGACATGGGCTGCTTTCTTTCCGTGGTTTACACCAGCAGTTAATATCCAACAAAGAAGTCGAACTTTCTTATAAAGATTACGGGATACTGTGTTGTCAGACTCTAGAAAAATAATTAACTTTGAAAAGCTAGCATGTTTACTTCATCTTATAATGCAACACCGTAGTAAAGGGGATTACAGCACCCTCAATATTTCAAAAAGGGTCGAATCTTTTTAGAAGTTTTGCAATTACAAAAAAGATAAAATAAAAGAAAAAACAATCAAAATTGTAAAATGGCTTTACACATAAAACAAAAAGTTCTATTCAAGTTTACCAAAAAGGAAAAAAACAATTTCTTAAACATTTGTTGCTTTTAGTTTGGTTGAATAAATTGACACGAAATTAACGTAGATCAACAAAACAAATTAAATGAACACTTTTGTCAATGCTTCTCCTTTTGATTGTGTTTCATACAAAAGCAAGGAAACTTGCTTTTGTAAAACTTTCCTAAGTAAAACTTTTAAAATAACCAGTTGATAATTCCTTAAGCAATCTGTTTATTTTACTAAACTAATATTTGAATTGGTGGATCAATAATTGAGTTACTATACATTCGAAAGGAATGG
This sequence comes from Alatinidae sp. Z8VKAUB7J3, assembly GCA_010016025.2. Taxonomy (NCBI): domain Eukaryota; kingdom Metazoa; phylum Cnidaria; class Cubozoa; order Carybdeida; family Alatinidae; species Alatinidae sp. Z8VKAUB7J3. Next base: position 64,568,939 of record JAAAKM020721499.1, on the reverse strand, counting down.
ACATCCCTAGCCTAACCTTAGGTTAAATATCCCTACAAAGGGGTGCAATACCATAAATATTTCTACAACAAAATCTAACATGTATGACACCATTAACGACTATCTCGTCAAATCATATGTCTGAGAGGATCATAAGAGATCTTAGCCGAACGGATATATGATGATTTCTAGCATTTCCTTTTCGCAAAACACCGATTTTGGTCCAAAGAGGTCCATGTTGTTATCGAATAAAAGTTCTGATAATTATTGAAAGGATATTTACGAGCCTAGTTATGGCCGAGATTGCATATGGCCTCCCAGTTTTAGAAACTTTACAAGACACGCTTTAAAAGGCTGTGTTTTGTGTTGTAAATTGATTTTGCTGTATGTGAATATTTGATATTAGTGACAAATAAGTATGTATCCAGAATGTTTGTTCGAGGGGAGGGATGGGGTGGTACAGAAAACCTAAAAACGCATGCAAATTTGTTATATGCATTTTTGCTACGTTTTAACGAGTCAAACAATTTTTTGGGGCTTGGACAAAGCCCTGTAACACCCCCTCTCTTTCTACATGGCCTTGGTGATGAATGAAAGAACCTGGAATATTATAGGTAAAAAAAAACGGTACTTATCGGTTATATAATAGATGACTTCAGTCGACACGGTAGGACTTTTGTATCTTGAGGCTCGAATCAGCTTTATGAGTTCACCTGTGATAATAGTAAAAATAATAATAGATTAAGGGCATGTACTTCCTGATTATCGCAGATTTCATATCCTAAACTAAACAATTTTTATTATTTTAATTTAACTAGTCTTTACAATCTATTAAACGGTTCTTTATCTTAAATATATAACATCTTGAAGGTGGTATGTGTTATGTCTTACTTTGAAGAGAATTGGACATTCCAGTAGCTCGTTGACCAAAGACTGGCAGTGGTCCAAGAATTGAACCAGACGAAATTTCTGAAGACTTTGGCAATTGAGACGACGAACAGCCCATGAATTTTTGTCCACGAATTTTTCAGCATGTCTGATATTTCTTTGTAGCCACGTGTACTCGTCAAAGATTTTAAATTGGACATATTTCAAAACGTGTTTTTAGAGTGCATTGTGCTGTTTGAGAATGCGCATAAAAGCATCCACTGCCGAATCAGCTGATGCAACTTGCCAAGTTAGCAATCATCTGGGTGTGAACTTCTAGCCCCTTAAGAAAGGTGGAATGCATTATAAGTAAATTGAAAATACCAATATCGGATCGGACCATGAAATGATCCAATCACTCCTTCGTAAGTTAGAAAATCGTCATTTTTTCGAATTTTTCAGAATTAAAGCCCCCCCCCCAATAGAGTGGATCCGTTCCAATTATGTAAATCACGTATCTAAGACTTCTGCTTGTCTTTCCCACCAAGTTTCATCCCGATCCCTCCAATATAAGCGTTTTCCATGATTTTAGATTCGCCCACCCCAAACTCCCCCCAATGTCACTAGATCCAAGATTTAAAATAGGAGCTTTGAGACACAATATCCTTCTAAATATTAAATGTCATTGAGATCCGATCACCCGTTTGTAAGTTAAAAATACAAGGAAATTTCCATGAAGGGGGAGCAGGATTTTCCAGCATTATTTAAAAAAAAAAAAACAATGAGAAAATAAATAAAAAAGAAGTTTTTTCTCTACTGAAGTAAGGATCAGCATTAAAATTTAAAACAAACAGAAAATATGATGTATACAATGGGGCTCGTCTCCTCCACAATACTTTGCTCTTTATGCTACAGTATTTTTAGTGATTTCAATTATTCATTCTACGGCCTTTGTGATTAAGGGGTCATTCTTAAAGAATTGGGACGAAATTCAAGCTTTAGTGTAAAGAGCGAGGTATTGATGAAGGGGTGAAGATTTAATGGATAAATGTTCATCAAAGGGTTTTGAGGTGAGTGACTTATATTCAAACTGAAAATAATAACATAAGTGCTCCAAAACGAATCAGGAATTATATTTCCAAATTACCAATCCATTACTGAATTACCAAAGGGTTTCCAAATCAATTACTTTTATTCATCTTGGGAATTATTCAGGAAAATTGAGAAGTTCCAAAATTCATCAGGAAATATTTACCAGGTTATTACCAAACATATTTACCAGGGAGTTTTAATGTCAGTGACTTTCATTCAAGGAGGAAGTTATTTTTTTTAAAATTGCTCCAAACGGAAACAGATGAGCCATGCCTGATCAAAACAAAAGCAAAAGGGTGCAATAAGTTATAAATCATGCACAAACCGTTGCGGTTGTAATGGCTTTTGTTTGGGGATATTTGTCCGTAAGCGACGCATAGGTTTTTCACGGCTTGATTCACTAGGGATGAAAAGGTAGTGGAAAGTTTTGGACCGTAACACAGACCAAGCCAACTAACTAAAGAAGAACATGGCAGAATTGCAGTCCCAGCAGCGAATGGAGCGACCGCATAAGGGCTATGAAATCAAATAAACTCGCATTTAGACGCATTAACTGATATTCTAATCTATGTAGAAAAAGTTTGATTCCGTGTCAGCTCATCTTCAAATAAGAACTTCATCGAACTTCGCGTTTTCCGTTGTCCAACCATAATGATTCGAATAAGGGAGGTTATTTTAGATGTTTCTTTTGATCAGCTTTACTGTTTTTTTACTGTTTTAAAAATAAGAGTTGAGAGAAAGAGTCAAACTATAGCGTAAAGAGCGGGGCGTTGATGAGGAAGCAGCCTCTTTCATATAGGAAGTAATTTCTGTTCGTTTTCAGTTTTAATGTCGCTCCTTACTTTCAGTTAAAAAAACTTGTTTTGTTTATTTAATTTCTGTTCAATAAACTACTATATTTTTTATACTTTTTCAAGATGATGATGAGAGTTAGAGGACTTGAATGCCTTCCACGCATAAGTCTTTCTTTTGCACTCTTAAGAAGAGCTGCAGTCATCCAAGGGGCACGAAGAACTGAACACTTCGAGCTTTGATAACCTGATTGACGTCTTAAAAGTTATATTCAGGTAGCAATTTTCTTTATTTTTGAACTAAATGGAATTAAAAGGAAAAATACTGCCTAACATCGCGTTTTCCTGAAAAAAAGTTTTGTTTTAGGTCTGCCGATTATATAAAATGTTTTCCCTCCATGACCTTAATAGCAAATAATGAAAGGGCGGAGGAAACAAGAGAGAGGGGAGCATACTCCATAGCGGAAAGCTTAATTGAACATCTTTTTTGTGGCTTATAAAGGAGCTTTAGTGGACAAAAAGCAAACCACGAAAGCTCTGAAGCATTTGACAGATTATATTTGTTTTCTTATTTCGTCAAAAATACGGTTCAAAAATGATGATGCCAATGTGTCTAAAAAATCAAATAATAGCAAAATCGAAAAATAATGTGATGCGATAATTCTTTTGATTGTACCAAGGACAGTGAAACCACAGTCTGATTGTTTGAACCAGTTAATGAAAAATTTACTGTTGCATTGTCCTTTAGATACATTTTATCCTTTCTTACTCTGGCAAAGGTTTGGTTTTGTCACAAGCTATCTAAACTTGTTTCTATACTATAGTACTTAGAAATGCTAATCCTAGGAACAGATCCATTTCTGGTTGACCCTCCTCCTCCATGGGTCAAAATAAAAATATATAAAGTGGGCTTGCTTACAGGTAACATTACCTATAGAGCAAATCATATTAGTCCATGAGCCCTGTAGGCAGCAGGGCAAGGTCTGCATTCTGTGTGTTTTTTTTTTTTAGTTTTATCACTCTTTGTTGCATTTTACGGAGTAAATATAAGCATATGTTTATTAAATTGGCAATTCACATTCACGTGTTTTTTTTTTCAGTAAAGTGCAAATCATGTTCTGGCCTTGGGAAGGCATAGGGGTTGTGAGCCCTATTCATGTTAATTTCTTCTCGTTTTGAGTCTGACTCGGTTATTGAGCCGCTTTTGGGGTAAGAGATAACACTATTCAAATTCATTTTTCAGTAGACAGTACAATTGTTTGTTGTATCCTAGCCATTCGGAATAGAGTACAATTCTTATCAACCCTATTTGCATGTTTATATATTCTGAAACATGAAGACAATATTATATACACCGCGCCTTCTTGGAATCCACTTTTCTTCAGACATCGCGTGGGCTGAACATTTCACAAGAACCTTTGTCCAAGAGGGCGAGGGTTTGAATCTTAGTGTTCCCAGTTATTTAGCTTGGGACGGGGTCAGTGGCATGACTCTGTAAGGTAAGCCAGAGTCGACCCAGCTCTAAATGGATACCTGGAGACATCTGGGGAAGGTAAACAGGAAGGGTGTGCGAAAGCACAGGATAGTTGGCCCCCAGCCCCCCATTGCACTTCCTGGCTGAAGGGCCAAGAAACAGAGATCAGCACCGTCGGTAGCAACAAAAATTACAAAATGAGGAATATATATCCCGCTGAACCTTTCCTCCCTATCCAAAAATGTAAAAAAGTCACCGTTTGGTGATTTTCTAAACATTGAAGGAGATGGTAGATGTTGGCTTTGATAGAGAGCAGCCAACCTCTAGACTACTTCGTTAATCATCGTTTGGCGATTTTCTAAAAATTGAAGGAGATGGTAGATGCTAGGCTTTGGCAGAGAGCAGCCAACCTCTAGACAACTTTGTCGATCACCATTTGGCAAATTTTTAAAAACTGAAAGAGATGGTAGATGTTTGGCTTTGGCAGAGAGCAGAAACAATAGGTCGCAGTTGATTACCCGACTTATAAATTTTAGGAAGACCATAAAAAACAGGAGATGTGCAGCCCCGGGTGTAAAACGGGGGTATAACCACAGCCATGGGGGTTCTAGGCGTTTATCCCCACAGGAAATACCCAGGGGAGTGGGGGGTATTTTATGTTCTGTAAAGGGGGAGTTACAAGAACTTGACCAAAAACTTACCTTATATGTAATAAAAAATGGGTGGCTTGAATAACTTACAGCTCTTGCCCCAAAGGCTGTGTAGGCCGTGTCATCCTCTTAAGCGTAGTTATTTTGGCCGCGTAAGGTATGTTTTACAACAACGTAATAAATAATAAACCTTTTGAATTTTGTCGAAAAAGGAAAGTAACACTCATTGCGAAAAAATTTTAGAAAAATTAATTAACGTAGAAAATCGTCGTGATATTGCAATCACAGTGAGAATTCAAAGAAAGTTTGAAAAAACGTTATAAGAAATGTAAAAAATGAACGAACACAAACAATAAAAACACATTATAAACAAAAACAACAAAAATGAAATAGTGAAACGTAGATTGCACATTGCACACAAATATTAAAAAAACAAATGTATGAAATATTATTAAGATTTTGCAACCAAACATTTTCTATACTGGACAACTTAAGACATAAAAATGAAGATATATCTATTGTGCTTAAGACAGTCGTGTCAAATAGTTACAAAGCCTTGTTATTAATTCATTGAGGAAAAGTAATTCATCTGTACTCTATATTTCAAGTCCATTGATTCTTTTGTTTTAATTAGAGCATGAGCAGTGGTTTGTTTCAATTGTATCACTTTGGAAAACTGAACCAAAGGCTGTGTTCCACTCTTAACTCCCAATTAACTCTTATCCACCCCTATGAGAATATCAACAAACACGTGTTTTACCCAGGGTTGACCTTTTTTAAATTCGGCTCCCTCATTACTCCCTCCAAAGAAGTTTCCCTTTGGAAGGAGCGGTAACCTACTAAAATTATCTAACAAGAAAAACTTTTTTGATTGAGAAACATTTTTATATCATAATTACAACAAAATATCACCAACTTTTCACTGACCGTTTTACTTTTCATCCTTAATATATTCCACTATGGCATTTAAAGCTGCTTGAAGTCTATTCATATCTATTATATTAAGTTTTGCTGCAAAACATAACTGCTCCTCCAATTTAAATTTGCTCAATGATATAACATATATAGCATACATTTCATCCCATTCAAGGCAAAGCAGGAAACCAACCACTTCATGACTCATAAGAAGTACAACCAAATGCTCGAGCAGTCCGGCTACTATCCGGAACTGGGCCGCTACCTCGATGAAATGCGAGCCAACTACGAGCGCTTTTGGAACCAGAAAGGAATGCGCTTCTGCCTGCTGTATACCGAGGGCTTCGAGACCGCGGGGCCGAGTCTGGCCGGCTGGTTTCTCAAACAGGCGAACCGACGCCGCAAGGAAGCCAATGTCGATCTCGTGACGCTCGCATTATGGCGCTGGCATCTGTCAGAGGAATTCGAACACCGCTGCGTGGCGTTTAACGCCGGTCAAATAGTAGCTTGAAGATTTGTCACTGGCAGCCTTCTGCTCGTTACTGGACGTCTGGAGCATCCATATTTCTGTAGTTAAAGTTCGTGATTTACGTTGGTGCAAGGAAGAAGTATAATTGGCGCCATTTAACATATTGCCTTCCATCTCCCTTACCCCCTCTAGAAACCCCCTGATTGTGATAGAATACAGTTTTTAAAAATCTCCATAAAATATTATGCTCTAAAATAAGTGAATATGAAAAAATTGTAGAAGTTATACCATTTTTATTTGATGTGAAATATAAAGTACATTCCGGGGCGTAAACATTTAAGGTAAAAAAAATACATCTTTTCGTTCCGTTAGAATCTCATGTCAGAAGATAATCTTTAACGTTACGGAACCATACGATATTACACCAAACATTGACTGGACCTATGTAGTAGTTTTGTCACCATATTGTTTAGAGTATAGACTAAATTATATATTATTCTTACATTATTGAGGTAGCAACATCCTCGTTCAATTGTGTTCAATGATATATAGCATATATTTTATATTGTTGCTTATACTAAATTATTTACTGTATAAAACTTGGTTGGCTTATACTAAAAACCAACTACAGCTTAGTAGATACGATTTTCTACTTGGCCTGACTGTGGAGCTTTCTCTTTACTTCATTAGGGCCACCTACATTCTGTCTTCGTTAATAGACCAATTAAAGAATTAAAAAGGGCACTAGCCCTTTCAATTTCTAATCGAATGAGCCCTTTCCGAAGTTTCTACGACAACTCCTTCGATGCGAAGTGCTCTGGTTTAAGAAAAAAAATAATACATTGTGTCTACATCGCTCTTTACTTAGGCAGCGCTATTGCGCTGCCTATGATACACAACTTTTATAATTTCTATCCGTGGGATATAGAAAAACAGAGATAGAGTGAGGCGGGTAATTTTCATCACCAACTGCGTGATCCCCGACAACTGCTATGCGCCGGTCTATGACGAGAGCATCAAGTTCTTCAAGGAAAACGGCGCACTGAACCCGGCCACCGCCGGTGCCGTGGCCAACGTCGGCCTGATGGCGCAGAAGGCTGAGGAATACGGCTCCCACCCCACCACCTTCGAGGCGCCCGCGGACGGCACCATCCGGGTGGTTCTGGCCAATGGCGACACGCTGCATGAGCATGAGGTGGAAGCGGGCGACATCTGGCGTTCCTGCACCGTCAGGAAGGCACCGATCGAAAACTGGATCCAGCTGGCACTGGACCGTCGAAGAAGATGGAAGTTAATCTTTCACCTTTTGCCTCAAATGAGTCTAAATCTTTCCACAGGTTGTAGCCTATAATGAGTTGGTGCTTATCACTAGCCGTAGGGCGTGAGAAACCTATCAAAAAGAGGCAATTTATTTTTAAAAAAAGGTTAATTGAGCCACAATTGTTAAATATTATTCTAGAAATGGTGAATATTTTCCGATTGGGCGTAGTATGGACCCATAGTGTACTTAGTTTTTGTGTTCAGTTCATACAGTAAGGACAGGAGCACTACTATGCCCTAGACAAGTTCAGCCCCATTTATGAATAAGTTTGAGAAAATAAATAAAAAAATTTTTTTCCAGATGGGAGTAAGGTGCAGCCTTAGAACCTGAAACGAAAACGAATTATTACGTCTATGAGGGGGTTCGTCATCTCGAAAATACCTCACGAATTTTTTTTTCTAGTAATTTCAACTATTTATGCTACTGCCTTTGTTATTCAGGGGTCATTCTTGAAGAATTAGGTCAAAGTTGAAGCTTTAGTGGAAAGAATGAGGAATTGACGAGGGGGAGAACACCTTCATGTACATAATCAAAATAGTCAGTTTTGTGAGAAAGAGTCAGTTTTTAGCGTAAAGTGCGATGACCATCAACCCAATTGTTCAGGCAACCAATAATATCTCTTGCATAACGATTTACTGGGGCATATTTTGGATGTAAATGTTTTTGGTCTTCAGCTGCCCAATCCCAACCCCAATCAGTTGCTTCTTTACGCCAATACCAAGCATCATCTTTCCATTTTGGCATTTCAGCATCTACGCAGGCTTCCGTTTGAATTAAGTGTTTCTCAGGCGCCTTGTTATGTCCATATTGCAATTGTTCTGGGAAATAATCAAATGTACTTTCATACCAATGAATGGCTGTTCCGGCATAATATTTTGAAGACTCTTGATCCTTGATAGAAAAAACACTACAATTAAGAAAGTCTCCGGAAACTTTTGTTTCGACTCTGGCTGAACATACATTCTTTCATCCTGAACATTTTATACAATTTGATGAGGCTACAGCTATTTGTAATGACAGGGGTTTTTCTTAGTGGGCGAGGGAGGCTATAGAAATTAAAAAACATATGTTTGCTAATCTTTCAATAAATAGAGTCACGGGGAATTTAAATATTGACCCAATTTATGATTGCCTTTTGAAAAATGAACCAATAGTCAATGATGGAATTAAAACTTTACATAACCAAAAGGGGACAAGATTACCTACTGGCACCCGTGATCTGTCTTGTGGCAAAAAAATGCAAAATTACACATTTCTGTAGATAGGAGCTTGAAACTTCTGCAGTAGGGTTTTCTGATACGCTCAATCTTATGGTGTGATTTTCGTTAAGATTATATGACTTTTAAGAGGTGTTTCCCCCTATTTTCTAAAATAAGGCAAATTTTCTCAGGCTCGTAACTTTTGATGGGTAAATCTAAACTTAATGAAACTTATACATTTAAAATCAGCATTAAAATGCGATTCTTTTGATGTAGCTACTGTTATAAAAATTCCGTTTTTTTAGAGTCTCAGTTACTGGTGGCGTGCACATGTATGCATAGTTCAATGAGAATACTCTTCACGAAGATTCCATAACCAATTTGTGCTGCCAGAATACACATCCTGCAAATTTCAATTCTAATGCTAGGTTACTAACGGTCTCATTTCCTGTTCGATCGGATTGCACATCTCCTCTACTCTTGAATATCGATCTTTTCACTATTTCTGGTTGTTTCACTATTTCTGCTTGTTTCACTATCTGTTATCGTCCTTATTGTCATCTATTCAGTTTTTACTTTCCACTCGGATGTGCCCCGCAAATAGGCCATGCAAATTCCTTTCCATTTAGCATGTGGGAAGCCAGAAAGTGAAAAAAGCAACTTACGTTTCCCGATGTGATTACAAGGGACGCTGGTTTAGAAAGCGGAGAAGGCTGTTATGGACCGTGACTACTGGAAATTGGTGTAAAAGACATGTCGACAGTAGTCGCAAGATGATAATGATGAATATATGCCGGGCTTGATGCCACGATTAGTACAATGCAATATTTTCTATGATTCGTCTATGTCCAGAGTTTCTAGAGTTAATGTGCTTATATTCAAAAACCAACATCTGCATCGAGTTTTTAGTTTTTAGTGCGAATTCATCCTGATTCATCTCCTGATGTTGCTGCAGTTCATCTGATGGCAATAGCAGCTGAGTACATGCAATCGCTGGCAACTGTAAGGGTTAACTTTCAAAAGGAGGCAGTTACATGCTTTCTTATCAATTCCAGTCTGAATACGTATGGGATTGGTTACAGTCAAGTCATCACCAACAATCTAAAAGGAAAAATGAGACAATCTAGAATAATCAGCTTGAATATAAGATTATTAAGCGTTTTTCTTTAGTATCAATTATCTACCTACGTAGATATCTACCAACGTAGAAAAACCGAAAATTGAAAGAATCAACATTAAAAAAACTGTTTTGCTCTACCTATCTTAAGGTTTTTCTCAAAAATGTTATTCGTGATGCTGTCACCTACACACAAAATCATTCCAAGAGAATGAAAGTAACTGCATTGGATGTAGTCTACGCTCTGAAGCGTCAAGGTCGTACATTGTATGGCTTTGGTGGTTAATGGTCCCCCTGACCTGTCCCCCAACCCAACTGCCTTTTTAAAGGCCATCAAATCTTTTAGACACTTTCTAGCTCAGGTTTTTGAGCCTTTTCTTTGTTTTGCCTTTAAATGTCCTTTTTTCGTCTCAGCGGCTCTTTTCCTATGTCAAAAGTTTTAGTTTTCGAGGGTAATATACTCTTGAGTGCTGAATAAACGGGGGGATTGTGAATAAACGAGGGGTCATCAATACGGTCTAAAGTTAATAAACAGGGGGGGGCAAATATACGGGTGGGTCTTAACTCCAGTCTCAATTTCGTGAAAATTTTAAATAAGGATGACACACATGAGGACAAAAATCGTACTAATTGACTAATTAGCAAAAGTTGCAGGGTCAAATGTTGCATGGGAAGTTATTCAAGTGTTTTCAGACATCGTTTACATTTTTAGTACTGGGAAAATTCCTTGAAATTAATAAACGGAGGTGTCCTAATACGGGGTGGATTCAGACTGGCAAAATCTAAACAAAATGGAGTAAAAAATTAGTTGTTTTTTTTTTTGTATTGGGACTAGAACATATGATTTTAACGGAAATTGTGACACTGAATTGATATAAATTAAATATAGTCAGAATTATTCATCACTACTATGTAATGTGGAAACATTGTTTTGCAATAGTTGCATGTTTTGGATTTTGTAAAAATAAATTAAAGGTTGAGAAAATTGCAATATGTAACTATTTTACTCCGAATTGAAAGTAGCAATCAGTTTTTTTGTAGTGGCGTTTTTTTCTGCATGAGTTTTTGAAATTTTTTGTGTTGATATGAAGTCAAGAATCTATCTTCAGATTCAACTGCAACTTATTAAACAAACAATAGTCTGTTATTCGAAGTCATGGCAGTCACTTACATGTCTTCTCAGAATTTAAAAATGTTCCCCTCATCCTCCTGCTCAGTGACAGTATTATTGCTAGCATCTGTAATGTGTGTCTTCACACTTCTTTGAGCTCGTAGAAGACCACCTTCATCATTTTAATGTGTGATTTTCATATTTAAATATTCATATTTTAAGACATTTTCTACTTGCCCACCAAATTACTGTAGTATCGTAGTTGGAAATCATCTTTTTTTTCCAAACCCGCTCTCTTAAGTTTGTGACCACCCCTTAGATAAGAAGTGTCTCTGGGAGAAAAATGCTAATAAATAAGTAATAAAACATTAAAGCCTTATGGGTCTTACTACAAGCAATGCTATAGTGTTGTCTCTGATATTTTAGCCATACTTATTGCTAGTAAAATTTTGGACACAAATACAATATTATAGTTAGAACAAAGCAATTAGCTTTGATAACTTATGATTACACTTGAATGTCGAAAAGGTCTTCTAATTTATGTTCAGCCTATCACAACTAATCTGGTCTTCATCATCTATATTCTTTAAGAAAAGACCTTCTGAATTTATTAAAACTGAAACTAATCTTTAGTTTTTGTGTACGGAACCCTACAACAACCAACATTTATGGGCGTCAACCCCCCGACTCATTTTAACCTTTCTGTCTACTTTTAGATTATCCGAATACCTTCGCAAAATAACTTTGGTTTAGAATCGAGACGGTAAAATAGTTACTAGTCAAATAGTTTTCAAGTTTTTCTAAGAATTGTTTATGTTCTTATGTATATATATTCAAAGAAAATTTGTAAGAACGTGACATAGTAGTGTACAACTAAGATTACGTATACCCCAAAGTATTTCCTTTGAATTGGTCAAAGTTTGTAACTTGCAGCCGCTCCCACGGGGACTATGGGGGAGTAAGTCGTCCCCAAAGACATAGTTATTAGGTTTTTTGACTATGCCGAACAAAATGGTTATCTCAGAATTTTTATCTGGTGACTTTGGGAAAACATGAGCGTGGGAGGGGGCCTAGGTGCCCTCCAAGTCTTTGGTCACTTAAAAAGGCGCTAGAGCTTTTAATTTCCGTTAGAATAATCCCTCTCGCGACATTCTAGGACCACTGGGTCGATACGATCACCCCTGGGGAAAAAAAAATAAACACACATCCATGATCTGTCTTGTGATTGGCGATTTTTTTTTTGTACCATGTGGCTCATTTTTAATTTTTCACTTGGTCATTTAAACTTGACTTGGAAAATTTTTTTCAGACTTAATAGTTATTCCTCTCAGCGAAAAAATAAAATAAAATCCAGATGCCAGAAAAAACGGCAGACTTTTTTTTTATGGATCGACATAATTTTTACTTAACAAGAAGACAGAGGAATTTACTAAATCACATAGAAAAAGCGATGAACTCTGATTTAAAGCAAAAAAACAACAGAAGAAAAGACTTTTTTTTCAGAAACTTTTTTTTAGATTTATGTGTCTAACCTATCGGACGATTTCTCATTTCGAGAATTTTATTGTATATCTTTGGTCTATAATACAAAATGTTCTTTGCGTGTTTTCATATTTGCTAATTTACTAAAGACAAATGGAAACACTTGAAGTACAATGTCTAAAAAGGCAAGTTATATGGAAAATTATCGAAACCACGGAAACAATGGTGGGAATCTTTCCGGGAAATGGCACAAACCAAAAGTTTGCTCTTTGTGTACATATTAAATTAAGAAAACGGTTTTTCTACTGAAAGTAAGGAGCGACATTAAAACGAACAGAAATTATATATGAAAGGGCTGTCCCCTCTTCGGGGGGGAACCAGACTTCATTTCATTTTCCTTAAGTACCAAAAGCGAACTCCATGTGAGAGGGAACAGCTCAGCCAAATGAACACAGTCCACTTTTTACCATATTTTGATGCGAAAATCAGTTTATTTCGCGTAATTTATGCATTCCTAAAACAATTAAAAGACGTCCTCCTCCCAATCATGCCTGTTTTGCGAAACCCAAAAAACTTACTAGTCCCTCTCTTCTCTAGAAAATTCTTCTCTAGGCATAGTTACGAGCTAATCAATGACACCACTTACCTCCCAGTTTTGGTAATAATCATTTCTGTTCCTAGGCTTAATTTAATAATATATGCCGTTCATGATATGTTACTCTGTTACCCTTTGGACAATCTACCTGATTATAGTTTCTTTTGATTTAGTTCTGCATTCACCTAAATATTCATTGGAAGCTTCACATTAATGCCTTTAACTTGTGTAGTAGCAATAATTGTAGGAAAAGAAGAAGCATTCGTAGCAGGATGCACACACCACCTTTGGTTTTCTTCAACATCCCCTTCAATACACGTAGAAAGTTTCAACTTAATACCATAAACTGCTCCTAAAGCATTGCTAATGCGTCTTCTTGGGCAGAAACATGAATGGGCAGTAATGGAAAAACAAGAGACTTCCTTCACAGGTCCTTCACACACTTCAGGTTTTACGTCGCGCGACATTGTTTGAGACTGCCATTGTTTTCCATTATTGCCTATCAGTTTGTGTGTAAATAGATACATATATATATATAATATAAATAATATAATATAAAATTGGACAGAAATTGTAAAGAAGAAGTGCCAAACAGGAAAAATATAACTAACCTGACCAACGACTTGGTTGCAAACTTCTATACAATCTTGGCTCTTAAAAAATTGTGGAGAATAAAGTTGTAGCGATAGTTATATGTCTTTGCTTTAGCCTCGATTAAAGTTGTAGTTTCGTGCCCTAAAATGGCAAAAAACAAGACTTCCTCTGACCCAATCTGCATGGTCGCTTAAAAACAGCTTTAAAAAGCTCTCTTCCAATTATCTTGGACCTTTGGTTGGACACAATCACCCCTGGGAAAAAAAAACAAAACAAATAAACATGCATTGACGATGTTTCTTCTGAAAAAAAAGCGAAATTCCACATTTTGAAGATTGGAGCTTGAAACCTCTACGGTAGGATTCTCTGATATGATGTATCTAATAGAGGGATTTTCAATAAGATCGCTTGCTTTTTGGGGGGTGTTTCCCGGTGGCCTCCTCATTGAGACAGGGAAAAACAAAGGACAACTCTACGGGATCGTTTTCTAGCGATGTTGTGGACGACGCGTTCATGAGCAAGCTAGGCAAAAAACCGAGCAGCAAACCTACGAGTCAAAAGCCGTCAATTAAAGAAAAATACCGACTATCTTGTCGGAAAAGCCAAAACCACCCCGATAGCCCGATGCTGAGACGGCCGACTCGACTCAACCAAGGATTCTTTCGGCACTAGCTGAGCGGTGGTAAATGCGTGGTCGATTCGGAGCCAGGGCCGAAAGAAGGCGAACGGATTGTTGGTCTTGCCTGTCTACAGGACTTGCAGACATTTGGGCAATTGAGATTGTTCATTTTATGTGAGTTTGGGCTCAAAAGCGAACAAGCGGCCTAAACCTAATAGGGCCCGTTTGCCTAGAGTCTCAGGCGGGCTACCGAGTCTTAGGATTGACAAATAACATTGACACATCTTAGGATGATACAGGACCTTAAACAATTAGGCAATTGAGATCGTTCATTTTATATGAGCTTGGACTCAAAGGCGAACAAGCGGCATAAGACTAATAGGGCCCGCCTGCCTAGAGTCTCAGGTAGGCTATTGAGTCTTAGGATTGACACATGACTATAACTGTAACGGGGTAAATTTTACCACTTTGTATTATCTGAGCTACAGTAAAGAGCAAAATGATGATGATAGACTGAAGACTGCAAGATCTTTTGTCGATCATTTAAGGTACAGAGATAGTCAACAGAGGAAGAGACAGTCATTATTCAAACATTCTAGCAGTGACTTATAGAGACGGCCATATAGAAACTTTTCAACGTTTTGAAAGTGAAGAGAAAGAAAATTTTTATATTTACTTACTTAATTCTCCTGTCGGGCACTGCTTGGCGTAGAGAGTGACGTCTGCCTCCCCCATCCACTTTGGTCCATGAACATTTAACAAGAATAAATAGTTCTTTTGGAACTACTATAAACACTTTGGCGTAAAGAGCGAGGCATTGAGAAGGGGACGAACCCCTCATGTGCGTAATAATTTCTGTTGGCTTTAAGTTTTAATGTTGTTCTTTACTTTCAGTTGAGAAAAACATGTTTTTTAATTAATTTCTGAACGTCTTAGAATTAATGCAGGTTTTGATTTTGGCTTACCGTACATGAATAATTAAAACGAAATTTGCATATTAATTTTAATTTTTTTGGTTAAATGGCTTTCTGAAAGTTTTGATCGGACGATTTTCAAAAAAGGGGATAGTTCTCAAAAAACCTTCCTTCGTAGTTCCTGACGATTGCTGTCACCATTGTCTGACGACAAGGTCAAGTTTATAGCTCTTAATGCTGTACTTAAGTTAGGGACGCGGGAACAAGGGGGGCAAGGGGGCATGCCCCCCAATATTTGCCAAATCTCAATTTTTTCCGTGACCATTTTTCAGCGTTATCAAAATTGCACAGCAAGATATGCATACCGACAAGAACACCCCTTTCCACACAATGACTTAAGGCACCTTATTGGAATGTAAAAAAGTAAATTTAAAATAAACCTACTTGCACCCCCCCCCCCCCCACAGAAATTTAAACGTAAGTTTTGACAACGCTTGCAATATTTAAAAGAGTTGTTTTTCAAATTGAAAATCGAAGTTAATAAAGGGTGTAATATATTCTAGTGGAACATTCTTTTCAGTTTTACGAAACAAAATCATGTAAGACATGTTTTTCATGAAATAACTGAAATCAAGAAACACAAAATTATGCACTGATCTATACAAAGGCTCCCTGGTATGTAAAGGAGAAAGAAAATACAAATACCTCTTCATCACTAATTCACAAATAATAAAAAAGATGAAGGGGTGGGAGAGGGAGGGGGAGAGGTGTTCACGGGTTACTCCCGCACCGACCGAAATCATGGCGTGATAAAAAAGTCCCGTTGGAATAAACCCAAGGACTTGATAGTCGGTGTACCAAAACCAGTAATCCTGGTGCAGGATGATGAGTAATATCACCAATCCCCAAACAACGTTTCTCATAGGTGTGTCGGTCTCTTAGAATCGAGATCAATTCGGTGGGAGGGATTTTCTGGAGCCGCCCAAAATCCAAGCTCACAGTCTACCGCAACTGATAATTCACTTCCAGCGCTGGGAAGCTAAAGTCCAACGGGCGACTGTTCAGCAAATACTGACAAAGTATTGTTGGTCCAGGATACGATCTCCGTGAAAAACATGCCCTCCTCTCATTGATTTCTCTACAAATAACTGCAGATAAATGTCGATGGCCAATTCTATTTCCTATTTAATGATATTAGGAATCAAATCCATCACCAAATGAGAATTTGAAAAGTAATAAACCCTAATTTCTTATAGATTTTACCCTTGTTTTTGCGTACAATATCCAACAACGCCAATATATCACTTGCCAGGTATATTTTACAAAAATCCTCCCGGTTTTTAAACCTTTCCTTTGTCCAATCTTTTTTTTTTAGCAAATTTATAGTCGGCAGTGGTGCATTGGCAATTAGGCCCCCTTCCTTAAGCTTTATTTCTCAACATCGTCCGATCAAAATTTTGAGAAGGCCATTCAGCCGAAAAAGTAAAATTAATATAAAATAATTAAAAAAAACAAGTCTTTTAATTGAAAGTAAAGAACGACATTAAAACTCTAACCGAACAGAAATTATTCCGTATATGAATGGGGCAGTCCCTTCCTCAACACCCCGCTCTCTATGCCAAATTTTGACTCTTTCTCATAAATCCACTTTATAAAACAACAAAAAACTTTCAAACAGTTCGTGGTAACGAACTGTAGTAAAGAGCGACCCGGCTCAGATTGGCGAAACCTGAACACGTCAATCAAGCCTCACTGGGAGTATATACTGACAGCAGCAAACTTGCGGGAAGATTGACAACTCCTTCTTGACCCCCCAGGCGCCTTTGGAGGCACAAGCAGATATAAAGTCTAAGGTCATGTCTTTCATACGCAGTTGTATACAGGGTTGCCAACAGCGGTACAATTGTACCATTTTGGTACATTTCACCTCTAAAGGTACATTCTCGTACAACCACATTTTGTCTGGTACATTTTACAAAATGTGGTACAATATGGTACAATAAGATTTGACTGGGCGTCAGGACGCAGAGAAGAATGAAAGATGACATTGTACTTTTCTCCTCTTTATTGAGTATCAGTAGTAAAAGTAAGGTCAAATATCAAGTATGAATGAAACGTCAGTCAAGGAAAAAGAGTAAAGAGTACACGTTATGTTACCATAAAATGAACTGTCCAAAAATACGCTTGCTGCAGAAAACGGTCAAAACTTTCAAGGAGCTAGTGCACAGGAAGCCGCATGACCCCACCTCCTCTATGCTGATGTATACCATGGGGCTATATTCGTTCAGGGAACTACAAGTTCTCTTAGGGTCAGCACTGCCTCGTCAGCCCTGCCTCGTCACTATCTCAAAATGTTGACCAGGTGCATTTGGAGAAAAGGAGTTGATGTCTGGTTATACTTTCATCCCTTTTGACTTTTAAAAAAAAGAACTATAAATCTCAATTTTCAATCGAATGATCCCCCTCCAAAGTTTTACGACCATCCCTTCTAAATGAAGTGCCTCTTGCGTACTCCAACAGTCCTCAGCAGTACCAACTCATGAAAATGTTGGGATTAAGCCCGGGAATGGGGGCTAAAATGTGTTTTCGAAAACCCAGGGAAGGACATTTTTTCGATCTTTTTAATAAAACACTAGACTGAATTAATAGTTAAGAAACCGAGTAATTTTTTTTATAAAAAAAAAATAAAAAAAAAAATATATAGATTCAACCATCGCCTGCACACCAGGAGCCAAGACATGAGTTTTCCTTGGGATAGGTGTAAAATTTGGGGATGAGGCAAAACGAAAAATAGAAACAAAATATAAGGAAATTATGGAAAATTTTGGAAGAAATCATAAAACCCTTTTAGCATCAGGGGTGAAACACACCTAAATGCACCCTGCCTCTAGAGTCCCTTAAAATTAACACGTGAAGATACATGAGATAATGGAATAAGCTCCGTGGAATCCCTAAAGTTGCTACCACCTAGTGGACAGGTGTTGCACTTTTTAATTTTTCCCCTCAACATCTGAGGGCAAAATAATAGGGAAATTGAGAGGGTATAGCTCATACGCAGTATTTATAGAGAGGAGAGGGAGGCTTTGAACTATGGAGGAAATAAATTTATTCAGATCATTACTTCAACTAGGGGCTCTTCTTGTAAATAGAAATCCATATTGTTATGTGTTTTCCCACATTTTTTTTTTGTACGATTGTATCACTGTTTTGGCTTAGTAGACAACAAATCGTTGACTTTTCATTTTTAATGCGCAGAAGCAGATTTACGTATTTCTTTTTTAGATGTGTTCCATATTTCTGAAATCAGTGAAGTAGTTTCCGATATGAACATACAGAGACATCTCCCCTGCTTTTGGATTGGCTGTAAGAACCCCCTCTCATTCACAGAAAAAGAGAAATAGTAGTGTGAAAATTTCCTTCTTACTATTATAAGTTATGTAAGGTCATTTGGCCATTAGAATAGCAATTAACTTCTTTTGAGTTCTTAAAATCTTGCAGTCTATGCTACAAAAAGGGAATGGGGATAAAAAAGAACAGGATTAGTAAGGTCTTGGTGTCCCAGATAGCAAAACTTCCAGGAATAAATCTGCAGTCAAAGGCTACCCAGCGTAGTAGAAATACCTGATAAACTAAATAATAGAGGGGGGTGTTGAAAAAGAAAATCAACCAGCTAGACCTCTTTATTGCTATAAAAGAAAAATGACGATCAAAAGCAACAGTTTTCTGCTCAAAACAACTGTTTCGAGAGGCAGGAAGATTATTTTATGAGTATGCCTAAACTTACTATGCCTAAATGCTAATCTATTTAAAATTAGAGATTCCTAAGTAAACCGGATAAACATCATTGGAAAGTCTCATAAAATTACAGACAAGTATCTTATTAAAATCTTTGTTAAAAAAAAATGTCAAATTCCCGGATAGGTTAAAAGAAATAGATTTAATACAGTAATAATCGCCATGGGTGTAGCAAGACATGGCTCATCACCGGCAGCCGAAGAATTTAAGAATTACAATCTTCTGTCTCGGAACGGTGAGCATTTCGTGAAATGGGTTGCTTTTGGCAAGAAAAAATCAGAACAGATCAAACTAAAAAACATTCTAAGGTCACTTCGCCATGGACTGAAATCTTGCTGATTTTTAAAATTTTACATCATTTTTCTATATTTGTTTACGTTCATTATTCAGAAGATTTTGACCTTTTTTTTCCTTTAAGATTTCTGATAGTAATGTTTAATTTGACAATTCTGAATTCCGAATGCATTGTAACACAACTGTAAACATAATATTATAAACTATCGGAGCATTACTACAAGCCAGGGGCGTAGCTACAGTATTTTTATTTGGTAGCCAGATGGGTTGCTATTGGAGTTGGTGCTATTGGAACGGTAGTGAAGATAAGTAACTCTTTAATAAACACGCTTTTTGGTGAATTTAAAAATATTACGCAATACATTATAAACAATAAATACACATTAACAACCATAAATATAAATGCTGGTGCTTGGCTTTTACTAAAATTGTCAGTAGGGAGCGCCTACATAATTTAGGCTTAGGGGGTGGGCAGAGGGCAAGGGGTACCAGTAAAGTGAAACACTTTTAGGAATAGTATAAACCTAAGTATTTTAATAGTAGGCCTATTCAAAGTTATTTTTAAAATTTTAGTTTTCTATTTTGAGGAGGCCAACAACTAAACTAGGGCCTAGTAGGCTATCAAAAAGGCTAACTTGATTCTATAGCAAATTAGAGTTCTTTCCGTTTGTAATAAATTCAGTCCTGGTGAGAGTTTCATATACTTTTCTCAACTGCCTTTCAAAAAAGTAGAAAAAATCTCAGTAAAAATCTAGCATGGACTTATCAAACCCAACCTGCAATATTGTGTGTCAATTTAGAAGTCAACATTCACATCCCACCTGAAAAAGCTTGATTTAATCCACAATCGTGCCCTGAAAATGATTGGAAATGTTGACGAGTTTCTTTCTCTTGCTTCGCTTTATCATTTATCGTGCTCAGTTACCTTTTTCTATTTTTTTTTCCGGATTAGGTCCTTCATTTGGTATCGGAACAATATCATAGGAATACGAGATCTAGATCTAACGTTTTAGTGAGACGAACACCAACAGTACGATCGGATTTTTCTCCGGATGTGGCATGTGCGAAACCAGAAAGCAAAATAACATACTTTTGGACAGATATTTTTAATAAACCTACGAACACCTTTTGATATGGCCATTGACAACATGCAATACTATACATATACACCTACTTTTACGTCGATGCAACCCCTTTCTGCCCCGATTGTTCAACTAGCTTATCAGATACCGAAAATTTGGCCCCCCCCCCTCCAAACGTAAAAACAATTTGCTACCCCAGGACTATAGTATATATAATTCTATGATCGGATGCCATTTTAGTAGAACAAACAAATTCATCTACGTACTAAGTTGTATTTTTGGTGAATTTCTGTCTTTTCTGTAAGGACATTTACACTATGAAACATAAAGCATTTTAGGGATATTTCATTATTATTTTGTAGACAAGTTTGAAGTGAAACCATCTTGATAGTATAAGGACTATAGATTAGCTTCAGAATTTGTACTATAATTCTGCATTGTATAGAGAGAATAACCGGATTTCTAAAGTTCATATTATGGTTTATTTGTTCTTTATTTGGAGTAATATTAAAGCGTGTCTACATATTCACTTTTGACTACTACATCAATATTCTTTTTTTTCCTTGGGATTTGTGTTTTCAATAAAGGGCTAGTTTTCTATAATATTATAAACCATAATAATAACTTTCTTCGTCATTAAGAACTCAACCGTGCATTAGGTTTTCTTTGAGAAAATTTACAACTCGTTCAAAAGTGGCCACTCTACGTCAAGATAATACAGATCTGCGCAACATCTGAAAGATTTTTGAACTGCATTTCCTTTGTAGGGAATAGAACCTTTAACACTATTAGCTATATACTACCCTCATCTTGTGAAAAAACTTGTGAAAAAATCTTGTGAAAAAATCTTGTCAGCGGGTTTCGAAGACATTTACCGCATCGAAAACCTCAGAATTGTCATTTATTTGTTCAATTGAATGCTTTAGGACCCGGCTCAATAGTAACCAAAAACCTAAAAAATGGAATTTTGATACCAATAGTTACATCATCAAAAGAGCCTAATTTTAATGCTGATTTTAAATATATAAGTTTCATCAAGTTTAATCTTGCCCGTCAACAGTTACGAGCCTGAGAAAATTTGCCATATTTTAGAAAATAGGAGGAAAAATCCCCCTAAAAGTCATAGAATCTTAACGAAAATCACAACATCAGATTCAGCGTATCAGAGAACCCTACTGTGGAAGTTTCAAGCTCCTATCTACAAGAATGTGGAATTTTACATTTTTTGCCAGAAGACGGGTTTATGAAAGCATTTGTTGCGAAAGGCCGGTATAAACGCCTGTTATCGAGTATTCCTGTTCAGGTTATTTTGAATCCCCAAGCAGCCCTTTTGGGAGCAGCCTCGATAGCCGCCAAGCTTTCACGCGATACACCAAACTAATGTCTACTGATTCAAAATCTTTGCACTCTTCTCCTTCCCTGAAAAAAGCGGCTGCCGAGAAATCTCTGGAGTTTATCCAAGATGGAGATACCGTGGGATTGGGAACGGGTTCCACAGTTCGATATTTGCTTGAAGCCCTGGCGCCGCGAGTAAAAGAAGGGTTGCGAATTCTTCTTCTTCTTGAACATGGCCAGCATGCGATCGGTCACCATGTAGCCACCGACCACGTTCACCGTCGCGCAGATGAGCGCGAGCAAGCCCAAGATCATCGCCAGCGCGCCGTGCTTGTTCGTCACGGCCAGTAGCGCACCGACGATGGTCACGCCGGAGATCGCGTTACTCCCCGACATGAGCGGGGTGTGCAGCGTCGGCGGGACCTTGGTGATGACTTCGAAGCCGACGAAGGACGCCAGCATGAACACGAAGAGTCCGATCTCGACCGCCATCACGAAGCTCCTTTGGCCGACAGGGCCTCGGCGGCTCCGTAAAAAAAACTTGTCTTTAAAATTTGATTTCTGATCGTTTTTTCCATGGAAAATTTCCTTCCCCCACGGAAAATTCTGATAAGAATCCTGGAAAATTCCCCCAATGTAAATTTCCGCCGGAAAGTTCAACCTCCGGAGACTTACCTCCCCACGGAAAATTCTCCCCGTGAAAAATCCCCCAGCAGAAAATTGATTACCCTCCCCGAATTTTTTTTATATACTTCCCAATAGAAAATACTAAATTTAAGCGATGAGCGAATTTCATAGCTTACAGGATTTTCCGAGGGGCTCTGGGGGGGGGGGGCTTCATGCTCAATCAGAAGTTTTAGTGCCCTTTTTGAGATCCAGAGTAATAGGAGGGTGGATACTTTCCCCACACCTTGTATTTTCCCGAAATGCATCTTATAGACATTTTGAGATGGCCTGCTGTCGTAGAAACTTCGAAAAGTGCTCATTTGATCGGAAATTGGACGGGCTAGTGCTCTTTTGAACAGTCGAAAGTGATTGGAGGGCAACTAATCTTCCTCCCATGCCCACTATTTGCCCAAACACATCCAATCAAAATTTTGAGATAGCTACTTTATTCAATATAACTGAAGGGCTTTGAAATTATGTGTTTGAGCATTTGTCCTTTTCCAACCCCTCCGTTTATTCCACCACCCCCCTCCCCCCCGTCTATATGGCACCTAAGAGTACGTTTTACCTTTACAGATAGGGCAGAAGTGATAATGACTACAATGGC
Organism: Alatinidae sp. Z8VKAUB7J3; assembly: GCA_010016025.2. NCBI lineage: Eukaryota > Metazoa > Cnidaria > Cubozoa > Carybdeida > Alatinidae > Alatinidae sp. Z8VKAUB7J3. The sequence continues at coordinate 64,545,971 of JAAAKM020721499.1, read as the reverse complement.
AATAATGCAGATGAAGATAACTAAGGGTATAGTGCTGATCAATTTAATAACTAAGGATAATCTTAGGGAAGGTGCAGATGACGACAACTGCAATGATCACAACTTTGACAAAGATAAGGAACACGGTAACAAAAGAATAAATAACAAAAGTTCCTCACCCTCGTCTCGAAGGGTAAAGCGTCCCATTGGCTGGAATTCAAAAGGAAGCCAAAAGTAAACATAATAAGCTTACTTCTTTTTGGATCGAATTTCATAACAGAACTGAATCAAAAATCAACTTGGCCTCAAAAGGGCAAAAAACGCATTAAGACACAGCTCACGGAGGCTGATCAATCCTAATCCTCACAGGGTGTTACGTATGGTCGCATGTCTTCTGTTCTTTTTGTCGCCACTGTTGCTGCACTGCGACATCATGTTTAAAGGTTCTGTAGGAGATGTTTAACTGCTCTATGGAAAATTACTATAGATAGTGCCTTTTAACAATGCACCCATGGAAAAAATTTCATTCCACCGGCAAAAACATGGCTATTAGAAACCGGCGGCTGCCGAAGGTGGCCAGCCGCGCATTCGATGCCAGGGAGGGGATTTTGAACAGAATGTCAGCGATGGACGGGACCGCGCTCATCGTCATCGACGTGCAGAACGATTTCTGCCCGGGCGGCGCGCTGGCGGTGTCCGGCGGCGACGAGATCATCCCGGTCGTCAACGACCTGATCGATGGCCTGCCCCATGTGATCCTCACGCAGGACTGGCATCCTGCCGGCCATTCCAGTTTTGCGTCGTCTCACGACGGTGCAGAACCATTCTCCACCACGACGATGCTATGTTTTAATGTCGCTCCTTACTTTCCATTAAAAGAACTTGTTTTTTTTTTATTTAATCCTTTAAAAGGAAGTGCTAGCAAGAAAGTTCCTACAAAATGAACCAATTTACACTCTAAATCGAAATCAAAGGGTCTTTGATAATCATTATAGAAAAATTAAGGCCTTTTTACCACTGCATATAATGCAAGCAGAATCAAGAATATTGGCACCAGGGAAAATTGGCAAGAGCTACAGAAGTAAGTCAACAGGAGTTATGTCACACAAAAAGGAATTTAATGGTACGTGGAAAAGCAAAAAGATTGTTTTGGGCTGAAAAAAAAACATCCAAAATACATTAATGAAAAAAAACTAACTATTATAAATCAAATTTACCATTAAAGATGGATACAGCGCTGGGCTAACCACAACAGATACTACGCACAACCGACGGTGTAAGGGAAGCCAGTATCAAGTGATTGACTTCAGTTTAGGGATGAAGCTCCAGAAAAAGAAGGAAGAGTTTTTGAGCAACTCTCGGAACAAACAGCGGATCATAAGCTACATCAGGGAAAAACTCAGAGCCAAAGGATTTGAAGTTGTCTATGTGAAGGATGACGCTGACTATCTAATCCGGAAGACTGCCGTCAAGTTAAATCCTCTAGTGTTTAAATCCTTTAGTGTTAAAACCTTTATGGATTGTATGGCTTATATTTCAGCTTTCATTGTGATTTTCACTTAATTTGGGAAAATTGGCGCCAACTTTATCATTCCGCTAAAGATTTTGACGAAATTACGCCCCAGATAATCCTTTTGAAGTAATCTGAAAAGATTTAATCAGGATTACCTCTGTTAGGAGGATTGTCTCACTTTCATTACCAAGGGCTGAACTTCAGAGCAGTGTTGTCAGATCATATTAAGTGGAATGCAGCAGAATAAGGAACCAAGAACATTTAACCACTCGTATCCCCCCCCCCCATTCATTATTTTGAAATTTATAACCTACTCTCCTTATTAGGACCCCCGGTTTATTAATTTCAAGAAGAAGTACTCAAAATGTAAATGATGTCTGGAAACACTTGAATTACTTCCCATGCAACATTTGACCCTGAAGAAGTTGCTAGTTAGTCAATTAGTACGGTTTTGTCCACATGTGTGTCATCCTTATTTAAAACTTTCACAAAATTGAGACTGAAGTTCATACCCCCCGTTTATATTAGGGACCGGGTGATTAACTTTAGACCGTTATGATGGTATCGCCGCCTGTGTGCCTGAATGAAATTTTGGCTACCACACTGGTCCAGTTGCCTGAAATCACTACAACCAGGAATGTTTAAGTGGTTTAATCTGCATTTAAGAAGAAGACAACTAAAGAATTGTTTTGTACAGGAGTAGAACAAAAGAATCTGATTGTGAGGTTGTCATGGTACTGTAATTGTTTAATGCTAATTCCTGGCTGATCTTTACTATTTTTGTCATCTGATTGTCTTTATAAAACTAATAAAGGCATTAGTTTTCTTAAGCAACGCATCTAAATCTACTCGTTTAACAACATCTCCAACCCCGTCCAAATATAGAGATCAATAGATTTAGGGGTCATTCTTAAAGAATTCAGACAAAATTCAAGCTTTACTGTAAAGAGTGAGGTATTGAAGAGGGGGTGTACCCCTCATATACGTAATAAAAATATACAAAAATAAAAGTTCTTCACGTAAGTTAATTAGTAAGTTACGTATATTTATTACTAATAAAACCGCAGGCACTTGTGACGAGGTCCGAAGAGCTAAGAGCCAAGAGCTCATATGGCATGAACTCTAGCAAAATTCAAGAATCAATAGATCGATTTAAAAGGAAAATCAGAGGCTTAATGCCGGCCGGGATTTAAAACAAGAGCTCTGAGACTAAATTTGTGTTGGTCACTTTGGGGAAATCATTATTGTATTTGAGTAATTCTTCCTATTTCAATATTTCGCCTCACAGAGAAAAGCCGCGCCGGAGCTGCAGGAGAAAATAAGTGCTAAAATAGGCTATTGACGATCTCAAAAGGATTTCAAATTATTTGTACTTTTATAAAAGATCCTCTACCCCACAAAAGAGCCGTGATTTGGAAATCAGTGAACACAATTCTAAATAATATTGGAAAATATAATACTTTTTTTGACCAGATAATAGACAACATCCCCCCTCCAACAGTTGACGATCTACAAGTTATCGGCTCTTTAGAAGGAGACATGCTAGAACAAAAAGAAAGACATTTTTGGGTTGTTTATTTTCTGTTCATTTTTATAGTTTTGTTTGTATTTCTGACAATTCAGCCATAGTTCAGCTCTAAAGAAAGATTAGAAATAATAGAATTCTTACTTTATGATATACACTGATTAACAAGTTATATTTTCTTGTTTATTTCCCTGTTTTAAATAATTTTTTTATAAAATAAAACTTTTTCAGAATTATGAAATCATAAAAGAAATGATTTATTATAACCTTTTAATGGTTATAATTAGCCTATGGGCTATAAGTGTTGGTCGCCGCGAGGGCGAGCGCCGTACACAGGGTGGTCACCGCGGTGCGCTTGAGCTCGCCCGGACTGATGCGATCGATGCGGTCCAGGCTGGTGTGGTACCAGGCCTCGGTGAAGTGCCAGAAGAGGAGCGCGGGCACGTCCGACTGCAGGAACACGTCGTGGTCGGAACCACCCTCCCACGGGTGCTCGACCGTGCGCCAACCACCGACGTGGGCGGCCACGTCGTGCATCGCGCAGCGCGCGACGACCGCGACGCCGTTGGGGTCGAGGGTGTCCTCCTCGACCGGTCGCGCCCCCCACAGGGTGTGGATGTCCGGAAGGCTTATTTTTTTTATTATATTATAAGCATAATCGTTTATGAATATGCAAATTGAGTTCATGTGAAGCAGGTGCGTACCCAATATGCAAAGCAGCCTTTACAGCTGAAAACTAAACCAAACGATAACATTATGCAAATACTGTTATCTACGCTCCTTGGATAATTTACTTTGAGAAACACAAGGAATGTCTTAGTCGAGTCGCTATTATGCCGAACTCAAAAGCTAACGATAATTGGTTTGAGTCTCGCTTGGGCCTATTGTTTTGTTTGGGGTGTGGGTTTGTGACATTTTCCCGTAAGGCAATCTGAAGAACGGCTGGAGGCACGCGGATTCCACCTCCTTGCTTTCTACGAAGCCGGCGTGCGCCACATCATGACGTCCGCAAGACCCGTGAATTCCATGAGCGACCTCAAGGGCCTGAAGATGCGCACGATGCCGGTACCGGCACACATCGCATCTTTTAATGCTTACGGAGCGAACGCTGTGGCAGTCGACTACGGCGAACTGTACGGCGGGCTGCAAACCGGCCTCGTTGACGGCGCCGAAGCCGCGAATACCAACTACAGCAACAAGAAATTTTACGAGGTCGCCCCACACTGGGCACAGCTGGGCTGGGTCATGAAAATCGCACTTTTTAGGTATGAATTGACCTAAGATACCTCCAGGGGCTAAAAATATTTTTATATAGATGTCCTTCGTACTATGCCCTTCATACTTCTAGACTAATACTGCTACTGCTAATAATATTCTACTTTTAGAATAATGTGCTAGACTAACGTAGCAATGCTGACGAAAACGTGGTGCTGCAATAAAAACCTCACAATTTTACAATAAACAAAAGAAAATTTTAAAAATTGCACTTTTTAGGTATGAATACCTCCAGGGCCTAACTATATTTTAATATAGATGCCCTTCGCACTATGCCCTTCGTACCAACGAAGTTTTTGATAACTTCGTGGCCCCTGTTAAACATGAAAAGAAGAATTTATAATATGAATAAAAAGAAATTTGTGAAATTGAAATTAAAGAATAGGTTATTAGTCGGAGTCATTAAAGTCGGTTAATAGGTTAAAGTCGGATTAAAAAGTTCAGGAAAGGGCAGTCCCTGAAAATGCTCCTGTTAGCAAAACATTACCTGTTAGGAAAACGGTAACAAACAGCTGAAAGCAAAGATCATTCGAACAATTTGGCAGCTTTTGGAGATCTCTGTGATGCTACCCGCTTTGATAAAAAAGCTTGCCGATACAATGGTTCACGCCGAACATCAACTGCGAAACGTTGCCGACAAACATCGCAATCATACGTCAAGCCGATCGCTGTCGTCGTTGATTCGCCAAGTGGTCACAAAACTTGATCTGCAACCGAGCCCTCGGCAGATTCATTGGATGGAGCGGCTGCTTGTTCGACAAGCCGATCCGCATTTGGACCAAGAGATCCAAAAGCTGCCGATGCCTGTAAGAGTTGCCATCTTGGACTACATCGACATGCGAGATCAATTTCTAGCCATCAACCAGACGGCGCCTGGCCACTCCACGGCGGCCATTGCGCCAGACGATGCTATCCCGCGGTGGCGGTGCTCCCAGAGGTAGACGCCCTGCCACGTGCCGAGCGCGAGCCGGCCGTCGACGATCGGGATGGACAGCGAGGTCGCGGTCAGTGCCGCCTTGATGTGGCTCGGCATGTCGTCGGGCCCTTCCGTCGTGTGCGTGTAGATCGGATCGTCCTCGGTCACGAGCCGCGACAGCCAGCGCTCGAGGTCGTGCTTGGCGGACGGGTCGGCGTTCTCCTGAATGGTGAGACTCGCCGAGGTGTGCTGGACGAACAGCGTGCACAGGCCGTCACCGACATTCGCGCGCGCCACGGTGTTCATCAACCCGCGCCGCAACGGTGTGGTGGTGCAGGAATGTGCCATTGGTCTGGTGGAGATTGATGTCACCGGCGCGGTGCCGGCTTTTGTTGCACCGCCCACGGAAATTCACGTGATGCCAGAAGACACACAGCAGCGATTGACCGCGGCAATGCAGATCGATCCTACACAGGTGAAAACCACCGTGCAGCTGAACAACGGCCCCGCCTGGCAGCTGTTTGAACTTCACAGCGCGGCGGATGTGCTGGCGGTGGATGCCAGCCTGACCCGGTTTCCGGATCACGCCGGGCTGACCTTGATCGGCGCCCATGAACCAGGCAACGTGGCACTCATAGCCTAAATCGTTGGCAGCACGGGTTGCCGCATCGATGCACATATGACTCATAGCACCGGCGATAATGAGTTCCTCGATACCTCTTTGTTTGAGAATGTTGTCCAGATCGGTATCTTTAAAACTGTTAATTTGATGCTTCAGCACAACCGGCTCACCGTCAAGTACCGCAACGCTGTCATGAATTTTAGCGCCATCGCTTCCTGGTACAAAAAACGGCGCGTCTTGTGATGGAAACTCATGACGCACATGAATAACCGGCAATTCTTTCTCACGAAACTTGGCGAGTAACGCCGCACCGATAAACATAAGAGATGCTAATACAAATGAGGAAATAGATTCTAAAATGTGATGAAATTAAAATGAATAATCAAACTTAAAACGAAAAGAAATTACTAAAGCGGGAATAGAGCTACTGCCCCAGAAGCTTAGGAAATCTCTTGGACCAAGCCTTTGATTCTATAGCAATTTCTAGGCATTATACTCGAAAGAATTTTCCTGGGAGAATGTTCAAAACTTTATGTATAAATGAAAATAGCATAAGAGAATAATTGTACATCAGAGAGTTCCTGTGCAGCTGAATCTTCGCTTAACTCAACCCTACTTTTCCACAGACAACTACTTTGAGTAAATACATTTATCATTTAATTGAAAATGAATTTACCTCTTTTCTTTGAGACTATTTTTCCTTTTGATCAAAGTTCATTCAGGGGTATAGGACCTTGATACCTAATAAGCTTGTGAAGCGTTATTTTGTTGTAAATTTAGTTTGTTAGACGAACTATATATGATAACCAGTCTTGTTCACATTCATTAATTCGTTTATTACAGAATGGGGATATGTCTTCAACTTCAACTTTTGCTTTATTCAACGTAAAAAATACAAAAACAGTACAAAAGGAATTCGGTACATCCCAGATCTCCGACAGAAGGGGTGGAGGCGAGTGTTGCGACGGTCGCGCCCCAGCCGCCGGCCGTATCCGGCGCGTCACCGAAGTCCAGGACGCGAGGATCGCGCTCGAGCAGTGATCGTACGAGACGTCGCTGCACGCCCTTGCCGCGACCGTGGATGATGCGGACCTGCTCGAACTCCCGCTCGCAGGCTTCGTCGAGATAGCTGCGCACCACATCCTTGACCTGCGGCGGCGGAAACGAGTGCAGGTCGAGCACGTCGGTGATCTCCAGAGCGATCGCTGGATCCCCCTGCCAGTCGTCGTCCCTGAGGTCGGCATCCGGGTCGCTAACTTACTGTTAAAATACCTCACTGGTGTCAATAACTGTTTTCACAGAAAATGATAGCTTACAGTTAAAGATTGGGAAGAATAATACCCTTAGAAAAATGGAAACTGAAAAGAGTACATGACGTAAACATGGCAGGGGTAAGGATGATACTCTTGACTTGATGGATGAACTGCAGATGTTTGTGCCATTATGATTAGGTACTATGTGACCTAAGATATTTGACAAGGTTAGATGAAGAATTGTACGTAAATGGCTATATCAAGAACTGTAAAATGCCACGAAGCTATGAAGTATCATTCCAGGAGAAGATCGATCGAGGCCGCTGGTCAAAACCGCTGAGATTCACTTAACGGAAGTCCGTCGGCGACTAGATGTCTGCTAGGGGAAATCAAATTGCCTTGGGGTTCGTGTCGCTGCCAGAATCGACCAGCCGCAAACGGCTCAAGGAGCAGAGAATTCGACGATTTGGCTATTTCGGAATCCGAGCCGACATGCCTGGACTTTGATCCGGCCAGAGTATCGGAACGATTTTGTGTAAAGCTGCCAATCGCTCCAACCGCTATCGTTTTTCATCTGATAGACAATCGATGCACCGGCCGAGTCGCATGCAAGGGTGACTTGTCCCGTTTTTTAAAGTTTCAATTACTGTTGAGTTGGGTCGCTCCTTACATTTCGTTACCACGAACTATTTGATTACCCGTCAAAATCCAAATAAAGATCAATGAAATATTGATCGTTTTTTTGCGTTACCAAAAGTATTGATTTCATAAAACATTACAGTTTTATGAAATGTAATTAAACAAATAGAAAAAGTTTTCCACTAAAGTACGGAGCAAGTTTAAAACTTAAAACAAATACAAAATTACTCTGTAGGGGGACTGCCCCCTTCTCAGCCCCTTGGTCATTATACAAAAATTTTTTAGTGCTTTGAAAAATCATAAGACAACATAAACATAAAAAACAAAAATAATTAAATATAAACAAATACAGAACACATCAAACACTTCCATAAACCCCAGTGATAGCATCAAAGACCAAGGATGGTCTAGCTTCACCAGAGACTTGCTTTTCTACAGACATGGCCTTCTACAGATATAACATGGCCAGTTAAGCTGGATTTTCGAACAAGATAAACCTTGTGACTCCGTGGGGGGGAGGGACAGAAGATCTTTTGCGAAATGAAAAAAACTGAATGAAGTTTTGTCGTATCTTTTTTAGTAAGCATTTTCCAAAACGATACTATATATAAAATTATGCTTGAAATTTGACCACGGTCCAACTCACCAGATTACAGACGAGAGACATCTTTGTCACTGAAGCTGTGCAACTACAGTTTGGTTTGGAGGACATTCCAAGGAAATAAAGAGCTCCACCCTTCCCGTCATCAATGGAGAGCAGAGCATTAAAACTGCCAGAGCATCAATTGGTAACAGCCTTTTTTCTTTTATTCTAAGGACTTTTCGTATCAATACAACCATTCGGTATGAACACATCCCATGGGTCTCCATCACACAGGTATGAGTATGGTTATAATACTCGGTCACAAACAAAAGAATTCTGGCACACGATGCACGAATTCAATTTCCCAAAGGAAATTAACATCACCGTCATTCAAGTGTTGAGGTTCACCGAAGATTTCAGTTAATACGTGACCTGGGGTTTTAATTTGACCCTGCTTAGAAGTACCGACAGCATTTACACCATCGGTATCTACGCGGATAATAACCTGATCACTTTCAGTGAGTTGAGTTAAACGCATTACTTTCTAGCATCCTTAAAGTATTCTTTAAGTGAACGATACTCAGTTTCGAACTTAGTATCAACCTTCTCCATCAATTCACGTTGCAACTCTGGGTGTTTGTCGAATAAATCGGAAAGTAATTTTATAATGTAGCCAGATTGGTATATGTGCGTGTGGCAATCCTCGTTTATGCCATTCCACCGAGTACATCCAGCATCGCACTGACCCAAACACTTCAAGTTTTACAATGTAGTTTATCGGTGATTTCAACTTTTGCCAGAAGACACGGGCCGTAATGTCATGTCCATGAACCGCCGATTGTCCTTGAAGTAGAAGCTGCTGTATCTCGTCCCAAGATTGATTAAATGTAAATGTAATAAATAAATCTGGACGACCATAGAGACAAACATACGCAATAGTATCTTGAGCATATTCATGCATATGACGGGGTGGGAGTTGTCGGCGTTGTCGTCGATGTCGTGGCCGACGCCGTCCTCCTCGCCGCCGGTGACCCCGAGCTCGATTTCGAGGGACATGTCGATCTTCGTCATGCGCTCGAGCATGCGCGCCGACTCGGAGAGGTTGAACTCGATCGGGTCGTGGGACAGGTCGAGCATGTGCGAGCTGAACAGCGGCTTGCCGGTCTTCTCGAAGCGCGCCTCGCCGTGACCGACCAGGGCCTCGACCCAGGGGATGAGCTTCTTGTTGGCGTGGTCGGTGTGCAGGATCACGCACACGCCGTAGTGCTCGGCGAGCAGGTGCGCGCCGACCAACGGCGTGAGCCGCGGCGGCAGGGTCTTGCGGTCGGCGCTGGGCGCGTCGGCGATGGCCGACTCGTAGCCGCGCAGGATGGCGCTCCGCGCTTGCTCCTGCGCGAACGCCCGCCCGGCGGGCAGGTCGTTGTAGAGGTTGCGGGCGGTGCTCACCGCCTCCACCGGGTCCTCGTGGTCGGCGCTCAACCGCACGAGCAGGTAGCGCGCCGGCAGGAACGTCTTGCGCGAGCCGTCCTCGTTGCCCAGGAACCCCTGCAGGCGCGCGATCGCTCGGTCCGGCTCGCCGCGCTCCGCCTCGACCTTTTTAATGGATTAAGCTTTCATTCATTAAGTTCCATTTGTTCCAGGAGTGTTTTTTTTTAAACATACCAATGTTTCGTTAATTGTGTTTCCTGGTGTTTTTGCTTTTATCGGTAGGAATTCAAACAAGTAAAGAATACATATCATTTGTACTTTACTGAACATAAAAATAATTTGAAACGATTGTTTTTTAATCATAAATTAATTTTATGAAATTCTTAAAAGTCGAATAAACTTTAAAAAATGAAATGAAAAGTTGATGACTAAAAACAATTATGACTGAAATAACATTCAGTGTGTTCTTCAGACTAAAGCCCGTGACGGTGTTCGACCACGTGAAGAGCGTGTCGTCCGTCGTCGTCATGACGGTCAACCTGTCGCTGTGGGCCGTGGTCCTGGTGCTGCTCGGCTGCGCGAAGGCGATCGCTCCGCCGGCGCGTGCCCGAATCGATCGCCTCCTCGACCGCTGCTATCGCGCGGCGGTCGCGGTCCACGATGGCTGGATGGCGTACGGCATCCGCGCCTCGATCCAGCGGCCGACGCTGGAGATTCCGGCCGACGAGCTCTGCATCGTCCTGTCGAACCATCAATGCTTCGCAGACATCCCGCTCCTGCAGGGAGCGATCGCAGTTGTATGCAACGCTACTGAACCTATCGTTTGATTAAATTCAATTAGATTAAAACGCACTGCTGGAGGTCTAGATTAGGAATATAATTAATGAAACAAAAATCTTACTGATGCAAAATTCGTTTTTCTCTCTCTTGGATCAGTGCTGCTGACATCTCCTTGCGCTTAGTTCGTAAGTTCCTTGTTCATTTTTAATTCTCTAACTTTTCTCTTGATGATAATTGCTTATTTGCAGAAAATATCGCATTAAAGTGTTTTTAGTATTAGAAAACTCTTGGTTTGTCAGGCATTTGTTTGCATTTTTAATGTCCAGATCAGTTGAACCTGCCGTTCTCCTTCGTGTCGCAGGTCGTCGCCATCCCGGTCGAACACGACTGGCCCGGGAGCGAGTGGGCCGAGGTCACGGGCAACGCGATGACCACGGCGGCCAAGGCCGTCGATGACACGTGGAAGAGCGTCGTGGTGTTGGTCGCAGAAACGGTGACGCGGGAGGACTTCGAACCGTCGACCGTTCGCACTGGCAGCGGCGACAAACCCGTCGACTACTTCAGCGTGCTGGCCGTCGCGCTCCTCGCGTTCGTCCTGGCGAGCGCGTGGTCGGTCATCGATCGCAAGCCGCGCCGCCTGCTTATTCATTAGTGCATCATAGGCCAATGCTGTTATGTTACTGCAGGAGCTGGACCCTGGAGGTACGTGATCTTGTGGGCTACTAGCTGGACTGATCGTTACAAGGGGACTTGAATGCGTGCGTGATAAAGCTCGAATTGGATGGTGAGTTACTCCCGTCGCATTTAGTCCATTCCAGACTTGTGCTTATTCTTCCCATCAGATTTCATCCCGATCTCTCCACTCTAAGCGTTTTCCAAGATTTATATTTCCCTCCTCCAACCCCCCATGTCCCTGGATCCAATTGGAGTCAAAAATGGAGTATCTGAGACAGTTAAGTATTTTCCACCTACATGTCCTAGAGCTGCCATTGACTAGGAATGGCGTGAACAAAGCTCTGTTGATGTTCTGAAGGATCTGTACTAGTCATCAGTAGAATATTGGAGATCTGTTTTGTCCATTGTTACCCCAAGCAGCCACCCAAGGTTCACAAATCTAAGGCATCTTATTTACTTTTTCTTTTAACTGCCTTTCTTGAATGTTGTTGCAGAACGCCTTTTCAGCACTTTAAAAGAGGTGAAGACTGATAAACAAAATAGATTGTCAATGCTGACCTTACCTGCCATCTTGCAAACTAAATAAAGGATTTCGTTAAAATTCAATGACTTTTAGGTAGTGTTTCCCCCTATTTTCTAAAATAAGACAAATTTTCTCAGGCTCGTAACTTTTGATAAGTAAGACTAAACCTGATGTACGTTATATATTTAAAATGAGCATAAAAGCGCAATTCTGTTGATGCAACTATTGGTATTAAAATTCCTTTTTTTAGAGTTTTGGTTACTATTGAGCCGGGTCGCTCTTACTACAGTTCGTTACCACGAACTGTTTGAAAAGTACAAGGCCTACTACGTATTTGGTGCTTTACTAAAGGGAATTATATAACAAATATTTTCTTTTGAACTAAGTTTTAATTAATGGACCAATATTCAATTCAAAAGCTTGATGGAGGCATCGATTTTCCATTCATTTAAAAAGTGTCCTTTTCAAATAAGGAGATTAAATTATAGGTCACAAATGTGTGTTTATGAAAAAACTTTTTTTATCCTATAGCTTATGATCGTGATATTCTTTTCTTTTATTGTGCTTTTGACAAAGAAAAAACATACTGCTCAAACTACATGTAGTTTTCAGTAAAGTGCAAACGAAGCTCTAGCCTTAGATCTGTAAGTGGGAGAGTGGTAACCATACTCTCATTTTTGGTTATTTTTATTGCACGACCGAGCCCGACGTGAATGCCGATATCGAAATTCTTCACGAGGATGAAGAGTTTGTCGTCATCAACAAGCCCGCTCCACTGCCCATGCATCCGTGCGGACGATTCAACAAGAACTCGTTGCAGTCTTTGCTGCATGAAGTTTACCAGCCCGATCGTTTACGTCTGGTTCATCGGCTCGACGCCAATACCACGGGAGTCGTTGTTTATGCGCGGAGTAAACCGTTAGCGGTTGCGCTCCGCGAACAGTTCACTCAAGGTCGTGTACAGAAAACTTATTTTGCGCTGGTCGAAGGAGTTGCAACGGAGACGTGCACATGTGTTATGTTTCTTAATGACGATACACACGGGATATTATATAATACCTTAACGATTTTTTTGATGATAGAATTTTTTCAAGGGTTTTATCTGCAGTTTTTTTCGATATTTCATTTTATTCAAGATTTTTTTCTTCGGGGAATCCTTATATTCAAAAGATTTTTATCCACTTTAGGCTTCGAAAGAGATTTCCCCCAATGGAACTGTGCGCTAGACAGCTGGACCGAAAAACATCCTAATATTATGACTTGGGGAATACTTTCTAGTGGAAACGTTTCAAAAAAAACAATGGATTACGGGTTTCCATGTACCAAGCAAAAAGCGACGAGATATACAGAAAAATTGTGAATTTTTTATTGGACGTTGCAAGGGTCCTAGCGAGAGGATCCTATTTACGCACAGTTCCTGAGGACGAGTTCATCGATTTACTAGATTGCACGTACCACTTCAAGAACGATGAAAATTATTTCTAAACATTGTTTTTTGGTAATTACAAAGGCACTATATGTAGCAATTTTCTTTTAAGTGAGCCATTAAGCAAGTCTCTATGATGGATTAGTACCCCGCTAGCTGCGGAGAAGGAGAAACAGAAAAAAAAAAAGATGCTTTCAACACAGAACATGGGTTTGCCTTAACACTCCTGTTTTGGGGAACGTGGGTTTTTGCCCACAAAAAGGTTTTGGGATTTAGGGTTCCCTTTAGAGATTAAATTGGATTTCCCCACATTTTTCCTTACGGAAAAGTCCACTCGAAAAAATAATTTTTCATTCATAAGATCACAGCTGTGGATAGAAAAAATCACCCACCTTATTCCTGTGGATAACTGTAAATTTTCATTCACAACGCATTGAGATTTTTTGTGTTTTTTTGTTCACAGCCTATTCACCGTTATCCCCACCATAGTTCCAAAAAACACAATATTTAGTATTGACGAAAGTAAAATAAATAATCTGATCAAAATAGCCGATACTGATGTAGATGAATAAATGAATTCTAAAATGAGTAGAAAATAGAATGAATATTCCATTGAGCAAAAATTAACAAAAATTACTAGAAGCAGTAGTTCGGCTACTGCCCCCATTAACTCGAAATCTTCTAAAGGATGCGGTGTCATTTGAGCTTCATTGAAACCTACATATATTTTAAACTGTGAGATTCAGTTTTTCAAAACGTTAACGAAAAATACAAAACAAAGTCACTGTAGTAATCGATGTGAGTGGAAATAAATTTGTATGATATACGCCCCTCGGGTTTACAATTACCCAGATTGTGTTTACCCGTTCACGATGGATCACCATGTATATTATTTACAAAATATTTCAAAGTTGGCAAATGCAAAATATTCGTTTTCAATCAGTAGACTATTTATTCCTGTTTTAAGCTTAGGACTGAAGGGAGTAGGGGTGTTTGGGTGATTGAAATGTTGTCGGAAAAGTTCACTGTTAATTGTCATTTTATATCTTTATTATATCACTGGTATTTCCGCCATGGCGATGCTATTTGTACGGTTGTACGTGCTTGGTCGAAGAATCAGAATTGCCAAGTAAAATTATGCATCACAACTGAGTATATTAATATGAAAAACTAAGCTCAAATTATTGGTTTTAAGCTGAAACTTTCAGCGTGTGTTGAAGGGGATGTTAAAGAAACCAAAGGTGCTATGCACATAAGGATATTAAGGTGAAGCTTTTAAGGAATATTTAGGCGGATGTTAAATTAAATCAAAACAAACTATGAGCATGCGGACTTTCAAAAAGGTGACAAAACAATATCTGAAGAACAACTTATATTATAAAGTTAGATCTAAAAGGGTAAGTTGTGGGGATTTTGAACTAGCGAGGAGGCACTGTGTGCATACTTTTGGTACTCCCAAGTCGACATAAAATACCACAAATCAAAGGATAAACATCAAAATGTAATTCTTGCCCAAATACAGCTCAGAACCGGTATTGCCACCGTTAAAGATTCCCTGTGAAATATTACTGGTTTTTGTATGGTCACAGATTCACAAGTTAGCTATGAAATGGAGGGCAGTCACAGGTTTTGGGGCTTAAGCTACAGGGTTGCCAACAAAGGGACATTTTAGTACCTTTATGACAATTTTTCTCCTTGGTTGAGAATTTGAGGTCTAAAAAGGACTTTTGGCGATTTGTTCATTCATGCATGTAAAATAAAAACCAAATGCGTGTGCTTTTTTTGTTGTTCCCGGGGGGGGGGTTTATTTTCCGTTGGGGGGTATACTCCATGGCCGTTAAATTTGAGCGGTGGGGGTGTATTGCCTTCAGGGGGCATTTGTGACCCTCTTGGGTTCAAAGCAGTATTTGGCCAAAGGCGGTCAAATACTACTTGAAATTTTCAGAAGCAAATTTGACCAAGTCTAGTATCTAAATTTAAGGTTTCAGTGTCGAAACCCCTGATGCAATCTCATCTTTAAGCAGTTGCAAAAATATTTATTAAAAAAAAAAAAAAAAAAAAAAAAATTATCGATATCATTATCCCAGATTTCTAGTATTTTCCTTATATATATATCAATGTATGTTTTTAATTGACTTATTTGTGAAATTAAAAAATGTACCCCTCCTAAATAAATTATTACGCTTGGCTTCCGATAATTCCAGAATGGCGCTCCCTCTAAGACAGGCTTTGTAAGTTCAGGGGGGGGGGGCTTAAATTTTTGCCCTCGATAATTTCTAAATTCTAGTATTTTCCCTGTACCCTATATGTATTTTAAATTGACCTATTTGTGACACTTAAAAAGTGTTCTCCCCCCCCAAAATAAATCGTTATGCACGTTCTCGCTCCAAGTAATCAAAGTTAATTACATGAAAAGTAATAGTTCCGGGGAAGTCCAGTCTTTATAATAATAATAATAATAATACTAATAATCATCATTGCCATTTATTGTTCTGTAAATTTACAGTTTCAGTATTAACGTTTACGTTCTCACTGTTTTCACCCGGCATAATGGGGACAGTGAGATTAATAGAAATGGAAATAACAATAACAACGATAATAACAATAGTAATAATAATAATAATAATGATAATAACGATATACAGGAGCTTTCCAAATTACAGTGCCTCTTCATCTCCCTTAAAGAATAACTGTAGATGGAGAAAAAAACGAAATCCCATCCGTTCCAATCCCAATCATGCCAATATCTTTTCAAACAATGTTTCGAACAAAGCCCACCAAAATATGGGAACCCAAACCACGGCCAGCGAAGGCCATACCCCTAAACCGCAACTGAGGCCAATCCCCAAGAACAAGCCCAAACAACTCATTCTCAAGAATTGGCCTCACGCTCCCCCAGGCACCATACCGAGGGCGTTAGGGAGGCACACCAGCACCAGGGTCAACCAACGCCTGGCATCCTCCTTTGCCACCGACGGTGTGCCGGCAATTAGTTTGAATTCGACATCACCAACTCCATCGGCTAACCAGAGTCTTCACTCAATTCTTTTCCCCAAGAATTGCCAACGTTGGAATAAAATTTCTGAAGACACAGTCACTTCTGAATCATCCGTTGACATTTTCAAACAAAGGCTGGATTCAGAGTGGTCCTCAAGCGAGGGTAAAGTCGGTTGGGAAGCTACTGAACATCCAACGGCACTTGGTCGTTAAGCAACATAGAAATCAACTTCAATCATCAACTCCGGAGCTTCACAAGGAAAAATCCTTAGATTAATCCAAGCTGCAATTTAAGGTAATTTAACGCATCACCCCGCAGGCCCCTTATTAAGGCTTGGCTAAAATCCTGAGGTTTTTACTCCCATAACTGCTTCACATTCCAAATTGCTAGTCCTATTTTGTTTTTGTTTTTTATTCCCTCCGCCCGACAAAAAACCTACGTACGTTGATAGACTCGAGATAGGCATATTTATAGACCGTTGTAATTAAAGAAATGCGACTATCCCTGTTTATTCCAAAATGTTTTGTTTCTCCCTTTTTACCTATTTCTATATCTCCTTCTTTTTCAGTCATTTAATTGGGTCTCGATATAAATAGAGGAAAATACGTGCAGATTTTTTTCGGGGAGGCGGGGGGATGAGAAAAGCTAATATAAACATTCCTTGATATGTATTTAGAAAATAACAAAGGAGTCACGGAGCCTTTGGAAGGACCACATGGCATTTGCCTTAAAAAATTATCTCCAAATCAAGATCGGACAGTTTTCCAACTGTAAAGATTCCAGATTGGGAGAGCAATACAGATTAATTTCTATAGTCTCCCTTTTTTCTGATTCCTTGCTCTTTAAATAGCATTAATTACTAATTTATATCAACAGGGATAGATTATAAATACAAAATTTTAAAAAGCGGCTTTCCTCTACGCGGGCGCCAATTATGAGGGCAAGGAGGGCGATTACTCCTTCGTTTGTGCTGAAATATGGTATTGGTGATAACAAGGTGGTTCATCAAAACGCCGTTTACCAACCTTTGCCCATTCTCGCATCTGTGACCCTGTCCAAATTTTCCCAGAATTTGTCTTTTGGTCTGGTCAGACGGACCAACTCTTGCGCTGAAGTCACCAGCAACAATCAGGTTTAATCACGTGCGGCTACAGAAGAAGACAACCTGCTGCAGTTCGCCGTAGAAATCATCCTTGGTCGTTTCAGTAGCGTCAAGGTTGGGGGTATAGGTCGAAATTATCGACACATTTGCGGGATTTCCTTTTAGTCTGATTCTACCCAGCTGAAGGACTTGAAACTCGATTTCAATGATGGGGTTATGCGAAAGCATCTTTATAACAATCCAAACAAAAAGACGACAAGAAATATGTATGTTATACCACTTTTAATTCTTTCAAAATCTGTAGATTTCCAATAAAACATCTTTCATAACTTACGACAAGTAAAAAAAAGGTAAATGCAATTAGTTTCAATTACACTATAAAAAGACATACATACAATTAGAATACGACATCTAAATAAATAAAAATATAAAACAATAATAAATCATAACAAAATATTGTTTTCGTCCAAAAGCTATAGAATACAACACCGTTTTGGATGGGCAAATACGAAGTGACATGGAAGCAGTATGACGAGTACATGGCGTTGGACGATACCTTCAAAAAGTTTGAGGCAGCCAAAATTCGCCTGGTCACGAAAGAGAATCGGATCGATGCCATTACAGCGCCATCCGGACTTTATGAGCCTGATCATACCTATGAAAAAGGAGATGGCCCCAATCAACCAGCCGTTACGATGACCCAATACGCCGCGCGGCAATACACCAAATGGCTTAGTCTTTGGACTGGGAATTTTTATCGTTTACCCAGTGGCGCCGAATGGGAATATGCCTGTCGAGCCTATATATAAACTAAGACGAGCGGAAATAAAGTCCTATAATAATTCAAACTAAAAATGAGGAAAAAGACCTCCTCCCTCACTTCTTTTTTTCAAAATCATTCGGTCAAAACTATGAAAAAGCCATTTAGCCAAAAAAAAAACAAAATATGTAAATTTCGTTTTAATTATTCATCTGCGGAGAGCCAAAATCAAAACATGCATTGAATCAAAAACGTTCAGAAAAAAAAACAAGTTTTTTTAACGGAAAGTAAGGAGCGGCATTATTACTTAAAACGAACAGAAATTACTTCGTATATGAAAGAGGCTTTCCTTTAAAAAGATCAATGTGTATTCATTAAAATATGTCTTGTTCACAGAGAAACAGAGTGTTTATTTGCAACAATGCTGTGACCTAAAAGCTTTTCTTTCTATTTATAGGACTAATTCTTCACACAAAAGAACTATTCAGGTTTTGTATTCTTTTTACTAGCTTAAAATAGTACCATGCTTGACGCATCGGACTGTTTGATTCAAGTGGGAGGGTTTTGAAAAAAGGGGATGGATTTTTCAGATAAAAAGGAATAGTGTGATTTGCTTTTGAAAATACGTCATACAAAGAAGCCATGTTCCTGTATGATACTAGGCCATCACACTCGATTGCTGTCGTCCTTTCAAGTGTCGATACTTTACAATGGCATCAACAAAGCTACGTATTAAACACAATTACGTTGAGGCATCGTGACTGAAAAATCCTGAGCGCTGTTCGGCTGTCTCATTCGCAAACCGTTACGAAAATGTTGGTTAGGGATCTGCAACTTTAATAGGAAAGCTCATTTGAATGTACCAGAGTTAAGCGATTGATACGTTTTCAACTTATAGCAATTCACACTCGATTGCTGTCGTCCTTTCAAGTGTCGATACTTTACAATGGCATCAACAAAGCTACGTATTAAACACAATAAACGGCCGAACACAAACGTCTTTTTAAAACATTTCCACTGAACACATCTGCTTTGAAATCGACAATGAAAATGAAAAAACCCTTTTATGAATATCCTTGACTATTACTTGAATGCTCAGAATGAAAATCTCACGATTAGTCTGTGGATGAGAAAACACCAAAAAGAGATACATTGTAAATTGTGGATCAAAGGAGAAGCTTGGGCAACTTTGATTAGGAGTTGACATATCCCTGAGTGGCTGTAGTATCGTTGTAAACATATACCGGAAAATCGTTGCCAAAAAGTCTGAAATAGCTCATTTATTCTTTTCTTAGTATTTTATAGAATAGCAGAAGATCTGATTGAAAATGAAATGAGCATCAATCATTCTGAGTTGAACTGAGGCAAAAACGTGCCTCTTTTTAATAAAGAAACAGGCCGTCTACCCTTTAAACCGTTCTCGGCAAATACTAAACAAATAGAAAAAGTGTAAGATGGGTCGGATGTGTAAACTTGACTTTAAGTGGACAGTGATAATGGTAGTAATATGACAAAAACAATGACATTTTAAACTTTAACGGCTATTTCTGCCTTGTACAAAAGCAATGATACTGACTTATATGGAAATTGCTAGGTTTGATAATGAGGGCAGCCACGACGCCCAGGTCAGCCCGGACAACGCCGAGCTGCTCAAGCAGGCCAAGCCCGACGCCGAGCTGGCCATGATCGCCGGCATGAACCACGTCATGCGCATCACCCCGGCAGCCTGGCAGGAACAGCTAGCGTCCTATGACGATCCGCAGCTACCCTTGGCCCGTGCACTGGGCGAGCGGATCGTCGCCTTCATTCGCTCCAGCGCAGAGAAAAACGGTCGATAACCTGCAAAATGACCCGATCAAGCGCACAGGACGCCCATGAGCGAGAACCCAGCCCCGGCGGCGCAAGCCCCCGAAGACGCCCTATTGAAATTTTGACAAAACAACATTTTACCTTAATTTTCATTTACTAGTTGCTTTTTCTCTGCCTTTAGTTCTGAAAATGCAATTCCTGTTATTTGAGTAGAATTTTGAGCTATATGAATGTTTTTTCTTTTAATTTAGGAAATGTATTTGCATATCTTTAAAACCTTATAAAATGGAATTGAGCAATGTTATGAAGCTGCAAACAATTTTGTTGTACTTCAATTAAGCAGAAGATCTATTTTGCAAGTTTCACTTTTATAACACACATATTTTTAAAGGTCATCAAAGTCCAGGGCCCTCTAGAGGGAGATAATGTAAATTTGAGGACCATATTCGAAATCAATGGGTCACGTAATCTGATATAGCTTAAAAAAAAATCAATAAACCACGTGGAACACCAATTACCTTTATTCTTGGCACGTATGCAAGGATTGATCAGTATCTGAGGCTCTTTAGCGTCAAATCATGGACTATGTGAAGGTAAATTGTATTTTGGCACTTTTAGACCCCTTTTTACATTTGTTGCATTAAATTGTGTCAATAATGTTGCTATCAAATATGTGTTTGTTGTTATTAACTGTTATTTATATCAGGCGCATATGGAGAAATCTATTTTAAAGGGACGAAAGATTGGTTCTATCCCCGTTTCTATGGATAATCTTGATAGAATTCGTCTTAAAGACACGGCAAGGGCCATGGGAAAGCATGGAATCAATTAGGAAAGTAAAACATACTAGACCTGAATTATGCTGATGATTTGAGTGGCCTAAATAAAAATATTTGCAAAATGAATGATTTTTTAAGGGTTTTGAGAGCTCAAGGTGCAAGAATTGGCTTGAAAATTAACATTAAGACGATTGTCACTTAGACTGGTAATAAATGAAGATGAGGAGGTGAAGCTGGATAAGGAAAATGTCAATCAAGTGGACAGCTTCACCGGAAATCTTGGAAAACACTTAGAGTGGAGAGATGGGGATAAAACTTAATGGGAAGAATAACCACAAGTTTTAGATACGTGATTAACATAATTGGAACGGATCCGCTCTCTTTGGGGGAGTGGGGGGGATTTCCAGTGCTTTGGCGAGTTCGGGGCTTCTGGATGTGCTAGGACGATGAAAATTGGTAGGTGGGTCAGGGACCTGTCCGAATTGACTTGATAAAAGTCGTTTCCCCGATTCGACTGTCTTGGGGGCTAGAGGGAGAGGAAAAATTGAAAAAATGAGGTATTTTTAACTTACGAATGGGTGAATGGACTACAATTCTTATCTTGTAATAAATTTTAAAATGTTGACCACATTATTGCCATGGACAAGCAAGTTTCTTTGCATAATTCCCGTATATCGACAGTTAACCATCTTTGGTCATCGGCACTGACACAGTAACCTGTTGAAGTTGTAGCATATTTTGAAGTGTTAAGTTTCATCTCGACCCCTCAAATCTAAGTGTTTTCCATGATTTTAGGCCCTCACAAACTCCCCCAATGTCACCAGATCCGGTTGGGATTTAAAAGAAGAGCTTTGAGACACGATATCCTAAAATCAAAATATCAAATTTCATTGAGATGAAAATGAAAAAGTTTGTGCTACCTTTGATGTGAAGGAAGATTTGTTTGTTGAGGAAGAATTAGCGACAGTACTAAAAGGATTAAAAAATAAAAAGGCTCCAGGTGGAAATAGTGTTATAAATGAATTTCTTAAATATGGTGGCTCTGAGATTAGAAATAAGCTACTGAAGATTATAAATATGATTTTTGAAAAATGGGAAGTACCTAACGATTTTAGGAAAGCTTTAATTAAGCCACTGTATAAGAAAGGTGACAAAAGTGAGTGTCGTAATTATCGAGGCATTAGTCTGTTCTCTGTAGGTAGCAAATCGCCTATAGACTATCATCAAGTCATTTCACCTCTTTGACTCTTCATCAGACAGACTAGCCACTGGAAGCACTGTTCTCCTCCTGTCAGTAAACAGTATATATATGAATACACACTATTATATACAATAATACACTATTATTTTGACTTCAACCATATTGGTAATAAATCTGATTGCCTTTAGTGTCAAGATTAAGAAGCTTTTTTATAATATTTTATAAATCCTTGTCTTAGGCTATGTAATTCTATTAATATTTTAGAGCAATAGTAATGCTGATTTGGAGTCAGAGAGACAGAGTAAATTTTCAGATTTTATGAAAGTCAAAGACTTGTTAGTAGTGGCTGATAAACATTAATGAGCACTAATACCAACAACATTAACAAGAAAAAATGAAACGAAATGAAACAAAAAAGTGGGAAAAAGAAAAAAAAGAATAAGAAGAGAGAGAAAAAAAAAATCATGCTTAAAAAATGTTTATTTCTATTTGTTTTACATATTCATTCCTGTAACTTTTGTTCTTTGTAAGTCTTACTTTATTTCTTTATAACTTTATAACTTTATTTCTGCTCAGTTTCAAACAGATTTGCAATTGTCAGACTCAGACTATCTGTGTCCTGTGTTGGCGCAGAGCAGAAGAACTGGTAGTAACATGGCGAAAAAATTGGCCACTTCGTCATATTGTCAGGGCGGGTACCCTTCGTTCGGAATACTCTTGACAATGTTAGCAAGCTTATTTTTGCAGATGTGCGTAAAAAAAGGTTAAATAACAATAAAATGAAAAAAAAATCTCAAAATTCCTTAAAAATTAAAAAAAGTACCGCGCTTTCTGCTATCTCGAAAAATATTTTAAAGTTCTTAGTTCTAGGCGTGTCAAGAAAGCGTAAGACGGTCGTAACATAGAAATATTCACAATTATAACACGACTACCCCATATTTACTCTATCGATTGGATGCGTTACTAGATTATTAATAAACTGCCATCTGAATCAGTTAGCAATTCTTGCAATCAGAATCAAACGAAATATTAGCTTGTTATTTGCATGAGAATTTGAGCTGCTCAAAATAGGAAAAAAAAGCTACAAGAAAGCTTCCCCTTTTCACGTTGACAAACTAAACTAGAACGTGTAAGCTTGACATATTTCTATGGATAAGGAGCCAAATTTTTAGGCTTTCGGGTGAAATCATTTCCTAATTCCTTAAATTCTGAATGACAGCTTTGTTCAATATTTTGCGCAAGTATCTTGTTTTTGCGAGGAATTTCCTTTAATCGTGGTTCCACTATAATACCTCTGGCCTACTAAGGCGCTTTAATCATACAAATCTAGTTCTTGCGCGATTCTAGTTCAAACAAGGCGCAAAATGCTTACCTTTCTGCTTGGAAATAGGCCCAGTGTAAAAACTCCGTCTTCTCCATATCAGCTTAATTAATTCTAACATAACCCTATGTCACATACTCCTATATACTCCTATGCACTCCTATATACTCCTATATACCCCTATATACTCCTACATATACTCCTATATACTTCTTACTATATACTCCTTATTACTTATTACTCCTTATGTAATCTTGAAAATTCCCGAAAAACGTCTTGTCGGTGAAATTGGTTGGTAGGGGGCCCTGATGGATTGGATGTTATGGCCTACGTTGAATTGGGCTGCTAGGAAATCCTGATGGAATGGCTTGCAAGAGGGCGGTTGAATTGGATGCTAGAGCTCCCCGTTGCAATTGGATGCTAAGGCTCCCAGTGAAATTGGATGATAGGCCCCCCTGTAGTTATGGGTCTGATGCTAAGGGCCACGGATGCAATTGGATGCTAAGGCCCCATGTGAAATTAAGATGGCCCTGGTGGTTAGGTTAAGGAGCCCGGTGAAATTGGGTAAGAAAACTGTCAGAAAACGTCTTGTTATATATTATAAATTTCAATTCATAAAGACTAGAGATAAGTCTCATTAGCAGTAAAATGCAAAATTTTAGTTTAATAGAACTGAAGTTGTTGATATAGTGAGGAAATAGAACTCGTTCAAACTAAGCCATAAATAATGATGATCATAAATGATGAAAATCATAAAATGACATGGTATCATATACATATCACATATATCTAAACATTTGGTAAGAAAACTGTCAGAAAACGTCTTGTTATATATTATAAATTTCAATTCATAAAGACTAGAGATAAGTCTCATTAGAAGACATGTAGAATGATTAAAAAAAAATTGTCGAGTAGAAAGTAAGGTTTTAGGAAACAATGGTTGCAGTGATAGCTGCAACCTAGTAAAGAACGAACCACTATCCTTTGTAACCGAAAATTTGATTTGCGTTTTGAAAAAATAAAATTGCCTACAGAGAAAGAATTATCATTTGAAGCTGATTGATACATGTTAACGATTATTTTGATCAATCTTAATAGTAACTAAATAAAAAAACAAGTTTTTTCAACAGAAAGTAAGGAGCAACATTAAAACTTAAAAGGAACAGAAATTAGTTTTCATTCAGTTTCATCTAGAAAAGATCAGATAGGGAGAATACGAGATTTTTTGTTTGGTGGTCTTTGTTTTTGGGAAATACAATATTTTAGTGAAAATGCCATGGCAGTATTAATTACAGGGAAATACTGGTTTTAACCTTAGAAATTGAGCCACACAAAAGGATAAAAAAACAATCGAAAGACGGATGTCAAATGACATAGCTGGCATATCGTATTACAACACAATGAGTGAACTGGAGTTGCAATAAATGAGTGAATCAATGAATAAACAGTTTGTTACCAAGCAGTTTTTGATATCATTACACTAGGGTAATAACAGCAGTCTTTGTTAGTTCCTAAAGCACGTATTTGTAGCCATACCTTTAGAGGGAGCCCGTAAACAGCTCTCTGATGTCCCAGTGCCCCGCTAGAAGCAGAGGAAAAAAAGAGGACAAGAAGTACCTCCTATGCAACAAAGTGATTTTCCTTGTTGTCCAAGCCAAGGAACTGTAAGCATCTTGTAGAGGACTTTAGCCATGGCGATCAATGTTGCACGTTTTATTTCGATCCGATTTGGTTCAAAATAATTTATTTTGGGTTACTATTGGCCGAGTTTCAGCCTTTACTAGGTTGCAGCTACCGCAGCAGCCATGGCTAGATTAAGTTCATATGACCAGCCAATCCACAAAGACCTTATATCCCCTCAGAGCATAACTTACAACCGCTACCCCAGAGCTCTGAGGGGTTTTGTTAACCCTGATAGAATTGTTGTATGTTCTTTAGACTATTTTGAGCAAAGGGGCTATCTCACAATTTCAAACAGATGCATTTTATTGAAAAGATGGGTATTGGGGGTGCGCTAATTACCCCACTAACTTACAACCCCCAGCCCCTTGGCTCTGGGGGTTTGTTTTCATCCGTAAATGCATTGTTATTTGATCTTTGAACTTTTTTTTTGTAAATAAAATGGCTATTTTTTAACAATGGCACCCCCAACCTTAAAAAAAAGTATGACGTATTCGTCTGCGATCTGTCTGGTAATAGGGAAATAAACAGTGGTATATTTTTACTTGGAATACTGGTCTAGCTGCTTGTTTCTAAAAGTTAAGTTAATATTAAAGATATGGGTTTACGAAGCTTGACTTTTTAGTATTTAAAACCGTCACTGTATTTGAAAAGAAGGTTTCCAACGCTGCAAGAAGGAATACACTCGAAAGCACGGCTAAAACACGGGGTTACCGCTCAGGATTTAACAATAGCCCGTGAATCACTTGTGAAAAATACCAATCATCATCGTTTATCACCGCCATTATTATACATATCATCATCATCATCATCATCATCATCATCATCATTATCATCATAACAATTATCATTGTCATCATTATTACCATCATCATCAACATCATCATCATCATCATCATCACATTCATCATCGTCATCATTTATTACTGTCATTATTATTGATATGAGCAGCAGCAGAATCATCATCATCATCATTATCATCATCATTATCATCATCATCATCATTAACATCGTCATCATCATCATCATCATCATCATCATCATCATCATCGTTATCATCATCATCATCATCATATGAGAAACTTGATTTATTGTAGCTACTTGTAAATAAAGCGGTGTAGCTAGATCTTCAGGCCTCTTGCAGTTGCAGCAACTGTGAATAGGGTCTTCTCATATGGAAGAACCGCTACAACTTTGTCTCCGCCTAAAAAAAAACTCCTCCTTGGTGAAAAGGTAGGTTCCCTATGATACTTGACATTTGCAGTAGTCTTGGGGAACCCCAGAAGTGACTCCAGATGTGCCCAAGGGTGAAATAAGGGTTATAGTGGAGACTATTTTTATGGCACTTGGACGAAGAAACGAAGTATTTTTAACTTATGAGCGGGTGACTTTGTAATTTATCCTAGTAAAAATCCCACGTTTGATTTGCCTTCTTAACTTAAGATAGTTTGTAACGGAACATCTTTTCAAGTGAAAATGACCTTAAACAATGGCCTTTTACGACACGGTGCATATATCACACAATGTTTCTGTACGATTTCCAGCTTTTATATCTTATTATTATTGCGGTCAGGCTAATAAAATTGGGTTATTACTAATGCCACAAAGGTCTATTGTCTCCAAAATATATCTAATTGGAAGCGAAATTTTGTTAAGTCCTTCTGAAAAATTTAAAAAAAAAAGCTCTTGTAAAATTATATGCTTATGAGCTCTTGGCTCTAAGCTCTTCTGGCCTGCCCAAAAAAAAAAACAAACCAAAAATACACACACGAAAAAAAAAACAAGAAAAAAACGAAAAACAAAAACAAACCCCACTACTAAACAAACCCCAAAACAACAAACAAACAATCAAACACAAAAAATCAACAAAAAACAACAACAACAACAACAACAACAAAAAACCCAACACAACCCCAACCTCTCAAACCACACAAAAGCATCAAATTGTTAAAATACAACTTTAAATTAATGCAACAAAAATAAATGGAATGACATTTAAGAGAAACGTAAGTTGAGGCAGCTTATACCTATTAAATTCTTTCTACAATTGAACTCCACGTCAATAAAAAAAAAAAAACTTTCTAACTTACCTTCTATCCAAATTATCAGGTCCTCCCTAACCTCATACTTAAGACATTCCTTAATCAGGAACCCGACCCCTCCATGGTTTGACGACATTCGACTCTTCACCATCAGTTTATAATCTGGAAATGAATAGAATGAGAGAGACTGATCTGAAGTGAGGAACGTTTCAAATAATCTTATAATCTAAAATTTGACCCAAAATAATCTAATAATTACAATAAGTCATGATAACCTTTGGTTACACTACAGTTCGTTACCACGAACTGTTTTATAAAGATTTGTGTAAAGTCTTACAAGTACAGCTACCTCAGTCCATTCTCGGTATCCAAACACAGTGGTTAAGAAAAATTCGCCTATATGTCAAATTTGAAATTTTCAAGCAATTCGGTTAAGCAATTTGATGGGTTTCATTCAAAGGATAGATTAGCCATGCAATTTAAGCTGAGCTACTCTTCGATCCTATTATCTTTATTGCCCTAATAATCCTCCCTTTAAAAGGAATATAGCAGATGGTTTTTTGTTACTATTTCAGAAGCATGAAAATTTTTTTTTACGACCACTGTTACTGTGAATGCAGAAGGTTTTCAGCAGAGAAAATTAGCGACGAAATACCCTCAACCACCGCAGTCAAGAAAAAATAAACAAAAAACAAAAAAGAACAAGATTTAGAAAAAGCACAAAATGGTATGAAATGATAATACAAATTAATTGTTTACAAGTTATTCAGAAACTCACGTAGTGACTTTCGTGTACTTTAATAAACAGAGTAATAATAATCAAGGCAAAATTATTGGCAAATTATCGAAAAAAACATAGGAGCAAAAAAAAAACGAAACGTTTAAACATGAATAATTTCGATTGATCCGTACCCATTGTTTCACCATTAAAATTCAAGGCCTTGCAATAGGGACAAATTTTAGACATAGTCCCGATTTGAACACATCTACTAATGCTATAATCATCAACTGGGCTGTACCTGAATTCCAGGCGAAAGTTTTCAGGTTGCTCTTGTGATTCCTCGGCACCCTTTCTTTTGGTAATTTCTCTTTGAGACGCAAGCCTAATTTCACGCTGTTGTTGTAATTCCTCGGCACGCTTTCTTTTGGTGATTTCTCTTTGAGATGTAAGCCTGTTTTCACACTGTTGTTGTGGTTCCTCGGCACGCTTTCTTTTCATACTTTTGAGATAGTCAACTATATTTTTACCTTCACGTACAAAATTTGCTCAGTTTATTATTATATTTGTATTTGCATATCAAATTGTATGCACCAGGACTACTGCTGCGTAGCTCAGTACATCAGCAAGGGGCCTGAGGCCAGCATAACTGCAAACACTCTTCCTCAACCCTAATCTGTCCAGAGTTTCACTGTATTTTTACTCCCATGCAGTTTGTATATCTGTTCAATCCTTTCTAAGCCTATTTCCGCCCCATTTTGGGACAACTCTGTCCCCACATGGATGGCCGAAAACAACAATCTTAGACAATCTACCATCACCCGGCGCATATCTCAACTTCTAATAGTATGAAATTTAACATTTGGATTTGATACAAAATATTGAAGTGACCTCGAGAGAAATCTCCTTACGTAGATAAGCAGCTCACATGATCACTTTAAAAACAGCGTCAAGACAATGGAGACGTTACGTCTTTGCTTCAGAGACTATTGCGGATAGCACAGAACATGTAAGTTGTGTATCATGGTTATACAGCAACGGATGCATAGCTAGTCTTTCCCTATTTCCTCCTTCCTTAACTTACTTATTTTCCCCGTCAGACGGCACAGGAACTGAGTATTGTTAAACACAGGTCGGTTACGCCACCAAGTTCCGAGTCACCGAAACCTTGTTCAGCGGCCAAAGCAAGTTCCAAAAGGTAGACCTTGTGGTTACGCCTTTTTTTGGCAGGATGTTGTTCCTGGATGGACTGGTAATGCTCTCGGAAAAGGACGAATACATTTACCATGAAATGATTGCCCACGTCCCGCTGTACACCCATCCCAATCCCAAACGGGTCCTGGTGATCGGCGGCGGTGATGGCGGCACGGTTCGCGAAGTGTTGCGTCACCCGGAAGTTGAATATTGCAAGATGGTGGAAATCGATGAAATGGTGGTCAACGTCATATCTCTGATCATTGGATCACTTACCACAGAGGGCATATTGTACAACTTGACCATCTGAGATCTTCAGCTAGAAATACAAGAAAATGTAATTATAGAATAACTAAGGTGTTCTAGTTATACAGTGCATATGTAAGGCTATACAGTCAGGGTTAGATGTCATATATATATATAGTCAATAAGCAGACAGTACTGTTTCGCTCTTTGTGGACTCATGAGTGCAGCACAGAGTGAACAAACTGAATCTTCAAGCACGCTTGCAACAAGGCAATTTAAAAGATTCAAGTGGTACCATGCAGAGTGCTCAAACTGTATCTCAGCAAGGACATTGTCAATTGAGATAAATCTCCTCCAACTTTCAACACATATCAATAGCACCAGTATCCCGAAGCTTTTGCTCCTTAAATGCCTACTCTGTTTGCCAAATTGTTGTAGCGTGTTTATGATGTGGATGCCTCTTCTTAGCGTGTTACTAAATATTTGGGAGATTTACAAGATTGGTCATAGGCAGTGTTTAGACTCAAATGTGTCAGAGAAACAGTCATCCGAGGTATTTGATATTTAAGATGTTCCCAATATTTCTCCTAATTTATCTGTGAATATCAAAAGTTCTGATTGTGTATATTTGCTACATTCTTGGTTTTTCCTTGTCTGGAGATTGCTAAATACTTCACGATTACAGCGAAGCTTTGCAGCAAAACAGAATAAAAAATAATACAATAACCATGAAACATATTATTCAGAACCAACAAAATAAATTATCTACAATTACTTTTTTTGGGAGGGGAGTTACAAACAATTACACGGTGAGAGAAGTAGTGCAAGTCAAATTAAATAAGAAGCAATTGACGGTTAAACACATAATCCAGAATTAAAACAAGCACCCACACACTAACAAATCTATTTTTTATGCTTTTTAGAGAGGAGAGGGGAGGAGTACCGCCACTCCCTAATATTATCTTTTAGGAATTGTAGAAGTAGAATTTCGTCAGAGTTCGGTTTTAATGTATAGAGTTGAATTAGAGAGTTTCAGAGTTTGGATCTCGAGTACAGAATTAAGAGTATAGCTGATCGCCATATGATCGAGTGTTTAGAGTTATCATTTTTCATTGGAGTTAATATATATATCAGTATCATAATATATACAGTTCATAATATATACAATTTTCTAGAGTACAGGAAACTTGGCCTATTTTCTGAGTATTGTTGACCAGTAGTTTTAATCACAGTGCAATCTGAGTTTTTGTAATATCATTTGCCTCATATCCCGTCAACATCCCAAAAGTTTCACCTTGATTCCAAAACATTATTTCTGAGATGTTCCAAGCTTCTTTAATGTATCCCTATCCTTACCTCCAAGTAAAAATTGGAGGACCCCCCAAGCTCCCTCTGAACATTTTTAACTCGATTTCCCAATCCGTTCCGGAAACAGTGTAAATGGAGTGGATAATAATGATTTGTTTTTGTCCTGTTTACAAGTAAGAAGTAAGAAACAGCAGAAATGAATTTTCAGAATAACCTGAATCACAGGAAACAGTTTCGTGCATTTGTTTCAGACTCCCCAAAACTTTTCTATCCTTTTCTCTAATTCTCAAGCACCGGCTTTTTTGCCAAATAAACCGCTGAAAAAACGTTTGCCATGAGGGGTCTTAAAGAGGCATTAGCCAGAGAGGGTCTTTCTAACAGGGGTGTTGGTTGGAAGTCTTAGAAAACCAGTGCCTTGTATGATAGATGCTACAAACGATTTTATTCAAAATATTAAAATAGTCCTTTAGTTGCAAATGCGGTCATTCTTCAATGGTTAAAATCCTAAACGGTGCTGCAGTTTTAATTTCTTTGCTCATTGCGCCATGAAAATTTTCACTTCTAATGGTGTCCACATCCTGTGCTTTCACACACCCTTCCTGTTTACCTTCCCCAGATTTCTCCAGGTACCCATTTAGAGCTGGGTCGATTCTGGCTAAGTTTACAGAATCACGCCACTGACACTCGTCCCAAACTGAAGAATTGGGTACACAGGGATTTGAACCCGCGTCCTCTCAGACAAGGGATCCCGAATCCAGCGCACCAACCCACTCAAAAAAAAAATTCCAAAATGCAATTCTTTGTCATGATACAGTCTCTACTGTCGTATCTAGGGAATTTTGTTGTAAATCATATGTTTCAGAAAGTATCTCTAAAAAACATAAGACTCAATAACAAAACAAGTTGAAGAGGCAATAAGGCGGGGGAAAATTATTATTCCTTAATCTACTTCCCTTTGACTCCCTTAAAACAAGCGTTGTTCTTTCCATAATACAATTTATATTGGGTAATACATAATGAGCTTAGTTCTTATTTCTTTCTCAATTATATGATGGGTTGTATTAGCCTCATTTTTTTCCCAAAAATTTTGACTTGTTCATACATGAAATTTTAACTTCCTGTTACTCTTGGGTTTAAATGCTCATTTTTCACATTTTATTTTTATTTTTTCTTTCAGCTTACTGTAAATAAATAAATAACAACGGTCTTAAAGACTTTTTTACGAATGGTCAGCGGCGTATCCTCAAATTGGCTTACCTTATCGGCGTCTTCGAGGTATTGCCAGTAAAGAGCGCCCCAGGCCAAATGTTTATTTTTGTTTTTAACCTTTACCCTGGCCATATCTGCCTTAATCGCCTGTTCATCCCAATCGACTCGAAAATAACCGGCCCCGGCTTCGGCCTTTTGCTGAGCGCTAAGCAATTTATTCTTATATTCCCTTTTTCGCAAATCTGCAAATCGAATGGAAACCGCTTGTTCGTCTAGGAGCCAGTTGGCGCCGTATTGCAACAATGTGTAAAAGTTAACAACCTAATTACCTCCTCGTCTCGTAAGGATGAAAAGGAAGATTGTAGCTTTAGATTTAAGCGCAATTTAATGATTTTAAAAGATATTTTAGTCATGAGATACGCTTGGCTGAAGATTTGTTTTCAAGCCAACTTCCATGATATAAACCAACCAACACACTTTGTAGTGTACAGCTGATGGGGTAATTTAGAAAACTAGCCAGGAGAAGGATGTAGTTGAACTTGAGTACAGCACTTAGACTACTAACGTACACCAAAGCATTAATAGCTTTATTGAATGGAGCTAAAGACACTCTGTTAAAATAATGGGCGCCGGCAACTGTTTCATGACGTGAATGCCTGCGAAATCTACGATGAGATTGTTGTAGCCGAAACAGGCGCCTCTTTCGGTAAGAATGACATTGGTGTTGCCGCTTTCGTGGACCTTCCTTAACGGGTGCTTCATGTCGTGGGGAGCCACGAATTGACCCTTCTTGATGTTGACTGTTTTTCCCGTTGCCGAAGCGGCCAAAAGCAAGTTGGTCTGTCGGCACAGGAACGCTGGAATTTGCAGAATGTCGGCAACTTCTGCTGCCTGTGCCGCCTGATCCGGTTCGTGAATATCCGTCAGAATGAGCTGTCGGACTTACCGGTATTGTCTGCTGGCGCACCATTTAGAGCTGGTCGAGGCGGAGCTGATGACT
The DNA here is from genome assembly GCA_010016025.2 of Alatinidae sp. Z8VKAUB7J3. Lineage (NCBI taxonomy): Eukaryota > Metazoa > Cnidaria > Cubozoa > Carybdeida > Alatinidae > Alatinidae sp. Z8VKAUB7J3. The sequence continues at coordinate 64,513,467 of JAAAKM020721499.1, read as the reverse complement.
ACACCTATATTGCCAAAGGTGACATCGCTTATCGAAATGTTGCGGACCTATATATCTACCCTAATGTTTTAAAGGTATTGAAACTCAATGGTGCTCAAGTAAAAGAGTGGCTGGAGATGTCTGCTGGGCAATTTAATCAAATTGACCCACAAAGTGATGACATGCAATCTTTGATAAACCCTGATTTTCCTTCTTATAACTTTGATGTTATTGACGGTGTGACTTATCAAATCGATGTTACTCAAGTCTGATGGCAATTATAGCAAGAGGTATTAAGGCGTCGGTGTTCGTTAACCCCTTACATTTTTAGTGCCCCTAAACTGACTTTGCTACATTAGTGGGTAGTAGAGTCTTTGAGGATTGTTTGACATGGTGTTTTAAAAGGTGATGTTCTTCCTCCATTTCTACTTGCTATCATAGTTGATCATATCATGATAACAGCTATCACATTATTTGATTCTTTTGTGGTCTAGATTCAAACTTTTTGATCAATGAGATACCCCGTAATAAACTCAATGATCTTGATTTTGCTAATAAAAACTATCATCCTATATTATACACCTGGATCGCGGTCAAGCGCGCCGACGCCCCCACCTTCACCAACTACGAGGTCATCGGCTGGCGCCTGCGCAGCGGCAACTCTCCCCTGGTGGGCCACCGGGGACCGGCCGACCGCCGCTGGTACGGCTCGGAGCCGGAGATCCTGGTCGACCTCCGCGGCCCGGAGATCGAGGCGGTGATCGACCGCATCGAGCGGGCCGTCGCCAGCTATCCCTACGGCAACCAGTACCGCGTCTGGCCCGGCCCGAACTCCAACACTTTCACCGCCTGGGTCGCCCGCGCCGTCCCTGAGCTGCGCCTCGACCTGCCAAGACACCTCTAGAAAAACTGCACATAACCTTGAGAGCTACGAAAAACTTTAAGTCTATAGCATAAAGTTTATTATCCATACTTCACAAAACAATAAATATTTTTCAGGAACGTTTGTTTTTCGATGAAAACCTGTTTTTACTCGGCTGAATTCGCCTGAAGAAAACATGATGAAGATAGGGCTTTGTAAATCGCCTACTGACTAGCAGAAACTAGAAGGCTACTGTAACAAAAGAGAGCTGTTTAAAAGCTTATTTGAAAGCTTATATTTATACCTAATCATTTTTATAAATTTGACTTGATAGCACATTCCCAAAAATTGTTACTTACTTGTTCCGTGAGAGGTCCGCATATAACAAATCTTGGTACACCCGAAGACCATTGTCAATACTCTTAATCCTATTGTTGCGAAGTGCGAGCCGCTAAAAAAAAACATAATAAAAAAATTAACTTTTACATGTGAAAAGAAAAAAAAAACCATCCAAATAGGAAATGCAAATGCAAGGTTATAATTCGCTGAAAAGGAGGCGCCAACAAACAGAACGATCATAACAACAAAACTGAATAGTTTCAGTATATTTCAATCCTCCAAGCTAAATTGTTAAAAAAAGGACAAAAGCTACAACAAGAAATTTTTAAAAAATCATTTTATGGTGTTCAGAAACTTAAACATTGAAACACATTGCCACGACAAGTTCTCTTTGTGATGTATGTAAAGTTTGCGATTACTCTAGCATATACTGGATCGGCTTGGTGACTTTTCATCACGCGACAATTGATCACTTCGACAATTCATCACAGCGACAATTCATCACAGCGGTAATTGATCACACAGACCATTCGTCACAAAGACAATTCGATCAATTGTCGCGTGACGAATTGTCGAAGTGACCAATTTTCGCGTGATGAATCGTCGCGTGATCAATTGTCGCTCGTGAAAACTTTATAATTTTAATATTTTTTATATATTTTATTTCTTGTTTATTAATTATTATTTTGCGAAAGCAACAGTATGATTTGGTCGTTTTTTTTGTCTTTTTTTTCTAGCACCCCGATTTCAGCTTATTCCTAGAAAGTGGTAAGGGTCTAACCTCTGCGATCTTTACGAAAAGAGTAGACCTTAGGCCAGATAAAGGAATATGACTTTGCGTTTTGGAAAGCTTCGTAGAACTCTTGCCTGGCACCAAGAAGGGTGGTTTTTGCTTGTCTTTGAGGAAGAGCCTATAGTGTGTGAATTGAAGTAGAGTTGTATGACTTTTTTGGATGCAGCAATTGCAATCAAATCAGCTTGGAAGAAAGTTGAACATGATACTCTTGCCAGTTGTTACCGAAGAGCCGGATTCACTAAACCCGATACAGCTGACATACTGGGAACACTCGTAACGTCTGGGACTGCCTACGAGAAATCAACAAGGCTGGTATTGGGGAATTTGGTGTTTCATGTTGACGTAGATAAAGATACTGAAACAATTCCTGTCAAGACGAATGAAGAAACAATGGCTGTGGCAGGGAGTTCAGAAGCCAGCAATACCTTTGGATTAGACGCTGAAAACCCAGTGGTCTCGTCATGCTGCCAAATCAGTGGCTCCCAGATTGATCAGCTGTATTACAAACCTCTCAGTGAATAGCATTAACACAAAACTTTAAAACTGTGGTTCAGCCTCCAATGTAGCATTAGTATTACGTTTTTATTCTTTAAAATAAAATGCGATAAAGGATGTTAAATTTTAGCTAATAAAATAGTAACTAGCTTCTCCCTTATTGGTATTTTAAATTCCATTTGCCGCAATTTGTTAGCATTAGCTTAAGGACAATAAAAATAAACTAGCTGAGAGAAGTAAAGCAATGAATCCATGAATTTAACAATTTAACCAAAAAAGTAGCCAGGATCTTCACAGCGATGTAATCAAAACCAGAGTATCTTATCATTCCAGCAATTGAAGTGTAGACCATATTTTTCCTCCGAAAACAATTTAAATCCACAATGATACCAGTCTCTTAAAAATAAACTGAAGTTACGTTTAGTTTTTTCGGTCATATCAGGGTAAGTATTTTCTCATTGATCAAATTTATCATAGTGACAATTGGAACAGAGGACACCTCTAGTATAAGAGTCACAAAAAAGACTGGAATCACAGCCTTTAGTTTGAACTTCATATCCTCTACGCAGTGTACATGGATTGCATAATCAGAAATTCCTATTCAGGATCTAAAAAAAGGGCTCTCTGACAGAACTGGTAATCCAATCCCAGTAGCTGATATAACCCAATTGGGTAAGCCAGATGCCAATGGCCAAAACATAAGCAAGTCTTTCTTATTCACACTAAGAGAAGAAAATAATAACCTTGTCAGATATTCCTTTTGGGACAAAGGAAACCCCACAAGCCCTAAAACGCGAAAACCTATCCAGTGCCAAAAATATTTAAAACTAGGGCACACAAAAAATACATGTAGTGAAATATTACATGTGTGCAATAATTGTAAAAGCTCCCATCCCATTAATAGTCGCTTAAACTTAATGAAAAATTCCCCGATAGCGTTTCTTCTGATGAATCCTGGAAACTGAGGCCAGCCTGTACAACATACTGGCCCTGTGACATCCTCTGGAAAAAATTGTCACACCTATGTGTTTTTTAACCTTTTCCCCACAAAATAACTTTATAAATTAAAAATGACTATTGTTTTTAATTGAACAGCGAAAACATGCCATTTTATTGTTAGATTGCGAGGTTCCATGGCAATTCCCAGCCTGTTACACTCAATGGCTGACAAAAGGCAGCATTGAAAAGGGAAGTGTTATCAAGCAAATGGAGTTTTAATTGTATGCTTTTTAGAAGTAGACTACATAGTACACAGAAATGGGACTACGTTTCGTTTGCGTTGACGCTGCCTTTATGATTCTGGACGGAGGTCGGAGTTTTGTTGTTGATATGGCATAAAGCCCTTGTAAAGTCTACAGCTCTTCTTAGCCAGGGAGCTAGCAGAGATGAGCATCTAAATTGGTACGACACTTGATAAAGAAGATGCTTCAACGTTGTTTTTGAGTTTTGGTTGTCGCCATTTTGATATCTTCATACACATCACGTTATAAAATACAACGTATTGATTGAAAAGTAAAGACTGTTGTCATATGTCAGGCTCCCAAAATTTCAAGAATAACCCCTCCAACCTTCCAATCCACTTGGTTAACACAGCCAGTGTGGTGGTAGCTTCGTCTGCCATTTTGGTTTTTCTGCTACGCGCAATCAAACCGTTCTTTGCTCGGATAGCATGGGCAACAGCAACAACAGCAGATAGCTTCCTTGTCCCTGGTGACGTCAATTTTGTCCCTTGTGACGTCAAAATTGCCTCGTTCTGGGAGAACTTCGTTAAAGAATCACGTATATTGACTTACAGGTGCGCGCACGGCGAAAACCAAAGTAACAGTTCGATTCCTCAAGAGAACAAAAACCGAGTATTTACAGGTAATTGGTCGGATCATCTCGGACTCACTGCCCATAAATACTGAAAATTTTAATCTCTTGGAATGACAGACTGCAATTAAAACAATTTCTAATAACTAGGCGGGTGGAATCGATGATATCCCAGCTGAATCATGGAAAACTTAAGCTGTATCTTAACAACTGCTTGACGTCTGCAACGACGGAGAATGTCCAATAATCTGGAAACAATTAGTTACAAAGCCCATCCTCAAAATTGAGACCTGAATAATCGTCAAAACTATACAAGAATAAGCCTAATGTCAGTTGGAGCCAAGGGATCATTTAAAATTTTATTTTAAGAACGTGTTGTAAGGCTTTCTAATAGCTTCTCTAACAGTGTATACGGCTTTTCCTAATTTTCTCTTAAGTTTATTATCACTGATGAAATACCCTCTTTTCTTTCTTTTCAAGAACTTTTGCCTATTTTCCTTCCAAAAAAACTCTGCTATTTCTTGTGAATATATAACTGTCTATTACTACTAATACGTCCTAATTCTGCTCGAATAGTCACGAGTCACTAGTCAATAGTCAATAGTCACTCTGAGTCACGAGGTCCTTTTAAATATCAAAATTCATTAAGATCCGATCATAAAAGGGGATAAGAATGAGTGTGGTAATTATAGAGGTATTAGTTTGGTTTCTATAGGAAGTAAATTACTTAATATGATGCTTTTTAGACTTAAAGATACCGTAGATAAAGTCTTAAGAGACGAACAGTGTAGTTTTAGGAATGGGAGAGATGTGCCAAATTTTCATTCTTAGATGATTGAGAAGTACCTCAGTCATCAAACCCCTTTGGTCCTCAGTTTTATAGATTATGCGCAAACGTTTGAATTAGCCGATAGGAGAACTTTAACAAAGGTTACGTCGTTGTATGACATACAAGAAAAATACGTCAAAATCCGTATTCACCTCATATGAAATTTAAACACAAGCTAAAATCTGAAACAAAAACCAACGCATATTACAATATTTCGCCAGGAAAAATCTTCCTGCAAAAAGTTCAAACGTTTTCCGCCTGTAAGTTTGCAAATCATTGCAACACGCGTCACGTAAATATTCTTATACAATTCCAACAGGTTTACTCACATTTGTTTCTGTAGAAGTTCCCGCTAATGCAGATTTCTTCACATCGTACAAGAACTATACGTTGTCCTATGGATTAGAAAAGACAAAAAGTACTTAAAAACCTGACATTTGGCTTTCGGGTTTATTACGTTAAATCATTACACCAGTTATTGCAATCTGCATATGAACAGATTTTGTAACTAATATACGATGGCCATCGGAAATTATCAACTTACAAATCAAACAATAATGGGAAGAGTGTCCAGTGACGTAGCTAAAAGGCGTGCTTGTCGTGCCCAGCACGACCAAGAAACTGCAAAGATGAGTTTTTAGCTTATGTGAATTCCCTTGTCCTTTCCTTTTTCAAACCACTTAAATCTGTTTTCCAGCCGCGAAAACAATTCGTCTCTTTCTTGGCCTCGTTTACATGTTTTCAAGAGGACAAGTTTTCGTGGATGTATTCGCTAAAAACGTCACCAGTACGTGCGAAATAGGCTTTGACTCCCTGTGGACGTTACCATGTTACTTGTAGAGGGCAGTATATGGGTAGCAACATTCGACCACGTATATCAGTGACGCCTGCCGCACCCCCACTGTACCCCAAAGAGGCACCAGCCCACAACAGACGGGCATCCCTGTTGCCCCCATCTCCTTCACGATCTTTGTATATTGTGCTAAGAATACTGCTCAGTATTTCTCCAGTAACAAATGAAAGATAGAACGAGTCCTCAGATCCAGAATAATTCCGCATACAAAATATACTACAAATGAGTCAAGTTAACTTGGATTTCAATTTTGAAATTTAAATACCAAACTTAACCCAAAGGAGTGGGGGGGGGGGGGGAGTATTTGGCCGTAAAATTTCGAAAACTGAGACTTGGCAATCCTTGGCAATGAAAATAAAAAGTAATTCCCACTGCAGCTACAGATCTATTTCAACTCTGGTAATTTATTACTATTATCAGGATTATAATTATATACTTTACATGAAGTTAATCAGAAAAGTGTGCCTTCACAACCACTTTTTCAAGTTTTGAAGAAACTCAAATTAAGCTAATGATAAAATTATTCATGGTGATGGGTTATAGCTGTAAATATATGATATATATAAATATGATATATATAAATAAATGAATAAACAAATAGCTTATCTATTTGTTTATTCATTTATTTATCACGAGTGAAGCATTACCACCATAGCTTGCTTTCTTTTTTTCACTAACGGACCTGAAGGGATTCGAACCCACGACCCATTGGTTTAAAGCACAAACCTTAACCATTGGACCATCAAGTCCAAAAATTAAAGTGAGAAATTTTCAAGTCAATCTTGCCATGTTTTCGCCTCAACTCAGTGGGTAATAGGAAATTCATTAATTATAATTATTTATTGTGTTTCGCCCTGTGTCCCGCTCGTTATTTGTGTCCCGGTGTCCCAGTCTGTAATTTCTCTTTGAGTGTCCCGGTCGTCATTTATATTTCCTGTGTCCTGGTGTCCCGGTCGTCATTTGTGTCCCGGTCTGTAGTTTCGTCAGTCGACAAACATGAAGTCAGTCGACAAACAACTTCATGACGACATACAGCTCAATCCTTATAATGACGTCAGTCGATAAACATGACGTCAGTCGACACACAAACATGACGTCAGTCGACAGACAGACTAACAACTTATTTTTATATATATAGATTTTCAAATTGTTTACCAATATGTTTACCTTGCTCTTTACGCTAAAGTATTTTTAGTAATTACAACTACTTACTCTACGGGCTTTGTGATTCAGGGGTCATTCTTAAGGAATTTGGACACAATTTAAGCTTTAGTGTAAAGAGCGAGATATCGACGAGGGGCGAGCCCCCTCATATACGCAATAAAAACAGATATATTCGCAATACGAATACAGAAGTTCGCTACGTAAGTTACTTCGTAAGTTACGTATATTTTTTACTCATGAAAACGTTCGTAAAAAATTTGAAGTTAATGTCTTTTTAAGTAATCAAAAAATTGGGGGGCAACTAGGCCTCCTCCGTTTTTCTCTGGCAAAGAGAATAAAGAAGACACCAAAAAAGGGAAAATATAGTCCTTTAACGAATAATAGTCCCAAGGGATGCTAAATCTATTCTGATAATCGATTGAAATAAAAAAGCAAAGCCTTCAATGATATTTCAGTTCTCCACACACACACACACACACACACACACACACACACACACAAACACACACATACACACACACCAACACTAATCACTTGGCGGCGTCGCCTCTGAGATGTGATAGAAACACTTTGGTTAAGAATGACGGCTATTTGAGGTTTAAAATGATTAGACACAATTTTTATCAAATTTCAAGAGAGCTTCACTTCAAACCTGTCATGGAAGGGGAACAGTGTTTAAAATTTTAACATATTCATTTTAGAAATAAGACAAACGCTCTTCCTAGAGCAGAATAAATCTAGCAAAGACCTAGGTACCGAGTAGGCATACAGGAAACGAAAAATAACATTTGCACCTTCGTTCTTTACTCTAAATCAAACTGAATCACAAGGATTTTACAATGGTAGGTATATACAGAATTGCACCATCGTTACATCATATAATTATACCCTACTAACCAATTCTTAGGATCTAGAATGTTCTTCAATAATTATTGCTTAGGTTCCTTCATTGATGGTATTAATTTGGGGAGTCGGGGGAAAGAGCTCATATTGGGGGTGGTCCAATTTGAAATCTGTTTTTGAGTAAATAACACTAACATCAAACACTGAAACATACATAAACGCGAAAAACGTGAATAACGGTTGCGACACTTGACTAAAGACGAACTTAACCTTTTCCCCAGACGTTTCATTCCAATCTCATATTTACAAATATTGCTAATATGCAAAAGGAAGGTAGGATATTTTGCACCTGTTGAGCTTACTGGAGAAGGTACTGATAGAGGGAAGGACAAGATGCTGAAGGAGAAGCGTTCGCAATCTTTCTTTCTTTCTTGTTGTTCCATAATACCTCGAAATTACATGTCTTTTTTTATCACCTTACGTCCTTTCCGTAAGTCATTTTCACTTCGCATCTCTCTTCTACCATTTGACCTCTTTTTTCCCTTAGCTTTTTTTTCTGTTAATGTTATCTTTGCAGTTTCCTTTTATTTCCCCCGTATTCTGCCTCCATTTCTTCATTTTCTTCCAGACTCCCACAGTAATACCCCTCATCCTCGTCATGGTCATCACCACCATTATAATCATCATAATCCTTGTTGTGATCGTGAACATAATTGAGCACAAGCCTTCTGGCAAAAATATACAAAATTCCACATTTTTGAAGATAGGAGCATGAAACTTTTAAAGGATAGTTCTCTGGTACGCTGAATCTGATGGTATGATTTTCGTTAAAATTCCATGACGTTTAGGGGTATTTTGGCCTATTTTCTAAAATAAGGCAAATTTTCTCAGGCTCTTAACTTCGATGGGTAGGACTAAACTTGATGGAACTTATATATTTGAAATCGGCATTAAAATACGATTCTTTTGGTGTAGCTATAGGTATCAAAATTCCATTTTCTATAGTTTTGGTTACTATTGAGCCGTGCGGCTCCTTGGTTAGCAGCTCCACTTTTTCTTCTGTTAAATATTCAAAATTATTGTAATATAATACATGATAAGTAGAGGACAGTGCTGTACATAGTACCCTACTAATGACGTAAAGTGAACAGTACGTAAATAAAGCAATTAGCAATATTGAAAACACACTGGTTTCCACAGCAACATAAATCACCATACAACTTACCCCAACAAAATTGCCTTTATGAGGTAAATCAACTCACTGTTGACTAATTAAGTTAGTGGTTGAAATTTCCAGTAACGGAGCTCCTATACTAAGTAACGTGAACTGTTTTAAGACGTACTAGTTCATGAGGTTAGGGCCCCCAATGAAATTGGAAGCTATTGCCTCGATGGAATTGGGTGCTAGGACCCTATTGGTATTGTTTCCTAGGGACCCCAACCCTGGTGGTTAGGTTAGGGGCTCAAGGAAATTGGATGCTAGGCCCCCTGATTAAATGGATGCTTGGCTAGGACCCCCAAGTAAAACTGAATACTGAGGACCCCCGTTTGTTAGATTAGGGACCCAGGTGAAATTGAATGCTAGGGCGCTCAATGGAATCGGATGTTAGGTCCCTTTGGAATTGCTTGCTGGGGTCCTGTTGGAATTGAATGACATGAGGCTATAAGAAGCCTTTTAGCAGGAAATTTTAACTGATTACAAATACACTCGTCAGAGACGCAAGAAGAAGAAAGAGGAAATCTAGAGAGTGGTAATACAGGTCAAGACACTCATGGTGACATTAAGTAGTGCACTTAAGTTAACTATAAATAGATAAAGCTTAAACGAAGAATACGAAATTAGACTTTATGAGTGATATCAGGGAAGAGAGCTTGTGGTTACATCGACCATGCTTACGGGAGATGGCCAGAGATGCCATATTCCGGTAGTATCAGCGGCAAAAATAACTATTTCTAGTTTTTTTAAAAACGAAAATAACAAACTTGATTTGATGTACGATGTTAAAAAATTATAAACAAACTACATTCCTGTGCAACCCCACTGTTACACTCCCAAAATTTTTTTCGGCCGTAAGTCAGATGCCCACACAGGTTTCACAAATTCAGGATACACGAGTGCTTATTAATATTCTTGTCACAATGATAGTTAACGTCTTTACCTGCTCACCAATCTGCTTGCAAAGAACTCTGAATACGTGTAGACCTCCCTCGCGATCACCTGTTATAAAGTAAGAGGACACACCGTGGAAGAAAAGCCGACGATAAGGTGTGGGTATGGGTGTAAAAGTGACTCCAGAGTACGTTGATACAAGTTGCACGGATTTGCTGTCATACCACTTGACCATATGGAGACCATATGGAGACCAGAGTTCTGGTCTGTGCATTAGTTCATCTCATCCTTCCCTCTTTGTCTGACATCAGTGGGCATCCTTGATACTTACTTCCCTCCTCTAACTGATACTGCGAATTACATCAGTAATGTATGGTATTTTTCTTTAAAAAAGAGTTCCAAAACTGGCCTAGAGGTACTCACCAAATTGCCTTTTAAAACACGCGGTCGGCAGCCATCTTGAAAGTTCTGACGTTATTGTAGATTAGCATACACATTTATTTGGTCTGATGAATGTGAAGAGGCTTTTGTGTTATTGAAGAAAGAGTTAATTAATGCCATTCCTTTAAGGCCGGTTTCCACTTCCTCGATCACCCCTCGATTCGATCGCGCGCGACCGAGCTCGACCGCCAGCTTTAGTCGACTTACCGTTTCCACTTCGCTCGATTCGTCCTCGATTTCTTGACAGTTTCAAAATGGTAACCACTAAGCGAACAATACCCTTGCGGTGATCTGAATCTCGATATAAAAACACTCACGATGTGGCATGGCAAGATAGAAGCCATCAAGTAAAAGTGACAATATCCAGGGATTTCTAACTTTAATGGACTTTGGACAGATAGAGGGCACAGAGGGCAGTTCTTCCTTAGTCAAGTCATATGCCACAGAGAGGCTGGTCGCCAAGTTGCGTTGAGTTTGATGTTGATGTCCACCGATGGATGATAGAGTTAATGTGGCAGCTAGAGAAGTAGGGTATGTTAACATCGGAGGTCACCTAGCGCATTTGGTAGAGCGCACTCTGCTAAAGCATGGGTCATGGATTCAATACCTGGCAGTGACATATTTTCTGTTTCTCTAGCATTCTTTTCAAAACTATTAAGTATATATTTATCAAATAACGCCACGAAGAAGCAAGGCCAATTCTATTCGAGTGCCATTTTGAGACTCATGAAACAGCTTGATTTCGAGTCATTGCAGAATTATCTAAAACCAGGGTATCGCGTCCTCGACATAGGGTGCGGTACTGGAGAGATCGGACTATCCGTATTGGAGATTGTTGGTTCAAACGGATCGCTGGTAGGGATCGACCCAGACAAAGGAAGAATCGACATTGCTCGAGAAAAGTGTAAACTGCATCCAAATGCAAACTTTCTTATTTGTAAGGGATCGCAAATGCCCGTTGATGCCAAGTTTGATTTTCTTTTAGGCAAATTCCTTCACAAACTTATCACCCTTCCTATAATTTTTAACCTTCTTGATATTGCAAGTCTTTACAATACTTTTCTTTACGTAATAATCTATAAACTATCACCTTGTTAACCACCCTACGTTCGTATCCGTCCACTTACTCCTCTACTAACCCACTTTAAATGTACTTGCAGACTATTTAAGCCTGACATCAAAATTTAACGAAAATAAAATTTTGCCAACTATTTGAACTTGCTGTATTTTACCCGTCGCTTTTGGTACTTTTTTAGTCAATCTGTTTTATATTCCAAAGCGGTATATTGTTGATGGAGATAAGTTATCTCCCGTTTCCCGTCATAACAAAAACACAACTGGATCTAAAGCTACTACGTATTCACAATTTAAAGCTTGACAAAAAGAGTTTCGAGTGGAGAACCAAACACCTAAATCTTGATACGCCTTACGGCTCTCACACGTAACTTATAATTGAAATACACTAAGAATAGTAATGTTTACGATCAGGCCTGCTCGGTCCATTTAACATTAAAAATACTGTGAATACTACATAAAGGCTGCAACAAGATGCGAATGCGGTACATGATGACGACTGACAGCACTCTGTGAAATTGTCACTATTTAACATCTGCCACGTGGTCTTAAGGCGACTTTTGATCGTCTTCTTCGAAACATAAACATTGTGTATCTGGCACTGACGTAGCTGAGAGTTAAGCAGATATGGTTTAAAATCTTTCCGTAACTACTCCGTGTTTCACGTTCAAAGCGTATGTGGTTTTTCTTTTTATGATTGTAACTTGAAATTGCTTTTTTTAGAAAAAAAAGTCATAAAGTTCATGATATGCCTGATTTATGTAATCTGTGAGAAGCTCTTTTATTGGCTTTAACAATTTTCAGATTTAAGGAACCAATTGGCAATTTTTTGAGTGTCTACGAATTCTAGTACTAGAAACGTATTAGTAAAGGCTTAAGGAAAATGTAAAAACAGTTGGAGTGACTGAAAGTTCTAGTTATCGGGGTTTCGAGTTATTGGGATTATATTATACTATTCATGAAAGAAAAAATTAAATGATGAATCACCGGTTCAGGTTACAGACAATGTCTGACAGTTGTCAGACCATTTACTGTCACTATTAATTTTTAAACTATAGATATAATCATAAATAAATACATGTTTTGGACTATACGATGCAATTGCAGCAGTTTTATTAATGCCTGATGATACCTGAAAGCATTATATTTCAATCCATTCTTTTGTTTCTGATAAAAGACTAGACTTTTGTTCTTCTCTAAGAAAAAAACAACATACCCAACAACATATACTAAACCCAACATATCCTTTAATTTCAAGCATCTAGACAATCTCTGTAATAGCAATTTCCAATACTGTTTATCAAAGAAAATAGAAAACTGATAAAAGACTAGGCTCTTGCTCTTCTCTAGAAAAAAAAAAAACAATATACCCAAGTATACCATACCCAACATATCAAGTATTATCAATGATTTCACAAAATAAAGTACAAAAGTTTTAGTGAAAACGTTGCTTGTATTCAGTTTTTCCTCTTCCTCACTTATGGAGATGTTCGAAGTGGTTAAACAATTTGATAATGAAGGAGTGATTATTTGGTTGAACATGCAACTGACTACCTTGTTAATTTCAAATTTCGCCTCCCTACAATTTTCGCTCCATTTAATTTCCCCCCCTCATCCTTCGTTTTGCCCCCTTTATTTTTCGACCCCGCGGAAATAGCTGCGGCATCTTTTTCCACGTCAGAAACAAAATTCCGGGATGTAAATATATTATATATGGTTTAAAAGCTTATGATGAGAGCAATCTATAAATGCAAATATCAGACGTAGTACTCGAACGTTGAACGAGTTATAGTTAATGGCGTGACACTCTTGGATGACAAACTGCCGGTGTGGAGATCGAGAGGGTAATTGGAAGGAATCGCAAACATCCGAAATACAGGAACAACTAAGACTGTAGAAGTAAACCTTTAATAAACCGTAGAGCAAATATCACGGGAGAGAGTTCGTAAAGCGTTAAAAATTTAAAGAAGGGCAAGTCATATGCGCCATATTATCCAAAAGCAGAAGCATGGAAGTATCAAAAGACTTTTAAATAGAATCTTAAGAATTTAACAATATCTTACTGTTCGTTACCACCGTGCTAATAGAGGTACAGCAAGGTAGTCCTGACTATAATACCTAGAATGCTTTGGAACACTATGGTATGGGCAAGATGAGTGATAATGGTGTTCTGCTTTTGCGATAGTGCACAAACTTTGAATTAGCAGTTTGTAATACTTTCTACTAACAGAAGGCCATGCACAAATTAGCTTGAATACCTCCAAGATCCAAGCACGGCACATTTTTGATTATGTCATTACACGTAAGCGTGATCTCCAGGACGTCTGCACTGTAAGGGTTACGCGAGGTGTAGAATATGGAACCGAGTACAAACTAGTGCATGGGACTTTGAGGATGCGTGTTAGGAGAAAAGTGAGAACCCTGGCGCTCGGAGAGCGCGATTTGATCGCGCCGGGCGTCTCCACCGGGCTGCTCCCATTCCTCTTGTTGAGGTAGATAACTTCTTCCTATTTGAGGAAAATGTCAGGAGTTTTTTGTTATTGCTGTGTCTTAGCCAATATTGATTGCCATTAAGGAGAAGCCCTGCAAAATATTAGAATTTACTTATATATATATTGCAGAATCCTTTAAAGAGTCCTGGAATTATTGGAGCAAATGTCCTGGACAATTAGAAAAATATTCCTGGAAATTCCTGAATGTTTAGCCTTGTCTATCTCTGGCAGGCAACCCTGAGTAATATTGATATAGATAATGAGTAGCCTCAGCCCTCCTTAAAAAGAATTCATTGATTAAAATTGCTATATTGCTAATTGATATAAGTACGGAGCAACTTCAGAAATACCTTACAGTACTAGTACTGTCATCTTTACGGAATAAGAAAAAGTCCAAATGATAATTGATGCCATAGTTTAACATAAAATCTACCCTCATAAATGTCTTCCCGCGAGCATTATTTATCGCAGAATTAATCATGGTGTATGTCTACAAAGTTAAAGGATCCAGTTGTTCACAAAAAAGAAATACGTGGTTCGTAGTGTATAGAGCGTGACTTGCAATTAGCAAAATAATGCTTGAGTCGATTTTTGCCATGATAGAGGTTTAAGCACTGAGGGTTTAGTCTAATTAGAAACTTTAAAGAAGAAAGGATTTTACTTTTTTAATGTTTTTGCGATCTTCAAATACATTGAGTTATAGCATATGTGACTTGCAATTAGCAAAATAATGCTTGAATCGATTTTCGCCATGATAGAGGTTAAAGCACTGAGGGTTTAGTCTAATTAGAAACTTTAAAGAAGAAAGGCTTTCACTTTTTTAATGTTTTTGCGATCGTCAAATCCATTAAGTTATAGCATATGTGAAGAGGAACAGGGCAAAATATTTCGTCAGTGATTCTCACAAAAGAGTGAACACTATATTTTATTTTTATACCTATTATCCAACAGGCTCCGCTCATAGTCTACAAGCAAAGGAGTACGTAACTGAAAAATATAATTTCGTTTTGGTGTATAGTGCATGATAAGATGGTCTTAAAACTAGAAATGTTGCAAATACGTCGCTTTATCCGTTCCCGGTCTCCCCTTTACTTATTCATAATTTATAAATGAGCATTGGAAATAATACCGTGGAATAACTGAAAATATGAGAGAGAAAAATCATTACAAAAAATAATTAAGACGGGTTATGAGACACTGCACAGCGAGTTCCCTTGAAAGGTACTAAGGCAATAGTTGGCTGTACGATAAAAAAATCAGTGCCAATTAGAACATTCAACATGAAGAGTATTCTACAGTCGAGCAGTTCGTACAAAGGGTCAAAATCCACGGCACTTCCCGATACAAACGTGCATGCACATAGATACACGCTAAATACTACGGTAATGCACGACACGTACTCCTGTCATACCTTACTAGCGTTAATGAGAGGGGCCGTAGTCGTCTAATGGAGTAGCATATCGGAGAAACGGTAGGTAAAATTTACATTTATTACAGATTAAAAGTTTCACAAACGAGTTGCTGTTATGTAACGGTGACAGTGTAAGCAAGTTGAGGGAAGCCCGAAAACATTCAACGAATCTACTTACTCTCCAAAGCTCTATAATGTAAAACTATGAGGTGTATAACCCCATAACATTTTAACCGCACAAATACTAGAAACTGCAAAAGATGAAAGAATTTGATTTTTCTAAGAGGATAATAGGACGACAATTTACACCATGACAAGGTATTAGGCGACTTAGGAGAGAAGGCAGTGTTTGGCAAAGAACAAAAAGTTATAAACAATATATTTTGAAAAACATTATGTTTTTTACGTTATTCTCAAGCCGTTTCAGCAAGGTTACTTTCCTCCATTTGTTGTAATCATTTATGTGATACCGTAGTGACGCCATTGGATGGGAATTGTAAATGAAACGACAAATTGTCCCGTCTAATTTCGAGCTGCCATCAAGCCAAAGTAATCGCAAAGATTTACTTCGACTTTCTAAAGTGAGACGTAAACTCTGTCTTTTTTATTTTATTGCCAGCAATATAAAGGGAAGATAAATTTGTGTTTAAAGTCTTGTATACTTGAAATCCCATAAATTAGATTTGCTTTGTACTGCTGTCATCCTAGATCGTCAGTTTCGATTTTGGTTTTTTTGAGGGTCTTAGGGCTTCTTTCAGAGCTTGTACAGCTGGGTTTTCTTCCGTGTGTCTCAACATATGACCAGTCCACTATCATCTTTTCAATTTGATATTTTCACTCCATTTCTTAGTCTTACTTGTCTCATATCACTCTTTGTTACTGACTTTATCTTTCCAGAAAATGTTCATATATCTTCATATAGTAAGCGTCCTTGGAAGATGCTGACGTCCTCTTCCATCTTTTCACCTAATGTCAAACTATGAGGTAGCAAACTGTAAAATGTTACTGTC
Source organism: Alatinidae sp. Z8VKAUB7J3 (assembly GCA_010016025.2). Taxonomy (NCBI): domain Eukaryota; kingdom Metazoa; phylum Cnidaria; class Cubozoa; order Carybdeida; family Alatinidae; species Alatinidae sp. Z8VKAUB7J3. The sequence continues at coordinate 64,496,957 of JAAAKM020721499.1, read as the reverse complement.
AAAACTATTAACGAACAAACAAACTGACGTAGTGGTGTAAGTGAGGAACGTCATTCATTGTTGCTAAATGGAGATAATGCAGCATGTGTGCGCTACTTTGATGGGTTTCATTCATGGTAGCTACTCTCTGATACTTTGAAATCCCGGAAATAAGATTTGTGGTAGCGTTTGGTACCAGAAAGGCAACTTTAGTAGATTGTTTCTCCAAAAGCATATGAGGGTGGATAGGGGGGAAATGGGGTGTTTTTGTGAATGGAACTTAATTCTGCGCTATTTAAAATATGTGGAATAACGTATGTAAAGACTTAAACCTCTTTATTGTGAGTTGAACATTCGGCTATTGTTAAAGATATTAAGGGTTCAAAATCAAAACATTTTGATCTTGATGGGATTAGTGTTTCGAATCTTATTCCTAATTCTATTGAACTTGTATCTCATCTCCAACTGTTTTTTCAAATGTGTTATGACAGTTCGTGTGTGCCCGATTCGTTCTTATGCGGTAGCGTCACGATATTTCTAAAAAAAGGAAAAGACCCATTTTCTTGCAGTTCTTATAGGCCCATAGCGGTAGAATAAACTCTTAGCAATATTTTTAAATACCTCCTACTACCTTGTAACACAGCGCAAAATAATTCTATCTAAATAATCTCCCCGTTATCTCAGTTATCTTGTGACTTTGATTGATAAAAAATCTCCATCAAATTTATTCAGGTGCATGTATGCCAATGTCTTAAACGTGGACGGGTGTTCTGATGAAAACAAATGTTTTTCTCCAGCCTTATGCGATTGTAAAATAAAAAAGCTCAACAGTTTCAAATTTAATCTGCTCCCTCGACAAAATGCTTTGCAGTTACAATATATTCTCAAAACAACGCCCTCTTCTAATTAAGCGCTTTCTTTTAGATGGATATTCCTTCATACAAGTGCCCCTTCTCGATTAGGGCGACACATCTCTCATTCATCATTTATACTTACAACCTTAATTGAGTCAGTTTTCCCCTCTGATAAATCCTCTTCGAGCTTTTTTGCTTTAAGAAGCCGTTTCGCCTGAAGATAATATAACAACACTATGTTCATCAAGAAAGAATAAAAATATTGAACAAACGATAAATCCATGTTTTTGCTGGCTGTCAAAGTGGAGGTTAGAGAGTATGTATACACTATACACTAATTATAGCTATCTTGACTACAATGCTTTGTACACAAATGGAACTGAACTTGCTTTTATAATAGGGGTGATCTCGTTTTTCAGACACAGCGTATTGCGACTCAGAGTGCAATACAGGCGTTCCAAGAGGGACACAACAGTTTTCATTCACCAATGAACTAAGTAATATACGCAGTGTATTCACCACAAAGTCCTTATTAATTTTGGGAATAATGCGTAATTTTACCATGATGTATCTTTACAACTATCGCAACGCATGCGAGCGATGATGAAGAAGCTAAGCTTGCCAGAGGACCTTGCAACGCATAGCGCAAGACAGGCATTCCAATGGGGGCACAGCTGTGTTCAATCACCGATGAAGTAAGTAATATACGCAGTGTGTACAGTTCGAGATCTTTACTAATTTCCAGAAATTAAATAAAAAGACAAGGTTTTTTAACTGCAAGTAAGGAGCGACATTAAACTTAAAACGAACCCGGCTCAATAAAATCCATGGGCCCGTCCCCTCTAATCTCTATAGCTACATCAACAGAATCGCATTTTAATGCTTATTTCAAATATATAAGTTTCATCAAGTTTAGTCTTACCCATCAAAAGTTACGATCGACAAAATGTGAAATTTTGTATTTTTTGCCAGAAGGCAGATCATGGATGCGTGTTTATTTGTTTGTTTGTTTTTTTTTCCAGGAGTGATCGTATCGACCCAGTGGCCCTAGAATCCTTGTAAATAAGTTCAAATGCCATTCATATTTACTAAAACATTATTATAGATAAAACGCCGAATAAGGAAACTTGATGACAACGTTTCGTCTAAAAAGACTTCTTCAGGTCACCTTGGTAATGAAAATTGGCTAAACTGGGTATTGAAAATTTGCAAAGAAATATTCAGTACCAATCTTTAGGTAACCTGAATAGGCCTTTGAGACCGAACGTTGTCAATAAAGTTTCCTTATTTGGCGTTTTATCTGCCATCATTTGTGGATGGACTATTCACCTTTTTATTCATAAAAAATTATTTTGGATAAACAGGGACTTTCATTTTAAAGCGACCTTAACTACATGAGTACCGTATTTCCTCTAATGGACGCCACGGCGTTTATTACAAATTCCAGCCTTTGGATGTGGCGTTTAGTAGAGGGCGGCGTTTACTACGAAATAAAAAAATTTCATCAAGTAAAACTCGTGCAAAAATTATCGTTTATTGGAGGACATACGGTAAGGCCTGATTATCTCCTTATCTCCTAATAGTAAGGATGTTTAATAACTTAGAGTGATCTCCGAGAACAATAAAAATATACACCAGAAAAATCTATATAGGTATTTCTTCTCTCAACATGTCATGAATTATGTACATACTGGGTCTATACAATCTAGTACTTTATACCGTATTTCGTACCGTCTGTTTTAATGCTTTGCACCCCTTGAGAAAAGTTACGAGGCTCAGGCATGTATATTTACACTTCAACAACTTTTTTTATAACATAATCACTCATCAATCCATTTTGGGTGACCTCTCATCACAAAGCAAAGTCATTGTGATGCCAAAATTTCCTAGACTTGTCTTTGGCTTTACCAAAGGGAAGAATCATCATCATCATCCGGTGCCCTGCTTTATAGCGTTGGCGATCATGTCTTTCCACACATCTCTATTTTGAGTGATGTGGTCTTAAAATATTAAATGTTTGAAATATTTGTTATGCCAAGATTATTGGGAAGCATGGATGGCTGACGCAACGGTGTCAGCCTTTTAAAAAAGGTCTTGTAAAGGATTCCGCTCATTACATCAAAGCTATTAAGGCAATTAAGAATTGTAATAACTTTTCTTTGAATGATTTCGTATTGATTCAGGAAAAACAAATTAATTGTAAAGAAAAACTGACTAAGATTTGTCTGTAGCTGTCCAATAGATTCCAGTTTACAAACCAAGTTTAAAGCAAAACTGCAATCCAAGTAGTTATACAAAATATAGACTCACCTCTCAGTCTGCTTTATCTTCCCTCGTCCCTGTTACACAAGTCTTACAAAGCACCTCTTCAAGTGTGCATTTATGTCTGCTTGACTGCTGATGGAGCTGTAGTTAAGGCATGAAATCGAAAACTTTTTATTGGTTTTGGAAACTTTAACGTAATGAAAAGCAACCTCCTGCCTTGCAGGGACTGCGTAGTGGTTCTTGGATCTCTACGGATTTTGCAGGGAAAAGTGACACAGGAATCTTAAGAATAAACAAGCTTCGTTCAAATCTTATAACTGAACATATTGGGTCCAAAATGACGCATCGCCTCGACCACCACTACTACTACTACTCCTACTACCACTACCACTACCACCACCACCAAACAACTACTACTACTATTACTACTACTGCTACCACTACCACTACCACTACTACTACTAGTACTACTACAACTACTACTACCACTACTACTACCACTACTATTACTACTACTACTACTACTATTACTACTACTTCTACTACTACTATTAGTACTACTACTACTACTACTACTACTATTACTACTAGTACTACTTTTACTACTACTATAACTACTACTACTACTCTTACTATTACTACTACTCTTACTACTACTATAACTACTAGTGGAAAAGATGAAACACAGTGAAACAATGCTGTGATTTAATAATAATAATACGAAATATAAGTGTAATTCAAAACTCAATTCTTTTTTAAGCATAACAGCTATACACAGTTTGATACTAACGTACAATAGAAATATCAAAGCCCTTATGGTAATAATAATAATTTTTTTAACTCAATGCCTTTATTGGTAATCTTCATGATACAATAGCATTTCCTGCTGTTTTCTCCAGGCATGGTACATGGGACAGCTGGATTTGATACACAGGAGTGGTTACTTATTAATTTAGCAACACAACAGCAACAACAAAACCATGGATTGCTTGGGGTGGGGGTGGCGAAAAATGAAATCAAATGGTGAAATCGTATCTTCCAGAGTGCGCCACAAAGGGACTGATGTTTGGCTTGAAACAAAAGTTTCTACTGCGTCTTCTTGGTCTCGTGTTTAGTTAGTGTCCCTATGTTTTAGTATTTTCAGTTAATTGCATTGGACGAGTAAAGTTTATTGTTTGTCTCCGTGAATTGTTATTTTGTTTTCCATGTGCCCTATTCTACTGTTTCTCGTTTTGTTTCAGTGTACTTTCTTTTTCTGTTTTCTTTTTTATCTCTCTTTAAAAATGCAAAGTTCTTTGAAAATTGCTAAGCAACACGAGACCTGATCCCGATAATGGAGTCGCTTATAAAATAAAATGTCTACAGGGATACGAACCCAATACCATTAGGTCGTGGTTCTGGATTGGGAATATATATCAAAACTGAAACAAGACTTCATTGTTTCGGTTCTCAGGATGATGGAAATGGGAATGTACGATTCGACAAAAGACATCAGTTTCTGATTCCTACTAGTCTGTAATGATTATATTATGAAAGTAAAGTACTTTTAGCTTCAGATCGGGAAGAGTGGAGACCAGTGACGTAGGTAACGCACAAAAAAAGAAAGGGCCTTGGCAATACAACACAAAAAAAGAAAATTCACTTTTAAATAATTAACATAACATAACATAAACAAAGAAAACGCGAATCACAAAATTTACTTTTGGGCTCCATTGCCAACCTGAGAAATCGCTCTAAATTTTGAACACTTGCAAAGTATTCACTAAAGTATACGCTTCATTTCCCAACTCACTCGTAATGATCTTATTTCACCCTTGCTCTAAAGTAGTGAATTTCTCGGTTTTCATCTGGAAAATTATTTGGATTTAGTAGAAACTCAATCAAGCTTCATTACGTGAGTTTCCTCCCCCCTCCCCCCTAATAGTAACCGAAACTGAAAAAACGGAACTTTGATACCAATAGTTACATCAAAAGAATCGTGTTTTGATACTGATTTTAAATATATAAGTTTCATCAAGTTTAGTCTTACCTATCAAAAGTTACGAGCCTTCCCACACACATTTTTTCACCAAAGTCTCTGGATCAAAATTCTGTGATAGCCATTCTGTTCAGCTTAATCGAAAACTTAATAACTATGTCTTTGGGGACGACATTACCCCCCACAGTCCCCGGGGGAGGGGCTGCAAGTTACAAACTTTGACCATTGTTTGCATACAGTAATGGTTGTTATGAATCTGTGACAACAAATGGACATAGTACATTTAAATCTCAAAGCATTAGCTAATATCAATTTTAATTTAACATGTATTGCCGACCTCTTTTAATCACATTAGCTTACTTTGTATCAGCATTTACATTATGTATCTTTCTTCTTTTTTGCTTCTTAAAAGTAAATTTACAACCCTGAGGACTCTAGCATACTTTAACATAGAGCAGAACAAACTGTCTCCTACACTAGGAGGGGAGGGACCTCAAAAGCAGGTATTTCAACCAAATTTTCGAATTTTTATATTTTTAACACAGTTCTCCAAAAGAGCCAGTAAGAATTGGGGGCAAATCGTCCGATGCTTCCCGTGTTTTTCCCCAAGATTTTTTCAGGTACCCTATTAGACCTGGGTCGACTCTGGTTGAGCTTATAGAGTCGCGCAATTAGCCATCGTTTCAAACTAAAGAATCAGCGACGCCAGGACTCGAACCCCATGTTCTAAGGATTTCCAGTGCGCTAACCACTTGACTGGGAGGGCTTGGCTGTTTTTCTTGGGTTAATGAAGAAGCGAAAATTATGCAACCAGCCAAGAGGTTTGCACCTGGTATATTCCTCTTTATAGTTCAGTGTTTTTCAAAAATGTGAAGATTGCCCCAAGTTTCTGGTCTCAAATACAAATTTTGGATTTTGAAGGAATTACTATCCATTAAGTGGATCGCAACTCTCACTGCTCCTCGACCATTGGTTTGAAACAATGCGGCTGACTAATTCCTGGGAATGCTAATCTAGAAAATTTTGGGATGTATTTCCGGCTCCCAATTCCTCCTTATCCAATGAATTTTAACTTTCTCAGTTGTGATCAACTGAGGATGATAAGAAAACTTGACCTGAGACGATTTATATGTTGAATGATAGTTGAAATGGTATATACAGGATGAAAATGCAAAAGTTGTTTTCTTTTTCTTCGTTAGTATATATGTCATATTCTTACTGCAAGGTAGCAACATTTGGATAATGTATTTCATGTTCTTAATGTACCCCAATCCCTAATGGCTAACGTATATCCCGAAGCCGCCACGTTTAGCTTACTTCCCTTAGAATATGTTTGATGTTACTGCTACAAAGCTCCAGAAGCCACATCAAATAATGCCATAGCCGTGAGTACTTATTTGCCCCCTTTCTAATCAGTATAAAGAAATATTTAATCTCTCTCGCAAACCACCCCTCCTCCAGCTTATTAAAATTATGGCGTTTACCTTTGAAGTTGCGTTTACCTCGGAGCCCCTAGGAAGATTTAGTATGGGTCTGGCCTTGTGTCCTCTATTTTGTATATAATTAATATTTGTATTTCGTAAACAAAGATAAAGTTATGTAAGTTTATCTTTGAGCCAAAGATACTGGGAATTAAGATGTCCCAAACATGACTGGTCATATCTGCTTCATATAATGCTAATACGCTTCGACAGATGCGATTAGAAGATAATGACCTATCCAGTGGCCTCTATAGGTTGCACAGTAACTGATTTTCTGAAAATGGGGAGATATGCCTTTCTGTATTAGTCTCGACATAACTGTGAAACATTTTGCGCTAGCAAAAGTTCAAATCGCCGCTTACCACCAATAATGTAAATAGAAACAGAACACTAATTTAGAGTTCTCCCATTAAAAATTTTCATCACTTAGAGGCTACCCCCCACCTGTAAATGGGATTTGAGCCAACCCCTACCTAGACAAAATGTTTTGAAAATGCTGGAACCCACACCTGTTTTGGGGGAGGGGGTGCGAACCATGAGTCAGTGACGGGTGTACGAATTTATTCCACCAGACAGTGACACAAAAGACTAATGTTGAATCGTATACAAGGCGAAGCAATGCATCCGACGAAAATCAGCGTATTCAACGGACCGAACTTTAAAGGCTAACGAACCTTAACATGTCCCAAATCTGCTATATTATTAGCTTACTAGTGATTGCCCTTGAGCTTTGTTGATGGTAATTGCAAACGCTAATCAGATTTGGAATTGCAATCTTTTAACTTGAAAAGGAAGATCCGTTGGAATCATGGGAACGCAAGGAATAAGAACAGCCTCACCCTCGGTAGGACCTGTCAAGATTGTTGTCACTTACGTTTTCCATTGTTTTTTTATGGCAAGTCGCGTGCTGTTGCAAAGCTTTGGTGGGTGAGTATTTCGCAACATGATTCAGGATTGCCAAAGGGAATGTATAGCTCGGCATGTTCACCAAGTTGTTTTCTTTTATCTTTTTGTCAAGTTTTGACAAAAGAATAAAAACGGCCGTGACCAACAGTTTTCCCATGGTACAACCGCGTCTTGTTTATTCCACGCGAAAGCTGCTGCCTGTTGCCCCTAAAGACGTACTACCTGTCACACATAAAAGTTTATTAGTTTATAAATTCACGTGTTGCTGTGCGAGTGAATATATAGATCGTACGTCGCAGAGGTTACATGACCGAATCGCACAATATGTGCCGGCCTTCATTAGCAGACGCAGTAAAGTTTCCAAAATATTACGTTCCCCATGGAGAGGAGGGAGCTCAGGGGGGCTGAGTCCCTCTTCTTAAAATTTGGAAAGATATTAAGGGGGTTGATCCGCTTTCAATAAATTTTTGTTTAGTTTTAAAAATTCTCCTTTTGCAGAGATAAATAAATTAAGAGAATGTTATCCACAAGTGACAATGCTGCCCACATTGTAGCAAGCAACGTATATTTAGATTGTACGGGTCATAGAACAGCATAAAAGAGATATGGTTATTGCTGAAACTAACAAGCTTACTAAGTGGACTGTCAATGGGCTCAAAAAGCTTAAAGGTGGTGCGTTATACGAACATATAAGTAAAGGGCAGTTGGGGCGTCCAAGGGCAACGCTCTCCAATTTTCGCTACCGGACAGAGAAGAAAGCCATGAGGCAGTCTCAACCGCCCAGTAGGACCGCCTCTCCCGGGTTATGGAAAGCATCAGTCATCAAACAGATACTACATCCATTCCTTGCCAAAAGGCTAAGAACCCTGTTTTAAATACTGCCATCCTTCAGATCTAATAAGTTGCACTCCCTTTTCCTGACTTATTTACGATTCGTGTATAAGCTATGACAAATACGTTTTTCAGTTATTATCATCAATTAAACTGTTATACATGTAGTAACCCTCTAGATTGTGATGAAGAAGATCTGTACAAAGCCCGCAAGGGTTTAGGTCAGGCCAATGTCAGTGGTTTTAAGGCAAGCGCTTTGGCCGCTCTGCTTATAGCTGACAAGAACACACTATTAAATTTGACCTTAAAGTTACTATAAATTTGGTTAGAGTTTTTTCAATCTGCTTTATGTGTCTTACTTCCTTATTGTTGACATTTTATGCTTTTTCTATTTGTGGATATAACCCGTTTCTCCTTGAATTCATACATCATACTTTCTGTAAAAATGGCGAGGGTTTTAAATTGAATTTAAACGCGTTAAAAGAAACTGAACTGGTTCGGACATGTTCTAAGAAAATGGAGAGACAGCTTTTAACGTCCTGCATATAATAAGGAGTTTGATGGCAAGTATCCCCCATGGTTGATAGATATTATTTTATTATTATAGATACTAAATCACAAGCTACAGCATAAACAATTGAGTTGTTTATACATATTAGATACATGTGACGATTTTAAAGTATAAAAAGGCAGAATCGATAGTTACAAGCAACTCGGTATTTCTATATGCAACTGTATTTCTATATGCAACTGTATTTCTATATGCAACTGTATTTCTATATGCAACTGTATTCTAATAACTCACCGCAGCAAAAACATGATCCACCAGCCAGAAAAAGCTGGATCCTGGAAAATGTGTTGGGGATACATATAGTACCTGAAAAATTGCACCGAAAGATATTAGTTTTACACATTTGAAATCCTGATTCAACGAGTATTATTGATTTTACTCAGCAATGTTGCGGCATGACTTAATTATTGAGTTAAGAAGCATCAAAATTAACTTTTGTAACTAACTTACACAGCCAATGCCTGCTTTTCAGTTAGAGGGCGAATGCAAAATGAAGAAAGGGGGTGCCAGTCCCTCATCAATAATTTTGGACCCGATAGTACTGAAGTTGCCTAATTGTTAGTTTAAATTTCAAATTCCTTTACCATATTTAGAGGGATATGAAAGTGGAAATATAGAATAAAAAAGAACTGTTAAAGTTAAATTGTAACACGTTTTTCTAGTAACAGCTTGTGGTGGTGGGCCCTAGGTCCTGAGACGATGTGCGGTCTCCTGCTTATCAAATGGCGTGAATGTATATCTCCCTTGTTTGTACAGCATTCAAGCGTAACCTGTTTTGTATAATATTTTTATTCAACCCACGAGTTGTGTGGAAGTATACCCCTCCCCCCCTCGCATATACAGCGCGTTCGTTCAACAATAATTTTTATTTCATCATTGCATTGTGGAGCATCATTATCACCTTCAACAGTGTCACCGGATACACACTCATTTGCTTCTTCATCATTCCTTCTTGTCTTATTCCCATCCTCCACTTCCTTGTTCATCACATCTTCATGTACCTCCGTTTCTGCTCCTTTCTCTGAATCTACACGAGATGTTTCTTTCTTCACCTTCCTTTTTATGGCTTCCACTTCAACTTCGGACAACCATACATTTTTTCTCACCGCCCTTGCTTGTTCACAAACACATCGCTCAGTCGATTCAAACATAACTCTTTTCAAACTACGGGGGGTAATGTTTCGGCATAGAACATCAACCTACGTCAAAGATCCCTGGTTCCGGGGGGGGGGCAATTTTCGTCGGGGATAATTCTCCAGGAGGCAATTCACCGGGAGGCAATCTTTCAAGGGGCAATCTTCCGGGGGGAAATTATCTGGGGGCAATATTCCTGGAGGTAATTAGATGGGGGTAATTTACCGGGGGGCAATTTTCCGGGGGGCAATTGCCCGGGGGCAATATTCCTGGAGGTAATTAGATGGGGCAATTCACCGGGGGGCAATCTTCCGGGGGGCAATTGCCCGGGGGCAATATTTGTTCTGTGCATTTATTCTGTACGACACTCAGCTCATTGTCGAAAAGAGGCGAAACGGTGATAGCTTTGATTTATTCACTTTACACTGTACTGAAAAGGGATAAACGATAATACAGATTTGCACTTGTTCCTCCCTGATACTTTCAGCCTAAACACTTCAAATGATAAGGCTACTTATAATGCATACTTCATAAAAAGAAAACTAACTTCCTTAAAGATAGATGGCACTGGTTAAAAGCTCGCCAAACATTGAAGTTGAACTTGGTATACTAATGCAGGGCTCACATAAAGATTTAATTCTCAAAAATTTTCCGAATATGTGACACCCATATAGAGCATAGTCACCGCGTTTCCATACCTCTGTATGTTAACAACGTTTCTTTACCTGTTGCTTGTTGAATCACGCATGCTACTTTCTCTTTCTTGTCTTTCTTATTTCTTTCTTATTTCTTGTAATTTTCGACGGCAAAAAGTAGTCTCTGAAGTGGGCGTAAAAATCCAGCTAATGGATGGAAACATGTTCACATCCACGTTATTTCAAGGACTGTAGCAACTAGTTGTGTCTATGAAGCACAGCTGTGAGTGCCAACGATTGTTTCAATCTGGGCACTTTATGCAAGAAGTTCTATTGTTTGGTAGTTAGGTTCAGTACTTGCTGTATTATTTTTAAGATAATTTTTATTACAAACCTGTAGTGTATTACATACTAGTTACCAAACCTATTCGGCCTACGCAACATTATAAAAAGCTGTAATCATGTAGAGAAGGTTATTCGGTTGTAGCAATGAATAGCAGAGGTTCTCGTATTTAGAACCTACGTGCAAAGATTAAAAGGAAAAGTATCTCATTTGTCATTATTTCATATCACCAAGTGCTGTTTCGCTAGCGCGTACACAACATAGTGGACCAGAAAGTCTTGTTTAGAAACGTTTAATTTCGCAGGATCTATAGAATCCGCCAAATCCATGAAGAAGAGTAGTTGGCGTTGTGAAGAATAATCAAGAACCTGCAATATGGGAGGTCACACCCCTGGAATTTACACTTTCATCAAGGTCATTGTGTCCCTGAAAACCCTCTGAGAATTTTTGTGGAAGCATTTTGGATGTAGCGGCAAAATTATTTCTTTACATTAGAGTGAAGCCTGGTCAATTGAACAAACAGCCTCCTGGACACTTTCACGAAAAATTTCACTGCTGGATGAAATAGTTTATACACTTTCTGATTCACTCTGATGGCGTACCTACAATTGATGGGAGGGTAAACCAGGCTGGTACTCCAGACCTTATGTCCTTGAAGGGCACTGTATGAGGTACAATAAAAAGCTTACATTAACAGCCCAATGTTCTAAAATTTGTAACAACGCGTTTATAAATGGCTACAAGGAATTTTTAGCAGCCTGCACATCATACTGAGCTTTTGAGAACTTCCAATATCTAGTAAAACCTATTTTCACCATAGCCCCCACAAATTTTATTGCCCGGGATCCGTACATCCTAAAACTTCCCCTGCTTTAAAGCACGAAGAAATTAATACATTTTGAAATAATTTGCTCTGAAAATAGCAAGTTTGAGGCTTCAAACGCTGATTTGTTAAGAATCACGTGGCTCATAAAAATGAAGACCAACTGTTAGCGTCTTGAGTCCAAGGGCAAGGCCTCCCTTCTAGGTGTGCTTAAAATGAAGGCACAATTTTTGGAAGAGAAATTAGGGCAATGGACGCCTCCCCTCCCTACCCCTCTAGCTGCACTCCCGTTATATGGATACTTAAAATCGCTTTATGAATACATTCGCTTTAAATAATCAAAGTAACTAGAATGAAACTTGTAAAGAAAGGTATCGACGTTTTCCCACTGATAACTTTTATGTTACTTGCCTCTATATTCGCCTGTCATGTATTATTCTGGCTAGCTTGTACATTAGGCCCTCGCGCCAGACCGTATCATAAGAGGCCGACAGGTCTACAAAGACAGAGCCTGTCTTCAGTTTTTCTTCATAGCCAGACTCTATAAATCCAGTTAGAGCTAGCACTTGCTCTGTTGTCCCCTCGATGGTCTAAATCCAGCCTGTTCTTGTTGTATGGTCTGTTCCAGAATTGGTGACAAGCGAGAGAGGACCACGCGCTCAAATAGCTTGTATAGACAACAGAGCAATGAGATTGGTCTGTAGCTGCCAGGTTCATCAGTTGGCTTTCCAGTCCTTTTCTCCCAAATGAAAGCCCCAACTTTTGCTTCAATGGATCAAAATGCCTTCTTAAACTACGATAGCCAGTCCTTTACTCCTAAGTGAAAGCCCCAACTTTTGCTTCAATGGATCAAAATGCCTTCTTAAACTACAATAGCCAGTCCTTTACTCCTAAATGAAAGCCCCAACTTTTGCTTCAATGGATCAAAATGCCTTTTTAAACTACGATAGCCAGTCCTTTACTCCTAAATGAAAGCCCCAACTTTTGCTTCAATGGATCAAAATGCCTTCTTAAAATACGATAGCCAGTCCTTTTCTCCCAAAGATTAAGAGTCATAATACTGTCACGATACTGATTTTCTATTATTGATCGTTTGTGGTACGCATGGCTGACTTTTTCGTTCTTTGTTGCCCTTTTTGTTGCTGCGGTGTCACTTCTCTTGTGGCCCTTTTACCTTGTGAACCTTTAAGCTTCTGGCCTTTTAACCTTGTGACCCTTTTACCTTTCGGCCTTTCTACCTGGTGGCCTTTTTACCCTGTGACCCCTTTATCTTGCGGTCTTTTACCCTGTGGCCTTTTTACCTTGAGACCCTTTTTACCTTGTGGCATTTTTACCTTGTGACCCTTCTATCTTTTTAATCAAGGCGTCTCAATAACAGGACATATTATAGGTATGAAAACATACCTCGATTAAGTTTATGTGTTTCTACTTACAACTGTTAGCGATGGGAATGTGTATGTTGGTAGGTCAACTCCTTCTGTTGCCAAGGGGAAACTAAGGCTTGTCCCAATACTCAGTTGAAAGTAATTCTCTCTTTCTTAATTTTAATTCTACTTAGCACGGTGGTTTCCAAAGAGGAAGGTATCGTCCTCATTGGGCGCTGAACACACTCAAGGAGGCGGTAAATACACATTGGTGATGGATGTTAAATTACAGATCGGATGTTCATGAATTTGGCGCAAAAATCCAAAAGATAATTACAAATGCTAGATTTTTGCAGTCAACATATTTAAGGCTAGTTTTACCAGTTCAAGGATTGTGTAGATTGAATGTTTTCTCAATAGCACTGTCTAATTGAAACATTATTGAACTTCAAAAACAATGAATCTAATAAATTGCTTTCAAAATAGCTACATGCGGGAAAACGGAAGAAGGGAATTCAAAGAAAACCTTAGAAAAGGAAATTTCTTATTTGGAAAACAACAAAGCTCTATAATTAAAGTTAAAAAAAGAATTATAAATTTAATATTAAACTTAATTCTAAAGGACTGATGTTGAATCAAGTCTCTATAAACGCGGAGCTGAGGAAACCTTGGTTCTCATTCTTTCACAAAGAACGTTAAAGTTTCATTATTTTCGCAGGACAAAAACTAAGTATACTGGAGCGCTACAAACGGGAAGAATACTTATGTGTTCTAATCACTTGGCGAAAGATGGGCATGTAGATAAGGAGCCTCTGTTAACCATGGTGAAGTTTTTGTTTCTCTTGTACGGATATAATAAGCTGGATACAAACAAGGTGAGAACGAAACGCTCCAGACGTCACCACTTGCATTCTCCTCAATCTAAAATATGGCAAAATAAGAAAACTGTTAATATCTTGCAGATCTAACTTTTGAATGGCAATTTTTGTCTTTTCCTTCCTTATCCATAACATATGGCAGTACTTCTAGTTGAGTTTGATGTATCTATTAACAAAAAACAGAGTATAACTTTTGCCAGTGCTAGGAACTCTGCAAGGACTTTGAATTTCTTTTGAAAGGCATATAATTATTATTAATGATTAGATGAAATTTTGATGAGTTTTGAGGAATAGTGTACTTTTTAAATGGTCAATTTCCTTATTATTGGATTAAGCATAGTAATTCAAATTAAGTTCCCCTTTTTTAGGACAGCACACATGGTGGCATTGCTCACAAGAAATACTTTACCTTTTTAATTAAGGTCTACAATTGTTTTGCCTAGGTGCACAAAGCTACCTTCTTACATGCACATAAATTTCTTCAATTTTGCTATCTTTTTCTTATGCACATAATGCATCCTGTGGCTTTTACAAATGTTCTATGACAGATATTCTTGCAATCACTATTTTTACATTTCTCTCTTTTCTAAATGGCCGACTGAAAGACTCTTGAATCTGGGCAATCTCCATACCAAGTACTCGGCACCACTGTGGGCCTAAAGGATATAGCATCGATTTCGTCGATTAAAAGCTTTCATCCCTATTTTGAACAGTTATATTTTTGTAAAATCATCCGTGAAGTACAAAAAAAGATCCAGGTTCAATTAGTTGCCACCATTACGGTGGGGTCACACAGAGTCAAAAAGTCGTGTACTCAGCGGGGCCCTGTCCTATTGTTTTCGTTTCTTTTTTCCCGAAAGAACTCGTTATAAGCATAACGATTCAATATTCATCTTTATCTATTCTGGGAGGTATAAAATCACAAGGTTAAGTTAGTTGTTACGCCAGGATCACAAGAAATCACCCATTGGGTTTTCCCTCCTGGTTTTGTTTAGCAAATTTAGTGGCAAGAAAACGACAATGATTAGCTTCGTATTTAGAAGAACTGGCCAATTACATTGCTGTACGTAATGGAAACGTTAAAGAAAATTAATGTTTCACGGACTCCTGTTAATGTCACAATACGTATCATGTAAAAGCCTGAACAAAAGGAAGAATCAGGGAATACAATGCACTACTCTGAGCTCTGAACGAAACACCCATTATCAATAAAAGTTGAGTCTGAGAGATGCGTATTCGACAACGAACGCGCGAGGAAACCGTAGATTTTTTCCAGAATTGATAATGCGAGAAGTAGATTTCCTACAACAAATTCCTCCTCAACTAA
Source organism: Alatinidae sp. Z8VKAUB7J3 (assembly GCA_010016025.2). Taxonomy (NCBI): domain Eukaryota; kingdom Metazoa; phylum Cnidaria; class Cubozoa; order Carybdeida; family Alatinidae; species Alatinidae sp. Z8VKAUB7J3. Next base: position 64,481,588 of record JAAAKM020721499.1, on the reverse strand, counting down.
AGATAAAAACGAATACAGCATATAAACGCAACTATTTATTTAAAGCTGCACTTCTAGACAAACATTTGTAATACAACCTAACCTCAGACTAAAAAACAGACCAAACAAGAAATCACAAATAGTTTGCAGACCAAATTCTTCCGCAACTAAAGATAAAAACGAATGCAAATTTTTCCGATTATTTTTGCATGACGTTTACTCGGTTGACTGTTTTATTTTGTAATACTCACTGCCCTCTAATTAACGCCGAAACCAAATGCTGGAATTTGTAATAAACATCGCGTCGTTTATAGATGGGGGTGTAAAAATTCGCAAAACGTAATACATGGGGAGGTTGGAATATACGGAAGAGTTGGAAAATGACCAAATATGTAATAAATGGAGAGCGTGGACAAATCTTTGAAAAGACAACGGAAAAATAAAAAACATGTCACCACAAGTGTGCAAACGAATGTGAAGCTGTGGCCAATGTTATGGGGGCATGTGCTCTACTAACTGCGCTAGGTGACCTCCAAATGTTAATGTACTCTATTTCTGTAGTTGCCATAATAATTAAATTATTACGGCAACTAATGGAGAGATAGGTTGATGGATTGGTCAGTTCGGCCGTGACCTTGTGAACATACCCACGGCTGGCCAGGTCGTAAATGAACAGGGGAACAAGTAAAACGATCATCCATATTGGCGTTCCCCATCCTAACCCGAAGTCTGGTAGCCACGGCATACGATTAAGCGCGGCGTCTATGGGTACGAGCGTCGCTAGAAGGATGAAGCGTTTGTGGGCGGAGCTGTTAACCCGTCTTGTCACCGCGGCACCGACGACGAAAGAAGTGAACAAAATTACTCGCTCAAGCTGATTAACGATAATCATCGAGCCCTGTTCTCCCCCGGGAAACTGGGTTATGGCCAGATAGACCCACGTACATGGAACGTTCCAAGCTATTGAACTTTCTTAGATGTTGTCAAATAATATGAACACCAACACGAATTAAACTTTAGATGTGCGAAGCCTTGTAGATACGCGCATATACATAGCAATTTAGGTATAGTAGAATTGGTACTTGTTAATTGCACAGAAAACACCCAAGAAGTGAAGTTAGGTTAACCCTAACGAAATATAACTTTCATATAATCTTTAGTTTATATAATAATACAATTTGGGCTATATATTTGCACATTCAGGGTGGGGGGAGGTGGTTGGTAAATTATTTGGACAGTGCACTTCACCTGCACGAAGCCGAATCTCTGGTTTCTCGATCGACACCTGAGTTTCGAGGGGGGGCGACGAAAGATTGCGTGGATTGTGCTGGTCGTTTCATCGGTGGCTTTCGCGTTCGCAGCAGGCTTTGGCTTTCTTGCGGTGCGGGCGCGCCGAAGTCGGCGTGCGATGTTCTCTTTTGCGGTTCTACTTGTCGCGAGTCTGATCGGATATCGAGAGTCTGCAAGAATTTGGACTCTCGAGCTCGCGTACTACCGAGCGATTCAGCCGGAGGTTCTCGAACCCTACTTCGTGGCTCTCGACTCTGACGACCCGACGTCCCAGAAGAAATATTTACCATCAGGAGTTATACTACCATAAGCTTCAGCATGTTCAGTATTTATCTTTTCGCCTAAATTAATGGCATTTCCCCAAGAACCATCTTCCTGTCGAAAACTAATATACAAATCATTATCACCGTGGCCCTCTACTCTCTCAGCATCCCATATTATATAAGACTCATCTGGTGCTATATATGGGTGGGCAATCCATTCGCCTGAATTAATTTCCTTAGGTAATACATTATATTTTTCAAGTTTACCATTTATTAATTTTGAATACCGAAGTACACCATTTTCGCTTGCTTCATCAAAATAATAATAAGCCACAATTTCATCCCTTTCGTTACAAGAAATTTAGAGAGAATTTCTACTCTCAGAGATTCGTTGTCATATCGTTGAGCTCGAATCCTAAATCCTTAAAATAATAAAAAAGTAATTTCCATTGTATTTTTGTCATTAGATTTAGCCAAGCGAAGCTAAACTAAAATCAAGAAAAAATCTGCTTATTTATTTAGTGTGGTCATGGACTCTTCGGGAAAGTGTAAGCTTCTAGACCTTGCGGCAAGATGCGGGTTTCGGGAAAAAAAAATAGTTTTTGTTATGTTATATTTTGTTTTTTGCTATGTTTCGAAGTTAGGATTAGTGTCCCTCGGAACGTAGCTTAGAAGAAGACTACGACAAACGACATTCTAAAGTTAACCATCCATTAATTATAATAGTTACAAAGGGAGAAGGATTAAGTCAGGTATCTTATCTCTTGAAATAGACGGATGTGCATATGTTTGTGACTCATGATGACATCTTTTTGAAAATAGTAGCTTGGAGTACTAAAGGTTTAACATTGCTGTTGCAGTTATTTAGGTCGCACTTGTGTACGCTATATTGCTTAATAAAATATTTAAAAGGAAAGTGTGCGATGAAGCCTTGCTTTGGGCGGCGAAGTTTCTCCTCATTTTTGGCTTAATGGAGCTCTTGGCTTTTCTTTGAAAACTTGTTTTGTGGATTTTTTTTAAACTAATAAAGGTTAAGGAGGGTTGTGTCCTATCCCCGTCTGTATGCATTGTACTGATTGATCAAACAGTTCGTGGTAACGAACTGTAGTAAGGAACGACCCGTCTCAATAGCAACCAAAACTCTAAAAAATGGGGTTTTTGATATCAATAGCTACATCAAAAGAATCGCATTTTAATGCTGATTTTAAATATATCAGTTTAACCAAGTTTAGTCTTACCCATCAAAAGTTTGGTGGGTTTAGTGCGGTATTGAACTGACTCAAAACTCTATACACATGTGGATTATTAAAGGGGTGCATTGGCCATATCTCAGCAACGGCTTAGAGCATTAAGCTGAAACTCCCAGGGCTACCAATATTCCTTTCACTTTTGCTACTGCTTCTATTGGTATTATTGCTGCTATTAAACCAAACCAAACTAGCTTAAATTAAATCAAACTACTGCTGCCATTAGTTCTACTACTATTAAGGCTAACGTTTTTAATGTGGAACGTTCAGGGATTGTTGACTTCTGCTTCTACTACTGCTTCTACTGCTATTGCTGCTACTATTAAACTAGAGTAGTTGTTGGAACCCAGTTTCTCACTCCGTATTCCTACCAAACTTAAATTAAACAAATTGACTTGCACCATAAGTCCATTACTAAGTTATGAAACCTTGTTGGAATATGATGTTTATGTCTTACTTCATGTTTGAATTTCCTAGGTTTGCAACCTCCATTCCACTTCTTTGAGTAGCCTACCCCTCACTCTACGCTACAAAAGCTATTATTTCTCATTGCTTCAAGATTGAATCCTCTCACGTGAATGAGATATACTAAAAGTTTTAAAAATTAAACATTTCTATCAACTCCTTTGATAACGAAAGAGCAAATGACCATGGTGATGATTGAATTGATGGTCGTACGGATAAACAGGGAAAGATAACGAGAAAATATTGATAGAACAGAGAGAAATCAATAGCAGTATGTTCGTATCGAATGTTATTACTGGAGCAAAGGTACAGGGAACTGAGGCAGAGGCAAAGAGGAAACTCGATGGGCTACTACATGATGATACACTGCAAGTAATTTCGTCCTTTGAATTGAATCAGATTGCCTCCCTTACATATCATGAAGGATCGTTGACAGGGGAAGAAGAATTGTGTGATGTAATTGTTGAATTTTTGGAAAATGTATTATCGAACTATGATTACAGACCTACTGATTTTTATTTGGCTCTTATAGAAAGTGATTCTTCATATGAAAATATCATATGTGACATTGCTTCAAATAAGCATATTGAAACACGTGAATTTTATAACATGAATCAGAAGATTATTATTGACTTTACAAGGTGATATAATAAAAACAAAGTTACTTTACATTATAGAATATGCGATCTAATGTCCCGTCTTTCAGTTAATGAACTACTATTAACAATGAGAATGGTATTGTTAGCCCTTTGAATATGTTCGAGGAAAACTGAGGGTATGCAATAGGATTTGTATTTGGACATCGACCGCCATAACATCGCCGACGGCGCTGTTGCGCGCCGTATCGGGGCCTATCTCAGACCAAACCGAGTCCCAGGACCCGAGGTCCGACCATGCGAAATCAGCAGGAAGCACAGCGGCATGCTCGGTCCGCTCCATGATGCCATAGTCGAGCGAGACGTCTTCCGCTTCGGCGAACGCGCCCGCATCCAAACGTAGAAAATCCAGATCGCTTTTGGCGAGATCAAGAGATGCAAAGCACGCTGCGAGAGTCTCGGGGAGGTAGCGCTCGGCTTCCTTCAACAGTGTTTCGGCTGCAAAAACGAATATGCCGGCAGTCCTTGTTCTACCAAAGAAGGGGTTGGCCTTTGGTTCATCGCACGCAAAGCCTCTCTACTCTCTACTTTTCCCCGTTCTGGTGAAAAGGAGTCACAAGTCCAATGTTGTTTGGAACAAGAGCAATATCTTTCCAATCCCTCTCACACGCAAGTCGTCGAAGATTGATGAGATTGATAAAATGGGGTGATGGCAAACGGACGACCGTGGGAAAAAAGAACACGTCGCATTTTCTTTGAAGCAGATGTTGCGATTTGTTGATGCCAACAAGCAACTCGAAAAAATCGTCGATATTCGATACGTGCAAATTCAGCGCTCATGTTTCAGTCGTCGCTTGCGAGCGCATCGTGTCGATGAGCTGGGCCAGACTGGCCGGGTTGGCCAGGTGGGCAATCAGCGGACTGATACGCACATCATCCGTTTCGGAGACCTCACCCACCACACCGTGGCGGCGCAGTTGCTCCAGTAGCGTGCGCACGCGCGAGCGGTCCTGACTGTCACTACCGCTGCTGCCCGCAAAGCCGTTCCATTCAGCGACGATCTCGTCCACGTCAACCGCGGCACTGCCGGTGCCAGCGCCCGCCTCCGCTTCGTGCGCGATGAAATGTTTGCGCAAGATGGCCACGCCACACAATAGCACTTCTGGGGACTCGATCAAAAGCCTTTTCCAGGTCGACAAAGATATGGTACAGTTTCTTCCTTTCCCCAGTATACTTCTCCTGCAGCTGACAGATGACAAACACTGCATCTGTGGTCGACTTCTCTGCCATGTATCCGGATTGCATATCTCTGATATTCACAATTTTTCCTGCATCAGTTGCTGCCTTGATGACTTCCTTCTCCAGTTTGTCCCATCTACCATCATCAGTGTCCATCATGCTGTTCTTGAGTTTCTCCTCATATTGGATTCTGCGGTTGCTTTCCCTCAATTTCCAAAGTTCTTATTCGAGAAACCTTCAGGAGAAAGAATGTTCTCTTTAGTGTCAAATGAGATAATTACAGAGCAATAAAAGTTTCTATCCCCCTTTTCCAACAAAGTTGGCTTAGCTTGTAAAGCACAAGCCTTTAACAGATACAATTGTGATTGTGTGAATAGTATTAAACAGCTCGTGGTAACAAACTGAAAGTAAGGAGCGACTTGGCCCAATAGTAACCGAAACTCTAAAAAACACAATTTTTATAACACATGATACATAAAAACAACTCTTTTTGTATGATGATTTCAAATATATAAAGTTTATTTAGTTTGACGTCAACTAAAATTTCATCAACCGGAAGGACTGCTTCCGTATATTATCATTACTCTCAGCGAAAACGTAAAAAAATATATAAAAATTGTTGTAAGGTACAACTAACAAGTCATTCCAACATAGAATGTCACAGAAGCCAAGGGAAGAAAAGCGTAGGTATTGCCTTCTATTATGTTTATAACAAACTGCTAATATCCTTGTTTTTAAAACGCTTGTTCGTTTCGATCGTAAACAGCCGAAAGACATTAGGTAGCGTTATCAGACATTATTAAAGGAGTGTAGGGCAGTTATTTCAAAGTTGGGTTGGCACTAATAAAAGCCATCGTTTATTTCAACCCCCACTAACAAATAAATCTTTCCATCGACAGATGTTTAACGAACAGCACATAATGAAAGATAGGGAATTATAGATAAGACATCTTACCGGTATAGCATACCCTTTGGGAAATTAATAAGAGGCGAGTATAATGCAAAGCATCTAAAACGTGCATTTTCTATGACATGTACGTCAGGAAATCATGGCGATTTTCTAAAAGTAAAAATTAAATACCTCCTTTGGAATTTTTTGGGAAATAAGAAAGAGGGTTACATTTTTGCCAGCGTTCCCAACACGCGAACAAGTTCTGATGTTCGTAACGTAGATAAATTGCCGAGAACGTCTATGTAACGTCCATTTAACTGAATATGAATCAAGGATATCCAAAACTTCTTTTAACATGAAATCGATAGTTGTTTTCATTAAAGTTCATGAATAAATTAAAGTGTTATAAAATAAATATTGCAGAGAAAATTTCGAAATAAATATCAGTTTCTCGCAGTATAAAACACAATTTATCATGCTTAAAGCGGGTTAAAAAGACCAACGGATTTAGGTAAGTTAAATTACCAATGTTATAAATTGGTCATTAACCCTGTTAGGTAATCCTTCTCAAGGTGCACCAGGCCCGCTGCCACATATTTCAGCTCATAACTTTTTAACGCCTTGCCAAATTGAGATGAAGGTTTTTGACTTTCCCTAACTTTTACTGAGAAGTCTTATGATGAATAATTTTTTTTTTATTTTTTTTTTAATTTTGTGATATTGGCCTATTTGTTGACCTATAGTGTAGTTTTTTACCGTTCGGTTTTGTTACTCCCCTTTGAAAAACATCTTTAAGCTTAGATTTCTTTCCTGAACGTGTACTGACGATTTCGTTTTCTCAAATGTGATAAGTGGCAAATGCAAAATTCCTTGAAATTTCGCAAAAAAAAATTGGGGTGCGGTACTCAAGGTAAATTGTAAGATTATTGATATTATTTGACAGACTGTCGGTGTGTGATTAGTGGTCCTGCGGTTACAAAATCCAACCAAATTTGGTCTTTCAACGTACATTTGATATTGACTCCACCATAGTGGGAGGGGAGGATTGGAATCAAACCTCATGGAACTTGGAAAGAAGACGCCAAACCGGGCAGTAAGAAACTGGTGTTTTTCTCTCGGAAAAAAAATCCAAAATGTTAATGGAAGGACCGTGAATGCATCTTCAAGTGATCTTTTAGTTTCAGAAAGAGCATATTCTGTTACTGACCTTATGTACGGTGAGCAAGGTTGATGTATTTGTACTGCTTTAGGGGCTTCTTCCCTGTCTCTTATTCATCAACTGACGGACGAGTGCCCTCTAAAACCAAGCAAGGTCATTATTCAGTCGCCTTCAAGGCTTGGCCAAGATAATGCCCATCAACACAGGGTATCCTCTTGCAGATACCGTAGTCTAACTGGGCTCACATCACGCAGTTATGTTCACAATTACAATACTGAGAATGAATGGCGACAATGCCTTATTATATCTTTACTACTCGCATCCCTGTTTTAACTCTAAATAAGCAATTCAGTACATACAAAAACAGATGCATTAATCTGAGCCATTTGGATTTTTGTTTTCAATCTCATACTTAATGCCGGTACCATGCGCTGCATGCATAGTCAAAATGAGGTTGAATTATGACGTTACAGAGTAACCTACGTAGGGGATAATAAAGCAAAATTTTGTCGTCTAAACAGAAATTTCAGTTTTCCACTTATTTTCTAAATTAGTAGCCATTGACTCACTACAAAGGTTTTCATCAGGCATGTATCCAAGATAGGAGACACGGCTCTGCTGTTTCATGACAGTATTTTCTCTTCTGAAGGCCAGGGTTTGGTGGTTTGTTACCAGGTGAGCTAATACTGTGACCATTTCATAGATCGCAGTGCTCTCAATATCTCAGTAAGTACGTGGAACTTGTGTGTGAATGTCATTCTGGAAGTTTTACCTTCTTTTTAGAATCTTTCTGTGATTTAACTTTCTTCAATTTATGATCGGGATACAGTATTTCGGAACTAGTATATTAAGATCATGTCAGTTTGATATCAATTAGAGTTAAGCACATATGAAGAAGTTTTTCGGGGTTATTTTGGTACATATCTAAGAAAATCTAGTGTTTTAACCACGTGTCCTTCAGAGTTGATAGAGTGGGCAGTAGGGTGTAGTAGGTAAAAGGGTAATTGGACGATAATTGTAATGATCAGAGCATTTACCTGAGCTTGTGGAAGCTGGGACAACATAGGCTACTTTCCAGCAGGAGGGGAGACATGAATCACACTTTTTAAACAGTTTAGAGAGAATAGGAGAGATTTCTTTGCATAGTTTTGTAGTACAATAGCTGGGATACCATCAGGTCCAGTGGTTTTTGGTTTATCAAGATAGTTTAGTTCAACTAAGGCAGAAGTAATTTTAACATCGTCAAGATATGAATCAGTACGTGATGGAAATTCAGGTAGTATATGACCTCTATCATCAAACGCATAGCCCATAAACTCTTTTTACATGAATGTTAGATTGATTGATAAACTTAGTATAAATTTCCCATATCCTTTTTACGTTATTGCCGTAGTCTATGACACTGAGTGTTATATAGTAATTCGATAGTGATAATAATGTAAAACCATATTAGTCTGTTGCACAATTCTCACCCCATTTACCATAAAATGGTGGTTCTTTAGAAGTGTAGGACTTGAATAGGGTCTGTAACGTATATCACAAAGCTATTAGATGGCAGTTGGGCGGACTTGATGTTATATAATCAATTGGTAAGCTCTAAGTCAGTGTCCACGAAATCGATGCTATATCCTTTAGGCCCACAGTGGTGCCGAGTACTTGGTATGGAGATTGCCCAGATTCAAGAGTCTTCCAGTTGGCCATTTAGAAAAGAGAGAAATGTAAAAAACCTGATTGCAGGAATAACTGTCATAGAACATTTGTAAAAGCCACTGGATGCATTATGTGCATAAGGAAAAGATAGCAAAATTAAAGAAGTTTATGTGCATGTAAGAAGGTAGCTTTGTGCAACTAGGCAAAACAATTGTAGACCTTAATTAAAAAGGTAAAGTATTTCTTGTGAGCAATGCCACCATGTGTGCTGTCCTAACGATCGAACTTTTTGGGACACAAATACGGGGTCACGTGTCCTTTAACTGTGGCGCTTTCAATTTTTGTCAACTTTCAAAAAACGCCATTTAATACCTCCTCAATTACGAAGTCTGGTGGTGATTTTCTGTTTCAAACAAAGACAGTCTATTTTTGACCGCTGCAAATTAGGAAGGGTCTGAAACTTATCAGTGCTTCAACGGTTGTTCCAGTGGATCGTACCAAACAACCAAGCCCTGGAGAATGTCGGCATTTAGTGGCTAGTCAGATCTATTAAACATACTCCTTACTTTCCAACATTCCTGTAAACACAATGAAAAATAGAATAAGAAGTGCACCAAGGCACATACCGATGTCTCATGTGGGAAATAGCCTCGAATAAACTCCTCCAGATTAAGTGGCATTAGTACTAAAGAATTTATAGTTTCTCCGATTATCAAACTGGTGACAAACACGTTGGGCAACGTGTGAAGTCGACTCCTTGTCAGAATAAGAATCAAGAACGCCACGTTTGAAATTATGGCGACCGTCGTGATTATTGTAAGCAGGGCAGCTAATGTAACTTCCACATTTCTGTTAAGTCGAAGACTCTTGAAGTAACAGTCCATTCCGCAGTCTAAATGTCGTGCTGTAGTATGGTAGCTCGAACTTATCATGATACTTGTATGTAAGTTGTCGATCTTGCATGAAATACAACCAAAAACATTAATTAATACGCGAACAGTTACGTTAATACGCGAACAGTTACCTTTATATCAGGGGGAAATGAGTTGCCCTAGATTCTACAACTATATACATATACAGTATATGACAGATTTTGTAGCGCATAAGGCAGGATCCTTATCTAAATTTACTGACATCAAAACACCATGTAAAAAATAAATACCGATTTACAATTCAGATCGATTGCTAATATATATAGAATTTGTGCATCAGCATATTCAATAGCTACAGTAAAGGTAGAGGTCCTTGAAACAATTATGGTACTCATCATTCATTCCAACAATCCAAGGAGGTCATTTTAAAGTAGTTCTTCTGAAAACTTAGACTAGAAAGTTCAGTTTATTAGATCAGTGTCACAAAAAGGGGCCCAGACAGCTCCCTAGGGATTATTTGAGATTTTTTAAGTGGGTAAAAAATAGGACCGGGGGTACTACGTGGGTCGTACTTACAGATAAGAGGTCCAACTGCATGTTCCATTGTTTTGGTTAAGTCAAATGCCAGAACCAAAGAAAACGATAAATAAACTACCATCAAAGGACAGAGGCAGTTTGTCAGATGAATCGTTGATATAAAATATCCATTATCATTACTGCAGATGAATCGATGGTCATCTGTTCCTATTTAACCAAAGAACTTTACAACTCTTCCTTTTAAAAACCATTTTGCCGTTCTCCAAGATCAAGGGAATTCTAGTTTTATAGATTAAGTAAAGCAAAATCAAAAGAACCTTGAAAAGTTATTTTGCATTTTGCTTCAAACCTTTGCTAGATATATTTTAGGTAAGGCTTGCTAATGTCACAGCAATAACTTTATAACGACAACAAATCCAGGAAGAATCATTGAAGGCTCAAAGCCGAAACACAATAAATATTAATTAATCAATTTCCCCGCACCCACTGACTGGAGGAGAATTCGCGAGTAAATGACACTAAAATCTTCACCTTAGCTTTTGAGCCTCAATGGCTCAATGGTTAAGGCGTTGGTTTAGTAATCAAGAGGTTGCGGTTCGAATCTGGTCAGCGCCGTTAATTTGCAAGCTATTGTGGTAATGCTCCACTCTATGAGAATTATATATATATACCCACTGACTGGAGGAGAATTCGCGAAAGATTGACACTAAAATCTTCACCTTAGCTTTTGAGCCTCGATGGCTCTCTTGATAGTGGTTCGTGTGACCATAGGCGTCTCTCCATAGGGATATGTTTAAGTAATTCAAGATAATACAATGCGTTTTATTTGCAGCACGTGCTGGAAAGGCGGCAAAAAAAGGTTTTAAAACTTATCTTAGTGGAGACGATGAACGTGAGATGTGGCACAAGTAATTTCAAAAAGATTTGAACTCAGTTTTCAAGTTCATCGTTATCTCAGGTAAGGAATAACAATGTAAAAGAAATGGTTATGAAATAGGATATTTTGTCATATCGCTTATTGTTTCAGCAGTAGAGTTAAAGCCTCGGTTTCAAGTGTAGATCACTTATGAATAAAGTGGACGAGTTAGAACTTGTCTTACGCATCAACTAGACACCACTAGCAATAATTACCGAATGTTGGGATATTACTACTGAAACAGGCTCTATAAGAGGCTATCGGAGCTTCTTCAATACTAAGTGAGACAAAGACGACACATGACGTGGAGGTGGAGTAGGCATCAATTGCCGTGAAGACTTGCCATGCAGGCAACTTAATAACCCTTCCGATTCCTGTCATGAAACAATCTGGCTGTGGTGCAGACCGAGAGAGTTACCAAGAACTTACTCGTGCATCATTCTAGCTGCAGTATACAAAAAAGCATTGATAAAGACATTCCTCCATAGAGCATTTACGATCTGCTCCGATTGGCACCTGTTCCACCAAGAATTAACCATACTAAAATAACAACCTATTAACAACAACTACCCACAAATTCTTATTGACGCAACTGTCAAACAATCCCTGGAGAACATACGAAACAGAGAACAGCAGAAGACTGACGAAGCAACAGCAACAACAACAAAAAGACAAATTCCACTCTACTTTCAAGGACAATGGACATCCCACAGTAACAAAGAAGAGAACATTTTAAAATCAATTCTGAAAAGACATGTCACTTCAACACCAAAACGAGGCTATCCTTTAGTGACTCTCCGATGGCTGTTTTCAACTGTGACATCACAATGATTCATAACAGTATTTATATAAACATTAACTAAGTAAAGCAAAGAGGATTTCCATAATACCAACTGCTTCTACACGGATTACATGGAGTATAACGTTTATTCTCCTCAGTAGTTAGTGTTGAATAGACTCCAGGTTAATATCAACGGAGAGAGGTTGCTGGTACTTCACCTGGTCGAGGCGAGGTCTTCAGCCCCTGACTGCACAATAACTAAATCGCAAATATTTATGATCTCTTCGCGACATATAGGTTTCCATGGTGCACAATGCGTTTAGAATAGCACCAAAAGCTGTTTTTAGTGACACTTGCATACCTGGAATGCGTATATACCATGGTGAACAATGCGTTTAGAATAGCATTAAATGCTGTTTTTAGTGACACTTGCATACTTGGAATGCGTACATTCCATGGTGCACTATGCGTTTAGAGTAGCACTAAAAGCTGTTTTTAGTGCCACTTGCATACTTGGAATGCGTACATTCCATGATGCACAAAGCGTTTACAATAGCACCAAAAGCTGTTTTTAGTGACACTTGCATACTTGGAATGCGTACATTCCATGGTGCGACTCGGGTATCTGCACTTCCCACAGGTCCAATCCAGTAAACATTCAAAGACGACGTTTAATTTTTAATTTTGCACTTCTTTTCATTCACCCTGCGTTTTCATTCGTGCTCCATTTTTATTCACGCTGTGATCCTTTTTACGCCAGCCACAGAATAAGAAATAAAGAAAATAGCGACAAGTGCATGAATCCGAAAAGTTGTGCAGACAAGCATGAATCCTAAACGAGACCGCTAACGGAAATTATCCAGTCCAAAAAAAAATCTCTAGATTTCTGCGCAGGCTGCAAACAAGGTCTTGAGCCAGAATCTAGTACCCTGTCGTAATCCATGTACTTAAAAATTCAAGGGATGTAAGTCTTGTTCACTTACTCTATAATGATGTGGGAAGCGGAAAGGATCTCAAGACCCTTAGACATCCTATGCAAGGGATAGGGCGTCTTATACCAGTGATGATATATCAAAACTATAAGTTGAAGAATCAAGCACGCATCGAAGACGGGATATGCTACTACTGCAACAAGAGAATGCAATGCTATTGACAGAAAGCGTCCTCCCTGTGGCAGTCTCTCAATCAAAGACCCATGATGAGCAGCTGGCCTGATTTTGAAACCACCCCAAATAAACGGATCATTTGTTGATTTTGCAAATTATGATGGATACTTGTTAGTATGGGTTGGTCTTCTTAAACTTCCACTCTGCATGAAATTATTGGGGGTTTAGATGCAATGCATAGCTAAGAACTGTTAGAAGAAACCTTGTGTGTTATGTAACGTTTTCATATTTGGGTATTACAGAGAACGATGTAATATCTATGAATCAATCGAAGTATGTAGAGAAAATTTTGTAACGAAAATTTTGTAACGATTTGGAATGTCAGACTGTAAGCCAATGTCTACACATTGTGAAATCGGTATTAATAAAGGCCATGTTTGATGATAACTCAAGGCCTAAGGTCTCCAAGCCCCCGCCAAGTTGAATTTCTTCTTACAACCTTCGAATACAGTTTTGTAAATACCTCATACGCAACTAGAGTAGTAACTTGTAGATAGGGGAATGATAGGAAACGTGTCATTAAAGCGTAACAGCACAGAACATAAAGCGTCTCTAATATCCTTTCACAACATAAGACAAACAATGGCTGCTGACAAAGAGCTATTATTTTCAGAACCATTGCCCAAAATCCGAATGTTGGTTTATTTTTTAACAAATGGTGCAGTCAGAGGGCTGGTTGAACTTGACTTCTCAGTAAACTCGTTAATAAGACAAGTCTTTTACAGCATTTTTCATTGCCTAATCATGAAAAAAACTATAGGAATCGGAATATATACAGCAAAGATATGAATACCATGGGAATACGTCGCTACTTCTTGTTCGTGAGTTTCACAGTTGTGGCACGTCTTTCAGAGTTGTAGCAAGTTTCCCACAAATCCACTAAAGAGTGACTTTAAAATGTATGATCTAAAGGACATACTAAAAAGTTATTTGGCATCTGTTGCAACTCGGCTATTTTTAACAGGTCAAAGACTTTTTCTTCTAGGTGCCATATTGAACGACGTCGTTGGTTAGAGTCCTATGTCAAATCCTTATTGTCAAAGGATGCAGAATCTTCTCTGAAAAGAGAATGGACTGAAAAAAGAAGAGCCTTTGGTTATATCTTTGCCCCTCCTTTTGAATTGCTGGTATTGCAAATGTACTTATGTAAAAGTATCTTTAGTTAATCTTTTATTTTAAACAATGTGTCAAGACTAACTTGTAGAAGCTCTGAACGGAGGAACCCTACTATTAGGGGGAGCGTTATTTCAACATCATCATTTACTTTCTAGGGTGACCTGCTGCACAGTTATTTTGCAACGCTCCTCGTCTCCTGGCATATCGACATTCTACTGAAAATGTACTCTTCTCCGCACAAAAACTCATAAATTGGAATGGTTTGGGTGCCAAAATTTTTCGAGTACTTGAAAAGTCAAGTACGAAGACCAAACTGCGGCATTTAAGTGGCACGTGGTACAAATTGTAAAAGGCAGTTGTAACGTTAGAGGTATACTCATGACAACCCAAATCTACCAGAGACCAATGAAAATAGTACAAGTTAAAGAAAGAGTTATTCGGGCTTCGAGTTATGAAACAAGTATATGTGCTGATTCACAGGAAACGCAAAATTAGGTCGACTTACTGGGGTAGGCCCTACGCAGACCTATTACATTAAACATAATGTAACAAGCGCTGATATTGGATGGAGTACATTTAAAAATTGAATAGGGAATACATAAACATTCAATTTATATGTACGCAATTCAATTAATCTTTCAGAGGATCTTAGATTTTTAGATTGATAATAATTGACACGCAGAAATACTGAAACGTATTTTTTTTCTAGCGAGCTACATAATTTGTAGGTTCAACCCCCAACCTCCCATGCTGAAAAAGTGTAACGGTGGGTAACAGTATCAGCTACCCCACCTACTTTTATGACCGTTATGTAATTATTGAATGACCCCTTACCGTCCCTAGCCCTCGCGCTCGGCGGTATCGGCATAGGGCTCGAGGATCTTGTCGCGCTTTATGCGGCCATCGCCGACGGCGGTCGGGCCGGCCGGCTGCGCATGACCTCGGAGGCCCCCGAAATCCCGACCGCTTCGTTGATGGGGCCGGCCGCCGCCTGGTATCTGGCGGACGTGCTCCTGGGGACACCGCGCCCGGCCGGTTTCCTCGACAAGTCTCTCAGCGTCAATCAGACCCCTATCGCCTTCAAGACCGGAACGTCCTATGGCCAGCGCGATGCCTGGGCCATCGGTTTCACGGAGACCATGACGGTTGACAATGAAGTTAATGGGCTGAAAAACCACCCTACCGCCAACTGATGCCGCCACTGATCTAGTAGATTCACGTAATCGTCATATGCTACCGAAGAGTATTTCCAGAGACTATACTACCTAACCACCACTTTCACATCTCGTTCTCCTGGTAAGACGTTGAAAACGTGACTGAGTTTCAATGACTAAGAAATAAAATTTGTATAGGTATTGTAACAAATACACCAAGATACCAAGAAGTCTCCAATTGCGTTGAGCTGGATGTCGATGTCCACCGGTGGATGATTGGGAGCTAATGTGGCGACTAGAGAAATACATTCTGATGAGGGTGCAACGAAACCGGTCAATGGCATTTCACTAATGATTCCGTTATTAAATATTATCTACGAAAATTAATTTAGCTCCCCGTCTAGTGCAATACCAAGGCATTTAGGTCATCGTAACCAATCGACACAAATCTGTTTGACCGAAAATACTCGGGTTGACAATAAGGAAATTTCCGATGCAGTTTATGACTACAACAAACTTTTGCACATGACTGCCAAACATTTCAATAACCTTTACAGAAAAGGATGTAATTATATCAGTGATTTAATAAATCAATGGAGCAGTTAATCAATTAATAAATGTTATAGTTATCCGTCTCTTGATATGGCAGTGTGTAAACTGTGTGATATTATTAGAAGTTATTGGATGCAACTGTAAGATAGTCCTTTAATCTATTGCGCATCAATGTTTGTACTCAGTAAGTAAAGTCACTGACCATTTCTATTAGTTGCTCTCGTTATAGTTATCCGTCTCTTGATATCGCAGTGTGTAAACTGTGTGATATTATTAGAAGTTATTGGATACAACTGTAAAAGTGTCCTTTAATCTATTGCGCATTAATGTTTATAATCAGTAAATAAAGTCACTCACCATTTCTATCAGTTGCTCTCGTTAAAACCATGGTGAATTGCTTGGAAGGAAGGATGGGAGGGAAAGGGTTTCGTTTGGAATTTGCCCTCCTATCAAAATTCGACTGGCTGCGTGGCTGTTGCATCATCACACTACTTTTACTCAATGGTTGTTATGCATCAATCGACCCCAGTAAAATGGCGGCCTTGACTGCATTGGTCATCAAGATAAATATCAGGAAACAATAGAATTCTCTATCCAGTCTTTTTTAGACACAATCTACTTCTGAAACGAGGCTGATTAAAAAGGTGACAACCTCATGTTAGCAAACTCATGTCATGTTTTGATGTGTCACGCGAAGCATCTCGACTCCCTGTTGATCGTGATCCTAATTAAGGGCGTAGGCATTTCAAGAGCGGTTTATTCGCGTGATCAGCTAAAAGCATTCATGTGATTAGGTTACCACTTTGATATTGCATCATTGATGATAATTAGCAATGTAAAACCTTTTTAAGGAAGAGTGTTCTTGTGATATCAGTTGTGAGTAGTTAGATGAGCCTTTCAAGTTAAACTGCGTACGGTATGGAATTGGTTCGAAGAATTTCACGAGTCGATATTTAGGCCTGCGTCTCATGTTTTTGATGTTTTGAGAGAACAAACCAAACGCCATTTTATTGTCAAAAGAGTCGAGAATGCTGACTTGCATAAGTATGTGGAAGGAAATGGCATGAGTTTCCTTATTGCAGCATCTGAAACGAGGGGATATGTGGCTAACTGAGTGCACCAGAACCTCGACAAGGTGCTAACTTTGAACATATCATGAGCATTCGGGTCATTCATAAGGTTGATAAACTCCTCTTGAACGTTATCGTTGTCGAAAGTTTGCTCAATATCATGAACCCCACCGAAGGGATTGCGGACGAAGGAAAGGTCTTCCTTCTTTAAGTCAGGGAAGTAGCGGGCAAATTCGCTCCTCAAAGTTTCGATGTGTTAACAGTCTTAGCATGTCTAACAGCATGAGAAAGATAAATCCTTACCTCATGAATGAAGGAGAGGATATCATAGCTATCGAAATGCCTGTAATGGGAGTGAAGAGAGCAAGAAACCTGAAAGGCTAAACTTCTTAATTATTAAATGCGCTCTTAGCTTGTTTCTTTAATACAGTTAATACATTGTTGTGCCTGCTTTGGGCTTCTATAGATTGCCTTTTCGCTTTTAGCGTTAGACTAATATGCCGTCGCCATTGGGCACAAAATTATACTACTTGTTGCTCTAGGCAGATTAACGAAGATACTTAACTTGAGAAAATTAATCGATTTCTGAGAGTATAGCTTAGTTGTACAGTGACATGTCTAAGCCCATAATTGTTTATAGGAAATTTCAGATGGTATTTGATTATACCTAAGAAAGTTCTGGCCAATAGCAATATTGTTGAAAAGGCCAAAATTTGGCAATTTGATAATGGTTTTGCAATCTCCAAATCAGATAACCTGACAGTCGGTCCCATATTAAAATTACTATCAGTTAGAATGTTTATTTAAACAGCATAATCACTAAACAGGTTAACTAATAAATAAAGCCCAATCTGGGCTATGAAACAGAGAAGCAGTCGGACGCACATGACTGTACGGGAGGCGATGCGGTATTTCGTTGGTTGTGCACAGCTTGCAGTCTATTCCACGACTCGGTGTTGTGTTCCATCTTGCACTGTTGCATACCTTATTCCCAGTAAGTGATTCTTTCTTTTCGGTCTCCGACTTGACACCGTTCGGTATTTGTGCAGATTTGTGTTTCTCTTGCAGTCTGAAGTCATCTGCGAGGTACAACGAGATGAGCCGCATGTGTCTTAGCTATCATGGCAGAGATGTCAAGGTTCTTTTGCATAGACAATCCCTGCATATGCGTTTAAAAAAGCCTAAGATAAATTGTTCTAACAATTTTGGCGCCTCCAAATTGTTGGTAGGCTTAATGATTGTCCAATCAGTGGTTGACAAATTTTCGCTTCGATCCCTTTCTTTGTTTGCAAGTTATCATAAATGATGCTTGAATGTTTGAACAACTCGTTCTCTGCATGAGCCATTATGATGAGGGTCCAATGAAACCGGTCAAAGGCATTTCACTAATGATTCCATTATTAAATATTGTCTATAAACATGGGTAAAAATACTCTATGCCTGGAAGGCCTATTACAGACTTATATTTATAGCTGAGGCCTAGCATTGATGTAAAACCTATAAAGTTTGTTTCCTTCATAGTGAATAAACACATTCTTGTGGATTGAATTTCGTACTAGTTATTCCTTGGGGCTAGCTTCAAGTAGCTTGATGCATAAATGCAGATGCATAAATTTTAGGTAGAGTTAACCTACCAGAGGACAGAAAACATGTGATTAGCCAACACTTTTCTTTCTGTTTGGGGCTAGTTCTGCAAGATTCGGACTGGCTTGGTTTAGCCACGGAATGTTACTTTCTGTGCAGAATATAGGTTAAGCAACATTGGCAAGGAATGAATGTGTTTGGTGGGGCTGAGCCTCACGACTCCCATAGAACTGGGGGGAGTTGGAGGGGGAAATCTGGGAAAAACACTTTGAGTGGAGGAATCGGGATGAAGCTTGGTAGATAGAATAAGCAAATGTCCTTGATACGTGATTGACGGGACCGTACTGGATTCGCTCTCTTTGGGGGAGCTGGAGGAGGGGTTCAGTGATTTGGCGAGTTTGGTGCTCCTGGACGTGCTAGGACAATGAATATTGGTAGGCGTGTCAGGGAGCTGCACAATTTGACTTGATAATTTCGTTTTCCCAGATTCGACCATCTGGGGGGCTAAAGGGAGAGGAAAAATTAGAAAAAAACTAGGTATTTAAATATTACGTATATGAGATGGGTTGTCTCTCCTCAATGGCTCTCTCTTACGCTGAAGTTTCTTTTTTAACTTTTAAAAGAGGTTATTATTCTAATTAAACAGCATTTATGATTCAGGAGTTATTCTTAAACAATTGGAACAAAAATCAAACTTAGGTTATTATAAGATTATTATTAGTTTAAAAAAAAGTTAAATTTCTATGCAAATTTCGTTTTAATTATTCATTTTCGGTAAGCCAAATTCAGAACCTGCATTAATTCAAAAATATTCGGGTATTAAATTAAAAAAAAAAACAAGCTTTTTTCACTGAAAATTAAAATATGAACTAAGCAGGTGTGAAGTGGAGGCTACGGATAAAGTTGCCGAAGATCTTGAAGATGCATCTAGACACCATAATAGTAAATTATTATACTGACATATTAATACACTGAGTCGAAGTTGTCAATCTGGACGCGTCCAAGTTAAAGATAGGAATGGGGCCACAATTAGTGATAAGGAAAGAGTTAAAGAAAGATGGGAGGAACATTTTGAGAATGTGCTAAAGCGAAATAAAGTTGCAGGAAAAGCTATAGAGGAAAATGAAGAAGTTTGTGATACCTTGGATGTGAAGGAAGATTTGTTTTGTGTGTTTCCATCACAGAAGTGCTATGGGGTAAGGTTCAAATCCTTTATGTCTTTCATGATGGTGAACATCCACTGCTTCTTGGGTCATCCTTTAGGTAAAGGGGAGTTGTAAGCGCCCTTGACTGTAATCTTTCTCTGCCATGCTTATTTATCTATGCAATGTACATGATCTTACCAGCACACCTTGTTTGTGTACAGTACAGTCTTGATGCACTGAAGACCTAGATGCTTTTTAGCACTTCTGTTGTTAAGCCATTCTTTTGTTTTCTACCACTAATCCAGCATATTATGCAATTTTCATTCAGCTGAAGTCTCTTTATATCCCTGTCACAGTCTGAGCTCCCACAATGTAACAGCTTTATTTTAAGCTTTCAAAACTCTCCTAAGGTTGTATATTTTAGAAGAAAATTTTATATTTATTTTAAAATTATTTACAAAGAAGGAAGCATCGTATTACCTACCTACACATTATATTTCAACTTTGCCTTTGTCTTTAAATTTGATTGTCCCATTCACAGAAGATTCAAAACTTTCGACCACAAGAAATGCTACGTGATCCTCTCCTCTTCTTTACAAGTGTTTTTATTTATCTCTATATGGATTTATTGTGACTAAGAAAAACTTTGCGGTTAAGAGCTAATTATCCCAAGGGAACGGGTCCTGATGGGGACCTGTGAGATATGCAGGCACAAAACTGTTTACTACCCTATAACCTCTATTCCCGATATCGTTATTTTTATTCCGGGGCCCTCGATAGCTGACGAAGACCCTGAATAAAATTGACGATTGTGAAGCATTGAACTATCAAAACTGTCAAAACACAGAAGATCTTTACTCTGCCACAAAAGTGACGACCAATAACGACAGAACTTTGTAAAGTTACTTTAACTTACCTTAGATACAATTTAACATCTTTGTTAACTCTGTAATGAATACCCAAAAGACCTGTTTAAATTATCATAAATCACTTCAACTGCTTTTTGACTTCGGATGATTGGGAGCTAATGTAGTGGCCGGTGAGAACTAAGTAGGCCTACTCTTATGAAGTTGGGTTTGCAAACACATCAGGGGTTGCATATTTTAATAAAATTAATTAAGGGGAATCTATTTTTTTAAATGTTAAAATACCAAAATCCCCACAAGATAGCAGACTTGCATACTCAACTTTCATCAAGTCAAACAATGTTGAAATATATTATCAAATGTTGATTTCTCATTTCTATCTGTGATTATGTTCTCTATTGATGCTTTCTAAAGAATCGCAAAAAAATCACAATCTCACAAAAGATAACAGAAATTATACAAAAAATCAACTAAATTTCGGTATTATTAAGTGTTTTGAGATGTAAACAAAAATACTATCAACAATACTATTATCATTAATTACCATTAATTATAATATTAATTAAAATACCATTAATAATAAATAATTCATCCTTCGCAAGTTTCAAAACCTTGGTAAAAATCTGAAGAGGTTTTAAACAAAAAATGTCCTGAAAGGACAATATAATATTACTCTATTCAGGCAATAATGGGACAAATCACCAAACATAGTAAAATTAGATGGAAAAAATGTGTCTTAATTCAAAAGTTGATTTTTTTTGCCGTGGGCCAACTTTCTAACGTCACCACTTAGAAAGGAGCAAAGGATAAGCTCCAATTTATTTAGCAATCAGAGAACTTTTAAAGTTTATTAGGCACATCTGATACCATTTCTCAACCGCAATCCCAAGCCCGAAAAACCGAATGATCAACTCAGCTGAAATCACGAACATAAATGGGTAGAAACAATAGATGGCAGCACTTTCGGACCCTTGGGAAAATGCCAGATTTTTGCTTTTGTAAATTTTTCTATATATCACTCAAAGAAGATATATTGAATCGATCAATCTATTTATCTTTTTATCTGTCTCTTAATCTATCTTTCGACTTGCGCCGACAATATGACGTCAGATTGATTTTAACAGTACTCGTCTTCATTCCAAACAAGGTAAAATGATTTACAATGCAATTTCACTCCCCAAATGGGAACGGAGCCAACTGATAAATGTTGGTCCTTTTTACTTGACAATATGCATTTTAAACTACCTTGAAATAGTTATGGCTAGCGGCTTTTCCCAAACGTGACAGCCACTGAAAATGGTTGTTAGTTTCTGCCGTTATAGTATCTGTGTAGGGAATGACGTCTCGTACAACTACTCTGAAGGCAACGGCAAAAAACAGAATTGGCCACACAACCAGGCGCAGCGAGCGCCGCCAGTGCAACCACCACAGGATGGTCACCACACCCGTGCAGATCAAAGTATCCGCCAGCAGCTGCCACACGCCGGCTTGTCCGTAGAACTGAGAATTGATACCGAGGTACACATACGCCAGCAGGCAGCCGGCGCCACCCCACCACAGCAGATCACTGCGGGCAGGAGCGGGTAAACTTCCAGCCTCAGGCGCGGTCATAGATAACAACAACTCCAGCAGTGGCGGTAAATGTACTTAGACCAGCATATCTGCTGCGGAGCTCATCAGGCAGCCTCACCGACTAGCTGGTCGTAGAAACTAGACGGCGTCTGCTGCCCCAACGCCGTGGGACTGCTGATTGAATTCCTCTTCAGAGTCTTTACTGAAGTCTCCTACCAAATTCCTCCATTCAGACTTCTTTAACTCTAGTTTTTCCAATGGTCGACATCAATTATCTGAAGTGTCTTTCGTTTGCTTTTTTTGCAGCACTTCTGTATTCTTTTTTGGTTTCTGCTGAGGACACATCAATCAGACACATAAAAGGATTGTTTTGGAAGTCTTATATCTTCTATAAGTGAAACATACGTAAAATAAGCCATCATGGTAATTCAAAATTCTGTCCTAGATTATCTGAATTTTCAGCTTATCCAAACAGTTTGCTGCACATATAGGGTCATGCCATTCGTATAAACAAGGATGTGCTGTATATGTTCCTAAGTCTGATTGGACACAAAAATATTTTCGTAAGTAGAATGCCTATATACACAGGGGATACTTGAAGCCAGTCCTTACTCAAGTCAAAACTAAACTAAACTAGTCTAAACTATATAAATTTATGCCTATGTTAAATGACCCCTTATCGTCACAATATTCTTTATTTTCTGTTCAAATACAACTCACAAGAGGTTCAATCTTTAATTGACAGTCTTCAAGTGTTAATGAAAAAAACATCGTCACAAGAAATAGCGAAAGAATGGAAAGTTATCGCAGAAGTGTATACTGGACTGAACAATCTGACAGTTTGCCTTAATCTTTATGACTGCATCAATACGGCATGCAATACATTGAATAATTTGCCAACCATGATCAAGGTGAGCAGGAAGGAATTTTCTGCCATCATCGAAAGGATGAGAAAGAATTTTTTAGGAGTACTAGATGTAGGAAATTCACTGAATGTATTACGACAAAAGTTAAGTCTCAGCCAAGAATATACGCATGAACGATTCTCTTGACCAAATATACATATACATTAGTTAAATCTATCAAAATATTTAACACATTTGTGTGATACCTCTAACAGCGTAGAAATTGTGGCGCCGTATTAAGAAAACACTGTATTAAGGATTTAGCTGCTACTACGTAACCAAGGATGTTATGGCTCGATGAGCGTTTCCGGTTTAATAGCGTATACAGTAAACAACCCCGGCAGTTTCTTTTGTACAATGAAGGATTGCATTTCCGGGTAGTTATGCTATCGTAATCTTTAATTTGAATAGATTAACATTAACTAAACCTTACAGATAATAAAACAATGATAACTTTTCCTCGCTTGGCGAAGCTAAGCATAACCTAGAAGCTGTATTTTGTATAAAACTTTGAATGTCAATGCAACCATTTCCCTGGGTCCGCTTTAGTAGAGCGGTATAAAATTTTTGGGAGGCAGATTCGAAAAAAATTCGATTAGTTACTATGACATAAACGTCAAAAAGTAGAAAGGTTTGATACTTTACCTTAGTCTAAGCAATCTAATGATAAACAAGTGGAAAAATTCATGATTCAACGTGTCAAGTGATTCTTCAGCCCTACCTGTAAATGTGACAAAGTCATCACTCCCTAGTCCCAGCGAAAATTTGTAGTAAACTCTGCATTTAAACTCTGCGTTTAACGGGAAGCTTTGAATTGCGAACTACGGGCAGTGATCGGTAGTCAGTGGCCCATGAAAACAGTGTGTTAATCGGGAAAACAATGACATTCTCGCAGGACTAGAAGTCATCAACATGACACAACGACCGGTGGATCCGTGTGTCGAATCCTTGTTAGAGTGACTGCAATGAGATGCTTAAAACCTATTAATTCTGCTTAACACCTGAGGTTGATTTGGTTCCCACTTGACTTTGATTTTTCAGCTTAAGCTATTTGCTTTAGAAAGACATAGTCTGCATACACTAGATGCGTACATTCCATGGTGCACAAAGCGTTCAAAATTCGCTAATAAGGCATAATTGGCATAATATGCATACACTAGATGCGTACATTCCATGCTGCACAAAGCGTTCAAAATAGGCTCATAAGACATATTGTACATAGTTTGCATACACTAGATGCGTTCACTCCATGGTGCACAAAGCGTTCCAATGTGGCTAAAATGCATATTTGACATAGTCTGCATACACTAGATGCGTGCATTCCATAGTGCACAAAGCGTTCAAAATAGGCTAATAAGGCATATTTGACATAGTTTAATTGATATCCCCAAAGACCAGCTAGCAGAGTTGCAAAGGAAAGATGTAAGTCTCAAAACCGTGCGGGGGTTTGCAGATATAGGAGACTCAACAACTGGGACAGACCGTTGTTCCCTCTTATGGAAGGGGAGCCTATTACATCGTCATTGGTACCCTAGGCGAGATATTGCAGATAAGATGTTTGATCAGTTGGTAGTGCAAATAAAATATCGTAAACAGCTTCTGTCACTCGCAAATGATATTCCACTTTCAGGGCACTTAGGGATCATTAAGACGAAAAATCGGATATTGCAGAATTTTTATTGGCCAGGGAGGCGTATACAGGATAAATGAGGCCAGTAGGCAGCCATCAACGCTGAAGAAATTGATCGCACGAAAAGTGGCAGCAAGCTCAGATATCTTAGATCTCTATTTCCTTGCTAAGACATCAGAAATTTTTCCTGGGCAGTGAGGTGTCCCACAGGTCTACGTTTATGGACCTAATTGGGACACATACCTTCCATTTGAAATTTCAAGCTTCTGCCCTTTTCAAAGATGAGATGGAAAGTGGCATCCAAATTTATAAGTGTACCAGGGCCCATAAAGGTTTAATCTGGCATTGATTTCAAACTTGGAATCACTGTGTGCCAGAAAGAACCTCTAACCCATGCCAGTATAGAACACACGTAAATCTTAAATAGTGGTGATAGCTTTCTTTTTGGAACCTCCAAAGTTCGGCCAGGAGCTGGAGGCACTGGATCCAAGTCGTGGATTCCACGCGTTGACAATCATGACGAGAGACACTTATCCAAGTCGTAGCAAAGTGGGATTGTATTTGTGCTAGCCCCAGAATCAAGCCACTCTGCTAAGCTCTTTAAATTAATCCGAGGTCTGATTGTGTTGTACTGCTTGCTCTCTTTGTCGGCCATCAACAATACTGACTCATTGGTTCTCCTAGAACATCTTAACACCAATTCGATTCTGCAGAGTTCTCACGAAAACTTTAACATTTCGAGCTACCCATCCGCAGTCTAACCCCCAATGTAGGAGACATTGAAAATCGCTTAAGTCGTGACAAGTATATAGTATTTCTTATCAGTTCACATCTTAGAACACAGTCATCTATTTAAGAGTAGCGTTACGACCATCGTTGTATAGTTTTCAGCATCAATTCAGGAAACCCCGTTCTCCTACGCTTACAACATATCCGTTAAGCATGTTACTCTAGAATCAGATCCTAACATCTGTGTACCATACACCGAACTATGCACTAGTCTTTCAATTAAATTCCAAAAGAGCATTTTTCTAAGGTTGGTGCAGTATCAAATGCAGATTCTTAGACTAATGGGTTTTTGTTAACGTCAGTCGAAGTATGCAATAAGGATTGTTGCCTTACGTTTGTTAGAAAATGAAAGATTCCCGTAAATATCGCAAGAATGTGTAAATTTGCAAAGCCTTAGACGGTGTTAGACAAACAAACAGACTCGTTGTTTTAAAAGAATACAAATGAATATTAGACTTTGATTGAAGAAACCAATTGAAAAGTAATTAAATTACCAAACACAATAGACTCTCTATATTTTGAAATCTAGTCTTCTCTTGAGATCCCATTTCTAACAGGTTATGGGCCCAGTATAAATGCAATAGAAAGAAATTTTAGTCCTCTTATTAAGTGATATATAGAGAAAATGGCATCGTCAAGAGAAGCGCAATATAAAGTTGGTTTAAGGACTGAAAAATTTGATGGAAAGAATTGGTTCACCTGGAAGCACAAAATGCAGATGGTGCTCATAAGCAATGATCTTCGGGACATCGTAAATTGAGAAGAGCCTATGCCATCAACAGACGCTGCAGGGTATCGAGATTGGAGAAAACAGGATCAGAAGGCCCAAGCCGAGGGCATAAAAGCAAACGTAAAAAGAAATTGAAAAAGATGAAGAGCTCCAAGAAGGATATGGAGGCTGATGATAAGGTAATAGATGAAGTGATGGATGAAGTGATGGAAGACAAGAGTTCATTAAAATTGGAGACTGTGATCGCCGTGGACGTTGCCGCTTCTGAGCGAATTGTGCATAGTGAAGGGCATTCAAAGGGTGAAGCGGAATTGACGATTAGGACTGTGGCAGATCAGGCGGAGCCGCGGAAGTCATTCCCTGAGTCGGTAGAAGATTTACAAATGTCTGATTCAACACCTGCGCAAGTTGAGACAGTGGATTTTCAGAGGGTGCAATATTCTCAACTCCACTGACAGTGCTTGCACTGACTATGCACACTGAGGTTCATATTTTCTGTATCTGTTGTGATACATACAAGGTTTTGTGTTGGAGTAAACTACCTGGGCAGTCTTAACCAACATTTTTGCTACTTTTATTTTCCTCGTCCGCCAAAATATTTATACATGTGCTCTATCAATACCGGTAGCTTTTTTAAGTTTATGAAAGCAAAAGTAGGGTTCTTTTTTTATCAAATGAATCTTATGCTTTAATTTAAGATTAAAAGTGCCATTAATTTATTGTTTTTCCTCAGTAGTAGTAATAGTAGTAGTAATAGTAGTAGTAATAGTAGTAATAGTAGTAGTAGTAGTAGTAGTAGTAGTAGTAGCAGCAGTAGTAGTAGTAGTAGCAGTAGCAGTAGTAGTAGAAGTAGTAGTAGTGGAAGTTGTTATAGTAGAAGTAGTAGTAGTAGTAGTAGTAATAGTAATAGTAGTAGTAGTAGTAGTAGTAGTAGTAGTAGTAGTAGTAGCAGTAGTAGTAGTAGTAATAGCAGTAGCAGTAGTAGTAGAAGTAGTAGTAGTGGAAGTTGTTATAGTAGAAGTAGTAGTAGTAGTAGTAGTAATAACTAATCCCTTGATAGTTGAAAAACTAAAATAGCAATAACAAAACTGAACATTTGTTTGTGAGAGTATTTTTACTCACAGCAGAAGTTCAATAAGAGTTAGAATGTGAAAGCTCAAGATTATTTCAGGACTTAATGCTGAAAGCTTCAAGCGTATAGTACACTATGATGTCTTGCACATAAATATGACAACCAACCTACATGAACCAAAAATTTTCTCTTTCCATAACTAGACAGCGTCCATTAAAAAAGGTCAATATTCCTTCCTAACGAAAGTATGTGTTATGGCGATAACGATGATGATGCTGTAACAATTTTCTTCAAATGGTGTGAAAGAATTTCAGCTTAGAGTTCGGAAGTAGAGATAATTCAAAATGTTAACTATCGACAATTCAAAAACTTGTGTTTTACATCCACCAGCCACAATCTTCTCCAACTTTTGGACGTAATATGCAAGAAACTTGGAAAACCCGTGTTTATGTATATGATTTCTGAGTCAGCGACCCCTCAGGACCCACATGCTTAGTTATAAATGAAATTACTCAGTGAAAACTTTCTGAGAGCCTGGCTAAGATAGATTTTTCTACTTTTTGGCGATTTTTCTATATTTGTGCAAATTTTCTATGTTGCACCTTAGGCACTTGGCTAAAAAGAACATTTGTTCCACATCAAATACTACAATTCAAACATACCATAATAAAACACCTCTCAATATAATACATAAGAACCAGAGCCTGTACTTCAAATCTGATGGCAATAAACTAACATAGCCTCGCTATCAAAGAATGCAAAACTTGTGTTTGGTAACTATGTTGATATTACAGGTAATTTTGTTTCCGAGGCAGTGCACTTGCCCAGAATCATTTGGAACGGATAGAAAGTCATTTGATGCATCCTGGCAAACCCATGCCGGTATGGAACAGCTGGTGTTAAACTGTATAAAAGTTTCAGTCTGTGCATTTCTCCTTTTTCAAAAAAAGTACATTCAAAAGGCTTTTGTTATATGCTACTATCCCAATGATTTCTTTAAACATTCTTTAAAAATATTTTACACAGTTTAATAAAACTATTAAAAATGACACAATAGATAATTTACGGCACCACAAGATTGTATTAACACAATAAATTTAGTATAGCTTTATTATTAAAATTGTAATAAATTATAGGTCAGGTTAATATTGGTTAACTTATCAAATATACCATAAAAGGTTTCGGAAAAGCTGAGTCTATAGGAGATAGACACCAGTGCTGTCATCCAAGAAATTGGTCACCTTCCAAGATAATAGCCAAATCGATTCTCTGAAGCTGTTTGAAACATTCTTTTAAATGCTTGATGGGCTTGTCTCCGTTGTGCCATCGTACTTGTTTCAATACATTTTCAGCAATCATACTGTGATTTGATCGTGCCTTAATATCTGTAATTTCATCGTTTGTTAAATTGCAATGCGATGCAAATGTTTCCCATCCTTCACGTATCTCGTGATCTAATATATTTGCTAACTCTCCCCTTACGGTCCAGTTGATCTCTTTCACGAGGTCTAATAAAAAAAGAAGAAACAAAAACATCCGTTAGTAGTTGAATAGTTGAGATAGGATCTCTGCTTAACAAATAAAGTCGGCTAATAAACACAGACCGTGTGTTCCTTTGGCTAACTCATTAAGGAACGTTACTGCAGCCGAAACTTTGAGCATGGTTTAAAAAAGTCATAAAGTCTGGCTTAATATTATTGTAATCGTAAAACTACACAGACTACGCCATCAAATAATACCATCTGATCTGAAATAAACGCGAAAAAGGAAGGAGCCGCTAACCAAATGTGGGTGACGATTTCGGAGAAAAATTTGTTCAAGAAACAGAAGAAACGGGGAAAACATTTTAGTCTATGTATGGGAACCTTAGCTACAGATTCAAAGACATGTTATCTCACGTCAATATCACAATAGAATTTATTTACTTAGGTTGAATTTTCTCTAGTCACAAAAATTTTGCTGTACTTACAAAACCTGTGTTTGCAATGCCTCAATACTTTGCTATTCTTCAAATTTTATTATGTTCCTCAAATATCTAGCCCACTTAAGAAATTCAAAATACCTGAAAAGTGTAAATATGTTGATCAACCTCATATGACCTCAACTTTCGATACACAGTTTGTCTTTTACTCCACATGGTTACCTAATTATCCCTTTCCCCTTAAAGCACTATAGAAATGGATAGAATGGATAACAACGAGATACAGCGTTGGATTGAACGGGAAAAAAGCACTGTCAGCAAAAACTATAAACGACCTAAAGTTACAGCTAGCTGGAAGTTAAGCAGGAAAAAATGGCACTGATCACAGCAATGCAAGGGAAGGAACCCATGTAGGGAATCGTCTTAACTTTACTGAAATGAAGTAAGAGTCGTCCGGTTAGTGTGGTAACCACGGCAGGACGTGGATTGATTACCTCAACTTTGCTTCTCAAGAGCATTTAGATGAAATTCATCTTAAATAGGAAAAAGCTACAATCGTGTGTGGGTTTGAGAAGAAGAGTGACCCCAACCTGGTGGCTTAACCAGAGACTGCTTCAAGCCACACTTCTCAACGGCGGACGATGGCGATAGTAGTGGTGAGTCATGACGGCAAATTTTTGATGCTTATTTAAAAATCAGCAGCCATGTTTCCGTGTACCTAAATGTCTACGTCTGCGTACCTCACTGGCAGAGAGACCCCTGCCTCCAAGAATATACAAGCAAATATCAATCAAGATTTGAGAAGTATTTTAACAGATTATTTATTGCTACTCAACAGAAACATACACGAAAGGGCTAGTGTCTAAAACAATGTTGCGCTTCAGAGCTCTTATTCTAAATCCCGACCAGATCAATCTATACTAATAGAAGCTAAAAATACCACCCCATAGAAATCAAGAGATCAATATGTAGAAATCCTGAAAAATTCCCCTGAAATCATAACCAATACACATAAATCCGGTCGAATTCTTTGAAATCAGTAGCAATGCATATTAGTCCAAAATAATTCATAAAAATCTGGGCCCAACCTTAGAAATCCAGTCCAAACTCAAGGCATCAAGACCAAGCCATAGAAATCAAAAGATCAACATGTAGAAATCCAGAACAATCCAGAAATTATGACTGAGCGATGTATACAGTTTGTGCTGTAGTATTTATCTCTCCGTGTATTCAGCTCTAAAAATATCTAACTTAATTCATTCTAACACCTTCAATCTTACTGCAGAAGAAGTTTTCCGTATGTGTAATTTTTTCATCTAAATGCACTTATTAGAACCTAATTTTTAAGTAAACGTTGAACTTTTAAGGATTTGTCGTTTTAAAAGGGGAGAGAGACCCCGAAAAATCATTTTGTGTCAAATTCTTTTGAATTATTCCTTCTAATACAAGAATTCGCCATGACATTATCTAAATGGGTCGCTTTGGAGCTCCAAGAGATAACAGATTACAAGCTGAAAAACTGATATTTATATAAATGAATGCGTTATTTTTAAATGGCTCAGAGACAATTCTTAGAAAATATTATGACGATTCTTGTCACAAGCATGTTAGGAAACCTTTCAACTAATGTTGCTGTTTTATTTTCAACGTCAAGGAAGGTCCATTTTAAGCAATGAATACCCGTGAAGAAAGGTTTCATTTACTTTTAGGGGAAGGCTTAGAAATGAGGTTGCATTCAGCCAGCATATTTTCAGACTTTACTAATATACTAAGTTCTATGATTTGATGTAGGTTTGTTCGCGGAATTACCCTGTATGCCTTATATGCCCGTGAAGTATCTTAGAACACCTCCCGACTATAATTTTGTACAAGACCATTCCAAACGTTCCAAACTTTCCGTTCCAAACAATTTGAGGAATGCTTGCTCAAATGCTCATTTGTTTACAAACTCTAGAATACATACGTTGATCTGCTGAAGTTAATGTTGGAAACTTTCATGTTTGTATTTTTTCCTTTCTGTTTTATTTATTTGTTTTATTTATATTTTAATGATGAAATATCATATCCCAAGTGTAACACTCGATCAACGCAACTAATAACCAAAATTCCTGAGCCTGGAAAATAATGGTAAGTCTGGACTTGATTAGATTGTTTTAACTTAGTTTAAGTTTAAACTAAGGATTTCCACGCCACGTCATTCAAAGAAGGATTTTTTTGTTAAGTTCATATAACTATATTGGAACCCTGTAGATCCGAAAGATCTTTATTGCCTTTCTGCTACATTCAGCTCAAGGCTTATCTTATGGTAAGGAAAAAATAGATTAAAAATTAGTTTTCCATTGTTGTGTTGCTTTAGATATTGTTTAAAGTATATGTTGGATTTCATGTGTACTATGCATTTCCTTAATTTATTGTTTGCTCAGCTTGTTACGTTTGTATTCTAAAGGTAACAAGAGCTGGTTAAAGTTTAGTTTCATAAAACAACCAAGTAACTTTGGTTTGATTTCAACATTTTGGTTTACAATGCCAAATTGAGAAACTCGGACATAAGAAGTGCAGTACTAGCAAAAGGTATTTGTTGAGCACAAATCAAGTTAATGCACCTACGTTAGATACTACATAGTATAGTAATCCGAGCAGGACGAAGGAAAACTGTACTGCAATCACGTTTGTCCCATGAAAACTATACTCTGATCAGAGTTACTTTTGCAACCAAACCTTAAGCACAAGCTTAAAAATACATTTTTGAATGCGTAACCAAATATGGCGCACAATGGAGGCCGCCATTGCACGTATGTACGTGCAGAATTAACAGGAGACATTATGACAAATCGACTCACAAATGAAAGGATTTTGGCAAAGTTAAACTAACAAATAGATCACATTTGTATTTTTCAGTTAAAGTGTTGAAAGTACAGAAAAGAAATTTAAGAGAGTTTAAGAGTAATTTTCTTGAGTTGAGCCGGAGGAGAGGTGCTGAATGATTTGATGCAATGAAGCCAAAGTGACCACGATTTGTCATTACCGAGTGAATACTATAAATCGAAAAAGAGAATACATCCATTGAAAATTTTTATGAAGCGAAATTCCCCCCTCCCCTCCTAGATTTTGAGAATTATATTTTTTGGTATATTCATTTTCAGAAAACGACAAGGAATCTTTTCCACCCCCAAAATTTTCTAAAAATGGCTCCCCTGGTTGGAAGTAGCACTGATGGATAAAAAAAACCTAATGTAGCAATTTCCTGGCCTTCTTCTGTAGGCTAATCACACTCCCGGGTTGAATACTATTTGTCAAGGTATTTCAAACTTAATTAACCACAAAACTCTTTTGACTTTAATTTATCTTTCAGAACTGCCATTACTGGCTACATACTAGAAGAGGGAGAGGGGAATTGAGCTTTTGTTTACGTTAAGTGAATAAGCGTGTTTAGACAAAAGAAGGCTTTCTTTCAGAAGAAGTTCGAATTCAGAAAAAGTGCACTTATCTTTAATAATAAGGATTCGTTTTCCGCCTCGCTTGTCCATCGCAGACGTTAAGTTGCCGTAGTTTAATTAAGGCATTTTCGCCTACTGCTGGACAATTGCACATTAAATTCCTCAGTTTCCCTGATCCTAGGTAAATGAAAGCTTTGGTTTCCGTGCTTGCTGTGCTTGCAGGTAATTTAATCATGTTGTTTGACTTAAAGATTTCCAGTTTCCCCTTCCAACTCCCCCAAATGTCACTGGATCCGGTCGGGATTTAAAATAAGAGCTCTAAGACACGAGGCTCTTTAACACGAGGCATTAAGATCTGATTACTCGTTCGTAAGTTAAAAATAAATCATTTTTTTAATTTTTCCGACTTAACCCCCCCAACTCCCCTAAAGAGAGCCAATCCGGTCTGGTTATGTCAATCATGTATTTAGGACTTGTGCTTATTCTTCCCACGAAGTATCATCACGATTTCTCCACTCTAAGCGTTTTCCAAGATTTCTAGTTTCCCCCCTCCAAATCCCCTATCATGAGGGAAGAGAATTTCCCTGAAGGGGGCGCAGGATTTTCCAGCATTATTTAAAATAATAGCATGAAATAAATAATAAAAAAATTACCTGGAAATAATGGTTAGCATTAAAACTTAAAACAAATATACAATATTATGTATATAAGGGTTTCGTCTCCTCCACAATACCTTGCTCTTTATGCTAAAGTATTTATAGTGATTTCAACTATTTATTATATGGCCTTTGTGATTCAGGGACATTCTTACAGATTTGGGATAAAATTCAAGCTTTATTGTAAAGAGCGAGTTATCGACGAGGGGGCCAACCTCACCTCATCTACTTGGCAACTGCATCTCGGTTTTCTTTATCACTGGTCTTGTTTATAATTTAAGGTTAATACGAAATCAATACTGGCACTAGATGGCTGCCATCGCAGTTGAGGAACAGGACAGTGATTATTAAAACATAAAATGAGGCGTTTAAAGTCATGTCACCATATCTGTTTAATGTATATCATGAACTAATACCGGAACATAAGGCTTTGAGTTGGAGGTAAAAATATAAACAATTGACAGTGCCTTCGTCTTTTCTTGTAGATTTGCGTTCTGTCCAATAATGAGGGGTTTTAAACCTCAAATTTGCATAATTGTTCATGTATGGTCTTCAAGAGAATTCCCATCGATATGGAAAAATGCTTTAACAGTGTTGATTTATAAAAAGGTTCTACTTCAAATCCTGAAAATTTCGGTCCAATACTCTGCAAAATATCTTGTGCAAAGTATTAATATCTTGGATGCGAAAGAGACTCAGCCATTTTCTGATAGAAAATAACTACATAGACCAACATTTTTAAAAAGGTTTCTGGTCAGGCATTTCTTGGGCCGTAGAACACACAGCAATCATGTCGGAAATCATAAATCACGCTAAAAGGTACCAACGGAGTCTTACAATATCTCTCCCTTCCAGCTTCCTCCATAACCAATATAAAGAGTAGGGGGCTCAGTGCAGACCCCTGGTGAACTCCTACCTCTATACTAAAATCTTCAGATTCATTCCTGAAATTCACAATTTCAATGTAGGATCCTCTTAGAGTGCCATATCTGGTCTAACTAATCTCTCTGGTACTGTCTGCCTTCTGAGGCCTATATAATTGCCTTCCAAGGGGACCTATCAAAATCCTTCTCCAAATCAACAAAAATATGATACAGATTTTTCTTCTTAGCTGTGTATCTCTCTTGTAGTTGGTAGATAGAACACTACATCTGTTGGTAATGATGAGTGAAAATGAAGTGAAATGATATATTCAGTTGGAAGAGATGTGACAACGATTATTGCAAAAAAAAATCACAAATGAAAATGGGTTGATAAAGAAGTATAATCGCTTTCTTGCAAGGGTTCATTACTGTAAGATACTTTGGTCTAATTTGTAGTGTATTTGCAGTGGTAGTAACTTAGTAAAAGATGAAAAACGTGTCATTGTAGCAAAACAATAGCCCATGACACTAATAGAATAAATTTTATGATGCGATAGAAAAATCAAAATTATAAGGTCATTCAATTTTCAATTCAGAATCTCTAAGGATTTTTGTTTGATCCACATCAGCTAAACAAATTAGAGGGTCGACACCCCTAATCCCCTATGCAATTTGACGGACTCTTAAAACATAGCTCTTCAACTGAAATAATCATCCAGAGCTCATCGTCTGATTTCCAGGGTTAGAGGAGAGAGTTTTGATAGAAAAATCCAATCTATTTCAAACAATTGCCACCGAAATAAAAACAGCATGCTGAGAGCTGGCAAGGAATTGCTTAGAGCGTCACAGTGACGAGCAAAGCGCGTAGACCAGCGTCTGGAGAGTTTTAAAAGCGGAAATATTTGAAACATTGTAGTTCATTTAGGCCCTAAACCAAAGTATTTTCTGCTACTCAGCAGTCTTTAAGGAATTAGAGGATGCACACGTACACGTACACGTACACGTACACGTACACGTACACGTACACGTAGGAGAGGGCTTATGTTTGGTACTTTAATCCTCTTACAATTGCCTCCTAAAAGTATAAGAAAGCTAAAAGCAAAAATGATGTCAGCTGAATAAGCAACGAGTGTAAGCAGCATTTCCTTGAAATTTGCAAGTGCACAAAAGACTGTCTTGCTCAAATCGATAAAAATAAATGGCTTTACACTATATTTTACTGTGTTTATAGCTATTTTGCAGAAAGATTATTAAAAAGCGTGAAATGCTTAAACATCCTTGACACTAGCGTCTACCTAAACCTGCTCTCGGAATTCAAACGATTAAAATCTCACAACTTCACTCTCAGTATACATGTAATTCAGTTATTTTGGTTCATTAGGAGTATCAATATATTTCCACCAGTATTACACCAGTACCATGAAGCCCAGTAACTTTTTTGACTTAATATGGGACGCCTCAGTTTAGTCAAGAAACCAGCGTCTTTAGGTTACCAGCTTACTGTCTCATTGACTCCATCACAACATCATTCTATGCTTTTAGTGCCACCAGGTCAGTGAGATTTTGCAACGTTAAATCAGTCAAACTAGACTGTCTGCGCTGGAACTTAAGTGAAAATAATTTGTCTCCCGTTTAGTGCGCAAGGATGACTTGTTTTCGTAAATCATGGAAAAAGTAAGGTTAGTGTCACTTGTACTTTTGATAACGGGGAGTTTCTGCTCTCCGCTTTCTATTCCCAACACCCTTTTTACTGTGTTCTGAAATAAAGTGGAGTGGATATAGAAATTGGTCAATTTGTAGGCTACACAGTGGGGACTGCGATGTCAACATTTTAAGTGCTTTAAAGTTGAAAGTGTAAACATGGTGTCTTGGTGAGGCTTTTTTATAACATGTCATTAATATCAGAGTTTCCATCTTAGTCACTAGGAAAATCAGGTGTGCAAATTTGACACGTCTCTTTTCGATACACCTGCCTCTCTCTTTCATCCTAAATATTCACCCTCTCTACTTGTGCTCTCTACTATCGTAGGCCTACGTGTACCACGCCCTTGTACCTTATTGCAAGTGGCCACACCCGTTGTGGTATCTATGAGCAGTACATTACTCCCGTGGCTAAACATTTGGTACAATACAGTATAACTGTTAATTATTTATTTGGTAACTTGTTAACTCGCCTAGAGATAAGATAGAAGAGAACGGCGGCAGCTCGTGAACGCAGACAGTGCAAAATCGGAGGGCGTGCGGAAAACTGTGCAGGCTACCCACCAGCTAACCATTTCGGTGGAATTTAACAGGGCTTATATTCTTCCTCCTTGAACTCTTTGGAATGATGAAAATTGGTTTCAGGACGAACTGAGAACTCACGCATAAAGATTACACCCGTCTCTCGATAGCAGTAGTTGACACACTCGAAGAGCCACGCATGCAGATGGCAGCGTAAAATTGTAATCGTAAACCTAAGTTCATATTGTACATACCATTTAACTCCCGGTTTGACACATAACCCAAATAACTATACACAAATTGATATCGCAACTTGATATCCTAGGCTCCGAAGCATTCTTTTTGGTGACACCCATGTTCAACTATGAACTATGTATTTTGGGCCGCGCGACCCCCAGCAGGTTTGGGCCTAGGGGAAAAGTTAACTAAAATATCGTTTTTCATACAAGAATGGGTTCCAAATGAAATCGTAACCTTCTCTTGAATCAAGAAACCAATATTGAAATTATTTTCCAAATTTCACAAGCTAATTTGAAACCCTAAAACTTTGTTTCCTCTGCCATCGAATGTTGTACGTTCTTATGCTCAAAAATCTAAATTACTTTTAGCAGAGTTAAAAATGGTTATGGAATTTTTAAATTATTTAAAATTTATTAA
The DNA here is from genome assembly GCA_010016025.2 of Alatinidae sp. Z8VKAUB7J3. Taxonomy (NCBI): domain Eukaryota; kingdom Metazoa; phylum Cnidaria; class Cubozoa; order Carybdeida; family Alatinidae; species Alatinidae sp. Z8VKAUB7J3. The sequence continues at coordinate 64,444,594 of JAAAKM020721499.1, read as the reverse complement.
TCTTTTTAAAACTTTCTGCGTTATTCATTAGATGTAATTTTCTATATATTCAAGCCTCCCTTACAAAGTAGATTTGATCTGAGTACGCTACTATGATTCAGCTATACGAGCAGAAAATTTTTGGCGTACCACGTCTCTGACGAAAATTAAGTAGGGGCTCACCACTGTCTATATGAATGCTCCCACTTCCAAACAAAGATTAAGTGGTATTTCAACTCAAATTTTAAATGGTCAATTTGTTTGCAAAACTTCCCTTCCTTTTTCAAGTATCTATGTTAACTTCAATATATATATTATTCACACTATTGTCTGCTTTACTCTTCTTCACAACTAGGGTTCTCTCCCTAACTAAGGTGTACTCTTGGGTGGCTAATAGATGCCCCCTCCAATTAATTTTTAAAAATTTTCCACCCAGGATGTTCTTATTGCAACCCCCCCTGCATATTAATTTTTGGGTAATGTCCCAACCATGACAATTTTTGAGGAGGTACTTTGGCAGGCACATAGAAAATATATCTATTAAAATATGAAAATCATGCTGATCAACATGGAGAAACGTTTATAAATTGGAGTGATACGAAGGACTTCGGTATGGAAAACAGCGGCCAACATTACTTGCTATCTGTCCCAATTCGCTACAAAAATCACTTCAACAATTAACAAGAGTACGGACCTCTTTATCCAATTACATCATCTTTTTTAGAATATGAACATTAGATTCAAAAACATTTTCAAACTTTTCAATCTAAAGAAATCATTTTCTTATTGATTACAAAGGGATTGGAGGACATTATACGTAATATATGGGCTGGTCATGCACACACGTGTACCTCAGCTGACAGCACATCAATGTGAACATCACAAAAGCTTTCCAAATTACATTTCTTCCTCTCTCTAAATAGGTGTAAGTAAGTATATGTTGGCGAACATATATGTATAAATGCATTTAAAGAAAAAAGGGAAAAATCAAAAACCAAAAGCAAAATCAAAAACGAAATCAAATATTAAAGAAAAACAACACAGACAAAAAATAACGGGACCAGAATATAAATATACAAACAGGTAGGCTCTCTATAGCAGTGGTCAGCAATCTTGGATCCACAAAACATATCTAGTGATCAACAACCTATTAAGGATTGGACTCTAAATAGATATAGGTGAGTATATGTAATAAAACAAAGACATCACTAGTTGGTAGGATAAGAACCACCACTTTCTGTATTATACCACATCACTAGTGCAGAAATGAGGACTCAACCTATTATTTCAGGTGAATCATGCAGCACATCATATTAAGGAAGCTGTTTGGGTAGGTGATCCAAAGTAGGTGATCCAAAGTCATTTGGACAGTCTCGGAGAGCATAACTTAATATATGCAAACACATAAAAAGGCAAAATAGTTCATTAAACGAACTTACGTCACTCTTACATGAGGCTGGCATTGGGCCAATCACATCATCATCTGAAGAAGCTGTAAGGAGAGTTCTTCCGAGGGATCTAGGTGAGTCTACTCGAATTCCAAACAATAATATCAAAACATAATAAGTACTATCGGACCAATGCAGGAGCAGACAAAAAGCATAAAAAATTAAAGGTTTTTTTATTGTTTCCAGTTGAAATTACGGTCTCAAGAAAGTTAAGAATATATAGGATTGCCTTTTAAGTCTTAATCTCGTATTGTTTACAGTATACAAGAATGAGAGACAAGTGTCTTCAATGAATGAAATTGAGTCTAAAACGAAAGAATCATCATCTAACTAGAAACGGTACCACATCTAAAAGCAAGGTGCAATCCTGGTGAGATTTACCTACCAATCCTAGAAGGTGCGCCAATGGCTGACCTTCTAGATATGGAATTAGCTTATCGTTCTGCTGACTACTCAACTGTTGGTTCTGTAGAATCTTATAAGATTGCTGCTTCTTGGGCGCCAGTTGAAGAAGTACGTTTCCGTGCAGGTTTCAACACTGCGGTACGTGCTCCAAACATCGGTGAACTATTTGCTCCTCGTAGCGAAGGCTTCCCAGGTGCAATCGACCCATGTTCTGCACTAGGTACTGCTGCAACTGATTCAGCAGTTGCTGCAATCTGTGCTGCTACTGGTGTACCAGGGTAAGGTAAGAATCCAAGCTTCAGTCTGTCTCTCATCCATTTGTTCTCCTATTATTCCGGCCGTCGTCTTTGCATCTTTGTTCACTGTACATTCCAGTATCTTGTCGGAACAGGTGGCCGTAAACCCGGTGTGCCTTCTCTTCACTGCGAAGTATCCTTTCATGAGCCTTCTGTGTACATCAGGAAAGGTTTTTAGCAAACTTCGCATGTGATATAGGTACTGTATGAGACATCCTGTATACTGAGGATGGTCAGCCACCACCAAGTATGGCAACATCCGAGCAGTTGCTGTCAAATGAGACTCCCAGTCACAAAGATAGTCAATTTCAGACAATTTCAAAGACACTTCGATATCGATAATGACTTTAAGAGATTATATCGAAACGTAAATAAAAAGTGTGTACCTTAAGGTGTGGGAATTAAAAAATGTTTAAATTAGCCCTTTTGCGAAGATGCTTCCTTTTCCCTTAAAAAAGAGATAATCATGCTAAGACTACTTCCGAAGGGACAAGCATTTTTTTCAAGTTCTCGCCCTTTCTACCATCTGGTGTGTCTTTAAATACACACTTGATATTAAGTAGCCCATACTGTTCTAGTTCGCATGAAAGGAAGTTACAACATCTCTCACTTTCTAATGATGGACATAATGCTTTACAGTCTCTTCAACGCAACCAAGATATTGTTATATGTAGGGCAGATAAGGGAGGCAGCACTGTCATAATAATCAAAACTGACTACATTAAAAACCTTAGGACATTGGTAAACGATCCCAGCAAATTTTTTGAGTGCAAGCCTAATCAAGGTAAATTGATCAAAGAAAAAATAAATAAAATCATCAAACCCCTTGAAGACATCAACAACACTTTGTTCAAACGACTTAAGCGGGTAGGCCAATTTACTAACGGATAACTGTACGGCCTCCCTAAGATTCATAAATGTCTTTTCATTGTCCGCCATAATTTATGGTAGTTTTAAGATATCACCACCATCCCCAAACTATTATACCTAAATCTACCCTCAAGGTTCTTTAGCTAGTCGTTTCTTTAGCGAACGTATGCCAAAATCAGGGAGGGTATCAAACCCGCACTTGGACCAAGTTGATACCTATTACCAAAGATCCAGTCCTATGTTTCTCGGTAGCTATGACGAACGTACTTTTATTATGATAATAATAATAATAATAATAATAATAATAATAATAATAATAATAAGGTGAGGGGATGGCTTATGCCATAGTGAGGAGATAGGCTCCTCTCAGGCAATAGATAGACTGCCACGGTGACGGAATGGACACTGAGGATGTGGGAGATCATGGAGAAGATGGTGAGGTGCTATGACGCAAAAATACGAGAACACATGGCCATCACTGGGAAGAAGTAGGAAACTGCTGTAACATCGAGAGAGGTCCTCCTTATGGGAGTAATACGAAACCCTGGATAAATGGAATAGTGGATAATAACCCTTGATGCTACAGCTGTCTCTGTTGCTGATAATGATAATGATGGTGACGGCGAGGACAAGGGCGATGACGACGCTGATGTTCATATCATGATCATGACGACAAGGGATATTACTTATATGCCTTTCGACAACCTGAGTTCATATAGTGCCTGCAATCATAAACCCAAGTTAACTTTCCCTGTTTCAGTTTCTAGTTAATACCATGTTCTGTTCCTGAATCATTACATTTATGCGGTTTGGACAAACTGCATGCACTAAAACTTTTGATTTAATTCCAAAGCAGTAGTAGTAGTATTATTAGTAATAACAGTAGTAGCAGCACTAGTAGTAATAGCAGTAGCCCAGAAAATTTCATGTTTATACACTCAGCCATTCCTGGGATATTGCAGAGGTAACCTTCGGCAACCTGCAGTCATCCAATTCAATAACCAATATGAGTAGCCTCTAGAAATGTGATAAAAATTGGGGTAAGATTGTTTGAGTAGGGAGTTTCAGGTTAACAACTACTATAATGAGAAGGAGCATAAAAACGGAATGTAATGATACTACTTTTATTGTTACTGCTCTTGTTGAGTAGATACAAAAATTAGATGTCACTTTAAGGTCCATTTATGGGTTCTAAATTGTATTTGTAAGAGAAATGATTATTTTATCGTGACAGAGCATATTAAATCATCAAGAATTGTGTTTACCCTGTATCTATGTAAGTAAGGCAATTGCATAAAAATTTTGAGCCTGCTTCGTGGCATGCTTCTCTACCCGGTAGCACAAATTGAGGGGCGTCGCCCTTGGACACCCCAGCTTCCTTTATTAGTTAGCTAGCCTGTTTGGTGGTTCTTCTATTTATTTAGGATAGTTTCAATGTCGGGCCCACTGCTCATCAGGGGTCTTTGATTGAGAGATTGTCACAACAACAAAAGGAGCATCGGAACCAGCAAGAAAGAGAAAAAGAACGCGAGGAAGAAAAAGATCTTAATATACCTAGAGACCCACAAGAATTACTTACTTCAAACAATTTTTAAATGGAAGGCATAGAAACCAATATTTTAAAACACCTTCCTGCTCTTCTTACCCACCATCTGCACCTAATGAATAGAGAACATTCGAAAATTTTTCAAAACCGCATTGTACCACCAGAGAAAGAAGCCACTTCTTCAGTCAGAGAGTAGTCAACCTATGGAAAGAGCTCTTAGAAGTCATAGTGTCTGCTGAGTCAACAAACACGTTCCAGTGTAAAATAGAGTCGGTATGTTAAGACATTCAACTGAAAGACAGCCGAATCTTCAGCCAAGACTTAACAAGCAACGAGATGCGTAAAACAGGGCAAAGAAATCATCGCAGAGCATAACAAGGACTTGCAATACATTTTAATGAAAACACGTTTTGAGTCCCCATCATGTACTAAATCACTAAACCGTTCTTAAATTAAGTTTTCCTCTGAAAGTAGATCGGTATTGGACACTAGTGCTTTAAAATTCTTGTAGACCCGCAAAGAGTTGGAAAAAAATCTTCATTACCTCAAGGAAATCGTTATCATTGTGAAGTTCGTTCTTGTCAAAAAAACGTGTTTATCTGTGAAAATGGGGCAAATATCTTTACATTTAACTTCAAATGTCATAGTAAGGGATTCATTTTGAAAGCAGGTAAATTTTTATGACAGTTGAAGACAACAAGGTTCCGCAAAAAGGACCAATAGACTCAATTGGCGTCTGCAAAAGGTATTTCGGGGTCCATAACCTATTTAAGATCCCATCCTTTAAATGGCCAACTTTTGTGCTTTAGTCCGTGCTTTTCTACTAAAAACCAGCAAAATCAATAGAAGTGCAATTCTAATCGGTGGTATTACCAGCGGACAACACTATGGAATTCAACCGGACTCGATCCCACGACCATTGGCCCATCAGCTCAATGCCTCTCTGCCATGATGGCTTAAACTATCTTCTTCAAGAGAGCCTAACATTATCATAACTGCGTATTTAAATATACTTTTAAGTTTATTAACGTGTTTGTTGTTAAAGGGAATGGAGTCTACCTCACTGGATAACACCAAAGTTAAGTCATCCATACTTTACTTGCCTCTTTGCGCGTTTTCATTATATCTACTTAGTATAGGTCCTATACGTTGTGAGGCTCTATTATTATATGTATGTATATCTATTATTATTATTGTATGTATAATCCCATGGTAGGTTTTCCCCGCAATTTACCTTTAACGGAGTTGCTTGTACCAGGCGTCGGTTGCTTACTTTTAAAAGCCAAAATTGTTTAACGTCTTCTTTATGTTATGTTCTTGGGGTTCCCCAGCCCAACTTCCCCCAATGTCACCCGATCCGGTCGGGATTTTAAATAAGACCTCTGAGACACGATATCCTTCCCAACATCAAATTTCATTAGGATCCGATCACCCGTTCGTAAGTTAGAAATGCCTTCTTTTTTCTAGTTTTTCCGATTTAACCGTCCCCCCACTCCGCCCACCACCCAAGATGGTCGAATAGGGGAAACAACAATTTCTAATTTAATCTGGCCTGGTTCCTGATACACCTGCCAAATTTCATCGTCCTAGCTTACCTGGAAGTGCATAAAGTAGAAAAATCAGGACAGACAGACAGCCTGTTTTGCTATTGGGAAGTGTCCTTTAATTTTTTTACGATGGGATTTTTGCAGGAGGGATCAGTAATTTTCCACGGAAAAGGTTTTCCATGGGAGCGAAAGTTTCTGGATAACGTTTCAGGAGATTTTACATGGGTAGGAATCCCTGTTATTGTTTAGAAAACAGCTACAAATTAAACATAGAAGAATGTTCAACTAGACATAAGGACCAACACTAAAACTTAAAAAGAATAAAAATGATTATATTTGCGTTAAAAACGGGCTAAGATTAATTTCAAAAACAAAGTTTTTCTGAAGTAAAGAGCGAACTGGACAGCGGCGAAGCCATCGGAGGCGGATTGGCTGTCACCGGGCACTACCCGGGGCGCGCCCGCACTGTGGATGAGCTGCGCGCCGACCTGGGCATGGCCATGTCCCTGATTCCAGGGCGGCATCGGATCAACCTCCACGCCAGCTACGGAGAATTCCCTCAGGCCGTGGACCGCAATCAAGTGGAGCCGGCCCATTTTCAAGGCTGGATCGATTGGGCCCGCGACCATCAATGTGGGCTTGATTTCAACCCCACCTACTTTGCGCACCCATGGGCCAACGACGGCTTCACGCTCGCCCACACCGATCCGCACCCCTTTCAAATATTTCAGCTTTAAATTAGCCCTAGACACTACTAGACGGTGATCTTTGCCTTTAACATCAACAACAGCATTTGTATACACTCTAGTATTTTGTATTGGTCCTGCTAGTCTTCGGTTTACAATAACATAATCAATAAGGCTTAATATCTTAACACCACGTAAATATCATGTTAGCTTATGTGCCATTTTATGACCAAACACTGTATTGGTTATAACTAGATTGTTATACCTACAAAAAGCAGCATTCTGTAGCCATTACTGTTTTCCTTTCTTACATCAAATTTACCTAGGCTAGGACACTATCCTATAATTGGCTGGTCTCGGCCAAATTCGAGACAAATTTAGTTAAGTTGAACTTCAGTACTAGCGGTCTGAAATTCGCTCTAGTTAGCTCTGTTTAACTAAATCTTATTATGAATGGGCCTAGGTTAGCTAAATCTCAAGATGAATAAGCCTTTACTAGGAGATCACTACCATGACTGCCGTGCTGTTTTTTATGTTTCGGTGCAAAAGAAAACGATTCCAGAGTTTAGTGTAAAATAAGTCTTTAACTATGAAAAACATTAATTGGCTTTTGTAATTTCATATGCAATGATTAATTTATCAGCCATTCTTTCTGAAACGTCGCGTTTCTAAATGAAAGCGACAATTTCGTGAGAACAATGATTAACTGTATTGTTACAAATTCTCCCTGTCTGCGTAGCAAAGGTTTTCTTGTTTTTATGTGGACTTACTCCAAAAAGTTAGAGACATCATTGGACGGCACCTACACATGCCTCCATCGCGCAGCTCTAAATATTAGCTGGAAGAGATGGTTGACAAATAAAGTCTTTATGAACACCTCTCACCAGTATCGACTGTTATTCGAGAAAGGAGGCTCAAACTCGCCGGTCGTCTATGGAGAAGCGAGAATGAACTGGCCAGCGACATCCCAGTACTGGTCATCTTACCCTATTCTTATTCTCAAGATATGAGAATAATCTGGCAATTTGTTATATCTTATTTTTCCCATCTACATACTTTAAAGTTTTTTACTTTAACAATACAATATCATTACAATACTTTAAAGTTTTTTACTTTAAATATATTTCTGCTGCAAAGACATTTCTGCCATTTGTAGTAAAATCAAGATTTACAGTTCCCTTAATTTATGCAATTTCTAATGATTGGTTCTGTCTTTTGGCTAAGGCACGTTCTGCAGATGAAAGATGACAGATTATGAAAGATTGACCTTTTGAGAAAATAATGTGCTTCGTAGCCAGCAGCTTCATATCTGAATCCAAACCCAATATTATCGTGACATCATCAGGAGGATCAGCCTGTTTCGTCGCAACCATACATGGATAACAAACTTCTCAACAAATAGGTTCTGGCGATATGAAGTCACGCTGCGCATTTTCCTGGCCATGTGCCATACACCACTGAACTCTAAAAACGATGTAATGATCATTATAAAGATAAGCATTTTCATTATGTTTGCGGCAACTTTTGGTCCCAATATGGCGCCTTCGTGTGGCTGTGTGGACCTTATTCGTCTACATCAGGAAACAATAGGACAAATGACGTAATGTACCAATTGCTATTGTTGAAACTTCAATGGAAATTAATTAAGGAATGAGGAAGCCAATTGGCAAGATTATTAACTTGTGTAAAGTCTAATAATAAATTTGGATATAGATGTAATGAACTAACAGAGCAACAAAAGAAATAGTAGACTTCTGTAGTTTATATCTATATTCAGAACAATCAAGATTTGATTAGTACGAAGAAACTATTATGATTATTTAATACGCAAAATCCTTTAACTACATATTTACGCACTAGCTACATCAAGTAAGGCATGAGAGAGAATAATTAAGCAAAGTCGTTGGGAAATGGGAACATTCTGGGAGGGTGGGATGAGGGAGACTTTGAATAGACTGAAATAGAGAAGGAGCCTGCGTAGCTGTGTTGGCCTTGGGAGCTTGAAGCTGTGGTCAGCTCTTACCAGGGTTACCAAATTGTAATATTTTCATATGAAATGCATTCTATTTTTCATTGCACTCTTTCACACCAAGGTCTAGATTTGCACTTTTTTTGCCCATTATTTGCTATTTGTACTGTTTTTTGAATGTATTTCCAACCCAGACGAAGTTAGGGCTTGTTTTATTGATACATTTTACAATAATAAAAAAAGGCTAATTTCATGAAAATCGTGAGCTTCATGTATGTGACATACATAAGGTTTCGGGCTCCATCAGAGTACCAAGTTTGTCCGATCTGACTCTGGGGGTCTTGTTTTGTTTTTTTACTAGCAGCTTGATAAGTGTTGCAGTGTAATAACTGAACAAATTCCCAAACGGGTCGGGTGGATGTAGATGCTAGATATTTTCAACGCTAGAAACGTTTTAATGCTGCATGAGGATAATAAAAGTATTTTCCAAACGTAACTCAGAAAAATATTACGTCTCATGAAAGTAAGAAACCCTACCATCTATCGGTTTAATGCTGTTGAAACTTCAAGAACCTTATGCTGGAAAAGAAAGTAACAGCTTTAGCGGATACTTTGGAGAAAAAGGTATTTGAAATTTATTTAACATTTCCATTCATGAATATGTATAACTAAATTCACGTGTTGCAGTTTAAGGGTGGTCCTTCTAGGACATATAGTAATTATCAATTAGGTTGCCTCTGTTCAGTATCGTTTACAATAGTGCAGCTTTAATTATTTAACGGCCGTTTGCACACCATATACCGTCCAAAATGTGATGCGCATGCCTTTAACAAATTGGCCAGGAGCGCCAGTAATCGGTTCTAAATGTCACAAATGCGTACATTCCATGGTGCACAAAGCGTTCAAAATACTCTAATAAGGCATATTTGACATAGTTTGCATACACTAGATGAGTACATTCCATGTTGCACAAAGCGTTCGAAATACGCTAATAAGGCATATTTGACATAGTTTGCATGCACAAGATGCGTACATTCCATGGTGCACAAAGCGTTCAAAATACTCTAATAAGGCAGGTTTGACATAGTTTGCATACACTAGATCAAACATCCCATGGTGCACAAAGCGTTCAAAATACGCTAATAAGGCATATTTGACATAGTTTGCATACACTAGGTGCGTACATTCACAAACAGCAAGGGCAGTTCACATAACAATCATGACTATTTCTAACATTCCTTTGTATATCAAGTTTTCTGTGGAGGGCGTGGCTCCACAGTCTCTTGATTAAAAACCCCCGATGAGCAGTGGGCCTGATATTGAAACTACCCAGAGTAAACAGAAAAAACACCAAACAGGCTAACTAATAAATAAAGGGTAACTGGCGAGTCCAAGGGTGCCCCTCAATTTTGTCGACCGTGCACAGAAGCAGGTCATGAGGCAGGCTCACCTGCCTAGTAGGACCGCCTCTTGCGGATTATGGAAAGAAGCTGTTATCAATAAGTCGTGGCCTACGTGGTGCAGAAAGAAACATGCTGAATTACTCATCACGAAAGCTTGAGCTCCTGGCACTCAAGTCCAAGCTCAGAGCAGTGGAACAAAGGTGGGCAGCTGAGCTAGCTGCATTCAACTTTGAGCTAAAGTATCGACCAAGACGACACAATGCAAATGCAGATGCACTCAGCTGAATAAACCATGGTAACAGTGACGATGAGCATCCCAATCTAGATGTCGGACTAATCCTTGCTTCCTGCCTAAACACAACAATACTACCAGTGGAAATTAACACTAGACTGGAGGAACCTTTGCTGATGGGTCATAAGTCAAGAGACTGCCGCTCAAAATCGAATTTAACATGCCAATTTTGCAGAAAACAAGGACATGTAGAAACAGTGTGTTTTCAAAAGAAACAGCAATCATCCGCTCTTGCTACAACATTAACAAGTAATGACTTTTCACTTATGACTAAGACTTACGCCAATGGAATTGGCGTACGAAACGAAAACTTCTTGTAGACTGTGGGGCTACTTGCCACATAGTAAACGACAAAAAACATTTTGTGACGTATGACGAGACTTTTCGACCTGAAACTCACTACATAGAACTTGCGGACGGGACTAGGAGTAAGGGTAGTAAATTTGTTTTTGAAAAGTCAAATTTCTGAAACTTGTCTATTTTTAAATTTTGCTGGCTTCAGAAATTTTCCTGTCTATTATATTGGCGTTCTAAAGGCTATTTTGCATTTGCTGGACAAACAAGCTCTCAAGATTCACGCTACAAAACCCGCACTATCATCTAAATGCTGAATGACTTAATAAATTGCAATGGACAAGCCAGGCGGAAACCGAATTCTTATTATAAAGTGCCCAGCACAAGGCGCGTGGGTGAAACATAATTACAAAACATAATATGATGAGCTTTCAGTGTGTTCTACCACCATTAGGATCTTAATGTTTTTTACGTTTGCCGGATACTGAAATGTTTTTATCGCAGTACAAAAAACAATAAAGAGTTGAAAGGGAATACAGATCGGTGTAGCAGTGAAGTTCGGTCGCTCTCATTTTAGGTCCGTCCTTATCATTACTAGAGACGTTCCTTTGGCGTCAAATTTAAAAGAGCAACTGCTACGATACTGATGTATTGAATATCATCAGAGCCGATCAAATTTATCTTATTCTAGTGTAATATATCAGAAACTGTGTTTCTACCTTCAAAGTTCATAGGAATAAGTAAAACAGGCGAAATAAATCGTATTAAGTCGATGGCTTGTTGATTGCATCGAGTATCAAGAAGATTTTGTGTAAAGAGAAGAAGAGTTTGCAGGAGAGATTTGACATGAAAGATTTAGGCGATGCTCATTTCTGTCTTGGTATTCGGATAAAGCGTGATAGAGAGAGAAAGCAGATGTGGCTTAGTCACTCGCAGTATTTGTCAGATATTCTGAGGAAGATGGTATGGCAGATTGTAAGCCAATGTCTACAACGAAAGGCGTAGATTTAAAGTTGTTGGTGAATAAGGACGATTCGGTAGACATTCAGAAGTATCAGGCAGTTATAGGAAGTCTAAGATGCTTGGAAGGATAACGTGTCTCAGAGCTCTTATTTTAAATGCCGATCGGATCCGGTGACATTGGGGGGAGTTTGGAGGGGCCTAAAATCTCGGAAAATCTCAGAAACGCTCGGAAAAAGTTTTTAAAATGCCGTTTTTCAGAGGCTTCATAGCTTCGGGCATGATATTGCAATATCATGTTAGGAAGTTCATTATGGCTAATCAAACCTGGCAAATGCACTGTGGGAAACCCTCAAGGCCCTTGCTTTTTCCTAAAATGTTCTATTTTTTTATATCTTCAAGCTATATTTACATTGAAAATTTAAAATGAGATAATGGAATGGGATTCCACTGTTTCAACAGACAGGAATATCAAAGCCAACAGACCTAATATGCTTCAGGAAGATCACAGCAAACCTGAGTGTATTCTAATGGAGATAAGAGTGTAGTCAACAAAATTGTATTGTGAAAAGAATTAATTAGATCCCATAATAACGATTTTGTTGAGATTAAAACTGAAAATTTTTGAGACATTCCATTTTTCTGGTGAGAGGAATGATTAAGTGAGTCCGGTCTTCCCGTGTAAAACTATTGTTTGATTTAAATCTCCTAAGACCGTAAATGATATAATAGGCTCCAAGAGCCAGTCCTTTCATGGTCAAGTCACCTGGCGCATAGAGGCTGGTCTGCAATTGTGTTAAGCTGGATGTCGCTGTCCCCCGGTGGATGATTTGGAGATAATGTTGCGACTAGAGAAATAGAGTGTCAACATCAGCAACATGCCGCGAAAGCGTGAGCCACGGGCTCAATCCCCCGTGTAACATATTTTTTATTTGTCTAGTGTTCTTTTCAAAACGGATAACGGGATTATTTTATTGACATGGGTAACATCAGCATCTCTACCTCCTTCTTCTATTTATAAAGAGCAATCCTGTTCTAAATGATGTGTACATGGAGGTGATGTACATTTATAGAAGGAGGAAGAGATTCTTATGGTTTCGTGTATATACTGTTACTAAACGATTGGTCTTGTATCTGGGCGTTAAACGATAAGGGAGGTGTTTTCAACATTATGGCCGAGTGAAATTGATGTTTTTTCCATTGGTCGCCTTTAAATTTTTACCAGATGAAAAAAATTGGAGTTTAGGGGTTAAAGAAATGCCCCATATTTTATCTGAACTATTATTTTATATTTTAAGAAAGCCAACAAGGTAGTGGCTGCGTGTTAACTGATGTATTGCGCTCCTTTCTTCGTTTTCTTTTGGAGAGCCATTATCTCTGCTTTTTAGTTTTACGGTATGTTTCAATTTGTTTATTGCCTTTGAAGTACCCATTTCTTGTAAGTGGACATTGCCAGAAGCTCATCTTGGAATCAGAACCTAGGAAGCTTGGGATCTTGCTGCCCGGTTTTGACTTTAGTTCTTCATTATCTCTGCTTTTTAGTTTTACGGTATGTTTCAATTTGTTTATTGCCTTTGAAGTACTCATTTCTTGTAAGTGAACATTGCCATAAGCTCATCTTGGAATCAGAACCTAGGAAGCTTGGGATCTTGCTGCCCGGTTTTGACTTTAGTTCTTCATTACGTTCAAAAATAGCAAATGGTACTTATTAGGAAATAACATATTTGGAGCCCCTGCATTCTGACCATGTTTACCCTGCTAATGAAAGAGAGTTTTAAAAAGCTTATTTGTGTACTTGAATAGGGTTATAATAAGGAATACACATTTGTCTATCCTAATACACAGCTTACATACCTCTTGAAGCCAAACTAAAAAGAGTAGAGGGCATGTACTACACGATGGTAAGTTTCAGGGACCGAAACTCATCTAGTGTTTTCATTTGGGAGATACTACTTAAAATTAAAAAAATTTAAATGGCAAAAACCCTCCAAAACAATTCTATAATAAAGTGTCAATGCAAATTGTATTTCGTCCGGTTCTCTTCTTACGGGCGCTTACAAGGGAAACCCAAACAAATAAGGGACGGTTATAAAATACCACTGTTCTGACTGTTTTATGCATTCGACTCCAAAATGCATAGTGATGTTGAACTGCCCATGGTTGGGTGTTAGGAGGTAGAAATATTGGGTAAAGAGTTAAAAATAGGTGGTCTATGTGCTGTCCGTGATCTAATGGTGCTGTCTATCATATGAACAAGGAGTAATGGTGAACTTAAGCTATTTGGTGACAATACTTCGCATGGCATTTTTTTTCCCAGCACTCAAAATGTAAATGATATCTGAAAAAACATTTGACCCTGAAACAGTTGCTAATTAGTCAATTAGTGCGATTTTTGTTCTCATGTGTGTTATACTTATTAAAAACTTTCACAAAATTGAGACTGGAGTTCAGACTCCCTTGTTTATTTGGACGCCCCGTTTATTAACTTTAGACCGTAATAATGACACCCCCCCCCCCGTTTATTCGGCACGTCAGAGTATGCAATTAGCAAACCATTTCTAAGAAACAACAGAACTTAAACACGCCGAAGGAAATTAACACGTTTAAAGTAACACGTTTTCGTTAAGAGTGGGAATCTTACAATGATACGAATAAGTAAAGTGTTAAGATGAGACTTACAGTACGATCTTATCACTGCCATACTTATCTCGTTAGGTTGGATTCCTCAAGTCACTGAAGTAGACGTCAAACGGAAGTCCGTATTCCTGTGGTTAAGAGTGGGAATCTTACAACGATGCAAACAAGTAAAGTGTTAAGATGAGTATTACAGTACCATCGTATCACTGCTATACTTATATCGTAATATAAGATTCCCAAAACCATGGGAGCAGACGTCAAACGGAAGTCCGTATTCCTGTGGTTAAGAGTGGGAATAGTAAAGTAACGAAATATTTAGACAAGTTTATGTAAAGTGGGAAAAGAAGGACATCGATATTTTAACAACTCAGTTTTTAGTTCTTTAGAATGAATTTACGGATGCTGTGAAGTAACTTATTTTGTCGGCCTTGTTTATTGTCCGTGAATGAGCAAACTTTGTGGACAGGAACAGGCTACTGAGATTCGAAAAATTGTAAATACAGCATGTAAACGTGATATTAGCAAAGGTACACAACTTCGTGCCTTTGGTCAGGGTCGGATTGGTGCTATTAACTGAGTGACCAGAGACATTCTACTGAACTAAACAATGAATGTTCAGAAATACCCTCTCTTTAACAAAGAAGAAGATGGTTGACCGCAGTCGGAGATAACACGAATGCTCCTCTTCCCTTAGCTTCTACCACCATAGTTGTAGGGGTTGGCGCCACTTCTATCCCCAATTTAAGTTTTGACCACTTCTCCCAGCAAAGCTGGTAGTCATTTCACCAAACCCCGTGAGGATGAAGGGCTGCGTGAACCTTGGCACCTTTGTCTCGTATCGTAATTCGGTGGCTCGATTTGAAATGAAAGTCCAGTACCTCTCGACCACGGTGCCACTCTTTAACAAAAATTTATTAGTAAAAAGCTAGGTTGAGCCTGCTATTCGCATCTACGTTATACTCGTGAAAGGATTTCGAGACGACTTGGTATGTCCAGGTGTGGGCTGAAGCATTGGCCGTATGACAGGCAATACTTGAGAGAAGTAGTATTAACGAAGTAAATTAAGGAGGACTTCGCTAGTCGAAAGTATGCACCGTTCCCACGAAATAACTGTCAGCAGGAACTTCACAAGGCCGCTTTTCATAGTACATGTACATAGATCTTGTGTACGAAGCGCAGAAGCACGTCATTACTCTATATTTTGTCAAACGTCTCTTGTAGTTTCAGTTTACGCATCTGGGGAGAGGGGGTAAATGCCGGCCACCTTTATATATGTAGTCGTCCAGTATCCATTGCTTTGATGTCTTTCTTTGAGCAGCCGCTTGGATTAATGCTATGTATTATATCATTTTGTAATTATATGAATTGAACTGAACTTAAAATAAACTGAATCGAACTGTGATGCGCCATTCAGAGAAAGAGAATATGAAATCGTCATATGGAAATCATTATCGCTATCATTTTCAATTTTGACACGTTTTGATTCTCACTATCGATGATCTTCTAACCCTGTTTTTCTTTTTACGTTATTTTGGATTTTTGTTACTCCGGGGTAATTAGCCAAGAGATCGTGCCCGAGGGGCGCCAGTAAGAGCTAAAGGGACAATATATTTCAAAGCTCTTTAAGGTCCTTCGTTCTTAAAATTTAAACTCCGGGATGTCCATCCTTTTTTATCCTGGGGCCTTCGAGGGCCGTCCAGACGTTTATCAAAGTTTGATAAAGAAATCGGCCGCTAGAAGTCTCTCTCTATATATTTTGAGTATTTGGTGCTTAAAGTACAGATTTAATGTATGTAAATTTGAGATTGTCGTTACCATGGTATTTTATAGTAGTGTAGTAGAACACTAGACTAACATCTCTCAAAACAGGTTAATTATAGAAAGTTTTAAAGTCTACCTTTCGCTCTATGCTAATCAATTCATCACCTCAAAAAACGGAATTATTCACTGTCTGATATAAAAACGTCTGCTTTTTCATTTAGATATTATAATAATACTTTCTCAGGAGGAATATAACTTTAAATAGTTTGTTTGTTGTACAAGACAAGAATATTGCACGAAATAGCGGAAACATTGTACTTAATGTTTTCGCTATTTCGTGCAACATTCTTGTTTTGTACAACAAATAACCCTTGCTCTTAAAGTGACTCCTTCTTATATCAAATGTAACCATCAACTTTTCAAAAGTTACTTTTTAATTTTTATCAATGGAAATACACTTATACACCTGTCACTGCACTGCCGCAAAAGCCGACGTGCAATGTCATACCCCAATCTGTAAATGACTCACCTTTTGTGATTGCATCTTTGGGCAGGACTTGAACTTCGCACATTTAATTTTTGATTGGAGCAAAATAATAATCAAAGACTTGAACCAAACCTTTAATTTTTATCAATGGAAATACACTTACACACCTGTCACTGCACTGCCGCAAAAGCCAACGCGCAATGTCATACCCCAATCTGTAAATGACTCACCTTTTGTGATAGTGTATGTATGCAGAATGGCACTATTGAAATACTCATATTCGATCGTGCACAACGCATTCTCATTATATTCAAATATCGTATGTATGCAGAATGGCACTATTGAAATACTCACATTCCATCGTGCACAACCCATTCTCATTATATTCCAATAGTTTATCTATGCAGAATGGCACTATTAAAATACTCACATTCCATCACGCACATTGCATTCTCATTCTTTTCAAATAGTGTATCTATGCAGAATGGCACTATTGAAATACTCACATTCCATCGTGCACAACGAATTCTCATCATATTCAAATAGTGTATATAAAGGAAGAAACTGTCGCGGGAAGAAACTGTCGCGAAAAGTCGCGAATGCTTTGATATTTTTGTGTGTTAACTGTCGCGGGAATTAACTGTCGCAAACGCTGGAAAATTTATTTGTCGCGGAAATTAACTGTCGCGAATTGCTGCACGAGTAACTTTTTTGGTCTCTTCTCTCCGCAAATGCCGAATCTTAAACAAAACCAAATAATAATTTTTCGAAAATTAAGAGTATGTTATATCACTGATACTTTAAATGGGAAACTTTACACACAATTTTCAAAAAATAAATAACTGTGTTGAAATTTTTCTGACAAATTCCATTGAGTACGAACTCAAATATGGTTAGTAGTTGACACTTTCGTATCTTTGCACGCACAGAAAATTGATGTGGTATCATAGATAAGCGTGCCCAAGCTTTGTAAGACTCTGTTCTAGCGGGCACGTATCCAGACTTGTACGAATCCAAATGGATCCTATCCCGTCTAAACATGCTATTCTAAAGCTTAACGTGTCTATAAAGGACTTAAATAGAGATGACGTCAATTGTACCGCGAAGCAGTAGTTATTGTCGCCTCAGTTTCGATTCGTACCAGTTTTGATCTAGTCCAAAGCGTTTACACGAGACGTCGAAAAGTAACTTTTTTTGTTTCTTTTTATATTGACAAACAAAGACAATGGCCTGTGTCCACTGACAAGTTATGATAAATAAAACGCCAAATGTGGTAACTTTGTTGACAACGTTTCGTCTAACAGACTTCTTCAGGTCACTACTTAAAAGTGGCTAAACCTAAGTAGTGACCTGAAGAAGTCTGTTAGACGAAACGTTGTTAATAAAGTGACCACATTTGGCGTTTTACTTATCATGGTAAAACAACTCGATTTTTCAATTGAAAAGTAACTTTTTTTGTTTCTTTTTATATTGACAAACAAAGACAAGGGCCAATGGAACTAAAATTGCAATTTCAAAGTTCGTGAACTAATTTGTATTGCTTGTTTGTGATTCTAGAGAAAAAGGAAGATTCAGTTAAATGATTTCCAAGAAAGCATTGCTTAGCTATTACAGTCTCTTTTTTGTCTAGAGCGTGTCACTTTCTACCAAGATCTTTTTCCAATCGTTTCTGAGAAAGCCTGGATTATCTAAGGCTTTCTATTGTTCCATATGTCCCATTTTCTTCAGCCGTATCCGGTGACCACTTTCCGATATATATTGCTTGTCGATTAATCGAAAAAAGAGTACTGTACATTTGGCTTTTCGGTATTCGTTGAGCTTTTTATTCACGGTTAACTGCTTACTCTACGCTCTCTTGCATAGCTCTTGGAATAACCTTGGATATGAGTTTATCAATTGATATAAATACAGATTTTCATAATTATTGTAGACAAAATTTTTTCATGAGTTTATAGGGAAACAGATATCTTATCGAACTCACAATATCGATATGGTCTCTAGTCTTAGGGATAGCCTCGATGTTATGACTAAATTTTGCATAGAGACTTACCTCATGTGTTTCAGATGAGATCTTTTCTCTTTCATACGCTTCCTCCAAAATCTTAATATTGGCTTTCTCTTAAAATTGAAAACGCGTTCATCCTCCCAGTTCTTTAACGACTGCTTGAACTTAAATAAAAATCACAGATAAACCAGAAGTTGACTATTTCAATTCCTGAATGTACACGATTCATGTTAAATACATTATATTGGGCAACAAATTTAATACTAAAGAGAATTACAAAAAGTTTTCCAATCATTTTTATCTCAATATTTCGTATCTTCACTAAGATACATATTCATGAGAGATAGTATATGATAAGAAATTCCTAGCTTAAATAAAAATTATAAATTACATAATACATGTAGAAAACACGTGCACCAAGATTCACCTTACGAAGTGCTGCTGCCCCCTTGTATAATGATTAAAGACAATGTCAAAAACGACTACCGCAAATTTGCAAATCGTAGCCCGAATGAGCATCGCGAATCTTTCTTCCAAGTCTAAATAACGGGAAACCATTTTATGATCAATCACCACAACTTAGTCACAACTTGGATTTAAAACTACGTTCTTTAGATTAACTGAATTCATAAATTATGTACCTGAAACTCAACTTCTTCTGGGTATAAAGTTATCTGCATTCATCTCTATACAAAGATACGAAAATGGGTAATTGTTCAAATATGAAGTAAACATTTGGGGGGGGTTGGGGGGGAGTAATTCGGAAAAACTAGACATTGTAACTTGCGAACAGGTGATCAAATCTTAATGAAATTTGATGATTAGAAGGTTCTTGTGCTTCAGAGCTTTTATTTTAAATCCCAACCTGATCCGGTGACATTTGGGGGAGTTGGAGGGGAAACCGGAAATCTTAGAAAACGTGAAAATTGAGGTATCTTTATCTTACGAAAGGGTCATCGGATCTTAATCAAACTTAATATATAGAATAGAAAGATCTTATGTCTCAGATGCTCCATTTTCAGTTCGAATCGGATCCGGGGACATAGGGGGTTCTCTAGATTTAAAACTCGGGTACTATATGACGTCAGAGTCTGAAGAAACATAATAATAAATTACATTTTATTTCCACAAATTGATTGACGAAATTAAACTCAATTGAATGTTGAGTAGTGGGTATCGTTTAGTTACATAAAGAGGGGAACACACATTTCAGCATGCATATCAAATTGTTAAGTATGAACAATTTTGAATTTTATATTGCTGGGAGAAAAGACATAGTAGAGTTGAAAAAGCATACATTTAGCAAGGAATCCTTTTAAAGTTACCTTTTTAAACATAATTTCTGAGTTCAGAATGCTTTTACAAAGACATAGTAAGTCGAAAAAATCCATAAACCATCGTAAGTCTTAAGGGGTATGACATATATATTTGTTCAAATCAGAAAAGAGCTTTGAAAGGTTTATTGGCCCAGTATGTGCTCTCTGTATATACAAATTGAATAAGAGTGCAATATTTTCTGAGATCTGTTCGTAAATACAGATTTTCGGAACAAATTAGCCGTAAAAAGTTTCTTTTTCACTTCTAGGAAGAGATTTACCATGACATTGTGGTTTCTTGTTCGGTTATGCCTCTCTGTACGTCTCAGCTTAAAACCAGTTCTTTTGATGGTCTGTATCCTATTTGCTAATCATGCAATATGCGTATCAGTGTCTCACGTGTATACACTATGGATTTAACCTCCTATTTATTATGACGCCTTCTGCTGGTCCTTTTTGCACTATGGCCTAGCAGCTTGAGTTCTCATTTAACTCAATCTAAGAGCGGAGCCAAGATCGCGGACCACTGCCATGTAGAAATTAGTTTTTTCTATAATTATAGTTTGGTTGCCTAGGCTTGTCACTTTTTCTTTCTTTCTTTTTTTTTTTTTTTTTTTTTCATCTACAGTTATTCTTTAAGGGAGATGAAGAGCCAATGTAATTTGGAAAGCTCCTCTTTGGCTACTTGGAATCACGTCGTAAAATGCGACGATTGTCGGTTTCACAAGGTCAATGTAATCACCATACTAAAAGCGTACTTTCTCCAATATGTACTTTGTCGCTCATTTGGAACTTCTTTTAAGTGGGGGCACGTTTCGAAAAACTTAATGGAACGAGTCCATAAAAAAAGGAACATAACTGAACGAAGTACGTAAAAAGAAGTAACTTAATCGAACGAAATACGTAAAAAGAAGTAACTTAATCGAACGAAGTATGTAAAAAGAAGGAAAGAGAAAGACTTTTAAGTTACATCAAACAATAATTTCCACTAATCGCCAGTGATTTGGGAGCATTTTCAGCAATTAATAGGCCTTTGATGATAATGATTAGAAAAGCTTGCAAAGCCCGTAGAGAGGAGTTCGTCAACCTGGAGTGACAAACACCTTGAGGTGAAGGTGATGCTGATGATAATGATGATGGTGATGGTGATGGTGATGGTGATGGTGATGGTGATGGTGATGCTGATGGTGATGCTGATGGTGATGCTGATGCTGATGGTGATGATGTTGATGTTGATGTTGATGGTGATGATGATGATAATTTACAGTTAACATTGTATGGTTTAATTTCTTATAAGGGTTTAAAGTTGGATATACCTCAAGGAGTAGATTGTAACTTACTCTTATATGCTGATGACTCCTGCATCTTCTGTGCAGACGAAGACCTAGGGAAAATAGGAAATTGTCTAAATAGAAATAGCAATTCCTATTGTGTACAGGTATGTACTTTCGTAAAGATACAACTATATACAAAAAATACATATATACATACATACATAGATAAATGCATAAATACATCCATCTATCCTTCCATCCCAACAGTGTTAAATCCTCCTCTCTGATCAAAGTATCAAGTTATTACTGGATGGTTGTAGCTACTCTGATGATGCTGGTGGCAGCATGGATTGCCTTGGCACAAAGAAAGTTATTAAAATTTTCTAGACTAGGCAATGCTCACGAAATAATCATGTTTCAGTTGTGGTCGAAAATGGGACAAGGGAAGTTTACTCAATCGTATTTATGTTTGCCCAGGATTTAAACACTTTAATTACAAAATTACAGTTAACTGGTTCATGGAAATACTCATATTTCTTTCGCTGGATTCTCGGGCCGTTCTGCAACTTACGTTTATTTAGTTAAAAATCATTAACTCTCTTGCTTGACAAAGTAGTTTGTCAGGTCTGTTAACCTGCTAATTTACAAGGAATTAAAGGTGAGTGTCACTCATTCTTTGTTGTGTTTTGTTTTTATGTAAAACATACTGTTGGATATACTTTGCCTTATATATTGGTTTTATATGACGATAAAGATCACCATGTTTTAGAAAAGTTTTCAAGTGTGTCAGTCAGGAAATGTATTACAAAGAGTTAAGAAGAAAACAACGCACGACCCAAGGCAAACTGGTTGGAACTACGGCGTTGAGATTTGATGTAATATTCCACAGGGTATTGGTGCGTGGAAGTGATGATTTTCGTTGTTGATGTGTGACTCTTTCTTGATTTTTAGTTGATAACTGGGTAAAGCGCAATGCAAAAATATTAGGCAGAGTTCAAATTTTGCCTAATATTAAGACTTCATTCAGAGGCTCCACCAAGACAAAATACGCAATAAATTTTTTAACCCACTGTTTTAAAGCATAAAAAATTGCCCGGGGCGACTTGGCGCCAATCTTGATACCTGTCAGCCAGCGCATGTGTGCGTTTGCGAAATAAACCGGACACTCGCTGCATTGCGGTGCGGCGCCCCGGCGACAGGAAAGAGGCAATGAAGCTCATCATCGCCATTATCAAGCCCTTCAAGCTCGATGAAGTGCGCGAGGCGCTGACCGCGGTCGCGTTAGTACTCTGAGGAGTGTCAGACGAAAAAAGCTTTTAAGTACACAATGTTTTCGCTATTTCGTGCAATATCCTTTCAGTGTTATAAAACAATAGATAATACAAAATGTTATTAACAAAGATCCCGTTTAATTAGGAAGCAATTTGTTTCTTTGACATAAAATATTAAAGTCTATACCACAATTCGCTTTCGCTAGCTTTATTGCAATTCCTTTAAGTAACCAACACTTTGTAACATCGGTAAAAGTTATCAGAATGATACGCAGAGAACATTTACTTAGAGGAGGAATTTGATACAGTAGTAAATTTATCTGGGTCTATCGTTTTCTATTCCTTACAACGTATATGGATAAAGCATGAAACTTTTGAATCTTTGTGGTATTATTATCTTTTGCATTTCATTCTATTTTTTCAATACCGGTGTGACAGAGTCACTTTACACACCGTATGATGCCCCCTTTACCCTCGTATTACCCTGCTTGACCTAGCTTTAGCTACTCTACTATTCCGTGTATTGTATTCACACTACCGTTTGTTATTACCGTCCAGTTTGTTTTGTATCTCAATTTTAGGCATCATTCTGCGTATGTTCACTTGTTTGGGTTTACTACAAGTTAGCTTCCATACTATGTCATTCAACAGATTCTAACAAAGAAACAGAAATATATCACACATCTACATAACAGTAATGTTAATGATAAGTTTAAGTCAGCTCATGGTGAGACTTCAAGTATGTACCGTTTACAAAACGTAGTAAAACATAGTAGTATTTTTTACCCCAGTGATTTGCTTTCATTTTCGGTAGCATTTGTCCGTGTTATTGCAATGGCCTCAGGCAAAGCATGGTTTTAGTAAAATTAAAGGTTGTCATTTATCAAATCTTTAGGGTGTTGCCGCAAATTTAAGGTATTCGTTTTGGCAAGGATACGTTTTGGTATCCTAAGTGTAACATTGTTTTTATTTTACCATTTACAGGTCTCCACTCACTTATGCTTCGTACACAACTCAATAAACTGATTTCTTCTGCTTATCCTCAAGTTAACCTTCGTTTTGTTTTCCACTCTTCCTTTCGTCTATCTAACTTTTTTCGGTTTAAGGACCGAACCCCCAAATTACTGCGCTCAGGCGTAATATATCATTTTAAGTGTCGCTTCTGCGAAGAAGTGTATTTAGATCAGACAATACGTCAATTTCATAGGCGGTTGTCTGATCATTTGGGAGTTTCACCTTTAACTGGAAAAACGCTTTCTAAATAGAAAAGCCTTCTCTGCCCGGGCTCTCTGGAGGAGTTAGGGACCGCGACCTTTCAGACCATCTCAGTCTCTCAACCAAATACCCCTGATAAGAAGAGGGCCCGATTTGTATCAAGTATTCAAGGATGCTCGAACATTTTTTATGTGAAGTTTCTATAGTTTCTGGGAACCAAAAGAGTATCCTCGACCTCAGACAGAATATTGAAAGTGGGTGTGGAGAGAAGTCTGTGCAAGTGGTAGCACAAATTGAGGGGTGTCGCCCTTGGACGCCCCAGCTGCCCTTTATTTATTAGTTAGCCTGTTTGGTGGTTTCATTAGTAGATGACGTAGGTTATAATAATTTCGGTTCGTTGAAGATAAACTTGACCGCCTTCTTGTTTACTATTTTCTGCTATATATTTGCCATTGAATTGCAAAGAGACAATCAGTTTACTTACATTTACAACAAAACAAGTTACATAAGCAAAACAACCACAAACAAAATGCTTAAGGCAGCAATGTGAAATTATGAAAACACATGTAAAATATGCTCAACACAATGATCTGTTCATGGGAAAGGTCAAGGTTCCTGCTTAACTACAGAACACAAATTCTGATGAACAACTACTCTCACCACAGACGTAACGTCCCTAGCCCTCGCGCTCGGCGGTATCGGCATAGGGCTCGAGGATCTTGTCGCGCTTTATGCGGCCATCGCCGACAGCGGTCGGGCCGGCCGGCTGCGCATGACCTCGGAAGCCCCCGAAATCCCGACCGCATCGTTGATGGGGCCGGCCGCCGCCTGGTATCTGGCGGACGTGCTGCTCGGGACACCGCGCCCGGCCGGTTTCCTCGACAGGTCTCTCAGCGGCAATCAGACGCCTATCGCCTTCAAGACCGGAACGTCCTATGGCCAGCGCGATGCCTGGGCCATCGGTTTCACGGAGACCATGACGGTCAGCTTACTTAACGTTTAGATTTTAACGAAAAATGTTACCGTGAACAATATTTTAAAGCACTTGTCACCCTCACGATTATATTTTAAACTCAAATAAACACATGCAATAGACACAGTGGATACATATCAGTAACTGTGGGTACTTACAATAATAAGGCATGACGGACTCTGCTACAAGCTTACTTAACGTTTAAATTTTAACCAAAAAATGTTACCGTTAAAGTTATATTAAGGCACTTGCCACCCTCACGATCATATTTTAAACTCAAATAAACTCATGCAATAGACTCAGTGGATCCATATCAGTAACTGTAGCTATAAACACAGTAAAATATAGTGTAAAGCCATTTATTTTTATCGATTTGAGCAAGACAGTCTTTTGTGCACTTGAAAATTTCAAGGAAATGCTGCTTACACTCGTTGCTTATTCAGCTGACATCATTTTTGCTTTTAGCTTTCTTATAGTTTTAGGAGGCAATTGTAAGAGGATTCAAGTACCAAATATAAGCCCTCTCCTACGTGTACGTGTACGTGTACATGTATGTGTATGTGTACGTGTACGTGTGCATCCTCTAATTCCTTAAAGACTGCTGAGTAGCAGAAAATACTTTGGTTTAGGGCCTAAAATAAGCCATTTATTAACACAAAAACAAAGGAAGTTACCATCCGTACATTAATAATTTTTGACAGTCACCAACAAAAAGTTACGATCCGTGCAGCAATCGTCCGAGTTACTTATAAAGGTTGAATTGTGTAGACTGGTAGTACCCAGCTAATGAACGGCCGAATTTTTAGCGACCCATGGCAGCGATTGATAGTGTGGTTGATGCCTGAATTGGAGTTCAGTTAGCCTCTCCAGTTGGGTCCAGCTTCTGGATCCTAGATTTTCTTCAAAGCCTAATTCCAAACGCTGCAGCGAGAGGGGAGAGGTCAACGTGGAAATCACAGATGTATGGATGTGATGGAGTTATTGCTAAGCTGATCAGTGAATTTTTCTAGCAGAAGAACATTTCTTCTTCAGTATTACACCATTTATAATGTATTTGCATTGTATTAATGGTATTTTATGAAAGTTGACTTTTGTTACTGACCATTGCTTAAAATGGTTGAATGCCCTTTTCCCCGTTTGCTTTCTACTAAATCACTCTGGTGTGTAGTTGAACTTGTAACGTTGCAAAAGTTTGTAGATAATATTTAATAACGGAATGATTAGTGAAATGCCACTGACCGGTTTCGTTGCACCCTCATCAGAGTGTTGTCACCCTGGACCGTGAAAATAAATAAGTAGAACTAATTATTTAAATTTGACTATTCTTTTCGTCTGTTAAAATGAATTATTAACAATCTGTTGATCCCCGAAAACAACTGCAGCTTCAAAAGAAACTTCCACCCTCTTAAAGTTCGGTGCCACGTGTTTCCAGCTTATTTCCAATAGAATGTTTCCTTATGAACAATGAAGAATGCTGTTTAAATAGATTAAGCAAGTACAGCAGTGGAACAAAAAACAACAAACTTTAAATGCTAAAATCTGTATATTTCGCTTCCATGTCCGGAAACCTTTTTTCCGTTATGTGATCTCCAAGATATTGTTCACGAGGCCGTAGCATGCTAAGGTTCCGACGATTCAAAAGAAAACTTTGGGTCAACGAGTTTAAGCTCTATCAATGTTGTAGCTGATCAGCGCTTTGAGGTAAAGCTGGTGAAATGACAAAAGATTCGTTTCTCTCCCACTTGTCACTCGTATTTGCATACAATTTTTAATCATGCAATTAGCAAATTATCAAAATCGACAAAAGCTGCAGAATATTTTAGTTTTCATTTTGAGTTTAGGGAGGAAACGGGTTATGGCGCCATACACCATTTGCATGCAAATGCGATATAGCTGAATAGCTACACATTTTAATTGACTCTGATACTTATAGACTAAAGATGCAGGAGATGATGACCCTCTGGACGGGGGTGTATTATTATAACAGTAAACAGGATCCAGAATTCCCCGCCCTGTTTGAGCAGCAATTGACTTTATTGTACGGTGGTTGTGCTCAACTATATCGTTTCCACTAGGGTGATGAGCAGCTCGAGGTACAATAATAATGTTCCATGATTTGCAAAACGTGACAAAATCTTTCGTCTTAAAGCTAGTAAAGTTGTCTAGCAATATCTCATTTGGTGGACCTCTTTTCCTAAAAATTCAGTTAATGGTGCATTCGATAACCCAGTGTGCGATACCTGATTATCGAAGTATAAGTTGCAGTTCTGCGACGATCATTACTTAAAAAAACATTGGTATTTCCTCGTGTGTTCATATGGTGGAGACAGAAGTTTTATTCTTTACTTACGCTTAGACATAAGTCGTGAATTCGAAATACTTTTATCACGATCCTTGTATATGCTCTTCTTTGCCTTGAGGGAATGAGCAAACGATCAGCTGAGAAAAAAGTAGTATGAAGAACTGTGTATTTAATCACGAAGAATTTTTATTATATGCCTCGTGAACCGGTTGATAACTGTTGGATTCAGAACTGGTAGCTATAAAGGTTTGTCATATTTGATTTGTATTACTATTTACAGTGAACTTTGTGTATGTGAATAAGTCTTGGCTAGGTGAACTAAACACCAGCTGGCAAAGAGCTGGAGAATTTTGTTTATTTAATAATGTGAAGACGGGATTTTCTTGAGATTCGTAGGGTAAGAAATCTGTAAAGATGTTACTGGATGTAATTCAATTATTGGTGAAAACGGATGAAAATGTGACGTGCAGTCTTTTATTTCACTGCACTAAAGATATCACATAATGTAGATTTCTTCTAAGGAAAATAGTGCCTAAGTTATTCTGTATACAATATGCCGCGAAAGTGCTCTGTCATGAACTGCAATGGCAACTACAACAAGGATAACAAGGAGAAAGTGTTTCGTCTTCCCAGTGATACACAGGAGCGTGAAAGATGGATGAAGGTCATACCACGAGAGAACATTCCCGACAGCAAGAACCCAGTGGTATGTGAAAGACATTTTCCTCCAGGATATGGAACTGCCCCTGTCTTTGGATGTATAAGGCCTCAACACCCACCATCTATATTCAGCTGTGCCAAACCAAGCCTCATTCCCTCAGCTCCACAGCCACCACGAATCAATAATCCATTGATGACAAACACTCAGGAACAAGACAAGCAACTTCTAGTGTATGGGAATGTAGAGCTGTTATGATCTATATCAGGAAATTAGCTGTTCTTACCTAAAAAACACAGACGGAGCCAAAAATAGTTGATGCTATTGCATGTGGCGAGAATAAAGCTTAAAATATAGTATTTTAAATGTGTTTTTGGATGATTTTTGTCAGTATGCAGAAGGGTAGATCATAAGATGTTCCCATGATGGCTTCAAACAATTGGTAGTTACGAACAATTCAGTATTTCAATGCTGTACGTATGTTATTTTAAGAAGAATGGAACCGTTTTCTCGTAATATGTCCTATAATCACAAGTACGCACAACGAGTATCACACATTTCTTCACAGGCAGACAACCAAATGTACAAACCCAGCCTCTCCTTGAAACAGTGGTGGCGCCTGCTATGGGGCTAGTGGAGCCCAAACCCACCGAAGATTTTCAAACGTTAGCTCTTAATTTTGGTTTGAGTTTTCCCGTCAATGTTAATGCCAACATTTCGCTCTAATATCAAAGCTTTTTGGCATTCATTTCTTGCAAATGTCGTTCGCCTGTCTATATCTTAATGTATTAGTTATCTGTAATACACGAACCAGAAAGATTCTGATATTGAATATGCTGTATGTGTCATAAATTGTAAAGATACTGTAGGGCGCTTGAAAAAAGGAGATACTGGCCGTTTTGCAAAACCATATTCTACTTTCTTTCAAATTATCCTGACGCTCTATGAATCATCAATCTAATTCATTAAAGATGAAGTCCTGAGAATGGAAGATCATTCAATTTTCCTTAAATTCTACATGCTACGGAATTTTATAAATTTGTACAAGTTTTGAAGCAGCAACTTGATTTTATGTAAGAAAATTTCAACCGTGACTCAAATAAAGCTGTTATTGTGTGCCGAAACATCTTTGACATGAGAAGATCCCTGCCAGGATGGTTTGACATATTCATAGAGTCCCTAGAATGAGATTAAGTTGATTGCTACAAGAACGCACGGCATTGCGACGGAGTCATGTCGAATCGGGTTGTTTCATATCTTGATGGGTAAGTAATCAATTTTGACTTCGCGGCGCCTTTGACTACGTGTTGCCTTTGACTACGTGTTGCCTTTGACTACGTGTTGCCTTTGACTACACGTTGCCTTTGACTACGTGTTGCCTTCGAATATGCGTTGCCTTCAACTACACGTTGCCTTTGACTACGCATTGCTTTTGGTTTTCGCCATACGCGCACCTGTAAGTCAATATACATGATTCTTTAATGGAGTTCTCCTAGAACGAGGCTACTTTGACGTCACAAGGGACAAAATCTACGTCACAAGGGACAAGGAAGCCAGGTAGTGTTGTTGCTGTTGCCCACAATATTCGCGCAAAAGAACAATATGATTGCGCGCAGCAGAAAAAATAAAATGGCAGACGAAGCAAACACTGCGTGTGTTTACAAAGTGCAATATAAAGTTGGAGGGGCTATTCTTCAAATTTGGGGAGCCTGACAATGCAACTGTTTTAGTAAAGTTAGTAAAGCCTCTTGGAAGAAGATCTTCTTGTGTTTTTAGGCCTTACGTAATATAAAATAAAAAAATCAAATAGTTTGTTTGTCGTCCAAAACAAGAGTATTACACGAAATAGTAAAAACATGATGTACTTCAAAGCTTTTTTTGCCGGACACTCCCCAGAGTACTATCTTCAGAACGACTGAAATGAAAAGTGTGAAAGAGTATACCCAACTGTATATTTGAGAGAGCCAATCAGAATTTGGACATTCTGAATGGCTTGTGTAATCTGACCAATCAGCGTCCACTACAACTAGATTAATTGAAGAGGCCTAGTGAGAAGACTTTGATTGAAACCGTATTTTCAACAAAACATCAAACACTAGAGGCAAGAGTTGAGGCTAACTATTAAATAGCATAAAAATATTTGATGTATTTTAATTTAAGTTGTGGAATATTCATGCAGCCACATAAAATGCTTTTTTCGCTTTCTCGCGGTCTCAAGATAGAGATGTCGCATTTATTAACCGTTAAGCTAAAGGGTTAAATATTTACTCAATTCATACAAAATAAAATTTTATAAGCTTGACTAATAGGAAAATTAATAGCAAAACTCAGAATTTGAAACCCGTCTAAAATTCTCAGTTGTCATTAACCGGGACTAAGTCACTAAGGCTAGGAATAAGTGAAGTACAAAAGATGTACAAAAAGATACAGCAAAAGGATTGGATTTTTATGCTGATTTTAAATATGCAATTTTCATCAAGTTTAGTCCTACCCATTAAAAGCTACGAGCCGGAGAAAATTTGAAACAATATTAATAAGAAACAATATTAAAACTTAAAATGAACAGAAATTATTACGTATATGAGGGAGTCACCCCCTTCTCAGTACCTCACTCTTTACGATAATGTTTGACTTTTTGTTCCAATTACTTAAGAATGACTCCTGACACACTATGACCGTTTAAATGGGAGGCCAAAGCAAGGAGTGTCTGCTGATCCTCATTGCCCTCACTCATCAGCGAGGCAATCAGGATGCGGGTCATTTTCAGCTCCAGTGTCGCAGTATAGGAGAGGTTCCGGAGCGCTTCGGTCTGGCGCTCCATCGCAGCCTCCAGGGACGCCAAACGGGTGTCCAGCGGGGCCTGTTCAGGGGCTCCTGCCAGCCCGCTTTTCTGCCCTTCCAGAAGGGCAGTAATCGCATCATCCAATGCCTTGGGACGGTTCTCTCCTGCGCCGTCGATCAGCTGCCGGGCCACAGGTCCGAGCACGATACGGACGTTGCAGGTGCTGAAGCACGCCAAGGCCCACGACGAGAACCTGCTGGTCTACATGATCTCGGCGCACGGCGACGTGCCGACCGCGGTCGAGGCCATGAAGCTCGGCGCCGACGATTTCATCCAGAAGCCCTTCAAGATCGACGAGGTGCGCGCGCGCATCCGCGCGGGCCTGGACAAGCGCGAGCTGAAGAAGAAGTACCCCAAGGGCGACGTCGCCGCGGGCCGCATCGACGCGGGGCTGTGGCTGGACTTCCCGGAGATCATCGGCCGCAGCCCGGTCCTCGGCCGGGTCCTGCACACGGTGAAGAAGGTCGCCCTAAGTGAGTGCCAATATGGAGAACAGACGAGCCCACCAACTGAACTATAAATAAAAAGTCTGGAAGGATAACTTTAATGCTCTGCACGCGTGACCAATAATGGCTGTCACTTTGCACGTATAACACGAAATGGCGGGATATGTAAACAGCAAGCCTACGTCAGTTTCAATTGTAGAATAAAACAGAACAAGAGGGCGAACGGTGTGAACGGTGAGAGTGTTTATTAATAATCAATGAAACGAAATGAAGAGCCGATAAGCCATTAAAGATATATTTTCGTAACAACTTTCTTTGAATTACAGCAACATAGGTACTTTGATACAGAATAGACTTTGATACAAGATAGCCTTTGATACAGAATAGACTTTGATACAGAATAGACTTTGATATAAAATAGCTTTTGATGTCAGATAGGTCTTTCAATTACACGCCAGCCAAAGCAATGTGGGACACGTTGGGTACCGCAATTGTTCCTGTAGTGAAAGTGGCTCTAAAATGTATCAGATACACTTTAGGTATCGTGTAACGTCTTCCTTTAAGGCAATTCAATACACTTTCTGTTCCGATTCCACTATTTCAGAATCTATCACAATACAATCATCATCGTCAATAGGTAAGTGTTCAGCAACTTTAAGAACAGGATGCTCTATTGGCGTTGTAGTCTTACGTAATTTGATTTTATCGCCAAGTATATAACAAATTGGATACTTGGACTTTGCATTGAACGTTGATCAACTTTAAGAACAGGATGCTCTATTGACGTTGTAGTCTTACGTAATTTGATTTTATCGTCAAGTATATCACAAATTGGATACTTGGACTTTGAATTGAACGTAAGAACGCATTGTAGTCTTAAAGTAACAACTTTAAGAACAGGATGCTCTATTGGCGTTGTAGTCTTACGTAATTTGATTTTATCGCCAAGTATATAACAAATTGAACAGGACATGAACAGATCTAGGGGAGCAGATTTGATATCTTGGAAAAGATATATGGAGCAGTCTGAGAAATGCTCTGACACATTTCAAAACTCTAAGACAGACTATCATGAACTAGGGGATGCTACTTTACTTGGTATAAGCATACCAAGCACCCCCCTGGCTACGGTACTGGTGGTGACGCAGATGGTAAAAAATCCTGATTGTGAAAAGTATCAGTACCACAAATAATCGACCCCGTGCCTTTACGCCGCTATTTCCTTTTGTCACTACACCACGGTCCCTTGGCATTTGGGAATGAGGACTTTGTGATCTACATGCCTTCCAAGATTTTAAAAATGTTCCCCTCATCCTCCTGCTCAATGACAGTATTATTGCTAACATCTGTAACGCGCGAATTCACACTTCTTTGAGCTCGTAAAAGGCCACCATCTTTTTAATGTCTGTTTTTCATCTTTTAATAAAGGTATTTTCTACTCTCCCGCCAAAATACCCCCACAAAAAAATTGTCATGGGATTTTTTAAAAATTAATAGGCAGGGGGTTGGGACAGGGTTGCCAGATGGGATTTACAAAAGAAGGCCAAACAGGTGACAAAATCAGGCCAAAATGCGCAAAAAAAGGCCAGAAATTATATCCACCTAATCCGTAACGAAACAAGATGAAGATATCAGTTACGTCACAAGTGTGTGTGTGTGTGTGTGTGTGTGCGTGCTTGCGTGTGCGTTTGTACGTGTGTGCATATATGTGTGTGCGTGCGTGTGCGTGTGTGTGTGCGTGCGTGCGTGTGCGTTTGTATGTGTGAGCATATATGTTTGTGTGTGCGTGTGTGTGTGTGTGTGTGTGTGTGTGTGTGTATGTAAGCGTGTATCAAAGCCGTTGTGGAGTTATCGATTTAACCTCTAACTGGACGAATCTCTTGAAATTATATCCACCTAATGGAACTTGGGAGTGAAAATATCAACTTTTTTTGACACACTTCTGCTCTTCCAAATATCATTACAAGAAGTTCTTACATGTGTTAATATAAACAACCATTGTTATTCAGACTTAGTGTACTTGCATGGTTTGTTACAAAGTCTATACCTCACATTTTTTTTCGAAATAGATTAAAACCCCCAAACTCTCCTTACTCTGGGACTCACAAAACTTTGTATCTCAAGCTTCCTGTTGTTTGGTTGTTTCTCAAGCTTTCTGTTGTATGCATTACATTTGCAGAGAACTAATACATTATACAGGAGCTTACAATGTCTCGCATGGTGCTAAGATTCAAAGCAGATATCATATCTTGAGGTTTTATAGCAAATGGTTAACTTCCGATGCCTACATAGTGTACAATAATACCAACAATGAACGATGAGTTTGTCAGTCCCTTAACGAATTACTAATAACAATGGTAAGGTAATGAAGACTGTGTGAGATATGAACTAGATATAAATTCAATCTTACTCTTAAACCATGATTTCGCATTTTACTTGTGTAAAAATAGACTTGGCAAACTGGACGAGCTTAAAAATGCAACATGAAAATACGAATATCACTTTTACTAAGTGATAAGTACTGCAAAAACTTTTCTTTTCCATTCAATTGAGCCCTCTACCAATACTATAGGTCTACTTGATCGATACAATCACCCTGGGAAAAAAGAAAAAGGGAAAACAGATAAACACACTTCCGTAATCATTCTTCCGGCAAAAAATTCAAAGCTCCACATTTTTGCAGATGGGAGCTTATAACCTGTACAGTAGGGTTTTCTTATGCACAGAATTTGATTCTGTGATTTTCATAAAGATTTAAAGGGTGTTTCCTCCCTTTTTCGAAAATCAGACAAATTATCTCAGGCTCGTAGCCTTTGATGGGTAACACTAAAATTAATGAATACTGTCAACCCCCGCCGTTTGCTTCCGCTACGACAAGCGGTCAAATAAATATCGGGCGGAACAAAGATAAAATACTTTCTTATATAAATACTTATAAGTTCTACTGTGTGTTTACTTTCATCATATGACCGGTTTGTATAACAAAATTTATCCTTGCCGCTTTTTCCGTTTACAAATAATGGTTGTATTTTGCCGTTACATAATTGCTATTACACCTTCGCCTTCATCTTCAGAGTATGCAGTTACAATGGAAATGTGAAGTTTTTAATTTGTTTGCGCAAGCCAGATCTCCCTTAAGAAGCGTGGAATTAATGGCCAGATAGGTCCATAGCCTGGTAAATATTTTCTCGATTTTCTAGTCTACATTGAAATGCGTACGTCAGTGATTTAAATCTCGTAAGGCATTGGTTTACTCGGGTCACGTTGCCTAAAATTTCTAAGGACGCCGGTTCACAACCAAGGACCAACAAATGGTGACCCGACGGGCCCATAACATGATAAATACTTGCTCGACCTTCTAGTCTACATTTAAAGGCACCGGTCAGTCGATTATAATATCCTGTTAGGTTCAAGTCCAAATGCAAGAACAACTTAGTGTCCTCAAAATGCCTTAGCATTACATACAGTACATTTGTTACGTTTTTACGAGTCGGACAAAAAATTCAGGGGAGGGTTCAAACCCTTTACCCCGCCCCCCTTTCTGGATACGGTCTTGCCATTTGTTTTGGATGAAATTTCCAAACTATGTTGAAACGAACCTGCTATTCAATAAAAGTTTATATATTAAAAATTTATATATTAAAATTAATTTTTTATTTAAATTAATTAATTTAAATTAATTAAAACTTTAATTAATTTTAATTAATTATAATATACTACAATTTATTTTATATATTAAAATTTAATGTATTAAAAGTTTTTAATGCTTCCGTTTTTTTCGACAAGTAAGTGTTTTTAAAAGACTTTTTCCTTCTCTAATGTTTATATTATTGGTGTTATCAGATATCATAATTTGCACATTTTGAGTTTACATAAAAACGATTGATAGCTGCTTCTTACAGAAGAAAAATTGTGTTGTGCTGGTTGTTTTCATGACTTAGATAAAGGACGATTTATAGAACTGTAATGGGCCAAGAGAAGAACCATAATAGACTTTATTAGACTGAAAGGTTTATTCACTATCTATCTATCTATCTATCTATCTATCTATCTATCTATCTATCTATCTATCTATCTATCTATCTATCTATCCTATTACGGCAGGTTTTGCTTTGAGTTTGTATCCTTAAGTACCCGTAAGTGAGTACAAGTGAACACAATCAGAGAATGAATAAGATGGAAGTTAGTAAACCTGGAGACGGGAAAGAAGAAAGAGCAGACAGCCGAGAAGTGAATGGAGAGAAATAGGAGGGAGCGGTTGAGCAACCGCAGGAGGAAGAGAAAAGGAAAATATAAAAAGAGAGTGGGAGAAATAAATATAGGAAGACAGAGAAGTCGGAAGAAAGGAGGAAGAAATGGGATAGGTATGAACGCAATTTCATTTTTTGCGCCGAGGATAAATTTCTCAAAATAAATTGAACCCAGCCTACTTGGCCCCCCAATCTGCCTTTCCTTCCCCCATTGCTGCTAAAAGAAGCATTCAGAGAGGGAAATAGCAATATGTAGCATTTTTACTTGAGTTGGATTACTAAACCGTGTACATGTATGAAAATAAATATCAATGAGAATGATTTTAGATAACGTGTTCGTTTCTTCGAGAGTGTGTGCTGTTTAGTTCTAACACATAACCAAACCACGCGGATAGCGGAGCTCAAAACCCTTCTTACATACATCAGTGAATTGTGGATCATTGCACGATCAGCATGACAGAAGCGTGCGGTGAGCTGGCTCACTGTTGATTGATGAGTTTTTAAGTATCCATTTAATGGCTCAGACAGGCTTTTAGGGCTTTCTTCCTGCTTGCTTGAGATCAGTTGTACTATTATGAAGCAAGCCCGTCATAGCTCATCCATTTAGCTTTAACAAATTTTCTCGACCTAGAACCTTTCCGCCGGAAAATGTTTTTTCAAATATTCCTATCTCAATGTCACTTCAGCGAGTGATACTTTGTTACCTGTTACATAAGTGCCGTCCAAAGCTACGGTTCTTTAAGGAGACTTCTTCCGAAAATACCAGCTTAAAGGCGTGAACTAAGAATGTTTCCCCCTAAGATCAAGTTCATTAAGTAAAAAGGTCCTCAGTCTGTCATAGTTGTATTAGCTACAACTCCCCAGCAATGCCTCCTCACTCTAAATGCTACTAATTGTCAAAAATAAGAACGGTTACAATGTCAGTTCTGTGTCCATCTGACAACCCTCTCTTCCTTCCTTTCCGTTTTGTTCTAGAATAGATAGAAAAGAAATAGTTGTAAATCATTTACTCTGTCTACACTATCATTTTTTAATAAAGCCTGGAAATTTGCAAGGTTATGGCGCAATTAAGATCAGTAGTATAATTGCTTTTATGAAGCTAGTAATCTCAGGAAAAACCCCAATATCATCTCAGAGTCTATCTATTATCTCATAAGAATGTAATTAATTTTAATTACTTCAAGTTGTAAAGTAATAGAGATCCACAAAAATTATAAAATTTCAGTAATCTCTGGCAAGCATTTTGTACGTAATTTCCCCTGCATTCTTTTCTTAATCAAAGACGTGTTTAGCTCATAATAAAGAGGCGGATTTTTACAAATTTAAGTATCACAGCAGTTCTGTAAATGATGTCTTCGTACTCCATGCCGTAATGTTATGCAAACTACTGGAAATTCTCTTTTAAAAGGCGGCTTTAAAAGTAAATTGTTCTGTACAATAAATTCTTTAATTTTGTAACAAGATAGCTAAGTAGCTGGATTCCTCCATGATATACAACAACATACCTCCTTGAAATTATCTTTTTGGTTGTTATTTAAAACCCGCTGATAAAGAACACTCCTAACTTAATTTAGAACTCACCCTACTATATCTTTAACCTCTTTCAGGTCCAATTGGTATTTGTTTTATTGGCCTTTGTGTCCAACTGCCACTGTGCAAGTGCGAGTCCAAAGGCAGATGACGATGCAAAACAAAAAGAAGAGACTTCTTTAGTCAGCGTACTTAATGAATTTGATGTAATACTCTCTCCTTTAAGAACTAAAAACATAACAGTTGGTAATCAGAAGCAAAATTAAAGCCACCATTTCTATCACAATGCCAAAACTATAGTCTGGAATAACTTTCAGTTTGTGATAAATTTAAGCCAACCTAATTTATTTGTAACATGTAAATTTCTGGTTCAACATCTTGTCTCATTTCTCCATTATAACCATCACAATATGTACTGATGAATGTCTGTGACCCATTTTCATTAGTTTTTTATGTAATACATGTGAAATAAACTTCAGTTAAATGTTAATATTGTACTCCAGGGGATGTTGGGTATTCCCCTTTGTAAGACCTATTGTGGAGGTTCCCCTAAAAACATTACCCATCATGCTTTGTAGCAAGATGGCTAACACAAGAGTTTATTCCCTGTGAAGTTCTGTGTCATTAATCTCTTGAATCTTTACTATGCTTTATAATTTCTTTCTAACTAACTAGGAATGATTTGCCACTGTCCCATCTTTCTGCAAGTAAAACTAGATGACTTGTAAAAATATTAAACCTCTGGTATATTGTTATTTTCTTTTCCGATGGTCTCAGCTGACTATCTTGATTTGGCTTGGGCTCAATGTAACCCAATCAGCATATCTTAGGTTATTTAGATTCTCTCTTCCAATTTTAACACCTTCCATATGACAGACATTCTCCATGATCTTCTCATTGCTCAAAGAATACAATTCTGGTAAAGACAAACGTCCTTGTCGCATTCCCTGTTTATATATCCAGTCACGTATCTCATTTACAATCCTGATTATCGCCTTCTGATTCCAGTATAGATTTCTCATATCTCTGATATCCTTCACGTTTACCTCTAGTTGTTCAAGAATTTCTATAAGTTCTCTGTTCCAAACCCTATCAAATGTTTTTCATAGTCAACAAGCATAGAACAGGTTAATCAAAGTCGGTCATTACCAAATAACTAGGAACCAAGACAGAGCTGACGGAGAAACAATGCTCGTAGCCCAAAACTTGCAAAGGTGGGAAAGGATACTCCAGATAGTGAAATTTCACTCATATCTTAAATGGAAACTGGAAGGGAAACACGTCGCAATTTGATAAGGGAGATCATTTTAAGAGGCTTTCGAGCACAACAACAATATATTTATGTTTGGTTACAGATCGTCAGGAAATGAAGACAGATAATAATAAAAATCCCATTTGACCACCTTGTCTCATTTTTGATCCCTTGTGGATAACGTGACAAGGCCTGAATACGACATGACTTGCCATGTACCGTACGCCACTATCGCAGTGTTTATCAGGTTCCGGAGTACTCAGCTCTTCTAAAATATTCCGGTTATAGTTTGAGTCCGAGCTTACTTAAGTTTTGTCACCATTTGCAATCGTGAAAGTGCTAAGAAGCTGTTTACGCCGTTACGCCACCACCTAAAGCAGATGTCGAATTGCAATGTTACTTTGAAAAAGTCGACATATGCAAAATAACACTCTTCCCAGTCCTGTTTTTATTGATGTTATACTCCAGTGTAAAGCTGAAGCTAACAAGCATTGGATTAGTAAATCTATGTTGTAAGGAGCAAAAAGATATGACTAGGGTCTCAAATAACAGACTGTCAAAGAAAATGGAAGGTTTTTGTAAAGGGACCTAACGGAGCAGGTATCTTTCCTGACTTTCTGTTCATCGTACCGTTTTCATTGACTTCAACGGATATGGACAGCTATGAGTATTCATTCCCCGGTAGTAAAACAGTAGGCAGAGGCAATATGACTCATGACTCATAGGCAATAGACCTTATAAATAAAGTACAAGGCAATTTGCTCTAATTGCAAGAGTTTAACATGTAATTGTGAGAAATGCCCCTATTTTGCAAATATTTCCTGATATGTTCATTTTAACATTATAGATATAAAGCGATAGAAAGAGAGATGGTTGAGAGGGGTATCTTCTTGAGTATTGGTAGAGGGACTTCGGTACTCATATTGTTAAATATTGAGTACGACGTACTCTACTTTAATACAGAGTATATTACCTGATATCTTCATTTTAACATTATAGATCTCAGGCGATAGAAAGACAGAGGGCTGAGAGGGGTATCTCCTTGGGTATTGGAGCAAATTCACGGCAACTGAAGAGATGAGCTTCGTGCGAAAAGAAGAGGTCATCATGAAGCTGCCAAAACCGACCCACTTTAATCAATTAAAGCATATCATTAGTGTCAATAATTTCATACAGTAATGCTCAAAAGAAACAAGATGAAAAGAGGATCTGCCGGGAAGAACTGAACCGTAAACTTGCGGCAACCCTTGACTTGGCCTTTGATCCAATAATGCATGTCATCAGTGTTATCACTTTCATATAGCAATGCAAGAAAGGAACGATATGAAAGAACAGTCCGCTGGAACCGCTTTTTTCAGTTTTCCGCATAGTTTGTGAACAATGACCTTACTCGAACTTGATCAATGCTGGATATCGCTAGCGTCCACAGTTGTATATAGCAAAGATACTGAGATGGTGGGTTTCATGGCTGTCCCACTTTCATATGGAATGACCCGTATGTGACGTGTTTCCTATCCCAAAGTGTTGTACACATGACAGCGTCACAAAATATCACAGAGGTCCACATGATGAACATATCCAGTTAATTATAAGGCCGCTGTTATATCACACCAAAAGCACGCGACTTGAAACAGTACTATCATGTGGCAGAATTCGGCTCAAGCTCACCGAACTACAATGACGAAATGATGAAAATAACGATCCCAATTGCTATTGTACCTTGTCATCGGCGATAGAGATATAAGTTTCAGCAGCGAGATACATTAGCTACAAAATATTTCAAATAGCCAACATTTCGGAAATAAAGTTTTCAGATAAATACTTTCAACCAATCGTAGCATTTTTGCGCTAGTTTTATACAAATGCATGCGCCCGAATTTCGGACGTTCCATGACTATGGAAAACATAACGGGTTTGCGCAAAACATCCGACACAAGCTTTGGCGGACATATACAATTTTACAAGGAATACCGTCCGAAAACGAAAACGTCCGAAACGTTTGTATTGAGTCTACTTCATTTCTCTTGAACCTTTTCAGCTTTTCTGTTAATCATGTTTTATTAACCAACTCGTTTTGAGTTTGACTTGGTTATTTATTGTAATTTCTGTTAGAAAAATAAGGTGTCCTCAGCAAGAGGAGAAATATTACCACCTCAGCATTAAAATATACCATATTTAATTACTATTATAATAGTCGGTATGATACCATCCAATACTACAAATCTTCTCGAGTTACTGTGCAAACCTTAAATAATAACTATTCATTTTATGTCAATTGTGTCCTATTTAGGCTTAGGGATAAAGGCACAGCATTTTGTAGCATTGTTTCTGAAACTGGGAGGTTGAGTTATTAGCTTTTGACATTTTTGACCTAACTGGATGTGTTTTTCTCTCAAGACTTTCTCTACACTATCTCTCAGTCTAAAGGATATCATATTGATAACAAATTTGAAATCTACAGAGACCAGGCTAATGCCTCTATAATTACCACACTCACTCTTATCATCTATCTTATTTAGTGGATTAACTAACGTTTTTCTAAAATCTTTAGGTACTTACTCTTTTGCAAAAACCGTGCTCATAACCTTCAGTATCTTATTTATAACCTTACG
The DNA here is from genome assembly GCA_010016025.2 of Alatinidae sp. Z8VKAUB7J3. Taxonomy (NCBI): domain Eukaryota; kingdom Metazoa; phylum Cnidaria; class Cubozoa; order Carybdeida; family Alatinidae; species Alatinidae sp. Z8VKAUB7J3. Next base: position 64,404,068 of record JAAAKM020721499.1, on the reverse strand, counting down.
ACCACCATATTTAATAAACTCATTCACCAGTCTTTCAACACATGGGGCCTTATTACTTTCTAATTCTTTTACTACCGTCGCTTTAAAGACCAAATAACTAAGTCTTTGGGAGAGACATGACCCCCCATAGCCGCCGGAAGCGGCAATAAATTGCGAAATTTACCCAGCGTCTTTATGTGGTACTTGTTGCGGGGAAATATACAAATATTATTGGGGGGACTTTCACTGGGAGAACTTTTCGTGAGGAGGGAAGTTTCGGAAGGCGAATTTTGCAGGGAATATTCTACGTGGGGGGGATTTGCCAAAATTCTCATACGAATTTCTTTTATTTCTCTTACTTCCTTTTTGGCGACTGAATTTTACATGTAGAAGGAGATGTCCAAAATAATTGTCCGCTAGCAATTGCTTACTTCATGCATGCAAGATAGAAACATGACATTGATCACAAGCAAATACGTTTTGTATCTCGGTTTCTAACTTGGCAGGATTCTAGCATTGACCATCGATTGCCCCACTACAGCAACTACGAGGCAGAAAATAAAACGATTGCTTTAAGCCAACTGTCAATTGACCATATTTATTCTAATGAGTTTAACATCAAGGACTTGATTCTAATGACTAAAAGATAATATGTCGACCGTTAATTATTGATTAAACAAATACAATTAATTCCAAGATACAGAATGGTCAACTTTCTTTGGCAGTGTTCTCAGTTTGAACAAAGGTCTTTCCTTGATCATCATTTCGTCACGCTTACTGTATTACATATTTAAGTATGGGTAGACAAGTTTCTTCTTCTTTTGTGCCATATCAATCGACATCGGCGACCAAACTTCAGTCGTAAAACGCATGAAAACTTTGGTGAGACGGAAGCCCATTCCATGCCTTGATCTGGTTCATAAACTTCAGCCTCTGCTTCCCTGAAGAACGTTTTCTAGGGATCCCCCAGACAATGCCACATGTTCCAATTGGTCTTTTCTTATTACATGTCCTAGGAAGCTAGCCTGTCGCTTCTTTATTGCTTACTTGGGTATCCCTTTAGCCCTAGGATAATTCATCTTGTGTCTCATACACAATAGGATTTCACACCTTTCTGTTGAGCCCTAGTGTACGTCACTAAACTTGTTTTGCTTAGGTTTAGCTACTTCTGTTCCCAGCCAGAATCCTGTTTTTCCCGTTAGACACTCGTTTCACACATACAACCTATACCTTTGTGCACAGTTAGCTACAGGCTATTCATATTATTTTCCCCCTTATTTTGGTATGTCGTATCTAGCATTCAGCTCAGCCCACTAAGAATATTTGCTGCTATTTTCGTACACACTGGTACAATCCTAGTATCATAATCATCATTATCGTCGTCGTCATTAGCAGCAGCAGCAGTAGTAGCAGTGCCATCATACTTTTTATCTTTCATTATCATCATTTACATCATAATTCTCATCGCCATCATCGCCGTAATCATAGTTGCAAGCAATCGACAAAGCGTGCTGAAGTATTAATACCCACACAAGGTCACAAATGGGCTTCTTATGTTACATTAGATACAAAAATCTCTCACTTAAGCGACCATTTATTACGTTATATTTGCTTTCAATAGCACCGATGACGTCATCGTCGTTGTCATGGTGCAAGTTATGTATACTCACGTCAAACCCACAGACACGCACCAGTACTTACATTTTAAATCGTGCCATCCATTCAATACAAAAAACGAATTTCTTACGGCCAGGCACTTCTCATCAGGCGAACTGATTCGATTATTGATCTTTTTGACAAAAGATGTAAGGGCCTCGAGGGATGGTTGTTGACTCGCTGGTATGATAAAAAATTAATTAATTCACAGCTAACACGGGCAAGGGAAGTAGAGCAGCAGGAACTTCTCACTCCCAGGAATTGTAATGAAAATTCGGAACGAAAATTTTCCAGGGATGTTTTAACCTTGCCATATCATCCAGCAGCCCTTCCTGGCGAATCAAAGAAAATAACGCGGAAACGCCTAATTTTTTACTCAATCCATAACTGGCGCGTAATAAACCCGAATGCGTATCCCGGCGCCGGGGATTATTGGCCAGTTTTTGCGCGCCGGAAAAAAGGGCTCTTTGGGTATTGTAATCGTATAAAATACTTAACTGCCAATCGCCTTTGCCGTAGGGCTGTACGCCCAGATTGCTAGATAGGGGCGTGCCGCCGGAACAGCAAGCCTGGCTCCAAAGAACGTCGGAATGAATGCTTAGGAGAAGAAATGCAGCTAAGAAATTTATGAGTGTTTTTCTTAGGTCCATAGGGCTTGTCAGCTGACCAAGTTGAAAGTTTATTGCTGATGCAACGGTTTACAATACGGGATATCGCCGAAAGTCGGTTTACGATACACTTTGTTGAGAAATCCCTCAGTACATCACTTTCTCTACTAGTACATCACGAAAGGTAAACTGGCATTTTCTTCACATTCGATGGTGAACGTTAGGGAAGGGTGTAACCGATTCAGATGATAAAAGAAAAGATCACCGTCCTTCTTGTCTCTAAACAAAGAAAACGTATCGTCAACATACCGGACGTAGCAGAGAGCAGCATTATGTAACTCACAGAATACATTTGCAACCATAGAACTTCAACCTACATCAAAAATCCCTGTTGCAACTCTTCAAAAATACCTCTGCCCTTTTAAAATGATACAAATACGGTCTGGGTAGCCTCAAAGAGCTTTCTTCTTATGTGATGCTTAAACACTTTATTGGCTTAAATGGAATCTTAAACTTTACCTACATACAATTTTCTTTCTGATAGTTTCATGGCTGATAGAAATTTCAGTACAATTCCCTTTTCCCGTTGTCCCATTCCCATTTCTGGAGGCGAACTGCATCTCATCCACTGGCATTATCACTCACACTTGTTTTTCGCTTGGCGGGAGAATCTATCAGCAGACTATTGTATCAAATATGTTGTATGACATCATATTTTTAGAGAAACCTTTTAAACAAAGATAACGTGGATATGAAATTGACGCTTACAATCCAATCAGCAGAGTGGCGCAGTGGAAGCGTGCTGGGCCCATAACCCAGAGGTCGGTGGATCGGAACCACTCTCTGCTACATAATATTTTGGGTTGTCATAGCCAAGATATTAAACACCAAACCGTCAGTCAAGCTTGAGAATACAAAAGTTACCGATTGTAGCTTTCAAAGATTCTATCCGTCGCAAGATATGGTTGAAAGAAAAGTTACTATTTAGGAAAGAAGTTACTCGATTAAATTAAAAAACATCACAGAATACATAAATAAACAATGCACACGCATCAAATAAGCATAAATTAAGTAGTGGACTCGGCTTGTACTAAGGCTGTCAGCAATGGATTGCTGCAGGCGACAGTAGTGTACTTTAAACAAGCTTTCGAATGGGTAATGGTGAGTTTAAAACTCACCATCACCTCGGCTTTTTTGCAAGTTTTAGCGTTAATATTAAGTTGCATGCCACTCTTCCATTTCCTTCTACTCCCGCAAACATCATAGGAGACTAAATCTTGCAGAACAGTTTTCAGCATGTAGACGAATACTAGAAAATGCCTTGTGCTGGGCACTTATCTTTATAATAAGAATTCAACAGTCTGTTCGGGTAATGGAACCGGTATTCCGGGCAGAAAATGGCTTGCCACTGTGAGGGATGGCCATATTAACGACATTCTTAAACTTCGGCGTAACAGCGTTCAAACGGCATTCAAAGTGAAGTACTCAGGATTGTGACTCAAACGGCTGAACTCCTTGATTGTCATATGTGCCCGGGGTAGTGCGCTAGTGCTAGTTGATAACACCAAACAAGACAAGCGTTCGTTAAATAACACCCAATAAACAAAGGGGTTGGCAAAGAATAGAAAAGGCTGAGAAAGACGAATATAATGCGACCCAAAACGTCAATATTGAAAAAGGAGAAAAAGGACAACAAAATGAATAAAAGAAATACGTAAAAGCAACTGATGGAGGAGGAGCGAAAATGAAAAGACGAAGAAGAACAAGGGCAAGAAAAACGAGCAAAAAGAACGAGAAAATAAATGAGGAGAAGAAACAAACCCAGATTAGGAAAAGCATAAGAATACAAGAAAAATGTGAGAAAAATATACTGTCGCTCTGTTACTTGTTTCAGGTGAAGAAGCTTTTTGAAATTATTTTATTACCAAAGAAATGGTGTACGAAAGAAGTTCTTGTTGTACGTTAGTTGCGACAACTTCTTCATAACTATCTGAACTTCTTACCTGCCTGTTCTCAATCTTAGTTCTCAGCACTTGGCCAGTACTCATTGGCTACAACACAACTCACAGACAACTATAAAGTTTAAAGAAACTCTGCTAATATGATTGTTATAGCGGCTCTTGCGGTTGAAAACCATCTGACCGATTACAGCGATGTTCAATTTCTATACCGCGTCGCACTAATGTACTCTAAGGAATCGTCGGGTGCAATATCGTAATACAGTTTTAATGTCGCTCCTTACTTTCACTTAAAATTTTTTTTTATTTAATGTTGTAAAAGAAATAAGTACGATTTTGATTGGTTAAGATGGTTTTAGGTTACATAGTTGATTCTAAGAAATATGGATATGCGCAAATGAATATCTCAAAATAGCCTTACTTTTCACAATAAAGATATTTTTAGCATTGAAAACACTACAGTTCAAAACGCAAGACTATGCAAGTAATCTTAAATGCTTAAACAGTGGCATTATCGAATAAGATTCTATGAAAATACACCCACTGAAAATTGCTTTAGAGAAGATTTAGAGTTTCAAATTTAAGATAACACCAGGTATGAGTTTATCGGCTGAACTTGGATTTAACATGTACAAGGAATTTTATACCAAATTGTAGAAATTTGCTCTATGTTTTTGAGCTTCAGATATAGAGAAACGTGTAAGTGTAATGTCTTGCAAAGACAAGTACTGCAAGTGCTTTTGCTGTAGTCCGGCACTGTTCACAAGTTGTCTCTACACTATATCCCGCTCCCCACGAACACAATACTTATCTTTGCATTGTTCCGAAAATTGTCTGCATATCTTGACATTTATCGATCTTTGCTTTTCCACAACAAATCGACGCAGAAATCAGCACTGTACTCTCCCCCTTCCTCCAATTCAAACTGCAGAAAATGCAAACAGATGAGACATTCTCATTTTTCGCACATTCTGAACTTAAACTGCATTTCTGGTCCATTTCTTTCAGCGCTATTTTAAAAGTTGTAAGGAAGGCATCTTATCATTTCCTTTCGGTACTGTAGTTAGCATAAACTGCCCCGCTTCGGCTATCGAGTTTTACCCCTGCACAAAGATCATGTTCACATGTATGATAAAACACTTAACAATACAAACTCTCTTTTGTATCTATTGAAACCTAGTTGTTTGAACTTTCTTTGTAAATACTTCTGATATCTCGTACAAACCTACCTTTAACCGATAGTTATGATGTGATCACATATATTTGAAAGAATCAAACACAACCAACGAATCTGTGTACACACACCGAGTGCTTAGTTGGATACATGATGAAAAGGAAAGCTCTTAGCAGACTATAAATGCTCTCAAGAATGAATCTTGTAACAGTCGATAGCTCAGTTAGACAAGTCAAATACAAACGACACCTGTTAGAGACGCAGTTTTTCACACAATAGCAGTAATTTGCAAATAAAGTTTACTCATGCTCAAGTGAATCTTCCAAAATACTAAGCATGGGCATCTTGACTCCAACAAATGCTGCAGTGAGAAGAAAAATAACTGAGCACTACTGAGCACCCTCCCAGGAGTAGAGAGGAACTGCAAAACAGTGGACCGAGCAACGACAGTAAAGAGGTAGTCCACTTATTCAACAAAGTTTCCAAAAAGCTTGAAGCCTCATAGCTGCACACCCCATAACGTGAGCCTGAAGACTGGTGCCCCATCCAAGCTGCTCTGCAACCTTCATACTTCTCTGATGGGCACCAGACTCACCTTCAAACAGATTATACCCGATGTCCTATAAGCCACCATCCCCACACGCAAGTTTTTAGAAGGTGTTTAAGAAAATCCTACTTCTACACTCTAAGCTTTAGGTATGTCTAAATCACAGAGTTTATAAGTAATTCTGAAAAGCAACACTTCAAACGGTCAAGCAAACCCACCTACCTGCATTTACAATTGCATCAATTTCTAGTCTTGTGATATCTCCCTGCCAAATTGTAACTTTATCCAGTAATGTCTTTTCAAATTTAACTTGTGGTGGCTCTATAGATAAATCAAAGATGTTAGTAATCATTTGGTACTTCCTCAATTCAGTTGGCCATAGCCGTAATTTCACTGCATGCCTATGTAATAGCCTTAGTGCTGATCTAGTTGAGATTTAAAACAAGAGCTCTAAAGCACAAGATCTTTCTAAAAATCAAATTTTATTAAGATCTGATCACTCGTTCCGAATAACCCTCCCCCCAGCTCCCCAAAGAGAGCGGATCTGGTCTGGTTATGTCAGCCACGTACCTTGGACTTGTACTTATTCTTTCCACCAAGCTTCATCCTGATCTCTCTATTCTAAGCCTTTTCCAAGATTTTAGGTTTCTCCCTTCAACTCCCCCCATGGGACCTTATGGACCTTACTATAGGGAACGTTATAGCGTTGCCTCTGATGAAGCCATAAGACTTTAACTATTAATAAGATTTCTGTAACCGCTGATCCCATTGCAAAACCTAGAATAATGTTCCCGCTAAAGGGATGCCTGGCGACCCATCTCCTGTCGTTGAGCAGCTGTTTGCAAGATTTCATTATTATTTTTAATTTTTTAACTCCACTCAAGACGGTTGACTACTAGGTGAGTGGGTTTACTAATTTTTGTATAAACCTTTTTACGGTAGTCGTAAGCCTGAAACGTGGAAGACCTCTGCACTGGCCATCATTAAGACAAGGTGGAGTAACAAACCCCAGTCGAGGCAGCCAGTGGATTCGAACCTCTCTCTTCAGTAGAAGGACGCTACAAGATTACAAGAATTTTATCCATCCAAAAACAGGTTTCAATGGTGCTGTTATACAGGGTGACAAAAAAACGGTCATTACCATTTCATTTAGATGAATACAAAACTTCAGACATGTTAGGTCAAGTCTATGTAGCAGCCATTCCAACAGTTTCAAATCTGTACAATAAAAACTCTTTGCTTCACTGGCGCTCCAAAATGTGCTCTAAATGAGCTCCCCGGTGCCTCAGGCAATCTTGGATCCAGCAGGCAAAGTTCTCAATAACCCTCCTGCAATCCTCCCTCGGGATCGCTCTTATGGCAGCGAAGCTGCACCGAGGCCTTTAGAGGATGCATCTACCTGTAGGACTAATTGCTTGTTTCGATTGAAATAGAGAAGAGCTGTGCTACGAGCTATGTCTCTGACTTGATTCGATCAAAGACATGATCATGAGAATCATTCCGTTGAAACTCAGCATCGTTTTGGAATAGAGCACGTAGAGAAGCATTTAAGTTTTCAAGACTTGGTGAAAGTCTGTGAAGATAGTTTACAAGACCTAGAAGTGACATCAATTGCTTGCTATCCTAAGGTGCTGGCAACTCTTGAATAGCAGAATTTTGGGGGGATCAGACCATTATACATATTATATATAAGCTACACACACATAAGAAATCATTTAAGCGTACGACATAGGATACCATACATATTCGATTAAACGCTGAAGTTGTTAATCTGTAAGGATCTTAAAAATAAATACTAGGTACACCAACTCGCAAAAGTTGCAAACCCCTCATTGCAACTAGCAAAAGTTGCGAATCTCGCATCGCTGAAGATGACTGTAGCCTAACAGCCGATTATTACTTACAAGTCCCCTGCATGTCTTACCGCTGGAACCAAATTGGTCTTACCCTCAAATACACCGGAAACAAATAGTAGGTACACCAAAGGGGGACCCGGCCCCCATTTTTTTCTGGCACCCTTTTATCCTGTTTTTTTTCTTTTTTACTCTTTTTTAGTATAAATTTGTCAATTTGGTCAATTACTTGCATCTTTGCAACATTGGGCCCCCAAGATTTTGCACTAGATACGTCCTTGACTTTTCTCTATTGTCAGTCTTACTATTGAAATTAGTGATATTTAAACTCGGTCCTACTGCCACCTTGGTTTCTGAAACCTATATTGATTCAGAGTTCAAGGTGTGAGGACCTATATTTGGATTGAACCTATCACTAATATTTGGTACAGGATTATCGTCTCTAATGGCGGGTGAGCGCAAGGCCAGTCTCGTCAAAAGCACCGGGGTAGATCAGCGCTGTGTGTTCATCTAAGACAGCCAAGCAAGTATCGAGATGGTAAAAGTCGGGGTCGTCCAGAGACAACGCAAGGACAGGAGTTGCTAAAGCTTCGGCGAGGGTCGTATACGCAGCCAGTGAGGTACGAAAGCCAAACCCTCCCCACAAAAGCCTGCGATTGGGATGCCAGATAGCGTCACCCATCCCTTCAAAGTGGAGTGGGGTGGTATCAGGGAGCGTTTGAACATCGTGGCCCAACGAGGCAAAGTAGGACGCGTAGAGTAAACTTGGTTTTCTTTACCTGGTCCTTGTTCATTATTCGCCCCAGTGCAGTTAGGACTCAAAGTTTTGTTTCAGAAAACCTGAGGGAAAATGAAAACCTGAGAAAATCGTTCGTATTATTCAGTCGTCTTGCTATTTTAATGGGTCTAAGTTGGATTTTTGGACTAATTGCGGGTATTTTTCATTGGCCGTTTTTATGGTATTTTTTTATTGTGCTCTCTGCATTGCAAGGCTTGTATATATCGATCGCATTTGGGGCAATACCTCACGTCTGGAACCATTTTGGCAACAGGAAAGGATTGCAGATTTCCAATATGCCCCCTTCAAAGTTTGTATAGCTTTTCTGTACGAAGTGCCCTGGTCTTAAAAAATCGATAAGTAATACATTTTGTACACATCGCTCTTTAGTTAGGCATCTCTATCTCACTGCTTGTGATTACAGACCCGTTCTAAAACGCTTTGAATTCTGGCTCCTAAAAATAGAAAATTTCATGTTAAAATTGAGCAACTATTATAATTTATATAACTTATAACTCAGCCCATGTCCTGTGAGCTGTGGGAGAGGGGTTTCGTCCTCAAATAGATGAATAATGGACTTTTCAACTATGCTGAGCACAATACATAAGGCCACGGCGATAATTTCACCCTCTCCCGCCGGCGCCAGCAGATCCCTGATGGAGGTCCCGGCGAGTTTCGAGTCTTCCGGAACGACGACCTCGGTGAAATAGCTTTCGATCTGGAACAGCCCGTCGCCATTCCCACCTTGCGCCTGACGTGACGGGATAAGGCGCCAGCCGATGAAGGCGATAAACAGCGCGCCAGCCAATGCGATGATGAGGCCAACCGGTGTGAAATCGAACATGCTGAACGGCGCGCCGCCCAACGTGCCGCGATAGGTTGCGATGATGATGTTCGGCGGCGTGCCGATCAGTGTCACCTTCATGGTCTTAGGAAGTACAGTAGCTTCCAATTGGGACTTCGAAAAAGAACTGCGCACCAGAATAGCCCTAGCCAAAGCAGTATTTCATAGAGCTTCACTAGTCTGGAAATCTCCCGTGTACTCTGAGAAACTCAGACTGTTCCAGATAAATGTTCTGTCTGCTTCGAGTCACTTTGGAATGCTGAAAGTTAACTCTAGAACAGAAGAAGCACGTTACTGCTTTTGAGAATAATTATCTTCGTCGGGTCTTAAGGATCAATTGGAGTGAATATGTCCAGGGTTGCCAACTTTTGGTCCATGTATGTGTCCCATGCGGGAACATCGTACAAATCTTTATTTTGAGGGAACATGGCTAAACTAGTGAGTTTGTCTGGAGGAAATGATGCTTACTCCAGTAGTTACGGAGTTGGTGTAGTCAGGGCTGTCACTGAGACCTTAAGGATTTCCCAAGAGTATCACTTTAGAAAAATCGCAAGGTTTGCAAAAAATCTGAAAGATGTTCAATAATAATAGTTGTTTTATTCTAATATTTAATAAATGTCGAAAGTAGTAATAAATGTAATATTTAATAAACGTCAAAAGTAGCAACAGATGTAATATTTAATAAATATCAAAAGTTTCCAAACTACCGTTCTACCAATCATTTGGTGGTGCCCCATTTACCCAAGAATGCGGGGTGGTGGTCCAAATTGGTACTGGCCAATCAAACTGAAATCCCTGGCACTCGGGTGACCCTGCACGCCTTCCTCAACGATGGCACACCGTTGGCGGGACTTGTGATTTTGAATTTAGACAGTTACGAAGTGCGGGCCTGGGATTTAGCGGACTTGTTCCCTACTGATGTACTCAGTGAAATTGCTTGGCTGAAACTCGAAACCTACCAAATTGGAACTTTTGTGAAACGTGAGCCCATCATGGGTCAACTCAATTTTGGTCTTTTTAGTGACACTTGCATGCTTGGAATGCGTACATTCCATGGTGCACAATGCGTTTAGAATAGCACTAAAAGCTGTCTCTAGTGACACTTGCATGCTTGGAATGCGTACATTCCATGGTGCACGATGTGTTTAGAATAGCACCGAAAACTGTTTTTAGTGACACTTTCATGCTTGGAATGCGTACATTCCGTGGTGCACAATGCGTTTAGAATAGCACCAAAAGCTGTTTTTAGCGACACTTGCATGCTTGGAATGCGTACAGTCCATGGTGCACAATGCGTTTAGAATAGCACCAAAAGCTGTTTTTAGTGCTTTGAACGCGTGACCCAATAAGACTTCTACACTTTAACACTTCATTATCCTCAAATACCAATTACCTTGTCACCCTACTCTCTACTGTATATCTTCTCAGCCTGCCTATAAAGAACCCTCGTAAATGTTTGTCCATTTTGTCCCACAAAGACGTATATGTAGATACCTAATACAAGGTCCCGTCTAATTATTAAGGTTATGAAAATTTTGCCCACCCCCTCTCCCCCCCCCCACATTTTTTAGGAACACTCTACGTACTTCGTCTTTGTTTTATTTTTCATGTTTATTCTATTGAGATTTTGCTAAGTATTAGTTTTTCTGGAAAAAGTTCCCCATCCTAGCTGTACTATGCTTATCAAAAAGTTTAATTTTCTTAAATTAGCTTAAAAAAATCATATGCTTTTTTATGTTCCTTTTTAATTTTTTTTAAAAGCACTGAGACGCTTTGACGGAAAGGTTTAATAAATATATTAAAATGTCAATAGATTTTAAGTAATAGGTTTTAAAATATAGAGTAGTACTTGCAAGGGTGTTCTGAAATCAAGTCTATGACTACAAAATGTCTTGGAATTTAACTGTTTAGGTTGTATTGAAAATAGCTGGTGCATAGTGTACAAAGACGCTTGAACAGCTAGCACCCCCTGCCCCCCCCCCCCCCCCGCCTCTCCGTATACGAGAAAAGTCTAACAAACCAATGTAATGTCAGGGTAACGTTAAATTTTACCTTGTTTATTTTATAAGTAAGAAATATTATACTATTCAATTTCTGAATGAATTACGCGTCTTGTAATCAGAAAAGAGGAATAACGTCAACGCCGACTACGGAGCCAGGTGGCAGGGGCAGAGCCCCACCACTTTTTGTGAACAATTTAGGAAAGTGTGACTAAAGTTTTCCACCGCTGTGATTCTTGTTCAATATAAAGTAATCCTTTCACAAGCACACCCACATTTCAATAGCTGTCAGCTTTCGTTTCTCCTCCTTTTTCAGCGTTCAACTGTCACACCCATATAAAGCCACCGACCATATAAAAGCCTTCGATGCATACATACTCTGTTTCTCTAGTTGCCATATGAGCTCCAAATTATTCATCGGAGGGCATCGACATCCAGCACATCGCAATTGGGAACCAGCGCTATGTGGCTTGGCCAAGGAAAGACTGCCACCTCGTCCGTCTATATATCCAAGCTCCATTGAAAGTTATTCAAATTTTATTGCAAGCTCCATTAAAAAGATTAATCATTATTTTAAGATTATGTTACCCGGGTGATATGTTGGATGCATTTGATAGAACTGAATCTAGTTCTATCTCCAGGGTAAGAAGTGTGTGGAAGAAGTTCAGAAAACTCCTACCTCTGCTTACTGCCTAAGCAACATCTTTGGAAATAAGAGGGCAGATATATGCCACCTGTGTACTCAGTGTAGTGGTGTATGGTAATGAAACACGGCCTGCCAAGGCTGAAGATTGCTGAAGAATAAATCGAAATGGGATGGCAATGGTATGTTGGATGTGTGGTGTCACACTAAAGACATATCTTCCTGTGAGGAATTTAGGCCAAGCCATCTACAAGGTGGAGATTAACCCCACCCCTCCAAGCCAAAATTCTCTAAATATCTCCAGACCAGTACATGGCAAAACGCTGCTTTTTTGACTTTTTTTACTACCATATTTATTTTCTGAAAAGTATTGATCACATGCGGGGGGTGGGGTGGGGTCAAACTCGCCCCAGACCTTTAGATATGGTCAATTTTGGTGGGTTTTACTAATACAAAACAGTAGCTTAGAAAAGATAACATTAACCAAAATGAATAGTTTTATAGATCTATATTATTGCTTTTGTATTTATTTTCAAGCAATCTCTTTACTTCAATTGCATCTGGTACAGATTGATATTTTCATTAGGTTATTACGATGCTGTCAATGCACAGTCGGAGGAAGACATCCTTCAGCTGTTGCTTTTAAGGTAATTAGCAGGGAAGGAAAAAAATATTAATTAATTTCATTGACGGTAGATTAATTATTTTCAGGGGCTACATAGGCCGGATTTTGTGTGTATATGGTGCTTAATGTTTTTGCTATATATTTTTAAAAAATACTGCCCGGCCCCTTCTCTTAGAGAGTGACTACTTTTGATTGATAGCTGTTGTGTTCCCTCATGTTTGCTCTCTCGTCTTCAAGTTCAAGGTTAAATAAACAGCAACAGTAAGTGACGATATGTTAACATTTACAAGGCACTTGTATGCTTTTGAATACGTAATTATGACTCTGCAGAATGTAATCAAAAAGTTTGAACGAGATTGAAGGTGCAAAGAGATTCTTATAACATCTGGGGTTATGTGTGATGTACATGATAATAAATAAAAACTAGCTATACTAGGATTGTACACCAAGGCCAAGGTAAATCTTACTGGGGATGGCTAAAACAGAAATTTACAAATCTGTCAAATAATAAGACAAAGGATGAACAGGTACGCTAGAGCTTTCCTTGCTTAGTAGTTTTGATAACGGGTTCAATCGCCAGTGGTGACAAATTTTCTGTTTCTCTAGTGTTCTTTTGAAAACTAAGAAGTAAAATAATTATGCTAAAAACTACTTTATACGCTATTTAATTAGGATTCATTCGTATTTCTTTAAATTGTAATTTCAGCAGTTCATTCGCATTGTAGCAGCGAAATTTGCTACAAGATGGGGGAGCATTTTAGTGTAGTAGTCTAGTGAGTAAAGCCATTGCATTATTTCAAGGAATCTTAATAAAACAGAATGCATAAAACTTAAATGTTGATGTACGCAGAAATTAAACCACATCACGCAAAAATGGGGCAGGCTACTTTAGTTACTTCCTTCTCTTCACTTTCCTCAGTCGCTACTTGCCCGCTTCTTAAAGGGCGGGCGCTATTGCTGGCCGCGTTAGCAATTCCAGGCGTTGGCGCTAAACTCTCTACGCTCTTTTCAGTTCTAGACCCCTCACCAACAAACGCGCTGGTCCATATATTCCCAGAACTACCATCCTGCTCTTCATCATCAACCACACCCTCTTCAATTTGTTCCTCTATCGATATATCTTCTTGGCTTGGGAGGTCACCATTGCCTCCTTCAGAATGCACTTCCAAATGCTTATCAGCCTCACTTTCTACTGGCCCATCATTTGATTTACTTGCTTTCCATTGGCTAATTTTATTTCCTATTGGGCGGAGCTCGGTGAATCTTATTTGCAGATGAAAAGAGGAGGTGCATCGTTGGAAGCATCTGTCAGTTCAATTTTTGTGTCTTCCAAAGAAAGAGATAGGAATAGAGCAGTGGGAATTATCTTGTGAGTTTCTCTTTATGTAAATCGACTTGGGAATTATTTAAGCGGTTGGCCCCTTCGTAAGGAATTGTTAAACAGATATAAGGCTTGAATTGGGGCAGTAGCCTAGACAAAACGTAAAGAATAGAGAACAAGGGCAAATCTTCTTTGGAAACGCCACCAACTGCCTTTTCAAGAAGAACTATAACCTTAACTGTCTATAAATTGCGATTGGTACTAGATTGAGACGTGAAGAGGGGACGACGAGGAGAGGGGACGACGAGGAGAGGGGACGACGAGGAGAGGGGACGACGACAAGGAGAGGCGACGACGACGAGGAGAGGCGACGACGACGAGGAGAGGCGACGACGACGACGAGGAGAGGCGACGATCACGAAAGAGAATATGCATTCTACATTTTCTATACAATTCTTACCATGCATGCTGTGTTTCTTCCCACTCAGCAGTTGTGATAGGCATGATTTAAAGTTTGAAAGTGCGTATCTCAACGATTGTTCAAGATATAGATCTCAAATTTGAACAAGTTGTCTATGTTAACAGGAAGAATGCAACGAGTCAAAAATATTATCAATTTCGGATATTCATTAAATCGTGACGTCATACTTTAGTACGCAATGGTGTAGCGGGCCTGTGGCTATAGGACAGTTATCCCCAATTCCTATGAATTCCCCTATGGAGAGTCTCGTATTAGTCTCTTCTCGCCCCTCCTCCCTCAAGACAATTTTCAATGGTTAAATACAAAAAGTAGGTCTACTACATTTAGTCAACACTATTTCCCAGTAAGACCACAAGACAAAATTGCCATTGAAACGAGAAGTTATATCTGTGCCAGACTCCTCCAAGTTCGATTTGCTGACGTAATACGTCACGTGAAAGCGTGAAGATAAGAGTTTAAAGCAGTCTTCCTACTGTTGTGCCATCGCCACATTTTTGGCCAATTAGAGCGAAAGTCATGAAAGAGAATAAACTTAAATAAACGTCTGTCCGCCCTATGAAGAAGCTTTTGACACGTTCTTTTCTATAGTTTATCAAAGCAAACATTATCTTTAAACATGTGACATTACCTTTGTTGAACAACACAAGAAACTCAAAATGCTACTTTACGGCATCAATGCCTCACCGCTAGTCTCAAGACACGTCGTCTTGGATATCTCTAACAATAAGATCAATAACTTCTCCAGTAATATTGCATCCTTGACCTGTCCGAGAAAATCTTGAGCCTACAATTGACTGTAAACGTCAATAAAAACTCACTCTGCACTGGCTTTAAACTACAAGCTTGGGAATAAAAAAGAGCCACACAACTAAAAGACACCTTGTTCTTCAAATAGTAGTAGTTTGGATCCAGAAAAGCTTATTCTTTAATGAGAAAGCGGGTACTTGTTGGTCACTCTTTGAGAATTATATATAATTGCAATGTGTCTGTTGAGAATATGTATATGTCTGGCACTGATGAAGGCTCAAACCCGAAACCCAATAAATATTAATTAATTAATTTCCCCTTACCCACTGACTGGAGAAGAATTCGTGAAAGATTGACACTAAAATCTTCACCTTAGCTTATTGAGCCTTAACGGCTCAATGGTTAAGGCGTTGGTTTAGTAACCATGACGTCGTGGGTTCTAGCCCGGTCAGCGCCCATAAATTGCAAGCTATTGTGGTAACGCTCCACTCTTTGAGAATTATATATAATTGCAATGTGTCAGTTGAACGGCGACGTGTACTGCCAAACAGCCTAATCTGGGGCAAACGATACTGTGCTCTAATATCTTTCGATGCTAGCAGCGAAAATATTACACTGTCTTCAAGAAGAGCTCAAAAAATGGTGGGCATATGTGGAAGACCGTTGATAAAATTCTATTTCAATATGTATCATACCTTAGATCGTGCAGAAGGGAGGCAAACTACTTCAGCATTATCTGGACAGGTCATATAATGTCATATTATTTCTGCCTTTTCAGTGACAAGATAGTATTGCATCATATGCTAGTTTAGCTATGCCACTATAACACAAATATGAATAATGAATAACTGTACATCGATAATTGATAACATTTGTACACAATACACAAAATTTACACAAAGACTTTGGTTCGGATGGAGTCCGTTCGAACATTCAAAGAAATCATTACAAAAAGTTAATTACGGATATTATACATCCCTGCCAATCACTCCAAGGCAGTTACAATGACAACTTGCCAGCTTTTCTGTGCCATAAAGAATTTTATATGAATAGTGAATAACTGTACCTCGATAATTGATAACATTTGTACACAATACACAAAATTTACACAAAGACTTTGGCTCGGATGGAGTCCGTTCGAACAACTCTGCATGCTAATCCAATTAGCAAATCAACGGTTTGCTGGATTGTAATACGAGCTGCGATATGTGGCAACGGTTGGACGAAAATAGAATTTGAATAGGGATCACGTCAAATTTACCTCGTAGTGGTATTTTTTTACCTCATTTTTGATCAGTACCGGTTTGGATCCGATCCCAAGCGTTTACACGGGTACGGATCCAAACTGGTACACTTTCATAAGTGCACCCAAACTGGTAGGGATAGCAGATCCAAACGAGTTCGGATCCACTAGGTCCCGTGTAAACGCGAGGCCGATCCGTACCAGTTTGGATCCGACTTCGGATCGGACGCCAAATATATTAGTCCTTATATGCTGCCCTTACATCTTCTGATAATGGTAAGTCAGCAGTCACATTTTATGTAAACAAAGCTAGTGCACTTATTTTTTGAAAACTCAATCAACAGCTTTTAATACTGTATATTAGTGAGCCTTTAACATGATTTTTCTCTGACCTCACAAAGGTGTAATGAGTTATTTTTATAGGTTCCCAGCACTATATGATACTCTGAGTATCTTTTTTCTTCTTCTTTAGGGAAAGTAAAAAACCTGCCAAGTGAAAGATACCTATTGAGCAGTACATCTTCCTAGTAAAATAAAAAGTAAATGTTCTGGTCTTGAGAAAGCACGGGGTTTTCAGCCCTACTCATGTTATTTTTGCTCGTTTTGAGTTTGACTCGGTTATTTATTTTAATTTCTGTTCGTTTTGGCTTTCATTTGTCTAATAATAGTGATTTTTGGTAGTTTTACACTTTAAAGATTATTTAAATTCATTTCTGCTCACTTTTGGCTAAATGGAGCTCTTTACTTTTCCTTGAAATAAACTGGTTGTGTGGAAAAACTTTGTTCAATCAAGTCCAAAGTCTAAATTCGGCCATTCGGGGCTTGTGATAGTGGCACTTATTTCTGGTCTTTGTTACTTTGTGCATAGCTCTCAAATGATCCAACAACTGTCTATGAAATTGACATCTGACCTAAATACGATTTGTCACATAAACGGCACTTAAATGGTAGACTGCCCCTGAGCGAAGTAATCTTGCAGTTCGATCCTTAAACTGAAAAAAGTTAGACGGAATGAGGAGCGGACAATGAAACGTAGGTTAACTTGAAGATAAGCAGAAGAAATAAGTTTATTGAGTTGTGAACGAAGCATAACTGAGTGGGACCTTGTAAAGACCTATTCACATAATGTAACAAAAGTTTAACTCCCCTCTCCCTCCCAATTTTAACATCTGGTATTACCAAACTTGAAGTGAGCCTATCCCCATCCAGTAGTTTTAGACAATGAAGGAAACGTATTTGTATAAACTAACAAAAAATCTGGAAAAATACATGACCATATTTCCTCTAATTATAGACCCGTCTATAATTAATTGAGGGCACCAAAAAGAAGGGTCTATAATTAGAGGGGGTCTTTAATTTCCAGAACAAAGTTTTGAAAAAACGAGCATACAGAGTTTCAAGAAAAACTACGAAAGTACATTTATACTTTCATCATTACATTTATAGTTTACACCAATACCTTTTCATCGTCAGACACTGGTCATGGCAATAGTCTGAAACCAAGAGCATAAAACTTTTAATGAAGAATTTATATGATCAAAGACGGCTGGAATACAACATAGACATTGCAATTTACATAGTTTGCCCACAGTCTGTCACTCTTGTTATTAAAAATGCTTAAGCAACAAACAATTTTGTTTGTTCAGAAAAGTTCCAACTTTTTCGTTTTGATGCATTTTATATAATGTGTGCAATGAAAGGCTACTGATTTTAAAGTGATTAAAAATTAGTTGGTAAAATTTCTTTGCTTTTGTAGCAAATTTTTCAAATGATTGCGATGTGCTAAAGGTGCCAATACCTGATAGTTTCAGCAGCAAACAGTCAAAAGATTTACTAGCTGCTTATATTGGCATGCCGGCGAACTACCTGCCTGCTGAAGCTGATGGCATTGTGGATGAATGCAGGGGCTCTCCACTTGCAATAGCTTTGCTTGGGGCATTGCTTAAGTCACATCCCAATCGATGGAAGTATTACATGGATCAGCTGAAATCGAATAAAGTAAGCAAGTTGAATTTGAAACTGGCGTACAAGTATCCAACACTCTTTGAAGCAATTGAAACCAGCGTTATTCATCTTCCTGAAGATTTAAGAATTAAGCTTTATGTATATAGATGTCTTATTCTTACTTGGCATCCTATGGAATTACGTAGAAACTATGATCAGTCCCAGTGGTGGCATATTCTGTATTTCTCTACTGTTTCTTCAAACATAAATACCTATTGGTCTTAGCAGGGCCCAAAGCATTGCAACAATCAACTATTCATAAACATTATCAACCCATAGAAGGAACCACTTCAAAGGCCTTGTTTAATAATTTAAAAATGCCTGGGACATCAATTGACTATAGGCCATTTGATGATAAAAGTTGATGATGGAGTATGTATACCTATTTTGCAGATGGAGAGAAGTAAGCGCTATTATTGTAAAATGTGTGATCAAGTCCTCCGTGATAAGGTATTTCAATCTGAATTCTACATGTTTTTAATTAGAGTTATCCCTGCTAGAGCTCAAACATGTATGGCATAGATTCCATGGACTCAAAAGTTTTATCTGCTTCTCTGAAGAATGGTTGTAGAAGTCCTTTGTTCTTTAGTTTGGGCGTAGCATTACTAAGTAAGTAACTAAACGTCTTATGAATACCCCCTTTGCTAATTTGATCCTCACCAGTATTTTAATCGCTAGATCCACCCTTCGTGACCAGTTGAAAGGTTGATACAACATGTTTGTCCACATTTTAAGTGCTGGCGTACATTTCGTTATTAAATTTGCTGAGCATATCTTTTGTGGGCACAAACACATTTCAGCTGATATTTCTTCATGTCATAAAGTCTCAAACACGGAGTAGCACTTCCAACATTGGTTGCTGCATCTTATTGCACAAGTTGGTCTTCAACAGATTCATCTGAGAAAATGTGCACTCAACAGATGCGTTATTGAATGGAAGAGCATCATCCTCATAACAAACATGCCAAGCTCTTTGAAATCGTTTTTCCCGATGTGTCCTTGTGTTGGGCAACATTGACCCAAAATGGAAAAGCAACCAGAATCACCTCAGCCGCAAAGGAGCCCATCACTATTTCAGACTGTAAAGCAACCAGCTTTAACCTCAGTGGCTTATGGACTGATAAGCAAAGATGAACAGATAATGCCATTACAACTTCATATAGTGAACAAAAATCTCAACATTTCTGAAATATGTAATATGAATGGTCCTTGTGAATCCCATTTGAATACAACTGATACTGTTCACAAGGCAGAAAAATTGTGCTGTAAAATTTGTAAGAAGATATTATCTTGCAAGACTAAATTGACCCGGCATATAATAACTCATAATGGTAAAAGACAACCTACCCTTCGCAATATTTTGCCAGTAAACTGTGACAAAATCATCCCGATCAAGTCTGCTTTGCTCATGGAAAAAGCCAAGGGAATGCATCAGTTCGTGGATAATAGTGCCGAGCCACTCGCAGTTTGGTCCAATAGAGATAAGCTGCCCTTCCTGTTTTTTACTTTTTCCGATTGAGGTAGAGTAACACCTGTAATGTATTAAATGATTTATATAGGTTTAAACATGTATATGAAGAGGAAATGGCTGTACGAATCAAGGAAACTATTATACTGCCAATTAACAACCATGTGGTGTACTCACAGAGAGGATGCTTTTGCGCATGCGTTACACGTATTTTAGCGGTTATCAAGGGAGCTAAAAAATAAAAACATGTTTTTAAGGAAATTGTGCCCCAAAAATTGAGATTTTACCGTAAAGGACTTTAGGCTTAGTAGAATATGTAAGATTTCAGTTGTGATAAGTAAAACGCTGAATGTGGAAACTTTATTGACAACGTTTCGTCTAACAGACATCTTCAGGACACACTGAAACTTGGCTAAGCAGTCAGTAGTAGTGGTAGTAGTAGTAGTAGTAGTAGTAGTAGTAGTAGTAGTAGTAGTAGTAGTAGTAGTAGTAGTAGTATTTAGAGGAGAGAGAGATGATTACAAATAATACGCTTATTAATTTTCTGGGAAGAAATGCCAACACCACGATGCAAAACCCTGGTCCAGTCTGTCGAGGAACGTTCCCTTCTAACTAAGAGATGGTGATGGCCGTAATAACAGACTTGCTAACCTTCCACTGGAGAGCATTAATTTCCAGCACTCAGTACTATGCAACATGAGCAAGGAGGGACTACTACAGGTCTATCAACCTTTATATATCTACAATGAGATGATCTATGAGAACTCCCATGGCAATATCTTCTATTTCTGTGGCAGTCACATTCCTTCCCAAACAAAAGAATGGATTGAAATATAATGCTTTCAGGTATCATCAGGCATTAATAAAACTGCTGCAATTGCATCGTATGGTCCAAAACATGTATTTATTTATGATTATAAATATAGTTAAAAAATTAATAGTGACAGTAAATGGTCTGACAACTGTTAAGACATTGTCTGTACCCTAAACCGGTGATTCATCATTTAATTTTTCTTTCATGAATAGTATAATATAATCCCAATAACGCGAAACCCCGATAACTAGAACTTTCAGTCACTCCAACTGTTTTTACATTTTCCTTAAGCCTTTACTAATACGTTTCTCACTGGCATGAAAATTGGTAAACTACAGAGCTTGAATTTGTGGAAGGCACACGATCTTTGTGGTTGGTTGATAGTGTGTTTTTGGTTGTATAAACTGCGCGTGAAGCGACTGGGGCAAAACACTTCCTTGTGGACTTTTCGATCTGGTTTTGAAAACGAAGTGAAACGTTTCCATGCCACGGTAGTTTGAGTGTACAGGACATTTTTTAGGTCCGAAGCGTTTTTCTTTGAAAAAGTGTGAAATTTTAAATCTAATAGTGCTGTCAACGATGTCTTCGGGATAGCCATTAGAAAGAAAAGTTTGCTTTAGAAAAGAATACACCATAAAGTCTTTATGGTTGTTTTAATTGAACTAATGTATACATTAGGTTCTATTAAGTTTGTTATTTATCACCTTGAAGAATGCACGTCTGGTTAAAAAACCAACTTTTATTGTTAACCAGAAAGAACATATTGTTAATAGGGTTATTTGTACAAGCCAATAACACACTTCAGTTGCTTGTACCAATACCCATAAAACATTCAGAAGGAGTAATACTCATGAAAATGAATGACTTATTAAAAGGACATAAATTAACCGTTATCTCTGCTGCAATTATCATTTCTGCAATGGCATTCTCTTTGGCAAGGCCTACCCAAACATCTCTGACACTTCATTCCACTTATTACAATTGGGAGACCTGCACCAACATATTGTATTTTTTAACACAAATAACTCATCAAGAGCCCGTCCTTTTGTATTCTCAGTGAAGTTTCTTCAACACTAGATACATCAGATGTAGATGTTGGTAGATCTTAACGACTGTCCAATCAGCAGTCGACAAATTTTTGCTTCGATCCGTCTCTTTGTTTGCGAGTTATCTTAAATGATGCTTGAATGTTTGAACAACTCGTTCTTTGCACGAGCCATTCTGATGAGGGTGCAACGAAACCGGTCAAAATTGTACGTAAAAGGTTATTGCTTTTACTACCTTGCTTTCCGTCCAAGTTACGACAAATTATTGGTAGCGTTGGATAATTTATCAAAACACTATCACACAAGTACAGTTAATCAAAGTACGAGTGCGGCTAACAAGAAAAATTACAAGGTAATTCAATCGTACCTTATCATTTTGTGGAAAACAAATCAAGATTTGTCGTTCAGGCCATTTTAACGACATCCAATGTATTTAATTGTATTTCACATGGCTCTTCAGGAACTGTTTGACAAAGGTAAGTGCTCAAACTGTATTCTGGGTACACTTAATCGTAAAATCCGTTAGTTTGAATGTACAGTTACCAGAATCCTCTTCCTTGGTTGTACTGTGTATATGTCGATGATGACAAAAGACACCATACTTCAAAGACTTCATATCAAGAGAGAAAACCCAATCGTCCTCCCTCCCACTGACAAAAATCATAAGCGATTCAGCGGTTCATAGATTACAATAAATTACATGAAAGATCAGCTGTAGTGTTGCACTTGTTATCGTAGGATGCCTTATTCATACTATAATTCTGGCCACAGGTGGTGCCACTTACCATGCTATTCTCCGCCTCCATATACAAAGTCACAACAAAATGAACATCTTAAAAGCAAAAATATACTTTGATCAAACAGATACTCAAGCAGACAGACAGGATACATTCTTCCTCATACATTGCACTTCATTGCTCTTGAATCTAAATCTGAATATATGTTTAAAGAACATATTAAACTGCCTTGATAATACTTTACTATTTTGCATTTTGTTAAATTAACTAGTAAATTTTATCAAATGAATAAGCAAATTAGTTTCACTTCTTCCTTTCGTCAGAGAAATAGTGTCTGCTCAACTGTTGGTACAGTTTCGAATCCCAGGTGTCTTCCAAGGTCATGGTGCCCCAAAATCCTACATGTCCAGTATGCCTAATCGTAAGAGATTACTGGAATTGTATGCTAATGAAGACATGAATAGATTGAAGTTTAAAAAAAAATTTACATCAGTAGTTAGAAATAGATTGTATTCATTCTAACTGCAATTCAAAAAGGATTTATTAAAGGATTATCAGGGACATTTGAGCATACAGCACATCTAGCTCATGTTCTAAATAAGGCCAAACTTAAAGAAAGATCTGTAGTTGTTACACTTCTAGACTTGAAAACTGCTTTTGGTGAAGTTGATCATTCCTTAATACCAGTGGTTCTTAAATATCACGAAGTCCCAGAGTTGGAGCTACCGGGAGGCTTAGCCCTAAGGAGCCATATTCTCGGCCTTTTGGCAAGGAATGGATGTAGTATCTGTTCTCGTTGATGACAGAAGCTTTCCATAATCCGCGAGAGGCGGTCCTACTGGGGGGTTGAGTCTGACTGATGGCTTACTTCTCTGCCCGATAGTCTCACATTGAGGGGCGTTGCCCTTGGACACCCCAGCTGCCCTTTATTTATTAGTTAGCCTGTTTGGTGATTTTTTTCTGTTTATTTAGGGTAGTTTCAATGTCGGGCCCACTGCTCATCAGGGGTCTTTGATTGAGAGATTGCCATAATGCTTGGTACTTTTGCAAATCAACTGGGTCATCGTTCTCATCTAACTTGAAATATTTCTTATTAGCTTCCATTGGAGTTACAACAGGCTTACATTTTTGCAAGCCATACTTTTGCAAAAGATTCTCAACAAAGCAAGGTTAATTGGTGATTAGAACTTTCCTTTCCATGTCACGGTTAACGGACGTACCCAAGATGTAATGTACGTCACCTTGATCCCGTCATCTTAAAGCGTTATCCTAACTTAAATTTTTCAACTTTCAACAGTGACTCTTCATTCAAGGCCAACAGAATATCATCAACATAAACAGCAAAAAAGAAAATCATTTGTACAGAACATTTTGTTTTGTTACCTTTTTTTTCACTTGTCCAGCAATCCATCTGAAGCTTTTAAGGTTGGAATATTAAAACTTTCTGCAAATTAAAGTGCCTTTTCTTTTAGCATTGGACCATCAATCAAAACGTTTTGGCTCTTTTGAAGCGAAAACCATTTTAACACAGCCTTCTCCACCTTCTCGTAATCACAGCTTCGCATTTTTTTGGCTTTTTGGAATTTTGTTCTAACCCTTTGAACAGTTTGTCCTTGTTCTTCATCCAAGTAGGGATTGTGTTCTTAGGGACCCCAAAATACAGTTAATCCTGAGTACCAAGGATAGGAGTACACGAGGCATATATTTACTCAATGCTGACGACAAGAGGTACCAATGCATGAGTCCTTCATACACTCAATGTTGACCACACTACTGTCGAGTGCCAAATAATCGTATCCCCCCACTTATTAATTTTTTGAAATTTATAAACCTGCCCGCTCCATATTAGGACTCAAAATGTAAATAATATCTAAAAGCACTTGAATAAGTTCCCCTTCTGGACCAATAATTCCCATCTGTTGACCTTCCAAGTTTGAAAGAAAGGACTTGTTTGCTAGGTTTCGATATTGGGTGTGTTTGTAGAGATACAGTATAAACTGCTTTTAACGGCCATCCTAAGAGCTGAATCTCTCAATCAAAGACCCCTAATGAGCAGTGGGCCCGACATTGAAACTACCCTAAATAAACAGGACAAACACCAAACAGGCTAACTAACTAATAAATGGCAACTGGGGCGTCCAAGGGCGACGCCCCTCAATTTGTGCTACCGGGCAGAGAAGCAAGCCATGAAGCAGGCTTAACCGCTCAGTAGGACCGCCCCTCGCGGATTATGGAAAGCATCTGTCATCAATGAGAACAGATACTACATCCATTCCTTGCCAATGAATTTCACTTCATTTCATCAATGGCAGCATGTGGACATGAGCGGGTGCCATTGTTTTCACAAGGTATTGAGCTTGGAAATATCTAAAATATGTGTGATAACTCTATATTTTACACTTATCTGGCAACGAAAACGAAAGATGGACTCAGAATTTGAAAAACATTGACTTGTTAAACTTGTGTTGAAACAGTAGTTCGGTGGAAAATTGTTGCCCATCTTTACAAATTTCAAAAACTCGTACTTCACACAGTCTGAATAGTTAACCAACCCCTCAAACCTGACTAAATAGTTTACGATTCTCTGTAAACTCAAATGGAAGAATTTGAAGGCCGTGAGATTCCACTGACCCAGGTAAAACAGGCTGATGATACGAACAAGATTCAGCCCCTGGATGGCAAAAAAGCCAACCGCAAATCCAAGCAGCTTGTATTTGAAAGGCGCCGGAAAGGCGAAGATGGCGGCAAACAACACGATCAGCGCCTCAACGCCGTTGCAGCCAGGTTCAATCGATACGGCAAAATTGTTGCTGAGACTGCGAATCACCTTGCCACTGGCCTCAACGTCATTGTCGAAGGCCTTAACGATGGCCACGCTGACATCGGCGATGACGGCCGTAAACGGTAAGATCGGAGCGAGCCTAGTACCACTGGAATGGTTGTTGTTATTGCATTCCACCTTATGTACTCAGATACTCGACATCAGTATACAGGATGTCCATCAATATTTGTAAATGCTACGAATGCTTAATAATTTTGCCTTGGTACATCGAGTTATATGATGCACTTACACACACATTTATCTCTCTAGTGGGCATTACAAGGTTCAAATCTTTCATATCGGACTGCATTTCTCTTTTAATCCATCGGAGCGAGCCTAGTACCACTGGAATGGTTGTTGTTATTGCATTCCACCTTATGTACTCAGATACTCGACATCAGCGGAATTTACCCTTACTTCGAGGTAACACGAATGGATATTTTCTCTTGCATGAGTAACTTTCATAAATAGCTCGTAATTTGAAGTGTAGTAGGGAATTACAACATGTTTGGTGATGCAAGGCGAAGTAATGGTACCGTGCAATGGGACTTAAACAAAGGGAATCCAAATTTTGTATGGTGGAAAGCAAATTTCTGCTTGAATTTGCTGCTCCTACTACACAAATTACATAGATAATAGGTAATATGCAGTACAAGTCTAACTCCAATCATAACCTTCCAATGGGCAGTGTACCAGATTTGCCATGCAGCTTGTTATTTACTACTTGCAACCATTAATCCGTAACAGATTCAGGCATTACTTCACGCTTATGTATCGGAATTCCCTATGATAACAAACAGATTACACACTGACATTCTTAATGAACACTTGACTTAAATGCCAGCATAAAATGGTAACGCACAGAACCTATATTTAATACTTACAACGATTAATGTGCAACAGATTTAGGCATCACTTCACGGTTACACATAGAAGGTGCAGATTATAAGAAACACATCATACACTGACTTCTTAATAAACACTTGACTTGAATGCCAGCATATCATTGTAACGCAGGGCACATATATTAATTGGTTGAGTTCAGTTAAGTCTGGGTCCCTTTCCGTACAAATTTCCCTCAAAGCAATATTGCCAAGGTTAAAACGTTTCTTAAATTTATGGATTTTCAGGAGGGGTTCTCTCTCTGTAATATCAGTGTACATTACAATAGACAATTCTTCAAGTATGTCCGTCTTCATAGAGTTTATCTCTTCCCGATCAAAGTCACCTTCATTGACATCATTCTGTCTATCATTTTCTATTACGTTCTCCACCTCGTGTACATTATTGTCGTTCTCAACGGGCCCTTCATTCTCAACATTTCCTATATCATTGTCATTCACCTGTTGGTAGTCATTCTTACTACCACAGGCATTGTCAACATGAGTACAGTTACACTTTTTCCATGTGGATGAAAACTAGGCTATAATGTTAATCAAGTTTTGATATGCTTCCAGAATTCTTTATTATTCTCCCTACTTAGAATTTTCATAACCCCAATATTTGCCGTATTGTAATTGTCAGTTTCTGTTGAAATATGTTCTGCCTGATGAAAGCATATTGTAAACCCATCATTATGTTAATGTTTTAGAAAGAGTATTAATTTTTAGCAATTAAGTGACATTACTGGGGTCTCTTATATATATTGTGTGACCATTTGTTTGTTTTAATTTCCATCCGATTTTAGTCACTTTAAGCGAATTTCTTTAACACCTCTTTCCCATTCACTCAGTCATAAAAAAATTTCAGTTTTCTGTCGTAAAAGAAGTTATTAATCATTGGCTGACAAATTTGCTTCCCATCTCTGTCACTTTGGCGTCCTAGTCCTCATCTTCGGTGTTTTTCTTCATTGTCTCTATCCAGCTTTTCATCGTTGGTCTTTCCTCCCCCTCCGCCCTTGTATTTATTGTGATTTAGCACCACGATTTTCTTCATTCTTTGAGCTTCATTATAATCTTCAATTTTACAGTATCTATTTACTTGAAAGGCGGGCCAGCTTAGTAAACTGCTACGGACCAATAGTTGAGCGCAGTGGCTAACCAGCTTAAAACATATAGCCTGAAAGATAGTGTAAGGGGTGGCTTGCAGCAGGGGCGCTCTACAAAGAATTGAATTGATGGAACACACTTTCTTTACACTCAGCGTCTGGAGAAATAAAGAATAACCGTGAATCGTATACAAGGCGAACCAACGCATCTGATGATAATCAGCGCATTCAACTGACTCGATCTTGGCTAAACACATTTAAATATACCATGTTTTAAGCGTATTATATACCAATGGCGGTGGTAGATTTAGTGGTAGCAATGGTGTTAATAGTGGTAAGAATCAAACGTAAACAACTATTTTGACGATTATGAAGGTAGAATTCTCATGTTGTTCTTATGGAAAGATGCCCCATTGTTAGATAACAAAGGTATTATTTTTTATCATCGAGAAGGGAGGATTTAAAATGTTAGTTTTGGAAAGGCTGGAGGGCAGTTCTTCCTTGGTCAAGTCACATGGCGCAGAGAGATTGGTCTCCAATTGCGTTGAGCCAGATGTCGTTGTCCACCGGTGGATGACTGGGAGCTAATGTGGCGACTAGAAAAATAAATAAAATTAACAACAGAGACTGTTAAAGGACGCTGATCATGAATTTATGTGCGCTCTGTTGGTGATGAAGATTGATCTACATTGTTACACACAACGTATCGTCAAATGCTTCATTTTGTTTCTATAAACTAAACAATCACATTCAAATGTGAAAGGAGAAATAGAAAAAAAGTCAAGTAGAAGAACAAGGATCATCGGGAAAAGTATTTAGGCAGCTATAACGCCTCTAGCCCCCCTGTTACGCGTCCTGCAGTTGCATGGACTTAGAGGACATGTAAAGTTATCCTTTTCTTTTAAATCAAGTTTCTTCATTGCCGAGTCTGTTTTAAGATCAGTTAAAATCTGTGGGTGAAACCGTGTGCTGTTTATTACACCCGAATTTGTTACTCTTCAGCCCAAAAAGATTTGTTACGTGTTACACATAAAATGTTTCAAATTCAAATATGATTATATATGTGTATATAGGGCATACCTTGCAGATATTATAATTGCACAACATGTACCGGTCTTTACAAGTAAACGCTTCTAAAGTATCGAAAATTTTACGGAGTCTTTTTAAAACAACCAACCAAAAAAAGCAGATTCCCACTTTTGCGTCCACTCGTTAGTCAGCATTCATAACAAGCAGGAGCTCAGCTCCTGGTGATGCTACTCGTGGGCATGGTAAAGAAAATAATCGGCTGATTCTCTCTAAAGATTTTTTCGTTTTAAAAATCCAAAAAATACAAAGCGTTTCTCTTAATATACGGAACAGGAACAGCTGTGAAGATTGCTTGGTGGCTTTTCATCACGCGACAATTGATCACGCGACGATTCATCACAGCGACAATTGATCACACAGACTATACATCCAAAAGATGTCTTTGTGATGAATTGTCGATGTGATGAATTGTCTTTGTGATCAATTGTCGCTGTGATCAATTGTCCTTGTGATGAGGAGGCAGGCAACTGGTTTTGATTTATTCACTAGAAGAGAGACATGTAACTATTTTTGAAGTTGCCAATAAACAAAATTCACATTTGCCGTTCGTTTCTATTGCTCAGAGATACCGAACAAAAACAGCCATAAAATTCAAGTGACAAAAACAAAGGACTGAAAAAGTGACATTGTAGATCATCCAAGAATTGTCGCATTGTTTGCAGCGTACAAATAAGACTGAAAGACTAATATCCAATGCATAATTATCATGTCAGAAAGTAGCAATTGACTAAAATAGAAAAAAAAAAGTGTTACTTTACTTACCAGTGTGTGGAAACAGCTGAGCATTTGAAAGAATTCTAAAAAGGCTGATGTGAAGCTATCCTGACACTCTTTCATGATATTTCTCCGCATCACATGTATTTGAAAAGTTAGGTTGTAGGCCGGTCGTTGAAGAGTTTAACCTTGAACGAAATAACACAGAAATCTATTTTGTCTCATTCGAAACGCAATTATATGCTGATTCTGACAATATCAAAGCCCCTTTCGTAGTCCTGGGCAAAAATATTTCCTGGTTGTTTTTATAACCACTCGGCTCTGTTTGTCAGGCCGCCATGTTTGCTTTGTTTTTGATTATTGCACAATCCACTCATTGACGTATTTCCAATCTCTTGATAGTGACTATGAGTTCGTGAGGGAACAGGAGGCATGTTTAATGGTTATTAGTAAGAGGACGATGGCATTGCCGGTTGGAAGGTATGAAATATATGCAGACTAATGTGTCCCTATTGTATAAATCATATACAGATTTTTTTAAATTTATTACTGCTACGTATGCTGCTCCTTGTGAATGAAGAAATCTGGAAATTAGGCAATTGGTCAACCAAAGTGTCAACCAATTTGAAACTTCTAAAACTACAATTTAAATATGCATAATAAAACCTTAGAACGCACGTCCCCTACTAACGGGGCAGCCCAGCATATTGTAATGCATTTCGGTTGCCTCTTATTGACTGTAGTGCATAAAGTGTATCCAGCATCCAGCTACGGAGTTCCTCCCTGAAAAGCAAAATGATGTATGTCAATTTTGAAAATACACAAGAGAAATTGAAAATATGTCACCACCGAGAATCGAACACGTGCTTCACGCTTTCGCCCCGTGTGCTAGGTGACCTCAAATGTTAACGTACTCTATTTCCCAAACTGTTGTCTAGTAGTTCTTAAGTAACGACTCCTATACTTCTTCATCCTTTTTCTTAAAAACATACGCTCTTTAACTGCCTTTGCAAAGTTTCTGTCGGGATTTAGTACCGGCCCCAACTCCTGCCCTTCTCTATCATTTTGAAATGAAACTCCTCTTCTTATTTCTTGCATCACCCCCATTGCACCTTCGAGCGCCTCATTGGCCATGGCTTCTGTCAAGTGCTGGATTAATGATCACCCCACTGCCTGTTTCCACCTTCTGTCGTGATCACACGTTTAGCCTCATCCTAAACAACGTAACCTTCGTGGTTGTTTCTGTTTACCTTATCTTTTGCTCTAGAGATGCGATAAACCATTGGCGAATATTTTAACTATGTCCATATAAGTACCGAAGTCCCTCTACCAATATCCAAGAAGGTACCTCTCAACCCTCTCTCTTTCTATCGCTTGATATCTGTAATGTTAAAATGAAGATATCAGGAAATATGCTGTGTATCAAAGTAGAGTATGGCCTACTATATATTTTACAATATAAGTACCGAAGTCCCTCTACCAATATTCAAGAAGGTACCTCTCAACCCTCTCTCTTTCTATCGCTTTATATCTATAATGCTTAAATGAAGACATCAGGAAATATGCTGTGTATCAAAGTAGAGTATGGCGTACTAAATATTTAACAATATAAGTACCGAGTAACATTCTCCATTTGATCAAGATTAAAAGGTGTCAAAAACAATTTAAAATCTTCAAATTGCGTGATTGTAACCCCAAAAAAGTAAAAACAGCCGTTATAAGTGTTACTAACCGGGGTCTAAATTGCATGGAATTTAAGATGCCGTTTATGATCGACGCGCATTCATCCCAGTTCTCTTGATAACTGAATTTCATGGAAAAGGTAGTGTGTGTCGCCATTTTCGACTTGTCAACCGTCACAGTTGCATTGTTTTATAGGTTTCTGGTCCAAACGCTGTCAGAGGGTGTTTATTTTAAGGAGCCCTGTGGAACCCCCTATAGAGAGTGGATCCAGTTCAGTTATGTTAATCATGTATCTAGAACTTGTACTTATTCTTCCCATCAAGTTTCATCCAAATCTCTCCACTCTAAGCATTTCCCAATATTTCTGGCTTCCAAGAATTCTGTTTCCCTTCTCCAACCCCTTCAATGTCCCCAGAAACAAATTGAATTGAAAATAGAGTATCTGAGACATAAAATCTTTCTACATATCAAGTTTCATTAAGATCTAATCACCCATTCATAAGATAAAGATACCTCAATTTTCATGTTTTCTGCTATTTCTGGTTTCCCTCTCCAATGTCACAAATACTATTACTAATACGTATTTGCATCCATGCACTCATTCATACTTCATTGCAACATGTGCAATTTATAAGATTCGCATACCATATTTCCTCTCATTAGCGTCCCGGGCGCTTATTAAAAAATTCACCTACAATTTGCGGCACTTATTAGAGGGCGGCGCTAATAAAATAACTTTACTTCAAGGTGCGGCGCTAATAAGAGGAAGTACGATAATCAATTTTTCATAATAATCGTTACTCAAGACGAGTATGAAATAGACATTAGATGAATATTAGTTTTGAAAGCTAGATAAAATCTTACTCTTTTAGATAAAAAATATCATGAGGCACCATAAATACACGAGTGCAATACGAAAACATCTTAGAATCTAAAACAAGAAGCATTCAGAAACAACAAATGATCTATCCCTGAGTTGTAAGAAAGAGCGGAAAGAAAAATTTTGCCCAAGATTTGGTTTGATGTTGGCTTTTTTGCAAATATCTGTAATTGTTTAAAAGCCTTCATTATTGAATATAGTCTACCTCAGTCTTAAGCTTTTAAATCCACTGCTTTATCAAACTTGTAATGATTGCCTGTGAGAACAATCTCAGCCTAATTACAGTCAAAAAATCCTGTCTTCCTCACAATGAAATACAGCTCTAAAAATGCAGGCGAAGGTAATGATAATGTGGCGTAAAAGGCGAGAAGATTATAGAATGAAAAAGAGAAAGGTACCCTAGCATACAGATGTGGTGTGTATTGGTCAGGTGACGTTCCTTAACTTGCCTCCAGCGGATATAAAGTTTGTTGCTAGTTGTACTCCGCTATAAAAAGCACAAGAAAAAATCGCAAATGAAATCTGTGGCAAAAGAACAAATGTAATGTGAATTCTTTGAAATGCACAATACTCCAAGCAATATCCAAGTTTCAATACCAAAAGCCTTAGTACAGGTAAACAGCATGAGTTGGGGAGCTATGAAATTGTTTCGAGTTTGACCGCTTCTCAAGAATAGTTGACTGCCTGAATTATATTCAGAAAAAATCGTTGCTCCTGTCAGAGATGAAAATGATTATATAAATCGATATCATTTTTACAGCGTAAATATGTCAGCTGTTTGTAACTACTAGGGAAGTTCATGAACGCACCTTCACGCTGGCCTAAGGTGCTATTTTTCTCAGAGATTATTAATACCGGACAAATTTGTACATAAAGCTTGAGGGAATTCCCCGGGGTAGAGGAAACGTACCCTGAGCGCTATTAATACAGGCCCAAATACTACAAACGTATCAAATTTGTAATGGCAAAATGGTTAAGGTGTAGTATTTATGACCAAGAGTTCATATGCTCAACTCATAGTAGTGTGGTTGAAAGCACCTTTTAAGAGGTTAGGATTACAATAGGTAGTGTGTTTGGTAGAAAAAATTTCATTCCTGATTATTCCTTAGGTTCTCGATGTCTGTGAGGCCAAGCATAGCACCAGAAACGCAATTAGAATACACACATTGAAAAAAGAGACAGGTTTTTACACTAAATCTCTCAGTTTTTTTGCTTATGACATACCTACGGAAACGACATATGAAGACATTATGTCTGAACTGGGTGTTCCCTTATTTATGAGCTTCCAGTATACCCATCAACAGTTCAACAGTTCAGCTTGACACATTTCTCAAAACCGGACAGACGCGGACGGAACGCAAGGGGCAAAGAAATAAACAATACTATGCTATTAGATGTAAACCAATAAAAAATAACATATCATTACATTTAAATTTAACAAAGGTAAACATTATACCACTATAAAACAAAGTTCTATCAATAGAGTATCTCACGTGCTGCCTTGAACTTTGTAGTCTTGAACATTAATTGGGTATCTTTGTATTCCCAGTCTGTCGATGGACCGTTTGCTTCCCACAGAACCGTGCCTGTGTCAAAGATCTGATTTACTCTTCCCTTTGCTAAGTTTTGCAAAATGCGGACCCATACAGTATTCTTTGAACATTTCTTCAATTTTCTTGGCATATTCTATAAATATCCTTGACAGATATCTTTGATGTCCTTTGCAGATCTCCTAGATATCATTTGTATATCCCTTCAATTTTCTTGGCAGATCCCTTGGATACCTTTGCAGATCCCTTTGATATGCTTTGTAGATCTCTTGGATACCCTTTGCAGACCCCTTAGATATCCTTTGCAGATCCCTTAGATATCATCCACTATCCAAGAACTTGAACAACAAGTTTCAGCCCTCACAAGCCAAATCGAGTCACTTACTACACAACTTCAACCCCGTGCTCATTTTCATCGCCCTTCATCTCACACGAATTCTCGCAGACAGACCACAAATACAATGTATGGTGGTAGTCGACGTAGAGAGTTATTTTGGCAGTTAGAATTAGATAGTTTTTCTCCGAGCAGTCTTAATAGTCGTGTAGTAGACGTGTAGAGCTTTTCGCTATTCTGTTTTAGTTTCTAATTTCAGTTTACATCTTTTCTTAGTATTGTTTTTTCGTTCTTTCTCTTGTTTCCTGTCTATCCTGTCATTCCTGTCGGCCCCAGTGAGGATAGGTACACAACTGTGAGAAATTAGCTCTTAAAGTTCTTCAATTTTCGCGGTCGTGGAAAGCCTGCAATTTTGGTTCAACGTCAACTTTTAACACGATTTCCGATGGCATTTAACTGAATTACTTTTATTGGTGCTGACGTAGCGGGCTGTTGCTAGGAAGCGAGGTCAGGAAAACAGACACCAACTCTTTAATTATTAACTTTTTAAAACGGCAGGGAAATCCTGTTTAAATAAATTGCAAAAATACATTCAGTGAAAGAGGACGTGAAGGCATAAAGATTAAAGCTTGAAGAAGTCAATTTTTAAAGGGACGCGATTTATCCATAGTTTTTGATTGTGCAGAAGAGAGTGGGAATGAGTAGGAAGAGCCGTATTGGTACCGGCCGACCTAGTGCCTTAAACTGCTGGGGACACGTAGCTCAGGTACTCACACTTCCCACAATCAATAACAGTGTATTATTGTTCATAATCGTACATATCCATTGTTTGCAGACTGGAGGAGAATAGTGCTTCCAGTAGCTAGTTTTTCTGAAGAAGAAGTCAAAGAGGTGAAAGGACTTGTTGTTAGTCCATATACCTCCCTACAGAAACCATGGGAAAATTAATCATTTCACAAAATTTCAGGGGGGGGGGGTCCTGGGCCCGAAGGCCCCCCTGTGTACGTGCCAGAGTCTACATGTTCCTTTCTATGTTACGCCATAATTGTCATGCAATTCACCTGATTTTATTTGGTTTGGTGAATTTGGGTCTCCTTCTGAATATATCTCTGCATTAAATAAATGGGTATGTGCCTGCAAACAGGTGCAGAAGATACTGATAATTATTATGCAGAAGGTACAGATAAAATTCTAGACCTGAATAGATCTATAAGCCTAACTCTTTGATGTTGTATTATTTAAGCTTTTCCGGTTTAGTTGCGTATGCTTGTATACACTTGTTCTATAGCACGGTTTAATGAACAAGGACGTTGCACATCACAATCATCCCCATTCGCTTACAATTTGTGGACGTTTCTTTGTATGACAAACTTGCTAGATGGCTACGCTACACTATACCCCCTCCCTCGATTTGCTACTGATAAGAGGGCAGCGAAATAACGTTGTTAACAAATCTTACAAAAACAATGGTCCCACGGAAATACATGATAACAAAAAGACCGTAGTAGGCAAAACAAAGGTTATGTTCTTCTGAAATGAGACCTTGAAAAGAATCACGGAACTTCTAAGAAGGTCGCTCCTATGGCTTACTACCGTGTGGCCTTGTGTATCATCAACGTTAGCAGGTTAAAAGGTATTCAGAAAAAATTACTATATTTCATTTATATACCTGCGGGCCTTTCATCCACACAGTTAGTAAAAAGTTATCAAGTCTTATCTACTTAGCTTGGAGTTCTTAGAAGTTCGTTCTTTGGTGAGGGAGCTATGAATATTGGTCTGTGTTGCAAAAAAATGTGAAAAATTAAGACAGTTTTGACAGATGTGTATGAAGATATTTAATCTCAATAATACAATCTAACGATCAGACGCATTATCTGTTGAGGCCATATTTGTTAGAGGTGTTCAATTACTTTTGGGAGGGCCAATGTACTTTGCTATTATGTAAAAGCCTAAGTGGGTAAAGGAGGTGAGGTACATATAGTTTGCAAACGATGTGGACCCCCATCTAGAAATATTAACCCTAACCGACAAAGACAACACCCTCCTGCACAGACAACCCCCACCTACAAAGACAACCCCCACCTAGATCTCTAAATGCCAGTACCCACCTGGAAGAAGTTTTTTTGGCATTACTTTCCAAAAGTTCAAATCGCCGCTTCCCACCAACGATGTAAATAGAAAGTTGTAGGCCTAAAGAGAGAATAAAAAATTTTCTTCTGTAGTTTCCTGCTTTCAGTCTTAAAGCAATTTCATGTATGTATCATTTTAAAAAGTAAAATGCAGCTTCTGTCCATACAGAAGGGAAAACCTACTCCACTGTATGAAATACTTCTTAGGCCTATCAATTTATTGCTCGACACTTGAAATTGATCCATTGAGAATGTTCATAACTGCAGTAAATTAAGTAGCTGTGATCAGAGCTATTTTGGTTTAAAGCACAGAAACTGCAAGAGCACAAGTAGAATGTAGAGGAAGAAATAAGCCTCTACCATAGTACGCTGAGGTAAAATAGACAACTAAATTGAGAGTAAAAAAGTAGGCATAAAATACGATTAGATAGCTTCAGCCTCGCTTACTATGAGTCGGAATCGGTTTAGAGTCTTCAGCGAAGATCAAGCTTAAAAAGGGAGCAGATCTTCAGACTCCCTTGAGTGTCGCTACTCAAAGGCTGATAACCTCCGTCGCAATCTATAACGCAAGCCTGCCTCATTTCTATTTGATCTGAGTATGTGACCGAGGTTCACCAAACAATACCAACCATCCGCTCTTCTACTCTAATGCAAAGCTCGCAGTTATGTACAACGTACAATGTTTTAGATGTACCTTCATTGTTAGAACATTTGGATTCCTGGGTGTCGTATTCAAATTTACATGGTCCTGAAAGGCCAGATAAATTAAGCGAAGGAACATCTTCAGGTTTTGGTGACAAAAGATGGTTTGAATAATTAAAGGGCTTCTCGATGTCCCGAGGTAAATCATCTTCAACTTCTAAAACAAAATTTAAATTAAACAGACAAAGAAAAATTTAACAGTAAAACTTACTAAGTAAATCTGAAAAATCTGACTTTTTATTTTTAGTTACGTGTAAAAATGTAAATATAAAGATATTATATGAATACCACTAAAAATGATAAAAAGAAAGTAAAACATTCACTTTAACTACGTTATTAACAAGTATAGAATATGCTTCAAATCTTTTCTGTATAAGAATGGATTCTGCTCCGACAATAAGGAATTTTAAAAATAAACCAAAGAGGATGCAAGATTCATTCAGAACAGTAGTGGAGACGATGGCAACATAATAAGACCTCTAAAGGAAGGTAAAAGACATTAAATACGTCAATGTAAGCTAACAATGTTTCTCTGTTTCCAAAAGGTACGAAATAGGGAGTGGGGACTCTAAATTTCTTTATCTGTCAAAAATCTGAGAGATCTTACTATCGGAAAATCCAACAGACGAGGTCGGTTTATCTCGATCAAATCGGCATAAGGTGCAAAGTAGTGCCCAAACTGTACCTCCTGATGACCTGTACTTGATCCTACCACTGTGACGGAAAGCAGATAGGGTTCCTAATCTCTAGTCGTAAAAACAAGTACCCAAAGTTATCAGATGGAATCTGATCAGTTATCGTCTGATCAGTTATCAGTTATCGAAGTTATCAGAAATTTGATGGGTCGTAAGAGTAAGTAACTCAGCCAAGGCCTTTGGGGGGGGGGGTCAATACTCTGTCCAACCCGTTCGAAGTCAGAACAGTCCATAAGTTCTCGATTGAGTTCAAATCTGTTTCAGGGCCAGTCCAGGATTTGAATTGTCTTCGACTTTAAGAACTGAGTAACAATTTGGGAGCTGTGACATGCATAACCCTGCATAAAAATTTTCAGTTCTAACTTGTCCTTCACCAAATAGGCATATTTTTGGCCATTCATTGTCGTTCCTGGTGGTAGGAAGAACAGTCCGGCGGTTTCCTTCACCGACATTCAACCCCAAATCATGATACTTGGGGGATGTTTCATAATCTGAGTGATTTACTTTTCATCAAATCGCTTTCTGGTGGGTCGCAACAACTGACCAGCGGTTCAAAACCGAGCTCATCATGTCTATTAGTTTTCCTTGAACACTGTCTCTATCACTAGACTACAAACTTTCGTTTGGAAGCGAATGTAAATTTTTACTAAAAGGCCAACGAATCTATACGACCTGTATGCAAACATTAGCAACTGGAAATGAAGTAAGTTACTCCCTCCTGTTATTCCCTTTTATAGGCTTAGATTTCTGGCAAAAATCAGAAATTTATTATGTTGAATTTTTCACCGAATTTGCAACTAGTAAATACAATAAAAGATGTTTCCACGAGTCTTGAAGTCTGATATGCCAATGTTGACTTGGTTCGTTTGTTGCTGCACATTTCAGGTCGCTTTTAGTTGGTTCTTGTAATGATGCACGTTTTGTTTACGTGTTCCGTCGGCAAATTGATTCGATGGTAATTGCGATAAAAATCTGAAGAGCCAGTTATTTTTGTGCCATTTCAACTTTTTTAGCGCCGCTTGCACTCCAAGAATTTACGGCTCCATTTGCGTCAGCCTTACATTTAGAAACAGTAGAGTAACATTATGATAAGACATAAACTCGACAGTAAACGTAAATTGGTGAAACAGGTATTGATTTTATTGGTTTCCAAGTCAATTTAAAGCTTTCAGGAACTTCTCGCTTCCCTGCCTTCTTTGTCGTGATTTGGTATACGGTGAATGAGCGATTTCATAGCGATTTCCTCAGGCTTACAGTCTAGTAGTAAGATAGATCTGGCTTATTCATTATGTTAAGAATTTTCTGTTGTCCTTTAAGGTCTGTGAATTCTCTATCGATATAATCAGGCTTGCTGACATGGCGAACTGTAAAATTGCTGACAGGTAGCTGCAAAGGAAAGTTTTTATTTTGATGCCCTCATCAATATCGATCAAATAGACCGGAATGTTGTAGTTCGATAATCACTGCTAAAAAAACTTGATAAAAATAAAACAAAAACCCTTGTCATTTTTTGCAGAGTATCCTTTGTTGATCAGTGCGTACAAAGTAGTTTAAACCATTACGTGTTTTAAACCAATCCTTAGAAGGACTGTACAGCGTTTGATACACGCTCTTGAGCATTTCTATGGAAATTCCTGGTAACATTTCATTAACCAAATGTGACGTCACAATTTAATACCACACATGTAACAAACACGCTTCTGAAAAGTTACAGATTTATCACGTATAATTTTGCAGAGATTCTTGTTTTTAATTCCCATGCTTACCTCATAATTACTTTACTGAATTAGTCTGGATATGAGCGACTGGACAAGGCTCCACTTGTAGTGATGAAAACAAAAACAAACGTCATGCCAAATTTTCCTCTTGCAATGATAGGGTACCGTGGGATAGTGGCAGCACATGTAAACTGCAACGGCGAGGACCGTGTTCTAATTCTTATGGTTTTACATTCTCATCGTAAAGCTTTCCTACAAAACTCTTTATTCGATAACAGCAGCAATAAGGAATTTTCCAATACATAATAACGATATACAGGAGCTTTCCAAATTACATTGGCTCTTCATCTCCCTTAAAGAATAACTGTAGATGGAAAAAGTGTGGGGGAATTTTTCGTCCGGGGGGGATTTTCCTATAGTTCTCTTTCTTGAGAATTTCAGTCACACAGTAACGAACGACGAGTAAGCTAGTTCATTTATAAAATTCTTTTTACTAATGTCCCTATCATTTACAATAAGACATGTTTTTTCTTGCTTTATAATTTAAAGAAAAAGAACAGATTCATGGCTTTCACATAAAATAGCACTGATGACTATGCCTTTCAGCTACTGTACGTTAACAGTGGCTGTAGGATTGCAATAATTTTAAAGTACCACTACTACTAACAACTCACCACAGAACCAAGCCGCCTTTTATCGTGTGCATGGAAAGAATTTTTCAAAAGTAACCTTGTTTTCTGCACGCAACACGTTTCAAGATGAAGAAGCAGCTTGGTCACGAAGACAAAATATTTTAAGGAATGGATTCGGTGAGGGAAGTGTTAGCCGAGGGGCAAATAACTCAAACATAATCTGTTAGTACTTTGAAGTAGTCTCCAGATACTCCCAGAATAATCTCAATAACAGATTCTTCTAATCTTTTAATAAGCTTAGAATCTCAAGTAATCTTTATTATTTCATTTAACCACAAATAATCTCAATAGTCTCGTACCGATATTTTGAAGTATTCATTTTGAGGGTTTTCTGGAAGGATTTTTTTAGGATCTAGTGGACCTCCGTGCACACAGACCAATCCGTACTTTTTGTCTACTTCTTCTTGAATGCCAAACGTTCCATCTTTGTTCTTTGTAAAAAACTCTAGTTCTTTTTCTTTCAATACACGATGCATGGCTATGCTTTCAAAGGAGCTTCCATCAAGATTTTTTCCGTAAACAAATGATTCATCATGATTTCCCATGACTGAAAGCATCTTGTAATTTTCTGACAATTCTTTCATTTTTTCTAAAACTTGTTTTGGGCTGGTACCTCTTTCTAACAGCATATTTTAGATTGAGGAGAATGCAAGTGGTGACGTCTGGAGCGTTTCGTTCTCACCTTGTTTGTATCCAGCTTATTGTATCCGTACAAGAGAAACAAAAACTTCACCATGGTTAACAGAGGCTCTTTATCTACATGCCCATCTTTTGCCAAGTGATTACAGCACATAAGTATTCTTCCCTTTTGTAGCGCTCCAGTATACTTAGTTTTTGTCCTGCAAAAATAATGAAACTTTACCGTTCTTTGTGAAAGAATGAGAACCAAGGTTTCCTCAGCTCCGCGTTTATAGAGACTTGATTCAACATCAGTCCTTTCAGAAGTTCTATGGTAAGAAGTATCGAAGCCTGTCACCTCCTCTTCAGATTCAAGATCAGAGAGATGCAGGTCTTCAACCTCATCAGCAGCATCCAGATCTTCAAGCAGTGGAGCTTTCTTTTGCTGCTTTTCGTTTCTGTCACCTCCTTTCACCTTTTTTGGCTCTTTGACTGGCTTATCTTCCTTTTCAATTGGTCTTTTTACACCTTTACCGCGTTCCTCCTTAAGCATAAACCTGGAAAACATGTGAAAATACTAAAAAAAGGAAAAACTAAAAAACGCTTGGTTACTGACAACCATACTGACACGCAAAAAAGGGCCCGAAAAAGTATTTTGCCCTAAATAATATAACATTTTAACAAACTGGGGGGCTGCAGCCCCCTCAGCCACTTTCGCCGTGCGCCCGTGACTGCAGTTTGTTAACACCTATAAGTGACATTGAAAATCTATAAGAACTTCTGAGGCAACTTTACTTTGCCACCATAACTTCCACCAAAAAGCAACTACTATTTGGAACCCTTTCAATACTCCTTTGTGCTTAATTCTATGGGGTTCATATTGCACTTTTTGAAATATTGCACGCCGTATAGCATTTTATATTAACACCTCAGTTTACCAAAATGTGGCACATATGAGTGACAATTCCTTTTCGTTGGACAAGATGAAGCCAATGTACTCACTAGAAGGATCGATACGTTCAGCATACCTATATACCAACAAAGACAAATTTCCATACTACGTTTATATCAAAGGAGCTCTTTCTTTCTTAATATTAAAAGACATCATAGACCGGTTTTGCAGACCCTCTAATCCTTGGCAGTGTGACCATTAGTAACTTGTGTTTGCAAATATGCCACTAAAAGACTAAATCGGTACATCATAGAAGTCCAAATTCTGAGGCTACAACTTCGGAAACCTATAAGGATATTATTGTCTTTTTTCTATCGATATACCCAGATCTTCTTGGGATTTTATCACACTCTCATACAGTCTTATGGTGGTATCCCACTTTTGTGAACTTCTCATCCACGAACATAAGTAGGTTACCTGATATCACAATTATCCGGGTAATGAATTGCACGAAGATTTTGGAGGTTCAAAATACAAAACCGGATTGTCTTAAAAATAAAGTGTATTTGAATAGTCAAATCTGTAAATTTTGGATGAAATTACAGATGATTTTTTTTGCTGTCCGAAATGACTTTATTCACATATTCGTTAAATTTGAAGCCTAACTGTAATTTTGCTATCGGAAGCCATTTTATAATTTAAGATTTGGCATTAAATTGGAACAAGGTCGTGAAGT
Organism: Alatinidae sp. Z8VKAUB7J3; assembly: GCA_010016025.2. Classification (NCBI taxonomy): domain Eukaryota; kingdom Metazoa; phylum Cnidaria; class Cubozoa; order Carybdeida; family Alatinidae; species Alatinidae sp. Z8VKAUB7J3. Next base: position 64,362,302 of record JAAAKM020721499.1, on the reverse strand, counting down.
CCAGGGAGGGAGTTTGGGAAGTTTAGTGAAAAGTTTGGTGAAAGTCGAGTCGGTTTTTACACGTAAGGCTCAGCTTGGCTCGGCAATGCTATACAAGGCTATACAAAGGCGAGTGACGTCTAGTTGAAAGTCGAGCCCGTTTGTACAAGAATTAATAGCTTTGTAAGTATATCAATATTAGAACTCTTAAACTACTGCGATTCTCATTCCTACTTTACTGATTTACAAAAGAATTTGAAAATTGAAACCTTAGCTCAGCATGGTGTCTTGGTGAGGCTTTTTTATAACATGTCATTAATATCAGAGTTTCCATCTTAGTCACTAGGAAAATCAGGGGTGCAAATTTGGCACGTCTCTTTTGCATACACCTGCCTCTCTCTTTTATCCTAAATATTCACCCTCTGTATTTTTGTTCTCTACTATCGTAGGCCTACGTGTACCACGCCCTTGTACCTTATTGCAAGTGGCCACATCCGTTGTGGTATCTAAGAGCTGTACATTACTCCCGTGGCTAAACATTTGGTACAATACAGTATAACTGTTAATTATTTATTTGGTAACTTGTTAACTCAGAGTTTCAACATATCTTTAAAACCTTTATCCGCATTTATACTGTTTTTGTCCCTAATGTTTACCACGAACTCAATGTTCCTGTGGCCACGGTCTGATTTTGCGCACGTCTGATATAAGGCGTAATTTCTACATGTTTGCATGTGAATCATAAAAACTTTAAACACATTCACATGAATGGCCCTTGTATTTCTTTTTATCAAAACCGCACTTTTTTAATGTTTCCGAATTCAAACGAAATGTTGCTGATATTCGTTGCGTTTCAGCTGACGCCATATTTGTTGCTAGCGTTCGTATACAACAGAGCAAAATAAAATGTCAAACCAAATATTATAATAACCTTTATGCAACAATTCACAAAATGAATGAAATTTCTAGTAACATTAACTGAGAACTAAACATTGAAAGGGGGACTCAGCACTGTAGGTAACTATACTATTTCGATGTGACACGCACTACAGCCAAAATGTTTCCATTAGTTTTACATGATTACCATTCCAACAAAAGACTCAGACACTTAGCTCAGTACTGATATTGATAATGATCAATGGCAACATCCCTTTTATATTATTGCACTATGTCCTCGCTTGTGCTCATTACCCAAGAGATGCTCAATTTTCCTGACTTCAATCAACAGACGATAAATCAATTGAGAACACATTCTAGATTCCATACACATCTTGTAGAATTACCTTTAAGCTTTTTATGGGAAGGACCATACTTACAAGGACGTCGATTACTCCTGTTGAGACTGGCGCGCTGAAACCTCCATTTTCATCTGACATGGCTTAATATAATGTCAAAGTAGATTTGACTTGTTAATCTTTTTAATCAACAGAAAAATCAAGTCGTCAGTCAAAAGTATATACTTACAACTTGATAGTGGCTTCCATCTGTAACTTTTCAAAGATAACTGACCGGAGCTTTGATTTTTACAGAATTCTCAGAATCTTCCCCAAGCGATCCAAGGTCTCTCTTGCAATACTAATTCTCCGTTTTATTTCTGTGTTGCATTTTTCATTCTCTGTGATGTAACTACCTAAGTAGTTGAATTTGTCTACTTGGTGAATCCTGTCGTTACCAATGAATAGTCTGCATTGGGGGCTTTGCTTTTTGCTAATGACCATGCACAAAGTCTTCTTGCGGTTTATTTCGAGTCCTTTCTTTCCGCTCTCTGTCACGACCTTGTTTAGCAGATCTTGCAGTCCCTGCTGATGGCTTGCAATGAGTGTCGAATCGTCTGCAAATCTCAGACGTCAGAATGACCGAAATGGAATGTGTAAAAGAGAATATCCAACTGTATTTTGAAGGAGCCAATCAGAAATTGGACCGCCTGTATGGCTTATGTTTTTGGACCAATCAGCGTCTATTACAACAAGATATAGATATAGATATGGAAAAGTGTATTATCATTGTTTATTTTAGGAGTTATTATGATGATTTTTAAAACATGGTTACTCGTATTTGCTTCTTGTTGCAAAAGACAAGTCTTCGCTGAAACTTTGCATTCAGCAACATACAATACGAGCTTGCATCTGACGTAATTTCGATTTTGATGTTTGGTCGAATGGTCGACAGTTTGCAGAAATTATTCTCAAGTTTCCAACAGTAAAAGAGACTCTAACGCTACTCCCACAACTATGGTAATACATCTTTCGTAATGATTTACCATGCACGACGTTGTTACTTTCATTTAACATATGCGCCCTAGCACACATGTTCATAACTTTTTCTACAACCTACGTAATAGATTTCTGTTGTTAGGGCCCATTCCTCAATAAAATCGCGAAAACGTTCTTAACGATTGATGGTTACCAATCCGTGGGCCCTGTTGAACATTCAGAGGCTACTAACAAACTTAACTAAGTCATAATATTGCTTTCCAATCCTTTTTGGTCGTTTACTCCTATGCCGCGTCATAAAATAAGCAGTAAACCTGGGTACCGTTAAGGCGGGGCTGCACCTACAGAAATGTAGGAAACAAGGGGATTTCCCGACTATATCACAAATATAGTACAAATAATATTAAGACGTGTTTAGTTTTGCAATTGATTTGCCAGGCGGAAAACGTAATTTAGTAATAAACAGCAACGCCCAGCAAAGAATGTGCATATGAAACATGTTGAAGATTTAAATTGAACATATAAAACGATAGCTAGGTTATTAAATATATCGTTTTATATGTTTAATTTTGCGAAATTTGTGCCCATCACGGTTCAACACGATTCCATATGCGCATGCGCATTGCCATCATAGGCACAAATTTCGCGCTACACCGGACGACACCAACGAAATTCACTCCTCGTTCCAAAAGAAGAACAGCCAGTTTTGGAGAACTGAAGTAGTTGTCAGCAAAAATGGAAACACCACTCCCCTTCAATGACTTTGTCAAACCCATGACAACATTCTCTCCAAGACCAAGCTCTTACTTCCAGTGTAGATTTCGAGCTGGTAGAGGTAACCAGTCACTGCATCGCATCGCAACCAAAATTTGAATCCCCACTTTGTGTTGTCTCTGTTAGCTAACCAGACTCCAGTGAAGTAAGAGTTGAGTTGCGATGCTGGTGTCGTAGGTTAGAGGGGGAGAGAGTGTGTGTGTGTGTTGCTGAGCCGATGCTGGTCGCTGTAGGCTGAGGAGCGTGTTCAAAGTTCGGGTCACCATTTGACGTCTTTGACTGATGATATAGAATGAAAGCGTTATGGTGAGAACGTAGGACCACGAGGAATCGAACCCCGTCCTCCAGTATTACAACGTGATGTGCTAGCCATCACACCATTGTCCCTTACCATTGAAACTAAGAAATTTGGGATGTCATATAATGTATAGCTCGGCATGTTCACCAAGTTGTTTTCTTTTATCTTTTTGTCAAGTTTTGACAAAAGAATAAAAACGGCTGTGACCAACTGTTCTCCCACGGTACAACCGCGTCTTGTTTATTCCACCCGAAAGCTGCTGCCTGTTGCCCCTAAAGACGTACTACGTGTCACACATAAAAGTTTATTAGTTTATAAATTCACATGTTGCTGTGCGAGTGAATATATAGATCGTACTTTGCAGAGGTTACATGACCGAATCGCACAATATGTGCCGGCCTTCATTAGCAGACGCAGTAAAGTTTCCAAAATATTACTACGAATCGAAAGAGGGCAATAGGCATCCATGATTACCAAAGTTCACCGAAGGCATCCTGCTTCCCCTAGGATCTTATTTTAACTGAATTTTAGCTGGTACGTCATTACACACATTAGACAGCTGATCATTTCTTTTTGCATGAAGGTCAATTTAGGTCATACCTATCAACCTCAAATGGTAGTTCTAGAAAAAAAGTTTATTTTTCAGGACACAGTTAAAGTTCTTTGCAGCGTATAAGTTGAAGTTAGCTTTTCCAAATCCTGATGGATATATTTTCACGGAACCAACCCACTTACGTTATTGCGCAAAATCAGAACTGTTAAAAAAGTGCAACAAAGCTGACATGGAAACACAAGTCAAATACCTTATTGTAGAAGAACTAAAACTGTTGAAGGAAATCCTAACAAAAAATTCCATGCTGAGCTCGCAGCCATTACTAAAGCTCAAAAACGGAAGCCCGCGAAGAAGTGAGAGACAAAATAAGAAGAGACCATAATAGGCAGCACCAAAGGCTAAATATCATAGCTCATGGAATTCCTCAGCTAGAACAGGGTACAAGCCAGGAGAAGGAACAGGCTGATATAAAGTTCATCAGCGAGCACCTAAAAACCTCCTATAAACTTTCTCATGATATTTTGATACTCTCACAAAAACTGTCCAAATGTCCCGTACGACATGTATGGAATCGCCCTATAATAAAAGATAAAAACTACATTTTAAACATTTCAAGATAATTTTTCTGTAGTAGTGAAAAGAGTATGTTTATACATGTGTGTAGGCATTTATGCATTAGTTTTTTGTAGTTTATCTTTAAAAGTTTACAATGGATTTACTGTATTTAATATTAGGTTTTTTTGTTGTAGGGTGAGCTAGAGGAGCAACCATTGACAAAGGATGAGACTGACGTTGCCAAGTACCTTCGTTGGAACTTGCCAAAAGATTTTCTCTCAAGAAAGTGGGCGTTTGGGTGTTTTTCTTGTGGCATTGTGAAACCTTTCAAGTGATGAAATGTTTCAGTTTGAGAACTCTAAATTAGTGTTCCGTTTCTATTTACGTTATTGGTGGAAAGCGGTGATTTGAACGTTTGGAAATTTATGCCAAAAATTTTTATTCCAGGTGGGGGTTGGCCTTTAGAGTTCTAGGTGGGGGTCCTGACCACATTCCAAACTATGAAGGTGAATTTGGTTTTGAATTTAAATTGCGAAAGTGTAGGTTCGTTGTTTATCAATGAAGGTTGGAACCAAAATTCACGTTTTTTACATGTATATACATATATAGATAGTAGTCAAAAGAAATACTTTGATATTTTTAGCTACAAATTTTAATATTGAAAAAGAATGAAATAGATAAAACAATTGATTGAAATGCAAAGCTTAACAATTTTCATTTAAGTTATAGAATGAGTTAACAAGGCTTCCTTCGTAACAACTCACATAACAATACAAGAGGATGACGGTATATTATAAACAATACTTACGAATGGTATGCTGGGTATACAAATCCAATGACAGTAATAGCAAAGTCAGTTGCATATCCAACAATCATACAAATACTGACAAGGGCATAAGAAAGTAGAATATTAAGTGAAGGTGAAGGTTGGAGTTGATTAAGAACTTGGGATGATAAACACACGTACCATTTAATATTTTACTCTACGTTTTGTTTTCGTTGACGATTTAAAACAATATGTAATGGGAAGACCAGATTCTATGGAATAAAAAGATGCTTCTACTAATGCCATGTTTTGTAGCAGAATAGTCTTGTACTGGACACACAAGAGATACGGGCTGATTACATACATATTACATATTACATCTTACATCTTATATATTACATATTACATATTACATATTACATATTACATATTACATATTACATGTTATAGGCAATAAGAAGCAACGGGACTTTTATCTAATAATAAAAGGCCGGGGCGCCAACAGAAACTTTAGACCAAATTTAGAAAATTCATATTTTCCCTTAATTCTGTTTCTTAGAAGAAAAAAATGAATTAACATGTGAATGCTGGGCAATCACGATAGGAATTAATGTCTTTTGGGTACTCGAAAGAACTTGGACTCAGACGGTCTGTTAATTGGTGTGTGTGGATTGATTGGTATCAGGGACAACAACAGAGACGGGACCCTTCTAGCCTTCATCGCCAGAAGTCTCAAGATGTCTATGATTTTCCTGGGGTCTTTAATTTCCAGAACAAAGTTTTGAAAAAAAGAGCATATAGAGTTCCAAGAAAAACTACGAAAGTACATTTATACTCCTTATCATTACATTAATAGTTTACACTAATACCTTTTCATCACTGAATTGCTGCCAAAACGAAAATCGTTTGCGTACATTTAGTGGAAATTCAACAGATCTCGATATCTGAATCCGAATCATTGTCGATACGTAAACACGAAGCACACATTTCCGCGTTCCGTTTCTGTGGTTACAAATGGATTTCCAAGAAAAGGCTCGTTCAGAGTGCCGAGTTGCTCCTTGAGGCGTTAACAGCAAGCCTACAGGTATTTTTGAGGAACTCCAAAATGCAGGCGATGAAGTACTGTAAGAGGGCGATCAAATCAATCATTGAACATGTATGGCAGACCAGAGAATGGCTGAGTTTTTACTCTGTAATTTCTTGCACAAGAAATTTCTTGTAGAGAGCACAAGATCGCAAGGCGTGGAGGAAACTGTGGAGGCTACCCGCCAGCAGTGGCGTAAACAGCAGACATGAATGAATTAATTTCTTGCATGATTGTTGCATAGGGTGTGAAATAGACTAACCTAAGTTACAAGGATTGGGGAGAAACAGAGATCGTACATGGAAATAACCAAAGATCACAAAACACAGTCAGGCAGTTATGCCATACAAAAGGTCAAAGCTCAAACGGAAGTTGGAAGTGGGCAGCCACAACCATAACACGTGAAACGTGAGTACAACAACGGGTATCTCTAACAGTATGATCATGGAACGACAGACTGTAAAAAGGCTTACTGCAAGGTTTTATAGCTTACTTGACAATTGCTGATGCGTAAGTCTATATAAAAACAGGAGCTTCTGGTGCTCCTGGTGATCTAAGGCTTGTGAAAACAGTAAAAAGACTCCAGTTAGCTTATTGTGTTAATATTTGGTTCAACTCTTTTATTTGTTGGTGCTGTTATAGAAGGTATAAAATCTTACAGAGTAGATGCCATTCAGTTTTCCCATCCTTGCGACTTTTGAATGAAAGGTGAATAGTCCACCGACAAGTTATCAAAAGTAAAACGCCAAATGTGGAAACTCTATTGACAACGTTTTGTCTAACAGACTTCTTCAGGTCACTTGAGGTTTAGCCAATTTTCAGTAGTGATCTGGAGAAGTCTATTCGACGAAACGTTGTCAATAAAGTTTCCACATTTGGCGTTTTACTTTTCATAACTTGCGATTTTTCCCACAACAATTACAATTGCTCATTCACTACTCACTGATGTGACTTTCCACCCAAAATCACAGCAGAACGAAATGAACCAGAATCATAAGTATTGCTTGAAAAAAGCCGAATGCTAACGCCTGGCTTCATTCAGTCTGTAGCTTAGTAGTTTGGTTAGCATTTGTAGGTGATGAGGGCGTTCTAATGCGCTATAACCAATTTAAATTCTTAAAAGTGGTATTCAGTTGACCATTCCAGAAATTCCTTTTTTTAAGAATCCCCGGAAGAGTGCCTTCTCTTTTGCCCTGCTGAATGCATATGATACTTGATTAAGTAGAACTCTCCACATCTGTCAAACATTCTTAGCACGCCTTGCATCATACTTCCAACAGCATAGGCGTTTTTGCAACAGCATTAAGAAATCACTGTATTGTGTATGTCGTTGCCACCACGTTACCAAGGTTGTTATTGCTTAACGAGCGTCTCTTGTTTAGTCGCGTATACCTACCTGTAACCATAGATTCCTCCTACAGTAATCCTTTCCATCATGGAGGCGAGTTAGCCTGCGACTTTGACCAACTCGGCGAACTCTTCCCTGTTTTGATTAGAACTCTTTGCTTCCTCAATAGGAACCCCAGGCATCTTCGCTACTTCGATACACAATCAGCGTCCATTACAACAAGGTTAATTGAATAGGCCTAGCGAGAAAACGAACTCTTTTTGTCTGCATGGTAAAGCCTGCATTATGTCTGCATTAATTTTTTAAAAATTGTGTGGGTCCTTCAGGTACAAAAAGAAAATTTCTAAGGCGATTTTCGAAGGCAACGAGGTCTGTATAGCATGGTATTCATGAACTGAAAATAATTTGCCTGAAGTGGAGATGAGGAGTGATGAGAATGAGGAAATTGCCACTGACTAACCTATTCCACAAGTCACGGAGCGACTATTTGTTCTTTGTCACAGACGTTGATCATGAGGTATAGATCTGATTACAGATTGTTTTTAATGGTGACATTGAGCGTTCCCCATAGTACGGAATTTGCGTTAAAATACGTACTACCTTTTAAATAAGCAACCTTGCAGAATCAGCACCCTTAGAAGGGAAAAAAACAGTGAGTGAACGCCCGCAAAACTCTCGTTTGGATCAGAAGTTGGTTAGAAGTTTCTGTCTTTTGTTAGTAATAGAAAAGAGGAGAGGCAGTCTTTAGGTTTATATAGTCGGTGAATATGCACCCCCCCCCCTTGTGTAAACCCCTTGTCCTGAAAAGGGAATGTTTAGAATATCCTATAACACTGTAAGCACGGGATGACCCTTTGGTCTCTAATAGACGGGCAGGGGAGGAGTTTAAAATAAACGGAGGGGGTGGGATGAATTTTAAAAGCGAACAAACGGGGATGATGTGGGGTGTGTGAAGAATTTTCTGAAGACAGTTCACAATATTCAGCATGTTATATAAACCATCCTTCATGCCAGACATATGAATCACAAACCGACTGCAAGCATGATTTGACACTAGAGTCAGGTTTTCTGACTACGTCTGCACCTAGTTAAAAGACATGGCAGTTTTATAAACATTAATAAGCGGGGGGTCTAATAAGCCCCCGAAAACTAAAACTTTTGAAATAGGAAAAGAGCCTTTAATCACATTCTTTACCACGTGCAATCATAAAATAGTATAATATCTTCATTATTTCCACAGACGTAGCTACTACCCCCGAAAACTAAAACTTTTGAAATAGGAAAATAGCCTTTAATCACATTCTTTACCATTTTCAATCATAAAATAGTCAAATATCTTCATTTTTTCCCCAGACGTAGCTATTACCCCCGAAATCTAAAACTTCTGAAATAGGAAAAGAGCCTTTAATCAAATTCTTTACCATGTGCAATCATAAAATAGTCTAATATCTTATTCAGGATTTTAACTACAGAAAGAGGCATTCTAGATTTCGACAGGTAAAAGGTTGATTATTTATACTTTAAAAAACAATCTGCCTTATTCTAAATTTCAGGTTTTGCCCATCTAACTACTACTTGACGGTGGCATTAAAGCGATGAGCACGATACGACATTGTTTATTATGGGCCGTTTTCTGCCAAATAAATGGGTCTATTGCCGTGAAAATTGCCTCAAAACTCAGTTTTCTGTTACACATGCCCTTGAAGACACTGTAAAACTAAAATATCATATGAAATTTTGTCATTCTAGAAAGAAAACGGTAAATACTACAGAGAAAAGACGTTCACGCTTTATATCTGTGATCACACCTTCTGCCGCTTTAACAATTGTTATCAAACCCCTAGAATTCTTCGTTAATTAACATGAAATTTTGGAGAAACTCACAGCGAAGTATTTACATTGCCCCTCTGTGCCTCTGTCTGTTTGATGTAGACCCTACTAAAATATGAAGGCACGTCTTAGGTTATGTTGTTACATGGGGAGAATTCGAGGGTCCCTCTCCCCCCCTCTACCACTAATTATTTTAAAAAGGCTTTGTTCCAATGTGGAATTTAAATGTACGGTCGTGCAATGCTCTCAGCTAAGCGTATTGGGTTTACCATCAGACGCAAATGAGTATCACGAGGACAGCGTGGAAGGGGTAAGCATGAATTTGACGCCGTTATCAATTGTGTCATTTTTGTGGGTTTGTAGTATGAAAGATCTTCCGCAAATTTGATTCCTACTATTTAAAAGCCCCTATGTGCGATGTTTCCGTATAACGCCCATTCCCAAGTTGTCTGAGCCTCGCTTCCCTTCCCGTGTAACATAGGCCTGTCTCTATTAACATATCGTTTGCCAATTCATTTTTTTCTTCTTTAAGTCTCGTAATTAGTAACTTAAAAACGTACGAATGGAGAAGGCCAGTCTTTGCGCAATTCAAGGCATAATTTACAAGATATAATGAGCAGTAAGAGCAACAGAAATTTGCACTTAAAATAGAGGTACTCAACTGCTGATCTGCATTGAGAAAGAGAAGAAACCTTAGGTACTGCAATTTTAGCAGGCTGTAAAGAAATATACTAAAAAATAGATTTAGGATGGGTGATGCATATAGATCTATCAGTATGTTTGGTGTTGGAAAATACAGATTATACTGAGAGAAACCCCAGTCTATCTTAATGTTTGATCCTAAGTTGACAAAATGCTCACTTTTGCTTTTTTGCGACTGATGACGAAACCAAGTTGACGTCACATTGAGAGTGGAGAACAATAAATCTTTACAAGAATTCGAGTCCAATACATCTGGTTATTTTTGAATTGGACTTTTTATAAAGAAACTTACTGCGACAATCGTTCCCAAAACGGACAACTTTAAAACGAGCTGCGTCACTTCCTTAAAAATAGGAACACTAATAGTTTATTTGGGGGCTAGAAGGTCAAAACGATTTTGATGAAGAAGTCAGGCTCTGATACGGATGACGTTAGCTTGGCAACGGTGACGCTGGCTCTCTGATTCCAAGGAAGTGCAAAAAAACTCAAAGAGGTCCCCCTTGTTCCCCAACCCCAGCCTTTACTTTACAGGGCTGTGTCTAATAGAGACGTGTTCTACAATAACAGTCTGGGCCATCTGAAAAGCTAACATGGGGGACTAATATATACAGGCTGAGCTTGTAACTTGTAAACCTCTCTACTTTGAAGCCATAGTTCATAATAGCACTTCTCTCTGCAATATTGCATCAGCTTTAATGAATAAACACAAAAGGAGGTTACATTATCTGCTCTAAATAAAGTTTATAATAATTGATAAGCCCAGTGTCTCAAAAGCTACCCTTAAGTTCAGACATTGAAATTGGGGGCAACCCCTTCATACGTGGAATAATTTCTGCTTTTTTAATGATGTTCCTTTCATTAAAGGAGTCTAAAAAATTTTTATAAAAATTATGAAAAATATAAATATTATCGGAATCAGAAATTATATTAGAATTCAGGTATCGGGTTGAATTGAACCTGCTTTGTCTTGTATTCTAATTTATAATTTTAAATGCAATTAGTTTATACTTGGATTCGCCAAAAAAACAAAAACAAATCTACAAGGAAATTAGAAAGGTTAGTAAAAGAACAAAGAGGTACATGGTTCATCTCCCTTTAGGTTTTATGCCCCATGTTCAGTTCAGAGTTAAGATAATGTGAGAAACACCTGTACCTAAAGCAGCTGCTCCCCTGCTTGTGCTGTTCCTATTGCAACAAAAAGGGAAATCTATACCGTACGCAGATGCATTTCAAAGCAATACATCTGCACTTTCGTGCTCTCCCGTGTTTGAACACAAGGAGTATCCATAGAGTAAAGACGGGTTAATCCATCCTGATTCTGTGCCCAGAACTCTTGAAAGCGTATTGTAATAATAGGAAATAATAGCAATGTACATCTATGGTACTCTCGGTTGTCTACATTCCCTAGATTTTACACCCATGGAGGCAATTGCTATTTTCTTTGGTCTTACTGTATAGAATAATAACCAAATGTGCCGTGCAGGCAAGGTGTTTCTTGACGGACTGTTCAACTACCTATGATATTTTACACCAATGGTGCTAGGACATTGCAAATTTATCAATTCATCTTAGCTGGAAGATACCCCTATGATACCGATTTCCAGGCACTTCAAAATGCACTTTCTATTTGCGCTTAGTTGTTGGACCCAATTTCTTTAAAAGGTTATGGGCGTCAGCTCACCTGCTTTCTTGTGGTTCAAGGACTTGCAAATGTATTTTTGATAAAGTGATCCGAAGGAAGAACACAAGTAAGAAGAGGAATCCGGAAGAACACAAGTAAGAAGAGGAATAAGGAAGAACAACAGGAAGAAGGCAAAGGGCTTATAAAAGGTGTCCAGATCGCAAATTTAAGCTAACATTAAAATAATCGAAAATACGCCATGAATAGCTTTTCTTTATTAGAAAAACGAAAAAGAAAAAGAAATAGTAAGAGAATAGTAAATATAGTAAAGTAAAGAGTAATATAGAATATAGTAAAGAGAATAGTAAATATTATAATGAAATCAACACTGACAAATTATGGTCAAAGCAATAAGAAAAGGAAAGGAAAATAGAGGCAAGTAACATAAAAGTTATCAGTGGGAAAACGTCGATACCTTTCTTTACAAGTTTCATTCTAGTTACTTTAATTATTTAAAGCGAAGTTATTCATAAAGCGATTTTAAGTATCCATATAACGGGAGTGCAACTAGAGGGGTAGGGAGGGGAGGCCTCCCCTGCCCTATCTTCTCTACCAAAAATTGTGCCCTCATCTTAAACACACCTAGAAGGGAGGCCTTGCCCTTAGACTCAAGACGCTAACAGTTGGTCTTCATTTTTATGAGCCACGTGATTCTTAACAAATCAGCGTTTGAAGCCTCAAAGCCCCCTCCTTCCTTTCGGAATTCATGCATGCGCCACTGCTGTTAAGAATTAGCCTCCCACAATCCTCCTGCGGTCAAAGACGCCCGTGAAAGTTTATACTCAGCAATGTAACCAAGGTCTCTCTATTCATAGAATGGCAATTTAATTCATATAATAACCGTGGAATAGGAACGTCATGATTTAACCCATGGTAAACAGAACCGGCGATTATCAAGTCTACACTTCAGTATCTTTGGTATACAGTATCACGCTGCTGTTTACAGCAAAACATATCTGACTCAAACAACAACCAAACACATTCACCTTCCAGCGTGAATGAAAACTCATAAAAACATAATTTGTTGCGCAGTGGTTTATAACAAAATTGGTTCAACGTCATCAATGTCTTCGTTTCTAATGTAGTCCAATGAACCGTCGCTGAATGAAATGTTGTACTCGGAGAGTACAATGTGAACAGAATATGAACAATATACAATATGAACAGAATCAATGTCTTCGACTCTGATGTAGTCCAATGAACCTTCGCTGAATGAAATGATGTACTCTCCGAGTTTGTTGTCACAGTACATGATTTACCCCTAAAACCAACCATTTTCATGGAGACCCCCAACTCCTTTGCGTACAAAACTTAAAGTATTATATTTCTCATTTTCTAAAAACAGCGCTCATGACGTATCACAGAAGAATCCGTGGTGATTAAGGGATGTTACGGTCTTCTGTATAGATTCCTGTTGTAGAGAAAAACTAGTATTCCACGGGAATGTTATGCTTCCTCTAATAGCACGAGTAAGAAAAAAAGTACGCACAATCTTCATTAGCTAGTTACGATCAAAATGTAGCTAAATAAATTCACTCGTAAGATTTTAGATCAGACATTGGTGAGGGTGGGAGGTTAATCCGCTACAAAGCAGGCGTTTTAATTTATACCGCATACCAATAAACGTATAGCTGAAGCATAATTAAAATAAACGAGTCTAGTTGCTTTATTTTCCAAACTTGGATCCCAGAAATATCAAGGAATTCAATACGTATAATAGAGACTACGATAGATTTGTAGACACTGAGCATTTCACTTCATCTATCATCAACTTCAACACTAATTACAATGATAATCGTCGATTAAAAGAAAATAGCAACACAAAGAATACAAACTATTACACAGCAAGACATACTTTAAAATGTTTGACTTAACAGTGTTAAATGCTAGCACAATTGAAAAAGATGTCCAATGAAGATGCTGATATTCTGTTATTACAAGGTACTCTTCAGGGTCCAGTAAAGAAGCCAGTGAAATATGAACAGGAGGTATTGAGATTGACGAAAGATTGAGTTTTTTTGTTCTTGTATGTTCTTACAATACATACACATCTATCCGTAACATATACTCATTGATTTTCCAAGTGTATGTTCAATTTTGTACTTGTTTTTTGTTCACAAAGTTATTTTCTTCGGTCAGTTGATTTATTTCCAATTCACCAACAAACGTCGTTGTATTCAATTCCTGTAGTAGCCTGTTGTGTGTGTTTGAAATAAAATGCATTGTATATACATTCTTCATTTCCGCGAGATGTTTACGTCAGAGGTAATCTTTTGGGCAACACATGCTAAACACATTTGAACTTATCTTGGTCTCGATCGAAGTCAATTGTCAGTTCCGCAAAATGAGAGTTCTATTTACAACATTCTATTTAATAATAAGGTTAGGACCAAAAAACCCTTCTAGAGATTACCGAAGGCGAAAGAAAACTAGCAACGTCAGAGTAAACTAGTGAATTTTGCTTGCAGAAGAAATAGAAGTAGCTATTATGTGAAGTACTGAGTCATGGCGCCAGTTGGAACGCCATTGATCTATATTAGTCTCGCAATCCGAAACAACAGTCGGTCTGTCTGTCTGTCTGTCGGTCCCAGTTTTGCTACTTTAGGCACTTCCAGGTAAGCTAGGACGATGAAATTTGGCAGGCGTATCAGGGACTGGACCAGCTTAAATTAGAAATAGTCGTTTTCCCGATTTGACCATTGGCGGGGAGTGGGGGGCCCGTTAATTCGGAAAAAATAGAAAAAATTGAAGTATTTTTAACTTACGAACGGTTGATCAGATCTTAATGAAATTTGGTGTTTGGAAGGATATCGTGTCTCATAGCTGTTATTTAAAATCCCGACCGGATCCGGTGACATTGGGGGGGAGTTAGGAATGTAATTTTAATGTAAATTCTATTGTAACGTAAATTCTATATTTTGTTAATTTTTTTTTTGTAAAATTTTGTAAATTTTAAGTTTTTGTATTTTTTTTGTAAATTGTTTGTATTTTTTTTTGTAATTCACTGATAAATGAAACAAAATATTCATCAGTGCTCTTTCTCAGTTGCAATAATGACGCAGAAAGGAATTTTTTAATGTAGTTTTCCTTGTTGCTCACTTATTTTGTGTTTTCGAGACGTTGCATATCTTTGGTGCAAGCAAGTACCATCTCCTGCTCTGTTCTTCCTCTCTTGAAGTGTTCTGTTACCCTTCTTCATGATGATTCCTTAACCCTATGTGCTAGACAACTAATGTTAGGTTTATTGTTATTAACAATGCCCCTCAAACAGAACTACATCCCCAGCATCCAGCATCGGAGAGACAAATCTCTTAATAACTGGCTACGGGACAGAGCACAAATCAAGAAAATGAAAAATCACGATGAGCTCCATCAATATCCACATTTAGAAGAAGAATGGAACATTGTTCCTGTTCAGTACAGTAATGCTTCAGAAAATGCCCCTTGACGTTTATTAAATTCTCAGCAAGAGAAAGAAGCATGACCTTGGTCAAATTATAGAAGAAGAGCAAGGTATAGAAAAGGCAAGTCAGGTAACAGGAAGGAGAGGCAGGAAAACGAAAGAAAAAAGAAACATGAGGTGGGGGAAGAAGGAAGAACTCTTGCAAAGAGGCGGCAGAGGGAGACGCAATAGAACAATAGGCAGGAAAAACAAAAAGGAAAGATGAAAAAGCAGGAGAAATAGCAAGATTCGGAGAGGAAGAAAAGAAAGGAGGAGTATGAGAGTAAGAACAAGATTTGTTAACAACACTAGCTGTAATGCAGAAAGAAAGTATCATAGTGTTCACCTTTAAACACAACCACTTAAACAAAGTTCTTCTGCTTGAGTTATGGCGTCCGATAACAGGGCTATATTACGATACATACAGAACCTACGACTGAAAGAAAGAGCAGGAGGGATTAGAGGGAGAATTTACTTAAACATACGCGCCAAACTACAAAACTACAAACCCTATATTACTCATATGCGCTAGGGCTACCTGAAAAGCAAATCTTATTATTATTACCATACCACTACAAAACCTACGATAAAAATGGAGGGAGGGAGGGGTTAGAGGGAGAATTTACTTAAACATACGCGCAAAACTACAAAACTACATACCCTATATTACTCATACGCGCAAGATTGTTGGTGTAAGGATCCACCCTTCATTTTCCCAAGTTATGTCTAGAGAGAAGTCCATGCAGATTTTTAGGTCACCAAACATTCATTGTGCTGACAATACTACGTATATACCTACAGGGAAAGGTAAAAATTATAAGCTTTATAAAACTGATGAAATCTGTAGTTACTTGAATGGGTTTTTCAGTATGTATACTTTCTCTCCCAAAATCTGTGAGTAGATGAACAAATAATAGGTACTGGTACTAAGTGGAGACTTTCTTTTATTCAGTATACACCAAAGCTACCAAGGAAGTCTGGTATAAAAGTCTGCACGTTAAATTTCGCCGAGTCGCGCATAGTTTAGGAACATATGTAACGAGTTATCTTCAAACATAATCAATAGTAAATCCCGATATCTTCCTTTGAATGCGTGATTAACTCCAATCGACCTCCATCTAACATTGATCTGACTAACTAGTTAACAGAAGTGATGTACGGGTATAATGCGTGGGATTGACGTCATAGTCTCACTGTCATTATATAGCCTCGAAGTGGTTTGCGCACGGTCTAACATATTTCTAACATAAATAAGGGCATTTATAGACAAAAATGTGAGAACTGTAACCCCTTTCTCTAGAAATACCAGTAGTTGTCATGACTGTGATTTTTGAGAATTTTAATAAGTTCAAAAAGGGTATGATGTAATAACAACATTCTCCCCTTTCCCCAGTTTCAAATTGGAAACCATGCTGACATTCCTAGCTACCTCAGTATAAAGCTTTTCTCATGTAACTCTTCCAACCGTTCCTACTTTAAAAACCTGTTGGGCGCTTGTGGGGTTACTGCCTGCGCTAAATCCACTCCATTGGTATATATCTACCATACTTTTTAAATGGGAGACGCACAATAAGACTCCAAAAATATCTTCATTGAAAGTTCCAGGAATTTCATCCCACAACCAAACAGCGACAGCTTGCGCCATTACGCACGATTGCTTAAACATGCAAGAAACTTTTATGCTAGGAAGATTTATAATTTCAGGATCTGTTTCTAAGAAAGTGTAAGAGACGAAATAGAATAATAATCCCACATTAACTAAAATGATCTTTAACTCGAATCTACGCTGAGGAGAACTTTTCATCCTCTTAAACGGAGGTTTCTTTGATTTTTCATGAATATTTTAATAAGAAGAACAAAAGCAATACCAAAGAGCATCGTTTATAAGCAAAATTGATGCCATTCGCTGTCATATCTAACTTTGGTAAGCTGTGTAAAGAAAATGCTTGAAAAAAAATTGGCATTATTCAGCTGCCCTCTGGATTTCAGTGTGGGTAAAAGTTCTCAATTCACACTTGTTTCATCAAAGATCGATAACATAAGCCTGGTACATACTTCAAATTGCTTCCTATGACAAGTCTGTAGACCCTTCTCATTTTCCTAACCTAATCCTCATTTTTCAAAATAGCAAAAATAGCTAAGTAAAATTCTTGGAAAGTTAAGCTACATTCTTTATGAGAAATATGTATGTCGGCGGAGGAACTGATCACCAAGATCGAATCAGCCGCCGCCAAGGAAGCACCACCGAGACAAAGACTCTGAGGTTTACACGGTAAGCTTTGATGCGGTATAAACCTCATCGACTTCATCTTTAAAACTGTGCCATCAAAAAAGCTGATGAGCTTCGTCTCCTGGGAATTTAATTTCCACCTCTGTTAAAACATGGTGGCCAAAGACAACAATTTACAGTCCCACTTATGAGCTTGAAGCTCAAACAACCTGTCTTAAATCAGCCAATGCATATCCCTCCCCCCTCATACCAACCACTCCTCGTAAAACCTTGGAGAAACTGGGAAGAACCAACATCTGCCAGCCTTCCGACAATATATCCAGTACTAACATCCACTCACTTATACTTCGTACACAACTCAATAAACTCATTTCTTCTACTTATCCACAAGTTAACCTTCGTAAACAAAGTAAACAAAAGTTTAACTCCCCTCTCCCTCTTTTAGTATGTCTCTTGTTAGTTGTTAATGTATTTCTTTTGTTTATGTTCCGTTCTTAACCCAGCAGGGTTTCATACATTGTAATTTATTGATTCGAGGATGGTTGTATAATACACCGAAAGGTCATCAAATTATGTTTCGTCATTATGTTTTGCATACGCGCCTTGTGCTGACACTTATCTTGATAATAAGAATTTGAGTGAAACTCAGCAGCTTACACTTTCCGTATTTTTTTAAAAAACGCCCCAGAATTGAAAGTTTTCAGTTGGTGTATTTCGCAGAGTTCTTGAGCAACCCAACATGTGCAACTTGTTTTTCATACAAATCATGAAGACTTTCGACCTATCCAGAAGAAAGAAGGTGTGCTCAATAAAAAGTTTAGTTTTAGGCTCTAAAATCCTAAGTTTACCCAAAGTTTAAATTTTGTCGCTAATGGCAAAACTTTAAAGAAAACATCTTAGGACCGTCAGGATAACCTTGTTGAAAAATTTGTTGCGGCCAATTGCGCAAAAAAGATTCTAAGATGGCTACCAAGACAGTCCTGCGATTTCTTGCCTTGCTTTTTAACATATTTTCTTGCGTGTACTCTCGAGTGCTAAATAATCGTACCCCTCCCCATTTATTAATTTTTTGAAATTTATAAACCTCCCCGCTCCTTATTAGGACTCCCCGTTTATTAATTTCGAGGAATTTTTCCAGTACTCAAAGTGTAAATGATATCTGAAAACACTTGAATAAGTTCCCGTGCATCACTTGACCCTGAAACAGTTGCTAATTAGTCAATTAGCACGATTTTTGTCCTCTTGTGTGTCATCCTTATTTAAAACTTTCTTCATACTGCGTACACTCAACCCAATAACAGAACACGGAAGTAACCGTCGTAACCCAGTTTCAATTATACAGCGCTTATCAGTGACTTTTATGAACAGGAGCAACTAGAGACTCAAAACAAATTGTTTCCATAGGCTACAGATTAGGCAAGACGGCTGCGCATAACATCCTTATGAAACACGCTCTGACATAGAACTTACATTCTAGACCGAAGATTTGCCGAGTTTGATTCACAAACGGCATCAATTTGTAAAATTGCTATTTCGGCGCTTGTTTAGCGCCAGTTCCACTTCTTCTTAAAAATTTCTTCATGTTAAAGAAGGAAAAGTAGACATTGTAACTGCGGACTCAATTCTGACATCTGTGAATATCAAAGTAAGTGAACTGAAAGTTCCGGTACGGTAGTGGGCGAGGAGTAGATAGGAGAAGATCTTATTATAACACAAGCGTCGTCAGAATTTTTTAAATTTGTTATGTCAAAGCCTCTCCACGCATCACTACAACTTACAGCGAGCTTGAACAGGCCTGTTTTAAACCCTTCCTTGGACTCGTCACATTGCGCACAAGGCCCGTCTGTAAGAGCGTAACGTACGTCACTAGCTCCGTAGACCTGAGTGTCCATTATTTGGAGAAATTGAGAGCGGAACTGGTCTTGAAGAAAGGCATTGCCGAAAGGCAGGTGCTTCTTAACGAGCACATCATGTGGAAGGTTGAGGGAAACGACTGGTTCGAGAAAGGTTCAAGACAATTTTCGGTGTGTAAGTCATATGGGAAGATTGGTAAGACCATGACACAATAACATTAAAAACTGGACCGAACTGGGTATGGTGAATGCGGCACATCTGAGAGATGTCAGAAAACTGTGTGGAGAAGTTTGTACCATTGAAGCACGTTACGATGCCTGACTTGATCTTAACACGGCCCACAACCGACACTTCCAAGAGTAAAACTATTGAAATATATCATTGCAATTATACTCAGTTGGAAATATCAGTTTAAACTCTGAAGGTTGTTTCTGGTAGTTTCTCGCTACCTCGCCTCATTCAAAAAGGAAAATGTAAAGTCAAATCGTGGGCGTATAGGTCTGCTAAAGTGCGCATTATATTGAGCTGCATTGGGCCGACATCGACGGAGGAGTGAACGCTAGAATGAAATATAAGAGTTACAACTGACACCTGTAATATTTAATTGCTTCACAAATGGCAATGATATTAACAGACATACTAATCTATTTGGGATGCCTCTGTATTCAGGTCCCACTCTTTCCTACATACAACCATGATGTGGGCTGATTATCACTGGAAGCAAACTGATGCAAACTTTGTGATCCAACCTTTATTTCTAAAGCCTCTTCACTGTCCGTTTGACTATCCTTTCAATCGTACCTCCTTGGATATTGGAAGCACTATGGTTACACATATTCGCGTTGAGCGCGTCTTTCTGGAATTCGTGTTTGATCTTTCAAGTCATAAGTCTAGTTCTCCTCATTGCGCACCAATTCCGGTTGGGAAGGTCGTACTGTTGTAGAAATGTAATGAAGATGAAGATTAAATGTACCGACTTAACTTCAGGTCCAGTAATAAGATTTGCCGTAGAGTTTTAGGTGATAAAAGGTCTAGTTTCTGATGTGGAAATAACAGAGATTGAAATCCTTGCAGTCATTTGCATTAAATTATTGGGTTGGCTTTTGGTTCTCCTCCTCCCAAACAGCCCATAATGGAGAGATGATTGCTTTGAAGTTACTGTGACCATTATTTCTAGAAAATGCCCAGGTAGGGATACGCCTAAAACAGAAAGTGAGTAACAGTAGTCTTTTTTTGATATTTTAGAGGAAATAGACCTGGAGTTGCGACTGGCAAGATTTGAAGCTCTCATGGAAAAGGCCAATGATGTATATGAGGCACCCAAGAGTAATCTGTATAATGTTATGTCTCTCAAATAGAAACAATGGCTTAATTTCTACTTCATAAATTTACAGAGAGTTTGTATCATCTCTAAATTACCTTTCCTGGTACCACAGTTGACAAGTTCTTCGTCAGTGCTTATAGATGTAAACAACATCCATAATATGTTTCTGTCAGTCAGGAAGCACATAGTGAAAGTGAGAATTTGAATGTTTACTGCCGTTCCAAGATACCTTGGCAGCTTACTTAATCAGAGTCAAGTACAGACTTTCTCATTGTAGGAAGTTAGTTTATGAGGCTGGACCCTTTCCCTTGAAGGTGCATTTGACTTTGGAGATCAACAAACTGTTAATTGACAACTTGGTTGTTAAATGTAACTAATTAGTTTTGATCATTTATTCTCACGGCTGAACGTGGCAACGCGGACGGAAATGTGTTACTACTTGTACTTACATCTTGGTACTTCAATGGAACGGCTGAAAATCGTGTAACATACCACCTTTTTAATTTCCTGTAGCTTTAACTGTTTGCAGTGATTTATAACAGAAATCTCTTTTGGCTACACATCAACGGCCTTAGAAGAAAAAGGTTTTGCTCCTGTTTTGAACTGTTTTACTTTCAGAATATTACCCGGAAAATTCCGATACATAAAAAAAGTGATAAAATTGATATAAATAATTATCGTCCTATTGCAGTTTTATCTCCATTTTTAAAGTGTTTGAAAAATTTTTACAAGAAAGGGTTTGTAATTATTTGGATAAAATAAACTTTTTTTTTTACCCAATACCAGTTTGGATTTAGAGCAAGCAGTTTGAAAGAACACGCTGTTGCAGCTCTTCTATTAGAAATAAATGATTGTTTAGATTATGATTTGTGGTTTCTATTTTCCATGACATTAAAAAAAGAATTTGACTCTTATATATTTGTAACAATAGATCACAAAACAGTTAATGATAGTTAATGGATTGTCGATCGCAAAATTGCTAAGCAAGACGATAGGCAATGGCCCTGAAGCAAAGCAATGAAAGTCGTTTCAATGTTTTATATTCTACAGAATGTCATTAAATGTATCGTGACGACTTAGAGGGTTAAAGTATTGCAGTGAACAAATTACATTATGTATATTTTATTATCACGAGAAATGTTCTATATTGTTTTTTAACTTATGATTATTTAATAAATCGTTACCAGACATTTTAGTGCCCTATGATAAATTAGAAACAAAAAAGTTGCATAATACAAAACTCCGACTTGAAGTATGGGAACATTACGACTGAAAGTTAGTGTACATGACTCTAAAAACGTTGCACGAGGCCAAAATGCAGGATAAAGTCTCATCACTGTATAAAATGAAAATACGTTCGCTAAGAATCAGAGCGTTAGAAAATCCAAAATTCGGGAAACGTTTTCAAAATTTTTAATGAAAATTAATGAGCACAGAATCGGAATTGCACAATAATGAAATTCGGATAAAGTTCCATAAGTGTAAAAATGAAAATCCGTTTGCACAGAATCGGAATCAAACGAAAATAAACTCCGCAAGATACATTTACAGAGGGGCTTGTTGGTCCTTTCTACTTCACATATAGCGCAATTGCTACTAATTAGTGATAGTACGTGCAAATTTGCCATTTTTCAGTTTTAAATTATATAAAGCGCCGTGGCTACGCTCCTTCTGCGTGATAACCCCACGACTTCTTTTTTCAACGTACGTATAGCACCTTGTATAGCACCTTGTATAGCACCTTGTAGCTGAACTCTGGGTTTCCCATTTGTACCGTATACTTTAGATGATGGTTACCACTGTTTATGTACAGGGTCATTATTTTCATTTTTCCCAGTAAATTTTACACACTAAAAACAGGTTTTGGTGCTATTCTAATGCACTCTACGCCATACAATGTACGCATTCCAAGCATGCAAGCGTCATTAAAAAGAGCTTTTGGTGCTATTCTAAACGCATTGTGGACCATGAAATGTACGCATTCCAAGCATGCAAGTTTCACTAAAAACAGTTTTTGCTGCTATTCTAAACGCATTGTGCACCATGGAATGTACGTATTCCAAGAATGCAAGTGTCACTAAAAGCAGCTTTTTGTGCTATTCTAAACGCATTGTGCCCCATGGAATGTAGGCATTCCACGCATGAAAGTGTCACAAAAAAATATCAAAACTACTAAGCAAGGAAAGCTCTAGCGTACCTGTTCATCCTTTGTCTTATTATTTGACAGATTTGTAAATTGCTGTTTTAGCCATCCCCATTAATTTTTACCTTGGTCTTGGTGTACAATCCTAGTATAGCTAGTTTTTATTTATTATCATGTACATCACACAAAACCCCAGATGTTATAAGAATCTCTTTGCACCTTCAATCTCGTTCAAACTTTTTGATTACATTCTACAGAGTCATAATTACGTATTCAAAAGCATACAAGTGCCTTGTAAATGTTAACATATCGTCACTTACTGTTGCTGTTTTTGCTTAGTATTGCGTAGAGACGGAGTACTTGCTTTGATTGCCGTAAAAAGTGGGAGAATTTTAGAAGAAATATCAGTTAAAGAAATGTTTGGAGATATTAGTTGTGAAAAAAGATTCTACCAACCAAGTCCAGGAATGGAAATAGCATACATTAGCTACTGTAAAAACGGAATGCGCTTTGTAAGCATTATAAAACCGAACTTGGAAATTATTGAATATAGTTTGTCTTCCCTAGTAGAGAAAATTCAAAGCCCTTTTCTTCCCGTTGATGTTTGGAATTTAGAGGTTGTCGGCTTTCTTCTTAATTCTATTACCGATTTGGATAGCTGTGAATTTGAGGGTTATTTCATCTGACAATTTAAGTAGAATCTATTGGAGGCCGCCATTTTTACCATCATAACAACATAGGAGATTCAAGATTGAAAGGCGTATTTTTACTTGATTAGTCCACACTTGATAGGCCGGTCCTTTGTTAAAATGTTTAAGCAAAGAAATTGTATCCCTTGTACGAAAAGTGTAATATGGCCTTATAGCGTATCGAGCCTCTCAATCTACTTTGATTTCAGACCTATTGGGCCACAGAACACGCGCTTCCACTTAATTCTTGTTATATTACTAAGATCCACTACAGGTCGCTGATCACGGTGAAAAAAAAAAAAAATAAAATAAAAATAAAAATAAAAACTATGAAAGCAGTAGTGTTGCTCCGCAACACAATAAACCGTAAATAACAATTAGAAGAGACCAAAGGAAACTGCCTAGGATCCAAGGAACCAAGGAAATTGGCTGATTATGCCTAAGGTGGAACCGGGGAAGAAAAAGAACTTTAAGTTTGATGTCCTTTGTACTTAAAGATTAAATCAGATATAGCACTTTGGTTCAGGTTGATTCAACCACGCTTTTATAATGTTATACATTTTTTTCGTAGGAAAACGTGATTACCATACTAATGATGTTCTTCCAAATGGCCATCAAGATTTCACGAATGTACGACTTTGTATAAATCCTATTATTTTACAGGCTGATCAGAACTACTACACCGTCATTCTTTTCATAATTACTGCTAAGTATATTTTGGTTGATAAAAATTTCTTCTGATCTTTTTTCTTTTGCACTAGCATTACCCACTTGCGTAAAACTTCAACCGAAAGAAACTTTATCTAACATAAATGAGACAAAACAATCAGACCCTGGTGAAATTGGAGTGAGAATGTAGTGAACAGTAAAGCATACAGCTGAGTCATACCACTGGTTAAATAGTATCTTCCATTTGAACTGAGCCATCAATCTCGTATGAGTGAGTTGAAATTTAAAGACTTCTCGCAAATAGGAAGGTCAGTCTATCCCAGAAGAGAGCCTGGAAGTATACCACGATCTAAGGGCGAAATTATCATTTTCTGTGAGACATAAAAAATCTGGGAGATCTTCTGTCAATCAGTAGAATTTTTCCAATCATTCGTATGTCTATATTAAGACTCCGTACAACCCTCTGTTGCTTAAAAGCAGAAAACTGGTTTTTATCCTAGTCCCAAACGCAACACTTTTCCTGAAAGGGAACCAATCCTTAATTTGCTGTTGTAGTCTGTACCCGACGATAACCAGAAATCATGTCAGTAGTAGTAGGGTAACCTAAGCATACATACACGACGTCAATACACGTTTTTTTAAATAAGCAACTCAGTTGTTTAGGTGCGAGGCCTCGATTTGGTCCAAAATATAAGCAACAAGCTAAGCAACTCGAGGCCTCAAACTCCGGAGGGACAATTTTTAAAACGCCTGAAAAACAAATCAAGAAACGTCTTTCGTTAGGAATTGATTACAAACTGTTGATATACAACAAATATCACACTCTTGATAATGAGTCAAGCAAAGAGATCATCATCATCATCATCATCATCATCATCATCATCATCATCATCATCATCATCATCATTATCATCGTCATCATTATCATTATCACTGCCCGCCTCCTTTTCCCCCTTCTCCTCTTGACAATCGTCATTATCATCCAACGGCCGTGGCTAAGAACCATAGACTTCACCTTTTGTAACAGCTTCACTTAGACGTCTCTCACAACAAAGATATTGGAGAAAAGATAGCCTCCCTATCCTAATTCCCTGTTTGCTGACCAAGATCTTTGTCCTTCGTAGTCCCTGCAACAAACAGATTTTCGTTGAAACTGCACATCGATGTCTTAGACTGTTCGATTAACCGAATCATCACCGGATGAATTACTCTGAAAGTGGCTACGGAGACCACTCACTTCATATTCAGTAAAACAAAGTAAATGGTGCAAGTTTTTCCCACGGAATTGGGGAAACTCACCATCTGCCTTAGCTGATGTCACATTCGCCGTGTGTAATCATTTACGCTCTTCCCTCATTAAACATGATTGATGGATGTAAAATCCCAAAATTTTGTCGGTAAAAACCCATTATGGTCCACTCCATTACTGCTTACTGGATAAGAACTTTAATGGTGGATTTCTATGCTTTTGAAATTTTTAAGATTTGCCTCAAGAGGATAAATATTGCATTAAGGTAGAAAACCTAATTAGTAAGATGGAGAGAGTCTCCTAAATATAATAGCGATGATATCAAGGTCCCTTTAAACCGTAGGAATAAAGAAAACTGTATTCCAAGGCATAAAGGCGATAGATATCACAGCGTATCTGATGACCTGTGCTTACAACTGGTATTGAAAATTTTCAAATGCAACACAAAATATGTAAATACCGTAAAATTGTTGTTCTTAAGTTAAGTTTTGCAATATTTGTTCTATTTATGAAGGTATTACGTTGGAGACGCATGTTATGTACCTCACTACTCTTCATCTTTGACTAATGCTCCCTATCTTTTCCTCCTCCGGATTTTGTATTTTAGAACACGAAAATGAGCCATTTGGTCTATCTACCGTCATACTTGTCTGTAGCCAATTTTTAGATATTATTCAAAAAAGCCTCTATTCTTCTTATTATACTCCCTCTATACACAGGACAGCGGGTTACAGAAGATACCTGAATTCAGTGCCCATGGTTCTTGGGAAAAAAGTTTTTAGAAATTATACCTGTATGTATATGAGACCTTGTAGTACCAAATATAATCTGCAAACCCATCCTTATTGTCCGAAAATGTGTGTTTAAAGTACCGACAGATTATATGCTTAAGATACAATATATGTTCTCCCTAAAAGAAATTTTAAAATTAGGTATAAAACACCTTGGGTTATACTAACAAGGTATGTAGCGCTTGCTACCTATTGTACATACTTCACCAACATTTTTGTGGATATGTTTCCAAACTTGCTATCCTTGATAACCTTATTCAGATACTGCCTATCGTTCAATCCTATTTTTTTATAGACTTAACTAACAGTCAGGGATTCGCTGGCATCAGCTTTGGTATCATTATTGGGGGGTACGACATGTGTTATAGGTTATTTGAATAGATGCGGACATTCCATGGTGCACAAAGCGTTCAAAATAGGCTAATAAGGCATATTTGACATAGTTTGCATACAGTAGATGCCTACATTCCATGGTGCACAAAGCGTTCCAAATAGCCTAAAAAAGCACATTTGATATAGTTTGCATACACTAGATGCGTACATTCAATGGTGCACAAAGCGTTCAAAATAGGCTAATAGGGCATCTTTGACATAGTTTACATACACTAGATCCGTACATTCAATGGCGCACAAAGCGTTCAAAATAGGCTAATAAGGCATATTTGACATAGTTTGCATACACTAGATGCACAATGATTAAAGCGACCTTCATCTTCTGACATATAAACTAAGTTCCACTATATCAAGTTCAAACGCACCCAATTCTTCACTGCTTCTGAAAAGGAACAACTTTGTTTAATCTCAATGTAATATTTGTGCTGATACGCAGTCACAAGATATACAATGATTAAAGCGACCTTTGTCTTTTGACCTATATACTACTCTTTTCAAAAGAAGCTATCCTTTTTGAGGAAATCTTATCATCCTATTTACTTGTAAGTTGATGAAGACAGGGTCACATCAACATGATTGGTTGACATAACCCTTTCATCTAGGAAGTACTGGGCGTTGAAGGATGCCAATG
The DNA here is from genome assembly GCA_010016025.2 of Alatinidae sp. Z8VKAUB7J3. Lineage (NCBI taxonomy): Eukaryota > Metazoa > Cnidaria > Cubozoa > Carybdeida > Alatinidae > Alatinidae sp. Z8VKAUB7J3. The sequence goes on along the minus strand of JAAAKM020721499.1, from coordinate 64,335,104 downwards.
ACTCGGTTGGGTACACAAGGCACGTTTTGGGATGTCCAAGGTACCTAAGGAAGTTGTGTTGTGAGTATCCTTAGTTCATCTTACTCATAATTGGCTTAACATTCTAAGATAAGCCGAAAATGTTCAAAGCGTTACGACATCGTATCGTAGGGACTCGTATATTGTAAGGCCGACTTATACATGTAACCTTATCAAGATAATTGACGATTAATATCCGTTGATAATTATCACATTCACTAGCTCTACGTACATTTTAAGGGCTTGATAATTCAGCGAGACCGAATACGAGATCCCCAGCTTTGCTGGCTAAGCGGGTACCCTACTCTTGCTGGCAACTCACTCCACAAACAAACTGGATCTTGGTTACTGTACTGCTGAGCTTTTGTACGGACCACCTGTCTTCTTCCAAACGGATTTGTGACTCCGTATTCTTGGGTAGATTCTCTGGACACAAGTAACTATGTGGACGTCGTTATATGTCTCAACTCAAACGTATTCCACTTCGGAATTCAAAAAAAGTTAACCGACGCCTCGCAAGATCTGTCTTTGCCTTAAGCAAACATAGTTACAATTGCTCATGCCAATTCTAAACTTGTGTTTGAGCGTGAGTGAGTGTGCAAGTGAGTATGTGAGTGAGTGTGCAAGTGAGTGTGTGAGTGAGTGTGCAAGTGAGTGTGTGAGTGAGTGTGCAAGTGAGTGTGTGAGTGAGTTTGCAAGTGAGTATGTGAGTGAGTGTGCAAGTGAGTGTGTGAGTGAGTGTGCAAGTGAGTGTGTGAGTGAGTCTGCAAGTGAGTGTGTGAGGGAGTGTGCAAGTGAGTGTGTGAGTGAGTGTGTGCGTGACTCAAATCGTGTTTTTTCCTTCTACCTTCCACCAGACATTGATTAGAGAGAAAACTAAAGAGTAACTCTGAGTTATTAGTAACTCCAGGCCTGATTTGGAAAATTGCTAAGCAACCCGAGGCCTGACCCCGAAAATGGAGTTGCTTATAAAAAAACGTGTACACATTGCTCCCTTGAGAGAACGTCGGAGCAATGCCCACCAATTTTTACTATCCTTCTTAATTTAATAATTTTGTTAAGGTTTGTAACAAACTTTTTTAGCTTGTCTTTTACTCATGTGCTTAATTAAATAGAGTTTTACCCCAAACACAAAGATTTTCTTCCGTTAAAATCTCAGCAGGTAGCAGCGGGGATAGGGATACTACTAACAAAAGCATTATGAACCGAAAAGCCAGTATGTTGCAGAAAGGAGGTACTGTAAAAGAGCCTGATTATGGACAGATTATGAACTGGCAGGAGAAACTTAAGCACCCGGCTCTCTTTTTGACCTAGGACTAGAAAGTGGTATTAGCTGGAAACGATGAGAATCAGACGCAACGCCAACACATTAGGCGCATCATAGCAGCTACGTTACTTTATACAAAGAGTGATTATATAGAGCAATACATACATATATTATATGATGTCATAACCTATACTAAATTGACTACTCGATGCAATGATAGCAAAAGAGTCACCTACAATTTGTATCACGGATTTATCGTAACGGCAAACGGCTAGTTTTCAAAATAAAAACTATAGTGTTAGTACACCAAATTAGCTATATCAATAACAAAACAACTTACAGTTACATACAAGAATATATGAATTAAGAGATACCCTTAAGTTGGCAGGGATAGCATTAAAAAAGGTTAAGCAAGGTCTTGTTTCCATAATGGCCCTTTTATAAAGATGCTAACAGAATGTTGTACTAAAAAAGGATGAAATAATTTGAAGCTGAAAAAGATGTTTCTGGTTGTTAGTAATCTGCCAAATAAACAGATTAAAAGTTTAGGTACTGCTCTTTAGTCTTTGCTGACCATAATATTAATTAAATAATACTTGTAAAACCATAGTTATTGATAAGGCCCATGTGTTCCTTCCCCCTATGTCAGTATCAGAGCAACACATTGTTTAGAGGATCAGAGTTCGTTGGATGCAATTTTACAATAAACATTTACAGTCACCATAGAGGTTGCAGCAAGGCTGGGTACTGCTTTAAAAATGACCCTGGTCATATGAAAGCATAGATGCATTCCTTGCACAGAATCACTTGTATCATTCCCTTAGCACTTTTAGGTGGTCCAGTCTGACTAGCGTCTGACATACTTTTTCAACTTGGTAAACTACAAAGGTTATGAAGCTTTAGAATCAGAATTAAGTAGTAAATATTGTTATTGTGGATAGTGTATGATAATGTAAGACAGCTTTAATATTTAAAGATTCATTTGCAATAACTGGCAGCATCTAGGCATTAACTAATAATGAAAATTAAAGCAAATAAAGTATTTAAGAAGAGTTTTAGCTGGAGGAACGAAAATTTATGAGACGGGGAATTCCCCACCCCCTGAAACTCCCCTTCTTCACTTTTTAGCTAAGAACTTGCGTTTGTTGTGATTTGCATCTGTTGTCATTTCCAAGAGGACGCTTTGCTGAAATCAGATTGTCTGTCAATGATGACGTATGCTGTGGTACTAAAGTTTGTAGATAGTTTATTGTATCGTTGTTATCTTACTATCACAAAATCACCTTTCTCTAAATTACTTTTCTTAGCATGTCTACGTTTATCAGCATATTCATTCTGATATTTCTTACATGCACTCTCATTTTCGAAAGCTAAACGGTGCTTATTTACAATCCGTTTACTTTCTCAAGCCTTTAGCTTACCACTCACGATTCTATTAAATAATAACTCTGCTGGTGGTACTTGTGTCGTACAATGTGGTGTTATTTGATATTGTAGTAAAAACCTAGATTTGGAGAATACGGATGCTATGTCCATGCTTTCTGTGGAGCTCTCTGTGGATACAATCAGATTTTCACACTTGTGCTTCTATCTCTCGACAGATACAACGTCATCGTTAAAGGCTTTAGTGCAGCTCCACTAACATTCAACAAAGCTATCAGCATGGTAGCCTTGAGCTGGATGTGGGCATTGGCATGGTCTATTACTCCTCTCTTTGGTTGGGGTGCATATGCCATGGATGGTATCTTAGGAACGTAAGTATTATTTTGTTTCATTTATACAATTCTGAAAAAAGTTATGCCAACTTTGCCTTTCATTCATACATCACCCGGCACTTCCTCTCTTTATCTCTATTCCTATTGGTTGTTAGAAGGTATAAGTAGTTTGTAATGTATTACGAAATTGGAAGATTGTGTGACAGCTAACTGAAATCTATGATCGCTGCGAGTTCCCCCGGAGCTGCCGTGCTAGAAGAGAAGAGCGCCCATTACATTGGTGGAGGATCCAAAGATCTCACGAGGACTTTGCTGTTGAAGTCTGGCACGTGGTTGCCTTCTGGAGTAATGTTTTTATGCCTTATATATGTAGCATTACATACTGAAGGCATCGTTATCTTCTCTTGTACTGACGCTGAACACTGGTTTGCCGAGAAAGGCCCTACACAGCATATAGGACGCGAACGTCACAAGGGATAACAGAGGACACTTGGTGCTCCTAGTCTCAAACTAGAATGGTCCTGCCAAATACATAAGACTGGGTGTTGCAGGGGCATACTGGCTTGCCAAGTCTTTAATTAAAGAGGTCCTACACAGCATAAAGGACACAAGAGTCACAAGGAATAAATGAGGACACTTGTTACTTCCAGTCCCAAAGCAGAGTGTTCCTGCACAATACAAAGGGCTAGGAATTACAGGGGCATACTGGCTTGCCTGGTAGAACTAGAGAGGTCTGTTCCAGCCTCAAAGGAGCCTTATTCAATCCGACAAGAAATTAAAGTTGACAGCGACACTCTGACTGACGAAATCAAAGTTGAGGAAAAAAAAGGTCAGCTGTATGAGTCAGAACTGTATGGGTTAGAACCATTGGTAGAACTGGGAATCTGTGAGCTGCTAAATTTCATATTAATAAATATATTTTAATGAGGCAATAAAAATCCAAAATATAATAAAATGTTGTAAAATATTTGGAATAAAGATTATATGATTGAAAGAAGGTCGGAAGATAGAATTAAGGTTAGATGATTGAAAGAAGGTTGGATGATTATGGAAGAGTCTTTGGTTTATCTGACCAATAAACCTTTGTATGCTTCCTACATGCACCTAGTAAAGTAGACTTAAAATGATTCCAACTAGATTCAACATCTGTCTCATCTGATAATTCCTCATCCCAATTTATATTAGCTAGTTCTTCAGGGATCAAAGTGTAATTGGTAAAAGTTCTCTTAAGTTTACCATCACAACTATGGTTAATATTAATGTCATTCATTATGCATATGTGATCACTTGCACCAATAGCTGGAAGGTAACAAGTGGAAGTAATCCTCTCAGGATCATTTGTAATAAGGAGGTCTAGTAAGTAAGATTTTGAAACTTGTTCGCTTGTTACAAATTTGGCGATATCTTGTTTTCTTATTGCTGATATTTGATCTGTGTTCTTGCTGTGTATTTAGTTGCTAAAAGTTATTTAGCTGACCATACAGGAAATGCAGTGTGCGGTTGCAATGACAGATCCTGTGTGAATTTAAAAAGTGAATTAACTTTATATTCATTTATGTTTGTCTTACAACTATGATATAGGCAGATGGAGAGCCGAAGGAAGGTATGATATGCTCATAATTAAATTAACAAATAATTATTGACGCTAACAACGTTATATAGAATTTTTATGTAGTAAATAGAATAAAAATCATAGTCATTTTGAATGGAGATAATAAATAATAACACCGCTGTTCTGAATGAATGAACGAATTTTTAAAGAGGCTTATGCTGTTGTTTCTGACTTACTTCGGTTACACTACCCATATATATAGGAATAAATCTCCCGGACATCGCTGCCTAATGGTACTTGCTTCTTGACTTTTGCGCTCAACATTTACCGGAGAGATTCTAGGTACGGATCTGGATGTGGTCATTGAAATCATGACCGAGGGCTTGTGAGTTCGTCTACTTTCAGACTATCGAAGGCCTTGTGACCTTAGAAAATCATTGATCAGCTAAGGTAAGTCAACACACGATGTTTTAATAAATACTCAGCAAGATATTGTAATTCTTTCTATTCAAACAAATAGTTGGCAGTCGCAACAGAATATTGAATGCTAGGTTAAGGCAATAAAAGGCATGCTTTTCTATTACGATGCTTCAAGATCAAGATGTTGCAATACTTTAAGATGCTTTAGAATTGAAAAGCAGTATGCCGTTTTAGTGAAAATTTTGGTAAAGGATAACCACCTCGCTCTATATATTCAGCTGAGGCGCAATTATAGCCAGCTTTTCAAGCGTCTTTCTTAAAACGTAAGGCTTTCATTGAACAGATTCTAAAAATATCATGTGTGTCGTGAAATAGTCTTAGCAATAGAAAACATGCAGACCTGAAAGAAATTTTACCCTTATAAGATAAGCGTGATTAAAATTATTACCGAATTTTAATTGGCATTAATATTTTAAGTTTAAACAACATGTTTTCTCTCAGTAGCTTATGGTTCCCTCTCTTTGACACTGCTTTCTTTTTTGTAGCAGTCATCTGAATCAATGTCTTACAAGAAAGATGGATTGATTCATGCTGTATTAATGCGAGGAGTAGAATTTCCCTACGATGAGGAACGAAAGCCATACGCATGAACGATTCTCTTGACCAAATATACATATACATTAGTTAAATCTATCAAAATATTTAACACATTTGTGTCATACCTTTAACAGCGTAGATATTGTGGAGCAGTATTAAGAAAACACTGTATTAAGCATTTAGCTGCTACTACGTAACCAAGGATGTTATGGCTCGATGAGCGTTTCCCGTTTAATAGCGTATACAGTAAACAACCCCGGCAGTTTCTTTTGTACAATAAAGGATTGCATTTCCGGGTAGTTATGCTATCGTAATCTTTAATTTGAATAGATTAACATTAACTAAACCTTACAGATTTCCATTGACAGGTGTACTCAAATCGCCTCTCAAACAATTCTTAGAGTCATTCTTAGAGTTATTAAAGTTTGCTAGTATTATTCCTGGAAAAAATGTCTATCCACTGTAGAATAATAGGAACTCAATGTGCTATTGCTGGTTAAATTTTGGTTTCCGCTCTGATAAGGCAGACACTGGTGTAGTATAAACGTCCGGATGATAATGGGGCATATCTATAACTCACTATACAAGAAATTTTACAACAATAACATAAAATGGTCTTTTGTGCGTACCTGGGAAGAAACTTGCGACACTAACAGTATCGCTATCGGCTAGAAAATATTGTATTTTAATAATAAGTCATTCTGTCTCTACATTTACAGTATATGCTTTTGGCTTAAGGGACAGATATCGATTGAGGTCAGATCAAATGAGGTCTATAAAAAGATATAAGACACAGAGCTAAGTAGACACGAAAGTCCACTTTCAAGTTGCTCTGCATCCAAACCTTACTCAAATAATTTTCTTATGCTCCCTTCCGACCCATTCACTACGGCAAGCCCTTTGGTTGAAAGGTGACCAGGCCTACCCAAACATAAGATATGCATTCCTACAATGTATCTTGCAGTCTTTTCAGGTCATAAAAATGATGATGATGATGATGATGATGATGATGATGATGATGATGATGATGATGATGATGATGATGATGATGATGGTGATCCCTACAACGCAGTCTGGATTTAAGCTGGTATGGTTTCCTCTGTTTATTTGATACTGACAGTGAGTAGCATTTGGTGTCAACACCAATCCATTCCTACTTCAAGAATCCTTTCTTGCTCTTCAGAACAGGTTGCTGTTGTGTTATGAAAGTACAGCAGCGGTCATGTTTATGTTCATCTTTCAGATTACACATGGTGGCCTTGCCATGTTTCCCATGCAGTACAAAGGAGCTTTCCATGAGGATGATTTTGAAGTAGAAATTGTAGGTAGGCATATAAGTGAACATTACTTAGAAATGTAGATGCTGCAATTTTCTGGGTGTTTTTTACCATGGTGATACTGACGGGCTCTTGAAAAGTTGCATGATAATTCGTATTAAGTTTTGATTGATAATCGTACTTGCCCTTTCATCATTACCAATTTACAGTGGCAGTATAGTAACTCGAGCATTTATGTCATTATACAGTTATGTAGCTCGTCGGTTATACCTAGTGCTGGAAATGCTTGATATGATAAAAAGTATTAGCATGCCTAAAGCAGTTTACTTTACAGAAGGTGCAAACTTCAGTGCTTGTACAGTGCTATGTTTGAGTTTGTTTAATGTTAGTCGTCAAGAGAAAGTTAGGAGCAAATGGGTGGATTTTCTCCAAATAAGATGAGAGAGAAACATATTGGGGGCCAGGTGACAGATGGGGGAACTAACCCTGGAGGATGCCAGAGCTACAATATACTAAAAGCAAAAATTATACACTACAATGCAAAATTACTATAAAACAACACATAAATTTTGCATACCTCAATACCAAATTTCTTACACAGAAGCTGCCTCTGACCCTCCGGGAGATCAATAATAAGTTGGCTGACAACGTATTACCTTAGAAAGAGTACCGGTCGTTCTTTAGCCCTCATGCATCCGCGGTATTAGTATCCTACCTCTGTGAGTAAGGCTTTACAATGGCCGCTAAATCACAAAGAACATCTTTTGGATGTACTTTAAGGCCCTTTGTGCTAGTCAACATTCCCTGTCTGATATGAGATGCTCCCACCATCTCGTTTTACGTTTCTCCTACCAACTATAAGACCCACATGAGCAATAACACTGTCTTCGTCAGAGGAATACATGTTTCTACTGAGCAGGTATTTTTCAAACATGCGACGTGGCATTTGCCACTTCAACGCCACGAAGAAGCAAGGCCAATTCTATTCGAGTGCCATTTTGAGACTCATGAAACAGCTTGATTTCGAGTCATTGGAGAATTATCTAAAACCAGGATATCGCGTCCTCGACATAGGGTGCGGAACTGGAGAGATCGGACTATCCGTATTGGAGATTGTTGGTTCAAACGGATCGCTCGTAGGTATCGACCCAGACAAAGGAAGAATCGACATTGCTCGAGAAAAGTGTAAACTTCATCCAAATGCAAACTTTCTTATTTGTAAGGGATCGCAAATGCCCGTTGATGCCAAGTTTGATTTTCTTTTAGGCAAAACATAAACCTTATGAACTTTTAGTTAAAGATATAATTCTGTTGGTAAATCAAATATCTGGATACGTTTACCCAAAGGCAATTATAAACAGGTCCTACATCAGTGTCACTACTCCAACATCTTTGGTAATAGTGGACAACTCTCCCAGGAATATGCAAAGTCTCGATACCTCTAATCTTCTGGCAATATCACCAATTCTGGATGTTGAGCAGCCAGTGCGTGTCACAATTTCTAGTACTTTTTGGGAACAGTTGTTCGTTGGCATGAAGAAAGTAGCAACTATCTTCAGAAGGGAATTGGAAAATGTTGGATGTCTTGGAAGAAGATCTTCTTGTGTTTTTAGGCCTTACGTAATATAAAATAAAAAAATCAAATAGTTTGTTTGTCGTCGAAAACAAAAGTATTGCACGAAATAGTAAAGACATGATGTACTTCAAATCTTTTTTTGCCGGACACTCCCCAGAGTACTATCTTCAGAATGACTGAAATAAAATGTGTGAAAGAGTATACCCAACTGTATATTTGAGAGAGCCAATCAGAATTTGGACTTTCTGAATGGCTTGTGTAATCTGACCAATCAGCGTCCACTACAACTAGATTAATTGAAGAGGCCTAGTGAGAAGACTCGTATCAACGTTCAATACTGTATATTCATTTAAAAGGAAGCACCTTAATGAATACTCTTATGTGTCACATATCTTTAATGTATTAAAACCTTATTTCAGTAAAGGCACCTTTTACTACGACGCAACGCTAACTAAGCTAATTAACAACCGTAGAGAGAGCGATAATGTCATCTAAAAGGAAACAGAAAGGTAAGTGATATCGAGGCTACATTCGCTAGGTGTTTCTAGTCATTGGTACCCCCATTGAAAATTGAACTCTGACAATACGGTAAAGGGCCAGGGTGCGTAGATTTGTCCTAAGACATTCACGAAACTTGTGCTGTTTGGTGCATTTTAAGGTTGTTACTACTTTTTAATCTCTAACAAATGAGGGGTTAGAAAAACCGGGGGATTGGATTTTTAAAAATTAGTTAATGGGGATGGGGGGTGAGGCTGAATAAATCTTTTAAAAATAATGACTGATAGAAAATAGAACGAAGATATGAACATGACACACATTTTAGCCTGAGAAATCTTTACATCACTTTAAAAAATCATCAAAATCAAAGCCTATAAAAATGTTTCCTCTTGCATTATCAAAGCTGATTTCCCAAAACTTCTAAGCAGGGGGTTCTAATAGGCTTGAGGAAGGGTCTATCCTGGCTTTCTCACTATTAATTTATTTAATATTAATTACTGGGTACAACTTCATGTCAAAACATTGAAAAACCCACTTGACAAGATACTTATAACAAAATTGAAACTGCAGTAGTAAGATTGCCATGATCAAATTCTGAACAGATTTGCTATGACAAGTCAACAGCTATCTCCAGTTTAGTAATAAAGTTAAGATCAAAGGCCTGCTGCTTGAAAAACTCCTGTTCTGAATCCAAGGCACCTTCCCTGTTCCCTGTAAGTAGAAATGCTTGGACAGGAACAAGGTCTAACCTAGCAGCTCACGGGTCCGACATTGGAACTACCCTAAATAAACAGAAAAACCACCAAACAGGCTAACTAATAAATAAAGGGCAGCTGGGACGTCCAAGGGAAGATGCTTGGCTCCACTTGGGCCCAGTGGAGAATGGAAACAATTTTGTTTTCTCTTAGAAAAACAGACCTTGAATGTGTTTTAGAGGTGTTTTTATTTTGAATCTTTAATAAGTTGGTGATGACAGATTTGAACCCAAAATCGCTTTTAAGCCCAGATTTTACCTTACCTGGTCTTGGGTTTGGGGTCTTATAGTTTTATTTTGTGTATTTTTACAGCCTTCCTATCAGGGCGGAGCATGGGGATGAGATAAAGTCATTACCATGGAAAGGAGAACTGCAGGAATTACAAGAAGAAGACGACAAAGAGGCAGCAGAAGAAGCGGCACCAACTACTGTCCCAACAATTGACGTCACGGCGCCAAATCAAAACCCACCAGCCATTATGTAGGTATATCTGAAGATAAGGTACAGAATAAATTCTTCTTAATTTTTACGAGACCTACAAAGAGAGAACAATAGTCTTCAGGTTTGGTATAGTATATTGACAATGTAAATAATGTAAGGGGGTTCAAGTTACATTTCTAATATTAAATAGTAAATCATTACACAGATGTTGCATTATTCTCTGATAAAGCAATAGTATAGTGAGCCTGATAGTATAAAGGCCCTGTTATGAACATAAAACATCTATAACTATTGACCAAATTGCAGTGGACAAAATTATAAGGAATGAAAACAATACGCTAACCCTTTAAAAAAGTTTAGGTAAAAAAAATCAAAAGTATCTAGTTCTCGGACATTTACTTCGCCTTAAAAAATCCTGGGTTTCGAGGATGAAAAGGAAATTAAAGAATAATACCCTGATACAAGGGAATACCGTCAGCCTGCTACATACAGTTCGTTGCCAGACATTCGATCCTGGTTTTTATTCCTGAGATGACAATGTTCACAGGTTACATCAAGCCCGAGCCCGTTGCAATTGCCTATATAGGCCTTGAGACACTGAATCTGTTATAAGCGGAAGCTAAAACGTTTCAGCCAAAGTGGCTCCCATGCACATACTTACCTGTTACATGTCAGTCCTACAATGTCCGATTTCAAGAATTTAAAATTGTAACAAACAAAGTTTAATTTCAAGGTCCAAATCAGCACACTTAGCACTTATAAAATGAAATGACCATTCCAGTATGAATTCTTAAAGAACAAATGTCGAAGAGAACGTGATAGATAGAAAAGGTAGACAACAAATACGAAGATTTAGAAACTATATAATGATACCCAGAAAAGTAGACAACAAATGTGAGGCACATAGTTAAATAATGATAGAAAGAAAAGACAGAAACCAAATACCAAGATTTAGAAACTATGTAATGATAGACAAAAGAGGCAGAGAACAAATACCAAGTTTTAAAGACTAGATAATGATAGACAGAAGAGGCAGACAACAAATACAAAGACTTACAAACTATAAAATGATAGACAGAAAAGATAGAGAACAAGTATGAAGATTTAGAAACTATATATTGGTAGAAGGAGGCGATTACCAAAGCTTGAAGAAATTTCTATAACGGGTTGTAAAGTCAAAGAAGTGCAGCCAAACGCTTTTATGAACTTGCGTTATCTGAAAGTGATCCGAATCACCAGCAGATTAGAAAATTACAATTCTCTTGCATTAAAACTCGAGCCTCGTTCTTTTCAAGGCTTGACCCAGCTCCGTGAATTAGAAATCAGCGACTCAGGTCTGTCAGACTCAGCAAACAATCATTTTTGTGATGTTCACGCATTAACTAAACTAAACTTGACGAGCAATCGATTAACGAACATTACAGCCTTAAGGATCGATTGTCTAAAAATGTAAGCGGTAAGGCATCATTAGGATATCGGCCGCTTCTTCCCAAGAGTATAAACGAAAGCAATGTAGAAAATTCCTCAGGGTCAGGAAGCGTCTTACCACCAGTAAACGACACGACACAGCAAAATGATCAAGACAAGACTTCAGAGGGCATCAGCTGTCGAAAAAGGGCGACAAAACGTAAAAGCAGCGGCGATGAAGAATTTTATGGTCCGATAAGCACGGATGCAATACCGTTTAAGAAGTCAATGCAGGATGAACTAAGTTGTTCACGCTGTCAGACTAAATTTCTTGACAAAAATACATACAAATAAAGTAGATAAAACGGTTGATAAGGAAACTTTATTGGCAACGTTTCATCTTCTGAGAAACTTCTTCAGGTCACCTTTTGGTTTTTACTGAAAAGTTGCTAAACCAAATTTCCGGCACGGACACAATATAGTAGATCAAACGGTTGATAAGGAAACTTTATTGGCAACGTTTCATCTTCTGAAAGACGTCTTTAGGTCACCTTTTGGTTTTTACTGAAAAGTTGCTAAACCAAGCTTCCGGCACGGACACAATATAGTAGATCAAACGCTAAATAAAGAAGCTTTATTGACAACGTTTCATCTTCTGAAAAGAATTTTCCGGGAGGGAATTATACGGTGGGAGTTTTCCGGGAGGGAGTTTTCTGGGAGGGAATTTTCCTAGAACCGTCTTAAATAATGCTGTCACTACTAAACTAAGGTTTGTTTACTGAAGTAATCTTCCCGAAGTAGTAATTAGTCTATATGGGTACAGGGAACCTAATATTTTCCCTATTTTGTATGAACAGTCTCTCAATCAAAGACTCCTAATGGGCAGTGGGCCCGACATTGAAACTAACCTAAATAGACAGAAAAACCACCAGGCTAACTAATATATAAAGAGCAGCTGGGGCGTCAAAGGGCGAGCTCTTTATAAATTCTCCATTATATATGAATGGATGGCTTTGATGTTCTAGTAAGTTTATATAGCATGAAATCGCTATAGCATTGCATAGTTGTAGGGTATTTTAAGTTGAGGTCTACGCTCACTGACTTATACATGTCCTTGATTAACATATCACGTCTTTAGTACATCCGTAGTATACTAGAAGCTCCAGGTCGTATGATGATTATTTTTAATCCCATTTATTTCTCGTATTTAGCTTACGAATGTCTTACAATAGGTTTATAATTGTTTGTCGTAGTTAATCTCCACACTGGAATAGATTAATAAAGAATAAGCTCTGGGGGGACACACGAGAAATAGCCAAACGCCGAACTTCATACGCACAATTACCGAGAACATTCTTACGAAAATGCTACCTGTTGCTCAAGGAACGTCGGCTTTCCTTGAGTCTTTGGTTTAGGAACTTCGGTAATCACTGAGTATAAAATCGCATACCCTTCCGAACCAGGACGCATAGATTACAAGGCATCACCATTTCGAAGAAAGGAGAATTCCACGTGAGGATTGGCTTTACATCAAATGCTTCTGCACAGCCGTATATGCTATGTTTAGTTAGTATTGCTAGTTAAGTGTTACTAGTGAATTTAAACTAAAACATTTTATACCCTAGAGCCATAATCAGTGATTTCTTTTCCCACCATTTGACTCCCTAAAGATTCTAAACTGTACCCTTTATATTTCTCCATAGAAATTTAAAGTCTGATCTTGCTTAGGACGGAAATATTGTTTGCGTGCTCGAAAGAAAAAGACTAAGCTCTTCCTCCAAATAAAGTCAATTCTTAATGAAACTTACTTCTGTCGTGTCGTGTAACAAGCTTACTTAGACAGACAAAGGAAAAGATATGGACGTCAAGAATACAGTAAAGAAAATGAAGCTTGTAGTAGAATGAAATGTTTCTAGCAAGTGCTGCCCTATGGCAGAGTCACATTGCTTAGTGGCGTTTTTGGTCTTTGAAACTCGAGGTGGTTGTTTCCAGGTGGTTGATAGTGCTTTTTTGGTTGTATATAAACTACGCGTGGAGCGCCTGCGCCGAAACACGAGTCGCTCCACGCGTAGTTTATACAACCAAAAAAGCACTATCAACCGACCACAAAGATCGTGTGCTTTCCACATATTCAAGCTCTGTAGTTTACTAATTTTCGTGCCAGTGTGAGGCTGGCTACGTTGGCCGCACGACTTTGAGGTTTGTTGACCGAATTAAGCAGCATGTAGACCGTGTCCAAACTTCCCCTCACCTTTCTCAGGTAAGTTGGCAAATGATACTATAATGAAAAGACAAATCACCAATGCAATAGAACAAACGCAGAAATAAACATACACTATAAAAAAACAAAAAAACAAAAAAAAAACATATAAACAAAAAAGAAAGACAGAAGGAGAAAGGAAAACTATTTTCCTACTTCAGTAATTAATATAGATCAGTACTTGAATGAGGCCATAACCATACTCAGCCATCCAATTACATAGGTCAAACAGCGTAGCCATACACAATCAACCATATAATATCAACTCCAAATTTTGGATAGACAACCCGATATGCAAACCCAGCCTCTTTTTAAAACGTATGTGAACGAGACTTTTCTTTTTCGAAAAGGTCTATTCTTTGGTTAGTTACCCTACATGTGAATGACACGTTGATTGTTCATAGCTAGCCCAAAAGTCATCGTCAGCACCCAGTATCGCTTGTCTTAACGTTGACTCTAACATTGTCAAATAAATAGTTCATATTGTGGATCAAAGAATTTGACTCGTCCGAGAGTGCGCATACTATACGTTCAAATAGTTTGTTTGCGGCACAACACAAAATATTCCACGACATAGCGTAAACATTTCTGAAAACTCTAATGATAGCAGCACGAGCATGCTAACACAAGTCAGTCACGCAGCCAGTGGAATCTTGTTAGGGGGGGGGGGGGCAAATTAAAAAATAGACCCCTTCCTTAAGTCCCCTTCTTCCTTCCAAGCCAACCAAACCAACCACGGATTTATAGGCTGGGAAAATATGGAATTTTCACACTTCCTAAAAAGCTCAAACTCGGATTTGAAGCACCTAAACTTATGGTTTTTCTTACACCATCTCAATTAATTGGGCCGAACAACGTAAACGAATTGAAATACAACAGTGATCCATCTTTCAAATTTTAATAAATTTGCACCAAACGTATCAGTGAAACGAAAAACTATTGTTGCATAGCAAAAACTAGTGCTTAAAACGTGGTCCAGTTCTCGACGAGGCTCTCATGCCTTACTAGGTGTCAAGACGGTTTCAGGGTATTTTTTATGGTGATCATTGCAAAAAACCCTGCTTCACATAGGTCACCGGTAGCAAACGTAAGCAAGGCACGGATGGCCTCTCGAGCCTTACCTAGCACAACAAGACACGGCTAAAAAATCATAATCCACGGAGGCAATCAACTCAGATGTCTGAATTATCAGTCGAATATTTCACACTCGTACTAACTGGCATCGCCAGCCCTCAAAAAGTGGGGGAACAACTTCAAATGTCCCGTCAACTACCAATAATATCACTAACCCATCACGATAGTGCTAACAACGAATGCATAAATGTTCGTGATTTGAAAAGGTTAGACTGAATTGCTATCGCTCCCTACGTTTACAGTTTCGTTATCAGTGCGAATTGAAAATTTGATCTTCGTGACAAGCAGAGGAACAAGTTCTGCTTCGTCATTCCTTCCTCCCCCGTAGGCGCCCCTAGTGGGGTTTGGGTTGTTAGTAGTACTTTACATATGCTACTAAAAACACTTGTCGCGACCTTAGCCCATTTTTATCGTTAAAATATTTGTAATCGTTAAAGAAAGATAAACAAAATGCTAGGCAGAAATCGTCAATTGCTTATAAGAATAAAAGCCAGTCTTAGAATCTTGAAAGGAAAAGACATATTTAAATTATTATTCTTTTTAAACTGACGTTTCATCAAGCTTTACCGTTGACATCCTACCGCTGATAATTCTGAACACAGAAGTGGATGGAAATCTTTTAAAAAAGTGGGGGAAAATAAACCGCTTTAAAGGCAACACTATGAAAATAGTTAATACACGTATAAACAAAGTAATGAGATTTTATAAGCAAGACATAACACGTACTTGATAAAGTAATTAAGCCCCTGTTCACGTTTAATATCGGACGTTGCACTTGTTGCATAGGAAGTTTTATTTTCAGCAAAGGAAATAAGTTGATTTCAAACACAGTTATATGCCTCTTGATTGCTTTGACTGCGAAAGGAAATTCAGTTTGAAACTAATTATCTTACAATAAGTTTGCCTAATCGCTGTTTAGCACTATACTGTTCTGTTCTGTAGTAGACTGTTATTTTCGCTTGTTAATGATATTTTATTTCTTGAGTTTTTTGAATCTCAGCCTGCCTTGTTTCTTAAGTTGTTCATTACAATTTTATTAAGAACATTTCGCACATACCAGATTACGCGAAACATATCCCAACTGGTCGTACACTCCAAGTTAATAAGAAATTGTTCGCAAGATGTTGTCTCGTCCATTTCTAATTGTAGGGGATGTAAATTTCGTTTTGAGAAAAAATCTCGACTTCAAATTATGACAACCCCCACTCCAAAAACTGAACTGAAAATAACGATTTTTCAAAAACATATGTCTAACCGCTCTATCAATTAGGGACTCTAGCATGTAAATATAAAAAGATTATTTGAGAAAGAAAGGAAAAAATAAAAGCGTAGAAATCACTAACTAACTAACTAACTAAGTGACTCACTAACTAACTAACTAACTAACTTACTAACTAACTAACTAACTAACTAACTGACTGACTATCTAACTAACTAACTAACTAACTAACTAACTAATTAACTAACTAACTAACTAACTAACTAACTAACTAACTAACTGACTAACTAAATAACTTGCAATGGCTCCTACGATATCTCCCTCGATATTTTTTACAGTCGTTGAAACTGTCAAACTAACTCACTAACTCACTCACTCACTCACTCACTCACTCACTCACTCACTCACTCACTCACTCACTCACTCACTCATTGCTATATACAACTGTGGACGCTAGCGATATCCAGCATTGATCAAGTTCGAGTAAGGTCATTGTTCACAAACTATGTGGAAAACTTAAAAAAAGCGGTTCCAGCGGACCGGTCTTTCATATCGTTCCTTTCTTGCATTGCCATATGAAAGTGATAACACTGATGACATGCATTATTTGATGAAAGGCCAAGTCAAGGTTGCCGCAAGTTTACGGTTCAGTTCTTCCCGGCAGATACTCTTTTCATCTTGTTTCTTTTGAGCATTACTGTATGAAATTATTGACACTAATGATATGCTTTAATTGATTAAAGTCCCCCTGCTGAAGATGAAATTCTGAAGGCAGTCAAAAAGCTGAAAAACGACTGATCCCCAGTAGACGACCGCATCACGTCAGAAACGCTAAAATGCTCCATGGAAACCTGTGTCACCTACTGGAAAGACTTCTTCGGAACCATCTGGACAACGGCAAAATTATCCTACGACTCGCACCACAGGAAGCTCTTGAAGCTCATCAAGAAGGGCGATACCACGCTCTGTAACAACTGGCGAGCCATCAGCCAGCTCTCAATTCCGGGCAAATTGTTGCCCCACATTATCGTTTCCAGAATGCAGCACTACTACGATGTGCTCATCAGGGGTCTTTGACTGAGAGATTGCCACTGTCGGGCTGGAAAGTAATGCTTTCTCTGGAAAAGAGAGTGACACAAGAAAGAAAAGAGCACTGAAACAAGAAAGAAACGAGCACTGGAACAAGAAAGAAAAGAGCACTGAAACAAGAAAGAAAAGAGCACTGAAACAAGAAAGAAAAGATCAAAATAGAGCCCTTTGTCAAATCTTCGTCAAGTCAAGTCAAAAGAGTACGAAGAACTTCCCATACCGAAGATATTGAAAGATATAATTTCAAGTCATCATTGTATGATATACACAGCCCTCCATTTCTTGCTGTGAATGTGACACAATGTCTGTCGGAATCAATTTCAATTTTGATCAAGCTGAAAAGTGGTCACGGAAAAAATTGAGATTTGGCAAACCTTTTGGGGGAGAATGGCCCCCTATGCTCCCTGTTTCCCCGTCCCTGTATAAAAAATTGAGAAGATAAATCGTTGATTTCCAAACTATTGATAGTAACAATTGTCTGATAATCCTAACCCGGATTCGATTGTCAAAACGGAAGTGGGTTGATCATTATTCGTACTTTTCATAGCACAGAAAATCAGAACTATATTTAATATATTTATTATAAAAACACCTTCATATATCTTCCTTTTGGCGTCTTCAAGCGCTTGTAGTTTTGTCTTCAATCTCTTCAGCAAAATACGCTACTTATAAATACTTTACAGAAATTACGCCATATACAAACCATGCGCATTACATGCATTACATTATGTAATAGTAAGGTGGCTACAAAGCCTGATCAGTCAACTGTTTGACTCTGCCTATTCAGAATTGACCGTGAGGTGTGAAAGGCATAATTGAGAAGGCTACTTATTCAACTAAAATATGCACATTTCCAAATGATCTCAGAAAAGGCAAGAGAGGTGTTCAATAGCTAAACTGCGGAGAAAAATGTAGCACAGGAGGGTCAAGTAAATTCATTTGCAATATTAGTGGCACGTAACCAGCTTAACCAAGTATAAGACCGAGTTTAACTCTTGTATCAGACCGAAGTTAATAAAACCTTTGTGGAATTATATCAGAGGTATTGAAGCGTAAATACTGTACGCTTTAAGCAGTCGACGCCCTTTTTACTCAATCTGAAAGCTCACATATCGTCATCAGGCATTTTAGTTCATTATATATTTCTCAAAGAGTGGAGCATTACCACAATAGCTTGCAATTTAACGGCGCTGACCGGATTCGAACCCACGACCTCATGGTCCTACATATTGAAGATTGCAAGTTTTACATTGTAGTAAGTACACCACATTTCTAGAATTGCAATTTAAAGGGCCTTCGCTTCTGCAAGATAGTCTTCCCTCCCCCATACCACTACAGCTGAGCCCTTTTCTGCCTCCTTGATTACAATGCTGCTATCATTTGAAAGATCGCGAGGAGCTTTTACTTCCTCCTCACCTATATTGCAAAAGTTACGGCCCTCTACGTTGATAGACATTAATTTCATCTTCAATTTTGCTAATATAGAGTTCAATCGCGGTATCAATATTTTTAGGGTTAAAATTAGACTTAGGTTGCCAATAGAAAGAATTTGTTTTATTTAGTAAGAAAGCAATACTAACAAGAGAACAGTCTCTGGCTGGTTTCCTTGTTCCAAACCAAATAATCTCTCACATAGTATCCCCCTCTATAAATTCATCTGCAAAACAAAGTTATCTAGGGTAAATATGTTTCCTAGGGACAACCCTCTTAGTTTTTTTCAAAATATTAAATATTGTAATGAAAGTTTAAAAAATTTGAAATGACATAACTGTTATGATTTAAAGAATTTATATCCACTGGGTATCCCCTTTATAAAGTTACTGTCATCTTTTCTATTTACTTTTGCACGTTTTATGAAAAAATTGCAAATGAAGAGAGCTGACAGCACATCAGTTCACCAATCTTACTGAATTTGATATCCCGTTGAAGAGGAGTTCCTTTTTCTGCCCTCAGAATACCCTAACCCTTGGTATGATAAATTAATCCCAGACAACTGGTTTGCCATAGCTTTTGTTTAGTACCTGCAATTATGTTCTTTTGGGTGGGTCACGCGTTCAACCCCCGGTGGTGACATATTTTCTATTTCTCTAGTGTTCTTTTCAAAACTTATTATCTTAGCACAAAGGAAGCAGTTTAAAGAATTATAGATTCTGATTAACAATACGCTTGGTTGACACAGATATGGTCAGTGTGAAAACTAACGGAAAATTTATTTCAAGTCTATGCGAAAACATCACAGCAATGCAGAAAGTCCTATATGTCCAAGGATTAAAGCTGCCAAAAATTAATGGATGGCCGTCGAATTGATGGAAGTTAACGTCCTCGCTGTAGGACAACCAGTAAAGTGCTTGAATAAGTGGCTGGCTTCTACCAAACATAAAACAGCAATTGTGACATAGACAGCTGAGTTAGAATTGCTATGTAGACGGAAAGGGCCCTGGAGTTAACAAACACTTTGAATGAAAGAGGAGGGTCTTTTAGAGTGGGTCGCGAGTTAATAACTAGGAGGGAATATTGGTCTCATGGTTAGGCCCATCGGGAGTCACTGCGATTTTTACATTTTACTAAGAGTACACATGTGATTTTACGGTACTAACAGCGAGCAAGCTTGGAGATGAGCACTTTCTCTCTTAAAGTGGTGCTCGAGGCAACTCTGATCTTTATTTCAATAAATCGCACCTCTTATTTATGCTCAAAAGGGCTTTAACTGTTGTAAGTATCCAAATCCGCTCATGTACGATTAGGCACGTTTCTGCTATAAGCACATATTAACAAGGTTAAATATGGTCACTATCTTCAAAAACCGATAATTGGCTTAAAATGCTCTAAAATCACTGGCCGTAAGCTGGAAACATGTTAACAAATCTTGGCAAGTATGTCAGAACTGGTTTTGATGGTTGTTATAATTTGACCAATTTTTGCACAATTGGCCAAGGCGCGCGCCTTGGACAAAATCTCATTTTAGGGTCACTGTCTTCAATGACCTATAATTTGCTTAAAATCATCGAATATCACTGGCAATAAGCTGGAAACATGTTAACAGGTCCTGGCAAGTATGTCAGAACTGGTTTTGATGGTTGTTAAAATTTGACCAATTTTAACAAACAGAACCATCATAACTTCAAGAAAGGCCAAACCTTTTGCACCACCAGCATCATCATCATCATTGCACATTCGTTGTCATAGAAAACATGATGCTGTTAATAATCTCAGTCCAGTTCTTCCTGTCAGAACACAATATTTCAAGTTCATGTAAGGTGGTATCCAGGTTGTGATGAAATCGAAGATTTGAATGTTCACTGAGGTCATTTAGGGTAGTTGATAGCCAAGTGGTTTTTGGGCGTCCTACTGGCCTTTTGGTAGGTTTTATGAAGAAGATACGCAGCCAATAACACTTTGGGAATTTTGTCTTAACTATAGTGACATCATGCCTCAAATGAAGTCGGTAAAAAGGTCATATGTATGGTTTCATACATTTATTTTTAAGTGAAATATAATTTGTAGAGTTAAACGTTCTGGTGTCAAAACAAAATCTACAAAATTTACCGATGTCTAAAAAGTGGGTTGACAAGAGTTATTGTTTGCCCTCTCCATAAAACGTGGTGAAGAATGGTCCAATCGTTACTCCACCGATCGATGCCCATGAGAGAAATACGTTGCAGCCCCATTGGCGTATTTAGTGGTTTCTATCTTTAGCCCAAGTTGCAGGTCAGCCACAGCACCACAGGCTTTAAAATTTACCTTTGAGAAGGAGAAAAACAACGTCCTACCATTCCTTGATATTTTAGTTGAGAATGATGGTACTAAATTCCGTACCAGCGTGCATAGAAAGCTTACGTTTTCTTGCCAATACACCTGGAATTCGTTCTGCCTCAAAACACTTAAAGTCAATCTCATTAAAACCTCATTTCATCCCGCGCTCATGATTTGCTCCGAAACCAAATTAGAATTCGGAGCTCATTCTTCTAAAGCGGACTTTTCTTTCAAATCGGTATCCCGAAGACGTTATTGATAAATCTATCTGACTTTCTCAATTCCAATTTTTGACGTCACAAGGGACAAAATTGACGTCACAAGGGACAAGGAAGCTATCTGCTGTTGTTGCTGTTGCCCAAGATATCCGCGCAAAGAACGGTTTGATTGCACGTAGCAGAAAAAACAAAATGGCAGACGAATTAACCACTGGCTGTGTTAACCAAGTGGACTGGAAGGTTGGAGGGGTTATTTTTTGAAATTTTGAGAGCCTGACAACTGTTTTAGTAAAGCCATAAAGAGCTGAATCTTGAGACGAGAATTTTCTGGGAGGGGTTGATGAAAATCTAAAAGAATCCTAAGAAGGCAGATAGGGACTTGTAGAGGTTTTTTGGAGGTTTTCCCGTACTCAGAGAGAAGTCTGTTGCAGCTGACCCGTTGTTTTCTGTTGCAAGTTCGGAATCCAGGGAGCTCTTGCGTAGGGTCTCTAATAATGTCTCCACCTCGTGGGACATTTTCTGTCCAGAAGTGATGCCACCAAGCAGTGACGTAGCCATCATTTCCTGATACTCTATAGAACGGCTTTCGAAAAGTTAGCCGTTATGTATCTGGTTCTTCTGCTATCACCTGCCGTAAGGGTGTATCAGGGGAGAGGGAACTCAGTTTTTTCCTGGGCCTTGTTAGTGGCCAGATGTTATGTCACTGATACTTCAAATGGGAAAGTTTACAATAAAAACGCAATTTTTAAAAAATTAATAACTGTGTTGAATTTTTTCTGACAAGTCTCGGGAATTAACTGTCGCGAACGGGCCAAAAACATTCTGTTACGGGAAGAAACTGTCGCGAAAGTCGCGAGATTTTCCTCGCGACAGTTTCTTCCCGCAACAGTTTCTTCCTTTAAACAAAGCCGATGGAGGAATTGTCTGCAATCGACAGCATGTGCTCGAGACCATGTTATTGTTTAGTATCACGTGACATGCTGAGGGGACGGTGCCTGAAGAGCGATAACAACGCTTCGATGAAGCCAAGTACAAAGCAATCATTTGATACAATGACTCCAACATCAGTTATGCTGATCAAATGGCAAAGGTTTGAGTCTTGTGGGAATATGGATAACATCACGCTAAATTTTTTGTTGTGAAATATGCTGACGCGAACGCATAGGTGTAAGACTGACAAATCCAAATTTTGTGAGGACTGTATCTCTTTCGTATTTACAAAAGTCTTGATTAGAAGAAAAATATATTGAATGAGTCCAGTTCATGTGCCTTCTAATATTGACGATATGACTAAATCCAACTTTGAAATAACTCCTTATTCGCGAATCGCACCTGTCGTTAGCGGACAAAATCTTGGTCGGCACTGAATACAAGATTTCTCTCCAGTGTGGTTTTAGAAGAGAGAGTTTAAAAATGGGTTTTTGTGTTTGTGAAAGTACATGCGTGATGAATTAGAGCTTGAAATGAACGATTTGATAACCGCGTTATGTAAGAATTTACGCAAAAATAGAGAGAAAGACATGATATTTTTTTAATGCAAACCACAGAGGAATGGAGGAGCTCTTAATATGGGTGACTTGTTATTGAGTGACAAAACAGATAGGACCTACTTTGCAAACCACTGATTATAGTATTGAAAGTGGCCATGACCTTGATCTGATGACTGAAAATTTTCAAGCGCAGATATCGGGAGTGACCATGACTTTGATCTGATGACTGGAAATTTTCAAGCGCAGATATTGGAAGTGACCATGACCTTGATCTGATGACTGGACCATTTCCAACCGCAGATATCGGAAGTGACCATGACCTTGATCTGATGACTGGAACATTTCCAAGCGCAGATATCGGAAGTGACCATGACCTCGATCTGATGACTGAAACATTTCCAAGCGCAGATATCGGAAGTGACCATGACCCAGTCCTGACAACGAGCAAAATCAAGCTCACTGATCTTCCTGGTTGTTTCCTGGGGGCTGCAGCTTGGCTTTCACGTATTCGACGTGGTACGTGTTGCTTGATCCTGTCTATCAACCTTTGAGATGTACGACCCACATACATTTCCCCACAGGGACATTGGTATTTATAAATTACGTTGCTTTGGGCAAGGGTGGGAAGTACATCCTTTTGGGCTTTACACCAGATGGGACTCGTTTTGTGCACGGAAGGTTAAGCTGTCCCTTGTCGCCTGTCTTGCAAACCGAGCTAACAAGATCTGCTCGCCTGAACGTCTTGCCGATGAACATGCGAAGTTGAACATGACTTGTGTTCTACATTTCCGAGACAAAGTGAGTAATCCTACGACACTTCTTTAGGCCCTTACTGCAATATTTACAAAATGAAAAAATCCATATAGAATTCTAGGTCTTGAAAACTATTCAAGGCTTAAACAGAAAATAACGACAAAGAATGGACCCTTCTCTCAAAAAATGGGATATAAGTCCAAAAATGCACTTGTAAGGCAAAGAAAGGCAAAATGGAACAGTGACAGGGAGGGGGTCCCTTCCTTGTATTAATTTTCCCTTGTTCTTTTTCAAACTAAACTTAAAACATCTACAGATTTCAATAGCTATACTTCAAACAGCCTCAAACAATTCTATGTCCTTCCAAATAAATGTCCTTGATCAGCTAAAGATTTATTTACATAGAAAAGTACTTCATTTTACACAAAAATATTTTTTAAACTATTAAAAACCATGGTTGTCGTTGCAAGAAGTTATCAAGGTTTCTATTTGATAAGCTAAAGTTATAGGTAATGCACAAAAGATATATTACAAACCGCTTCAAACAATTCTATGTCCTTCCGCAAAAACGTCCTTGATCAGCTAAAGATTTATTTACATAAAAAAGTACTTCATTTTACACAAAAGAATTTTTTAAACTTGGTGTGTGGATCGCCACTGGCCACTCTTTAAATTCCATATTGGTAACATTTTTTGCATTATTTCAAGGCATTATACTACTTTACAAGTCCCTCTCTATTATTCTCCCCCGTCCTTCTACAGCTTAATTTCCTGAGAATATGATGATGCGGCCAATTATGGGGTCATTAAGACCCACCTTCGGTGCCCGGTACATGGATATGTCCCCCTCCTCGGAAAACATCATAGAGATATCAGATATCACCTAAAGCACAGGATTACCCTAGAACATTTCCTTAGATCTTATTTAAGAGAATTTGAGGAGATAGATGATTAATTGGTATCAGAGCAAGTCATGAGAGTATGGTAAGATATATTGCTGGAGTCACCTGGAGAGACAAGGCAAGCTGCTCGGAGGAGGCTGGAAGATGTGGAGTCAGGGACCTGGATGCAGTGTTCTTGGGTAAAAGACTAAGATGGTTTAGACATATGATGAGAAGAGACGAAGATGAATCCCGGGCAAGAATAAGATGTTCAGAAGTATGAGGTCGCAGACCACCAAGTAGACCACAGAAGACCTGGAGCAGGAACATGGAGGAGGACATGAAAAGATTAAACATCAGAAGAGAGGTGGCTATGGACAGAAATTATGAATAACGAGTAAAATTGATGGAAACAGAAAGACAGTACAGTACTAAAAATGAGAGTATCGGGTTCATATCAATCAACAAATCAACAAGATTCTACAACAGGTAACGAAAAGTAGGAGGGGCCATGAACCCAGTGGCTACAAAAACCCTGCTGATGGTGGAATGCCTATCACCTCTTCGTAAAATATTCGCGGGGCTTCAAAGAAATACTCACTTATTATAGATGTTGTTTTAGATACATAATGCTCAACGTGGCTTTGTATTTTCAGGCCAACTTTGCACGTGTAGTAACCACCATTATCTGAGCTTATTCATATATTTGTAAGTAGAAATTTTAGATGGAATGTTGTAAAGAATGTTTTATTGTTTTTAATTTCTTTTATAAGCACTTCCAACTGTATCTTACGCCAAGAAGAAGGAATAAGAATTCCGACAGCTCGCGGAGAGCACAATTTTAGTTTTCATGTTTTCATATGTATTCATAAATATATATATATATATATATAATTCTCAAAGAGTGGAGCATTACCACAATAGCTTCCAAATTAACGGCGCTGACCGGATTCGAACCACGACCTCATGATTACTAAACCAACACCTTAACCATTGAGCCATCGAGGCTCAAACAGTATGACTAAGATAGGGTGCTGTGTAAATTCCTCGTAGCGCATCTGAAAAGGTATCCTATGCTCATCTTGGTATCGGGTACTGGTTAAAGCAAATGTGTTTAAATAGTTAAATGACTGCTATGCACACAACTCAAGCGATTTGGTAAAACTTAACCGTTCCCTTAAATATCTTGGATTGTCAAGCAGGAGCTATTTAATACAACTCTGATAATGTAAGGCAATAGTGGATAAGTAGTTAAAAGGCTGGACAAAGATAACTACTTCTCACAGATTTGAATGTCTGCCAGGAAGTACTAAGATGGTAGCTTCCCTGTTACAAGGAAATTAAAAAAAAGAACTAGAATGAAAACTAGAAAAAGCAGCGTTGAGTTTCCTTCTCTCTTTCTGTAAAACTGTTTTAATCAAAAATTAAGATAAGCGCCCCTTTGTGAAGATTGAAGGATGGGCGCGTATTAGAGATTGAGCGCTTGTTTGATAATTTCACCAAAAGGTGAGCGCTTATTCCAAGGGGGCTCTTATACGAAAGGCGTGGTGCTTAATCGAGGCATTACGGTATAACGATCTTATGAGCCCAAATTTTACCGTAAGAGGTATCGACATCCACAAAATGGATTGCAGCTTATAAGTTATTGGACTAAATAGGAAGTTCATTTGGTAACTGTTAAAAGTTGAATGTATGAAAGAGGTCGATATAAAGTACGCGTCGCTTGAAAAGATTGGCTAAAATAGTTGTATCTAATAAAAAGTGCCCTAATGTTAATGTCACCTCTTAATTTAGTCGTCTACAAACTTTCAGCAGAACAAACTTTAGTAACTTTAATTTTTATTTTGTCATTTTCAACCCATTGTTTTCAACTTGAAGTTACTTTCTGAAGTCTTAGCCTTGTTCAAAGCGAACCAAACTATTTTTCATCTATTTTTACAACGAGACCATGAGAGGGGGCAATGAAATGAGTAATGGGCTCAGTATTAAAATTATAAGAAAAAGGAAACCAAAGGGTGAAGAAAGGATTTTGCCTTTTGCAAATGAATTGTTCTTCATTTGGGATTCTTAGAATGTAAGGTACGTAAAACTGACCTTGACGAAAAGTTAAAGACGTTCTCAGTATAATTCTTACTTACATATTGACGGAGGCATTCAATGCCAACAATCGATCGAGAGAGTTGGCGACTGTTTTCCCATCTGTCCTTGAATGTGCCTGCCCCCAGTGATCAAGCCATCCGGTGTAAAACTCAGAATTCACCTGTTCATAAAATTATGAACTGGGTTCATTTAACAAGGTTTTGATAGGCAGGATTTATAGTTTGAAAGGGTCTATCTCATAGATTGCTGAAGGTATCATTTTCACATTTGGACAGGTTATTTATGTCAACTAGAAGAAAGCAACGAGTCCAAAATATTATCAAATTTCTGATATTCATTAATCCTGACGTCACACTTTAGTACTCTATTCATGAGCCAATTTGACTTAGTTGCTGTTTTCGTGCATGAAGTCAAATTTACAGGAAATAAATTGATACTACAGAAGGATGCAGATGCATAAGTAAACGATCTATTTGAAATCTTCAGAAATCTTTATACAAATTGCTATTCCCACTGTTAAATAGTGTGCTCTACTGTACGCGGTTCTCGAAGTGTTCTCGCGGTTCTCATTAATTGGCTTAAACAAGTATCTCTCTGGCAATAAATTGAGTGAACCTGTTTAGGGTCAGGCCACCAATTCCTAAATTAAAATGTTTTTTTTAATTTTTTTTAACAGTCTTCGTTGGCTATTTCTATGAGCTAGATTTAGCGCAAATCTTCAGAAATCTTTATACAAATTGCTATTCCCACTGTTAAATAGTGTGCTCTACTGTACGCGGTTCTCGAAGTGAAAAACCGTATGTGAAAAACTTCCATTTTTTAGAGTTTTGGTTAGTATTGAGCCGGGTCGCTCCTTGCTACAGTTCGTTACCACGAACTGTTTGATTCCTGTCTGAAAAAATCGTTGTTTTCTTTCGAATCCAAAACAGTCTTGTTTTTCTTCTTAAGGTAACTTCTGTTTTAGAGGGATGGCATTCTTTCGAATGAGCAAAATACCAAAAATCTCTTCCAGTCTCCAAAAAAAATCTCTAAAAAAAATTTACATCTTTTTTAGTGCGTGAACACGGTCAAATTGAACTAAACTTTTCTTAAAATTTTTGCAAAGAACATGCTAAAAATTTGTTCCTTGCTAGCACCCAAACTTTCGTTCTTTCAGCGAGTACAAGACACTGGTCACCATCAACTTCGAGTAAAGTAAAGTTTACAAATCGAAAACAGAACTCTCACGGCAATAGAGTATATGTAGCGATAGTCATCACACTTAACCTAATAACATCAACGGCAATAAATAAATAGGTATTGACAGAGCGTAAACATTGACCACAAAAAAACACAGCGCGAAAACAGTGTTAGAGCTGAAGTACGTGAAGTAGTTTCCAAATAGAATAATGGAATCGAAAACCCACACGTAGCAGAGTAGGTCATGAGAGATGGCTGGTGAATGTCTTGCAAGGTTTAAAAATCTAGAGAAATTACACAGGTTGGCAATTGAGCACAAAAGTAAAATTTTGTGATTTGTTTTTCTTTATGACTTTAATAGCCTACTTATATAATGTCAAGTATTTTAAAGTTAAATTTAATTGTTTTGTTTTAATTGTCATGGCCCTAAGGCTTTAGTATAATAAAACCTACTTATATCCATTTATTTTCTTTAGACAGACAGGAGTTCAATGTTTCCTAGCTTCAATAAATTTATATGCAATTTTGAGACCGGGGGTTGGAGAGTAGTCTTCAAAACTGCGGTAATGAAGACAGAGTCAGCATGGACGATGGGACTTTGAGTTCTAGCACCATTTATCAGACCACGGCCATCAACCCCATGCTCAGTGGTTCATAGCTTCATATGAAGATTCCCCCGACATAATCATATCGCTTTAATGATTTGTGCATTAATGACCCTTCTACAGTCATCTTCTTCCTAGCCTCAGTGGTCCTCTTGCTAGTAAAGAATGTACTGAGCATGTCGTTGCCATTATGTCACCAAGAGCAGTTTTGATTTCTGTTTTCTGGCGTATTACAGTAGTAGAGTAAAACACTAAAAAACAGATCTGGTCGGGATTTAAAAAAAGAGCTCTGAGACACAAATTCCTTCTAAATATCAAATTTCATTAAGATCTAGTCACCCGTCCTTAAGTTAAAAATACCTCAATTTTTCTAATTTCTCCAAATTAACACCCCCAGGTCCTCCAAAGAGAAGGGATCCGTTCCAATTATGTCAATCACGTACCTAAAGCTTGCGCTTATTCTTTCCATCTAGTTTCATTCCGATCTCCCCACTCTGAGTGTTTTCCGAGATTTCTGTTTCCCCCCCTCCAGCCCCCTATGTCCCCAGATCCAATTCGAGTCGAAAATGGTACTGTAAATTGTACCAATAGAGCACTAATGCAATCTTGACTTTTCTTACCTCTTAGAACTAATGCTAGTGGGAACACGGGAGTTGAGTCATGAGTGTTATCTATATGAGCACAACCCTTCCACAAGACCCAGGAAACAAAGAGAAATTACAATGGCCCTAAAAAGTACACCAGGATCACTTGTTGTAGAGTAGCTGAAGAAGTGAAAGGATGAGATAAGGCTGTTAACCTGAGGAAAGTTTCCTTATAAGCCACAGTTAACATTTTTTTCTCCAAGGAGGATATTTTTCCCCTAGGTGAATTTGGGACTAGTTTGCTATCACCATGTTTATTATAGAAGTAAGAGTAATACGACTAAGATTTCGTTATAACATGCAAGTCAAGTGACAAATGTAAAAGTGCGAGTGCCTTTCATGTTCCTCAAATATTTAAGCTTCGTCTACCAGGTTGAACTGTGAAAGTACGAACCATGGTCGACGGGCTGGCCCAACTCCTTGGGCTATATGTATAAGGAACTACCGTCGGAAACCGCGAATCTGACAGAGTTGTAAAAGGTTAAACGTTACTTTAGTTACAGTAGTTATAACCCTATTAAGCAACATATTAGGCAGTAACCACAATAAATTGGTTACAAATGTTTGCTAAACACACTCTGTTTATAAAAATATATACTTCCGGAGAAATTGTAGCTCTGGGGCATTTTCGGCACGTACCACTGATGTGCGATTTATAAATCCATATAATGTAATCCCTCCAGCATTTTACCATCAATCTTATCTAATGACGTAACAGCGTCAACAAAAGTTTATCTACCATGAAGGGTAGTATATGCACGAACATCATGCAATTTACCTTCAACTCGCGGTACCATTAGAAATAGTTTTTCGTTGCATGTTTCCGAAGGTGTGTCTTAATGTTGTTCTTGCCAAATCAACTTAGACCAAATTTTTAATGATGTGGATCATTGAGATCGATGTCACGCTCGGTGCTCTTCCGCGGTTTGATGGTTACTACGGGAACCATGGCCTTAATGGACTGCTGGGTCACTCGAATATTCTCTAATGCTCATACACGTAACTATTTCTATAATTCGCATTAACTCAGAGACAAATTTCGAACTTGCAAGTCTCTGTGTTATTATTGAGCATGGTTTATTTTAGAGATCGAACTTGTATATGTGGGGCCAGCACCTGTAGTCATGGCTAATATGCACCCTCTCCAAACGCGTCCTTCTGGGTTCTTGATTATGAACAAGATCATCGCAGTGCATCCAGAGGATCTGGATGTGGTGGTGCAGCCCGGCGTCACCCGCGAGCAGCTCAACACCTACCTGCGCGACCAGGGTCTGTTCTTCCCCATCGACCCAGGCGCCAATGCCTCGCTGGGCGGCATGGCGGCGACGCGGGCGTCGGGTACCAATGCGGTGCGCTATGGCACCATGAAGGACAATGTGCTCAGCTTGGAGGCGGTGATGGCCGACGGCGGCGTGATCCGCACCGCGCAGCGGGCCAAGAAATCTTCGGCGGGATATGACCTCACCCGCCTTCTGGTGGGGTCCGAAGGCAGGCCGAGCATCCTCGAGACATTCAGTGAACTAATGTGCGTCCACATTAAGTGGCTGAAAATGTTCGAACGAGCCTTTGGCACTTAAAACTTACCATTGCGACAAAATTTAGGAGGCTTTATTGTCTCTTTTTGATAAAGAGAATATCAGAAATCAATTCCAATCCTTTTTATCCCAGAATACGATGCCAGCTATCTACCAACCTTCAATGGTTATCTGCTGCACGAAGTCCCTTTTGCGTGCGTAGCCAGTAGTGTGACATCATTATTTACTGCTTCCTACTGATGACACGATAATTTGGATTTAAATCCACACCTATAGTACCAAGGAGACGCATGGTACTATCCTACAAATTACTTATTTTATACCATACCCACCCCCAAATCCTACAGCATCTGCTTTAAAAATTGACCATGTACAATACAGTGTTACAATTTATTATTTTTGGTAAAACTCTTTAACAACCCCGGCTTGTGTTGTAAATGGCCCCCCCAAAAAACCTGAAGGGCTAATGGTAGGATGCCGATATATTCTGCGATTCCAGAAAGTTTTATGTTTAGGTTTAGGCTCATATCTTAACTACCTTAACAATTTTCCTAAATTATACCTCAATTTTTCTGTAACATAAAAATAACGCCTATCCTCATAAACATACTATCATTAAAACGTTAGCACCTCCCTTTCGTTTAAACCTTTTGGATTAAAAGTGTCCAACTTATGTTGCCAAAAGTACGAAATTGTGATTTGTAGTTGTTGAAACGTGTACGAAATTGAGTGGTGGTGCTACCAGTACACGTTTCAACAACTACAAATCACAATTTCGTACTTTTACCAAAAGTAAAGACGGGGAAAGAAAGTGTGTACCCCAGAGTGGGTTATTTGAACATTTTACGCAATCGAGCCACCAGGGTATATCGGACTGGGAATTCTTACTCATTGATTTGAAATAGGAAAATAGCCTTTAATCACATTCTTTACCATGCGCAATCATAAAATAGTCTAATATCTTCATTTTTTTCACAGATAAAGCTATTACCCTCGAAAACTAAAACTTTTGACATAGGAAAAGAGCCTTTATTCAAATTCTTTACCATGTGCAATCATAAAATAGTCTAATATCTTCATTTCTTCCACAGACGTAGCTATTATCCCCAAAAACTAAAACTTTTGAAATAAGAAAAGAGCCTTTAATCAGATTCTTTACCATGTGCAATCATAAAATAGTCTAATATCTTCATTTTTTCCACAGACATAGAACTCTCATAATCAATTTGTCTATCTGCCCTCATTATCATCACCATCATCGTCATCATCATCTATCGGGCGCGCCAGAATTCATGACCAGCATTCTCCGCGAGTCTCTGTCCTTCATCGAATTCTGGAGATCGGGTATTGGAAGACCTGTGTCTTTTTGGAGGAGGGTAGCATAGTCCAGCGTGGGTCGGCCTACATTTCTATAACCTTGGCGCGGTTTCCATAGAACAGCGACAGCTGCAGGTTCTGCACTTCTGAAGCAGTGTCCTGAGCGGCATAGTCGCCGTACTCTAATGGTGTCTTTAACTTTGGACAATTAATCTGCAGTGGCACTTTTTCATTTGAACCCCCTTACCCCCCATATAAAACTGCTCTTGTGCATTGCTTAAGTTGGCTATTTGCACTCATTCCGTGAGTCTATTTTCATCATGTGAAAATAATTTTTGGCTGATTGACCAAACTGTGAATTGCATAACTTCACAGTGTGATTATAAACCAGATTTTCTTGACAAGGAAAATTCATTTATTCATCATTCGAGTCATCGTTCTGTTTTCAAAACTTATGGAAGAACAAGAAGCACGAGCTAAGTACAGCAAGTTACTTATGTCTCTGACATTTCTCAAGAAATGCAAACTCGGCCTACGATTTTTAACTATTAAATAATAAAAGAACTAACAAGAAGAAATAATAAAAATGAAAATAATGATAATTCGTAATCACATACGTGATATCATATGGCGCTTAGTTAGTGGAAACAAACACCTAGTCTCTTCAAATCATATAGAGATGGCATTGGATTGATAAAGGCCAAGATATGATAGAAAGCATATTTCAAAATTGGAGCTCACAAAGTGTTCAAATAACTACGTCTAAGTACATAGGATCTGACAAAGGAAAACAGGATGACTGGATATCAGTAATCCAACCTGTCTTGAACATCCATTCTTTGCAAGCGCAAATGACCAAAACGGAGCATTTCACGCCAGAAATTCGTTGACGGGGGTTTACATCCATCTTGCTGATTGCGACACTTCAGTCTACAGACTTCATAAAATAATTATCACGCCCAGGATACAACCCCCGCGCTTGCTAAGGAACCTGATCTCCTCTTGGTATCAAATAGATGTCAAAATTTGTACCTGTCATCGTCATCATAGAATTTCCGGGTCAGAAAAAAGAGGCGCAAGTAATTCAAGTGATAGTCGGAAACCACTAGAGAAAACTCGTCGGAAAAGAAACAATTTTTTGGTCACTCACTCCGCAAATGGAACTTGGCACATTTTTGCACTAAGTGAGGACATTCTTGCACCAGGATTTGTTTTGGTACCAAAACGAACTTTTTTTTTCTATTAAAGATTAGCTTTAGAAAATTAAATGAGAAAGAATTAGCTTAAGAAAGAATGAGCCATTCGTACAACTTTGGGTTCTTGCTCCTGGAGCTCGAAGGGTCGTGTCCCTCTGGATATAATTTTTGGGACATCCTGACATTCTTGCACCAGGATTTGTTTTGGTACAAAAAAGAACTTTTTTTTCTATTAAAGTTTAGCTTTAGAAAATTAAATGAAAAATTGTGTTTATTTGTAGGGGGTTTATGGTATTAAGTATTCCTTGACATGACGAGTATTTAGGAAAGTGAAAACAGATTAAGGGTTAACCGATTCTTGAACTAAATTATTGCGCAGGGACATACTACAATCAATGATTTTCCTCAGTTATTTCGTCATACCTACGTGTTATCAACAGATTACCATTTGTGTCTTTAACCCACCAAGCCTTCAATTACAAAGGTCTCAGGGGGATGCTAAACTTTCATTGGCAAGAACTAATGTCAAATTAGTATCTTCAAACCCGCGCTTTCTTCCCAACTCTACAGTCCTGTTACATTGTTGTTTCCTCTTTCTTCTTTGGTAACATCATCATTAAGTTGTTCTTGTTCCTAGTCAACCATTATCTTTGTCTTCGCTTCGTTGTGTATTGCCTAAATAACGAATAAATAAATAATAATATAAATAAATATTAACGAATAAATAAATATTTAAGTAATAACATAAATATGTAATAACAAATAAATAAATAAATAAATAATAACATCGTGTTGTCTTGTCTGTGTTAGTACAAGCCTCCAAAAATATACGTTGTTGTAATGATTTACCTTTCTATTCTACTAGCATGCTTGGCTATGTTGTTTTAGATTATTTCTGTGATTTAATTTATGTACGAGGTTTTTTGAAGTTATTTGCCCCTCGAGCATCAAATCATCATAATCATCATCTCGTCTGTTGTTCCTGCCAGAGTAACCCATCTCTACATTTCTCCCAAGCCTTTCTATTCCTATTAGAAGTTTGATCAAATAATCACTCAACGATTTTGAAGTTAGATCACAAAGGTGATAACAAACGATACTATCAAAAAGTCATAGAGCAAGGGTGACCACGGACCGTATCGATAAATACGGCGATACGTAAATGAACAGGATCTAGCGTCAATTTTCCTTCCACTTATAAATCACAGATGTATGGATGTGATGGAGTTATTGCTAAGCTGATCAGTGAATTTTTCTAGCAGAAGAACATTTCTTCCTCAGTATTATACCATTTATCATGTATTTGCATTATATTAATGGTATGTTATGAAAGTTGACTTTTGTTACTGATCATTGCTTAAAATGGTTGAATGCCCTTTTCCCCGTTTGCTTTTTACTAAATCACTCTGGTGTGTAGTTGAAGTTGTAACGTTGTAAAAGTTTGTAGATAATATTTAATAACGGAATGATTAGTGAAATGCCACTGACCGGTTTCGTTGCACCCTCATCAGATCCTGGCTTCGTTTACCAGCTGTCTTTAATTCTAATGTTAATCTGTTATTCGCTTTATTAATAATAAAAGTATTATTATGCTCAATGAGAGCCTATTAAATTTCGCTCAATATAACTATAGAAAAAATATGGCGGCTTAATATAGACGTAAAGGACGAAAATATAGACCACCTACAAGTGCTAAGAGATATTTGGGTCAACTTAAAATACTGAGAAAACTTTGGGTTGCCAATTAGGAGAAAATAGAATCTTCTTTGACATAACTATACTATATAGCAGAGAGCAGGATTCATATATCAGTTCAGACAATTAGTGTATGATGCCCGTTGCCTCTTTCAGTGCATGGACACAGTGGTGTAACGTGAGGGAGGGGCATTATT
Organism: Alatinidae sp. Z8VKAUB7J3; assembly: GCA_010016025.2. Lineage (NCBI taxonomy): Eukaryota > Metazoa > Cnidaria > Cubozoa > Carybdeida > Alatinidae > Alatinidae sp. Z8VKAUB7J3. The sequence continues at coordinate 64,300,316 of JAAAKM020721499.1, read as the reverse complement.
GCCATCCCTCAAGCAACCTTTACCTATAAAAGAAGCCCGAGTATGAATATGTACATATAACTTAATGGTTTGAAGGGGGAGAAATGGGAGCCGACAATGGACCCTTAGGAGCTGCAACGCCTCCCCTCCTTGGAAAATCTTGAGTAAATCAAATAGTCGCTGAAATTCTTACGGTAGCTCATAGAAAAATCTTTCGGACCTTCAACTCGCAGCGTAAAGAGAATATGTTCTGAATAAGTCCATAATCACCTGTTGGTAGTCATTCTTACTACCACAGGCATTGTCAACATGAGTACAGTTACACTTTTTCCATGTGGATGAAAGCTAGGCTATAATGTTAATCAAGCTTTGATATGCTTCCAGAATTCTTTATTATTCTCCCTGCTGAGAATTGTCATAACCCCAATATTTGCTGTATTGTAATTGTCAGTTTCTGTTGAAATATGTTCTGCCTGATGAAAGCATATTGTAAACCCATCATAATGTTAATGTTTTAGAAAGAGTATTAATTTTTAGCAATTAAGTGACATTACTGGGGTCTCTTATATATATTGTGTGACGAAAAGGCTTTAACCAATTATAAACAAATGTCGCAATACTTCCACAGTGGTGTGTCCATTATGCTCCCTACTCAAACAATGCCTTTAAAGTACAACACAATGCACTGCTTTTCGCCACTGGCAAATTCAGAACCCGAAAAATTTCCAAGCCCCACGATATCGGATAATATATGGCTATAGTTAAATGCGAACAGATATATTTCGCATCATGTGTGTAACCCACAATGGAAATTATCTATTGCACCGGAAACTTTCAATTGTCTGATGCAAATAACCTGAACACCTCGTATTATTTCCTTAACAATTACGACACTGTGCAGAAACTTATTTGGTAAAGTGGACAAGGACGACCTTCAGGATGATTACAACACATCTCTGAAGAAAGAAACGACAGAAAAGAGCCAGCTATGGGATTTTGATTTCGTTTCTGGTGTTCCACTTTCATCTTCTCGTTTAAGATGGGAGCCTGTTACCAAAGGTGCAGCAAGTATTGGCACAGGAGGAAACTCATCTTCATGTACGTTATCATCAACAAGACCTACCGTCAGAGAATCGTCTTCAACAAATGATGTTTCGACACATGACAAGATCGAAGAAAAACCCACACCATCTGCTAGCCTACGAAATTTTCTAAAGAGACTTATAAGGCTTAAATTGATGGAAACAGTCAACACTGCCAAAAAGCCCGTTATTTTAATATGCTATTGAAGAGGATGGGAGAGGCTATTAAAGTCACTCTTGTTATTGGTTGTAAAAAATCTTGATGTGCGCTTGTCTGAGCTACAACAACATATGTAAGATTTCTACGTCACCCCATAGAAAAGGTTAGCCATCAAACTTTGCAGAGGACGAAAGGTATTACCTGATAGGAAGTCATGCCGGAAATTTCGAAACGTATTATCTATCATAACTAATTTATTGCCAAATTTAACAAATTTTGTGAAAAGGGAGTAAGTTATAAGAAACAGTACATAATTGACCCACAAGCAAATCTAGTATTGAATTATTTCACCTTAATATGAAAAAGCCTTATTCGTTTTAAGGTTTATAAGCATCTATGTTTTTAATCTTTACCATGTAGAAATTGGTAGGCTGCTATTGAAGAACGAATCGTAATAGAGAAAACTTTGATTACATTTTTTATATGAGGTGGCCTAATCTAAGACTTCGTCAATAGCTTTCAGTTTTATAATTGCATTTTCACAAAAACACAAATGTAATCAAAACAGAACAAAACAAAACAAAATACTCGTCAATGTAAGAATGAACATTGACAAATTGAAGAAAATATAAATCAATAAAAAGAAGAAACTAGAAAAAAAAAGAAAAACTAAAAAAGAAAAAACTAAGAAAAGAAAAAACTAAAAGAGATAAAAAAAACTAAAAAAGAAACTGTATTTATATATATAAAAATAAGTTGTATATATGCATGTTTGTTTGTTTGTGGGTTTGCATTTGGCGTCATTATAAGTATATAAGGCTTTGTAAATGACGTTATTATAAGATGACACTATAGACCGGGACACCGGGATACAAATGACAACCAGGACACAGGGAATATAAAACTCGAAACTGTTGAATTTCTATTCTATCCAATCTTTGGAGAAGGATTTGCAGCTTTTGGCAATTAAGAAATAACATTAGACTTTCCTTTTCCTTTTTCTTTTTCTTCTCTATTAATGTTCTTCGTTGTTCTCTTTGCCAGCCATTTCATGCAGAAAAAGAAAATGTTCTAATGATCCCCTCCCCCAAGATGCGCCGTCATTGAGCTCTGCCGGAGAACATCACTTCTTTACCCTGAATATTCTCGGGAAACGTCCTTTATAAAACAATAATTGTGTTGTCAAGCTTCCAGTTCAAGGCTGAAGTTATCTCCCTGATCTTACAAAATATGCTTATGATAGGTCATGAAATCAGTTACAAAGACGCCAACAAAACCTGGGAAACATACCTACTTTATGTTCAAGAAAAGCTCATCTGTGCACACAGCATTGTCAAAGTAACACAATGTGTAGTCATCACTTAATAATGGCATGGTATTCAACAGTGTCAACTACCAACCTTCAGAATGGCTTTGCAAACCTACTTTAGTCTTACCGGACTATATATATAAATATATGCCATTATCTTAAGTATACATTTACAAAACCATCATTACTTGAACTTTGACTAAAGTTGTGCATGTTTAGATCTCAGCCACATGTTCAACAGGGAGTACCTTTATTTTTATGGAAGGGGGCATTATGTGGAATTCGAGGAATCGATAGTAGAGTACTCCAAATCATTAAGTTTTTTCCGTATCTAAAATGAAACCCCTACGCTTAGATGTATGTATATATGCTTAGATGTATGTATTGCTTGCATATTTATGCAGCTGCTAGGTGTTTTGGGGAAAAGGGAGTGGAGGATGGTTACTATCTACACAGAATCAAGAGTCTTTTTTTAACGTTTAATTGGCAAAATCTAGTTTTAACAAGTTCATTAATGGAGCCATTACAAGGAATTTGCGGACTTACTTCGACTTATCAAGTTGGCTATTTAATACTTAATAATGCTCCGTGAGAAACATGGTTTAGTAAGCGTTAGATATAGAGGATATTGAATATGAATAAACCCATAAAGTCACTAGTAAGGACATTTTGCAATGTAAAGAATGAGTGACAGAGTAATGTTGTAGTGTAAACAAAAACGACAGTTCAAAACTGTTCTAGTTGGCTAATGAATGATCGGTTGCTGTGTGGAATGCAAAAATGGCATATACCTTTACACACTTTACCGTCTCCCGTATACCCTGTGTTACATGCACATGTGAAGGAAATGTCAAACCAAATATTATAATAACCTTTATGCAACAATTCACAAAATGAATGAAATTTCTAGTAACATTAACTGAAAACTAAATATTGAAAGGGGGACTCAGCACTGTAGGTAACTATACTATTTCGATGTGCCACGCACCACAGCCAAAATGTTTCCATTAGTTTTACATGATTACCATTCCAACAAAAGACTCAGACACTAAGCTCAGTACTGATATTGATAATGATCAATTGCAACATCCCTTTTATATTATTGCACTATGTCCTCGCTTGTGCTCATTACCCAAGAGATGCTCAATTTTCCTGACTTCCCTGCAACCCCCAACTCATAGTTACTTGTCTTAGCGTATTCTCACGGGTCCTTATGTCGGTGGTCATCACGTGAATACTTTGATGTAGAATATCCAATATCAGGCATCCCATGTCGACTAACAGTTTCGACTACTTAACCAGTGCTCGACTGCTGTTCACTAGTCGACCGACTAACAAGTTAATAAACAACTTTTATTGTTAGAAATTTCCACCAGAGAGGATTTAAGGTTAAAACAGGAATTAAAGCATCCTAGAGTTTTGTTTATTCTTTGATTCACTTTAGGCTCTTTTACTCTCGACTTCATTCACCCAGATTACTTTTCGTCAATAGATATAATAGCAAAGGTTTAAGTGTTTGCAGCCAAACTTGAAAATCATGCTATTAAGACCCTGATTTTTATGGCCGTTTTTCCTCTCTTCCTAGAGCTCCCCATGTTTGTTGAAGACATTTTACAAGTATAAAAGCTTCTACTAACACTTTGATCAAATGGAGTCTCATCAAGTAGTGGTAGCAGTAACTCTCACTCTTGCAGCTATGTCTACTTTCATTGGCAATGGTCTTGTGTTGGCCGTCAGAGTCTTCAAAAGAAATGCAATAACACCCTACAAGCTGCTCACTGTACAAGAAGTTAGACATAGTCATTTTTGCAGGAGAGTCTCCTTATTAAGCCATTAAACATTTAAATAAGGCAAGATAACTCAAAGGCCTACAGAGGCATAGCCATGATTTTTTCGTCGGGGGATGGGGGTAGCAAAAAGAACGATGGGCCTTTTTCTTTCAAGTACAACCAAACTTTGGAGAAGTGGTAATCTAGTAAATGAACGATTGCAAACTGGATCGGCATTTGCAAAGCCGTGGACTATGGGTTTGGAAGCTACAGAAATTCATGAGAGGGGTTTGTGAGCCCGCCTGATTCCGTTCAATAGTCTGTAACATCACATTTCTCACTTTCTTAAGGTACTAACTGAAAAATGGTCTATAGAGAATTTGTAGAGAAAAGACTGTTTTTTTAAGCAAGAAGCAGCACAGTAGACGTAGGCAACCAAAAAATTGCTATGTTTGTGTATTGTGAACTGATGAACTTTGGGAATGAAATGAATAATAAGCAGCTTAATATGATAAGAATATCGCTGAGATGGTACACAAACAAGAAATTCAACAAAAGCCATCTATTTTCATGGTATGTAGTGAAACATACATCACAAAGGTGAACAAAATAGTCTTCATTTACTTTACTGCACCCACCACAACATTTGTTTCCTCTTGTTAGTAGATAGAGCAAATGTTTTTTTCGGATAAGTTTTGTCTGTTCTGTAAGCTTATGAATTGGATCAGGAATGTAGGAAAGATTTTAATATCGCTTTGTCGCGTGGGAAGCTGTACCGCTACTAGGAAGAATCTCAAATAGACTGACTGAATAGTTAAATAGATACAATATTGCATTACCTTCTTCTTGCGTACCAGTCTGTGGGTCATCCCTCCCTGATTCCCCAGCGAAAGTCAAAGTAACTATCAGAGACATGTTTTATTGATTACAGAATTTGCGTAGATCCGACATAATAGTGAAACCGTATCATTATATCCACAAGAAAGAATTAGAGCACCGAAAATCCTGAGAATTGATCCGAAGCCAATATATGTGACATTTCTCTTCAGAAGCTATGTTAACAGGTCCGTAGATATTACTATCGTGTATTCAAGTTTTAGAAAGAGATTGCATCTGGCCCCAAGGGAGAAAACAACTTTTGAACTTGTGATTCCGAAATCGACAATGGGAGCTACTCCAATGATTGTGAGCTCGGAAATGAGGGAGGGGCATTCACTGGTCCTTCTTAACAAAACAAAGAATTTCATAATTCGTCCGAACGCTAACGTAACTTTAATTCCTTTCTGTTTACTCTAGCTCTAAACAAAAAGCATCGAACTTAAAACATAGAACTTTGAACAGAGTTCGGCATACAAAAGTTATGCTTTTATTAAACCCTTCTATTGGTGTGAACCAATGGTCAGTACTGTCTTTGACCTGCGATAGTGGGATTGTGTACCTACGTAAGCCGCGAGTGTCATAAGCTTCGCAGGCTACGCCTTTTCACCTGAAGTCTATAATAAATTGGCAAAAGGATACAATCCCGGAATATCAATGGGTCGCCATAGGCAGTAAGAATGAAGAACTGAGAAAACATCCTCGATGACACACGAGGGCGAAAATCGTACTAATTGACAAATTAGCAACTATTCCAGGGTCAAATGATGCACGGGAATATATTTAAGTGATTTCAGATATCATTTACATTTTGAGAACTAGGAAAATTCCTTGAAATTAATAAACTGGGGGGTCCTAATATGGAGCGGGGAGGTTTATAAATTTTAAAAATTAATAAGTGGGGGGTACGATTATACGATTATTTGCCACTCTAGAGTATCAAATGTTTGGCTTGTAGACTATGACGAATTATAATGTAAAGAAAGAGGAGGCCATTCAGTTCAAAATGACGCCATCAGGTTTCCAATTTCTTCTAAATGTGATAATGACCGCTAAACATTTCTTTTTAAAAAGTCCAAATTAGTTAGTTTAAGTTACATTTAGACTTCTCATTGGAAATAACGACACTTTTCAATTCCGGATCTTAAATTTTGGAGAGCGTTAGTGTTCCTTTAGAGACCTTTATCGTTCTTCTGTTCCGTTATTCCGTGATTATCCTAATCTGGGTAAACAAAGGCAAGTCCCTTACAACTACACTAGGAATTATGCATTTATGACGTCCTCACGGTTTGGACCCGAGGAGAAGAAACCTATTGTTCTCGAATGATAGATATCCTCACAAGATATAATAGAACAGGAGAGAAACCTTTATTTGTCTCTTAGACCAACTCCTTTTTCTGTTTGCTTGATCCACTTCTGAAATATTCTGTGATTCATACTCAATCTATTTATTATCGTAGCAAAATTGTAGAAAGTGTGTGTCCGATTCACACTTTATGCAATCCTTGCATTTCTTCTCAATGCCGCGGAGGTATTTACAATTGTCGACAGACAACTTCCTTATTATCACCCGGTGTCGCGCGAAATTTGTGCCCTTGCGAAATTTGTGCCTATGATGGTAATGCGCATGTCCACATATTCGTGGTCAATGTATATCCTCAACAATAACAATATTCAACACGATAAACTTTCTCACAACATGAGTTATAAAAACGTGACTCCAGCATTCCATCTCTGTTTTTGAAAACTGACAAGAAAGTGTCAAGTTCAAAACAATGTAACTACGGAAACAATGATTACAGGGGTCCGATAGCTTAATAACCGTAACTTGTTATTCAACAACCTAAAATCATTTGGAGCCATCTTGAAATACATGTTTAACAGCTGCCATATTTATCGAAGGATTTTCAAAGACATTGGCAGCTCGTTTACATCTATTCAGGCCTGTTTCATATAACGTTCTCATAAAATTGGCGTTGATTAATGTCATATTCTCCAGCGTATTGCTTTCACACGTGCATGGTAGACATCGCTTCAGCACCTGTAGCCGGTATAAACACACGGCTGAAATTGAGATAGCCTATTCAAGATTCGTTTATAGCTGCTCCGCCTCCTCCTCACGAAAGGCGATTTGCGGCTCTATTTGATGAAGGTATATATATGCACATGGTTATATTAAGGGACAAAATTTAAGTAACCTACTGGGTAGTTGAGCAAGTTCAAAATAGGGAGCATGTTCCTCTGATGCTCAAACTAACTCTTTGTGTATCTTGGTATCGCGTAAGGGTCCACATTTCCAATTATTTCGATCGCCTGTAAATATCTCTCCTTAGCTTTCTGATCAAGAAATTCGACGTAATACTTAATTGATGGGATCGCAGCGAGGAAGTTTCTACTCGTTATTTCGGCAGTAACAAGATCAGAGGAAACAATATGATAATCCCAAAGGGCACAAATAGATTGCTTATCAATAAAGTTAATACTAGACACGGTCGATCTTCAAAAAAGCACTTATACGTAGTTCACTTTCTGTTGCTACAGAAGCAATACAGATGTTGTGTTTGCGAGGCTGTTATAACTGTGACTCTCACATGTGACCCAGTCACTTTACACACAGAATGATACCCCTGTTATCCTCATGTTACCCCACTTGACCTAGCTTTAGCTACTCTATTATGTGTATTGTATTTATATACTACTCATGTCACACTACTGTTTTGTTACTACTGTCCAGCTTGTTTTGTATCTCAATTTTAAGCATTGTTCTGTGTATGTTAACTTGTTTGAGCTTAGTACACATTCACTTCCATTGTAGTATATTGCCATACAAGTGCAAGTAACTTGTTTAAATCTATGACCTTGATGTATTTTTCACAACTTCAGCTACTACTGCCACAATGGAAAAGCATGCAGTAGAAACAATGGGTTCAGTGCCACGCAATATTGTGCTATGTATACAAAAGGATTCAGTGCTATGGAAAACCGTGCAATGGGAATAAGAGGAATAAATGCCATGGAAAAGCATGCAACAGAGACAAAAGGATTCAGTGCCACGCAATAGCGTGCTATATAAACAAAAGGATTCAGTGCAATAGAAACAAAGGATTCAGTGCCACGCGATAGCGTGCTATTTAAACAAAAGGATTCAGTGCAATGGAAAAGCGTGCAATAGAAACAAAGGATTCAGTGCCACACAGGAGCGTGCGATAATAAGCAACTCCATTTTTAGGGTCAGGCCTCGAGTTGCTTAGCAATTTTCCAAAATCAGGCCTGGAGTTGCTTAAGTAGTTGTTTAGGTATCACTGCCTATGAAATACCAAATGATGGTTGGATCTTTGATCTCTTTGCTTGACACATTATCAACAGTGTGATATTTGTTATGCATCAACAGCTTGTAATCAATTCTTAATGAAAAACGTTTCTTGATTTGTTTTTCAGGCGTTTTAAAATTGTCCCTCATGAATTTGAGGCCTCGAGTTGCTTAGCTTGTTGCTTAGATTTTGGACCAAATCGAGGCCTCACCTGAGCAACCAAAGAGGGCATAATTCTGCTATGGAATATATTTTTATCTAACGTAAAGATCTCCACTAAAATGAAATTTCGCACTGAAAGGCCTTGTAAAGTTGGTTACCGGATACCGTTATGGACCCAGTTTTCGATAAAGAGGTTAACACAACATACGTTTCCGGTTTAGCTGAGTTGCCATTCCAAAGGTTGAAGTTCTATGGTTAAAGAGAATTCGCTACTCTCCTCTACTGGGGCAAAAGGACTTAAATGGTAGTTCCAATAATAGAGAGCAAACAGAGAAACCCAACAACGTAGGCCTATCGTGAAGTAAAATGGTGCTGTTATTGTACATGAAATTATCTAAAGCAATGGCAAAACAATTTCGAAGATCTTAAAGCAAGATCTGATACCCTCATTATACTTTACATTGATTGAACATTTCCAAACCATAGAAAAGGGAGACATCAAAAGATATACTGAAGACGGTATGCTGTGAGTTTTCTCATTAACTGAACTGCAGTAAAGGCGCTTACATTGGAGGCCAAAATTCAAGTTCTAACCTTTTTCACAAAGTTTCGGGTTGAGAAGTCAAAAGCTTTTGTAATCTGTCATGATATTCTTTCTATGGGCGTGTTGTACTAGACAACATTGCGTGTTACTAGACTTCGTCAGGTCGTTATATATTGAAATATGGCCCTCTAGTGAACTCTGACATAAACGGACAAAAAATATCTGGCACGTTTTAGTGTACTGTACAAGACATGAAGAAGTCTTGTAGAGATACGAAACGTTGCAGAAAGTTGTAGCTTCCTTCTTTGCGTGTTACCCGTAGTTTGTCGATGTTGTTTTCATCGTAATGTGTAGAAAGTCGTAATGGATTGCACTCCAATAACGTTCTATTGTGATTGTTGTTACCACATAGTTGTTATTATTCAAAAGAGAGACACAAGATTTAAAAGAAAATACGTTGTTGTTATCTCACAAGATACAATCTTAAATACTAGTAAAATAAGCAATAATGATAAAAATAATAATAATAATGATAATAATAATATTAATAGTAATACTAATGAAAAATAGCGACAATAATAAGATTGCTACAGGTATCACTTTCGGAATAACAAAGTTAGTAAATAAATAACCAAATACTCAGCTCCGACGTTAGACGCCTTGGTTTAGTGGTATTTAAAGTGGATAGTCTATTGTCATCTTATTTTGTATTTTCTATCTGTAGACTTGTTTTCTAAAGTGTTAATAAACATATGTTACTTCAGCTTTTAGCGTTAAGTTGACTTAGTAAGAGTACCATGTTCACCTTCAAAGCAGTACCGGCGCCCTTAAATCTAAAGTGGGGAAGCAGTACCAGAGAATTTACATCATATACTATCTTCAATCTATGAGATCCTCCGTCAGACTTTGTATATATCATGATGGAAATTTGAGATGGGATTCTTTTCTTTCTCTTCCTTCAGTTTCTTTCCTTTCTATTCTGTCTTTTGTAGAAAAAATATACTAAATGGAAAAGTTGAGGATATGAAGCCCCAAGTCCCCTATCCCCAATAGGCCTCGACACTTTGAAAATGGACGGAGGCATATCAGTTAAGTGTAATAAACAAAATATCAAAAAATTTCTGACCACTGGAGGTACACTTTAATACCAAGGCATGGCCACTCTAGCAGTCAGGAGTGTGCTGCAGAACACGTAAACTTGATAACAATTTCTTGTTGTTTATTTGCTATTGAACAAAACGTATTACTGCTCATAACAATTTGGCATGATTTGATCTTTTATTGTCTTAACATTTAAACCTGTCTTTCTCCTTGTATGTCCAATTAGTCAAAATGCGTTTTAGAAGCAATTTATCAGCAATACCGTATTGATAATTTTAATAGAAGCGAGGTTATTCTGCTATTCATGTTATGCGAATAAATTTCCCAAATGGTAATGAGACGGCAGCCGACTACCTTCAAAGTGGAATAAATTTACTCTCAGTGTGTAGAAACACATCTTTGCCTGAATTTGTCATTTTTCTCTCTAGCATTATCAATCGTTTTGTTACCTTCAGATTCTACATTTCTGTGATTATAAAACATGGCACACAGTTTTCTCGCTCAAAGGAAATTAAACGGGCAGGATCTAACCCATAGCTGTTTATCAAAGTTTAAAGTAGTTACTATCGTCTTCATATTTAGGGAGATTATAGCTAGAAGGTAGGTGGACCATATGTAAGAAAGTAGGTGGGTAGACAATAAGATAGGTGGGTTGGTAAGAAGGTAGGTGGAGCATAGGTAAGAAGGTAGTTGGATAGTTTAGAAGGTAGGTGAGTAGACAAGAAGGTAGATGGGTAGATAAGAAGGTAGGTGGATAAACAAGATGGTAGGTGAGTAGACAAAAAGGTAGGTTGTGCATAGGTAAGAAGGTAGTTGGATAGTTTAGAAGGCAGGAGATAAGTAGATAAAATAAAGGTAGGTAGACAGATAGGTAGGTAGATAACTAGGTAGCTACGTAGATTAAGTAACAACGACAAGTGACTACCAAGTGTGGAGGAAGTCTACGGTAAATTTACTGCTTGACATATTTTCGACTTTGATGCTAATCTTTGAGATTCATGTTTCTTTCTGTTTCCTTAAACAAAGGTTTTAACATGACTTTTGAATTGTCACTCCTGTTTCACTAAGAGAGCACCTACCAAGTTACTGGAATACGTGGATCTCCCTAGCAAACTTTTTCTAGTCATTTTTCGCCCGGAAAATTCTTAGACATGCTAACTTACGTAACTTTGCTTTTACCATCATTGTTATATAGGTATTTTGATGATAAAAAGGATATCAACAGAAATGTCATTTGTTTACCAAGTCTGTATTGCTCAGGTAGACACACCCTGCAAAGACGAATAAGCCTACTGTTTGTGTTTCGCAGCTTCAGATTCGGCACATACTCTGTACTTGAAGGCTGGTCCCGTGAAAGGAAACCCAGTTATCGCTGCGATAGTATTGTTACCGTACATTACATACTGACCATAGTTAGGCCAACATTGAAACATTGTAATCTATAGAATATAGTAAACCCCCAAGCTGTGTACTAGTTGATAGTGGTAAATAACGAAATAACCCAGAAAATTATTCTTGAATATTTATCCATTAAAGTCATTCACTCTCCAATCTGCTCAGGTTTTTGCTCTCCCTCTTGCAAACTTTGCTATTTCTAGTGCTATTTTAATCCAAGTCGTTCGATCAAAGATCCCTAACGAACAGTAAGCTTGATATTGAAACTAATCATCCTTACCTAATTGTAACCACGAGCCTCGCTTTTAAATCTATGATTGTAACGGGGTTTATTCATCGCACTAAACGTACCAAATGTGCAAAGATCTTAGGAAGGTTATGTATTTAAGTCACGTCAAGTCAACGTACAACTTACATTTCCAGCTTGAGACGCTGCATGTACTTTATTCAAGATTCTTCTCTGTGGTGTGATGCCAGGACGATCATCAAGATGCCAAAAGCAGGATGGAAGCAGAGGAAATTTGAGTTTAAAGGAAATTGTTCAGAGAAGATTGGACCGAGATAGCAATAAAGTTGTGTGGACAAAGAACAATTGGAACGAGAGTTGGTTATACGAAAAGAAAAGACTAAGTCGACTTCATTGTGATGCAGAGTTGAAGAGTTAGTGTTGTTGAGTATAAATCAAGGCAAAAGAAACATAAAGGGGTACGGTACCTATAACTAGAAGAAAATAAAGGAAGGAGAAGAGTAAATAGAAGGAGAAGAGAGCTCAAATTTAAAATCTAGACTCTATGCACGCTATTTTCGGACAAACATACAGACAGAGAGACGACGAGACAAACGGACGTACAGACAGACGGATAGAGAGATAGACATTACATATGTCTACAAAAGGCAATTTTCTTCCCCTCTATAGTGCTCTGCTGTTGATATGTAGTATGCCTTCTCTCCTTTTTCTTTTTATGTATTAGTACGATGATTTATTTTTTGATGCTGATGTCCTTTGTGTTTGTTCTTCTCAACAGGATCAGCGCAGTCGGCACACCGTGGCGTTGTCATCTCTGCAGTTTCTCGATTCTAGGCATGTGGATTGGCCCTCAGAAAGGTCGCACCACAGGCCCGGTGCCTATTACATGGGCCACATCAGTTAAGATCTTAGGTGTCACGTTTGGTGATGTCAAGAATGTTTCCAACGTTTGGCAGCGTTTGATTACCAAAATTAGGAATATCATCAGGTTTTTTAGCTCACTCAGGCTCTCATTCGCTGGTAAGTTAGATGTAGTCAATACTATGATTATATCACAAGTTTTATACCAAGCAATAGCACTTCCCCTCATCCCTTCGATCGCGAAACAAATTGAACGCCTCATATTTAGTTTCATCTGGTCATCTGCAATCGTTTGTCTCCAATCGTTCACCTGCAATTGTTCGCCTGTAATCGTTCACCTGCAATCATTTGCCTGCAATTTTTCGCCTATAATTGTTTGGCTTAAAGTGCTCGCCTACAATTGTTTACTTAGAATTACTCTCAAACAATGGTTTGCCTACTATTGGTCACCTACAATTGTTCGCCTGCAATTGTTCACCTGCAATCCATCGCTGGTAATAGTGCCCTTGCTTTTGTTTGCCTCCTATTGTTAGTCTGCAATCCTTTGCTTGAAATAGCTTGTCTGAAATCGTTAACCTGCAATCGTTCGCCTACAAGTGTTTACACGGGTACAGATCCAAACTGGTACGGATCCAAATCGATCCCGTATAAACACCCTAGAAAGGGAATCAGATCAATTTGGATCCAGAACTCTGCATGCTAATCCAATTAGCAAATCAACGGTTTGCTTGATTGTAATACGAGCTGCGATATGTGGCAACGGTTGAAATATAAACAGTAGGAGAATATGGATAAACGTGTCAATACAAGGACGAAAATAGAATTGAATAGAGATTACGTCAAATTTACCTCGTAGTGGTATTTTTTTACCTCATTTTCGATCAGTACCAGTTTGGATCCGATCCCAAGACTATCACCATCACCACCATTATCACTTTCACCTTTCCTACCATCATCACCATTAATACAAGCATTATCACCATCACCACCATCATCAGTACCATCATCATCATCACTACCACCATCAAGACCTCACTATCACCACCAACATGATTACAATCATCACAACCACTGTCACCATCATTGTTACCATCTGCACCACTACCATTATCGCCATCACTATCACCATCACCATCACTACCATCATCACCATCACTACCATCATCACCATCACTACCATCATCACCATCACTACCATTAACATGGTCACCATCATTGTTACACAAGAAGTGAACTCGATTTTGCAACTCCCAATATTAACAAAAATGATACCTAGAAGGCTAATTAATACAGTGAAGGCGAAACGAGGCACCAACAGGGATTATTACTTCACTAACGCTAAGAATAGCTCTGCGGCAATCTCTACATGCTTGTTTTACATGGTCATAGTGTAAAACCACTCTGTTGAGAACCTTTCGTTTTATATCTTCACGTTATGTACGTAATGGTGAATAGACTCCCTTAAGGTCAGTAACACCACACTGCTGCAAAACGCACCACACAGCATTTTGTTTTCGCAGCACGGCTGGATGAGATATTTCTTTGGATATTTCCCGCATAGCATGTACAATATTGATTGTTTCTGATGTATGATTTGCTTCTTTACTTGTTTTACCTCTCCTCCGTTGCTTGTGGATACAATAATTTTCTTTAAAAACAGCTCTGCATGTTGTAATTAGGTGAAAGTGAGACTTTTGTGAAAACTCGTTCAATACGAACTTTTTCGTAATTCGAACAATTTTGAAACCCCTGAAGTTCGAATTAGAGAGATTTGACTGTAGAGTGATTTAAGATTGACATAGATTTCAAATTGTCAGAGTGTCATCATTATTAAACGCTGGACGTAAACTTACGATATTCACAAAACTTCCCATATGACATTAATGATGGAGAGCGTGAATATCGCGGGGAGTTAATGATGCAGGGGTGATTGTCCGGAGGCGATTGTCCGGGGGTATCTGTTCCGGGATGAATGTCGTAGAATCGTTTAGCTCGGTGTCCGAAATAGAGTAAGAGCTGACAAGGGGAGAAGAAAAACCATAGGGATTGAACGAAAGGACCAACACACGTCGTGGAAAACAGTAACAAGGGCGACATCTTGTCCTGAAAACTATCAAGAGGATTCGTTTAGGGTATTAGCCAAAGCCCAATCTCCTTTTCATTATGTACTGTAGATGCTACCCCTGCACTAATATTCTACGGCTGTGATTCACAACCAGGGTACATGTACCCCCTTCTGGGTACGAAACATCAAAGCAGGGGGTAAAATTAACTGCATATAAAACGCCAAACGTTTCGTGTCTTAAAAGACGTCTTCAGGTCACCTTCAGATTTTTATTACAAATTGGCCAAGTTTAGTCACTTGCAGGCACTCAACCGCATAAATTTTACGATTCCTTGAGGTACTTAACAAATATGAACGCGAACCCGGCGCTTATATACAATTGAATTTTATTCGGTGGGGTCAACAGGGGGAAGATTTGGAATCAGAACTGTAAGGAATTGTGGCTGTTATCAATGTGGTTCATTCTAAAAAGTAACAATATCATTTCCATAATATCTTTAAAGGAGCTTGTTGAGTGATATTGAAAGATGACATTGTTAATTAATTTAATATCATAAAGGACGAGAAAGAGATCCAAAGAAATAGTAGTAGAACATAAAGAAGAAAGATTTAGAATCAGAACTGTAAGTAATTGTTGCTGTTATCAATGTGGTTCATTCTAAAAAGTAGCAATATCATTTACATAATATATTCAAAGGAGATTATTAAATGATATTAAAATACACAGTTGATGGCCTTTTGAGTGTCTGTTTCATCTTTCCTGCTCTAACTTAGCACATAATCCCTTGTTATTTGACCTTCATGGTTAGAGAGCGAAAATAATAACCAGATTATATTCTTAATGTCATTGACAATGTCCAATAAGGAAGAACTTTAAAAGTGGCACAAATTAAAAATCAATATTACGTAGCGGGAGGCCCCATTATTTCTGTTATTTACTATCACTTCGTTCTTCATTTGTCTTCAATCTCAACAAATATCGCAATTACTGCTTTAAAATTGATAATTTAGTAGTCTGTAGATTTAAGATGCAAATCTCCCGGATATAGAACAGCAAGTGGGCCAAGTAAACAACAGAGTAGAGGCCCAGAGAGGGAAGCAGAGTCCAAGAAACACCCAAGGGAAAGTGGAGAGATGAGATTGAGGAGAAGGCCGGATGCGAGTATATGAGAAAGGCGCAGCATCAAAAAGCGTGGAGGAGGTTGTGGAGGCCATCTGCTAGCAGTGGCTTCACCGGCTAAGAAGCTGTAACTACCAAATATTACTCTGTGCATCACATGTTGCCTGTTTCTCTACGATTGGTAAATTTCTAATAAGATTACATACAGCAAAAACTCTCCCCTGTTACCATTTCCACGGGCCAAAACAAAATAGCTACCACATTTGCGCTCCACAAATTTATGTTAAGTTTAACTGGTCACCGTACGACTAAGGTGGTAAGGAGTTTCCTCAGAAAACTGGATTCTATTATTAATTTTTTCACTCCATTACGTCCCAAGAGTACGCGGATTCTTAAATCACCCAGATTCTTTAATCGCCCAACTGCAATTCTTGTTGCCTGAGTAGTCTAAAACGTAACTTACTTTGTGCCTTGTCTACAACATATCAAAAATACACCAGTTAGTGAAGTATGCCTCTGCTCATTGTAAAGTCTATATAACGATAATGGATGGGGATATGCAATAAAATCAACACACACCATTACGACAATGAATTGATAACAGAAGGGGAGCAATTTAAGAAATCATAATATTTGTTTGGAATACACACTCATTCTCAAGGAACTATAATTCACTATGTCATGCTCGACTAGGAGGTATCATACAGGGAGCAGGATAATTGATGGGGATATGCAATAAAATCAACACACACTATTTAGGCAATGAATAGATAACATAAGGGAAACAATTTGAAAAATCATAATATTTGTTTGGAATACACCCTCACTTTCAAGAAACTATAATTCACTATGTCGTGTACTCTTAACTTCAACTTACTTAGACTCCCACGAGATCTCTATTTCTCCTTTTCTACTTCATCTTGTGATGTTTAGTAAAGACCTACGTGATGCCCATGTGACTTTGAGGAATATAAGGGATCTCTTATGCTGTTTGTGGGTTTGAGGTTTTACATGTAGGGATAAACATGACGACATAATCGTCATTCATAAGAGAGATTGGTCGCCACCATCTCTTAAATCCACAAAACACATGAATCTGGAAACTACTAGTCTACAAAATGACACATCAGAGTTATGCTTTGAGAGGACATTTGGACTGAAATACAATACAGCCAGTTCTACACCCTTGAGGCAGTGTTGTTAAACACTTGGCGGTTAAAAGCTATATCTCAAGAAAGCATACAATTTTATGACTGGAAATACTTTAGTCTCGTTAAGTATTGCACTAATTGTTAAGTTGCAATAAATTAGTTAAGTATAATCAAGAAGAGAGGATTTGAAATGGTAAAGTTGAAAGGAACACTAGGAGAATAGAAAATTTGTCACTACCTTTAACCTTGATACTTTCTTACTTCAATGGGCTTTGGGCAGATAGACGGGTCGCAGGGCAGCCCTTCCTTGGTCAAGTCACATGGCACAGGGGAGCCCTTTGTTTATTAATTAGCCTGTTCGGCGGTTTTACTGTTTATTTAGGGTAGTTTTAAAATCGGGCCCACTACTCATTGGAGGTATTAGATTGGTAGATTAGCACAAAAAGATCATTCAAAACATATTCAACCATAGACTGTCAAGTCTCCGTGTTGCAAATCATTTGTATCATGAGCATTACCACTTACCAGTGGTTCAAGCAGGCAACAAGTAGACAGTGCAGACTTGAACGTTTGTTTCTGAGAGGTTGAAAGTTGATTTACAGTACTGGTTTAGGGGACCTGAAAGATTATAGTCAGTTAATATGTGGGCATCTGCCTCCCACACAAACTGGAAATACCTTCCAGGAACTTAAAATCTGCTTTAATCTAATATTACAGATCTATGGTTAAAAGAAACGAAAGGGGCACCCAGGGCATACGATTGGAATAGAATTATCTTTCGTAACTAAGTAAGATTATTTCTACTGTGCAAATCAGAAGCTGCATCGAATTCTTTATATGTCCTGTACTTTTAAACTGTGGGCATCTGCCTCACACATAAACTGGAAATACCTTCCAGGAACTTAAAATCTGCTTTAATCTAATATTACAGATTTATGGTTAAAAGAAACGAAAGGACCGCAGGACAACGAGGACGGCTACGCGGCAACGTCAAATGTGGCACGCGCTGGCGACTTGCAGGGAAGACTGCTGCTGGTGCACGGGACCTACGATGACAACGTGCATCCTCAGAATTCATGGGCATTCAGCGACGGCCTCATCGAGGCCGGCATAACGTTCGACATGATGATTTACCCGATGCGCAAACACGGCATCAGCGACGACGCCGCGCAGCTCCATGTCTACAAGTCCATGTATGAATTCTGGCAGCGAAATTTTCGATTCGGTGATTGAACCTGTCGTGCGTTCGGCTTTCTAAAAAGGCAGACCTTGTGATCTTTGAATGCCTGGCAGTGGTTTGAGCCCCGGTCGTGATGTAATATCCTTGAGCAAGAAATGAACTCTTTTCAGCTTTACCATAACAACGTGTAAAATTGGGACGTGGCTATGGTGGTGGGGGAAACACGTAAGCCGCTATGTGTCTTGGCTGCTGTTATGTGTCTAGTCTCTCCCGGGAGAGGATCAGAAAAATATTGTTATCAGCAGGATTGAGCTTCGGGGTAAATATTAGTTGTAAAGCGATTTTGATGGCGCGTAGCTCAGAAATTACGCTTTATAAAAGCAGCCCACATTTTGCTGTCATGCTGCATAGTTTGCTATTTCAGGCCTTTCTTTACTAGGTATCTTAGCCTTTCATAGGTTTGTGCTGTCTGATTCCTATGATTTCGGGTGTCTAATTTGCTATTAGCTAGGTTTCCTGAGTGTTGTCAGAAACTCATGATGTTTGGACTTTCTTCAGCTTGACTTTTTATCCTTTCGTTGGTGTGTTTTGTCTATAATTTATAATTTATGATGCTTAGGTTAGTTTTTCGTTGTTAGACGTGTCTGGAACTTACGATTTGAGATCTTTAGCTTACTAATTTGGAATTTACTGACCTATTTTTCTTATGTTTTCGAAGGTGGAGCAAAGGTATAACGATTAGTCATGTGTTTGGACTCTTGAAAGCTTTAGTCTCGCGAGAAGCATCCATAATCAGTATGATAAGGCCTGTCATTGCCTGACTTCCTTTGTGATATCTTAGGAATGGTAGTAAAGTGACTCGTGTGAAATTTTCCAGTAAAGAACAACTTTTTCTCGAAATACGTCCAGTAATCACCAGTAAAAACAACGAGTAACACACGTTTCTTCACAGGCAGACAACCCGATATGCAAACCCGGCCTCTCTTTGAAACGTATGTGAACGAGACTTTTCTTTTTCGAAAAGGTCACTGAAGTTAAACAATTTGGATGAGATGTGAGTTTGAGCAGGGAGAGTATTGAAAATAAACCCTGTAAGGAATGTGGAATGTTAAATGATAGGTGTGAAAGGCAGTTTTGAAAAGCATTACACAACAGAATTTCTCGTGGCAACAGTTAAACACTAGGAGATCAGAAAATGCACTAATAACTATGTTGTGTGTTGAGGTGACTCAAAGGGTAAAAATATATGTTTTCTTTATTTTTTCACCAGATATTCCTGTTGATGCAATGACGTAATTTATGGATTAAAACAACAATCATTCTTTATAGATATTATTGTAACTTATAGTAGGGTTACTTTGCCAACCTCTCTACAAATATTGTTTTCCTAATGGTCCTTTAGCTAGTTGTTTGTTTCAATAATTGTTGTCAGGCTTATGGATATTTGTTTTAATCCTATGTGTACGGTAAAGTTGTCAAGCATAGCTTTAACTAGACGATCCCTCCTTCACTTAATACATACTGTAGTAGAGGCGTGTTCTCCCTCAATAAACTAATTTTTAGAGTTACAGAATGCACAGACTATCATCAGGAAACTTAAAAAGGCAGACTACCAGAAGATAGCAAAATTATAACTCAACTACGAAAATAACGTCGCCTGTTAATTTCCATTTCTAAAGGACAGTCTTCGGCCCCGCAGTCAATCATAGTACCAGAGGTACTATAGAGCAGGGGTCGGCAGTATATTTTGTAAAAGGCCCCAAACAAACTTCTTGTATTTAGTTGAGGACCACACAAATACGTTAGATAGAAACAAAAAGACTGATAGATAGGGGAGACCGGGGTAATCTGTGCCACATTTTCCTTTTTCCTTTCTAGCCATCGTTGCGTTGGTGTAAAAGCGTCGGTTGTTGCTTACGAATGTGCATTGGGATGTTTTCTTTACTTGATGTGATTGTCCATTTCTACACGGACTTCAGTCTTGTCCTTGAACTTTCATTACACACTATTGAACTTGACGAGACGGATGTTTGTCCAGTCTTTATGGCTACACGATAAAGGCAGGTCGTTTGACTGAGATAAACAGCCTTGGTTTATAATAGCGTTGTCACTTCGGCCCACAGAAGAAAGAACATCACTTAAAAAGCTTGTTAACAATGATGCTGCTTCGCACAGTTGAGGAACTACAATGACATTGATTTTCTCCTGGCTATGAAGTTCCTCTTCCTTTCAATTCAGTTGCTATTCCCATAGAATAAATCCATTGCTTTGATAAATATTCCGAAAGCAATTACGTTAACAGCAGACTAAAGGAGAACCCCCTGAGTAACTGAAAGTGCTGTTTCATACTGAATCTTACATCTATTTTCAGAAATCATGCAAGTTTTTAATTTTAACTATGCTTTTAATTTCATATAGATAAGATTACATTATTTGTAAAAGTTAGTTGAAACCTAGGTTAATAGATTATAGTATGGGAATCATACAGAGTGTTTATACAACCCTCTAATGGAAAAGCGTTGAGCTAAAGGCTTGCGTTTCACGATACATGTACAATATGCATTTTTGTAAGGATTTGATTAAGGAAATTACCTCGTCCTCCTGCTCAATGACAGTAATATTGTAATGAGCGTTTTCACACTTCTTCAAGCCTTATAAAAGGCTACCTCCATCTTTTTAAATGTGTGATTTTCATATTTTGATAAAGACAGTAAGACATTCTCTACTTGCCTGCCCAAGTACCTCAACAAAAAATTGTCATGTGTGGCAGATTACGTAAAAGTTAACAGGTGGGGGGTCGGGGGTCGGAATAAGAATGTCCTTGGTGAAATATTTTTGAAAATTTATTAGCGAGGGGGAGTCTATTAGGTACCCAAGCGTACAAGTCGGGCATGGCGTATAACAGGGTTTAAGATAGTGGAGTAATCAAAGGAAAGAAATAGAGAGAGTACAAAATAACACCCAACAACAAAAACCACTCAATGAAAAATTCTGTTTCTAAATCTGAATAGTAAAATTTGTTTTCCGAAAAGGGCTGAAAGACCAAATGAAAATGCGTTACTTCGTTGCTATGACTTGAGCCCTTGCTGACTTGGACACACATATTCAAGCAACGTATTAAACGGATATGTCAATTACGATCCTATTCAGAGAAAGTATCCTTCCCTGTTGATCATGAAGTTTGACAGCCTGACGAGGACCCTTGCCAAGAAGGGCCGGTTTAAATTGCCGAACCTTTTGCCTTTGACGTCTATGCGGTAGCATGTTTCATACTTTGATCCTTGTGCAATGTCTAGTGACGTAATAGATATTTGTTTGAGATTTTAAGATGATTCTAGATAATTTTTCTGATTATTTTCCCCTTTAAATGCTATAACATTATGCATTTTGAAATTTTCCATTTTTCTTTCTGTATGCATCGTATTCTATACAAGATACAGTATTAGCTGAGGTACCTTACGTTGCTGGGGTCAAGCTTTGAAGAATGAAGCAAGATGTTGTTTTCTCTGATAAAAGCATACCAAGAAAGTGGAAACCTGGGGAGGTGACTCAGATGTGATAAGAGTATCAGATGAAAAGGAGAGCAGTGAAAAAGAAGTGAGTGGGAGGACGTCTAGTTTTGACAAGTGTCAGTCTTCAGATGCTGCAGAGGTTCCAGATGAGCGCAACATGGTGAAGGCAAGAGGTGAGTGGCTGGAAAGGAGAGATCCCTCAAGCAGAGTCACGAAAGGACAGAGGCCATTAGTGTATGAGGAAGAGTTTGGCTTTGGAGTTCAGTTGTATGAGGCCAGTGAAAGTACGTCTCACATTGGTGAGGGCTTGACTCATTGTCATTATGCACTTATACCTTCCAATCGATTTCAGGCCGGGCACGAGGAATAAATATCCCATCGAATAAATGGGAGAATGGTCCATGTCCTAAAGAAGAATAAATTTAAGATGCAAATGTTGTCCTACCTCTACTGTTTGACGTGACATTTTTTACAGCAGTTACAGCTGTGTTCTCACTAGTTAATAAACAAGGCAGATTGATTCATAACAACAACAATATGATGTAAAACTTGAGGATTGCTAATTTGATAAGATACATAAGTGTTAGGTTAAGATGCTTCACTGCCACTTGCAATTGCCAAGCAAAATGCCGGAAACCGCCCTGGAATAGGCATAGCAGGTAGGAATTCTTAGTTGCGTTAAGCCGGGGTGATCTTCTTCTATAGACAAAACAGCAGTGCTGCAGCAAATGAATTTCTCTCCTTTAATTTTCAAGGATGTAATGGAAAGATCATCTGTTTGAATCATTATTTAAGGTAAAAACATTAAAGAGGTGATCTTTCTTAATTACCTAATCCTATCCGTGAATGCCATTTGATATACTGAATGGTCCACATTACTAAACCGTACCAAGTTGTAAATATTGGTAACTTTGATTTTTTTAAGATCAATTTTAAAATTTTCCCTGTCGTCTTTTGGAGAGGAGCTTCTTTTCTACATTAATTTCGCCGTTTCAACTCTTATTTATCCCAAGCTCTTTGGAGACAGTATTTAAAGAACAGATTTTCACAACCTTAATTTTAGGGAATTGGACAACTTTTTCCCTAATAGAGAATACTTTTATTATATCTTGTTAGAAATGGTTTTAAATACAAGCGAAAAAAAAATATTATTGTTAGCGAAAATCGCCGAAGCCCTGTGTCTAAGTCAAACCAAATAAAAATGCAATCTAAGCATAAACAATAAAGTGAAACCATCAAACCACAGATAAAGCTTGAGCTAAAAAATACACTAAACACGGGAGTGTGCATTACAGTAAGAACCCTTCCAATGGGGTGATAACACAAAATAAGTTCTTCGACTCTTCGGCATTGGATATTTGAGTAATTGTGAAGTTAGCAGTTACGAAGGTCAGAGGGAAAAGGGGCGAATTGCATTCACGTTTCAACTACGCTCCCCTTGAGAATGTTTGAGCCGCGTATGGTCCCCTATCTTTTACTTTATCTGCCCCCCTTGAAAATATCTTCATCCGATGCCACCTCTTAGTTCAGCACAATCTCTATGAAACCGAGTTTACAACGAGATCTTGGTTATGCAGAGCCAGCCAGTGAGTGTATATATAAGAGACTATAAATATCAAAGGAAGACAATTCTGACCGACGTATTATAATTTGACAAGCTTGCTGCCGATTCTCGTCAGTTGATCTACATCGAAAATGAGTTTATACATGAGAGACCATTTATATCAAAGGAATAAAATCCGGATCGACTTATTAAAACTAACAAGCTTGCTGCCGACATCGACAGTGAGTGTACATATAAGAGACTATAAATATCAAAGGAAGACAATTCTGACCGACGTATTATAATTTTACAAGCTTGCTGCCGATTCTCGTCACTCAATCTACATCGAGGATGGGCGCGACTATTTGATCAACCTTGCAAAAGTGGAATGGTGTTACTAGCATGAATACAGATACTAGGGTATCATCCGATGGCATAGTTCTTTGGTTCTAAAGAACGGTAAGTGGCACTGGAACTTTCGAAGCCGAATGTCTTTATTATAAACAGGGCGACCAATCATATCCCTGCAGTCATACGTGTACTCAAACTAGCTCAGTAAATACTTTTACCAAAAAATGTCATCTACAACAAGGAATTCTTTACTTCGTTCGTTGTCCGCCTCTCCGTGTTACCAAAAACATTCAGAGTTGAGCATTAATGCTTTTAAATAAAGCTAGACACGACAGAGTAGGCCAATACATTCATTGGAAAATGTGCAAGCATTATGAAATGCCAACAACAAACTATTGGTATGAGCACCACCCTTCTCCAGTAAGCAGATGGAATCACATTACTTTGGGAATTCAGTGTTATGACAGACAGAACAATCAAAGCGAACAGACCTGATATAATTTTCAAAGACCACAACAAGAAAGAATGTCTACTAATTGAGATAAGTGTACAATTAGATATAAATATATCGCTTAAAGAAATCAATAAATTATGTAAATACAAAGATCTTGAGATTGAAATTGAGAAAAACCACATTTTCTAATAATAACAACAGGCGCACTTTTAACATCCACAAAGGCCCTCTAAATTGTAATTCTAGAAATGTGGTGTACCTACTACAATGTAAATCTTGCAATCTCCAATACGTTGGTTGTACGACAAATCAATTTCATACAAGATTCAATAATTACAAATCGCAAAATCGTAGCTTCACTAGGCGTATAGGTGGAGAAAAGAAAATGGTTCCACAAAGTGGACTCTTCAGACATTTCTCAGAACCTAACCATAGGGGAATGTTAGACTGGGAATTTAAACTTATCAATGAAGCTGAGACTGAGACATACAAAGCCTTCGTTGATGATAAACTTCAGACTTTTGGGAGTCAAGTCCCTTTCTTACTATCGCGTTGTTAACAAATACTTCAATATGATCTAATGTTAGTTGTGCAGGCATTCGTACTTGACTGCGTGTCATGAAATGCACTTTCAGACTACTATATAACCTAATAAGATATATTTTATCTCGTCTTTCAGTTTTTAGCCTGTGTAATTGGCACATCGCAGTTTCCAGCCTCAGTGTCAATTTTCGTATGCGGTATTGAACATTGTGTGCAGTATGACACATGCATCTGAGGTATATCTATAATGTAATACGCGAGAAGATGTATGAGCCCCTGTCCTGCACTGGTTTGGGGCCATTGGTTTTTCTGAGTCCATAAAAATTTGAACGATCTAAATAAGATGAGAATGGCAACTTGGAATGATGCAACGCTAAAAAACAACTACTGAATTGAAATTTTGACTGACGTTTTAAACTGGACTCATTAGGAGTAAATGAAACTCAAATACGAGGAGTAGGAAACGCGAATTTGGTGATATAGAATTTATTTACTCAGACAGGAAGGATGAGGTACGTAGGCAGGGAGTAGGGCTTATGATGAATAAGAAAGCTGCTAAGTCTTGATCAGTCCTTGATTTTTTGTTGATGAAGATTCAAATCTTTAATCAATTTCCCTAAGTCATAGACTAATATTTAAGGCGAAGAAAAAGGCCAATGATCTAAACAATCAATGTGCTGAATGTTGTAAGAGCAAGAGATGGCAGTGAGCAGATCAATCAAGAAATATATCTACTATTGTTGACTCGTTTAGAGCCATGGGCTTTAAAGTTGACCACGTTGACGTAACAATGAAACATACATTGAACTCTTGGGAAACGTTTACGACTGATGGTCAAATCAGCGTAATAATATTTATAACAAATGATAAAATAGAATAGTTTACTAACCCACCGGGAAAAGAAACCTGGCAGACCATGTTTAAGCTACCTGAAGTACATCCAATATATTATTTGTAAAACACATCCAATATATTATTTGTAAAACACTTGATATGATGCCCGTTCCCAAAATAGTTGGAGATGGCACAACAGAAATGCTTGGAGACAAATTGCGTTCGCCTGCGCCTTAGCAGCCGACAGATGCAGATGATGTGCTCTGCAGGCCACTGAAGGCCATAGCTCTGCTGCCATTCTTTTGCACTCAGTTATCAGAATGGACTTAGTTTTTTCCGATTATCAGACAACGAGGATTTTCAAACCAGTGTTCGTACGGTGTTGAGCCATTCAAAGCAACTGTTGGACTTCTATTATGAAGATAAGTAGCTGTGGCCATTGATTCAGCCCATAACGTATAAGATAACTTTGCGTGATGAATCATGCTTCTTGCACATTCCACGAGAGTCTTATTTAGTCTCTCAGCGACTCCATTTTGCTCTGGTGTGTATCTGATCGTTAATTCTCTTTTAATTCCACGGTCGGTAAGAAAATTTTCGAACGAAGAATTTAAATATTCAGTCCCATTGTCACACCTTAATTTCTTTAACTTCTTACCAGTTGCATTTTCGACATTTATTGGTGACGTTATTCTCTAGGAATCATGCATTTATGACGTCCTCACGGTTTGGGCCGGAGGGGAAGATCTAATTTTTCTCGAATAATAGAATCTATGGCTCTTCTTGCCGCAAGGAAGGAAAAACAATTGGAAAATTTTGACGATATCATATATGTTTGGTCCACTAAGTAAGTGGTCGGCAACCTTGAATGCCCTTCAAGGTATTTTAGGGGCCCGCCAGCTGTTAAGTATTGGATCTCGTAATCGACAAATTCTTCCGCGTAAGACTGTGATTTCCAGATTTTAATCAACAAAACCAATAATCATGATGCGGAAATGAAGAATGTATATACAATGCATTTTATTTCAAACACACACAACAGGCTACTACAGGAATTGAATACAACTACGTTTGTTGGTGAATTGGAAATAAATCAACTGACCGAAAAAAATAACTTTGTGAACAAAAAACAAGTACAAAATTGAACATACACTTGGAAGATTAATGAGTATATGTTACGGATAGATGTGTATGTATTGTAAGAACATACAAGAACAAAAAAACCCAATCTTTCGTCAATCTCAATACCTCCTGTTCATATTTCACTGGCTTCTTTACTGGACCCTGAAGAGTACCTTGTAAAATTAACCTGGTATTGCCATCTATCCTAACCTAAAAGACTCTCAACACAAGACGGTTGTGGGTTTCCTTCAATACCAAGAAAAGGGCTTTTTGTCTTCACTAAAACATCAAAAGCAGGTACAACCAATTCGCTGCATAATTCTGCGTAAGGGAGTAAAGAAAGGTTCCTTTGGTAGTGAAAAAAAGAGCTGAAACACACTTATTTTTTATGCTAACACGAACAGGAACAAAGTTATCTACCAACCTTGATCAATGCTTTCTTCGTCATCCTCTGATTGATCTCCGGTTTATTCATAATATTCTTTGCACGACTTGGGTCTATCGTTTTCTATTCCTTACAACGTATATGGATAAAGCATGAAACTTTTGAATCTTTGTGGTATTATTATCCAATGCATTTCATTCTATTTTTTCAATACCGGTGTGACAGAGTCACTTTACACATCGTATGATGCCCCCTTTACCCTCGTATTACCCTGCTTGACCTAGCTTTAGCTACTCTACTATTTCGTGTATTGTATTCACACTACCGTTTGTTATGACCGTCTCGTTTGTTTTGTATCTCAATTTTAGGCATCATTCTGCGTATGTTCACTTGTTTGGGTTTACTACAAGTTAGCTTCCATCAAATAACAATGTTTTTACACTTGTCGGTATCTAGCTAGAGTTTACATTACGTTTGGTAGGAAGTTGACACGACCTTCCCCCCTTCCGATATCGTTATACGCCTTCCAAACAAGTATCATCTTACAGGCAAAAAAGGAAACAAGGATTAACTCCAATGATTATCACTTCGCAGAAGAGTGAACAGTGTCCAAAATTGCCTACATCTGAGAAGGAAAATCGTAGTCCTGCAACTCTTCATATGGCTAATGTACTTGCTCCGTAAAGCGTACATCTTTGCAGTTCGCTTGCATAAGAGAGGCGCTTACTCATCAGTTACAGTATTTATTCTGCATTTATGCGTCAATATTTAATTATACATCACTGGACGATAGCATGTTTAAAAGTATTATATTCGGAAACCAAATATATTAAAAATATCGTTTTTTAAAACAGAAGTACAGAAGAAAGAGACATAAACAACGATTTTGATTTTAAATTGAAACGAATATTAGTTACGCTATTCGACTGAGCATCTCAGGGAATGCACTATTGTCATAGTTTTAGGTATAAAATAACCCCTCGAAGTTCCTCTGAATATTTTTTGCCCTGACTGAAATTAGACACCCTTCAACAAAATTAATTGACACCCCTGCTGTCGGTGGTCTGGCTTTAAAAAGCAAAACATTCTAGGCTAAAATATGTTAACTGTACATACACGCGCACAGAGACAAAACCTATCATTCTAGGCTAAAATATGTTAACTGTACATACACGCGCACACAGACAAAACCTATAAAACGTGATTTTTCTACTTGCGCAATGCCGGATATTCATGCTAGTTCTACATAGCATTTCGCCCACCTAAAACAGCTCTGCAAAGGTCCCTTCAAAAGCCTAAGCCTCTAGCTTGACAGCGTCAGTCTCCAATAGACCTTACACCAGTGGATTCAGCAAAAACTAAGAGGAAATGCACCTTCACTAGGGAGAGTGTAGTACGTCGTGGTAAGTCCATATTTTAGGAACCGGTATGTTAAGCGTGTGGAATTATTAGAAGGAGCAGTTCGAAATGGTGGTGACTTAATACTAAAACAAAGAATCGAGATCTCTGATGCCCCATGACTAAGAATTACCAGCTTATGGAAGTAGAAGGAGGATAGCATGAGAGAGAATTTGAAACGAAAGTGTTGAAATGTTGAATATTAAAGTTTGATAGGCAAATTATCTTTCTCTGACCTTTCTATGCCCTATTCCCCAAAGCATCAGGGTTATTCTATCACAAAAGCTTTCCAAATTACATTTCTTCCTCTCTCTAAATAGGTGTAAGTAAGTATATGTTGGCGAACATATATATATAAATGCATTTAAAGAAAAAAGGGAAAAATCAAAAACCAAAAACAAAATCAAAAACGAAATCAAATATTTAAGAAAAACAACACAGACAAAAAATAACAGGACCAGAATATAAATATACAAACAGGTAGGCTCTCTATAGCAGTGGTCAGCAATCATGGATCCACAAAACATATCTAGTGATCAACAACCTATTAAGGATTGGACTCTAAATAGATATAGGTGAGTATATGTATTTGGGCATAGCAAACGATCTAAAGCCGGACTATCTAAGATATGTCTGGAGGGTATAGTGGATGGCACGAGAAACCGAGGAAGGCCATACAAGCGCTGGCGCGACAACGTTTATACTTGGTCTCAGCTAAACCTAAGTCAACTAAATACGACAACAGACGACCAGAATCAATTGAAATTGCTTTCTCGTGTTAGTACGCAATCTGGTTTTACAGGAGATAGCGGAATATGACTTGACTTGACTTATTTGCGTAGGTCCGGGCGACCCCTTGCTCTCCGAATGCAATTCTGTTTCCATCGACTTCTGTCCTGTGGTAATACTAAATGAGTATACGTCACGTGCCATTACAAGCCCGCTGAGAAACATGTCCAATGCCCATAGATATGAACTCTTTAACTCATCACTGGGAATAATGGGAGTCTCTGCCTCCATTGTCCCTGTTGGTGGTACGGCCTTGAGGAGAACTGTTGTGGACACTGACAAATTTATGGAGCAGTTAGTATTTCAAAAAACATATATTCGAAGAAGGGAGAAAATTGCAATGACGATTATGATTCCGAGGCAGCAAATTAGTGTTCCAACTCTATTCTATGAGCATTTTTCATCCTTAAGAAGAAAGTTAGCCAGACGTTTTTCACCAAGCTCCCACTCCGTGACCAGAATACTTGTCCAACCTATTACGGAGAATAAAATATTGCAACAATATCAGGGTCGTTGGGCACAATGCCATCAAATTCGGAGCGAGAGTGCTCATAATTTCAGTCCAGGCAGGCACATTGCACTGCAGGAAACATTGGTAAAAATGGAACCACAACTGGAACCATGCCACCCGCAACAAATATGAACCATACTTGTGAGCTGCTCCTGCAGCACTCAGTATCTAACTATGTTAGTTTTATCCCTTAACAAGATGGGAATGCCATCCATGAACTGCAGCGCCCCTTGATGTTTGTATCTCCATGATTAGCAAATAAGCAATAAAGGGTTGATTCAGACTTTTATAGTCAGACGAACACAAAGAGGAGGACTGGTCTTGCTTGAGTATGTAGCCTGCATGACAGAAAAAAAACAACAAGAAGAAAAATTCTGAAAACCGAAGAGCGAAACGGCAGGAAAGAAAACAACGAGAAGTGAGCCTAGCAAGGTTGCCTTACAATGTGATAGCGCTTTCTGGGATTGTCTACGTCAAAACGGCAGTAAGCAAGTCAAGACGTATTTTCAGTGTAAGCCCCCACTTACCCAGAATCTCGCACGAGGTTTGGATAAATCAACATTTTTAACAAGAAAATTCTTGTCTTGCCCACTGGTATCATTTGATCGCGAAACAGATACTCTGGAGGAACGTTTTCTAATAGCGTTCTTTTGCTAACATTCAGACTTCTTTCTCTCTTAGCACGTCTTGATTTTACTCTATGACACTTTCTTTCCAATACAAAACCCTAATGCCACTCAGGATAGCGGGATTATGACTATACTATGGAGATTGGGAGTGGGAGTGATGATCTGGTGTGTTCATGAAACTTTGAGAAGTACTTTAAAGGTGTTAAAATTTTACTCCATATTGCCGCCTGACACCTGAATCCTGTTCCACAGACATTGGATTCCAAAGTTTTCAAAGCATACGCAACTATGCTGGGGAAAGAGAATGGGATAGGTGGAGGACGGCGAAGGGGCAGATGAAAAATGATTTAGTTGTATTGAAGGAAATAAGAAATCTACAGCCTTTAACAATTGCGATTCTCTTACCAAATAAAAAGTGCAAATGCATTCTCTATTTCAGGGAAACTGTCATTGCTAAACGCGTGCCTCATACAACTGTTCTTCACTGAAGGAGAGAGGTATCCAGAACGCAGTAATTTGGCAGCTTGACTTAAGTCGAAAAATTTGCAACTTTTTGTTCCCCAATATTTTTGTGCCTTTGAGATACATGAAGTAGACATGCAACTTAGAGAATAAAAAGGGCCTCTGCATTGTTTGTACTGAGTATTTTGGGCACAAAAATAATTTACGAAAGTCTGTTCTCCATGGATACCAGTTTAAAAATGGTCAACGAGACACAAAGTATGGTATAATCATGGAGAAGAGTCGGTCTTTCTGGCCAAATGTTTTAACAGGACATCTGCAATGTTTATAGATATAAAAGTAGGAGGAAAAGGCGTTAACAAAGCTTCCTTGGCCTTGGATAACAGCACAGTCTGCATACAGTCCAGCTCACATGATTCCTGGTGTAGAGCCATCTCCTGACAGAATGTTACTGGTAAGGCAATAGGAGATCCTTTTTCCTAAACACTACGATAATACACAAAATTAACGTTGAACATTAATTAATATTTTCGGAATTAAAAAATGTTAATCAAATCCACATTAATTAGATGCTGACGTTAATTTTTGAAACGTTAACTTCAATGTAGCGCTAATTTTTGAAATGTTGGTTTGTGCCAAAATTTTATGCAAATATGGGCCCCAGTAAAATTGTCCTTGGTGGCAATATGTTGAAATCTCAATTTTTTTAAAGTAACTCATATATTTTCTGTTTAATTTTGTAAAGTAATTTGTATCCTAAACGTTTTGACTTGTTATCTTTTTGTTGCTACTTTTTTCTAAATGGAGAAATAAATACATACATACATTTCTAAATGGAGAAATAAATAAATAAATAAATAAATTCATGCATAAATACATAAATACAATACAAACTGAGATACGTAAACCTTTGTTACACTTTTCTTAGCTTAGTTTCCGTATTTATTGTTCCTGCTCCCTCTGAAAAACATGCTAGCCATGATGTTCAGGTGCAATGTCCCCATTAGCAACCTATTCTTGAGCAGTTGAATAGTGTTTGTTTTGTTGTATTCCTAGCAGAGAGATATCTATGAACAGCAATGTCACTCACTAGACTTCGACTTTCATAAAAAATAAATAAAACAGAGGATTATCCTTGATATAAAACTAACATCATCCAATAATTACATCTTTGAACCCTTGTCGTTGAGGAGCAAAAACGCACGCACTGCCTTCTAAGTCCAATTATCTTTATTATTCCCTCTGGTACGCTACAAAAGATTATTGCATTTCAGGTGCCATTAATTAGTAAGTCCAAATGAGGATCAAACACCTTTCTAATGTACCTTGTGGCGACTAGAGAAATAAGAGTATGCTAACATCGGAGGTCACCTAGCTCAGTTGGTAGAGCGCACGCCGCGAAAGCGTGGGTCACGGGGACGAGCCCCGGTGGTGACATGCTTTTCTATTTCTCCAGTGTTCTTTTCAAAACTATCATTTCAAATACTCTCTTCTCGGCGATGTTTGAAACTTATGTAGTTTACTGGGAGGGGTGTTTCACTGTAAGCAGAATTAGCAACTTGAGGTTACAGCGAAACGGCGATAACCGGTATTGTTAGTGTTACAAGTCTTAATGTTACATGCTACGTACGTGGCACAACGATACTAAACTGCTTTCATTTGAGTGGTATTTTCTCAAGGGATCATATATCATATATGGAGTATTAGACAAGAATATTTTGCTTTTCAAGAAGCTTAAGTTGTTTGAGTTAAAGTGATTTTGCGAAGATTAGTCACAGAAGGTCTAAATATTTGCAGCTATCTCTACATTCCATTGACCGGTGCGAACTAGAAGGTTAGATGGGCTTCTTACCTTGCAAATTTCTAGTGGAATACTAAAGCTAGTATCAGTTATCAGTAATTTGATAGGAGCTATTTTAGAGGAACAGCTACTTTCACGGAAACGGCTACACAATAAGAATTGTTTCTATCCTGCGGCCTTCAATAAGAATTGTTTCTATCCTGCGGCCTTCAATAAGAATTGTTTCTATACTGCGGCCTTTAATAAGAATTATTTCTATCCTGCGGCCTTTGAGAAGCTGTGAGATCTGCCCTGTACAGTAACCTACTCCTCTATATATCTGATTTCGACATGACACTTACATAGTTATCCGATCGTTAGAAAACGTGAACTGATACACAGCCCTACTACCGAGGGGTAAATCACTCCAAAAGAGGTGTACGAGATTTGTGATTTCAACTGATTTCGACTGATTTCACTTGATTTGACAGGTTTTGAGTGTGTTGAAAGCGTGCTGACATTGGAACGACCAATAGAATGCGGCATTGTTTTTCGTTAAGTCAAAGAGGGGAGACAAAATTCTGGCAAAGTCTTTATAATTTGCAAGCCCAAGAAAGCTGCAAACATCTCTAACTGTTTTAGGAGTTTGGAACTTCTGGATGAGCTCGACTTTGGTTGGTTCGGGGGCAATTCCTTTTGTACATAATAAGGTGTCCCAGACGGCTAACCTCGTTTAGCAAAAAGGTACCCTTGGATGATTTTAAATGGAGATTAGCCACTCGAAGGCAGTCAGGCAGTAAAACATCAAATTTGATTAAGATCCGATCACCCGTTCGTAATTTAAAAATACCTCATTTTTTCTAATTTTTCCGATTTAGCCGTCACCCCACTCCCCTCCAGATGGTCGAATCGGGAAAACGACAATTTCTAATTTAATCTAGTCTGGTTCCTGGTATGTCTGCCAAATTTCGTCGTCCTAGCTTCCATGGAAGTGCCTAAACTAGCAAAACCAGGACAGACTGACAGACTGACCGACCGACAAAATTTTCGATCACTATATGTCACTTGGTAGATACCAAGTGCCAAAAAAAAAAGACCGAAGCTTAAGGGACGTACGCATCTATTGTATTCAAACTATCTTAAATACGCGTCATTAGCCTATATTGAACGCTTTGTGCACCATGGAATGAACGCATCTATTGTATTCAAACTATCTTGAATACGCGTTTAATAGCCTATTTTGAACGCTTTGTGCACCAAGGAAGGTACGCATCTAGTCGATCCAAACTATGTCAAATATGCGTCATTAGCCTATTTTGAACGCTTTGTACACCATGGAATGTACGCTTCTAGTGTATCCAAACTATGTCAAATATGTGTCATTAGCCTATATTGAACGCTTTGTGCACCATGGAAGGTACGCATTAACCATTAAAAAGGTTGTCGTCCTCCATGTGTCAGTAGAGGAAGTTAAATAGTATGGATTAGTAAAGTGTATAGTATATAGTTAGAGTTTCATTAAAGTAACTTAACAGATCTCGGGCCTTTTAGATTGTTAGAGTAGACAGAATAGAGTAATATGCAATCACTTATTGATAAGATTAAAGAGAATTACTGGAATGTGGTGAATGAACCCATACAATAAATAAATTGCCAATGTATATGTAGATTTAAGTAACCAAATTTACATTGTATATCCATCATGATGTAAGAATCTGCATAGTCTACTCATAATTTTGGGAACGATAACGGAAACCTTAACCTTAGCAGCTAACGTTACCGTTACCGTTATCGTACTAGAGCTGAAACTCTCTAGTGTAAGAGGGATGACCTGGAGAAAAGCAAGGAAGTCACTGAGTGGCTCCTACTTGGTTTACTTTTATCTTACGATCGGCTACACTTTTTTGCATGAGATTTAAAGCAAAGGAGAAGAGAAAGTAACAAATTCTCGTAGAGTCATACGAGTACGTGCTCCTTTAAGCTTAAGCCCTAGTGAGTTGAATGTTACCGTGAAATTTGCTCACTGTAGGCATTAGCGTATGTGGTGAACGCCAAGGGCGACGCCCCTCAATTTAGGCTACCAGGCAGAGAAGCAAGCCATGAAGCAGGCTCAAATGCCCAGTAGGACCGCCTCTCGCGGATTATGGAAAGCGTCTGTCATCCATGAGAACAGATACTACATCCATTCCTTGCCAAAAGGCCGAGAAGCCTTCTGGCACCTTGGCACTAGCGACAACAAGCCAGAACGTCCGAAAATTGCGCCCGTTTTCTCCCCTTAGTGGTAAGGCTGTCTTTTACACATGCAAGTTCTTGAGCAGTGCCCCGTTAGACTAGAAATATTCAATAAACATCTCTTAGTATTTTTAAACGTCAGATTTAACACCATTTGCCAATATGCACCGGAATGCAGTTAAAAACTCTGGAGCTTATGTTTATGGATTCTAGCAACTTTGATTGCAGACGTACGTTATCTGGGTCACACTCTGCGCTAAATAGGATCAGCTAGGCATTACGTGAATGCAAATAAGTTCTACCATTGTTATTTAGAGCTGTTTGTATTCATGTACTTCTACTGGGATTAACTAAAAGCTAGCAATACCAAGGACTGTCAAAACAGGCGTTCATAAACCGAAGATTGTCGGGTAGGAAATTGGAATTCCAGTATTGACGTAGCTTATCTTGATAGTGGTTCGTGTGACCATAGGCGTCTCTCCATAGGGATATGTTTAAGTAATTCAAGATAATACAATGCGTGTTATTTGCGGCACGTGCTGGAAAGGCGGCAAAAAAAGGTTTTAAAACTTATCTTAGTGGAGACGATGAACGTGAGATGTGGTACAAGTAATTTCAAAAAGATTTGAACTCAGTTTCCAAGTTCATCGTTATCTCAGGTAAGGA
Organism: Alatinidae sp. Z8VKAUB7J3; assembly: GCA_010016025.2. Classification (NCBI taxonomy): domain Eukaryota; kingdom Metazoa; phylum Cnidaria; class Cubozoa; order Carybdeida; family Alatinidae; species Alatinidae sp. Z8VKAUB7J3. The sequence goes on along the minus strand of JAAAKM020721499.1, from coordinate 64,264,793 downwards.
ATAACAATGTAAAATAAATGGTTATGAAATAGGATATTTTGTCATATCGCTTATTGTTTCAGCAGTAGAGTTAAAGCCTCGGTTTCAAGTGTAGCAAAGTGTTTGAGGGTCAGCAAGGTTTTTGAGGATCAGCAAAGTGTTTGAGGGTCAGCAAGGTGTTTGAGGATTAGCAAAGTGTTTGAGGGTCAGCAAGGTGTTTGAAGATCAGCAAAGTGTTTGAGGGTCAGCAAGGTGTTTGGAGATCAGCAAAGTGTTTGAGGGTAAGCAAAGTGTTGCTGAGGTATCGGTACTGTAGATTGCAACCCATGAAGTGTTTTGTGACATAAGCCAACGTGTTCTTTAAATTACCCCTTATCACGTTCTTCATGTTGTGAATATTTGGCGAAGGTTTTTCTCCCGGCTCGTAAATTGATCGCTTTACTCAAGCTAACTATAGTTGTTTTTAAACATCATTTGCTCAGCAAAGCACTTAAGCGAGAATTATAGGTGACAATCTTCACCCTTTAGGTACCAGCTCCTTTCAACACTTGATGCAGGGTTTCATCACACTTGCAGTTTCAACATTTAAACATATGCTGGTAGATTCAGAGCGCGTTAAGTCAAAATCGTGTCATTTTTTGAGGTATAGAACAATTGCATTTTTAATAATGATCAGAAATGACGTAGACAAGTGTTGAATGGGAGCATATTTATATGGTTTCTAATAAAAAGCGAAGTTGTGAAAGACTTGACCTTGATAATCCACGGGCAGGCAAATAAACTGCTATTAGAAACGCTTCAACTAATATTTGTGCCTCTGCATTGCATAAAGATGAGGTCGTTAGGTGTGCGTGGCATTAAGAAGATCTTACGAAAACTTGAGAGGGATAAACTGCCAAGCTGAACAACATGTTAAATGGTGCTTTTAGACGGTTGCTAAACACAAGCGGTGCAGATATACTTCTGAATTACTCATACCAAACAATTTTGATACCTTTACAAGTCCTAATTCCGGACTCGAATTAAAGTAACCTGGCGTAGCCGGGCTCAACAAAAAGAATTCGTTTTCTGTTTGAGCCTCTTTGGACAATCTATACAATACTAGCGGACGGTGATTGGCCCTTAAGCATAAAATCACGAAAATCCGTTCTTTGCAGACAAAAAGAATTCGTTTTCTGTTTGGGCCTCTTTGGACAATCTATACAATACTAGCGGACGCCGATTGGCCATCAGCAGAAAACCATTCAAATAATCCAAGTTCTGATTGGCTATTACAACAAAATATGTGGGTATGATATTTCGTTCGTTTCCTTTTGATCACTTCTGAAGATTGCGCTTTGAGGACTATTGGAAGAGAAAAGCTTTGCATATCAATACTGTTACGATATACAACCCTAGTAACAAGAAATACTTTGAATCATCGCGAGAGAGGAAAAAAAATATATATATATAAAATAAACAAACCAGAAACAACAACAATACTACTAAAAAAAAACCCACAAAAAACAAAAAAAAAGAGAAAAAAAAAAGAGAAAAAAAAGAGAGAACTCTATTTACCAAATAAGTAACTCAGGATTAGTCCATTCCTTATCCTTTCTGCAAAAAAATGTAATAACTAGTGCGTATTGCACAACTAATGATTTTCCTGATTAGATAATCTCTATTTTCAATTTCTAAAGTTTATGACGGTCAGTGTCTCGTATGCTACATTGAATAATGAAACGTTGAATGATATGCTAAATGACGGATTAAACATTATGTAAACACACACTGTGGCTGGAACCCAATGAAATCTGGTCAATGGTCTCTCACTCTTCAAAACTTGTCAATATCTCCCATTCCCCACCCTCCAGGATACACACTCACATTTTCCTTCTTCACCGGAGGCTTCTGTTTATATTAATACGTTGAAAGAACCCAATACTCTTAGGTAGTGTTTCCCACCCATTTTGTTTTGCATCGTCCTTAATGATGACATTGCTCCATTTTTTCCGAAATAAAGGAAACACTGGATTTACTGTCGGGATTCACAACTGTAGAGAGGGGTGAAACATTTTTGAAGGTACTTTTGGGAGTTTTCTTTATAGATCAGGGGTCGTGTAACAAGCTGCTTTTGCTCCAAGTATAAATTTTCCGAGATTCTTACTTTGAATAGGTATATTTTGAAAGATAGCTGTCCATGTTCATCTTTTAAATTTTGAAAATGATCCTCCACGAAAACATGTCGAAGAGCTCTGGTTTACATACCATGTCTAACTTGATTTGTAAGAAATTGACTAAACGGAATTTGGAATGATTTTGCATAGCAGGAGCTCAGCTCCTGGTGATGCTACTCGTGGGCATGGTAAAGAAAATAATCGGCTGATTCTCTCTAAAGATTTCTTCGTTTTAAAAATCCAAAAAATCCAAAGCGTTTCTCTGAATATACTGAACAGGAACAGCTGTGAAGATTGCTTGGTGGCTTTTCATCACGCGACAATTGATCACGCGACGATTCATCGCAGCGACAATTGATCACACAGACTATTCATCCAAAAGACGTCTTTGTGATGAATTGTCGATGTGATGAATTGTCTTTGTGATCAATTGTCGCTGTGATCAATTGTCCTTGTGATGACTCTTAAACTACAGATAATTAGACTCTGATTTGACGCGGAATATTCTTGTAGGCCATCAATCTACATTATAAACACACAAAGATCAGAATTCACGGACCTTTTTACTCTGACCAAATTTTTCGACTTTTCCAAGCCTTAGTGCTTGAAGAATTGCCAGAAATCAGGCTCTCTCGTCAATTTATATTTCTTACCATATCACTTAAACTACAGATATTTAGACTCTGATTTCACGCGCAATATTCTTGTAGGCCATCAATCTACATTATAAACACATGAAAATCAGAATTCACGGACCGTTTTTTCTGACCAAATGGAAATTGATTAATTAATATTTATTGTGTTTCGGCTTTGAGCCTTCATCAGTGCCAGACATATATATATTCTCAGCATATATATATATTCTCAGCAGACACATTGCAATTGTATATTATTCTCACAGAGTGGAGCGTTACCACAATAGCTTGCGTTTTTGCGTAGATTGTGTTTCGGCTTTGAGCCTTCATCAGTGCCATAGATATATAAGTACTCAGCAGACTCATAGCATTTGTTATTTATCACGGAGTGGAGCATTACCACAATAGCTTGCTTTCTTCTTTATATAAGCAGACACATAGCATTTATTATAGGCATGTCGTTTCAGGGCAAATACAAGATTTGTGAAAGAGCTCACTTTCAACAGTCACGCCGCGCCAAATATAAAATCTCAGACATTAAAACTAAAATTGACTTAAAAAAGGATATTCTTAGTATAATTCAGGAAAAATGACGCAACGGGTATGGACATGACATTCGAAGGGGAGAAGACACTTTTGTTTTCCGAGCAAAAAAGGAACAGTTTGGTAGCAAGCGACCAAAAGGAAGACGTCCGAAGCGCTAGTCAGACTAAATCAGAAAGACAATGCAGCCCCCAATGTTAACAATAGAACGAAGAGCAATGGAGTAAGGACATTAAAATGGAATTCGGTATCAAGAAATGCGGAGTGCTTATGATGAAAAGAGGTAAACTGGATAAGCGCAGAACCAACGGAATAGTCTTAGCTTCTGGTGAATCTATTAAAAGTATTGAGGACATTGGATATACGTATCTGGGAATATTGGGGTGCGATTCCATTAAGGAAAAGGAAATGAAGGAAAGCTTTTGCAAGGAATACTATCGGAGAGTTAAGTTGGTATGAAAAAGTAATTCGAATGGCCGCAACAAAATTTCTGCTGTGAACACGTGGGCTGTTTCTCTTATGAGATATGGTGCAGCCACTATGACCAAAATTACGTATAATACACAAAAGCATTTGATAATAAGAGTTGAGAGATGAGAATTCAAAATCTTCATATTAAGGCCAGCTTGTTAATAAGGGCATGTCAATCCAGTCCGACAGCTGGACGCAAGTCACAGAGTTGCCTATATATCATATAAAACTGTTTGCTACTGTCTATGTTGCTATTTTTTTTTTGTCTTTTTACTCATAGCTTATATTTGCATTTTTCCTCAGGCTCCAGTTTGATAGCGCAGGGCATACAGGAATGGACTATTTCATCAGCTCTGATCTGTTTTATGTGGAGGTATCATCCATGCATCCATCTATCCATGCATCCATCCATCCATCCATGCATCTAGCCATGCAGCCATGCATCAATCTATCCATGCATCCATCTATGCATGCATGCATCCATCCAACCATGCATGCATCCAGCCATGCATGCATCCAGCCATGCATGCATCCATGCATCTAGCCATGCATCCATGCATCCATCCATGCATCCATCCATGCATCCATGCATCCATCCATGCATCCATCCATGCATCCATCCATCCATGCATCCATCCATCCATGCATCCATCCATCCATCCATCCATCCATCCATCCATCCATCCATCCTACCTAAAGCTTCCAATAGTCAACACTTCTCTTTTAAACACCCCTTTTCACTGGCTCTGATCTAAATTTACACCTCAACCTATTACCTCTCCTTGTTAACAGCACTCACGCTAACAGATGTATTGGTACTGTAGTGAAAATTTTAAGGAAAGCAAAACTACCCCTAGTAAATTGTTCCTAAATGCAAAAGTTTTAACATTATGTAAAACCATAGGCGCATGGCCAAAGGGGCTGAGGGGGGCTGCAGCCCCCCAGTTTGTTAAAATGTTATATTTTTTTGGAGGGGGGCAAAAAAATTTTCTGGCCCTTATAACTCAACACTTTTTTTAACTTGAGAAAATAATAAAGACGCCAAAAATGCCAAATTCCTTTATATCCTTACAAGCTCATAACCATTACAAATCGAAGAGAGGCAAAACTTTTAAAACCCAATACTAAAAACCTCAAACCTGCCAGCAATATTTAGTAATGATATGGAAACTGAAGCATCAGAAACTATGAATTATATTATGGCATCACGGATTTAATAAATGCCCCCCAGTCACCCATCGAAACCCGTCTTTACCAAATTCACTTGTAAGAGGCTAATTGGTATCGGCTGCTTCATTCTAAATTCAAACGCACGTACAATTAAGACTGTGATTATGCTGACTACTTTCAGTCAAGGAAGACCAAGTTTATCTATCGAAAGTTCGAGAGGCAGCATTACTTGCCTTTGATAGAGGGCGACAAAATCCACATCACTTTGCTGAAAGTGCAAACAGTTAAAATATTTGCGTAGTGATGATAAAGAGGCAGCCAAGAACTACACGCAACAATCTTTCGCAATAAGTTCCTTAAATGTAAGAGGTGAAAGCATGTTCAAGATGATGGCTGTGGCTACAGGAATGGGTGGTAAGTGTGTCAATCCTTAATACCTCTTACCTCCCCTGTGAAGTCAACATTCCGGGATGCACAGTCTTGAGGATGTTACTGGAGACATATATTTGGATTCAGAGCTTACTTCTCTGTTGGACAAGATCTAGTAGCAGGATCGCTTGGAGATGCTTGTCACGCACACGACTCCCAGGGAGGTGCATTCTGGTTAAAATAACTGCCCCAGCTCGATTGGACTTGTCGAAGGTCTACCAGCAGACCTCGTAAAGATTAGTTTTGATTCGTTTATTTTCTTGCTTGAGGACGAGACAAGCTTTTAAAGTTGGGATGTATGTGAGATGGTCGAGTAACACTTCGCCTTACGCAAGTTGGAAGTTTCTATTTCTCTAGTGTTCTTTTCAAAACTAACATTTCAAATCCTCTCTTCTCGATGATACTTTCTAACTTTAATGGTCTTTAGATTGATGACAGGCCGGATGGCAGTTCTTCCTTGGTCAAGTCACATGGTGAAGAGAGGCTGGTCTCCAATTGCATTGAGCTGGGTGTCGATGTCCACCTGTAGATGATTGGGAGCTAATGTGGCGACTAGAGAACTAAAGGATGTTAACATCAGAGGTCACCTAGCTTAGTTGGTAGAGCGCACGCCGCGAAAGCGTGGGTCACGGGTTCGATCCCCGGTGGTGACATGCAGAAACAATATTACTTTTTCTTTTTCTAAAACTCGTTTCTTAACGCCATTTCACATAACATTTTCAAATTGTGGTTGTTTGTACATTTGAATTGACCGTTATCTACTCTATATTTTCATACATCATTTGTATTTTCACCGCCTAAAAAGTTTTACAAAGCGTTCATGTCTTTCTTTGCAGAGAGCCATTCTGCTAGTTGGTTATCTCTTGATCTGGGATTACTTGATAAAGCTGATTTCAAGCATCATCTACGAGTAGATTTCATTCTTGATCAAATGAGAGTGCGTTTAATCGACAGATACTTCTATCATTGCCCTGTTTGCGATGAATAGTTTTACATGGAAGCTTCCATTGGTTCATGGGGTGGCTTTAGTGTCTGTGGAGGAGTCGAATGGAACAGAAGCGTAAAGTGTGTTTCATTAAAAACGTTATCAACAAGTGTTGGTAAGTAGGAAAACTACAGCTCACTTATTTTGTTAGTGTGGTTATGGTTTTGTTAGTTTAGCCTGGATTACGAGGTAGACCTAACAAGTTTCGGATGGACAAGCAGTGGACGTAAAATATTTGATTTAGGTTCTGGGTACACAGATATTTAACGGCAACCAGTGACCCGCAAATGTACTATGTAATGAATCTATTTTATATTGTGTCATTAGATTCCGTTTACCAAGAATTAACTGATAACGTATTATTTGGTAGATGTCTCCCAAAACGTTAATCCAATAGTTTTTACTTCCTCTTTTTTTCCCCTGCCTGCAGTTAATTCCGCGTCAACTGCGGGACCGGTATCTACAGTGGCCGGTCTTTGACTGCAGTATTTTACATGTTTATACTGGGGCCAGTCCAATCGTACACATGTTCACGCTATTTCTTTGGTTATGGCCCAAAAAATCTTTACGTAAGAATCTAAGAAATTTCAAGACATCACTGCAAGAGATTTTATGGGCAACGTGTAATTGAAAATCAATCTGCTCTCCTTGAACAAAAGCTATCCGGTAACGCGTGACAGAGGCCCACTCCGTTTGTGAAAATTAGTACTCATTTAACATACTAAAGAATGTTGTTGAATCTCATTCACATGGCCTTGCAAGTTGTATTTTGCTCTGTATATTAATAGGAAATTCCAGTGAGATATCAAGTTAGTTTTAGAATTATTCAGACTGGGTTATTGGTTGATATACCAGTTAAACTGGATCAACCTCAAAATTGTCTTAACTTACACTAGATAGGAATTTTGATACCTTGATCTCTGCAAGCAGGCATTCTTGACGCCGTTACTCACTCCTCTTTTGTGTTTTCCAGTCATTTGGTTTTCTTGGCATCGCTTTGGCCTGCACAGGATAGGATACCATTTCTTTCCCTGCTTAACATATGTCCCAGCCTAAATCACAGCCTCGTTTACATTCACGTACTTTATATTGCAAGAGCTCTCTTTCTGTATAATGCTTTAGTCTACCATACATAACTGTGACAATCTACACAATAAGAACTAGCAGGACATCGATATTATGGAGCAAGCTGAGGAATGCAAAACGTTTGTAAATTTATTGAACTCTGTTAGATCCGCCCCAAAAAGATGTCATAAAACAAAGAAGTTTCTTCTTTCTTACCTGAAGTTCGAAATTTGATTAGTTCACAGAAAGTAGGCCTATAGTTTCATTTTACTTGTAACACACTACATAGGATATTTCGTTTTAATCACCAGAAAAGCTTGTTTCATCATCAGCAGCAGCCTGGGCGCACTGCCAGCCCCCCCCAGTTTGTTAAAAATATTATATTTTTTCGGGAAAAAATTTTTCTCGGGCCCTTTTATAATTCCTTAATAAGAAATGAAAATGAAATAATTTTAAGTCTTACCAGCCCTCTGAATTAGCATCGGCCAGAAAGAACCTCTAACCCATGCCAGTATAGAACACACGTAAATCTTAAATAGTGGTGATAGCTTTCTTTTTGGAGCCTCCAAAGTTCGGCCAGGAGCTGGAGGCACTGGATCCAAGTCGTGGATTCCTCGCGTTGACAATCATGACGAGAGACACTTATCCAAGTCGTAGCAAAGTCGGATTGTATTTGTGCTAGCCCGAGAATCAAGCCACTCTGCTAAGCTCTTTAAATTTATCCGAGGTCTGATTGTGTTGTACTGCTTGCTCTCTTTGTCGGCCATCAACAATACTGACTCATTGGTTCTCCTAGAATCTAGTACCGGTTTGCCGTCACGTGACACCAGTAACACGAGAACAATAACATTGAGGATTTAAAGCGATTGCTTTTGTAACTAATGTTATTCTATTTAAACAACAAAACAATCCTGGAATCTTTTGTTAAACTAATCACTGGGAGCTACATTACTAAAGCACATTACTAAGGTGTACAGTACAAAGATAATCAGAACGTGGAATTCCTTTATAAAAAAATCTACCAGGGATTCAAACTTTACACTAGCGTTTGACCTACTTTGCGAAGCTAATCTCATATCCTAGAAGGCTTTATTCAACGTTTTGTAGCAACTTGTTTGCACTAGTTGGGCTTCTATTATGGACGTAAGTGGCACAAGCAACTGCTTCTGCCCAAAATCCATGAGACATATTAGCACCATACATCATAGCGCGTACCTTACCCATCACTGTTTGATTGAATCTTTCGGCAACTCCATTTTGTTGTGGGGCCTCGCCAACTGAGAGTTCATGGCGAATTCCGCATTTTTCAAGCCATTTTTGAAAAGGTGTCAGCATAAACTCGCCCTCTTGGTCAGTTCTAATGGCCTTCAACTTCTTTCCTGTTGTGTTTTCTAACTCCCTTATTAGCCCCTTAAATTTCTTAGCTATTGTGGTAATGCTCCACTCTTTGAGAATTATATATAATTGCAATGTGTCTGCTGAGAATATATATATATATTCTCAGCAGGCACATTGCAATTATATATAATTCTCAATCATTGGAGCATTACCACAATAGCTTGCAATTTAACGGCTCTGACCGGATTCGAACCCAGGACCTCATGGTTACTAAACCAACGCCTTAACCATTGAGCCATCGAGGCTCAAAAGCTAAGGCGGAGATTTTAGTGTCAATCTTTTGCGAATTCTCCTCCAGTCAGTGGGTACGGGGAAATTCATTAATTAATATTTATTGTAAGGAAAAAGTAGCTGCTGTTCAGGCATTTCCTGAACCAACAAGTATTAAGGAAGTCCAGTCGTTTCTTGGACTGACAGGTTTTTTCCGGCAATTCATCAAAGGCTATAGCATGATTGCGCAACCTTTGTTGAAGTTACTTCGTCACAATGTTCCTTTTGTTTTTAATAAGTCATGCAGATTCGCTTTAAACTCTTTGAAGGAAGCTCTCATTAACCCACCAGTATTGTGTCATCCTCAAGTCAGGTCAGACTCTGTCTGCTACGGGTACCATGTAAACCTGTACTACCTGTTCCATGGTCGGGTGGTCGGCGGTTCTGAAGCCGGTAAGATTGACTGGAGGTAGGTAGCTACCTCAACAAAGTAGTTTTTGACTGGATGATGGGGGTGGGGGTGTACGAAAATAAGGTTTCGCATGTCATGGTGTGCCCTACATAAGTCATGGTTGTTAAGTACCTAAAGGTGATGTTGATTATCATTCTTTGGGTCGGGTTACCTTTTGTTTGTTTGTTTGATACCCCAATGTACACTGCCTCAACAATATCGTTCTTTACTTACAAATACGAAGAGAACTTCGAAAAGTGTTTCAAGCAAACCCACGGTCTGCTTGTAGTTCGACGAGGTGCCTCGATTGCATCTGTAGTCATCGTAATTTTTATTTTTTTAACGCTAGCAAAGAAATTGTTTATCCACGTTTCACGTTCCATCCCACACGATTCTTGTGCTCTGAGTAGCTAGCGGGTAAATCGATTTCCCAATTACATTTTATTTTGTATCCATGTTGCATAATACCGTAAATGATCTAATAAACGCTCCCTAACTAGCTAACGCCCCCCTAAGAAAACAAGTTTGTATGAAAGTCAGCCTCTAAGAAACGCATCCACTCACTGAATACCAGGCGTAAACTAAAAATAGATATACAATAAAATCTATCAATTAATGACATTTGTTTTTAAACTTATTATTAAATTTTTGGGTTATTGAGGGCTAGAATTTGTTTTTATATCTATATATATATAGATAAACGCGAAACCAGGCTTGCGGCTTTACGTCTACGAAGGCATGTCGAAGAACCACCAGAGTAACGTGAAATCAGGCTTGCAGCTGACAGAGATAGTAAAAAAAGAAGGCGTGTCGAGGAATCACCAGAGCTTCAAACGGCAATTCTTCCTCACTTGACATTTGTTTTTAAACTTATTATTAAATTTTTGGGTTATTGAGGGCTAGAATTTGTTTTTATATCTATATATATACATATATGAATGATAAATCAGGAAAAGTTTGTACAAATTACCATCTGATGATACTTGCCCTAGCAAAGCATGTTATAAATCCAATCAAGTAAGTTGTTCATGGTACAGAATTTGAAAATACTCCAAAACTTACTCTCATACACTACTAAACCGGAAGTGTTATTTAGGCCATAACGACCTTGGTTACATGGTGGCAACGGCATTCTTAACAAAGTCTTCTCTTATCGCCGCTTCAGAACGTCAAGATTATGGAAGGTATTACGCACGATGTCATAAAGATTTTTGATCGATCAAACTAAGCTACAACTATATTAACACGCACGAAATAATTACAAATAGAAAGTTACATCAGGTCTGCGTATAAATTCGTTGATTCGTGAACAATTTTGTTCAGATGCTGTCTTTCTTTAATTTATATTGACTTACATATGAATTGAAGTACTTGATGGTATACAATTCTCCATGTATAAGGGTATACAAGTTAGAAAAAAGATGAGCATATCATACAGATTGTGTTTTAGTATTCATTGGTTTTCACTTAAGTTATGGCTTGAATCCCTTTGATGTCCCCTATCAATAAACCCATAGATTCCTAGCGCACAACTCAATCCAAAGGTCCTCTTTTACAAAGAAAATTTAAAGAGCTAGATTCTATCACCTGCCATTTAGATTTTCTATGCGGGTGGTTCTAATTAACGTCATAGGTCTCTAATAGATTTTTTGCCCAACAACAACCTTGTCTTCTTATTCCATGTAGAGAAGTTTCAAAAGTTGTGCACTAGAGTCAAATCTGCCCATTATTATTTCTCTAGTTCACATTCTAATTGGTTGTATTATTTCGTCCACCCAACGTATTTGTGGTTGTTGGTGCCATTGCTCCAAGTACTATCTACCCAATGTATTTCAGGCTGTTGGTGCCATTGCTCCACGTGCTATCTATTTAATTGTAAAATGACTGAAGAACCTACAATGGCAACAGCCGAGGAAGCTGCTCAAAGAGTCTATGCCAAAAAACTCGCTGCTGATAGAGAAAGTAAGAAAAGAAAGCGTGCCAAGGAATCACAAAAACTGCAAGAAAACAGGCTTGCGGCTAAAGAACGCAAAACCGTGCAGTTAGATGAAAATCCACCTGGACAGCGAAAGTCAAACCATATCAAAACTGAAAATGATAGCGTTGATGATTGGGTTTGGGATTTTGACTTGGATAAGGTCATCAATGCCTACCAGATTTTAGTTAAAAAAACAAAGGTTCCTTGACTAGCCATGTTTTCACTGGTGAGAAAGTCTGAAATTGAGCTAGATTGATACCTAGCTTTAGTGTAGATAGGCGTATTTAGTTCGATTTTAACACTTCCTTTACCTCCACTTTCAACATTGTACAAGGGTATCATAGTTTCGGACGTTCCAAGTGACCTTTACCTCTCCACGTGGGAAAGTCAAACAACTTTTTTTGTAGCGTTGAAAGAGGTGGATAGGCCTTCTTTTACGGTCGTACAAGTTAACATTTTAGTAAATGTAAATGATGCAGTAAACGTATAGGGCGTGATGTACTGACTATATACATAGGTAGACGTTTTTTGGGAGTTATATATATATATAAGGTATTGTTTGCAAGTAACACGGATCTGCTTAATTGTTATTATCAAATCTATGGAATACAAACCCTTATACCATCGGGGATAATTACAACTTACGGATATAACCTACACCATCATGACACATAGATACTATATACAATAGGATACTACTTAATAATTCTACATACAGGTGGTTAAATGTTTCAATGTAAAACGGCAAATAACAAAAGGCAATAAAAGACAAAGTAAAACGCATACAATCACCAAGAACGCAAATGAATAGAAGTATAAAATATAAGGAAATCGGCAATACCATCAGCCTGTGCAAAAGCTTTGAAACATGATAATAATAATAATAATAATAATAATAATAATAATTTAAAAAGTTGAATTGCCAAAAATCTATAAAATTATTAGGTGTGTGTAATCCAAACCTCAAAAGTACTCAAACTTCACACATAGTATTTTATACAAATATATAGAATTTTAAACAGGCAAAATACAAAATTCACTACTTGTGAGTCTCATGCCTCTTATGCAATCAGCAGTTGGTGCTTCAATATATAATAGAGGTGCATGGGATTGCCAAAGCAAAAAATAGTATCTAAAGAAGAAGCCCAACTCACCAATAACCCATGAATAAAGAAAACTTAAACTCATTCACAGAGTGGACAGAAAAACCAACACCTTCGTTTTTTCATCAAAGTTATTTGATGATATCCATAAACGGCACGAAACTATTTCAACCCAAACTATTGAAGAAAAAAATTGTTTCCTCATTTACGATCTACAATGGTTGAGGTACAAAAATTAACATCACTATTTCTGTTTACCTTTAATATCTCTATGTACAATTCCATTTGCATGTAAAAATGAGACCGCTTTGGTGATTTGATATGTGTATACGCGCATCAACGTCTCTGGCAGGAATATACCTGGTTAAAGAAGACCTTCTAAAATGACGTCATACATTTCCTGGTCTGGAGAAGCTTAAGATGTCTGAGATATTTGATATCGAAAGTCACTGGAACACATGTAACGAGAAACATGTTTTGTACCTTTACTGTTGTTGTTTTTGAAGTTGTTCATTGCATGTGGATTGTAAAAGAGCACCAAAGGTAATTCCATCTTGAAAATGTAAAACTCAAGTGTCACTCTTATGGCCCCCTTAAACTGCTTGGCGGTTTGTTGGGGGACTATGGACCCCAGGTGGGAGGCATTGTGCTAACTCATTGATGCCTCCCAGGGGGCCTACAAGTCATGTCTGCCCTGGTGGATTCCTCAATGACTCTAGCTCACATCAGAGTGACAACCCCCATCCCCCCCCCAGGAAGTGGATCAAATTGCGAAGAAGAACACTTTTTTCAACACTCCAGCCTGCTAAGATTGCCATGACTGACCAACTAACGGTTGCAATGGAGAACCAGGAGGTCATAGTGGTCCACACCCAAAAAGCTGACTGCAACCTTGTATCTAGTGAAGAAGCTGAATCTGAAGACAGAATGTCTGACAGAGTCACACTGGACCATTTCCCATGATCAGCAAAGCAGAAGAAGAATTTTTAACCCTAGCTTACATAGACCTCTGGTTCTTTTCATACCTGGGGGATAAGGGGTGGGGGATCAGTTGGCCAGCGGTACGTCGATGTGCTATAACATTGCATTTACTAGTGCAATTACAACAATTTTAGACAGAATCATCGTTTGGCTCTTTTACAACAAATTACAAAAGACACTTTAATCTCGTATCTATGACGTCATATATGGATATAAAAAGATGCACAATAAAGTATAAACTTTAAATATTTTTTGAAAAGCCCTTAAAATACGAAGTTTTGGACTGATCTTTTATTGTCTGTAGTAGCTTTTGTAGCTAGTGCTCATAACAGTTTAACTCTGCTCACTCATTGATTCCATAAATTGACAATAACTGATGTCTCCACACATATAAAGATGGTATTCAGTCAATATATATATTGACAATATTTTACCTAAAAATCCTGGTCGACGGTCTAACAAAACAACCAAATCAACATAAAACTGAGAATATTTTCTGATCTGTTCACAGACCTTCTGTTTATATTGCCCTAGAGTTTTACTGTCGTTCATAAGGATGGCTTGACATGTAGGCCCACTTTATCAACCAGCAAGATACACTGTCTCTGCCTTTCATCGTCATACAAGATTGTGGTAAAACGTAGCCTTTTGTTTAAAAAATATAATTCTATAGGTCGAAACAGAAAGCAAAGTAAACAGGCTATTATATAAGGTAAAAAGGGTAGTATAAGAACAAAGCATCAATTACTTGAAAGTGCCAAGTTGTTTGTATAATTACTCCTCGGTAAAAGAGAAGGCGTTACTTGTTTCAAGGCATAAAGCTCTAATGTTTAACCGAACGACTACTAGCAGTTTGTTTTTGTTTGTTTACCAGAAGCAAAATAAGAAAATGTAGGCTTTTCGATAGTAATAAGGTTGTATACCTCAAATATACAGTTTCACTCAAATTCTTATTATCAAGATAAGTGTCAGCACAAGGCGCGTATGCAAAACATAATGACGAAACATAATTTAATGAGCTTTCGGTGTATTATACAACCATCCTCGAATCAATAAATTACAATGTATGAAACCCTGCTGGGTTAAGAACGCAACATAAACAAAAGAAATACATTAACAACTAACAAGAGACACACTAAAAGAGGGAGAGGGGAGTTAAACTTTTGTTTGCGTTGTTTACGAAGGTTAACTTGTGGATAAGTAGAAGAAATGAGTTTATTGAGTTGTGTACGAAGTATAAGTGAGTGGAACATTCCTTGGTGCACAAAGCGTTCAAAATAGGCTAATAAGGCATATTTGACATAGTTTGCATACACTAGATGCATAGAGTCCATGGTGCACAAAGCGTTCAATATAGCCTGATAACGTATATTTGACATAGTTTGCATACACCAGATGCGTACATTGCATGGTGCACATAGCGTTCAAAATAGCCTGACAACGCATATTTGACATAGTTTGCATACACTAGATGCGTACATTCCTTGGTGCACAAAGCGCTCAAAATAGTCTAATAAGGCATATTTGACATAGTTTGCATACACTAGATGCGTACATTCCATAGTGGCCCGTTGGGAAATTTTACTTGCGTCCTAGGCCTTGTGCCAGGACTCGATTCACCAAACAGGCATTGGTGTCTCTACAAAGAGCATCCGATATTAAAGTATTCTACACTCGAAAAAAGTTACCAGGACATGGACTACCCATCGAACGAGTTATGCAAGGCGTAAAATTCGCATCAGCACCAAAAAACCCCTAAAATGTACATTAATCTGCAACGTATAGCCTCCTTACCATCAATTTATGTGAACATTCGTCCCAATAAACTCTAGTTTCTTCAGCTTCTTTCAATCTCATGAAATTTGTTTCCTTAAAGCGGATATAAACAGCCTTGCCGCTATCATTGCGCTCAGAAGTCTTATAGGTTTACATCAACCACATAACCTATAAAGTTTCAGCTCTTTCTCCTTAACCCTCAACCACGTCTGTCGGCTATATCGGCTTATTCATTTTTTTTTTTTAAATAACGTCTTTGTATTCTGGTGTGGCAGTCCCACAAACAAACATGACGCCGAACTTCTACAATAAATCACTCGCTGTCATCAACAGATGCCATTTTTCTGAACTTGCTGCACGGTAAGGGTTTTGTGTTTGACCTTTTCAATGTCCACCATCTACAAGAAAATAACAGCAAAATAAAAGAGTTGATAACAAACAACAAGAAATGTTTTTTAAGAACGACATGGGTAGGTCTACATTGAGCTGCGCTTGATGCCCTTCACCAACATGAAGGTGTCTTACATTTACAACGAAAAACAGCGTAATCCTAACATACTTGACTGTTCACAAACAATGAAAGATGTGTACGTCATCATCGTCTAGACGAAGAAGAGGAAATGCCTGCTGAGATATGAATAATCTTGTGTCTCCTTCTGCTTAACAAACAATTGTACTTGAAGTATTAAAAAACATACCGCATGGGTAGCCGAAAGCAAATATGATATGAAAACAAACCAGCCGATACTCTGTCGACAACAAGAATTGGTTTACAATTTACGCCTTTTTCAATATCACGAGTGGCAGAAAACGTGTCGCTCTCGTGACCGTTATTTTCTAGGACATGTTTTGGTTTTCTCACGACCTAAAAATTCATTGTAAAACCTTTCTCACTTGACTCCATACGATTTCTGTGATCAGTGTATGGCGAAATCGTTTAGCAGAATGAATCCGTTACTCAACGCAATATTCAAGTTTTGTACCACTTACCAACTTTTCAACTAAATACTTTTACTCAGTTACTTTTAACTACAAGCCGCGACAAATTATTAGAAAAAAACTAAAATATGAAGAATCTTAACTTTGCACCTTGAAGATGAACAATGCGAAAAATGACGAGGAAATATTTTCATCAAAGACACATAGTAACCTACATATGATCAAAAAAAAGAAAGATTTCTCCGCCAAAGAGAATCAATGTCGATCAAATTCCTCTCCCGTTCATTATTGAGAGCAAACGAACATATAAAGTACCAATGGGCAAAGGAAAGGAGCGACGGGATCACAGAGTATGGGTATCTCAACATGGTAGTGGGCTTGATAAGCAACAAGCCACCCTTCAAATGTGTTTCTACAAATTTGTAGTAAAGCAACAATCTATAACCACAAAAATTCCATCCCGCTCAAAAGTAAATGCCACTTCTCTCGCTAACTGTTTTTGACTGGTGCATCCATTAGCCCCGAGTACCTGTAAATTGCAGTAATCAATATTTCAGAGTCACGAAACGTGGTCGATTTCTCTAAAGACGAAGACATCGTAACCTGAATTTACAGTGAACAGTGAACAGTGAACTTTTCTAGCGTACTGCACGTCATCTGTTCTCAAATCTATACTGCTGGATATCGCACTCTGTATCACATCTTTAATGTAAAGCCCAGCAAGATCCAATCCCTCCTTCTATTAGGCACCCAAGAATATACCACTGGTCTCTACATTTATGATGCTAGTACCTCATAGTCATCTGTTCTTTTATTCTTAATGACATAGAGGGGTAGGAATTTGAAATGTTTTTGATAACATCACAATTGTATGGTTCTACTCTTTTTCAGAAGTATACAACTTATTTTGTTTAAGTTTTCTATTACTTTTAGTCTTAAAATTCCACAAAATAGCGAACTGGCTGCACTTCTCGAAGGTTGGTTGACCAAATTAAGCAGCATGTACCATCCTTCATTTGCTAAACATCAACTCCTGAAAGAACTCTCATAATCAATTTGTCTATCTGCCCTCATTATCATCACCATCATCGTCATCATCATCTATCGGGCGCGCCCGAATTCATGATCATCATTCTCCGCGAGTCTCTGTCCTTCATCGAATTCTGGAGATCGGGTATTGGAAGACCTGTGTCTTTTTGGAGCAGGGTAGCATGGTCCAGCGTGGGTCGGCCTACATTTCTATAACCTTGGCGCGGTTTCCATAGAACAGCGAGAGCTGCAGGTTCTGCACTTCTGAAGCAGTGTCCTGAGCGGCATAGTCGCCGTACTCTAATGGTGTCTTTAACTTTGGTAAAATATATGCTGAATTTTACTGGAAATGGAATGCTGTGTAGGTGGTAACCTTATGAACCTGGTTTAAATACCAAGTTTTTGATAGAAGCCTTTGAAACTTTGAGAGGCTGTATATCCATCATAAATTGGGATAGTGTTTACAACCCCAACAGACTATATATGTCGATGCAAAAATGTATCAGGTGCATACATTTTAGAACTTTTGTATGTATCAGTACTGTACAGGTTTCTCTGTTATGAAAATGTTCTATGGGAAGGGAGTTCTTGCCTGTCTCTCAGAAGCACTACTTTCCTCAAACAAAAAAAGAATAGATTTGTTGTGCTGAACATCAAGTTTTACATTGATAAAATAAAATAGGAGTAGTAGAGTTCACTGTTAGCAAGTTCGAAAATTGCAACTAAAGGTATACGATATAAAGACTGTGATGATTTGTTGTGCTGAGCATAAAGTTTTAGCTTGATAAAATAAGTTAGGAGTAGTAGAATCCACTGTTATAAAGTGCACAAGTTCAACTAAAGTTATCTGATATGAATACTGTGATGATTGGTTGAGCTGAGCATAAAGTTTTACCTTGAAAAGATAAAATAGGAGTAGTAGGGTTCACCCTTATCAAGTTCGCAAATCCCTCGATAAAGTGGTCAGAAGCCAGCAGAAGCTACTAAATACTTTAAATTGTCATTACCTCAATGGCATTCAAGCCGTAAGGTTTAAATGTTTTAGGCTTATGCTGCCAAAAAGAGATTTAATGGCGTAGCTAAGCTTCTGTGTGCCTGCCTGGTCTATAAGTTCAAATTACAAATTTTGTATCCCCTAGTGATGTTCGCAATCAGAGTGCTAAAAGAGACCTTTTTGTGGTGCAAGTCTGTTTTCTCCTGACTTTTTTCTAATGAAATTCCTGTACTGTGATATCGTAATTATTAACTCTCATTCGAAAATAATCTTTTTCTTTGATTTCTGTTTGACAAGCAATAACATACATAATTTTGGATTCTTGATACCTCTTATCATAGTTTTATAACTAAATTTAGCAGTTGCTTTTTTCTCAAATAGGGAAAGTTTACAATTTTTAGGTAGGAAGAGGACAATAAAATTAGAGGTCAAACCGTAAATTCTCCCAACACGATATTTTCAAGGCAAACTTTGCTTTTACCGTAAAGAGGATCCCTTATTCTTAGTCAATTGCATTTACTTAATAACGAAAGTTTCATTCAGTTTAGTCGTAGCTGTATTTGAATCTCTAAGTCATTGAGGAATGTGTCTCACGGGTTTCAATCCTACTCGACTTTCACGACAGATTCATCGTTATGATTTCCAGACTCTTTCACACCGCAATTCTCTTTTAGTAAATTGGTTACCATGTATGTTATATATCTATGGAACTTGGGTGTACTGGCTCGATGGTTAGCTTCTTTCGTCATGGCAATCTTGTAACCACACAAGCACCAGTACATTCTTTACCTTATTTCTATTAGAAGGTTTTTCAACCCCTCGCTTGTCGATGATGCTTTCTAACTTAATGGGCTTTGGATTGATGACGGGCCGGATGGCAGTTCTTCCTTGGTGATAACCTGCATTTGCATTTATTGATGTTGGTTTGTGCCCAACTTTGATCATATGTCAGGTGGGTACGGACAGATTGACATTAGGGATATCTAAGTTGTATTTAGGTTTATGACTTGGGTTATTGACAGTACTGAATACTGTATATTTTGTGCTTAAGACTTTTGTTTGAACGTAAACTTTGGGATTACCAAAGGGATTTTGGAAGTTGAACATTGAACAATTGAGAGTAGCATGTGAAGAGAGAAGAATAGACTCTAATGGCTTAAATAAGGACCAGATGCGGGAGGCCATAGTAGAGTTCGAAGAATCGTCGCCTCTGTCCATCCATATACCTAAGATCAGTCAGAGGAATGGACCGACGCTGTTGTCTCCGTCTTTGGCCAAAGATATTCTTGTTTCTCTGCATTATCTTTACTATCACATAGTTTACAATCAAGAAAACACATACAAATAAATGCCAAAGATTTCGAAAATTTAAATCTTGTGAAACATGATGCATTCTTACATAAGTTGAGTATCTAGTTAGAATTTTTATACTATCAACAAAGGACTTCAACCGTCAAAATTGTATATCCGGAAATATAACTCTGGCTTAGATTTGTGTGAGCTTTACCTAAATAGTAGATATCCGATATCATCTGCGACTGAAAAACTGCTGCCAACACCTCGTATCCGATACCATCTGCGACTGAATAACTGCAGCCGACACCTCATATCCGATACCATCTGCGACTGGAAAACTGCTAGCAACACCTCCTATCCGATATCATCTGCGACTGAAAAACTTCTGCCAGCACCTTGTATCCCATACCATCTGCGACTGGAAAACTGCTACCAACAACTCTTTTCCGATATCATCTTCGACTGGAAAACTGCTACCAACAACTTGTATCAGATATCATCTGCGACTGGAAAACTGCTGCCAACAAATAGTATCGACCTGGAACAGAGGGTGCCCTAAATGAAGTATGAATTTACTAGCAGCAGTGTGACTGGCCCCCTCTGCATATTCCACTCCCTTCTATTTGGTACCTGAGAAAAAGAAACTACTAAGAAACTTTGAGGGCTCAAAAGGCCAATATTTTAAGAAACTTCGAGGACTGGACGCTGAGGTAGTTTCTTATAAAAAAAATAAGTGCAGTTAGGTGGTATCACCACTTCAGTGGTTTTGTACGGATGCAGCTTTGGGCATAAAGAGTCTACGGCACCGCAAAATATGTGCATCTTCGGCAGCAGTCCCCAAAAGTTTCTACGCTTTGTGCACCATGGAATGTACGCATCTAGTGTATGCAAACTATGTCAAATATGCCTTATTAGCCTTTTTTGAAAGCTTCCTGCACCATGGAATGTACGCATCTAGTGTATGCAAACTATCACAAATATGGCTTTTTAGCCTATTTTGAATTCTTTCAGCAGCATGGAATGTACGCATCTAGTGTATGCAAACTATGTCAATTATGCCTGTTAAGCCTTTTTTGACCGCTTTATGCTCCATGGAATTTACGAATCTCGTGTATGCAAACTGTGTCAAATATGGCTTTTTAGGCTATTTTGAAAGTTTTGTAAAAAACATTAGCTAGACCCGATAACTTCTTATCCATAGTGGTCTGGAATATGGAAGGAGCTGTCATTACTCCAAAACACAGCAGTTTTGCTGCCATGAATCCCATATGGGTATTCAATGTGAGAAGTTTTGAAGAGTCCTCATCTAATGCCAGTTGATTAAATGCTCCAGATAAATCTAAGACTGAAAAATATTTTGGCGGTTTGCCAGCGTCTAGCAGCTCAGGAAGCATATCGTGTACATTTGGTAGTTTATAGCCATCATCCTCAATTTGCTTATTCAATTTCTGATAGTCTCCACATACTCTTATTGATGAATGTTGCTAATAAGAGGGTGGGGAATTCTTCATTTCTTCATTCACAGGGGGTGGGGTAGAATACCAGGTTAATAATGGCCATTGAAATCGAGTGTCAATCATACAGACACATATTTGGTACATGAAATTTTGACCTCTTTTGTTCACCTTGCAACTAACTACCTTGCGACAAACCTGCGTATACACTGCAGTGATTTGTGC
This sequence comes from Alatinidae sp. Z8VKAUB7J3, assembly GCA_010016025.2. NCBI lineage: Eukaryota > Metazoa > Cnidaria > Cubozoa > Carybdeida > Alatinidae > Alatinidae sp. Z8VKAUB7J3. The sequence goes on along the minus strand of JAAAKM020721499.1, from coordinate 64,243,526 downwards.
TCGTGAATCTTTTGATGGTTGCCTTAAATGATACACCAATGTGTTACGTGTCAGATACTAGCAACAAAACAATCTTAGGTCCCGAATATTCTAATATCTTATATAAAAGATTATAAAAATCAGCCAGAAAAATATTACAATCATTAAACCCGCGGCAATTCGTTACTAATCATATTACAGTTTCTTATACAATTTTAAATACCAAGACATCTGTCGGCTGTTCTACGTTGGGTTGGTAATGCAGGTCTGCCAGAACGATGCAAATAAATAGATTGTCGATGAAATTTCATTCCTTTATCATTATCATCACTGATTGTCACTCTATCTTATATGACGAATTCGATAAATATATTCATGAGAAACTCTAACAGATGCTGCTATGCCAGGTTTGACTCCTGATAGTTAATGTAAAGTTCATTTCACTGTCGCTCCAGGTATTACCTTACGTTTTCAACTGAAGCCTAAACAATTTCTCTCAGAATAATACATAAACTAAGCCCACAAAAACAAATGTAAACAGAAATATAGACTTGCTTTGTTATCTGCGTTTGCAAGAGCAAAAAGTATCGATAGCAATCAAAGATGAGCCGTAATTGTGTAGTGAGGTAATCTTATCTTTAAAAGACCACCTTGACAATATATTTTCATTTTTCTGGTCTAGTTTTGACTTGGGAATGTAAAGTTACATAACTTAGCTTCCATAATTTATGACAAGATCGTAATAATTTTATACATTCAGTGGACTCCAATTTGAAACTACCTTTAAATAAAAACACGAAACATGCTGAGAAACAAAAAAAGGGCACCTGGGGCGTCCAAATGGAACGTTGCGGCCTGGATAAAAGTTCCTTTGGATCCACTGCTGATCACTGGACTGGATGCAAACTGGGACCGACGTAACGATCACTTGTCGGACCTTTTATGTGATCAGTTCACTGATTTCTTTAAAAAGACTTTCTTAGAGGATTCTCTCTCTCTCTCTCTAATACGCCTTTTCGTCTCCTGGTAAGACATAGCGCACCGAGTCAGGTTTTGCCACATGATCTTAGGGCTAACCTCATAAACCTTATGAATTTGAATCGACTCCTAGAATTTACAACTTAAGTTAATTGCAAGAAATAAAATATAAAAATAATAAGTGAACTCATCACAAATCTCAGAGCTACTTTAATTTGCATTCACCTTCTCAATATTGGAAGGGTAACAATACCTTGCTTCCCAGTAAAATGTATGAGAGGAAACACCCCCTAGTTCGGCCACCACTGTATACTTTTGCTCATCCATTGACGTTCCTCGAACTCCTCCAACTGCGGTCTACCTCTATCACTATTGTTTGTTTCTCCTACTACTGGTGGCTAGTACGATTCCATATGCGCATGCGCATTACCATCATAGGCACAAATTTCGCAAGGCACAAATTTCGCGCTACACCTGAATCACACAGTACAGTACAGTACATGACATACTTACACAAGCTTTTACTTTTGGCGATTACCTGTCCGCAAACACTGTTATTTAAGAGTTACTGTTCGTACAATCACTTAATTCTTGCTGATTGTCGCAAGACGATGATGTTTAACTATATGTGCCATTGCTTGCATTTTCCGAACGACAATATCTTACTACATTTACTGCAAGAGGCAACACTGTTATCAAATGATCTGTCGGGCGCACTGAGTGAAAATTACCGTAGAAAAGTAGCAGAGAATCGTCACTATATAAAAACTATTGAAGAAATTATTTTAATCACAACTACCCAAAATATTGCCCAGCGAGGACATAGAGAGTATGATGACATAGGCAATCCGGGAAATGTAAGGAAGTTGCTACAATTCGCTGCGAAACATGATCCTGTTGTTGCAGATCGTATAAAAAATGGGCCAAAGAATGCAAAATACACTTGTTACTCAATACAAAACGAAATTATTGAGACATTTGCTACAATGGTCTCAGAAGAAATAACAGAAAGTATTAAAAAAGCATGTTATGGGTGTTTTTCTTGAAGGAAGTGGCATTGTGAAACCTTTCAAGTGATGAAATGTTTTAATGGAAGAACTCTGAATTTGTGTTCAGTTTCTATTTACATTATTGGTGGGAAGCGGAGATTTGAACTTTTGGAAATTTATGCCCACAAATTTCTTCCAGGTGGGGGTTGGCCCTTAGAGCTGTAGGTGGGGTTGTCTTTGTAGATGGGTGTGTGTGATTTTTCTAGGTGGGGGTCCGGACCCCTTGCAAACTATGTTACCCTGGATGCATTTTCACTGACACCCCTCCCCATAACTGCGTAAGTACTTTATGGAACAATCGCATAGCCATACTACCGTATTTTCAAATAGGCGTTTGAAGAAACTTTATTCTTTGAAGAAAAACGGACAATGTTATTGCTAATGTTAGAAATAACGTCCGTTACAACTTGTCTGCACTTATTTTTAACCCAGTATCTTTAGTCTTACGATTGTATTTTAAGTTTATAGTTAAAATTATCCGATGCTCTTTAGCAGCTAGTCATAATTTTGGTTATGTTTCTAAATGGAGGCAAGTTAATAAATAATTTAACATCATCTGTGGCATTAAAGAGACAATGTGCGACGAAGATACGCATTGGGCATGCGCACAGGAGCGTTAACAGCAAGACTAGCGTCGGATACAAGTGGCGTACAAGGGGTATGGCACCTTCTTGATATTTACTCTTTGCCATTTGACCGGATGTATGCATTTATAGTGTCTATTGTAGTCTTTCGTTACCAAATGTAGCTTACTTTGCTTCACCTCATTATCAGGTAGCCTAATTATCGCCCTTCCAAGAAACTGGATGTTTAATGCTATTTTAACGTAAGATAGCTTCACAATTTTATTTGAACATCCCGTCTGTTTTAAAACTAGATGGCAATGTTCGTACATATGTAAAAATAACTTGTCGTGCACGGAGGCCAAACACGTTCCACATCTTGATTTTGAGCGTCTATTTCTTAGAATAATTGAACCTCAAAACAACGGACGTCACCGGTACCGAGTTAACGACCTGCTGGCAGTAAAGCGCATTGGATGGGTGACCTAAAGATACATCTAATTGTATATACTGCACGTTGCCAGGCAACATGGAGTACGGAACGATCGTGAAAGAGACAAATGAGTAGTGGAAGAAGGATGCCATATTTATTGCACTTTTTCACCACCTAATGATTATAATTTATTTACTTGGTTTCGGTGGCCTGCGATTTTGGCCGATCCTCAGGCGCCAAAAAGTAGCAAAAGAGCAAACTATATCGTTCTTTCTACTCTTACCGGAATTTTCTGGTTGTACATAACGCCAGACCTCCTTTTCCAGCTGCTCCACCCTGTTTGTGTCCTTCGGCTGACCTTTGCTTCCATTCCCCTATCCGTTTCCAGCGCAATTCACTTAGTACTGGTAGCTACTGGTCTTGAAGTCATATGTTTCCTCCAGACACCCCACTTAAGCCCATACTCTTAGTCTTTTCTCTTGACACCTTCATTTCTCTCTTCTCCAGCCCTTCGCGCCACATCTCCTGGTCTTTCTCCAGTTCGCACTTCACAAATAGATATTCAAAGCAAATACAAAGGGGCAGATGACACATTATTGTTCATTAATGGACGGAGGTCGTTAATAACTAAGGTCTCATGAATAAGCAATTCACATCTTAGATTAGTAGTAGAGACGATTTGAAAGTCGTCAAAAGAACCTTGACATCCGGTTGACTTCAAGTGATCCTGTATACTCGAGCCCTGACTGGCAACTTTATTACCAGTAAGGGGAGAGATCCCTAGGGGTTCAGAGGCACGAATGAGCAGGTGGCGCCGGGTCTGGCCTACGTACAGAGCATTGCAGCTCTTACATTGAAATTTAGCCTTAAGGTGATGTAGGAAGGTTGTAAGGGAAGATGGGACATCAGTATGCTAGCCGATTGCTGTTGGAGTATCTTACGAGATGGGACATTAAAGAAACACAGAAGAGTTTGCAGAAAGGGAAGATTTTTGCCTTTTTATGTTGAGCATGAATGAACAATTTAAAGTTTTATAGGTTGTTAGATGTTGCTACAATTTACGTTTCTTTTGCTTATAAAGCTATTGATGCTCATTTGAATGTTTGATTGCCTTTTTAGTTCTCTCTCGATTTCAATTAAATGATGGGTAATGAAAGAGTAAGCATGTGCAGCTTTTTTTCCCCCTGATCTCTTTCTTCTCCATAATAACAGTATGCATACGTATGAATTTATATATTTTTGGCACTTCTAATACAATACACGGGAAGGGTTCTGCAATTTCAGGCTTTGACCTTTCAAACATCATACTACTCTGGAGTGCCGAATAAACGGGGGGAGGGGGTCTGAATAAACGGGGGGTCTGAATAAACGGGGGGTCATCATTACGGTCTAACGTTAATAACCGGCGGTGCCCAAATAAACGGGGGGTCTGAACTCCAGTCTCAATTTCGTGAAAGTTTTAAATAAGGATGACACACATGAGGACAAAAGCTTAGATGGAAAATTGCTCAATAACTCAGCTACTTTCATGATGCAACTTTGGGTGCTTGGATTCAAAGGTCAACTATGAACAAATAGTAAAATTATAGAATGCATACCTTATTTAGTCTATGTTTAGAGTTACTATTTCAAAGCATAGCCAGTTACCGACTATCATAAGCTCGAATTACATTAACGCCAATTACAAGAAGTTTTTCAATAATTTTTCTAAATATTTCATATCTTTACTAAACTACATAATCATGAGAGAATAATACGTAATCGTCCCTCATGATTATGTGATAGACCCTTGCGAGCTGTGAAATATCGATCACGTGCTGCAAACCACAGACATCCTTTCATAAATCCAAATTCTATTAACACCTCCATGGTGCGAATAGTTCAAAATTATTAACGGACCGTCAATAAATATCTACGGATTTTGATTTCATCAAGATACTGTTCAATGCTTCAATCATCGGCCACAGACGATCAATAATGTTATCAATTTACACCTTGATCAGTACTATTGTCAAGATTATTGCGCGTCTGTGGGCCACTTAAGGGAATCCTCTTTTGCGCATGCGTATTAGTGCTCTGACCTCTGGCTAACGTTACCGTTATCGTTATCGTACCAACGTTTCAATAGCAGAAAAGCAATGGGCTATATTAATGCCATGCCTATTGGTGAGATATTTACCGGACCCTCTAAGATGCATACCACACGCACATACGAGTTTTGTATGATAAGCCAATTTGCCCTCAAGTTGTCTGCAAGTACTGTTTATTACTAACAGGGGGTCTGCGGGAGGAGAAACTTTGCGGACTACAGACCTAAAAAGTTTGTGTCCCGGTTGTGCAGTATTAGCCTGAGTACCAGCTATGCTGGAAGGAGTGGTCAAAACGTGACTTGGTATATGAGTGGCACCAACCCCTACCACTGCAGTGGATTTAAGTCATATACATTGCAGTTCAGGTTCCATCAGAAATCTCATTTTCTCTCGACTAAACATTTTACATTTAAAAAGTCCTTTAAAAGCTACTACCATAACATGTTGGTTGATACAAACGAATTCCAAAGATTTGAAATTTCACTATTATTGAGAATATGATCTAGTAAACTGCAAACACAGGCACCTTTTATAACTTTTATTAAAGGAAAAATTGGTTTTATATGTCTCTATTTCTCAGATGATTACCGTGTCGCTCACTGCATACCTCTAATCTTCAACGTCGTATCACAACCCTCTCGTATCAATGCATGAGGTCTATCTATAGGAGAAAATGATTTTCGCTTTCTTTTAAGGCTTTTTTAAAGGTACTAAATACACAGAGTTTGGCCTTGATTTCTTTAGAGTTTATTGATGTCTTATTGATATTTTGAACAGGGTCGGAAATAATTGAATATCTACTACGAACAGGTGCAAGATGAAAGTCGACTTAATACTGGAAAGAATATCAGAATCAGGCAGGAAATAGTGACCCCATTACTCAGGTGAATTTCCTTTTTGTTTGTTTGTTGTTGTTTTTTCTCAAGCTTCTTGTTGTGACAACAATACATTAAAAATTTACAAGACAGAATGATCCATCTGCATATCACTTGCATTTTTCTCAAGGTTGAAACTCGTAACCATGTAAATCATCTGACTTAAAAATGCGTTCGTGATTAACATGGTTACATAAATTTGACAGCGTGCAAAATAATTTATCATAAAGTAGATGTAGTTAGTGAATGGGCGACAAAATATTGTCTAATAAAGAACAGACTGAACTGTTTCTCATGTGGGATGACAAGTTATACATTATAAGAAATGGAATAAAGGTACCGATCTCTTCCTGGTTCGCTTTTTATAATAATACTTGACACACATGTGAAACTCTAGTCTATTTAGTCCATCTGCCTTATTACGTTTGTTTACTCCTGTATGCATGCCTGGCCTGAACATTCTGAGGGGTTGTAATTTTGAACAATTTGCATTACAAGCTTAAAATTTACCGGTCTCCTCACATCATACTTACACTATACTGCCTTACAGTAACTTAATCTCTGATACGTGAATATTTAAGTCATATTGGCAGCCAGATATGACAAAAATAGAATTGCATTAAAATATAATAGGAATAAAAAAAAGTAACCATTCAACTTGATAATCATAAAGCCGCGAGAATGGGTAGGGCGTCAAACAATCAAAGTAATATGCATATGGTAGGGTAGTTTATAAATACTGCTACAAATTAAGAAATTTTGAAGTCTCATGAGCGTCGCTTGGTGTGGAGCATGAGATAAGTGAGGTATCATCTAAACCTCTAATAGGGATCTATGTTTATACAGCTTTACATAGTTAAAGGCATTATGTTAGAGAAGAACATGACTTCATAAATGATTAGAGTAGCTTTTGCAACCACGGATACAAAGCAATCAGTACCGTAGCCAGCAGGGGATGCTTGGTATGCTTAGCATCCTCTAGAAGTGGACTTCAAGGTAAATTAGCATCCCCTACTTCACGGTCGTCAGAAAATCAACCAATACCCCTACAAAGCAAAACAAAACTGATGCCTAGAAGCAAGCCGGCGTAAAAAGGACCGGGGTTTAAAAGGTCAAAATATTGCAACTTTGGACAAAAAGGCGACGTTTTTTTTCTAGCCTTGTTTTTTGGAAGTACTGACAAATTTTTACGTCTATGGAAAGAGATAGATAAATTAAGAACCTATGTGTGCTAATTGCCTCTGCAGCGAGCTATAGCGAATGCGGGACACCTTTATCCTATAGGATAGGAAGCAGTTCAGAAATTTCCGTTTGTATTTTCATTAGGAAAGTTTTGGAAAAAATGGTATTCCTTGATGTTAAGTCAGTGGTATCCTTTTGGAACGTTGGTGATGCCATATGACGGCCATGAACTGCTTTGCCACCATGTTCGACCCCTCGCTGGCAAAGCGCTGTCAGCGTTACTATACTCGGTGAGAACTCGAAAGTGTGTCTCACGAATTTGGTGATGGTGTTACTGTTTCTTTCATTCCCAATCTCATCTCCCGTGATCTGTTGAGAAGAATAGCAGAAAAAAACCCTAGGTATTCCCTAGAGACAATCAATTCCGATTTAAGAGAAAATGAGCATTGTGAGCGCAATCTATGTAGAGCGCCGCATCCGTGATCTGCCTTCTGGCAAAAAATACAAAATTCCACATTTTTTTAGATAGGAGCTTGAAACTTCTACAGTCGGGTTCTCTGATACGCTGAATCTGATGGTGTAATTTTCGTTAAGAGTCTATGACTTTTAGGGGGTGGTTCCCCCTATTTTCTTAAATAACGCAAATTTTCTCAGGCTCATAACTTTTGATACGTAAGACTAAACTTGATGAAGCTTATATATTTAAAGTCAGCATTAAAATGCGATTCTTTTGATGTAGCTATTGATATCAAAATTCAATTTTTTAGAGTTTTGGTTACTATTGATATACAGTTTAACACCAGCTGTTCCATACCGGCATGGGTTTGCCAGGATGCATCAAATGACTTTCTATCCGTTCCAACTGATTCTGGGCAAGCGCACTGCCTCGGAAACAAAATTACCTGTAATATCAACATCGTTACCAAACACAAGTTTTGCATTCTTTGATGGCGAGGCTATGTTAGTTTATTGCCATCAGATTTGAAGTACAGGCTCTGGTTCTTATGTATTATATTGAGACGTGTTTTATTATGGTATGTTTGAATTGTAGTATTTGATGTGGAACAAATGTTCTTTTTAGCCAAGTGCCTAAGGTGCTCAACCGGTTCACGAGGCATATAATAAAAATTCTTCGTGATTAAATACACAGTTCTTCATACTACTTTTTTCTCAGCCGATTGTTTGCTCATTCCCTCAAGGCAAAGAAGAGCATATACTAGGATCGTGATAAAAGTATTTCGAATTCACGACTTATGTCTAAGCGTAAGTAAAGAATAAAACTTCTGTCTCCACAATATGAACACACGAGGAAATATCAATGTTTTTTTAAGTATTGATCGTCGCAGAACTGCAACTTATACTTCGATAATCAGGTATCGCACACTGGGTTATCGAATGCACCATTAACTGATTTTGACATTTCCTTGCAAGTTCTAAAGGTTGCATTCAATGTTACATGTCACTGTTACAATGTCAGCAAACACTGATAATTAAGGTGTGGTATGCTTAAGCTGAATTAATTTTTCTGTATTAAAATTAGGAAACTGAAGAACTGCAATAAATTAGATGCCTAAAGTGCTTGATGATGGTTACTTATCGACCAATACAAGCTTACTATCAAATTAATTGATTCAGTCTTCAAAACAGTAACTAAAGCATGCGAAAGGGCTTAAAATACATGCTACTTACATAAATTACTAGTTTGGTATTATTTTCACTTTTTTGTGACTCATAGCGAGTGAAAAGTGATGGATCCGATTTATTTTAGGATGTTTCTATGATGATGATTTTAAACTGCTTCCATCTTGCTACTAATTATTAACATTATAGTATGATCTGAATAGTAGCACCTATTTATATTGAAACAAATATAGAAATTCGTTATTAAATCATTTGGTAGAAAATAGACAGCTTAATCTTTTTAAAGCTAGGTAACGGAGATAACTGCTCCACAAGCAAGTTTGCGCGTACCCTTTCTTTGGCTCCTGATGTATTTCAAAAGCTTTAGAGGGCTGCTTATAAAATTTGATGTTGGTAAACAAGAAATAATGGGACTTGAAAATGGATCGATTCTGATTGATTTTTGAAAGAACCTTGGAAGATGTGACACGAAATCATGACATCAAAACTTTCAAAACATTACAACTTTTCTTTGACTTACCAGAAATCGGCTATGACACTTTTCTTGCTTAAGAAGCCAGCTGCAGGCGAGCAAAAAAAATCATTCCTAACCACTTTCTACTACTCCACTGTCTACTTTTGTAATAAGTACGCAGTGTTATTCTTGCATGGAAAAGCCAATGTCTTGACCCTTGATTACACGCCTACGCCTCTATATTGCTATAGCCTTCTCCAGAATTCTCTGGAAGTTTGTCCAAATGACAATGTCAATAATAAACCTTAGCTACACATATCAACGCCTGTGTCCTGAGACTTTAATCAACTTTTCCACTACCTACTTGTAGTTTTCAGCCCAGCGATTGCCTAAGATGTTTTCTACCATGTCAATAAAGGATGTCCAAACATGGAACTCAGAGTCATTCCTTGAATTAGCAAATTTATAAGAGTTTATAAGTTTTTAAGTTTATAAGAGTTTCCTGATATCAGTACCATCAAACACTCATGTTTTGAGTTTCTAGGTTCTAAGTCCTGGAAACGGTTTACTTTGCTTCTGCGATTGACTCCTTTTTCGATGGCGCTGACTGCCATTCATTTAGGGAAGAAACGTTCGAGGCTGTGGTAACCTTTCCTTCTTTGAGTAAGATTACCTATAAAAAATTGAAGTAATTAAACTAGAAGATTAATTACTATTTAATCGTTAAACTGAAATTAATAAACTGAGTAATTAGTAGTTGATTAACGATTATATAATTATCTAAAATGATTAAAGTAACAAATTACTAAACACCATCAGGCGTCATTTCGCTATTTTCAGAGTAATTAAGGAGAATCTTTAGATTTTTTAAGCCAAATTTGTTGCACAATTAAGCATATTGCTAAAACTTCGGATTGTTGGTAAGAGAGGAAGGAAATGGTTGGTTATTGTCAATGTGAGCTGTATCTTTATCCATTAACTGCCGCAGGAATCCCATTTTCTCGCCAGTCAATATGAAGGACATCTACCTCCCAGATATTTTTGGTGTTAAGTTTCTTTGGCCTTCGCTCCCTCGGGATCTTGCCTGAAAACCCTATATCGAAGCTGTTGCTGAGTCAACATTGATGAAAATTGGCTTTTCTATCGAGCGCAAAAGTACGTCTCACAGGGAAGTACGCTATACCCTGAAAATTTGTGACACGTAATGTCCAACCTTTTCTCGGTTCTAATCTGATTCCACATGCATTCCTGATAGTCGGGAAATTCGATTCTCATTCTACATGGGTACCAGTCTTCAAGTATCCATCTGGCCCCAGACAAGGCTAATGTACACATGAATCGCCATATTCCAACGTTCCATTTTATTACTATCAGCACAGAAGCTCCATTCAAAAGTTTCATAAAAGGAATCCTTAATGTACACTTAAACACAAAAACCACTTCTACACATTTATATTATATGCACAAGCCTATAAACATTTTGCAACATTATTTGGTTGGCTGGGTACTTACAAAGCTCTAACAGGGCATGGCATGTAATATATTTTGCTTTGAAAGGAACACTAGAGAAACAGAAAAAATGTCACCACGGTGGATCGAACCCGTGACCTACGCTTTCGCGGCGTGCACTCTACCAACTGTGCTAGGTGTCCTCCGATGTTAACATACTTTTATTTCTCTAGTCGGCACATTAACTCCAAATCATCCACCGGTGGACGTTGACATCCAGCTCAACGCAATTGAAGACCAGCCTCTCTACGCCATGTGACTTGACCAAGGAAGAACTGCCATCCCGCCCGTAATCAATCCCAAGCCCATTAGTTCAGTCACTGCATTAGCTCCTAATTATCTAATGGTGGATATCAAGCTCTAAGCAGTTACGAAGACTAGCCTTGTGACAGCTGTGTGACTTAGCTATGATAGGACTGCCATACCAACAACCTACGATAAAATTATGGTAATACAGCATACAAAGGGAACTTAACTGACTGACAAACCCCCCGAGAGACCACCTACAAGATGGTCAGACCAAACCAGGAAAGATACTGGTTTACAGAATTTTGCGACAGCAGAACAACAGACAATTATTGGGGCAAATAGTGTATGAGGAATGTAGAGAGAGAAAGGGGCAAATAAGATTTTATCACTTTTAGTCAGAAAGATTATAAGTATAAATATAAACTCACCTGATGATCTAAGGCGCAGTGGAAGGTAAAGAATAGCAAGCCCTGAAAGAAGGATTGATACGAAAGTAATAACATTAAAAAAACCTATCAAGTAACAGCAATATTAAGGATAACCACCGTTAGCCTAAGTGAAAAGATGCAGTTTTGTAAGGTACTAAAGCTAACGTTAAGTTTAAAAGAACGGCGGACTTATACCAAAAGACACGAAGATGAAGGTTAACCCTAATGATGACCCTAGTAAGAAAGCTAAGTTCGGTTGATAATATCATTGAGTATCCTGATTGGTACCGTTTTGCCCAAAAATTTTCTATTTTATTTGGCGAATATTCAAATGAAACCTATGCGTCGGGTTATTATTGTTATATATATTCTGAAATGTATTCAAGCCATGCTTTTGAACTCTTTCAAGAAAGCAATAATATTATTAATCCTAAATTAGGACAAAAATTTAAAAAAATATTAATGGGCGGAACAAAGGAAAACATAAAAGATTTGTATATTGAATTGACAGGCAGTATGCCATCTATCGAAGCGTTGTTAGAAATCCGCGGGATAGATGCTAGCTCCAGCAAGTGCTTGTCCTTTTCCCTCAGACATAAACATCAAGAATACACAAGCCTTGAACTCTATGAATAGATCCTGTATAAAATGTTAAGAGCATAAAAGCAGAAAACAAAAAAGGCATCACTTACATTCTTAACTTAGGTAATATTCATAATTATTGCGAAAAACGGTATCTAACATCTTCTTCCCTCAAACAATATTGATAAACAAAACACAGGCGACGAGCATGTGAAAACGGCTTCAGGCTCAACTTGAAAACTGTATGTCTTCAGGGCTTTTCTACCTTCAACTCACGTCATAGTAACATTACTACCTCTACAAATTTTGTCGTCTCTCTTGATGCCAGAAATAAAACAGTTAATCGATGAAGAATTTGTGCAAATGCGATCCTTGTTTTAGCGCGCCCCTTAGGTGGCATTTCTCACACTACATAGTCCATCGCCAATAGGAAACCACCGGAGATCCGGATTTTGTGTAGTTCGATCCCATTTGCATGCATACAAACCTTTTTGCAGCTCATTCATTATTCGGTCAATGCAAGAGAATCGGCAAAAATCAAATTTATTCCAAAAGAGTCGCTTACTCTATCAGTTTAACAATCCTGACCGTAGAAAGGAGCACATAACCATCTCTTTAACGTGTCCTTGAAACCTACATGCCATAATCTCGTATCAGCTGTCAATGGCCCTTCCTTCCAAAGTGAGGCTGGCCGTCATATTAGATACATAATTAATCGTAAGTTATTTGTCTTCAGTTAGTCTAAACTTGTATTTTAAAAGCAAATAATTGTATGAAGCAAATACACTAACAAGGCATTCAATAATTCTGGTCCCTAATTACTGGATCTCCTTAAAAATTTTCATCCTCTAGAAAAGCAACTATAGCTCAAATATTATTGTTCAAAACCTCCCATTGCATCTCACTAAAGGTTCTAATCAACGGTGTCCATTACCTGTGGAAATTTTGTTACTTAGCAAAGCATCATAGTTCATGTACATTGGTTTAAATATGCCAGAATGAAGTGATCGTGGCAGGGTACAAATGACGGCAAAATATATATAATGGTCATTAAGGTTTTGTTAGCCACGTGTTGAGCAAATGACAGAAAAGTGAGCACGACCACAACGAGAAATTGCGACAATGTTTACGATTTAGTGCGATAATTAACATGATCGACTAAGCAAATGACTGGTTAACACACATGTGCTCTTCGACGAACGAAGACAGTGTTACTGACTTACTGTGGGAATCAACAAGATGGTCAACAATGAAAGGGCGCAAGATTGGATCTTGAATTCAATTGTCAGAGCAAATAAAAGTCGCCACAAGATCAAACGTTTTATTTCCTAGATAAAGTTGCCTGTTTCCTGTTAAATTGTTAACTTTTCTGTACAAAATAATGTGTAACAATCATGTGCACCAGTTTCGACGCGGTGATTATCTGATGAACCATTTTTCCAATTTGATTGTCAGCTTTGTTCTGTCTTCTTCTTTATTTAACTTCTGGTTTTCTTTCTTTCTAGGTTCGTAATTCTTAAAATGTTACTTCTTATTTGTGCTCTCGCAGTTTCCTTTTTACGTCCAGCGTTTAATAATGATGACACTCTGACAATTTGAAATCTATGTCAATCTTAAATCACTCTACAGTCAACTCTTTCTAATTCGAACTTCAGGGGTTTCAAAATTGTTCTAATTACAAAAAAGTTCGTATTGTACGAGTTTTCACAAAAGTCTCACTTTCGCCTAATTACAACATGCAGAGCTGTTTTTAAAGAAAAGTATTGTATCCACAAGCAACGGAAGAGAGGTGAAACAAGTAAAGAAGCAAATCATACATCAGAAACAATCAATATTGTACATGCTATGCGGGAAATATCCAAAGAAATAGGTATCAGATCCAATGTTATCATTAATTTTACTGTATAAAATATGATACAATGTAATGTCACATGTCATATTCATTGCTAGATAAATCCACTAAGAAATTTTGGGGCTCTGTTCCCAAGTGGTTCAAAAGGTTAAGAAGATCAAATTTTCGAATAGTAGGTTTACTAAGCCCCATAGATAGGGACTAGGGAGGGGAACAATGTCATTGCAGAAAGCTTCACCCCCTGATAAGTTTTTGATTCCTTATTCTTGAGATAATGATAAAAAACATTGGAACTTCTATCCGTCTTAATGCAACAAATGTTGATGAACAATTACTGTTTTTTAAATTGCAATCGCAACAAAAAGAGCTGATAAATCTGTAGTGTCTAGGCCTAATATAAAAGATTCGGTTCATCAAGTATGCCTTGGCAGGCAAAACAAAGAAATGTGACGCCTTACAGACCAAACACAAAAACGTGAAGACTCTTTGAAAATTAAGGATATCGAAAATTAAAATGAAATTTAATAAATTGTATTGAAGGTTTGGATGTATTTTGAGGTTCTTACGTAATTCTATAACAGAAAATGCTGCAACGGGTGTGGTAAGGTGAAATAGCAGGTGCGTGTATCGATTGGTGAAGGGATCTATATTACCGTATGCTTACGTTACACATAACATGATATCCTCATTACTAGTATCATAAGTAAAATGTTTCTGTTTAGCAATAAACAATTAATTCTGAACAAATAATTTTTATCTTACCGTGATTTTCTTTCCGTTATTTACTCCTGGAATTCCAGTATTTGGCTGACTGCAGTAATCTTGATAACGATTACATTGTGTTTACCGTCATTGTAGTTTCAATTGTTCATATAGTTACCAATATCTAATAAATATTCCTGGTAGTCTGATCGACTGATGACATTCTACATCGAAACTCAAGGTGCTTGCTGTAAGGCTTGTAGTTAAAAGTAACTGAGTAAAAGTATTTAGTTGAAAAGTTGGTAAGTGGTACAAAACTTGAATATTGCGTCGAGTAACGGATTCATTCTGCTAAACGATTTCGCCATACACTGATCACAGCAATCGTATGGAGTCAAGTGAGAAAGGTTTTACAATGAATTTTTAGGTCATGAGAAAACCAAAACATGTCCTAGAAAATAACGGTCACAAGAGCGACACGTTTTCTGCAACTCGTGATATTGAAAAAGGCGTAAATTGTAAACCAATTCTTGTTGTCGACAGAGTATCGGCTGGTTTGTTTTCATAAGGTTTTGTGTGTTGGACATCATCAGATGCTATACAGCTAGGAGCTGAGAACTGGAATTTTCCTGAAGGACCTTCACTAACAGCTATTCACATCTGTTAGTGTCACCTTCTTTGAAATTACGAGTAAAGTGTATAGAGTGGTGCCAATAAATTTCGAAATATAAGTGAATTAATTGATCTTCGGGACTCGAAACATAAATAGATGTACAAAGGAAGAATGCTTTCTACTTAATATGATTAATTTCTATCTATCTCTGGCCCTTGTCCACTAATGACTTGAAATCTTACGCATCCCCTATTCACCTGCATAATGCATTTCCACTGTCTTCGTTATAATCCGTATCATGACAATCTGTTAGTAATGTAATAAATTTGTCTTCAAATAGAGGGAAAAATAGATCGATCGATCGATTAATTTATTGATTAACGCTACAAAGTATTTTCTATTGATTGGCTTTATCTTGCAAGCCTGGATAGCATGACAGGGAATTACACCTAGTCATCACGTACGTAAAGTAGGAAGTAGCTTAGAAGAGAACCCACCCCTCGATATAGAGCCTAATAAATTTAACAGGCAAACTTGTAATAATGCATCGGCCACTGAGTCAAAAAAGTATCTAGTTTTTATCTTTATATGTTTATGATGTAGATTGATGGCCTATAAGGGTATTCCGCGTGAAATCAGAGTCAAATTCCGTGTAGTATTGAAGAAATGGTAACAAATGTAAGTTGACAAGATAGGCCGATTTCTGGCATTTCTTCCAGCACTAAGGCTTAGAAAAGTGGAAAAATTTGGTCTCCAAAAGAGGTCCTTCAATTGTGATGTTTATATAATTGCGATATTGATTGATGGCCTACAATAGTATTCCGCGTGAAATCAAAGTCAAATTCGGTGTAGTTTAGAAGATATGGTAACAAATGTAAGTTGACAAGGTAGGCGTAGTGTTGCATAATCATTGTAAGTTTACTTAGAGGTCTGAGAACGAGTATCAGATTCTCACAGCATGTTTTATTCAGTTTTAAAGTAATTATCATCATGTAAAATAGTTGAGTTTGAGTTGAGTGTCGTAGTAGAAGGAGCTAAATGAAATCAATGTTTACTTTCTTATTTGCGATCTTCGCGACCTTACAAAATACCAGGCGGGCCACTAGGGCATTGCCACTAGCCGGATGTGACCTGAGGGCTGCCAATTAAATAAACATTGTATATCATACTTTTCTCAGAGTTTTTAACAGTATTTAACAGTAAAATGTAAGATTTTGAAACTTGTTCGCTTGTTACAAATTTGGCGATATCTTGTTTTCTTATTGCTGATATTTGATCTGTGTCCTTGCTGTGCGTTTAGTTGCTAAAAGTTATTTAGCTGACCATACAGGAAATGCAGTGTGCCGTTGCAATTACAGATCCTGTGTGAATTTAAAAAGTGAACTAACTTTATATTCATTTATGTTCGTCTTACAACAATGATATAGGCAGATGGAGAGCCAAAGGAAGGTATGATATGCTCATAATTAAATTAACAAATAATTATTGACGCTAACAACGTTATATAGAATTTTTATGTTCGAGCAAAGTGGAGGGAATCAATGCGGAGGAATGTGGCAAGGCTCTCTGGAGTGTGCAACTAAGTCAAGTAAGTCACTTGAAATGGAAATCACTTGAAATGGAAATCAGCAGAGAAATTTTTTGTTGCTGTTAAATAGTTTTATATCTTGGCTAAATTAAAATATATAACCACGAACTGCACATGAGGACCAGTAGCAACAATGTATCTTTTGAGATGAAATTGAAAGACTAAAACGGCTTGGACATGTTACAAGGATGCTAGAAAACAAAATTACAAAAGGTGGACACCAGAGACCGGTAGGACAGTGTTTTGTTAAAAGATGTCTGTCTTTGCTGATACATCGTCGTATTAAGGGTAAGGTTAGGGGAGAGGGGGTCAAAAAGATAGTCATCCGGCAGTAAAACACAGCCTGGTTGTCAGTCCCTACCATATAAATATCAGGCTTACAACAAAGTACAAGGAATTGCTTTTTTTGAGACCAAAAAGTGTTTGCTAAGGTTCTGTTACTGACTGAGCAGAATTAAAGATTTTATTTGTTACAAGTTTTTACAGTTTTGTGATTTTACTTTGCTGGTAATCAAAGGCGATAACAATAATATTTGTTAGAATACAATAATTCGTCAATATAAATAGTTAAACCACTCCAGATGCTTTTCCTTGCAATTTGGGAGAAAAACCTGTGCTTAACATAGCGAGGTCTAATGAGAAGGAATTGGTTGGGAAATCCTGACAGGTTTGTCACCATACGGCACGATATAAATATTAGGACGGCAGATTTCACTTCAATAACAGGAACAGTAAGTGCTAAATCGATCTTATTCTTCCTTGCTTGGCAACAACTGAATATTTATACAAACCAGCTGTGCATCAATGACTTCATTTTATGTGTTGCACAGCATCTTTCTTGGAAACCGTGATATTATTCATGGTGTAAGGGATTGACATTAGGAAGGTCGGTAAATATTGTCCGAAAATATTCTTGATGATATAGAAAGTATTAGAAAACACTAATTTATTAGATAGTATGATCTATTTCTTTTGGTCCTTTACAGGTTATGGACCCACAAAACATTATGTGCGGACGCCAGCTTCAACCACTGTGCCAGATAAAGTTTCAGTGTATTGAAATAGGTGTTGTCTGTTGCATTTCCTTCCAAAAAATTCTATTTCTTGTAAATGGTTCGCTGCCAATGCTTCTCGATAATATAAAAGTACCATAAAAATTATTCAATTTTTTTCCAAACTAGCATACAGATGCTCAATAGATCTGTAAACTCAAATTATGCTTACTTCTATTGGAGATGTTTTCACTAGTGCCGTCTACATTGCCAGATAAGCGATAAAGACGTCACAACTCTATGTCACTGCCACCGCTGTGCTGAGAGTGAGTTGTCAGTACGAGATTTTACTACTTGCTCAGCAAGCTACTAATAAACAAGTTTCATTTCATTGTAAGTTAGCTTATTAAAGCCTGGAAAATATCGCAATTGATTTATCAGTTAACATATGATAAACCTACCCTCGAAAATATCGAAACCGTTCTTCCGGCTATACATTATCAATTTCTCTGTGATACTGGATCATATAAATATATACAATATCAAGTTTTTCTTTTGTGTATTTACAGTGAGCTATACATGTAAATAGTTCGTTATGCATTTGTTTCAAATCAAAAAGGATTCTTCTGTCTCTGTTTGTAAGAATATTTGTAATTTTGTCCTGCGGAAAAACATGCTAACGAACTGTCAAGGCTGACGGTTGCAAAGCAAGTTGCTTACCTTTGGCTAATTTGAGGGCTGAATCCTTAGCAACTGGGTTGCTTATAAATAAAAATGTGTACCCTTTTCTTCCTCGTAAATACTATGGTGACAACTAGAAACCAGAGTATGGTAGTAGTCTCATTTTAGAGTGGGTATTGCTGCGGTTACGCTGTAAAACAACAGATTGGATGTTCATTAGATAGTTTTTGATATTATATATTGAAGATATGTTGAGAGATAATTATATTACAAAAAGAATCTGCGTCAAACTAAACCACACATAATCTAACCTGTTAAAAGGTATTAAAAATTTCCTACTATTAGGTTAGGGATGTAATATATACTCTGTGCCTGTCAGTAACATGTATGGTATTGTACGGTCACATATGAGGCTGCTAAAGTTGTACACAAACATGATAA
This sequence comes from Alatinidae sp. Z8VKAUB7J3, assembly GCA_010016025.2. NCBI lineage: Eukaryota > Metazoa > Cnidaria > Cubozoa > Carybdeida > Alatinidae > Alatinidae sp. Z8VKAUB7J3. Next base: position 64,224,645 of record JAAAKM020721499.1, on the reverse strand, counting down.
ACATTGAAGGGTCACTTTTCAAATTGATGAAGCAAGAGCCAATGCTGATATACAATAATTCCAAGGAAAAATATTCGGTTGAGGAAGGAGAAAGAAAGTTCTCCCTCCTTAATGATACTTGGAAGGGATCAGTTTCCAACTCTCCCTCTTGATCCACATTTAAAAGCTTCGACAACATTGTAGATCCTATTTTGCAGTCATCAAACTAATAAATCAAACAAACAAGTTGGTGAATTTTGTTTCCAGAATTTTATTAACTACATCAAGAAACCCTAACAAAGCATCATTATAACTACTACAGCTCCTAAGCTTTACAATAATCCTCACGACGAGAAGATTGAGTAACCGTGGGTTCTTTCGAGCCTCATCTACGATGGACCTACAGACGGTCCATGGTCCACACTACGGTCCCTGACCGCAGACCACAGAATTTTGTAAAGCCATCGAAGGTCCGTGAGGAGGAACACACGCCTAGTATCACTATGAGCCATTGTCAATCATGGACCGTCTGTCTATAGGTCCACCGTAGATGAGGCTCTAAAAAACTCAGTATTGGTGAGAATATTTGAGTACCGCTGGGTAACGCCATTTGAATAATACTGAATGGGGATGATGATAGCGATAAAAGTGGTAAGGCTGGTCTCCAATTGTGTTGAGCTGGATGTCGATGTCCACCGGTGGGTTATTGGGAGCTAATGTGGCGACTAGAGACTAGAGTACGTTAACATCGGCGGTCACCTAGCTAAGTTAGTACAGCGCACGTCCCGAAAGCGTGGGTCACGGGTTCGATCCCCGGTGTTGACATGCTTTCTATTTCTCTAGTGTTCTTTTCAAAATATATTTTATGTTAATAGTCCAATAATAGCACAAAAAATATGCTACAGTTTTGTAGTATGGTTTGATGGCTACAACTGAAAAAGATCAAAACGGAAAAGATCAGAACGAACCTCAGTCTAGTTGGAGTCAGCTTGAACGAGAAATATGTCGTTCTCCATCATCAACTGACGTTTAACTCCGATTCCAAATTATGTTAGGTGTATTATGTAAGCTATTTTTGGTACTCCTCAAACTATATTATACAACAGATTCCATCATTAATATGTATGTTCCAAATGTGTAAACCTGTGTGAGATGCTTGCCTTCGTTATTTTGCAATTAGGAAAGTTACTCTTCTCTCAACGTTAAGATTGAACTCAGCCTTTATAATAGCAGTTCAAGCATCGTCAGCAATAAGTCAGGGTTTGTGTTGTAAATATTGTTGTATTTGAGACAGACATAACGTCGTACTTGGAGGTCGGGTCACCTGAAAATTAATTTGTTTTTGGACTAACGCAGACACGACTTACCCTTTTTGGAGAAGCTTAGGAATATTTGCGGTTTCATACCTTAGCTAATGTATCTTCCCTTATACTTCTTGCTTAATTAAAAGCCAAAAAACATTACGAAATATAAGTATCAGTATAAAATAGTAAAAGAGAACCATGAATAGAATGTCTAGACCTGGTAAGGCTTTATAAAGGTGGAGAAAACTTATAACCTAAGGAAAGACTTTGCAACACTAAAAGGTATTGTCCTAATTGTCTGAACTGATATATGAATCCTGCTCTCTGCTATATAGTATAGTTATGTCAAAGAAGATTCTATTTTCTCTTAATTGGCAACCCAAAGTTTTCTCAGTATTTCAAGTTCACCCAAACATCTCTTAGCACTCTTAGGTGGTCTATATTTTCGTCCTTTACGTCTATATTAAGCCGCCATATTTTTGCTATAGTTATATTGAGCGAAATTTAATAGGATCTCATTGAGCACAATAATACTTTTATTATTAATAAAGCGAATAACAGATTAACATTAGAATTAAAGACAGCTGGTAAACGAAGCCAGGAGGTATGCTAGATTTCACGGCATGTATGAGAAGAGCGAAAAACCGATGAAAGATAGGGTTAATATACGCTTAAAGCCCTTTCTGGGGGCCACTAATCATCGAAAACGATGCTACAGCAGATGCCAAAATGATGCCACTTAAAAATTTATGATAGTGTAAGAATCACTTCCTCTTAAATTTTAATGTTCTTTTTGCTGGCTAAGATGCTACAGCAGATTCTCCTATTCATAATTAGTTTACTAAATAATAGATGTAACGACACCTACTGCATTTTTTATTGTTGCCTCCAGTCGTTTATATTCAGGACTATTTTTAGCAAAGAGATGCTTTAAGGTGTTTCTGTTTCAATGAAGCAATCTCGCATCTATAAAATATAGATAAAAGATTGTAAAAGTATCATCCAGTTTTGTGCTCGTTCTCCACGCATGCGCGATGGATTTGGTTGTTGATTTTTTTTCTTTGCCGAAGGGTACTTAGCAAGCATATGCGAGTGTCTCTTTTTTTGTTGAAAATAGTTTCATGGAAAACAAAGGTTGGATAGTTGATTAATTTCCTGATTTCCAGTTTTGGAAATTCACATCTCAGTCGCTATCGCCTTCGATGACTTACTGATGTGTAGAAACCAAGCTTCCTGCTGTACAAGGCAATATTGGGCTACAACGTATTGCTTTCCTGCTGTAAAACGCAATATTGGGCTACAACACAATTTTGGCTCAACCCAATGTCGGACTAAACGCACTTTTCACTCACGTTCATTTAATCACGTTCCAAAATAAAAATCGGGCAGCAGCCGTTTGCTTTTGTGCCCCATTTTGAGCCTTCTGCTTTTCTTTCTATAAAACATTTTCCTTGCTCCTTTAGATCCCCGAAAATTCCAATTAAAATTTAGTACATGGATGTGTAAAAGTGCTTTGGCCACCTCAGTCGCCTGTTTCACTTCACTCAGGCATTATTTTGTTATAATGTTTTGTAAGCAAACAGCAAGAAGTTTCGTCACCTTTTTAACGTGGGAAATAAAAAAAACGTCTCCATCCGATTGGTTAAACCACTCTACTTCATACGTTTAGCTATCCCGAGAGGCGTGTGCATAAGAAAAACGGCTGACCTTGGTTGATCTCTCCCGGAAAACTTTTCGTAAGAGGTTCTTAACGCTATTCCTCACGGGGGGGAAGGGGGGCTTGTGGAGCCCTCCTTAGGAAACATTTGCCTGCCACTTCTCGCCCTCACTATTGTAAGAGCTATAACTTTCTGGACAATTTTATTAATCAATAAAACTTATGTTTAATATGAAGACAAGTACCCAGCACAAGCTGAGCACATAAAACACAGTTATGAAACAGTAGATGATTAGTTTTTGCTACATTCTCTCACCAATTTGAATTTTGCACCTGAAACCCTAAGCGTTAAATTTTTGAAACCAGTGCTTTACCTTTTGTAACGTTCAAGAATGACATCTGCAATGGACGAGGTATTCGTAACGTAAAGATGCACCCGCTCTTACAATAAGTAGTTTTTCTCTGATGATTTCATATTATTTTACATTCTTTAATCATATCAAAATATAAAAATCGATCAATCTATTTATCTTTTTATCTGTCTCTTAATCTATCTTTCGACTTGCGCCGACAATATGACGTCAGATTAATTTTAACAGTACTCGTCTTCATTCCAAACAAGGTAAAATGATTTACAATGCAATTTCACTCCCCACATGGGAACGGAGCCAACTGATAAATGTTGGTCCTTTTTACTTGACAATATGCATCTTAAACTACCTTGAAATATTTATGGCTAGCGGCTTCTCCCAAACGTGACAGCCACTGAAAATGGTTGTTAGTTTCTGCCGTTATAGTATCTGTGTAGGGAATGACGTCTCGTATGGTTCGCAAGATGTAGATTACTATTTGATAATCTCCCCTCCACTTCAATTGAGATTAATTGCAAAATTCGCAGCACCATTAAAGCTAAAATTTAAAATGTCCCATAAAGCAACAGATTCCGTTATTCACCAGTATTTTTCCACCTGGGCCCATGCCTCACTTTTGTGCAAGGAGGGGCTAGCTGGAAACCTGCTGTTTACATCTAGTTTTCTATAATTCCTCCTTATGTTAATGAACTGCATGTCTGCCAATTTCCTTGTGAAGATAAAATCAAAACAAAATCATTAAAAACAACAAAAAAATAAACAAATATTTAAATGTGACACCAGAAGTAAAACTACAACATGCCCTTGTTAAAAAGGTACTCTTGGGTGCCTAATAGATGGGGGTTGGAATAAATGCGGGGATTGGAAAATCCCCAAAACGTAATAAATGGGGGCTTGGAATAGACGGGGGGGTTGGAAAGTGACCAAAAGGAAGTCAAGAAGCAATGTTTAGAATCAACTGTGACTCCCTAAACGCAAGGTTATACAACACAAACAATAGCCAGTTATTTGAAGTCATGGCAGTCTCCTACATGGCTTCCAAGACTTTAGAAAATGTTCCCCTCATGCTCCTGCTCAATTTTAGTGAAAATCTCTGCCATTTATTGAAAAAAGTCTTTCAAAATATGTCGTACGGGACATTTGACAATGGTATGTTACCGTAAAGCAAAAATTTATCAAAGTTAGAGGTTGTTGAGTCCTAGTGAATAGGCTTCAATTTTTACAGTAACCCAAACTATAGACTTAAAACACCAGTGGTTGGTGAAGGTATTTTACAGGTGGTTAACTATAACATTATGTAAAAGATGAAAAATAATGCAAATTTCCATTTTAGGGAATACTCCAAACTTAAGCTGCCATTATGGAATACCGTAAAACGGGGTAACTTTGGCCATTTCACAAGAAAATAAGAATGTGGAAATATTAATTTTCATGCAAAACCTCGTTGATTATTTGATTAGGGGAATAATCAATCACAGGATTATTTGTGGAGGAGACCATGGCAATAAGTACCTTATCGGATTTGGCAGCCGATCCTTAAGTTTCGCGCTGACATTTATTATCCTTGTACGACAAACATATGACACACATCGTACATATCTTGATATTATATTTTCAGTCCCGACAATAAGAATCGAAAAGTTGGTTTGTGGTACAAAACTTGAATATTGCGTTGAGCAACGGATTCATTTTGCTAAACGTTTTCAGTGCTGCTCAAGCCACTGCTTGTTAAAAGACCCTCGTGAAAGAGACGGAACAGCAGAGTGTAGCAAATCATAGTTTCTAATGACAGAGTGTCCCTCTTGCTAAATGTAAAGAGATCTATATAACAGTTGCTGTTTGCGACGAACCCTCTCCACAGTGTTTATTTAACAGGGAACCAAAAATACTGCTTGTTGCAAACTAGAATGGATGCTCGCAGTATAGCTGACTGAAGCTGGGAAGCTCCAACTAAGCCTCTAACATGAACAACTTATTTAGGCGAGGGGTATGATTTATACCTGCATTCCATAACCCAATTGACAACAATACTTGAAAAGTATAATTATGCTAATTATGCAATACGTCACATCAACGTTTTCATAAACGAGATACGAGTTATCGAAGAAGAACTTAACTGCACTGTATGTAGCCTAAGTGCAGAAACTGTAATTGGTGCAATCACACTACTCGAAGTACTATTTGCCGAACAGTTCCAGTCGTTAATAGATCTGTTTGAGCACGAGTGCGATGTTCTGGTTATACACCATGCCTCAAGATCTATACATTGCACTTACTAGACCCAATGTAAGACAGTGATGTCGCCAACGAGTAGCTTATAGCATTCTTGCATTCTCTTCCAAAAATTGTTATGGTCGTTATTTCCCTTCCCCTTTTAGGATGCCCATTTTAGGCCCATGTATGCTCTGATGCAACAGGTTACAGCATTGAAGGCACCCTCTACCAGATATGTAGTTGGGAATGGTAATAACAGTTTCTGAGCTAGGATTCTTAGATTAGGATAGTGTTCAATAATTTCCTCAAGAGGCCACATGAGCTGAGGCTTAGCCTTGTGGATTGCCACTGCAGAAGCATCATTCTGCAAGTCTGCCAGTTCATCTCTCAGTTGTGGTTCAACTTCACTAAGTGAAATCAATGAATACTGGCACCTATTACATTTGAGCTGTGAGCCGTTTAAAAGGAAGTCAGAGGAAAATTGGTATTGCTCCCACAACATCAGAACTTAGTTACAATTTTGCTCAAAGCAGCACTGATAACTTTGAGAAGTATTTTCCCTGGCGACCATAGTTGCAGCACACTCATTCGTACATGGACAACTTTGAGATAAATGGAAATCTCGCAATAATAGGGTACACGTTGCTCAGGTAATTAAATAAAAGATGAAAATGATGCAGGGGTTGTCCGACTTTTAAATTGTTCCTTAGTCCGTCCAAAGGAAAGTGAATTTTATAAATGTTTTCCATTGACAGGTGTACTCAAATCGCCTCTCAAACAATTCTTAGAGTCATTCTTAGAGTTATTAAAGTTTGCTAGTGTTATTCCTGGAAAAAATGTCTGTTCACTGTAGAATAATTGGAACTCAATGTGCTATTGCTGGTTAAATTTTGTTTTCCGCTCTCATAAGGCAGACACTGGTGTAGTATAAACGTCCGGATGATAATAGGGCATATCTATAACTCACTATACAAGAAAGTTTACAACAATAACATAAAATGGTCTTTTGTGCGTACCTGGGAAGAAACTTGCGACACTAACAGTATCGCTATCGGCCAGGGAAAAAATTATAAAGCCTTAATAACGCAATTGTTGTTTTCTGATTGCTGGTTTCTTCAGCCATAAATTGTCAGGAATACATAAAACAAGAAAAGGCGAGAGAAAAACTTCAGAGCATAACAAAAACATAAACAGAAGGCATAAAAGCAAACTGAGGTCACTGTATTGGATTAAACCCACAGCGTCTGGCAAGCGTATGGGTATGGAAGCTTATAAATCTCACTTTGTCAGTATTTTCTCCCTTGTTTTCATTTTAGACGTCGTTATCGAATGGTTTCAAAAGGTCTTATTCAATTTCAAGCTTTGTGGAGTGCAAATATTCACATTGCTGAAAAAGTCCACCCAAATATTATAATAACCTTTATCAAACAATTCACAAATTGAATTGAATTTCCAGTAACATTAACCAAAAACTAAATGTTGAAAGGGGGCTCGGGTTTGGTCCCCTCCACGGCATCTCAGATACTACAATATCTTATCTGACGATTTTGAAAACTGGAGAACCAAACAGTGTTTCTCCGCGAAAATTCCATAAGTAGTCACACAAAGGCAAATATTTCCAATGAAAATCCTGCCAGTGGCACAATCAACTAGGGAACCGTTTCAACAGTACGCATGCGCAGTCCAGCTCAACGCAATTGGAGACCAACCTCTCTGCGCCATGTGACTTGACCAAGGAAGAACTGCCCTCCGGCCCGTCATCAATCCAAAGCCCATTAAATAACTTTAAGGACGACTGTAAACAACATGTGCGAAGAAGTCTAAAAGATTCCCAAGAGACTTCTAACTCTGTTCAGATACGTCGCGTCATTTGTCTCTATGTAACTACCTTCTTTTATAAGAATCTAGTCTATTTAACGACAAAACTTTAGAATTTTTAAAGTTACTATGTAACAAGGAAAGAAGTTGTAATTAGCACTGTAAATAAATGGATTGACATGTTTGCATGTTAACTTTCTCTAGCTTCGCATAGAAGTGGGTTTTGATGTATATGTGCAATTGTATATATATATATGAAGTGTTGTAAGAAATTCAAGGTGATTAAACGTTATAAAACGTTTTTATCCTCTACCTTTTGTAAGTGGTTTAAGTGGTCAAAAAATTGACTTGGGATAGGAGTGGCACCCACCCCTACCACTGTAGTGCTAGAAGCTAAGGAAAGAGGTGTATTCATGTCGCCTCTGAGGGGGTTCAACCATTCTACCTATTGCTTACATATATTACTATTTTAAAAGGAAAGAAGTGCTATTGGTCTAAACATACATGGGATAAATGTTGAAGTACTAACACGGGTCAGATGTGCCGTAATTCCACATGCCATCTCTGCCACGCTCAATGTTTAAAGAAATTCCTTTTACCGAATTATTTTATTCGCGACAACACTTCATGACGGCTAATCTTCCTTTTTCAACAAGTCTACACTGAAAGTCTATGTCTTTTCCATCATTCATGGGATACATCGCCCAAAGCATGGTACAGCAACTTTCGTCAGAAACAACTTAACAGAAAAATTTAATGTAACAAGGTAAACAGATAGTATGACACAGTGCGTAGCTGTAACTCCCAGAGGAAGCAGTCTTGCCTGGTATTTTCGCAAAGTCCCATTGTATTTTGTCAGAACATTACATTTTTTATTAAATTTTAGAACAGCCACAACCAATAGCTAGTCGCGTAAGAAAGCAGTCATGAACTCCTTTAAACTATTTTGTTCTAGGAGAGTTTTGGAAAGCAGCATGATAATAATAAAGAAGAAATTAAGAAGTGGATTCAAGAACAAGGTATTTATTATGTAAATTTTTGTGTTCAAGAGACTGTAAATACAAATAAGAAGTTTAGTTATTAACTGTCATTGTAAAATAAGACTGCTGAGCGGTGCAGTAAAGTAATTATGAGGTAAGCATGGGAATTAAAAACAAGAATCTCTGCAAAATTATACGTGATAAATCTGTAACCTTTCAGAAGCGTGTTTGTTACATGTGTGGTATAAAATTGTGACGTCACATTTGGTTAATAAAATGTTACCAGGAATTTCCATAGAAATGCTCAAGAGCGTGTATCAAACATTGTACAGTCCTTCTAAGGATTGATTTAAAACACGTAAAGGTTTAAAATACTTTGTACGCACTGATCAACAAAGGATACTCTGCAAAAAATGACAAGGGTTTTTGTTTTATTTTTATCAAGTTTTGGGATCCTATTTTACCTTGAAGTCCACTTCTAGAGGATGCTAAGCATACCAAGCATCCCCCTGGCTACGGTACTGAAACAGATAAGGAAGGATATATGTGACCAGAAAGTAGTTTCACATTTTTAGATATCTGCTTATTGACAAAACAAAGAAACTACAGATTAAATATACGACTTACTTGTTATATAAAATGATGTCAGGAAGCCACACTGATTTGGGATTGACATTTATTGTCTTAATACCTCCAAAATTTTCTGGTTTCCATGTTAGTAAGTGATTATGCCAATGCTAAAATGGAAGTTAGAATGCATTTGACGGGGTTCGATTCCTCGTGGTCCTACGTTTTCACCATTGAGCTTTTCATACCATATCATCAGTCGCCCACGTCAACTTATTACACCTTTGTTTCAGTCACTAGAGCGCAAGGGCGCTAGGAGAGGGGCGATAATCACAGGGTATGTAACACTCCTATAAAACCGTTTTTTCTCAAACACTAGTCGGCAGGCGCTAGCCCCGTCCCTATGCCCATAAGACTTTTATTGGAGCACGAAGACGAGATGCGCTTCCTGACGTCACCGTGGCTCGTGCGATCTGTCATTTAGGGTTTGGGAGCTTTAAACTGGGCCTCTTCTCCTTCTATTTACTCTTCTCCTTCCTTTATTTTCTTCTAGTTATAGGTACCGTACCCCTTTATGTTTCTTTTACCTTTATTTATACTCAACAACACTAACTCTTCAACTCTGCATCACAATGAAATCGACTTAGTCTTTTCTTTTCGTATAACCAACTCTCATTCCAATTGTTCTTTGTCCACACATCTTTATTGCTATCTCGGTCCAATCTTCTCTGAACAATTTCCTTAAAACTCAAATTTCCTCTGCTTCCATCCTGCTTTTGGCATCTTGATGATCGTCCTGGCATCACACCACAGAGAAGAATCATTTTTGCGTGATGTGGTTTAATTTCTGCGTACATCAACATTTAAGTTTTATGCATTCTGTTTTATTAAGATTCCTAGAAATAATGCAATGGCTTTACTCACTAGACTACTACCCTAAAATGCTCCCCCATCTTGTAGCAAATTTCGCTGCTACAATGCGAATGAAGTGCTGAAATCACAATTTAAAGAAATACGAATGAATCCTAATTAAATAGCGTATAAAGTAGTTTTTAGGATAATTATTTTACTTCTTAGTTTTCAAAAGAACACTAGAGAAACAGAAAATTTGTCACCACTGGCGATTGAACCCGTAACATATTTTAATTCACATTATGTGGGCACTACGTTTTGAAGCTTGTAGTTCCTTTTCAGACATTTTATGACCAGTAAACGATGTTCCAAAAGCGGCCCAGATTCTGACTGTTACATTTGTGGAACGTTTACGTACTTTTCAAAGAGAGATGTCACATTTTATTAAAAAGGCTTATCTGGCACATTTAGGAAAACTCGTGGGAGATCAAGAAAAGCCATGGGCTTACCAAGCTGTATGCTCCATTTGTTACAGCTTGCTTCATGCACGGGCCAACAAGAAGGCAAATCGTCACTTAAGATTGGGAATACCTATTAAACGACGCCAGACCGCAACAACTTGGGAATCCTGTCCTTTACTTGAAAAAATGTCGAGAGGCGACGAGAGGGGGTGAAAACAAAACGTGCATTCAAATGTGGAAAAAACAGACATAAAAAGCCTATTGACACGTTTCTTAATTTCTAGAGAATTTTAGTCCGTGAAGGGTAGCAAAAAACTTATAGTACGTTTGGGAGCTGATGAAACTACCTTACGAGATGTAAATAACTAAATAAAAGTAACATTAAAACATGAATTAATAAATCTAGTGAGATAACCATTACAAACAAGTAGATTACGAAATTTTAAACCAGTGGAGGCATGTTTTTCTATTTCTGTAGTGTCTTTTCAAAACTATGTTAGCTTTTAGCAATGGAAAGCGCCAAAATGGAAGACATTGGCATTTTTCTTTATAATTTTTAATATTTGGAGAGGGCGTTGCAACATTTTGGCCATTCATAGAGACCATTAGTCTTTAGGTTGTTGAGAACCACTTTGTTAGTGAAGTTTTCAAAAATATTTGAGTGTTGTATATAGACAAGAAAAGGTAATGGAAAGAGTAATTAGTGTATATTGATTTCATTACCATTGCCGCGTAATAAGATAATGATGTATTATGGAAACCCTTGATGTTTGTATCTCCATGATTAGCAAATAAGCAATAAAGGGTTGATTCAGACTTTTATAGTCAGACGAACACGAAGAGGAAGACTGGTCTTGCTTGAGTATGTAGCCTGCATGACAGAGAAAGAACAACAAGAAAAAAAATTCTGAAAACCGAAGAGCGAAACGGTAGGAAATAAAACAACGAGAAGTGAGTCTAGCAAGGTTGCCTTGCATAGTGATAGCGCTTTCTGGAATTGTCTACGTCAAAACGGCAGTAAGCAAGTCAAGACGTATTTTCAGTGTAAGCCCCCACTTACCCAGAATCTCGCATATGGAAGGTTGGAAATTTTTACTTGTTCAGAGTGACTACTTAACTTCTGAGGATAAGTTATTAACCAATTGTAGAAGGGGGCCAATAGTTATGGGCAGACGCATTAGTGAAAGTTCCATTGAAAAGGGGAGTACAGTCTGGAGGGATGGAGATATCTTTTATTCAATATATAGTTAGAAGTTGGGAGTTGCAGGTATCGGATGGAATAAGAGAGAGTAGGCTAACTGAAGATAGAAATCCGAGGAAGGAAGGGAAAGAAATAGTACATGCGGAAATAAATGGCCACTGTGGAAAAACCGTTTAACTGTAACGGTTGGCATAAAATAAATTATACAGAAGCTATGCCAGTCCCAGTTAATGACAAATCTGTCAATAAAGGATGTTTTATTAATCTTGGGTGCCTAATAGAAGGGGGTTTGTGGAAGAATCCCAAAAACGTAATAAACGGGGAGGGTTGGAATAGTCGGGAGGTTGGAAAATAACCAAAATTTTTATAGTCGGGGGTTTTGACAAAAAGTTTGGAAATGAAGTCAAAAATCAATGTTTGGAATCAACTGCAATTCTTAAGTGTAGGGTAATACAATACAAACAATAGTTAGTTATTCGAAGTCATGGGTGTCTCTAAAATATGTCACCACCGGGGATAGAACCTGTGACCTACGCGTGCACTCTACCAACTGAGCTAGGTGACCTTCGATGTTAGCATACTCTATTTTTCTAGTCGCAACATTAGTTCCCAGTCATCCACTGGTGGACATCGACATCCAGCTCTACGCAATTGGATACCAGCCTCTCTGCGCCATGTAACTTGACCAAGGAAGGACTGCCCTCCGGCCCGTCATCAATCCAAAGCCCATTACATTAGAAAGTATCATCGAGAAGAGAGGATTTGAAATGTTAGTTTTGAATAGAACACTAGAGAAATAGAAAAGTATGTCTCGAAGAAAGATAAAATATATTAAATCAACGACATAACGTTTTCTAATAAAAGCGCTAGTATCAAAATAATACGAAGAAAAAGTAATTTTCTGAATTAAAACTAATGTCTCAGGTTATGAGACGAAAGCACTCAGGTACAATATATTCGTTTTAAAACCGTGTGTGGTTTTTCTTTCTCGGATTATCATAAGGACGCTGTCTGTTGACAATTGTAAATCGCTCCGCGGCATTGAAAAGAAATGCAAGGATTACATAACGTGTGAATCTGACACACATCTTCTACAATTTTGCTACAATAATCAGTTAAAACTGGGACGGCATGTTCATCGCTACTGAAGAGTCATTTGGACCAGTCATGATTATTTCTCGTTTTAGTAATGGGTAAGTTTGAGTATTGACCTGTGAAGATGCTCGGTTGTGAAAGCACTGTATCCCAATGTATTAAGTGGCACTCTCTTGAGGAGCTAAGAGAGTACCCTATGGTGCCAGTTAATCAAAGGGTATACGATTTTCTTAGCGCCTTCGGTACGCCGTGTGAGGATGCGCTTTCGTTCTAGCTTTTGAGTAAATACCTGTCGAACGGATTTAGCTATATCAGCGATGTCAAAGTAGTCGTATACCTTGATCGATCTCGTATTCAAGATAATAGAAGAAAGAGAACCCCCCTCACCCATATTAAATTTACACTTCCCCTTTTCAAATAAATTCGCCTTGAATGTACGTCTTGTAGTAAAGATTCAAAACAAATACTTTACAGTCATGAAAAGCTCTATTAAAAGCTTACCACACCCATATATTAATAATTTTGGGTGCAGGCCTAAACTAATAATGTATAAAATTACTTCTCATTATATCACTACTTCCCCAATTTTTACATTATAAACCTAAATCTTCCCAATTATTATCTTTTAGAATTCTCCTATCTACTTTACTTAATAAATGCATGCATATGTAGTTGATGGAGGTGTTTTCCCTTAGTTTTGTTTTGTTTGTCCTTGCTAGTCTTATTGAAATTGCGGCAATCTCTCTGATCTACAAAATATCCAATTTTCTGGCCCCTAACGATAACTTAAATAACGTTTCCATCTATTTGTCTGTACTCGGATCCTAATTGGCCTACATTGATCTGTACTTTAGTCCACTTACAAAACCATGCAACCGCAATCTTCCTTTAATTCGCTTAATCGAGCGTAAAAAGAATTTACTATCTAAAAATAACCCTTTAAAAAAAGTTAAAGATAGAGGCAACTGGGGCTGTGTCACTTTTTGTCTCATTTCCTTTAGTACTGTAATTAGATACCGTATGCCAAAAGTAATAGATTCCATCACTCCTCTTTAATTAACAAAATACGAGCATTATAAATTTTTTTCGTCGAGTCATTATAAGGTCTGGATTTAGGTTGGGCTTGAATATAAGAGAGAGTGGCAAAGTAAGGGATAGATAAGCAATTGGAACTTAAGTTTACTAAAGATAATTTGATCATGTATATGTTCAAATTGAACTCAAACGTGTGATTTGACACAAGTTTTGTAGGACAAGTCCTACAGCTTTAGTGGAGACGCTTTCTGGCAGTGCAGCTGGTCCTTGTGGAGAATCAAATCAGACAGTGACTCGCATTCTTTGAGACAGTCAATTGGGTTTGATTTCCTCTAATCAAGACTATTTAGAAGCAAATCATACAGACTATCAATGGACCAAGTCGTGGAGTGACAAGATCTGATAATGACTTTAAGCTTAAGCCAAGGGACTTAAAACATCTTTTTGGGGTGCTGGAAAAATAAAGTTTGGGATTCAGAGGACTTAAGACCAATAACGATACCGATCCTAGGTCTTAAGACCAATAACGATATCGATCCTAGGTCTTAAGACCAATAACAAGCTAAGTATACGGTTTCAATAATTAGGGACTTGCCAAGAAACACAACTCTTGATTTCCAAATATTTCATGCCTTAAAATAAGCAGCTTCTTTATGCCTTGTTTATAGGAATGTTTGCCCTTACTCTTCTTCAATGCCTCAAACCAAAAAGCAACTTTAATTCGGAATCTTTTTAGACTTCATAAAGCAAACTTTGATTAAAAGGAAAGCTGTCACTTAACTTTAACAAGCAAATACTAAGTCTTTCGGCAGCCGTGCATATCATTTCATAGTGTCACACACGTCTCCTCGTCTAAACGCCTTCTTTCTTTCGGTTGCTTAACAGGTTGCTAAGGTTATTTTTTGCTCTTGATCTTTGACATTTTCTGAATTTTTGACGATCAATGAACTTGCAGCCTCGGACATAAATAGATAAAATATCTAGTTTTTCTTCTGTCCACTTACAGTGAGTTATACATGTAAATAGATCGTGATGTATATGTTTCAAATCAGAAAAGAATTCTTGTCTCTATTTTTAAGAAAATTTTAATTTTAATTTTGTTATGTGAAAAAAAGTTGCTAACTAATCTGCTGGGCTGAGGGTTGCCAAGCAAGTTGCTTAATATTTGGGCTAATTTGAGGGCTGGGCAAAATACAATATTGCAGTACACCACCTGTTGCTATCAGGCTGTAGAAATGCACTTTATTTGTACAGAACTTGTCTGTGTAACGTCATCATTAAGTAAATCCCTTTTTGGCAATCGATTTGCGATTTTTTACACAACTTGGGCGACGATACTAATGTACTGTCCGGCAACACTGCGTCGTAGCACAGATCTGTAGAATGGCCATTCTAAGGACATGGTTGTATCTTTGTGAAGGATGTGGTGATATACGGAGAAAACCAACAAAACTGATTTCATTTTGTAGATTAAATTTCTATTAATCCGTAAACTAAGAACACGATTCCATATGCGCATGTGCATTACCATCATAGGCACAAATTTCGCAAGGCACAAATTTCGCGCTACACCGGTTTGCCAGCGTATTACGAGACGAATCTGGTAGCCAATGAGAACATACACTCGACTCATTCTTTGCCAAACGGTCGAGAAGCAATTCCTTCTTGATCAATCCTCTACAGAGGAAACAGCGACCAACAAGAGGTTGAAAGTAATCTAAAGATCATGTTGTAGGGCGGTTTTACTAGAAGAAAGCCAATGACTTGCAAATGCATACATTCTATATCATAATTATGAAATATCGTATTTCTACAGATTAAAAGTTTCACAAACGAGTTGCTGTTATGTAACGGTGACAGTGTAAGCAAGTTGAGGGAAGCCCGAAAATATTCAACGAATCTACTTACTCTCCAAAGCTCTATAATGTAAAACTATGAGGTGTATAACCCCATAACATTCTAACCGCACAAATACTAGAAACTGCAAAAGATGAAAGAATTTAATTTTTCTAAGAAGAAAATAGGACGACAATTTACACCATGGCATGGTATTAGGCGACTTAGGAGAGAAGGCAGTGTTTGGCAAAGAACAAAAAGTTATAAACAATATATTTTGAAAAACATTCCATATTTAGAATTTCAAGTAGATGGGAACTGTCAACCTTACCAGTATTGTGTTATTGGGACAGGCCATTTCTTATTACCAATGTTGAACATCTATATACTGAGGGTTAAAAAGTCAAGCCCATGCATAAAGAGTAAACATAACAGAAAAGCGGTATCAATGTTCTTTCAATTTTATGAAACAAACTGATGAAGTACAAGAAAAGGCATAACACTGAGTAACAAATGCAATAATAAGCACAAAGTCTTACTATGTACATACTGATATTTTTACAAGTGTTTGACTTAAAATCTACATCAATGAGATGCATCAGAAACAATTTTTAAAATTTTAAAAATAAGCGGCATAGGAGCGTAGCGAGGAGCTCGTACATAATAAACAACGCAAGGTTATAACCTGTATGAGTTTAGTAACCAAAGGTGCTACTCCTTCGTTCCCCCGCCCCTAATGACAAATTGTGAGAGAAACTTCCACATGTACGGAAAGAAAACGATTTTCAATCCATAATAATCTTCTATTTTTGTATGACAGTTATTCCATGAAAAGTCTGGCAATGTCTACCAGTGCAAGCGTCCCCGCCCAAAAATAAGGTAGGGCATACTGTACACCCTGAAGATTGCCAAACAGACACAGCCTGCATGCCCGCCGGCTAACTGAATCCAACCTCTCCCGCTTTTAAACGCCCTCTGCTAGCCCCACCCACACCCCCCGTCAGTTCAAATATGATTTACGCCGCTTGCATTTATTAGACGTTGTACTGTATATTTTCTATTCGCTTTGATCGACGTCGCTGTTCTTTAATTAAGATACCAATCTACTAGACGGCCAACCAGTCCGAAATCCAACTCCTAATCAGGACAGAGACACAGCCTGCATGCCCGCCGGCTAACTGAATCCAACCTCTCCCGCTTTTAAACGCCCTCTGCTAGCCCCACCCATAGCTTATGAATCATTCATGTAAATAACACTGCTTGTATTTGATTTATGACGAAATTGAGTATTTTATTTTCGGTCATTTTGAACACCTGAAAAATTTATTTTTTGGATGTAGCTTCTGAATCGTTCATGTAATAACACTACTTGTATTTCATTTATGACGAAATTGAACATTTTATTTTACTTTTGGTCATTTTGAACGCTAATTTGAACACCTGAAAAATTTATTTGTTGGATTTAGCTTATGAATCATTCATGTAAATAACACTGCTTGTATTTGATTTATGACGAAATTGAGTATTTTATTTTCGGTCAAGTTAATCAGAGCAACTGACTAACGTCATACCAGGTAAACTCAAATTGCACTTTGGCATCAAAGATTAACTAACCGACGTTACCTAAAGTAATCGCCAAATGTTTGTCTTCTTTATCAACTACTCTGAACGACATTGTTCACAAAATCAAGGGAGTAAAGCAACTGTACCTCTTTTTTCTACTCTTGGTACCATACTCGTTCCGCGCTTTGGCGCACCTAATGTTTCCAAATATACCTGTCTTCGTGCCAAAGTTTATCCAGGCTGTCAATGTTAGGGTCCATTTCGAAATTATTTGTGTATAATAAACGTTGTTTTCGTCTTCTGGCTATTTCTATTAGGGGCTCGTAGTTGCCAATGAGGTCCTTAATTTTCTTTGCTACAGTTTCATAGGTGATTCTCTGTTTCCAGGTAATACCGAGTATTCTGCGGAAACATCGCATTTCAAACGCCATTATTCTTTTTTCAACACTTCGACTAAAAGTCCATGTTTCACAACCATACAGTGGAATAGGAGTAATAAGCGATCTCATAAAATTCACTTTATTTATTGAGGATATACTTCGGCTGTTCCACAATTTATTCAGTTTTGCGAGCTGTCCTGTTGCCATAGCCAATCTCTTCTTGATTGCCGAGTCTGTTTTAAGATCAGTTAAAATCTGTGGGTGAAACCGTGTGCTGTTTATTACACCCGAATTTGTTACCCTTCAGCCCAAAAAGATTTGTTACGTATTACACATAAAATGTTTCAAATTCAAATATGATTATATATATGTATATAGGGCATACCTTGCAGATATTATAATTGCACAACATGTACCGATCTTTACAAGTAAACGATTCTAAAGTATCGAAAATTTTAAGGAGTCTTTTTAAAACAACCAACCAAAAAAAGCAGATTCCCACTTTTGCGTCCACTCGTTAGTCAGCATTCATAACAATAAGGCATCTTCCAGGGAGGCATATTTATTTAAGGGGTCTTACCACCCCAGCCCCCAAGCTGAAGTGGTTTATTTTTCACCCCCCTTTCCCCCTTTTCAGGTGACACCAACAATTGCCTACATTTTATTTTTCAACAGCAATAAACAACTTGCCCCTATTTAATGTAAAAAATCCCACCACACTCCATTTTCCCCAAACAGTAAAACGTACCCCCTAACACCAGCCCCAATCATGGTGCAGACCCCTCAAATGTGTGATTCCTGACCTCACTTTTACCTCATTTGCCCTTTGCTAATGACTGATTTTTTCGTTAACTTTACTTTAGATTAGTTAAATTTTATTGTGTTTATTAATTTCTTCATGTAAATACAACTATACGACCATTGGAAAGAGAAAGGCGTAGGTAATTGTCACGCCCGATCGGGCCCACTCTCCCCCCAATTGCTAGGTTACCCTCCCTGAAGAAAAAGTAGACAACATGTAGAGATGAGTTGATTGTCCATAGCTTATTCAGAGTAATGGTCTTGCGAATATGGAGGCAAACAAGGCAGACCATTTCATAGGAGTGCTTAAAGTTGGTTACGTACCTGTTTATACTGTAAACGTTCCCTTCCCAGGGTGCCTATTTATTATAGGTTTCTATTGATCTATTAATATTTAAGTCGTTTTTCCTCTAGTATTTCATATCATATATGAAATCGCGTAGTCCTATGACACGTTTGACCCTCTTTTAATACATCGTATCATATCCTACATGAGTGTGTGTCACTTTATTCTACTTAATTGATGCCCTTTGGTTTTATAC
This sequence comes from Alatinidae sp. Z8VKAUB7J3, assembly GCA_010016025.2. Classification (NCBI taxonomy): domain Eukaryota; kingdom Metazoa; phylum Cnidaria; class Cubozoa; order Carybdeida; family Alatinidae; species Alatinidae sp. Z8VKAUB7J3. The sequence goes on along the minus strand of JAAAKM020721499.1, from coordinate 64,205,989 downwards.
GCATGCAAAACATACTTTTCTTTCATCGGCGGCTTTTTCAGCCTAACCTTCTTTGTGTCATTCAACAAGTCTGTTTTCATAATGACCAGCTAATAAACTTTACACGATTTCTAGAGCAACTTAAAGTTGAAGAAGCTACTACAGACAATAAAAGATCAGTCCAAAACTTCGTATTTTAAGGGCTTTTCAAAAAATATTTAAAGTTTATAATTTATTGTGCAACTTTTTATATCCATATATGACGTCATAGATACGAGATTAAAGTGTCGTTTGTAATTTGTTGTAAAAGAGCCAAACAATGATTCCGTCTGAAATTGTTGTAATTGCACTAGTAAATGCAATGTTGTAGCACATCGACGTACCGCTGACCAACTGATCCCCCACCCCTTATCCCCCAGGTATGAAAAGAACCAGAGGTCTATGTAAGCTAGGGTTAAAAATTCTTAACTTTATTGACGTTGAACTCAGTTAGAATGCCTCTTTACAGGGTCTTCCTGTACGCTAGATTCAAGTCCTCCACATATTGGAAGACCACTAAACAAACAGAAATTATGTCAGCACCGTGGATCGAACCCGTGGCACTTCTTCTGCATAAATTGATTTAAATGAGTGGTCTGTGATGACATAATGACAAATAAAGAGTTCCTTCTACACACCCAATTGAAAATTTTTCACCTTTGTAACAAACATATGCTTCAACTGGTGTACCCACTTCAAATCAGTATTGATTCCCACACTTAATCAATAGCCTTGTTAGTGGTTATTCAAAATTGATATACTAATGCCTAGGGCAGATCAATAAAACCAGAAGTCCCTTACCTGTTCATTCTTAGCGGCAGTTGCATCTAACGTACAGTTTCGCCACGGAAGAGCCCTAACATTCCATAACTTTCAAAATGGGCTCTGGACCATTCAGTAGTGCCCCAATATCATGTTGCATACTTGATTGCCACCTCGCTTTAGTAGGCAGTTCTTGAACATTCTGTGGCATATAGTAAGAGCGACATTCCCCCAAGGACCATTGGTGACGTAAGAATTGGTATCCAGTTTCATGCACTCTACGTTACTGTACAGCATGTAGACGAATACTAGAATATGGAGGGCTAGAAAGCGTTTTTCCAGTTAAAGGTGAAACTCCCAAATGATCCAACAACCATCTATGAAATTGACGAATTGTCTGACCTAAATACACTTCTTCGCAGAAACGACACTTAAAATGATATACTACGCCTGAGCGCAGTAATTTGGGTGTTCGGTCCTTAAACTGAAAAAAGTTAGATAGACAAAAGGAAGAGCGGAAAGCAAAGCGAAGGTTAACTTGAGGATAAGCAGAAGAAATGAGTTTATTGAGTTGTGTACGAAGCATAAGTGAGTGGAGACCTGTAAATAGACCACCTTTGAAGCTATAGATATTTTCGCTTTCGTGTCCACTGACAGCAGTTCTATTTTAAAAGCGATAGACAAAGCGATAGGTTCTATCACCCTCAGTGGACACGAGGGGTAAAGGAGAACAAATCAGCTGGCTTAAAATGAGAAAAACATTGAGCTTTGGCCTGGTAACGATGACTGGAAGCTCTCCTCTGAAGATCGCCACATTTTTGATTACTCATTGAGTTTTCGAAGCTTACCGAAAGACATCAAAAGACCAAAAGCTTTCTCATATGATTTACAGAAGTTTTGAGAAAACAGGGTGTCTCTTTCTACGATCTAAGATGGCTTTTTGCAGACAAACATAAGTAGTATGGTAGTTCTTCAAAAATCAAAGTAATAATCACGTCCATAGCCAGTCACGCTTACGTGACAGGGACTAAGAGCTATCAAGGAAGAATTAATTAGTTAATCAAATGTTACAATTTTTAAGTAACTGGTAAGTATTGTTATTGTGCGTTACGTATGATAATTTAAGGGAGAATTATATGAAAAGATTTGTTTACAGGAGCCAAAATCACAGAGGCGGTGACTGATAATAAAATTAAATCGAAAAAGTACTTAGCAACATTTTAACAAGATACGGAGAGCATCTGTCATCAATGAGAACAGATACTACATCCATTCCTTGCCAAAAGGCCGAGAAGCGAGTGTTTGAAGTCACTGCCAACCTAATCTCATGAAAAGCAGGCAACAGATGGACGACACTGAAAGTCTCCGGTTACAATAGAAAGATATAAAAATGTACTTGCAAATATCTTTGGATACGTGACCCGGTCATTATACACACAGTATGTCATCGTGTTACCCTCACATTGCATCTTTTGACGTAGCTCTAGCTACTCTACTATATCCTTTATTGTACCTCTATCCTATTCACGTCATATTGTCGTTTACGGACGAAATTGTCAAGCCAATTACACAATCTAATTGGCACTCTGTAATCAATTTACCCCATGTTAGACATTTACCTGTATTTATTGTTGATTTGCTGCTTGGTGCAGATGTTGCATATAAGTTTTTAGGGCATGCAGTTTTACCAGTAAAGAATGCTGATGGTCCGATAGCCCAGCTTACTGACTATGGCTAAGTTGTTTCTGGTCCCTTACCCCCGTCCAACCTGTTTTCCTTATCGACACATTCTGTTCAAGTTCATCATTGTGTGACACAAGACAGTGGTATTTCCTTTCACTGGGAACATTCTATGGCACACTTATTGGATTTTTATAGTCTTGAATGGTACTACGTCTACTAAAAACGAATAAACAAATTGTGTTAACAAATGCAAAGAAGTCATGGCTCTCCATGTATCACGAGAAACATTCGATAGCCTACGCCCTCGAATTTGCCACAAATTCTACTAACATTCTCTACGTTTAGCGACATCTTGTCCTTGTATGCAACGATGAACCTCTTTGTCTAACACTGAAGCACTACAAACATTGTATATCGGAATGCAACATGTCGATCGTTTCATTAAAACGGTAAATAATCAATTTCTCTGACATACGATGCCATTTTGGCATAAAAGCAAACGTAAAAAGAAATTGAAAAAGATGAAGAGCTCCAAGAAGGATATGGAGGCTGATGATAAGGTATTAGATGAAGTGATGGATGAAGTGATGGAAGACGAGAGTTCATTAAAATTGGAGACTGTGATCGCCATGGACGTTGCCGCTTCTGAGCGAATTGTCCATAGTGAAGGGCATTCAAAGGGTGAAGCGGAATTGACGATTAGGACTGTGGCAGATCAGGCCGAGCCGCGGAAGTCATTCCCTGAGTCGGTAGAAGATTTACAAATGTCTGATTCAACACCTGCGCAAGTTGAGACAGTTCTCATCCAGCCGTGCTGCGAAAACAAAATGCTGTGTGGTGCGTTTTGCAGCAGTGTGGTGTTACTGACCTTAAGGGGGTCTATTCACCATTACGTACATAACCCAAAGATATAAAACGAAAGGTTCTCAACGGAGTGGTTTTACACTATGACCATGTAAAACAAGCATGTAGAGATTACCGTAGAGCTATTCCTAGCATTAGTGAAGTAATAATCCCTGTTTGTGCCTTGTTTCCCCTTCACTGTATTAATTAGCCTTCTAGGTATCATTTTTGTTAATATTGGGAGTTGCAAAATCGAGTTCACTTCTTGTAAAACGTTCTCTAAAGATTGAATGGAATAAAAATAAATCGTGTTTCCATAAAAGTAGTCTATGCGAATTTCCACTGTTAACTGAATTTGAGGCTTGATATAGATAACGTACGCTTATTTATCAAAATACTTGCATCGTTAATTTTGGCAAATCACCTTTCAATAGTTGCCTTTTGCTTCAAGCGAGCAGGAAGAAAGACGGTGAGCAACTTTGAAAGTACCTAATTATTGGAGGTGAGATAAATGTTGTTTGGCAATACTGAATCCCGGACATTGTTAAAGCTGAAGTTGTGTGATATTGCGCTACTTTAGGGACAATACCCATAGCGTGAAAGGTATTCTTCCCATTCAAGGTCCCAACATTATGGTCAACACTGTTACAACTCCATTGCGCAGAAGATCAAGGAATACTTGCATTCCGTTACTTCCCTGCATCGTCAGACCTGGTGATGCTCCGTCTGTATCGTGACTTCATCGACAGTGATGCTAAAGCCAAATCTCCCTGACTCCGTTAACAGCCACTTGGAACAAATTATATGGTCAAGTTCTACACCAAGACCAAATAACAATGGTGCGATCACAGTTCTTAGACGGGCTGCAGCGATAATGCACTAGCCAATGCTAGCCCTGTTGATTTATTTATTGGAGCCTATAGCAAGCATTTCATGGTCCCTTGAGGATATACAGTTATTTGGCCAGCTTGATATTGCCGGCGTAGGGAAAACCTCACTGTGATGCTCCATTAGGCGTAGGGTACTTGTTGGAGATTAATCGGATTAGATATAAGTAGTCTGTTGGGGATAGAAAATGGAAAAACAAACACACTACAAAGGCTACTAGATCACCAGCTTTCTCATGCTGAGGCTTATCACTTGAGGTAATAGGCTTGATTTTGAATCCTTGATATAAGCCAGATTTGGAATTAATAGTGGAAAACTCGGGTGTTTGGAGCAGGAGGTCAATTGTTATATCGAATCAATGTAGTTCAAAGGAGTTCATGTAAAGAGTCTTAATGTACAGTTTGTGTAGTAATAAATTCTTAAGTTCTATAAAATACTCTCATTGTCGAACCACACTCTCGAACACTTACTACTAAAGCCTAATCTCACTGTAATTGTGTAGACAGGATAAATTTAACAAAATGATACCCGGAGTGTTACGGAGAAACAAAATAATGGTTCTTGCAAATCACGTTTCGCGTTAAGCATCTTGTTAAACACCAGGTAGTGAGTACATTCACTTACAAACGTACAAAAGCATTTAAACAAGCTTCAGTAAAAGGACAAAGCTTGCATTTGTGGTACATCTTTCTTGAAACAGGTGGACATGTTATGGTTCCTGCATGGCCAGCGGCTGTATAGGAAGTGTAACCAAGCTGTGTTGACTGGAATCCTATTACAGGGCGTGACAGTCATTGTTTACACTTTATCAAAGTGATCAAGGTGCCCAATTTGTTGCTAAGTTCAAGTAACATATGTGCCTTGACTTGGTGGTCGAAGGGAATCCTTTGAACGGCTTGATCCAGACAACCTTTCGTTGTTTAACCTCTTATTTTCTTTAACGTTTCAACGACAAGTGACTACCAAGTGTGGAGGAAGTCTACGGTAAATTTACTGCTTGACATATTTTCGACTTTGATGCTAGTCTTTGAGATTCATGTTTCTTTCTGTTTCCTTAAACAAAGGTTTTAACATGGCTTTTAAATTGTCACTCCTGTTTCACTAAGAGAGCACCTACCAAGTTACTGGAATATGTGGATCTCCCTAGCAAACTTTTTCTAGTCATTTTTCGCCCGGAAAATGCTTAGACATGCTAACTTACGTAACTTTGCTTTTACCATCATTGTTATATAGGTATTTTGATGATAAAAAGGATATCATAGATAGATGGATGGATAGATAGATAGATAGATAGATAGATAGATAGATAGATAGATAGATAGATAGATAGATAGATGAGTAAGTTGGTATGTAGAAGGTAGGTAGGTAACTAAGTGGGTAAGTAAGTGCGTGGGTAGTTACGTACGTACAGTAGGTTGGTAGGTAGGTACGTACAGTAGGTTGGTAGGTAGGTAGGTAGGTGTTGAATCAATCACGGTATCAGTATTTGTGAAGAAAAAAAACTCTTACTACAAGAATTTCTACTACTCAGCTGCCCTTCATTTATTGTTTCACGTTCACATATTAAACCACAAAAAGTAGAAAATTATCAGAGGTAAAACTATCAACCAACTGATATAATGTGCCTAAAACTGAGCAACAATGAAAAATGGCTAACGTTTGGAAGCTTTAGGGTTCAAGATCATAGTATTTAGTACATATAATTTAAGTGTTTTTAAACTAATTGGGCCGCAAATGCGATGGATTTAATGCTATGGAGACTGTGATTGGCAATGGATCTTTCTATCGTGTTTGTCGTGTTTGTCATTTCGTTTCAGCCAACCTCATGCTGAAGGATTCTCAAAAATGTTATGAATATCCCCAAACAGATTGCTATATGAACTACAAGGCGTTGGTTTAGTAACCATGAGGTCGTGGGTTCCAGCCCGGTCAGCGCCCATAAATTGCAAGCTATTGTGGTAATGCTCCACTCTTTGAAAATTATATACATATACATATATGGCAATACTTAGTTAGTCATTGGTAGTTGAAATTATTTACTCTTTGTGTGGAAGAACACCATCTGTCTACAGAGGACAGTAATAACATTTTTCTGTCATTTTTCTAACCTCTTCGACTGCTGTATCAAGCCATGTGTTTCGTCCACTTTTATTCTCCTCATCTTCTGTGCTCTCCAATACCAATTTAGCATTTAACTCAGAAAAAACTAATTTAGTAATTTGGCTTTATATTACAGAATGATATTCAAAAGAGATATCTAAAGAACTAACCAACCAAAAAAACTAACTTTAGCCAGCTAACTTACCAATTAACATACTAAGTAACTAATTTACTAGTTTATTTACCAGCTAGTTTAACTAACTAACTAACTAACTAACTAACTAGCTAATTAACTAACTAACCAACTGGCTGGCTAGCTGGCTAGCTAACACTTTAACTAACAAAATAACTTAGCAAGGGTCCAACTCATTGACTAGATAACTAACGAACTAACTGACTAACTAACTTAGCCACACTTATTGGATTTTTATAGTCTTGAATGGTACTACGTCTACTAAAAACGAATAAACAAATTGTGTTAACAAATGAAAAGAAGTTATGGCTCTCCATGTATCGCGAGAAACATTTGATTGCCTACGCCCTCGAATTTACCACAAATTCTACTAACATTCTCTACGTTTAGCGACATCTTGTCCTTGTATGCAACGATGAACCTCTTTGTCCAACACTGAAGCACTACAAACATAGTATATCGGAATGCAACATGTCGATCGTTTCATTAAAACGGTAAATAATCAATTTCTCTGACATACGATGCCATTTTATTTTTTTGATAGTTGGGTCACATCATGACCCCTACATGAGCTCGTCCAGTAGAAGAGAGAAAAAGAATTCAGTCGACTTTAGAGGTGAAAACATGATGCGTCGACTATTTACTTGAGGAATTAGTCACTTTTCGAAAGTAGGAAGTAGCAAATTGATTCTTCCTCTTGGATTGTGTTGACTTCCTAAGCATTTTGGTTTGGCTTAGCCCATGGCGTTTTTTACTACAGGCCTATGCAACATGCAGCTGGGGGCAGGAACTGGGGGCGAATGCAAAAATGTGAGAATCGCATGATAAGACCCTGTTGCAATCAACTGATTAACAAGAAGCAACTGAGAAACTCTAAGCAACTGCAAAAGTTTATCTAGTGTCACAGTAGGACTTAAAGTCCGACTTTCCTCTGCACTGTGTAATTGTTGGTACAGCAAGTATGCTCTTAACCATATCTATATGGATAGTTTCTCAAGTAACATCCTCCCTATACTTAAACAATGATCCATCAATTTTATCTAGGCATATGAATAAAATTTATCTAATGTTGTCTTTCCTATGCATTCACCTATGTAATACTTGAATCAGAATATTTGTATTTCACCGTGTCAAAGTCTCCAACATGATGTCTTATATGAATGGGATTGCAACCCGGTCTCAAAGGGTCAATACCTCGCTCGGTAGGGATCGTACTGGTCTACAGGGTACACCCAATCGTCATCAAGTGACTGTAGAAAAAGGTAAGCCTAACTATCGAATCGGTTCTTGGAACGTGCGAACGCTAGCGAGGGTGGGCAAACTCGACAACGTTCTGCAGGAGATGCAGCGGATTAGCTTAAAAATTCTCGGAATGAGCGAAGTGCGATGGCCACAAAGTGGTAAAATTTCGAAGAACGGTTTCACCATGATCTACTCTGGTGGTCAGAAACATGAAAGAGGGGTCGGCATCTGTGCAGAAACTTATTTGGTAAAGTGGACAAGGACGACCTTCAGGATGATTACAACACATCTCTGAAGAAAGAAACTACAGAAAAGAGCAAGCTATGGGATTTTGATTTCGTTTCTGGTGCTCCACTTTCATCTTCTCGTTTAAGATGGGAGCCGGTTACCAAAGGTGCAGCAAGTATTGGCACAGGAGCAGACTCATCTTCATGTACGTTATCATCAACAAGACCTACCGTAACAGAATCGTCTTCAACAAATGATGTTTCGACACATGACAAGATCGAAGAAAAACCCACACCATCTGCTAGCCTACGAAATTTAACCTTGAACTTGAAGACGAGAGAGCAAACATGAGGGAACACAACAGCTATCAATCAAAAGTAGTCACTCTCTTAGAGAAGGGGCCGGGCAGTATTTTTTAAAACTATATAGCAAAAACATTAAGCACCATATACACACAAAATCCGGCCTATGTAGCCCCTGAAAATAATTAATCTACTGTCAATGAAATTAATTAACATTTTTTTCCTTCCCTGCTAATTACCTTAAAATCAACAGCTGAAGGATGTCTTCCTCCGACTGTGCATTGACAGCATCGTAATAACCTAATGAAAATATCAATCTGTACCTAGGTTGATAAGAGTTCTATCGATTCTTTGGGCCACAATTTCCATACTTTTTTTAAACTCTACAAATAAACTGAGGGTTCTAATGAGCAGTGGGCACTTACAGTTATTAACTTACACACTACATAACTTTAATGGAGGAGTGGCACCTTATGGAACAGCCTGGTATCTACAGTTTAAAGTGACATCTGATCTAACACGAATAGAAAGTCAGACATTAGGGCTACCGGCGGCGTCCAGAGCAGGACGTTTCTATATTGTATCATTATTACATTCTTCCTTCACTCCTTCTTTCCTTCTCTACTGTAAAAAAGATAATACAAGGGGCACATACTAAAACAAGGAGGCTTCAACGTAGTTTCTTACCACTCTAGGTGTTGCATACACATAAGGGATAGTCACTAGACGCTTTACAGTGATCAGTCGTTACAAAAAGTACCAGCCACAGAAGCGACTATTTGACCAATTTGATGCATGATACACATATCTCGCACACCCTCTACTAGTGATGGCCAATCCGCGGCCCGAGCATGCGGCCCGTGATTGCTTTTGTTGAGCGCCCCGCTTAACATTTATAAAATTCACTTTCCTTTGGCCTCTGTTTAAAAGTCAGACAACCACTGCATCGTACGAACAAACAAACTGACGTAGTGGTGTAAGTGAGGAACGTCATTCATTGTTGCTAAATGGAGATAATGCAGCATGTATGCGCTACTTTGATGGGTTTCATTCATGGTAGCTACTCTTTGATACTTTGAAATCCCGGAAATAAGATTTGTGGTAGCGTTTGGTACCAGAAAGGCAACTTTAGTAGATTATTTCTCCAAAAGCATATGAGGGTGGATAGGGGGGAAATGGGGTGTTGTTGTGAATGGAACTTAATTCTGCGCTATTTAAAATATGTGGAATAACGTATGTAAAGACTTAAACCTCTTTATTGTGAGAGCTTGCAGAACTACCCTCCATAGCCCTTCGCTCTATGTGCATGGAACCCTCGCCAACTGTGCAGTCCCCAAGAAAGAACGGCCTGTAGTTCCGTGTACGCCTATTTCCCTCTTTGACCAAACACGGTGGAACATACGTTAGCCTCTATGCAGGCCAGTGGTAATTTTTGTGCTTTATTTGTATGGAGGAAGGTCGAATAAGCAAGGGGTGGATACTTTTTTTGATTTTCATACAGTGTGGGGTCATAAAAAAAATCCCTTAAAATGTAAAATTGGGTGAAATTAAATGGGTGACGTGGATATTTGTTTCATTAGCTGTGATAGTTGCTACTTCTTTCGATAAAACCGAAAACAGTGAGTTGGAGTTATGTGTCGTTTGTAAAAAAATTACCTCTTTCTCAATTAGCTTTACTGCTGCCAGCCGCCGTAATATCTTTTGTGGCAGAAACAGGGCGTGAGAACATTAATAGGCTCTTCGCATACCAATCCGCATCTGGCAATCGCGAAACTTTTCACTACTCGTGTGCCCTTCTACCGAGTCTGTTTCAATAAACATTAGAGACTATTTTCCAATTACTTATTTTAAATCAGACAATGCATTTGATCCCCGTAAAGAAGGATTTTAAGGAAACCTACGGCCTGACGAGCTCTTTGCGGGTCCGGCCTCGTTCTGGATTTTTGTGTGATAAAGGTCCATTAAACAAGAACATTGACTTTTGAAGATAAAAAAGTAACGTACAAGTTAATAAGAATATTGCACGAAATAGCGAAAACATTGTGTACTTAAAAGCTTTGTTCGTCTGACACTCGTCAGAGTACTAACGTCAGAATGACCGAAATGGGATGTGTGAAAGAGTATACCGCACGACTTTGAGGTTGGTTGACCGAATTAAGCAGCATGTACCATCGTATATTCGCCAAGCGTCTACTCCTAAAACCTATAAATTCATCGTGATAGCTTTCTAATTTCACTCCATACGATTGCTGTGATCAGTGTATGGCAAAAACGTTTAGTAGTAACTTATTAAGACATTCATATTAAAGCGGGGAAGGTTCCAACCCGTGTTGAAGACCCAAATGTACTTCTGTGTTACGGTCTGTGAATCAGAGTGCGAAAAGTCGTCGAGTCTTTCACAGTATACTTGTGAACTACGTGCAGATGACATAAATTAGGAGTCATTAAACATGGTGAAAGCACTATGATCTTTCGTTGTCACCTTCAGGCACATCACACTCGACCGCTGTTATCTAGTAAATGGACACTCAATTACACCCCGATGACAATTTTAACATTTGACTGCTGGGTTACATTGATCTTTGCAGTTATAAGTTGCTAAGCGGAAACTGATTGTTACAAAAGCAATTTTATAATACCCATTTCTGGACGTTTTTATTTAATTCCATTGACCCTGGCCCGCACACGACACTTCTGTAACATATTAAATGGTTTGATACATAGCCTTTCTTCAATGGGACCTCAATGCTTAAACAATTTACATATTTTATGTTTTAAATATAAAGAAACAAGGCAATTACTTCTGCAATTTGGAGGATATTCGATTTTAATCTTCGAAATGGCTTGATAAGCGATTTTTAGGTGATTATATTATCTCGATTTTTTGCTGAAGCACAGTCTCCTATCGCTCACCCCCCACTCTTGAAACTCAGCAGCTGGTAACTTTTTATAAAATAAAGAAAATACCTAAAATTACAAAAGAAATAACAGGAGGTGCGTCGTGGCAAAATATGTGCAAAAACTAAATCAGCAAAATTGTCAGTAGACACCAAAACGTGAAGTAAAACACTTCAGTGTGTTGCAAATCGTTAGTTCACGGAATTATAATGATCGTATCTAAATATTTACCGTTCACTTTTTTCCGCGGTGTGCCTTCGCGTGTTATACGCATTTCATGTTGCATCACGGTGCGTTATAAGCAATTCCACGTTCTATGAAGGAATGTTGTAAGAATTAACCACATACGTAAACAACAATATGGCAAAAATCTGAAAACAACACAGTGGGTAAAATAAGGAAGTGGAAAATATTTCTTGTTTACTGTTTCATACGCGTCTGTGAAAGAAGTAATGCGCGCTATCATGTTGCGTCATGGATGTTGGAAATGATTCCGCGGTGTGCCCTCGCGTGTTATACGCATTTCATGTTGCATCACGGTGCGTTATAAGCAATTGTTCAAATCGGAATAAAATTTACGACGAATCAGTGTCATATTTTCTGTAGATGGGACTTGAACTTCAGCTTTCGTAGATGACGAAATACAAGTTGCAAGGATAGGAAAGAAAATATAGCAACAGACAACAGTAACGAAGAAGATCATGATTGACCACAAAAAAATCTAGTTGGCTCGCAACCACTAAGATTTGGTATCGACTGACAAATACTACTTACATTGCTCGTGTTTTTTTTATGTTTGATGTTTCAGTAATATTGAATGCATCGTTTGCTTCCTTCACATCTAATTATACATTTGTTTAGGGACTACCGTCTTCAACATTTGTATTCGTTGACAGCTATAAAGGTGTTTGGAAAATTCCTTTGATGTCTTGCATCGACAATGGGTGTCATTGCAGGCCGTTGCAGTGAGGACACGTGACCTACTGGTCCCCTATGTTCACGTTAAAGTAGGTGTTTTATGGTTACGTAGATTTAGTTTAGGGTGATCCCAGCGCGTGCTGGACGGAAGATTCTTACCCAGAGATTCCAAATTGGTAAGCGAGTGATTTTCAATAGTTCTCATCGTTTAGACATCGATTTCATTATATATAACTTACTATAGCTATTTTGATTGTAAAATTCAAGACACTAGAGAAATAGAAAATATGTTACTAGGAATATAATAGGAAACTAGGTAATATCGAGGTGTAGAGGGCATTAAAAATTGGTATGGTTTCATCAACAAAATGGTTCTACTCTATATGTCTGCAATACACAGATACGCAAAAAACAACTCCCAACAACCTTGACCTTCCAACCTTCTCGGTTGTTCATATTTTGAAGGAATGTTGTATTCTCCATCATCCCACAGTTGTCACAAGGTGACATCCATGAGCAATTTTATAAGGGACCACAATTCAGAAAAATATATTATGAGAACGCCATGTTAATCATTTGTATATTCCTCAGATATCGCATGGTCTGACACAGTATCCATCTCCCGAAGACAGTAACCAGGGCCATTCCAAGAATCGTTATGATCTATAAAGGGTATAATATTTGAATTAAAATACAAATTGAATTCTCCAGACGTGTGCACCTCGGTATGTGTACTACTGTGATTTTGTGTAGAAGAACGTACATCAACGCGTCGAATAAATACATTCAAGAACAAGAATAAAAGTATCAAACTATTTTACTACTTGTCCACTTACTCAAACAACCGCTCTAGCTCACTTTTGAACGCGTCCCACTAACTCCTTCTTTCCGCTAAGACATTTGTCCCATGGGGCTGGCTAGCCCTGCAATCGTTTTAGAGAAAGATGCTGCTACAAGAATTGTGTATATTAACAAGCTAGGGGAAGACCGAGGACGAAGCAGTAGGATAGCTATGCTGATTAAGGGACTTGACTTAAATACAGACACTTGATATTCCAAGCTGTTTGCCTAGCGATATGGTAGGTAAGGTCAGGCATTGCTATGTACTTTGATTTGGGAATGCCAATAAGAAAGCCCATATTTTAAGGTGAATTAGACCATTGAACATAAAAGAACATAGAGTCTTAGAAGACTAGGGTTGCAGTATTTCAGACCAGCTCCGGCACTGACCTGAAAAATTAATAAATATTTTCTAGCAATGAGTAGAACATAGCCTAAAATGGCTACTTTCAGGTTCAAGATTATCGTCCATTGTTGATGTTATTTGATATAGATCCAAGCACTGTTTCTTTTTTTTTTGCTTACCAAAAAGCAAATAAACAAACAAATGTAGTTGCTTAAGATGGAAGGAAAAGAACGTGGTGGTTATATGTGAAACTAAAGGAAAAAGTACGAAAAACGTTTTACTGTTTATTTATCCTGGTACATGAAAACCTGTCACTTTGCTACTGATACTTCACAAGAGGTTCAATCTTTAATTGACAGTCTTCAAGTGTTAATGAAAAAAACATCGTCACAAGAAATAGCGAAAGAGTGGAAAGTTAACGCAGAAGTGTATACTGGACTGAACAATCTGACAGTTTGCCTTAATCTTTACGACTGCATCAATACGGCATGCAATACATTGGACAATTTGCCAACCATGATCAAGGTGAGCAAGAAGGAATTTTCTGCCGTCATCGAAAGGATGAAAAAGAATTTTTTAGGAGTACTAGATGTAGGAAATTCACTGAATGTATTACGACAAAAGTTAAGTCTCAGCCAAGAATTGTTTTCACGCATTGCTCTTGAAGATGTAGTTCTGAAATAATGCCTACCATTTTGAAACCTGACGATGAGTTGAAATCATAGAATTAAGAGGACTAGAACGAGTGCAGTATCACGTGATAGGGTCAAATCATGGCCAATCAAAGATGGTAGCACGAGGAAGGCAGAAAAAGGCGCGAAGTTTAAGCGGGCATAAATTGCGCCAAACAGTATCGTTGTGTTGCGTGCTTGTCGAATCATTATTGCTGTGCTTGCTTTTCGGATTATTGTTTTAATATCGCTAGTTCCATTTCCAACATGCCTGTATCATGTTGTTACAACTATTTGCTGAGAGTTGAAAGCGATGTTTCATGATCTCTCACGAAAATACAACTATTTGCCGGGAGTTGAAAGCGTTGTTTCACGATCTCTCAGGAAACTACAACTATTTGCTGGGAGTTGAAAGCGATGTTTCATGATCTCTCAGGAAACTACAACTATTTGCGGCAGTTGAAAGTGTTGGTTTATGATCTCTCACGAAACTACAACTATTTGCTGGGAGTTGAAAGTGTTGTTTCATGATCTCTCAGGAAACTACAGCTATTTGCGGGAGTTGAAAGTGTTGGTTTATGATCTCTCACGAAACTACTTCTTTCAATGCCGCGTTAATTAATCGATGAATGAAATTTTAAATTCTGTAAGAAAAGAAAAGCTGGAGATTTTGCAACATATGTTAAAGTTCTTTACTTAATTGTTGTGATAAAAATTGTCACTATTACTTATTGTACATACCTCCTTTGGCAGAATTAAGGGATGCAATTTCCAAAAATTGTTGCCATTTGATTGTTTAGGGAGGTATTGAAATATTTAACGATACTAGTGTTTATTTTTTGTCGACTTTTACTTTTAGTATTTCAGTGAAGCTGATAGCATTTAATTTCCAGAACTCCTTTATCTAATATGATTACTTCGATCGATTTTCAGAATCGATGTCTAACAGAGTCTCGATTGCACATTCCTCAAGAAAAATTGATTGTTTTAGCCTGTCGATCCCCCGTCCAAGTGCAAACCATTATCCCCTGTCACAGAGAACGGAATTATCACACAAACATAACAACTCTCGCGCTCGTGTTTGAATCGTAAGTTGCAAGAAGGGAGATGCAATGCACTGTAGTGCAGACGTACTTAATGTTTTTGCCCCGTGGTCCAAGTTATGACCGGTGGAGTCAAGTGGGGATGTAGCAAAGTTTTGCAATAGGATTACACTTTAAGCCATATTGACCTTTTCTAACCTTTGCCAATCTGTTGTGTCGAAAATTTGATATGACCAGGTTCAAGAATGTCCCGTCTTCGCCGTGAGGAAGTCCCCGCTTTGGTGAAATGAGACACAGTAAACCTGAATAATTATGAATGATCATGCTGATCTGGAACCGTTATGAAGCAAAGAATGCCGTTTTGATGTTTGTCACAAGAAGTTACCCTACCAAGCGGGAGCCGTCTAAAGCGCTCCGAGTAACCCCTTCCCGGTGTTCTTTAGGTGTAATACTATGAAAAGACAACTCCATAAACCACTTCAGTTAACACGAATGGCAATGTGAGAAGATGGGAGAGAGAGGTTAGCTTAGAGATAAAACCTACATTTTTTATTTTTATTCAAGTTTTGTTTCTACGTACAAATATCTACTAATACCAAAATCAAGTTGTACAATTTTAATACGAACGTTCGAGGGCGCTAAAGACTGCTTTAAAAACCTATTGAAGAGGTGGTATTGCAAGTATCGGAACGATTGCTATAGAAAATTTACACATATCACGGTTTAAAGGAATCTTGAGAAATGAAACTTGAGAATCTGGAGAAAGTTCGATGATAACATTTTCTAAGAATTCAAAACACGATTTGATCATTAGCTTCTGTCACTATCGTGGCAAGGGTGGGCATAACTTCAATCTCAAGCCAATTTAGGCTCACTTACCCAAGGATCCTGATCCCGTGAGGAAGGAGGGCTGAACTAATCTTGGCACCCATAACTCGAATAGAAGCCCGCTCGCACGAATTGTAACGCAAATCGAAAACCACTGAATCTCCGTGTCTTGCATAATTAAAATTAAAATTATCTAGGAATCACCTCTGATAAGCATCTTATAACCAATTACACCTACAAGTACTAAGAAAGAGAGCTGAAGTAGCGCAACATCTGCCCCTATCGTGATAGTGGGCGCTTATTCGGACCTAAACATACATGATCTTTCTATTGAATAGATTAAAACATAACGTTCAATCAATCAATCAATCAATCAATCAATCAATCAATCAATCCATCAATCCATCAATCAATCAATACATCTTCATCGTCCTCAGTATCATCATCTAAAAGCGTGGCGTCTAAACTCTGGAGCTGCAGCATCCATGTTTTCACTGTCCAGACCTGGCCGCTTATTTGGACCTGGGCGCTTATTCAGAGCTGGGCACTTGTGAGAAATATTTTTCCAAAGTTGGGCGCTTATTTGAGTCCTGGGCGGACCTTACCACGCATGGAGAACCTTTTCAGCAAGTTTACAATGGCGACATACCGTGCAATGGGGACACAAGGTGCAATGGTGACAGGGCTTGCAATGGCGACATACCGTCCAATGGGGACACAAGGTGCCATGGTGACACGGCTTGCAATGGCGACACAGTTTGATTTAGTCTATAGTACTGCCATATTCTGAAAGGTTCCTTTTAAGATGAACTTGGCCTACTGTGTAAGAGAGGAACCATAGGGACAAGAGATTCAGTTAAGCTTCCTACAACAACGTCTCTCAACCCACGGGCCGTATCGAGATTTGTCAAAACGAGCTTTTTTTTAGATTTTGTATATTTCGCACAAACTTTCAGAGTATGTACTTGATAAATTAGTGCAAAAAGTCTGAAGTTGAAAAGTTCAGACATAGAACAAACTTTAGACGGAGACACTTTCAGAAACAAAACCGACCATAAACTTTTACGCACAATGCATCCTTCTAAGGTGGTGGTTTCATCCCAATAACACCAATAGCATGCAAAACAGAGATTCAGACAGTTATTGATTTGTGTAAAAGTTCTTCACTACTGCAAACGTTCTTTCGCTTTCAACTAATGTTGAATTGTTAATTTCTTTCAACCTCATTGTCTCAAGTTTTAGTTCAATAATTACACTAACTAATTTTTAAACAATTATTAACGAATTAGTTAATGACGACCATGCCTGGCTTCTACTTTTTCAACAGGTTTGTTTTTCAACTTTTTTTAGAGAATGCAAACATGGCTAAGCTTTTTAAAACTCAGTTATAGAAGCAAAAAATGTCATTTCTCTCGCCTTAAGATGTTTCAAACAGTTTAAGAATCTGAGGTGTTTGAAAGTTGTCAACTACTTCTAATTAAATGGCTGTTGTGTTTCAGGAGCCATTCTTAAGGAATCGGCACAACAGGTCAAATTTCAGCGTATTTTTGCAAGAAATTTCATTTTCCTGCAAGAAGTTTTATTTTCTTGCAAAAAAAATTCATTTTCTTGCAAGAAATTTTATTTTCCTGCAAGAAGTTTCATTTTCTTGGAAAAAAAATCATTTTCTTGCAAGAAATTTCATTTCCCTGCAAGAAATTTCATTTTTTGTCAAGATAATAATATTTTCAGATATTTCATTTTCTTGCAAGTAATTTCATTTTCCTGCAAGAAATTAGACTTTTTTGCAAGAAAATAAATTTTGAGATATTTCATTTTCTTGCAAGAAGTTTCATTTTCTTGCAAAAAAATTCATTTCTTCTCGGCGACCCACACATCTACATGTCTATTTGGCGAGTCCGCTGGGCGCCAAAACCTCATCTAGAGTGTAAAAGAAAAAGGAAACTAATTAAACGAATTTAATTTTCCTAAAAAAAAAATTATCACGAGAAAGCTCCCCTTAATTTGCAGTGAAATTTCCATTGACTTTCGTCAGACAGACTACATTGGAACACATAATCAGTTACTAGCAGACAAGGGCAAATGACGATTGACTTTTTCAAAAGCCGCACGATGAAGGTGAACTTTTACTAGCGTGGGCAATACACGACCTGCAAAACAGTGATGGGAGAAGGACTTGGCAAGCATGTTGAAAGTGGTTTTAGTGTTTGTCATAATTTGACCAATTTTTGGAAGATTGGCCAAGGCACGCGCTTTGGACAAGATCTCATTTTAGGGTCACTATCTTCAAAGACCTATAAAGTATTTAAAATGCTCTAAAATCACTGGCAGTAAGTTGGAAACATGTGAACAGGACTTGGCAAGCATGTTGAAAGTGGTTTTAATGCTAGTCATAATTTGAGCAATTTTTGGAAAATTGGCCAAGGTGCGCATCTTGGACAAAATCTCATTTTAGGGTCACTATCTTCAAAGACCTATAAAGTAAAATGGACGTAGACCGAGTTTTGCTGCAGTCAATGAAGATTCAAAACCTCGTGTCTGAGACGACGTGGATGCTATAAGTAAAACGAAGGAAATACACGAACTTTGATAGAATCGCTGGAAGACCGTAGTACCAAATGGATACATGTCAATGATTTATCTCTCGAGTAATCGGCTTTTTGATCCACTTTTGTGCCTGCAGTGACGAGGACACTCTTAGGCCATTACAAGGCAGTTACTATTTTCAGTAGGCATGGAAGAATCACAAGCACCAAGCAAATTGGGATTTTAAGCGTATTATTCAACGGCGAAGTTGCTCCTGCATCTGGTATCCAGGTCAGTCAAGAGAGAAAAAGAAGAATCCTTTCTTAAGACTCCTAAAATTCTCTACGTCTTCTCAGCAGACCACATAACCCGGTTCTTTAAAAAGCCATATCAAGACGGCTCTTTTTAATGCCATCATGTTGTCATCGAGTGTCTGTTTTTTATTGTAGCAATACAGCAATAAATAGAACTGCCGGAAATAACAATGCTGCAATCAACGCCTTATGGATGATACACTAGATACACAATGACTGAACTTCGACGGTTCTTTAGTATCGACTGCTCCAGCGCCGTTGTTCATCGTCAGTATTACTTTCTTATCAATTTTACAGATAATACAGGTTGACAATTCTGCCGATGCATCCCCTCTGAGAGGAGGTTGGAAAGGTCATCGTAAGTAGAGTGCATTTCCAAAGTGTAAAAATTATTCCGTTATTCTGCCTTACAAGTTTTACTACTATCCCGTAGTTCGTTTGCATTCATGTATACATATAATACTAATTTGTATCTTAATGCTTAGAATCAAGCCCTCACCGGGATTTTATCTCATTTCCCGCAAAAAGCGGAGGGGCATGTAGTTGAGGGAGCCTTTATTTATCTTTTGTGGCGAAGGGTTTGGACTACCTTGCTGTACCTCTATTAGCACGGTGGTAACGAACAGTAAGATATTGTTAAATTCTTAAGATTCTATTTAGAAGTCTTTTGATACTTCCATGCTTCTGATTTTGGATAATATGGCGCATATGACTTTCCCTTCTTTATATTTTTAACGCTTTACGAACTCTCTCCCGTGATATTTGCTCTACGGTTTATTAAAGGTTTACTTCTACAGTCTTAGGTGTTCCTGTATTTTGGATGTTTGCGATTCCTTCCAATTACCCTCTCGATCTCCACACCGGCAGTTTGTCATCCAAGAGTGTCACGCCATTATAACAGCTGCCTACATATACTCCATTTACTATTACAGCAAAGTCCTTGATGGATACAAAACCAAATGAAGCTCTGCATCGAATGTATGTCCAAGAGACATGATATCGCACATTAGAAAACTGGAACATCTATGAACACCTATTTGGCCTTTACTTTGATAACGCGGTAATCGGGAAAGCTGTTCTTTTCCTTTATTGCAGTTAGTTACGCCAATTTAGAGAAAGAAATGCATGTCCATACATATATAACGTTGTCTAAATTGTCACTTCCTTCTTGGCGTCTTAACTATAGTTTGTCAGTGGTGGTCAAATATTTTCGATTATTGATAAAAGGAAAGAAAAGAAAACCCTTCCTCGGTTCGATCTCACTCCCTGTATTTGGAAAAAGGACGCAGTGACGATCCACCATGCCACACACCTTCCTCTCACAACTGTGGAAAAATTTATATTAATAGATTGTAAATTAGCTTTTGATCTCCTCTTCTCGTAATTATCCATTATTTTACAGGAACGTATCTTTTATATAATCTAAAGAGAACATATCGGGACAAAAACAAAATAGTTTACTTTACGTTTTCAAATAGAAGCCATTTTCGTTATCTCCTACTAAGACAAAATAAAAATTCCTAAGCTTCGCGCTCAGAATTGTTATTATAGGTTAAGAAGAATTTTAAGATAGATCTTTCTGAAAAATGGGGGTATACATCCAAATTCCCTGGTAGTCACGCCATAGGTCTTACTAATGGTCCACCAGGTCACCAACCTCCTTCAATCTTCCTATGCACTCTGAATGGTACCAAAAATCTTGAAACTTCAGCTGCTCTCACAAAAAAACTCCCTCTGCAGACGCAATGATTAAACGCACTGTCGAGAAATCCCCTTTTGGGAATCATCGTTTATGTACGTGACCTGCTCTCTCGTGAAGAGCAATGACTTGAGGATCTGATGAGCTTAAAAGAGACAACATGCTAACTCTTCACTGTGTCATCTTCTACTATTCCAAGTTGTGCAAACTTCGACAACCAAACGTTGCTGACTCCTCCAACATAGCTAATATGAAGAGCATAAGCTAAGAAGAAATGCCTTTAAAATGAGGAAAATGCCTCCAGCCATACACTTTGCCATGCTGCTTCTTGATTCACGAGCCAAGAATATATACTGCTACTATCTCCCAGTGCAAACAAAACTCAGGGATTCCTAAGCACTCTGAAATTTTGAGTACTATCAACCCCAGGCCAACGGCCTCAGAGGAGGCTAGGTAGAAAGTATAATAAGCTATCTTGGATTTAGAGTAGTAGACATCAACACTTCTAGGTTCAATTCTAAAATTTTTGAGAAGATTTCTCTGAGGGCAATAGATCTTGCTCTATAAAGAAAGGAGGTAGACAGATAATCGCATGCGTTTTCAAAATGCAGACTCGCATAATTAAGGTAGTAAAGTACTACTTAATTTCAAGACGTAGCAATTTTGTGATATCTGTTGCTCATAAAAAAATCCAAATGACTATGGTCAAAGTTTGTCGTTCACACCACATCACTCCTTCTAGGGTTGAAAATGGGGGTGCTCTAGGATTTAACTTATCTTGTATAATTTCCTCAACATTGTAGAGTTTCGACGAATTGGAGAAAGAATTGTTGAACGGCCAGAAATTGCAAGGGACACACACTGCTGAAAAAGTGTTTGCTTTGCTCAAGACACAAAATCGCGAACATGAGTAAGTGAACCGACCAACCAAACCAACATGTTGCAGGGCTCGATGTTGAAGTATCAAGTTAGTGTTTATTAGGGTTGTCAGTTTCGACACTGAAAACTGGGGCACTGAAATCGACTCTGAAATCTGGGGACCCCCATAGAGGGTACTTGAGATTTTAAAGTGGGCCTAATAGGCGCTCATTTACCCCTTAAGTTTCTCCTACTCTCTACAAGTATTGAGAATATTTTATTATGAAAGATTTTGTTTAGGAATAGAAATCATTAGATTTGTCTATTACAAGTGCAAGAGATAGGATGCTGTTCGGTTACAAAATATTACTATTTTATGCCAGTAACTAAACTCAAACAAATTCAGAAGTGAGTTTTTGTACAGTAAACAACCTGGAAATCTTGATTGTATCCTAAATAGTATATTTTGGGAAGATCGTAGAGATTGATCTTGATGTAGTCGAGTCATCAGACAACGAAATATATGTTCCGAGGTATTAACGAGGGTACAAACCCCCTCGTATACATAATAAAAATATAAGGTTATGAAAGTTTGTTACGTAAGTTGATTCTCAAGTTACATATATTTTTTACTAATAAAAACGTTCGTTAAAAATTAAAAGTTATAGTTACCTTTTTAAGTAACCGAAAAATTGGAGGGCAACTAGGCCTCCTTCTCCACATCTTATTTCTCAAAATAGTCTGATCAAATCTAAGAGAAAGCCATTTAGCTAAAAAAAGAATTAATATACAAATTTCATTTTAATAATTTATGTGCGGAGAGCCAAAACCAAACATGCATTTCAATAATCCATTGATGACAAACACTCAGGAACAAGACAAGCAACTTCTAGTGTATGGGAATGTAGAGCTGTTATGAATTATATCAGGAAATTAGCTGTTCTTACCTAAAAAACACAGACGGAGCCAAAAATAGTTGATGCTATTGCATGTGGTGAGAATAAAGCTTAAAATATAGTATCTTAAATGTGTTTTTGGATGATTTTTGTCAGTATGCAGAAGGGTAGATCATGAGATATTCCCATGATGGCTTCAAACAATTGGTAGTTACGAACAATTCAGTATTTCAATGCTGTACGTATGTTATTTTAAGAAACCATTGTTGCACTACCAAAGAGAGCATATCCTGCAGCTACTTGTTTATTTCCAGGCTGCAATGCATCTTGTAATGTTGGTGGCCCGTCAGTGGTCTGTATAAAAGATAACACAAAAAATAATTAACAGAATTGCCTAGAATGTTATTGCCTTTAATGAGATCTTGAACGTTTCTGCAAGGTCACTGCAACATCGGGTTGTAATAACAACAAATGATGATGTCTTGCTTAACAGGTACCAAACTAACTTTCTAACTTGACTTAAAGGAGAGGGAAGGGTCATCTTTCTTGGCTTAAATAGTCTACTTTGTAAAATCTATCTATCTATCTATCTATCTATCTATCTATCTATCTATCTATCTATCTATCTATCTATCTATCTATCTACTTAACTCCTCCATCTACTAGCATTTTGAGTAGACCTTTGGACTATTATCATATCCTAGCATGATCTGCACATGACCCGTCACTACTCAAAAGCAACTTGCTTGGGCCTGACCTCTCGGGAGTTTCTGCTTAGAAGAAGCTGAAAGCATACAGAAAACGAAACTTACCTAGACAATACCCAGTTTGTGTGATAAAACACCTTAGTAATCACTTTGCTAAACTCGTGTCAACAATTCCAATCCTAGAAAAATAAAGGGGCAAGGGGACCCTGTGGTGGGTAGGGTATTGCTCTATTTCCTCCCTAATCAAAGTTATATGCATTATCCATATCCGTTATAGCCTAATTAACTGGGGTAATTTAGATAAAATTTATAAACTATAGTTTACTTTATAAACTATAGTTTAGTAAAGCAACTTTTTATCTACATTTCTGTAGCCAAATCGGTTAAAAAGATCTAAAATCTGAAGCAAGACTAAAAAATGTAGTACCAAAGAGAAGACAAAACAGTGGAGTTAGTATCCGTGCTAGTTCTCTCTTATCTCTCTCTTAACAAGACGAGCACTAGAACGAGTTCTTCCCGGGGGCCGAAAAAGCTGTACTTATACTCGTTGTCTTTTGTAAAAGGTGTTTAGATCGACAAGGAGTTCACGTACTATCATTAACTACTTGACTCAACAGTTGTCAGATAAACGGTGTATATTTCAGTGTTTCAAATTTAACCGACAATCTTTATCATTATTTCTTTGTTGAATCATGGAAGTGCAAATCACTAGCAACGTAATTCAAAAACCAGAAAGAGACCTCTGGATGGTATTACTTGTAGAGGGAGGACAACATGCAACATGTGGCCACATTATACATTCCCTATCCACTGCATCTTATTCCTAGCAAGCATTCTTAGCTCCTTGAGTTTCTTTGCAGTTCTTAAAGTTCCTAGACCTGTCGTTGATTATTGGAATGATAATAAGTTAAACATATTCCATTGCCCTTAAAACAGGAGGAGGCGGGGAATGTCATCAACCCCCTTTGAAAGAAGACTGACAGTATGTGTTAGTCGTCAAGATATATATGTTGTTCGTAAAAAAGCGTCATTAACTGGATCTTTGAGATGATAGATGTGGGAACGTATCTCTGTGATACTAATGTGCACTGATCCTTGATTATTGGAGTGATGATAACATATACCTTGATTGGCGTTCCTGGACACGTGCATGATAAACATTTCCATCTTATTATCGGGGTCAAAGCCTTTCTCACATTAATTAAATAACAACCTTTAAGAATGTTTGTTTTATTTTTAATGTGATTTTTGCAATGTTTCTAACTTATCACAGATCATAAGTAACAACAAACCTTTATCGAGCCCCTATTTTGAATACTTGCAACGCAAACTGCGACAAAAATAAAATCGTCTTAAGACAATCTGAAGTAACGAAACACACGGAGGCACAAATTTGTGCTCACACGAATCTCACGGATATGTGGGCATGCGTTTCAGTGATGAATAATCATTAAAATCATTCAACCATGAAGCACAAGTATTTGTCCGATATAAACTTCCCATATTCTCCTACTTCTTGTTTGTCTAAAAAAATACTTCGAGTGACTATTTCGATCACACTTTTGAAAAACTTTCCTGAGAGGGCCGTCAAGCTGATTGGAGACTGGATTGCTTGGGGTCGAAAGCAACGGGGGTATTTTGTCTTACTATACACGAAAATCATAAACCATTGAAGAACCATTGAAAATCTCGATGGGAAAAGAAAGAACGTGCCCCTTGGTGTGTAGTAGCGTCATTGGCTTTCAATATACTATTCTGCCATCCTTTGTTATTGTCTATGACCCACCCTTAGTACCCAATGTACTATCCTGCAAAAAAGATTCCGGACCACGTACCCACCCGGCATAGGTGCAGGGTATTTCACAGTGTGCCCCCCCCTGGATCATGCAGAACGCAAACAGAGTACTAAAGTGATGACGTCACGAAAAACTTTATTTCAAAGAATCGCAGTTATAACTATATCACAGTGTTAAACCTGCGAATGCGAAAGAGACAAGATTCGAGTAAACAATGATAACTCCACGAGTAAACAAAACGGTTCTCAAGGAACGATGGACACTTTTATACGTTACGGCATCTATGTTTTTGCAAGTGTTTTACAAGTGTGCCGTTTCTAGATGGCGTCATGTTAGAACCAGTTTACACGAGTAAGGATAAAAATCGATCCAAGAAAGAGATGGTATGGATCGGCTTAGCGAAAACACAGGAGCCAGTGGATCCGAATTCGTATGGATCTACTACCCTTGGGACGGCTTAGGATGAAAAAGACCTCGTGAAAATAGTTGCGGTCACATCTGATGTAGAATTAAAACTGCGATTACAAGGAAATACTAATGCAATCTCTATTTATGATCTTTTTTGACTCAAACGGGGTTCCTTTTGCATTGCAATAAAAAAGATCGCCTCGGTGTTGGACTAATCACCTCAAGGCGATCGAAAAGATATCCCTAGTCAAGACAAAGCGATCGGTAGGCGATCGCGATCGCTCGATCGCTTTAAAATAATACGTCTGCACATATGTGCACAATATCAACGTGTTTTGGACCAAATCCCTGCAGATGAAACAGGGTCCCTTGAAAAGACAATTGTGTATGTAATATAATGCTATACGGTTCTTGTTTCCGTGTACTTTAACCACTAACTTTGTCCAGAGATCCTGTACCGACGAGAAATTCTGTAAATCTTACACCTGGCCTAATGGTCCATTTTTTACGGGTAATTGCCGTTACGAACACAGTCCTGTTGGATACAACTTTTACAAACAAATACCTACCAGGGGCAACTCCGGAAATATCCTCTCCGTTGCAGATGGCCCCACCAGAACCATATCTGATAAACTTTTCCCACCGACGATTTCCGTGGTAGATTATTCATCACAGACAGTTTGCCAACTTTACAGTTTCCCTGATTGGCATTTTTCCCTTTGAGTCTTACAAGGGTTTTAAAGGATAAGGTTGGAAATGTCATAACCACCTTCCTGCATTAAGGGCTTACTAAATAGCAATACATTTGAAATCTTACCAAATTTATGCCAAGATAATGTGAGGGTAAGCTGCTACGGAATGATGAAAAAGTACCTGGAGAAATATATCATAATTCGAATAATTAAAATGGCATGCAACAATTTAAGTATCGTATTGTAGTATTAAATCATTTATTTGTTCATTGAGACTATTATAATGTCAAGGATATCTCAATTTTTGAGGCGAAGGCCCATTGGTACCTAAAAAGAGCCTCGTGTGTTTATTGCTGCCACGACCTGGGAAGGGGTTTCCTGAAAATGAAAATCTAGCCCAAAAGTGCAAAGTCGTAAATACTCTTAAAATGTCGCCAAAAAGCAATAACACAGGTTCTGGATTGCCTGAAATTGTTTTTCTAAAGTTGATAAATCAATTAGTGATCCTACTAGGTTTCATAACTGATGACTGTTATATATAGGTTGATTACCATTAATAAACTAGTGGGTCTACTAGAGTTTTTTGCTTAATATCTTCGGAATCTCGAAAAAAACAGTCTATAATTTCGGACCTCCCTGTTGGTAGGAGTTGGGAGGCTGATCTCGAGTAACATCATGAACGGGAGACTCTTTCCTTAATCAAGTGGTTGGATTAGGAGATGCCTAGAAAAAAGAAAAGAAAAAATAATAAATGAAAAGTAAACGGGAAAGTAAATGAAAAGTAATAAATATAAGAGCAAATAAATTAAATGAAAAATTATCATAAAAAGCCCATGAAAATGAAAAATTTACTTATAAGACTAGTGTCAAATAAATCTACTCTCTTTCAAGGAAGTTACTTTCAGATAGTAAGGAACTTGTACATATCTGTCAGAAAACTAATGAGAAAGAAATCCTTGAATACAGGTTTTCAGCACATTGGACCCATGCCTATATAATCAATAGATTTAACACCCTTGGATTTTTTATGCGTCCATAATCCGCTCCCTTCGGAGTATATATACAAAGCAGTTGCGCACGATTCTTATTTTGGCTTTTGTGCCATGACAAAGGAAGGAAAGGGGATTGCCAGTATATGTATATATACGACTACCTTCCATATACTCATACCTACTCTCATCTCGATTGGCCGACCAATACACTTTCCTGGCCGTTGATTTATCTTAACTTCATAGAGTCTTCCCACTACCAATCTATGAGGAGGGCACTTTGTGACCAGGATGATCATTAGCGTGAAAGGGAGGGAAGAAAAGTTATTTTAAGGATAATACCATACATTTCCTTTGAAGCGCACTAAAAATGATAAAAAGAAAGTAAAACATTCACTTTAACTACGTTATTAACAAGTATAGAATATGCTTCAAATCTACTTTGTATAAGAATGGATTCTGCTCCGACAATAACGAATTTTAAAAATAAACCAAAGAGGATGCAAGATTCACTCAGAACAGTAGTGTAGACGATGGCAACATAATAAGACCTCTAAAGGAAGGTAAAAGACATTAAATACGTCAATGTAAGCTAACGATGTTTCTCTGTTTCCAAAAGGTACGAAATAGGGAGTGGGGACTCTAAATTTCTTTATCTGTCAAAAATCTGAGAGAAGCAGCAAGGTTCTCTTTTTGTGGGAGCAGCAAGTTCTCTTATTGTGTTAGCAGCAAGTTCTCTTATAGTGTTAGCAGCAAGTTCTCTTGTTATGTTAGCAGCAAGTTCTCTTATTGTGTTAGCAGCAAGTTCTCTTATTGTGTTAGCAGCAAGTTCTCTTGTTATGTTAGCAGCAAGTTCTCTTATTGTGTTACCAGCAAGTTCTCTTATTGTGTTACCAGCAAGTTCTCTTATTGTGTTAGCACCCCGGTTATCTTATTTTGGCAGCATTCAGGTTCTCATTGTAGAAATCGGTTTCATTCTATGAAGCGAAAAAGTTTAAATTTTATCGCTAATGGCAAACCTTTGAAGAAAACACTTAGGACCGTCAGGATCACCTTGTTGAAAAAATTTGTTGCTGCCAACTGCGCAAAAAGGATTGGCCACCCCTTTGCTATACAGTTGTCACAATTGAACGATTTGACGTCGATACTTCTCACGAAACTCAGGGAGTCTCAGAGAGTATAGCGTCAGGGAGAGTATGACTTACTATTACGGTAATGATGTTTTTTTAAAAGAAGGGGCAATTGAGTGCTCACTCTCTGGCTGGTACAAAGATATGTTAAATGTATGTATTTTTCTTTGCATTTGTTCATATTTTTTAAGCTACACAGTTATTAGTATTTTCTAACTAACTGATGGCGGTGACCTTTGCCAGAATTTTAACCGATAATAAAATCTATAACGGTTGGTGTAAGACTGTATTCGCTCGAGTAAACCAACATCCATCCCCGTAAGAGCAAATCCTGAACATTCCTGTCAATTATTACCGCACTTTCGCTATCCTCTTTGTAGATTAATAAAAAGTATCTCTTTCTAAATCTTGGTAGATTTAAGCTTTCGTTAATCGTACTTAATATCACAGTAGCTTATTTATGATTGTTTTATAGATTGGATGTGTGCCTTTGGTCATGGGAAAGGGTGTTTCGTGTCGATATGCACATCTTGCTATGAATGTTACACAATGTCTGTTGCAGTCAATTTCAATTTTTAAGAAAGCTGAAAAGTGGTCAAGGAAAACATTGAGATTTTGCACATCGTGGGGGGAGGGGGCATAGCCCCCTCAGCCCCCTGTTCCCACGTCCCTATGTAGCAATAGAGACTTTGTCCGAGAAGTTGACCTGACTGGAAAATCCTTCACGTTGTCATGTTGTGGCACACAGATCTGCAAATTTTTATCACGAATAACCTTGTTGTTACCGAATATAATAAGTATTCATATAATATCTTTATATTTACATTTTTACACGTAACTAAAAATAAAAAGTCAGATTTTTCAGATTTACTTACTAAGCTTTACTTTTAATTTTTTCTTTGTCTGTTTAATTTAAATTTTGTTTTAGAAGTTGAAGATGATTTACCACGTGACAGCGAGAAGCCCTTTCATTATCCAAACCATCTTTTGTCACCAAAACCTGAAGATGTTCCTTCGCTTAATTTATCTGGCATTTCAGGACCATGTAAATTTGAATACGACACCCAGGAATCCAAATGTTCTAACAATGAAGGTACATCTAAAACATTGACGATCATGGAACTTACTTTGGCACAACTAGCTGTTTCTGGTGTAAGGTCATTTGTGGTGCAAAATCGTTACGCTTGTAAAACGAAACACGTACTTACTGATACAAAAAGGGGACGGAGTCCACTGAAACATATCCCTTGTTTCTCGTAGAGTTATCACAACAATGACAAGTGATACAAGTAAGTCGCAGAAAGAAACTTCCAATTGGACAGTGTTTATCTTTAATAGAGACCGGCCAAGGTCATTTGAAATATTGCTAGACAAAAAGGGAACTAGGTAGCAAACAATAACTATAGCGAACCCAAAGAATACAGCATTAAGATTGACGAATCCAGCTGCAGAGGGTACTGCAGAATTTTGCGAGAATTTCAACCAATTTTTCGATATTATGAATGTCAGGTCCTTTCACGAGCACCAAGCGAAAAATAACAAGTCACTTCGACCATTCCAGAGTCTGGATGATGCAAGATTTAACTGGCTTGAGAACTTTTTAGATTACACCTTAAAATGGAAGGAGTCAACATTAAAGAGGTCTGGACATTTCAGTCAATCTGATAGAGCTAAAATGTTCTTATCTGAGCAGACCTTTGAGGGACTTCAGATTACAGTCAATTCCACCATCGAATTCATTCCATCTTATGACGACAACTGTGATGAGCAACTACATGCTACTGTCACAGACACAGGTCAAATGAAACAAGTTTGGTTGACAAACAAAAGTTCTTTAAGGTTAGTCACTTTGTTAAAGTATTGCTGCCTGATGTTGGTAACGGGTTTCCAAAGAAGTCTTCACCAAAAGAGGGTGCTCATAAGGCATCCTGGTATAGTTATCAATTATACGATGGTTGCATCTGGAATGCTTGACATTTAGTGCTTTGTACGCAACCAGATACTGTTGTAATTTCAGATTGTACTCATTCTTTTACCCCAAGCAAGGAAAAGTTAGGATTAGTGTCCCTCGGAACGTAGCTTAGAAGAAGACTACGACAAACGACATTCTAAAGTTAACCATCCATCAATTATAATAGTGACAAAGGGAGAAGGATTAAGTCAGGTATCTTATCTCTTGAAATAGACGGATGTGCATATGTTTGTGATTCATGATGACATCTTTTTGAAAATAGTAGCTTGGAGTACTAGAGGTTTAACATTGCTGTTGCAGTTATTTAGGTCGTACTTGTGTACGCTATATTGCTTAATAAAATATTTAAAAGGAAAGTGTGCGATGAAGCCTTGCTTTGGGCGGCGAAGTCCAATTGCTAACATTCGTTCAGCCACAGGAATTGTTAAGACAATCCTAGAAGTTATTAAAGAAAAATGTCTGGAGTGGTTTGGCCACGTATGCAGAAAGACAGATGCATCCTTCCTCTCAAGGGCTACAAACAAGATTTTCACCAACCACGACCAAGGGGAAGACGATCTAAAAGATGGACGGATAACATCAAACCTTAACCGCAAAGAGAAACACACTGGACAGAAGTCGATTGAAACAGAACTGCATTACGAGAGCAAGGGGTCACCCAGACCTACGCAAATAGGTCAAGTAAGTTAAAGTGAATTATCATGTATTCTCTCACCCTCCATAGATAGACTGTTAAATTTTGTGTTGATATATGTCATTTATGCGTCTGTTATTGGGCATTAAATTTAAGTACTGCAGATAATTGTCTTAAATTTTATGGAGACTATTGTCTCGTGGAGACTTTGCTATTTATTATGCAGAGATCACAAGACAAACAATTTCGAAGGCATATAGTAAATCTGTAAGAGGTTTCCTTGACCACTGTCATCTGAAAATGTCGTGAATTGAACTGTGAGTATGTACTACATCTCGCCAGACAAAGTTTTCAAGGGTTGCTATAGGTTGCGGCTCCAAAGGCTCTGTTAACTGTTATGAAATATCACATGGCAACATGAAAGGATGTCGGCATTAATCAAAGTCAGTCATTACAAAATAACTGGGAACAAAGACAGAGCTCACGGACAAACAATGCGTGTAGCCCAAAACTTGCAAGGTGGGAAAGGATGCTCCAGATAGTGAAATTTTACTCATATCTTAAATGGAAATTGGAAGGGAAACACATCACAAGTTCATAAGGGAGATCATTTTATGTGGGTTTCGAGCACAACAATAATATATTTATGTTTGGTTACAGATCGTCAGGGAATGAAGACAGATAATAATAAAAATTTCCTGATCACTTAACCCTGGCATATGTCAGAGCCGTAAAAGGCAATCGGAAAGACCATGCTGTTAACAAATTTTAGTTTGATACTCTTGTGTGTACAATGGTTCTTCCATATGGGTATTAGTGCCGTCATATGACGTCTTACATTAGTATCCATCCCGTTTCATGGGAATAGTCAGAACACATAACACAGATAGTTAAAGCTATTGACTTGTCTGATTTGTCTTGATGACTACGCATTCGTGTTATCTCCATTGCCATCACTGACTCTCACTTTCATCTGTTCGGCATTAAGAAATAAGCCTCGGGTTTTGGGGCCTTTTAGATCAAAGGGTGGCTGCTTACCGTCTTGATCGTAAATCGACCATTCGGCACTATCTTTGACTTTTTTCGATTTGATGGACATGGCTTGCCTGAACAGTTTCATTGTTTTCAGAAGGTTGAAGCCAGAACAACGGACAATGTTTGGAGTTCAAGATTTCTGTAGCACGGTCTTTGGTTTGCAGATTCTGCAGTCGTCAAAGAAATTGCCAATCATCACGGCCTGCACAATCTTCCAGTTCCCTTGTAAGACCTGCAACAGCACCACTTCACCTTCCTGAATTTGGGACACTCGTCTTCGTTGTCGGCAAGGTTACTCACCAGACCCAAAATCAAGATATTACCAACGGACAGCAGTTGTTAATCAAAGCAAATGTGAGTTACTTACAAATATTATTTGATTAAGCTAGTCTTTTGTTTTAGAAACTATTGTTATATAGTGGTTGCCTTGTTATAGTTGTTGTTATGATGAAGGAAAGGAAAGTAGTGGTTAAAAGTGTGTGTATAGTGATGTCCTATAGCACATACTTATTGAGTGTTCCGGCTTATGGCCATGCACTGGGAGAATTTTGGCAGTCTAGACACTCGCAAACCACACTGCTGCTATCTTGTGGATTGAGCCCTAAACAACAGCTACTTTATGCTGTAGCTATAGGTACTGCGGCCAGGAATTTACTTGCAAGAGAGATCTGTGATCGTATTATTAATGAACCTCAAGTGATAGTGTTAAAAGAATTGCAATCTCTCTGAGTGTCACGCTACGGGGCTGAAAGTGGACATACAGTTGATAATTGACACTACGTACAACCGGAAGGGCAATTTTAACCTTAACTGCCTAAAGCAAACAATGAGGTCCACGGATTATTCACAAAAGAGAGACGTTTAAAAGAAAGCTAATTTTTGTATCAGTTTCTAGTGCACAGGGATCTGATAAAGTGATCGGTGTATTTTTTCGGGAAATACCTCCATAAGAAATGAAACCTCACAGAAGAACATAAAGAGAAAGACACTTAGGAAACACCATACTAAACATGCCATTGTCACCACATAATCTAGTTCGTTCCCGTGTAATGTGCGTTTTCGGTTTGCTTGTGTATTCACCCCAGGCATTGCAAGAGAAGTGGAACACGATTCTTGATCTACTGGACACTTCTTTAAAATTGTTATAGCAAACTTCAGTGTCGGCCGCAAGTACGCTTAAGGAACCACCAATTTTAGGCTTAAGTTACGCTTTGCATCCAGTGTGAGTCATTTTTCAACCTCTACGTTCGAGAGCAAACTTAAGAATGACTTTAATAGAGGGCAATACTCTCCTCTAGAACAACGGAAGAACATTAGATTGACAGGAATGGAAACGTATGTTACGCCTGTACGAGAAGAAGACGTTTCTTATTGTCAGAACGTTTTCCAAAACTACGAAGCCATGCTATATAACGAGGACGTTGACTATGGTGGAAACATTCCCTATGGTTTGCGTGATCAACAAAGAAGTGATGTATACATGAGCAGTTTCAATTACGGCCACCATCATCCAGGTCACAGAAGGGGACTCTTCGATCAACAGCATATAATCTTTTGAATACATTTATCAGCTTGAGAACAGCGTGAAAGTAACTTACGTTCTAAGATATTGTGCATAGTACGTAAAGAAGGAAGGAGTGAGATTGCCTGGTGTGTGTTTGATCACGGGCTCTGTTGCAGAGTGGTTAGAGCGACTGGCTCATAAGCTCACAGGGTCTAGTCTCGGTCCTTCTACAGGATCTTCGAGCAAGGTATGGACTTATACACTGTTAACCCCGCAGCTAGAACAGCCTTGGTTACGAGGTGGTAACGACATGCTCAGCAGTGTAATTTCTTTAAAGGAGCTTAATAAATGTCTATCACTTTGATTGACTTACATCTTCTAGAAGAATTTATCTTCCTGCGAGAACTTTCATAACTTGGTTTGTCTGAGCTTTCTTTGTAGTGAATGCCGCTAGAAATTGTCCACTCAGTAGATCATATTCTTAAGTAGCTCCTGTTAGTAATCCTCAAAAGCATCCAGACTGATTTCCCCCTCTCACCAGCGCAAAACGTACTTGCGCTACCTTTAATGTCGTGCCTTCACATTTTCCCGCAAGTGTTAGGTTTAAAACAAACTTGATTTACGTGCCCTGTGGAAGTAATAGTAAGTAATTTTCAACGTGGGATTCTCATTGCCTCTTTTCTCTCTTGTTTTGCTGTTTCCCTTCTTTCCTTAGCCAGAGAAAAATACCACTTAGCAAACTAGGTGGACTGGAGCCTCCCATCCTCCCTCTTGCGCCGTATTCACAATCTTAACAACAAGTCAACTCTAGTTCTTGATAATAAATTCCTAGGTGGTTTGGATGTCAAAAAAGTCGTTATTTCAACTTCCTCCTCCTTTCTGGTACAGAAAGCGTGCAGAAGCGCCTATCCGGGGATCGAAACTACGGCCTGCTAACGGTCAAAATGCAAAAAACTAGTAACACAATTTTTACATTATATCGAAGTTTTTTAAGTTTCTGCATTTCTCTTTGTAAGTAACCGGGTCTCCTCCCGAGACCTAAGGGTAATTTCGAGTTGTACTGGCACTGAATTTTTGGGGGTTATTTGGTTTTTTAAAATATATTTTCAATATATTTTTGAATAACAGAATGGCGTATTAGAGGGAGAGAGTTCTCCTTAGGATGTGAGCTGTGCTCATTAAAGTTATTTTCTGGATTTCGTGAAGGCCTACATTTCCTGGTATTCTCTCAAGATGTTTTTCTGTCCCTTTCTTTATCATTCCCAAAGCTCCGATGACCACAGGCAAAAATTCTTTAACAACCCCGGCTTTTGTTGCTTCATTGTAAATGGTCCACAAAAAAACTGAAGGGCAAATGGTAGCACGCCGATATATTCTGCGATCCCAGAAAGTATTATGTTTAGGTTTAGGCTCATATCTTAACTATTTGTTTCTCAATTTTTCTGTAACATAAAATGTACATGATGTGCATTCTTCTATGTTTACCCTGTAGAAGTGACACTGTCAAAAATTTTGAGGGGGTTTGCTTACCCGAAAAAGACAATCATGGGGTTGATACTGTCCGTGGACCTTATTCCAATGTCCTCCTGCCTAAACTAGATTATCATAAGACTTAATTGCTCAAACCAGTTTCTTTTTACACCTTTAGACGTCACTATATTCAATAATGGTCTTTACTTCACTTTTTCATATATTGAATTCTAGAATTTAATGGTAATTTATTTCCGCCAAATTTGACAACTCCTCTTCATTAGTATTGTATCCTGATTTATTTTGCAGATCGCAGCAAGTAGTTGGAATATCCCTTAGTATCTGTATTACGTATTTATTTATTGTATTGCACGAAATAGCAAAAACATTGTGTACTTAAAAGCTTTTTTCGTCTGACACTCCTCAGAGTACTAACGTCAGAATGTTCCTGACAGTGATGGCGAGGAAGAGAATGTATTGCCTGAGAATGATATACTCTCACCAGAGGATGCATATACGGCCGGAAATAAATCAGTCTCTGTTGATCCTGAACTTAATCCTGACTTCATATGTTTAAGTCAGGCACGGGGCCAGCTCCATTGGTCTTGGGGGGCAAAGAAAATAATTTTCAACTTTTTCCTTCTCCTTATGTCCTATTTGCAAACGGGAAATTACTCGTCTCTCATTTGGCCGACCAAAATGACAAACAAATTGGAAATATAAAGCAAGGATGAATCATTACAACATTGCCAAAAGACTTCCATCTAGGAGTCTCCATCCATCCTTTCTCTTCACATACATTGATGATACCCTTAAATCGCTTTAATCACTTAAGACACTTTCTACTACTTTCATCCCATATTCCACCCGTAATATCCCACGATAAGATGTACGTTTCATCACGTTTCCTTTGCCCTTGTATCTATTCGTTAGCTTGACTTTATTTATTACGCCTTTTCCTGCTATCTCTTTACCTTCAAATTCTTTCTTGTTCATTTTACAGGTTTTCGCAACTGTTTTGTTGGCATTTTTCTTACCTTTACTGTAGTCTGCTGTCTTCTGTAATGGGGCTTTCATTGAACAGATTCTAAAAATATCATGTGTGTCGTGAAATAGTCTTAGCAATAGAAAACATGCAGACCTGAGAGAAATTTTACCCTTATAAGATAAGCGTGATTAAAATTATTACCGAATTTTAATTGGCATTTATATTTTAAGTCTAAACAACATGTTTTCTCTCAGTAGCTTATGGGCCCCTCTCTTTGACACTGCTTTCTTTTTTGTAGCAGTCATCTGAATCAATCTCTTACAAGAAAGATGGATTGATTCATGCTGTATTAATGCGAGGAGTAGAATTTCCCTACGATGAGGAACGAAAGCCGAGTAACTAAGCTACACTTATTTGTATGTATACCAGAATTCTTTAATATTTCGAGGGTTATTACCCCGGTTGGAAATACACATGATACAATATACATTTCTTAATATTTTGGCATACGAAGTGGCGTCTGTTATCCATATCCCCAAATATATCAAGTGTTAGAAGGTTCTCAAAGATCCACAAGTCTCAGTGAACCTAAACACTCGTCGCTAGACACCAGATTTGTTTGTGATCCGAAAAGAAATGAGAAGGCAACTGTTATAAACGATTTATCCGAAGACCTACAACATGCTGAAAAAATACCAAGAGACGAATGTTTGTGATCCGCGGACCCCATGTTGTGGAACACTAGACAATAGTTTTCGAGAGAGCAACACCTATGAAAATCATGTATCTGCATTTAGTTTAGTACCCTAACAGCTGACATCTGAATCGAAACTACTCATATTACGTTTACTGTAACTTACTCCCTTCTTATATATTGCATCGACCGTCTGTAAAACCAAATTGATTCAGATATCATTTTCATAAACGTATGCCACATCATTGACATCGGCCGACGAATAGTTCAATGTCTGCCCTAGACTGAGGTCTACAGCTCTATCTAAGACATTTTTACTGTTCAACTAAAGAACATACTCCAGTGACAAGATTGCCTTCAAATGTTTCTCCAACCGTAACTATACTAGAATGCAGGTTAAATCATGAAATCAGTAAACTGAACCTGGCATGGAGTAAGAATTAAGAACGAGATACAAAGGAAATAAAAAAAACCAAAAAACAAAAATACTTAAGATCAAAAAAAATGTGTACAAAACTTCCAAATACTTCGGAGTCACCTATCAAACTATGAAATCTTTTTAAGGAACTTTTTCGAAATATCTCAGAATCGCTGAGGCTACTTGAACTGTTTCTTAAACCGCACCACAAAACTATGTGTAAAGGTGCAGGTGTGTTTGATAGAAGCTAATGCAATACTTCTCTTTGGCTCCTCGAGAATAACATTCATTGTAGCCTTACATAAATAGCGAAAAGTGTCTAAAAACCACTTTGTTATCATTCTTTGGTAATACTAAATATTGCTGATAATATTTGAAATGTGGCGTTTTCGGAATCCCAGCAAAACTAATAAGCAATCTATAACATCAGCAGCTTTAAAAGTAACAATGAAGTATCAACCCTAAATTGAATCCTTTCCCGGAGACAGATGGTTACCTCTGTTATTTTCCCGTTTTGTTGTTGTAAGGACGCCATCAAGTATGTGAACATCGGAGGGCACCTAGCTTAGTTGGTAGACCACACCCCACAAAAGTCCTGTACCCCAACTTTGCCATAGTTGATATTTTATTTTATTCAATATTTTTAGTGTCTTTCCAGCCTGATGTTTCAAATCCTGTCGTCTAGATAATTGCCTTTGTATGATATATGCATTTCAACAAAACAATTTTGTTAAGTTTGTTAATGGTTTTTTATTTCTTTCTGCAGCCGTTTAGCCTCTTAACATTCTGAAAAATAAATATCAATTATGCAAAAACTGAAAAAGCCCTTCTTCAATCTGCACTTGGCGACGTTTCAGGCGTTATTTTAATTACTTCAGTGTGTAAATCCCCATGTATACCATATCACTGTAAGTAAGAAGACCAAAATGAATATTTTAAAGTATTAAAGCCTCGATTAAAGCTGTGATTATCCGTCAAAACTATGTTGAAGACTTTCGGGGGAAACGCTGTAAAGATTTCCAGGTCAACGATGATCTTATGGACAACAGACTAAAAACAGTTGAAGCGTTGACTTGCTGGACAAATAAACCCTTCGTTCAAACATAGTTTCAAAACCTAACGCACTGTAGGTAAATTACTCGATCCCCTCTGCAAATTTAAACTCCTGAAAAATATACAAAAACTGAACCTTTTAGTTTAGCTTAATGTCATTTAAGATTTGATGTGGCTGAACTGCGTGCACACACAAAAAAATGACTGATAGAAAAAACAAACAAAACAATCGTAAAAGTGCCTTGAAATCAATGCAACTTGATACAGTTTTTCACTCTATTTAAATAACAATTGTAACCTCCTAGGCTTCAGTAAGAATTTGGCAAGCACCAGATCATGCACTTGATTGGCATCCTCCTTTTGTTTCAAGATGTCTTTATGGACAGAAATCCTACACAATGAACTCATTCTTTCCTGGCTTTGGTCGTCGGATTTGCAGACCCTAACAAAGGAGTTGGTTTAGCTCTGCAACCCAGGCTACTTCTACTTCTAGGCCGCTCTTGTCGTCCTATTTTCATTCACCATTAATGCGCGCGCAGCCATTTACAAATCAAATGGCCAAGCAAAACAGACCGATATCCACCGAATTTTAACTTCGGCGCAAATGTCGCCAAATCGTTGAATTTTCGATTTCGTTTAACTGAACATGCTGTGAATAATAGCAGATGAATTATTGTCCTTTCGTAAGACAAGCAAAGTGGCTCCTGGAAAGAGACCATAACTAAAATTTTTAGTGCCAATTCCAATTTCAAATTACTTTTTGCACACTCGACACGTTTCCTGATAGATGTAGGAGGGAGGGGAAACGAGAATATGACCTATTTTAGACAATAATAATATTGTTCATATTTAGATAGACCACCTTGTCTTATCTTAATTCCTATAATTACGAGAAAGTGGTATCATATAACGCAGTAAAGAACTGGCTTGCGCCGAAAATTTGCTTTAGAGTGGCGAAGACTTAAATAAAAACAGACCGATTTCGCGTATTTGAAATTGCCCAACGTTATAAATAGCATTTCTCGCAAGCTGCATCTTATCAAAAGTAAGCCATGTATAGAAAGAAGAAACAAAACGAAACGCACTTTCACTTCAAAAGGCCTAATAACAAAATTCTAATATGTCCGAAGCCACTGAGGTGGCTTGTTTGTTTTTGTCTCCTACAAAGTTAAGAAATAGTGCGTAATACCGTTTCGCATTGACTTGTAATTTTTTTGCTAATTAAACAAATAATTATTTGCGAGACCCCCGCCCCCACACAAACAAACGCAGATTTGATTCGTAAGCCATGTATAGAAAGAAGAAACAAAACGAAACGCACTTTCACTTCAAAAGGCCTAATAACAAAATTCTAATATAGATGAAACTGCATTTTTTAAAACTATAATATTTGTTTTTTGAGGAGGTGCTTTTGTACAGTGTGGAAAGCGAAGGATTCTTGATAAATTACACTTCTACGGCCGAGCATCGACGAAGGGCATATGACATACAAAATCTGTATGCCCATAAAGCTATAGAGTCTTCGCTCAAAGTATTGAAATTTATTCAATCGACGAGATGTTGCCCGTTCACAAAAGTCCTCCCCAGATTGTGACAAGTTGTTCTGAATTCACCTCCTACAGCTTCAAGAGTAAAAAGGGTCGAATAAAAGTAGAAAGCTGTAAAAGATGTAAAACGAGTTACCAATCTACTTTTGCGGAGCTACTCACCAGTTGAGAGCCCCTATTCTAACGCATTTAAAAATAATTCAGCTTTAGTTAAACAATACTGTATTTTTCTTCAGATTCATCAGCTTTGCGTATTCTTTCAATCAACAGTGTTTGTTCAATGCTGGGTAAATGTAAAAGGTAAAAGTAGCTTCCCTTTCAAGCACTACCTTGAACTGTCGAGGCCTTTGGACTCGTTTGACGTTCCATGAATGTAGAGTTAGGCACATGAGGTTTTTATCACACACAGGGGTGGCAAAATGGAACATTCCTAAAGGGGCTACATCGATGGCTCTGAAGTTTTGCTATAAAGGGCAACAGCTCAGGCAATAGCTGATCATAACATGAAATCGCAACGAGCATTTTCAACGATTGTCCTCGCTATTTCACCCAGCCACCTCTACTTAATTACGTCGTGCAAGGACGGGAAGGAAGCTTGGGATGCCTTACGATGTCAGTTTGAGAGAGATTCTTTAGCGAATAAGATTCTTATGAAGAAACGGTATTTTCGAGCGGAAATGGCTGAAGGGACGTCAATGGAGAAGCATCTCAAAGGGATGAAGAAATTACTGATCGTCTGGCTGCTATTGGAAGGTCCACGTAACAGGTACAAGGTCCTTTTTCCATATGATTTTCATGTTTAGAGCTAGATTTTTAAAATGTATGATCGGAAGGATGGCTATTAGGTATGTGAAGCTAGCTACTTACTGAAATAATGTCACGCAGTAACTACCTTATTACTGTTGAACACATGTGGAAATTTTAAATCTAAATCAGAGGCAACTGTCGTAAACCAAAGGTTAGAGGCTCGTTCAGAGGCTCGATCCTCGTTCGTGCTGTAATATCATTGCGCAAAATATAAACTCTGTTGTGTTTCATTGTACATGGTGTAAAATTGGGACGTCAAACAAAATAATCAGTTATATACACTATAGTCAAATCGTAGTTTTGTAATCGTCAAGGAAATCATCTAACAAGCTCGTCGGTACCATATACACCAAAGTTTGTAACACCTTTCGTGAGATGTTTATCATTTGAAGTAGAGTAATAAAACTCGTGTCTCCTTTGATATTTTCAAAATTCTGATCCCAGCGAAGGCTGACCTATAACTTCAACGTCTCTACGAATAGAGTTTCTTACTTTAGGACAGAGTCAACTTGCTTTCGTTCAGAAGGCCGATCGATAACTTCGCCGTTGAATAATACGCTTAAAATCCCAAGGGGAAAGGGATAATTAGGTAACCATGTGGAGTAAAAGACAAACTGTGTATCGAAAGTTGAGGTCATATGAGGTTTATCAACATATTTACACTTTTCAGGTATTTTGAATTTCTTAAATGGGCTAGATATTTGAGGAATATAATAAAATTTGAAGAATAGCAACGTATTGAGGCATTGCAAACACAGGTTTTGTAAGTACAGCAAAATTTTTGTGACTAGAGAAAATTCAGCCGAAGTAAATAAATTCTATTGTGATATTGACGTGAGATAACATGTCTTTGAATCTGTAGCTAAGGTTCCCATACATAGATAACAAACAGAACCATCATAACTTCAAGAAAGGCCAAACCTTTTGCACCACCAGCATCATCATCATCATTGCACATTTGTTGTCATAGAAAACATTATGCTGTTTATAATCTTAGTCCAGTTCTTCCTGTCAGAACACAATATTTCAAGTTCATGTAAAGTGGTATCAAGGTTGTGATGAAATCGAAGATTTGAATGTTCACTGAGGTCATGTAGGGTAGTTGATAGCCAAGTGGCTTTTGGGCGTCCTACTGGCCTTTTGGTAGGTTTTATGAAGAAGATACGCAGCCAATAACACTTTGGGAATTTTGTCTTCAGCAAATAACGACTCACTGGAAGAATTGGAAGGCGATCTGGAGGTTTCACGAGAACGCAACCTACGGGCAGTTCACCGTATTATCGACCAGGATCAACAAAAACATAACTCAATTTTTCTAACACATGAGAAAAGTATAACTATTCTTGATAATGACGAGTTGAAGACCACAGAAACAGAAGAAACAGAAGCTGCTCACGAGGATAACGAGTTTCAAAAAGGCTCTGATGAAAGAGATCTTCAACCTAATGATGCTAGCCCGTTTCGGATCCCATCCAGTTGGGCTCATCGCTTGCTTTGGGCGTTTCTTCACGCTACTACTTGGCTGTGAAAGTCAAAATTTGATTGACATATGCCAAAGCAAAAGTCGTCGGAAAGTAAGAAAAAATTTTGTTCTTTTCCGACGAGTTTTCTCTAATGGTTTGCAACTACCACTTGAAATGCTGGTGCCTGTTTTGTTCTGACGCGGAAATTCTATGACAATGACAGGTGCAAATTTTGACAGCAATATGGTACCAAGGGGAGATCAGGTTCCTTAGCAAGGACTGGGGTTTTATCCTGGGCGTGATAATTATTTTTTGAAGTCTGTAGACTGAAGTGTCACAATCAGCAAGATGGATGTAAATTATGTCTGAACTGGGTGTTCCCTTATTTATGAGCTTCCAGTATACCCATCAACAGTTCAACAGTTCAGCTTGACAATTTTCTCAAAACCGGACAGACGCGGACGGAACGCAAGGGGCAAAGAAATAAACAATACTATGCCATTAGATGTAAACCAATAAAAAATAACATATCATTACATTTAAATTTAACAAAGGTAAACATTATACCATTATAAAACAAAGTTCTATCAATAAAGTATCTCACGTGCTGCCTTGAACTTTGTAGTCTTGAACATTAATTGGGTATCTTTGTATTCCCAGTCTGTCGATGGCTCAAGCTAGCTTTCCTATACTCAGACTCTGACTCAGTCATGGATTCAAACTTTGACTTAGACTCACTTCCACTGGACACAATATCTAGATAACTGATTGATTTCCCAGGTGCAACATCTAATTGGGTTATTTTATTGTTTTGTTGGACATCATCTCCACCAACAGGGGATTCTCTCATGCTCTGAAGATTGATGAAGTGCTATTTTTGAATGTATCGCATTCTCTCTGAGTAACTTTTGGAGAACAATATTTGGATTAAAGGGGTATAAGCCACACTTGCAAAATCCACTAAGTAAGTTTTCCTGGGTTTTAACGCTGCGAAAGCATGCATGGGCCACGAGTTCGATCCCCAGTAGTGACACATTTCCTATTTCTCTAGTGTCTTTTCTATGGGTGTTTTCCTAGAACAAAGTTTCTAAGAATGAAATTCTTAAAAGTACTAAGAGTAACGAAAGCCTTAAGAACATATAATAAGTTGTCGTGATACCTCAGTAAGGTGATGAAAATTGTGTTCTAATGCTTCTCTAGAAGTTTATGCTTTTGAGTAGCTATTCTTTGATTTTACGTGTCGATTTTTTATGTCGATTTTTGTCCAAGGTTCTGTATTTCGGAACTGGTTTATTCAATACAAAATGCTGGGCACCTAATTCCACTAGCAATCTCCTAGGTTCACTTCTTGATTGATTCGTATTTTGATTGATAGAACCTTACTTATACAAAATTGTATAGAGATCAGAGTTTTCCAATTCCTTCTGATTTACATTGAAGGGCGTAATCAAAGAATTTGGGGGGTAGGGGTGTTGAGCTAAGGAAAAGACACATTTTTTCTGCCAAGTCTCCGAAGGAAGGGAACTTGCACTATTAAAATGAACTGGATAAAAGTCCCCTCCCCCTAACCTATCCCAATCGCCTTAAGTTGCTATGGGGACAACCAAACCCGTTCCCAAGCCGAACACCGAATTGATGAAATAAAGCATCGGAGTCAACTCTGCAATCATACATAAGCTTTGGGTGATGTTCTAAGATACTCTTAAATTGATCAGAAAAAAGTTTTTCCCCCAGAACTTGGACATCGAAAAGATATGCAAGTTTTGGAGTTGACAACGCTAACAGAGTTATCTGTCCAGTTCGAGAAAGAGCTACTCCTTGTAAATCGACCGCTATTAAGTTGCATTCTTTGATTTTCCTTACAGCATCGATGATCTGATCCAATTTATCAATCAGCTGAAATTGTATGTGCGAAGCCATGGCTACAAAGGTGCCATCAAGTCAAACTTACGCCTTATTCGCTACAGCCACCTGAAATTGCAGCATAACAGCTTCTTACATACAATCACATGAAACACCACTGTACCAATACATTTTACTACAGCACGCTAATACACACGATAACACGACATATAAGATACGAAAAACACGCTCCAAAAGGTGTCATCACGTCAGACTTATGCCTGACTTGCTACAGTCACCTGAAATTGCAGCATAAAAGCTTCTTACAGACAATCACAACTATCACCACTGCACCAATACATTGTAAAACAACAGGCTCATTCATACGATAACATGCGCATCTTGTTCTCTCTCCCGCGCAGCTTCATTGATGGCCGCCGCTCTGGAAGAAAGGGTAAACATAGAAGCCCCAGGAATTAAACTAGTGTTCAAGAAAAAAATTAATAAAAACTACTACTAAGGAGACTTTTCTTGTTAATCTTCTTCTACCAGTAGGTTTTGTACCTAATAGCCTTTGTACCTGGGAGCTACCGAACACAGAAATTAATGCACAAGTATCTGGCAAACAACAGAGAGAAATAGGACTTGTAGTACCGTGTTTGTATGTAATGACCACAGGTATTAGCGAGAGGGAACGTCAAATCATAAAGGGGGGTATAGTTGGACGGGGTCTATAATTTGAGGGAATCTATAATTAGAGGAAAGACGGTATGAAAATCCGATTCAAGAGAAACCAAAGCAATTACATAAGAAAATGTTTACTGCAAGGAGAATCATACTTGAGGGACTAAAGTAGAGAAATAAATACAAATCAGGTAAAATTAACTCTGAAACTTGAGTAGTATTAAAGACATTTATGGGGTCCTGAAAAATTCGAGTATGATCTTTTGAAAGGCTTAAGGTGTGAAGATTGATGATATTAAGTGTTTGGACAAAGGAAAGACTGGTACAAGTTTTGAGAAAATTTCATATAACCTGGGCAGTACACATGTAGGAACAGAGATAAAATTACTATAAAGAGGTAAAAACTCAAGCCTAGCCTCCATCTAAGTTTTGAAAGCTTGCATTTTTCAAAATGTTATAAGGTCTCAAGCGTTGGTAACACACTTCAGTTTTTGTGAAGACAATGACCTGTTGCTTTAACTGTTTCAGCAGCCAACTACAAACTCTTACCTCTTTCACAGCAAAATTTATTTTTCTCAACATTTCA
Organism: Alatinidae sp. Z8VKAUB7J3; assembly: GCA_010016025.2. Classification (NCBI taxonomy): domain Eukaryota; kingdom Metazoa; phylum Cnidaria; class Cubozoa; order Carybdeida; family Alatinidae; species Alatinidae sp. Z8VKAUB7J3. Next base: position 64,161,474 of record JAAAKM020721499.1, on the reverse strand, counting down.
GTATGCTTAGTCTGTAGTCTCCTCTTTTCTGCTTCAATCTTGTGTGTTAGTTCTGTGTTTTTTAGGGCGAAACAGTACTGTCTGCAGATTGAGTATGTATGTATGTATGTATGTATGTATGTATGTATGTATGTATGTATTTATTTCGCCATATAGAAGAACAATACTTACAAAAAATAAATATAATTACAATTTTTAAGATATTAATTACTTTACAAAATTAAACAAAAATATTCAAGTCACTTTAAAGAATAAAATACAAAATATCAGTAATGAAAAACAAAGAAATTGTGCTCAATAAACCCCCTATTGATAAAGTTGGCAGGGATAGCATTAAAAAGGTTCAGAAGACCTTGTTTCCATAATGGTCCCTTTACGTATCAACGTTCAATACTGTATATTCATTTAAAAGGAAGCACCTTAATGAATACTCTTATGTGTCACATATCTTTAGTGTATTAAAACCTTATTTCAGTAAAGGCACCTCTTACTACGACGCAACGCTAACTAAGCTAATTAACAACCGTAGAGAGAGCGATAATGTCATCTAAAAGGAAACGGAAAGGTAAGTGATATCGAGGCTACATTCGCTAGGTGTTTCTAGTCATTGGCACCCCCATTGAAAATTGAACTCTGACAATACGGTAAAGGGCCAGGGTGCGTAGATTTGTCCTAAGACATTCACGAAATGACTACTAGATATTATCACTGGACTGGTAACTAGTGAAAAAGACCGCCAAAAGTTGTAGAAGACGAGGCTGGACGACGTTTTTCAAGTGAGAATAGATAGTTAACAAATGCTGAGCCGTGGGCAGGGACCACGAAACGGGCTTGAAAGTGGGAGACAAACCAAAAAAGCTGGGGTCGAAGGGACTTGTGCCCGAAAATTTTTCATTTCCTTCAATGTGAGACTTAAAAGCTTAACTTTATCAATGCAAAACAAGGATATAGATGTGGAGTACTTTGATCAAAACTATTTCAACACTTTCCAGATTTCTTTCGCTAATCTCGCTGCAGAGTTTTGAACATATTGCAACTTTTGCAACAAGCGGTTATTGATACCATGTAAAAGCCAGTTGCAATTATCCAATCTATTTGTTATAAAGGCATCAACCAATACTGCTACAGACTGTGCACTGAGGTATTTTCTAATCCTCGCTAAGTAGTTCTTCATTTGTCTGTGTGTCAGGGACGTTCTCTACAATCTGGGAGAAACCACATCTCTGCTACTACTACATGCTTCTCTATGGGCTCTTTGTACCATTGTACATCCTCAGTTTCAGTGTCTGGTAAATTCTGTTCGTAAATATGCTCTCTGGTATCCTTACTATAAAGTTACTTTTAACCTGCTTTGGTGAGGAAAGACAAATAAACTTTAGAATTATGGAGGAATAAACTATCCAGGGCAACCTCCTGCTTCTCCCAGCCTCACATACGTCATAGGAGCAAAGTTCTAGAAATGTTAACTTAAATGAGTCTTAGTATCAAGATGAGACTGAACATTGTTTTCCTGTCGGAGCGACGAGGAAAAAAATATTTAATAGGAGAGTATACTTGTCAATTGTAAGCGGTATTTTCTGTGAAGAAGGAGAGAGAAGAGTTTGTGATGTTTTCTCTTGATCAATTGATGCCAATAGAAAGAATTTGTTTTATTTAGTAAGAAAGCAATACTAACAAGAGAACAGTCTCTGGCTGGTTTCCTTGTACCAAACCAAATAATGTCTCACATAGTATCCCCCTCTATAATGTCATCTGCAAAACAAAGTTGTCTAGGGTAAATATGTTTCCTAGGGACAACCCTCTCAGTTGTTTTCAAAACATTAAATATTGTAATGAAAGTTTAAAAATTTTAAAATGACATAAATGTTATGATTTAAAGAATTTATATCCACTGGGTATCCCCTTTATAAAGTTACTGTCATCTTTTCTATTTACTTTTGCCAGGTTTATCTTCCGGAAGCGTAACGAGTTCACCGTTTATTGTTTCACCTTATTTCCCTTGTAAGCAACGAAAATGACAGAACTTTACTTTGACGACACACGCTTAGTACGCGGTCCTCCGTACAACCATGGAACTTCGTAGAATCAGATCATCTTTCGTCCACCATGTATATTCCATCGAATTGAAATCTATTTGCACCTGCCTTGCCTGTCGAGAGGTAGTTAAACTAAGGTTCTTCTCCGATTTTTCACATGTTCCTGAGCTTCCTGTTGGACTAATGTTCAAGTGTACAGTGCAAATATCTCTGATCTATTCAAGTAATCTTGTTATAACTTTTTTTGGTAAGTCCAAATTACTTCTTGTGTTGACCTAAATACAATTTTTCTTTTCTTAACTCTGGGGTTCTGGCAATGAGCCTGCATCAGACGTTGACAGTGTACTTGAGTGTGTTCATTTGTAAGAAAATTAAGGAAAACAGTGTTTTCAGAACTAAAATATTAAGAACTTGAAGGCTTTATATGATTCAGAATTAAGAACATTTTAAGAATTTTTTAAGGCTTATTTTTCAAATATCTAAGACCATTTTAAGCTTTGAAGTATTGTGGATATTCTTACAAAAAATATATAAATCAAATCTATTTCGATGCATCACTTGTTTTCAAATGTAGATAAATATTCCCTCGAAATGTTAAAGAAAGTTCGACGAGTATCTCTCTACCTGGTATTGACTATAGCAGTCTCTCAATCAAAGACCCTTGATGAGCTGTGTGCCAAAATATTAAGCCTACCCTACATAAAGAGAAAAACCAGCAAACGGGCTAACTAATAAAAAAGGGCAGCTGAGGCAGAGGTAACGCCTCTCTAACGGGCAAAGAAGCAAGCCATGAGGCAGGCTCAACCGCCATGTAGGACCGCCTCTCATAGATCACGGAAAGAACCAAAGTGATTTTAAGTAAATAAAAGTAAATCAATTGATCGTTTTCCTATACAAAGTTTTACAATAATTTTATAACGATTCCTTACTGAACACATTTTGAAACTTTATTATATCATCAAACGGTAAGTACATTTTAGCCCGTTTAGAATCAGTGGGTATACTAAAAAGTAAAGAATTAAAAACACAAACTCGGGCTTTTATAACAACTTAAGGTCAGCTGTATGGTACAGTTGGACTCAAGATATTTTAATATTGATAGTAGGTAGAAGCAAGAAATGGTTCCATTGATGTTATAATAACTACGTGCTTGTCAATGACCAAGGAAGAACTGCCGTCCGGCCCGTCATCAATCCAAAGCCCATTAAGTTAGAAAGTATCATCGAGAAGAGAGATACTGTTCAAAACTAATATTTCAAATCCTCTCTTCTCGATGATACTTTCTAACTTAATGGGCTTTGGATTGATGAAGGGTATGGATATTATCAGTTATTATTATTTTATCCAAGTGAGCGATGCAAAGGACCTTTGATAGATTCACAGACGAGTTTTGGAGTAACAGCTTACAAGTCAGTTGGGAGCTTTTTAGACAACAATGGGAGCCTACCAACCGCATCACGTACGTTGTAAAATGATACTAAATAAAAATTTTAAAATGCCTTTATCTTGTGGTGCAAGGACTTAAGGCTCCAAACGACTCAGAAAACTTTTCCGCGGAAAGGTGGGACAGGAAATGTTTTCATTGGAAAGATCTTCCAACGAGAGTTTCCACTCAGAATTCAAATTGTTGGAAAATTTGTACACCAGGTTAATGCATTGGATTTGGTCCCAAGATCTAGAAAAATAATGTAATTTTGTTACTTCCTTGTGTCCCTCACTAATGCAATTTAATTCGAAGCACGCTTCAGTGGAACTAAAAATGACGTTTGCACTAGTAATTCCTAAAGTAAAATAGCTACTTTTAGCACTTTACAACTTTTCAACTTTACCTTTGTTTATGCGTGCGTTTATATTTGTCTATTGTTGCCTTTAAGAAGTTACTTTTTCTCTACTGCTTAATATATTTGACGACTTCCATGTACTTACTTTCATCTACTTTTAAAAATAACAGACAGACTAAAGATCTTCAAGGAAAGAGATATATTGATATATTTTCTTCTTCTCTTACACGTTTAAGCGACTGCATGTGTGTGCTTTACAGTAAGTGAAACAGATCAACAACGCAAAGACTCCCGCGGAGTCGATGGGCGAACTGAAGGAAGAGGATTGAAATCTATGAGAGATGCATACAAGGAAACGAGATTGAGGGTGGCATGTTATATGGCAAAGTCAAGCAACAGATGGATTAGAGCAGCATGGAGAAGAGAGGAGAATAAAGAAGAAAATGCTATTGTGTGACGAAGAGGTGATTGGCGAGGCGACGAAATACAAAGCAACGTGGAGAAAACTGAAGAACAGTTTGCAGAAAGCTATAGAGTCCAAGAGAATCGAGTACTATAAGACGAAGGGACAGCAGAGCCAAGTTTATCAAGAGCAAGAACAAGAGTGCCATGCATGGTTGAACCAGCATCCATGAGAGCTTCAAATCTTGCCAGTCGCAACTCCAGGTCTATTTCCTCTAAAATATCAAAAAAAGACTACTGTTATTCACTTTCTGTTTTAGGCGTATCCCTACCTGGGCACTTTCTAGAAATAATGGTCACAGTAACTTCAAAGCAATCATCTCTCCATTATGGGCTGTTTGGGAGGAGGCGAACCAAAAGCCAACCCAATAATTTAATGCAAATGACTGCAAGGATTTCAACCTCTGTTATTTCCACATCAGAAACTAGACCTTTTATCACCTAAAACTCTACGGCAAATCTTATTACTGGACCTGAAGGCGCGAAACTTGAGAGCGAACAGTAGTACTCGCAGTGGTGACTTCTTCGGTGTGATGCTATCTGATTTCGACTTCAGGTCGATATGCCAGGTTCTTGTTCAGCATTTAACTGTTCCAACAAAAGAGGTAAGAAGGGAAAGCTTACAGGAAGAGAACATCTTTCTTTTCACTGGTTAGTTGTGTTTCTTACTTCGACATATTTGGTTACACACTTGCTTCGTAAAGAACTGTAGTTTAGTGCCTAACTTTAGCATGTATTTGCATAAAATTTAAAAAAGATTTTACATGTTAACATGTACTGTTACATTGCTTAACCTACAGTTTGTGACCACAGTTGTATCTTCTATTAGTTTTAGGTAATTGTACTTATAATTGCACATTCAATTCATTATAGTCCCAAAAATCATTCAAGTTATTGATAATCACGTTAAGTTGCATGATGCCCAGAAAGACTGTTGTTATCCACCTTACTGGGGGTTATGATTTCTCTCTTTCTAATCTGTATTACTTATTGGCCGTTTTTGCCAACTGATGTGAAAAACGTTTTGCTATTTTATATTTTTTATTTCATTTATCAGTTATCCCCTTAACAGGGGCTAGGGTGGTACCGATATAAATGGGACTTTCAATAAAGGATTTCAAACGAAATGGGTTCGTTAATCATATATCCGACGTTGAAATCAGCACATTTGCTTTGAGTTAATTTCAAACAAGTATTAGCTGCATATCATTCCGATTCAAATCATCGCGATACTAACTAGCTGTTCAATCGAGTATCATGCAGGGTTTTCTCGTAAACGATTAAACAGATAGCCTTTTTTAAATGTTGAAAAGTGGGTAGACAAAAGGTACTGCCCGCAGGAGAATGAAAATCGGTACACTACGCAATCGTTTCGCAACAAAATACGTTTGCGTGCATGTAGACAATGCATGTCAGTTCTGACACTCCTCAGAGTACTAACGTCAGAATGACCGAAATGGAATGTGTGAAAGAGTATACCCAACAGTATTTTGAAAGATCTAATCAGAAATTGGACTGCCTGAATGGCTTGTGTTTTTGGATCAATCAGCGTCCACTACAACAAGGTTAATTGAATAGGCCTAGCAGGAAAACGAACTCTTTTTGTCTGCATAGTAAAGGTTTTCTTGCTTTTATGTGGACTGACTCCATAACGGCCAAAGGAAATGCAGACCTGGCCTTTCCTATGATACGGAAGCAATTGTCCGTGTACACTTTGGCACAGTCTGGGTTATCAAAGTAGGAATCGAGTTTGGATAAAATACTCCGAAAATACAGATACAATAATTTCTCAAAATAAACATACCTAACAAGATCGGTGAGGGACTATTCCACGTCCTTACGAAACATTATGCAAATAAAATTTTGGAGGCATACGGGCATTTATTAACTAATTAATGAAGAAAGAAAATCACAAATTATCTATGACTATGCCGCAAGAGCAACCACCAACCTCAATATGACGACAAACTTTGATATTTCGTCCGCTGGTACACATTCCTTGATTTCTTGCATCCAGTGAGGCATGACTCTCTCCCAAACCTATTCAATAAGAGTATGTGGAGACTATCAGAAATTGAATAAGCAAATTGAGGATGATGGCTATAAACTACCAAATGTACAGGATATGCTTGCTGAGCTGCTAGACTCTGGCAAACCGCCAAAATATTTTTCAGTCTTAGATTTATCTGGAGCATTTAATCAACTGGCATTAGATGAGGAGTCTTCAAAACTTCTCACATTGAATACCCATATGGGATTCATGGCAGCAAAACTGCTGTATTTTGGAGTAATGACAGCTCCTTCCATATTCCAGACCACTATGGATAAGAAGTTATCGGGTCTAGCTAATGTTTTTTCGATCCCGTATAAACACCCTAGAAAGGGAATCAGATCCATTTAGATCCAGAACTCTGCATGCTAATCCACTTAGCAAGTCAATGGTTTGCTGGATTGTCCTACGAGCTGTGATATGTGGCAACGGTGGAAATATAAACAATAGGAAATTGTGGTTAAACGTGTCAAAACAAGGACGAAAATAGAATTTGCATAGGGATTACGTCAAATTTACCGCGTAGTAGTATTTTTTTACCTTATTTTCGATCAGTACCAGTTTGGATCCGATCCCAAGCGTTTACACGGGTGCGGATCCAAACTGGTCCACTTTCATAATTTAAACCCAATTCATAATCTTTTGAACTTTGAAAAATTAAGTGTTTTCATAAGACCTTTATCAAAGCCGCTTTTGCCAGTGGATATGAGGGTTTGAATGCTATATTTTGTGGACAGTCTCTCCATCAAAGATCCCTGATGAGCAGTGGGCCCGACATTGCAACTACCCTAAATGAACACAAAAGCCACCAAACAGGCTAACTAATAAATAAAGGGCAACTGGGGCGTCCAAGGGCGACACCCCTCAATTTGTGCTACCGGGCAGAGAAACAATCCATGAAGCAGGCTCAACTGCCCAGTAGGACCACCTCTCACTTTTGATGGAGCTTAGAGCATATCTCTCAAGGATATTGCTAAATCATGGATGATAAATCCAAATTCCAGGAAATAGTTGCAGCGACTGAGCATGCCGTTGCCAATAGGGAGGTTTAGATCCACGACGAGTACGAGTACGAGTACGAGTACGAGTACGAGTACGAGTACGAGAACGAGTACGAGAACGAGTTCTTCGCGGGGGTGAAACAGCTGTACTTGTACTCGTTGTCTTTCGTAAAAGGTGTTCAGATCCACAACCAGTTCAAGTACTATCTGAACTACTTGACTAAACAGTTTTCAGATGACTGGAGTGTTGCAAATGGCAATAACTGACCCTAAATACTCCAGTTCAATCCCTTTGTCAGGAAAAGAAGAGCAAGTATCCGTCTAGTCACCATTATGCCCCATTTGCAACATTCAATATTTTTGTAGCTCCCAATAGCATTTTCATTTTCTTACCGGCAGCATTTCTGAGAATGTAAAGTGCGATGTTTGTAAAGGTCTAATAAAAATTCCAATCGACTTTTGTCTCAAACTCAATGTGTCTATTGATATTGTCAGATTGCCGGTAACTTGAGGAAAATCCCTCGCAAAATCTTTAAATCAAAGAAAGACTCTATAGAAGGAATGTGTGAAAGAGTATACCCAACTGTATTTTGAAGGAGCCAATCAGAAATTGGACTGCCTGAATGGCTTGTGATATGCGCTGATGCACTGTATAGAGTTAACCTTGTCCCTCCCCAATTCCCTGAAGAAGTTTTTATCGAATTGATGGAAGTTGCGACATGTGGTCGTGAATTCAGCTTCAATAATGAAATGTACCGACAACAGAACGGGATAAGCATGGAAAGTCCCCTGGATCCAGCATTAGCAAATATCTTTGTTGGCTTTCATGAACTTCAACTGTTTGAATCCTGCCAAAAGCCCATTGTTTATTCATTCCAAGTGCGTGTTTCCTATGTAAAGCAATGCAGTGGTTTCAGAAAATAAATTCGAATTTGATAAATTTGAATTCGATTTGCGAGTTTCCTAATTCAGAAATCATAAGACAAGTTCAGATGGAGGTTGTTTGAGAAACGGGTTACTTGAGCATGGCAGTGATGACAAGAACATCAACCCGGAAGGTCTTCCTGAATACAAGGTGACACTCGATAGTTCCAGAAAAGGACGAAAAAGCTGAAGAAGATATATTTGATAATTTTGAGGGTGAAAATGAAATTGATGACACAGAAATTGTGGATGATAACGAAGCCTATTTTGAACGCTTTGTGCACCATGGAATGTACACATCTAGTGTATGCAAACTATGTCAAATACCCCTTTTTAGGCTATTTTGAACGCTTTGTGCAACATGAAATGTACGCATCTAGTATATGCAAACTATGTCAAATATGTCTTATTAGCCTATTTTGAACACTTTGGGCACCACGGAATGTACGTATCAAGTGTATGTAAACTATATCCAATATGCCTTATTATTCTATTTTGAACGCTTTGTGCATCATGTAATGTAAGCATCTAGTGTATGCAAACGATGCCAAATATATCTTATTAGTATAATTTCTTTCTAATTCAATCAATTTGTTTACTACTTCTCGAATCTTATTACTCTAATACGACATAATCAAATCCAATCAACTAAATATAGATTGACAATGAAAACCTTGATGGATCCAGTAAAATAAGTAGATGGTCAGTGGCGTACCTAAACAGGAGAAACATTCGGTACCTATCATATGTGTCAAGATTAAATTTCTTGAAAGCAATGAAATATATTTCCGAAGCTAAATGTTAACACAAAGTAACTGTACTAAGCAAAGCACTAATGCTAAGTAAATTAAGCATTCGTGTTTTCAACATTGGTATTTGCCATAAATTAACATAGTTTGCATACACTAGATGCGTACATTCCATGGTGCACAAAGCGTTGAAAATAGGCTCATGACGCATATTAGACATAGTTTGGATGCACTAGATGTAAACATTCCATGGTGCACAAAGCGTTCAAAATAGGCTCATGACGCATATCTAAAATCGTTTGGATACACTAGATGTAAACATTCCATGGTGCACAAAGCGTTCAAATTAACCTCATGACGCATATCTAACATTGTTTGGATACACTAGATGCGTCCATTCCATGGTGCACAAAGCGTTCAAAATTGCCTAATGACGCATATTTGACATAGCTTTCGCGATCGTAAGTCACTATACAGTTTCTTACGTCGCAATTATGGGAACTTGTGTAGTTATCTATCTCTGAGTACGGTACATGAGTCCATTCTCGTTTGTAGAATAAACCTGTGTATAGCAATATCACCCACGTTTTTAGAGCCTCTTTCTGAGTATCAGTAGCTCCGAAACTCTGTTCAAACTGCCTCTTGTATAATGAATACAAATGATAATGTAGTGGAATGTTTGCGATTGAAATAATCACTGTTACTGTCGCAGAAAATAAAAGAATAGGTAGTAGCAACTTTCTTCCATTAAAGTGTCTGATTTGAGTGAAGCCATAGTTTGCATAAGGAAAAAAAGCCGTCAAAATTTATCTTTTCATTTGCATAAGCTTCAATGAAACGCATCGCCTGATTGAATAATTATTGTGCAAGCACTCCGGATAATGATTTGAACATGTTCACATCTCCCAACTTCCTTTTATGCTACGATTCAAATACTTTTGAGAGGATAATGTATTTTACACTTTCATGTAAGGCAACTACTCTGTTCAATATATATTCAGAGAAGCTCCGAAACATACTATAATCTTTGCTAGCTTGCTTTCTTTATCCACTTGAACTTGAAATGCTCAAGTGTATGATTAACTATAAAAAAATACTAAATGATAAGATCCACAAACCTATGGGTAGTACAGAAGGGGAAGTGTTAAGCAAAAAACTCGATTAAAGGAGGGGTGCTACAAGTTGAATCACAACAAAAGAGACACAAGTACATCACGACCGATATAAAAGCACATCACCACAAACAACACACAAGCACATCACCACAAACAACACACAGGCACGCCGTCACCGATACACAAGCACATCACCTCAATCAACACACAAGCACGCCACGACCGAGACACAAGCACACCACCACCAACACACAAGCACACCATCACCGAGACATGGGCCTTAATCGCGAAGGAGTACGCACGATACGCGTACCTGCAGTTAACAAAGCGGATTAACCATAAACGAGTTCTTTATTGTGTGTTTCCTAGAATAGGAACTCGAGCAATTCTCTCCGGCGTTCATACATGGGTCCCCGTAAAAAATCTGTCAACAGCTGTCAAACAAAGCAATCTTGATGTCCTTCTAGAAAGTTGACAAGACATTATAAGTTTGATCCGTGCTGCTATTTCACAAATTCTACACAAGTTTTAAAATTATACAGAAAATCACCTCCAGGGGGCAGATCGCACTTGCGGCTGAAGGCAAAAGCTATAATCTCCCTAAATATGAAGACGATAGTAACTACTTTAAACTTTGATAAACAGCTATGGGTTAGATCCTGCCAGTTTATTTTCCTTTGAGCGAGAAAACTGTGTGCCATGTTTTATAATCACAGAAATGTGGAATCTGAAGGTAACAAAACGATTGATAATGCTAGAGAGAAAAATGACAAATTCGGGCAAAGATGTGTTTCTACACACTAAGAGTAAATTTATTCCACTCTGAAGGTAGTCGGCTGCCGTCTCATTACCATTTGGGAAATTTATTCGCATAACATGAATAGCAGAATAACCTCGCTTTCAGCATATCTTAGGTTATTTAGATTCTCTCTTCCAATTTTAACACCTTCCATATGACAGACATTCTCCATGATCTTTTCATTGCACAAAGAATACAATTCTGGTAAAGACAAACGTCCTTGTCGCATTCCCTATTTATATATCCAGTCACGTATCTCATTTTCAATCCTGATTATCCCCTTCTGATTCCAGTATAGATTTCTCATATCTCTGGTATCCTTCCCGTTTACCTCTAATTGTTCAAGAATTTCTATAAGTTCTCTGTTCCAAACCCTATCAAATGTTTTTCATAGTCAACAAGCATAGAACAGGTCGTTAGTAGTTGAATAGTTGAGATAGGATCTCTGCTTAACAAATAAAGTCGGCTAATAAACACAGACCGTGTGTTCCCATGGCTAACTCATTAAGGAACGTTACTGCAGCCGAAACTTTGAGCATGGTTTAAAAAAGTCATTAAGTCTGGCTTAATATTATTGTAATCGTAAAACTACACAGATTACGCTATCAAATAATACCATCTGATCTGAAATAAACGCGAAAAAGGAAGGGGCCGCTAACCAAATGTGGGTGACGATTTCGGAGAAAAATTTGTTCAAGAAACAGAAGAAACGGGGAAAACATTTTAGTTTTGGCGCTTAAGATCGTCTCTCACATAACGAACATGTGACTTATTGGAAAAGATTGTTCATTTGAAAACAATTTTAGAGAATGTAGGAATGCTATAGCTTAACACGTTTAGTGCCGATCACGAGTATACTCGTAATGACGCGAGCCACAAGTTTTGCTGATGACGATATGAATTTTTACGCTTTATTTAGTTGTTTTCCATATAAACTAATATATTTCCCACCCTGATGATGGCGCCTTACTCGCATACTGTTACCAGTGACAATAACGAATAATAAGTCACTGATTATTACCCGTGCCATGGCCGTGCCTAGACTACACTAAACTATTCTTTGAGCCGAAGTGGTCCAGTGGATAGTTTTACTAGTCTTTATTGCCAGAGTGTACAGAGTCGATTCCTAGAAACGCCATCAGTGACGCCAGGAAGAACATCCGTTCTTAAAGTGACCTTAGCTCTATTGAAAGTCCGATATATGTCGTTAACGCTCTAGTCCCTTTCAAAGTGGATTGCACAGCGTAAAGAAGTATCATCGCTTGACCATTCCTATTGGTGGTACTGTCATTTGCATTGTGATAAATGACAAATTAATTAATACATTATGGAACTTTGGTGCGAGTAGACACCGACTCTGGGTTGGGCCTTGGAATGATCACAAATGCGCCTCACCTCAAAGGTCATAATAGCATTGCTGCCTTTTCGATTGTTCAATAACCATCTGTAAGAGAAGGTGATTGTACGATTGTCAGAGGGAGGCAGAGAGACGCAGCTGGGTTTCATAAATGTTGCAAAGGGGCATAGAGATGCCTACGTTTTCCCTTCGGCAGATGGAGGCTTAAAGCTCCAGTGGCATTAAGTTTCAGCAGGGAGTTAAAGTGAGATTGGACAATCTATCAAGGTGGCGAAGCCCCCCATTTCCCTTACAGCTACATGTCTAAGGGGGCCATTTTCCAGAGTCATTTAGAATGTTCATGTCCTTTCCACTGCATAGAACTTTGGTTTTGTTCATGTTCACTCAGAGTCCCTTGCCCTCAAGATTGTCCTTCCATTACCGTGTTCTGTCAATCAATTCTTCCAAGGTGTCAGCAATGATGACAAGATCATCAGCACAGAGCATCTCCCATGGGAGGCTGGTGCAGAACTCTCTGGAGATGGCCTCAAGTACAATGGCAAATGGGAGGGGGCTCAGGACAGATCCTTGATGCACACCCACTCTGACCTTGAATGCTTCACTGTAGCCTTCCCCAACTCTGCCTACATTTGTTGCTCCTCTACTTCACAAAGCCACCTACGGGCCTACATTTGTTACTCCTCTACTTCACAAAGCCGGCTACGGACCTACATATGTTGCGCCTCTACTTCAAAAAGCCGGCTACAGACCTACATATGTTTCTCCTCTACTTCACAAAGCCGGCTACGGACCTACATTTGTTGCTCCTCTACTTCACAAAGCCGGCTACGGGCCTGCATTGTTGCTCCTCTACTTCAGAAAGCCGGCTACGGGCCTACATTTGTTGCTCCTCTACTTCACAAAGCCACCTACGGGCCTACATTTGTTGCTCCTCTTATTTAAGTCTTTTTATGTGTATTCAAGCATGCCCTGCCAACGGATAAATTTCACCCACTCTCCAATTAATGGGCGGGTAAGTAATAGTTGGCAGATCAAGAATAGACTTAGGAACATGTTTCACTTTGTATTAAGAACAAGATTCCTGAATATGTTCTTAGTGTACTCTTTTGATATGTAAAGGAGTTCGCTTTGAACTTTCTTCTTTAAAGGAAGTCATCTTGGAGCCTTTACGTGACATACTAATACTATCTATTAAGCAAAACTGTGCGTTTTTGTCGTCCAGATAGTAGACATATTTTGGGGCATAATACAATCGTCGAAAGAAATATAACAAAGGATAAACAACTTAGAGAATTAAAACACATCCTTGAAAAACAAAAGTACCCCGAAGGTATCATAGGAGAAGGCATAAGGAAAGCTACCAGCATCCCACAGGGCAACCTTAGGTGCAAAAGGAGTAACGAAACGGAGAGGTTACTTCCGTTTATAACTACTTACAACCCTAATAACCCCAACTTCACCCCACAACTCAAAGCCGCAATACAATGTAAATGCTGTGACCATCTTTTATTAGACAACAACTATAAATTTAAACAAAGTCACATTACATTTAAACTTCTCACTTTCAAACTCTTCACTAGGGTTATAAGAATTCTGAAATGATTGACAGTTCTAAAAGATTTGTCACTCAAACGTATGACAACTGGTTACCAAGGGTGGGACAACCTTCAAATCGGCGTTCAGTCATTTATAAATGCCTTAGTAACTATCATTAAACAGAAAAGCCTTTCGAACTCTTCACTAGGGTTATAAGAATTCTTAAAATATTGACAGTTCTAAAAGATTTGTCACTCAAATGTATGGCAGATGGTTACTAAGGATGGGACACCCTTCAAATCGGCTGTCAATCATTTATAAATGCCTTAGTTACTATCGGGTCACTTTTCAAATTGATGAAGCAAGAGCCAATGCTGATATACAATAATTCCAAGGAAAAATATTCGGTTGAGGAGGGAGAAAGAAAGTCCTCCCTCCTTAATGATAATTCGAAGGAATCAGTCTCCCAATTCCCCTCTTGATCTACATTTAAAAGCTTCGATAACATTGTAGATCCTATTTTGCAGTCATCAAAGTAAAAAGTCAGACAAACAAGTTGGTGAATTTTGTTTCTAGAATTTTATTAACTACATCAAGAAACCCTAACAAAGCATCATTATAACTACTACAGCTCCTAAGCTTTACAATAATAGGTGGTACGCTATCTTCATTGCATTGTGATCAACCTTAGACCTAGCCCTGATACTCAACCTTACCCACCTTAACCCTACATTGGGGAAAAGGCCGATCAAGAAAACGCTCCCTTTAACATATTTGCCTATGAAAATAACTTTGATAGTGAGTATAAAGCAAGTGAAGAAAGAAAAAACTCACAACCAAGTTATAATTGTGCAACCTTTATGAACCAGGACATTTCTAATGAAACAGAGTACCTCTGATGAAGCACGACACCCTTTGGTATCATGAAAACTGGTCCGTCGTAATTAAAGGATTAACTTGTACAAAAATTTGGAACCAAAAGCCTTATAAGCCCACGACACAACGACTTTTATTCTTGGTGCCTTACGCACTCTAAGCAAACTTGAGCATCGACAGAGAATGTTAGATGTGCTCTAGCACAACACAGTGAATCCTTCCTGCAAATTTCGTAGCAAACAGGTTGACCTTAACAGACGAAGAGGTCATCTTGGAAAGTCCGTGAATAACAACGACAGTGACCGACATTGCTTCGATATTAACATTGTTATGAATCGGTCAAAGGTCGCTAGTACCCAGTCTTTGGTCTTATGTAGTTTTCAAGTTCAGTCACGCTCCGAAAGGAAGAAACTGTCGCGGGAAGAAACTGTCGCGGGAAGAAACTGTCGCGGGAAGAAACTGTCGCGAGAGAAATCTCACGACTTTCGCGACAGTTTCTTCCCGCGACAGTTTGTTTCTGACCCATTCGCGACATTTAATTCCCGCGACTTTTAAATTTTGTCAGAAAAATTTCAACACAGTTATTGATTTTTTAATATTGTGTGGATTCTTCTGGTACAAAAGGGAAATTTCTAAGACGATTTTTAAAGGCAATGAGGTCTGTATAGCATGGCATTCATGAACTGAAAATAATTTGGAAGATCACATGCACGTATCAACTAGTTTAGTTGGTAGAGCACCCGTCGAGATAGTTCGGGTCACGAGTTCGAGTCCTGGAAGTTACATATTTTCGCAATTCTCTAGTGTCTTTTCAAAACTAACAAAGTGATTATTACCAAAACATGTTTTGTTAATATATTCATAGTAAAATTGTGTTTTTAAATTTTCAGAGAGTACACTATAACTTTGACAGAAGATAAAGTTATTGGAGTGACGTGTCAGTTGTTAGGAAGGAAAAAGCTTGCAAGCACTCGTGCTACGTTCCTGATTTTATTAGAATGGTATTTACTCATCGCTTACACTTAAATACATAATTTAAATATTATCAACAGGATCGAAATTTACAATGGGTGATACATGATTGGTGGAATAATACGGACGTCACAGAAAACAGGTCAAAATTTTTTTTTAGGACAACACTAACGAAAAATAGCTAATCTAAATAAAAGTTCCTCTTGCTTACATTGAGTTTACGTAAAGATATATGTGCAGCCTCTAGGACAGAAAGATGAAATTTCTAACGCGCTCTCCCCAACATCCTTGACTGTTGGTCGTTGTATTCTGCTTAACAACATGGATTGTTTATCACGTGTTCTAAAATGGCCGACTTTGCTTCCCGCCGACTTAAGTCAAGCTGCCAAATTACTGCGTTCTGGATACCTCTCTCCTTCAGTGAAGAACAGTTGTATGAGGCACGAGTTTAGCAATGTTAACTCCCACGAAATAGAGAATGCTTGTTGCAACTTTTATTTGGTAAGAGAATCGCAATTGTTGAAGGCTGTAGATTTCTTATTTCCTTCAATTCAACTGAATCATTTTTCATCTGCCCTCCGCCGTCCTCCACCTATCCCATTCCCTTTCCCCAGCATAGTTGCGTATGCTTTGAAAACTTTGGAATCCAATGTCTGTGGAACAGGATTCAGGTGTCAGGCGACATCTTTTACAGCTTTCTACTTTTATTCGACCCTTTTTACTCTTGAAGCTGTAGGAGGTGAATTCAGAACAACTTGCCACAATCTGGGGAGGACTTTTGTGAACGGGCAACATCTCGTCGATTAAATAAATTTCAATACTTTGAGCGAAGACCCTATAGCTTTATGGACATACAGATTTTGTATGTCATATGCCCTACGTCGATGCTCGGCCGTAGAAGTGTAATTTATCAAGAGTCCTTCGCTTTCCACACTGTACAAAAGCACCTCCTCAAAAAACAAATATTATAGTTTTAAAAAATGCAGTTTCATCTCTGTTTGTTAGATTTTGAACTTTAAATTTCCCGGTTTCCCGACAGCATAAAACTGGATCTCAGCCATTCTACTATGCAAAGTGGCAGAAGCTATCTTGGGAACTCAATGGAGAAGTAAGGACCAGTGTTGGAAGGAACGTAACTTGCAGAATAGTTACTCTTCTCAAGCTGAGTTACAAAGGAAGTCTTCAACGCACTTTTGCCCGTCGAGATGGAAGTACTACACTGGTTAACTGACGAGGATAGACTGAAATATTTGAATCTGCCAACACTAGTGTTTAGACGGAGACGTGGTGATATGATTCAGGTGTACAAAAACAATCATTTTCCTACAAACATTCCTTTCATAACAAACGCCTAACTTTAACACAATCAAACAACTTGGATTCTCAATAAATAAAAACAAAAATACACACACACTTTCAAACTAACTTACTCCACTTATCGAAGACACAAAAGCGACAAAAAGCCCTCACTCATCTATCGTCACAAACTACCTCCCAAACCGCTACACACACATTATTGCACACACACCAACTATTGTTCCACCACTACAAAACCAAAACACAAACAAGACACATAATTCACCAGCATCAATGCTTACCTGTACACGCGCTGTAACCGTCCGAATATGGTAGTCACGTTTAGTCTAAGCCTTCTACTGGAAAACATCAACCAACGCCAAAAATAACTCATGATTTGGCAACAATAACTAAACCATCTTAGTACATTCTTAGTGCTAATGCTTGCAGGAGCGGATACTCAAGTTAAAGGACCTTTTAGACAGTTGCTCAAGAATGCAAAAGCAAACGTAGTATTGCATCTTTAAATACCAAAGGTTCAGCTTGGGAGGTTGAAATATTTTGCCAATGTGCTCAAAGAGGACAAATGTTACTTTATGAAGACGGGAGTAAAGTTATGCCCTAAATCTCTCCTTGGAAAATATTTGTGCTAGTCTAAACGCATTGTGCACCATGGAATGTACGCATTCCAAGTATGCAAGTGTCATTAAAAACCCTCTTGTTGTGCTATTCTAAACTCATTTTGCACCACGGAATGTACGCATTCCATGTATGCCAGTGTCACTAAAAACAACTTTTGGTGCCATTATTATCGCATTGTGCGCCATTGAATGTACGCATTTCAAGTATGCCAGTGTCACTGAAAACAGCTTCTGGTGCTATTTTAAACGCATTGTGCACCAGAGAATGTACTTATTCCAAGTATGCAAGTGTCACTAAAAACAGCTTTTATCAGAGGAGGCAAAGTTTAATCACATGCATAGACCACGAATGTCCCCCTTGGCTACGGACTTTAGCTTATTGCAGAACCAGCGTCTGGTTTGGAAGGTTAGTGGCCTTTCGCGGGGTCAAAAATGAGACCATATAACGGTAGAAAGATCGTTTTTAGTGATTTATAACTGTTGACTATAGCCCCTGACGTTATGACAACTTGCACTACGCCCTGGTTCTAATTTCATTATTTGTTTTTTTGAATAGCTTGTTTTCCCGAGTTGTCAAATAAGCAACACTGCTTCGACATCATTGGTCAGTGGTTTCCTTGCCATATCAAGAGAACAACACACGGAATGCCTACTCTGTGGTTACGAACAAAGCGACAGGCTCTCGTTGATGCACAATCTGAAATAGGTGGAATGGGCGCGTGCGAACAGTGATGGAGCGTTGTTTAGAGTTTAGGCCTATACATTTTCTATGCCTGTTAAGTAGTTTTACTGATCATTTAGTTTCAGTATTTTACTAGGGAACTTTCGCTATGATTATCCCATTCAGACCAAAAAATACTTTTCAGTGCTTTTGCCAGATCAGGAAGGAGGCCAGGAGTGTAAAACTGACAAATGGTAGATGGAACATTTTTTAGAAGCGATGTAAGATAATACAAAACAGTACAAGATGGTACAGGACGGTACAAAATGGTACAGGACGGTTCAAGATGGCAGGGACGGTACCAGATGGTACAAGAGGGTGAAAGATGATGCAAAACGGTACAAGATGGCATAGGACAATAGAGAATGGTACAACAAAAACCCGGTAGAAGATGCAACAAAACGGTACAAGATGGTACAGCACGGTACAAAATGGTACAGGATGGTACCAGATGGTACAGGATGGTACAAGATGGTTAAAGATGATACAAAACGGTACAAGATGGCATAGGACAGTATAAGATGGTGATCTTACTGTATCGATCTTGTATATCCTTGCAGTCAGAAGGTGACCTTTGTAATAGAGTTAAGAGCTGATTGAGCGTTTAGATGGAAGGAAAGGCCATAACTTGTCGTCGATTTGCACAATAAGTAATTTAATTAATAGTAATGTTATTTGAGGAAGCACTGGTGTAATTGTGGAACGCCAGAAGCCTGGAAAACCGGAGGAAATATTTGGCAAATTCTAACAACGGGAAAGTTGAAGAAGACGCTTACAGTTTGATCAACGTACACTTGAACATTTCAAAGTGTTCTATGGCTTTGATATCACTGTTATTGTTGCACCATGGATTGTACGCATTCCAAGTATGCAAGTGTCTCTAAAATGAGCTTTTGGTGCTATTCTAAACGCATTTTGCACCATTTTTGATTGTACGCATTTCATGTATGCAAGTGTCACTAAAAACAGATTTTAGTGCTATTCTAAACGAATTGTGCATCATGGAATGTGCGCATTCCAAGCATGCAAGTGTCGCTAAAAACAGATTTTATTGCTATTCTAAACGCATTGTGCATCATGGAATGTACGCATTCCAAGTATGCAAGTGTCACTGAAAACAGCTTTTGGTGCTATTTTAAACGCATTGTGCACCGCTTGCAAATATCTGTTGAATTGCCAGTTTTAGGTGCTTCTCCAGATGCCTTGGTAAATTGTGATTGCTATGGCTCTGGACTGTTAGGAATTAAGTGTCCATGGACATATTGCAGAATAAGCAAAGAAACAGGATTCTTGTCTTGAAAAGTAATCTGAAGGCATTAGACTGAAAATAATCAATACCTGTACTGGTACAAAAGTTAATGCCAGATAGGGGCTACCAATAGGAAAAGGAGTCTCTTTTATTCGAGCACTACTCAAGGTTACCATCTTGCAACCATTACATTTGATAAAAGCAATAGGTTACTTTGTTACCCAGTTATCAACTAAAAATCAAGAAAGAGTCACACATCAACAACGAAAATCATCACTTCCACGCACCAATACCTTGTGGAATATTACATCAAATCTCAACACCGTAGTTCCAACTAGTTTGCCTTGGGTCGTGCGTTGTTTTCTTCTTAACTCTTTGTAATACTTTTCCTGACTGACACACTTGAAAACTTTTCTAAAACATGGTGATCTTTATCGTCGTATAAAACCAATGTATAAGGCAAAGTATATCCAACAGTATGTTTTACATAAAAACAAAACACAACAAAGAATGAGTGACACTCACCTTTAGAAGAAATATTTCAAGTAGTAATGAGTGGTAGCTTTATAAGTTGGAATGAAAAACAGTGTCTATAAATGTAAAAAAAAGTTGTTCCTGGTGAGTAGTATATAGGATTTGGAATGCTGCTGTGTTCACCTATTCTAGTTTTCTCTAGTTTCCTGGAAGAGTATTTTAACAGCATTTACAAACCCAAGTCTTGTAGCACTGCTTGTGTTATAGGGGGTTCCTTTTAGTGTCTGTTTTTAAAATAGTAAGCTAACTTATTTTTTGCTTCAACTTATGCAAGGCAAGCAGCGCTTCAATAACATGTTGCTGTACAGACTGCCTTCAAGGGTACTTTCCACAATGACCTTATATCTCTAGTGGTACCACTAAAAACCAAATCGACTACATCACAGTGAGCAGGAGGTGCCGAAACGCTGTACTGCAGACACGGCTGTACCGCTGTACTATCCAGGGGCAGACTACAACACTGATCACACACCGGTAGTAAGCACTGTCAAGGTCAAATTGAAGAAACTAACTGCATCCGGTCAGCGAGTAAATAAAAAGCTTCGATGATTGAAAACAAACCAAGTTAAGATACAGAGAACATGTGGAAGAAGAACTGGCTTCGGGAACACCTCTTTGTGACCTCCGCTGAAAGTGGCTTTGTTTTTGCTTATCACTCTTTATAGTTCATAGGATTGGATTTCAGATACCAGAAACACTTAAAGATGAAAATGCGCCTTCAGATACTTTTCAACTACATGTCTTCTTCTTCTTTGCAGTGCCGTATTCGGAACTTTCGAACTTAGACGATTATGGCTTTGACAAAATTACGGTCCGAGAATGTTTCGCGTAAATTATTCCCTTTCACAAAGCTTTTATAATGTCCCACAAAATTTGTTCGAGGTCTTCCACGTACTTTCTGTCGTGGCGCATACAGAACTAAAGCTTCGATTTCTAACAAGTTTAGTGTTAGTCTTGGCACGACGATGAGATATCATGGATACTCCCAAATGAATCACTTTGCAATGAAACAGTGCATATGATCAGGATAAGTTGAGAGGCCCAGGGACACTCTGGTTTTATGCAATGCTGCTACCCATACCAATAAAGACTGAGATTGCATTAACTGTAGATAAACTTCAATTAGCTTCAACCATACACGTCCTTGATTGAGAAAGCTGTTAAACGAAGAGAGAAGTTAGTTCGAAGCGGAAAACCATGAAAAAACTACTAATGCAAGTACCAAAAGTTCACGATAAAGTATTAACGGTCTTTACCTAATAATACAGTCAGTTAATAGAACGAAATTCATACTTTACAGAGCATATTTTTTCACGTTAATGATGACCCAGATTGCATTTCGTACTTATAGGATACTTTTTTCTTTTAAGTTCAAAACAAAGGGCGTTTGATTAAAAGGGACCAAAAACCAGATATCTCAGTGGAGCCTTGTTTCGGGGCACACGTATTCTCGTTGTTTACTTTCCCCTCCTAATTCACGCCTTCCATTTCGGCCATGTTATGCCACCGATATTTGATTGTTAAGAGCCTATATTCAAGTTACACCGCCTGCATCCTTTTTTCGAAAGCATCATGAAAAAGTAGTGGACAAAGGAAAAGCGAATAAAGGAAGGGAAACGAGGAAAGAGTACAAAATAATAAGAGCAACAGATATAAACAATGACATGTTTATCAGTACCGTAGCCAGGGGGATGCTTGGTATGCTTAGCATCCTCTAGAAGTGGACTTTAAGATAAAGTAGCATCCCCCACTTCATGGTCGTCTGTCTTAAAGTTTTGAAATGTGCCAGAGCATTTCTCCCACTTGTTGAATACTCTGCTCCATATATCTTTTCCAAGATATAAAATCTGCACTGCTAGATCTGTTATGTCTTGTTCAATCTACTACAGACCCTTTTATACGATAAAAACAACAGAAAAAACGACAGTGGTAGGTGCTTGAGAACTATATTTAAAGGGTTAATTGCAATGATAATTTTTTAAAAATCTTTACAAAAAACGTTTCCCGCTGTTGTGACCTGGCGTAGTACGTGGGACAGTAGGATTGATATACATAGAGTGTCTAGTCCGAAGAAATAAAAAAAAAGATAACGATGATAAAATATAAACACACACATACAGAAAAAAATAGCTAAATAATTTAAACTCAATGCCTTTATTGCTAATCTTCATTATACAATAACATTTCCCACTTTTTACAATGAAGTTTAAAAAAACGAGGACAAAGAAAAAATGGGGTAAAAGACAGTCCTTTGTCAAATCATGGTGTCTAAAGATACAAAATCATCCCTGATTATCGATTGAAATAATCAAAGTCTTTTATTATATCTCATCTCCACATTTATGACTTGCTGGCGCCGCCCCTGCACGAGTTATTGATGTACCAAATTACTTACTAGGTTCAGCACCTTAATAGGGCACTTGTCTGGTTAGATTTTATTCCATGTAACCCCTTGTGTAACAAATAGAAGAGATGGAGTGCGAACGTAAAAGAGGTTGTCAAACCTTATCATTCCGTGTTCTATTTCAATTGCATTCGAATTTCGGACTCTAACGCTTAGTTTACATTCGAATTTATCATTTTTTATAACATTTTTATTCTATTTGTTGTGTACCCTTAGGTAGGAAAATGTTCGAGATAGAGAGACAAATATACGCAAGACACCAAGATTTTTGTTCGAAATAGAGAAGTTCGAGATAACGAGAGAAAAATAGCTAACAGGGTACGTAAATGTCGATGGGACCAAGCTTTTTGTTCGAGATGGAGAGAAGTTCGAGATAGAGGGTAGTCGAGATAGAGAGAGTCCACTGTAGTACACACTGCTACACACAACAACACACCACTCAAACTACGACACCTCACGCACTGCACTACATCGCTAGATATCATACATCACACTACACTATAACTTACTACAGACGACTACACGTGGCCTACAATAGTTATAATCAATACTTCATTGTAATTTTCAAGCTCCATAAAAAATGTATTGCCTCTTCTCCGATACCTCATCGAACCCCCATTAGGCATGGCTAGCTACGGGTCTGTTGTGTACTTGATGTAATCCCTTACTTGATGCAATCCACTTACAAATTCTCATTTACACAGTCGGCCTACTGATTGCCAAATATGCCTTATTAGCCTATTTTGAACGCTTTGTGCAACATGGAATGTACGCATCTAGTCTATGCAAACTATGTCAAGTATGACTTATTAGACTATTGTGAACGTTTTGTGCGCTATGGAATGTACGCATCTAGTGTATGCAAACTATGACAAATATACCTTATTAGCCTATTCTGAACGCTTTGTGCACCATGGAATGTACGCATTTAGTGAATGCAAACTATGTCAAATATGCTTTATTAGCCTATTCTGAACACTTTGTGCACCATGGAATGTACGCATCTAGTGTATGCAAACTATGTCAAATATGCCTAGAATAAGGAGGCCTAAAACCCAGCAACAAGCAACGAAATGTGCTGCTTTAGACATAACATAAAACTGATAAAACACATTTTGCGCACCGCTAGAGAGGTGAGGGGTAGATTTCATGGATGTGTTGTGCATTATACAGGCGAGTAAAGAACCATTTGACTAAATAAGCACCTGACCCTAAGCCATTGTAATTACCAGTGTTCTATCAGCTTCTTCTCTTCTATTACCTTCTTCCTATTCTTCTTCTTCTTCTTCTTCTTCTTAGTCTTTCACGTCTCTGCGTCTATTATCTTAATCTTCCCTTTTCTTTTGTTTTTTTTCTTTTTTCTAAATATTGATGTTCAGGATGGGTTTTTGTAAGGTAACTTCACGGATTTCACAGTTTCCGAGAAAGAAAATATTATGTTGAAGGGATAATTCACTGTGTAAAGAAACAGTAATATCACAATTCAATTCATATCCATATTTTTCTGTAAGATATACGAAAAATGTAAATCTTAAGAGATTATAATAATCAACAACCAAACAAAACAAGAGGTACAAACAAGGACAAAATTGTAATAATGTCTTAAAGTAACTATTTATCTCATTGTACAAGTAATAGATTGAAGAGCATGGAGATGTTCGTAATCTCCAGTTCCTTGAAAGTACAGAACTATTTTTGTTATGAAGAACTTTGCCCACCCACTGCAGTGGTTGCACCCGCTAGTCCATGAATTGTTAGTTGAAATATGGAAAACTTCCTGGGTACGAAGGTACTGAGAGAAAATAAAACATCATAACACGTAAGACTCATTAATAAAGCCAACTACGGAACAAACTGTTGTCAATTATGTAAATTGTGATTAGTCTGATGCATGTTCGTGGTGAGCAAAGTTACATTTTATCACGTTTAGTTCTTGGTTTTGTAAATGCACAGGAATTGCATATAACAGCAAAACAGGTGCTGAATGCAGCAATTTCGCTTTTGGTGGCATTGAGTTTGAGCTTCCATTGTTGGCTCCATTCGGCAACGGTATTTATGGACTGTTGGACGGCCTTTACTGCTGCATCTTTTCCCCTTGCTGTTGCCAGGATGGTGACGTCGTTTGCAAACAGCGCAATTGTGTTTCCTTCCTGCTCCAAAGTGTCCGCCAAGCTGTTGATATAAGAGAGAAATAGTAAAGGGGAGAGGAAGGACCCTTGGGGGAGGCCCTGTTTGAAGCGTCTGCTGCTGCTGAGGGTGTTGTTCAGCCGGACTCTGGCTCTTCTGTATCAACTGTACATAGTTCTCAGCTTTCTATTACCAAGGAAGTTGCGTACAACGTCAATATCGTTGAAGGGTATGGAAAGGTCTCTGAAGACTGACACGGGATGAAGATTCGAAAGTGGAACAGGTAATCTGGTAGATGGCAGGCTTGGATATTTAACTTTGTGACGATTTTTCATGTTTTCACGAGACGTTTTGTTTCCACCAAGCAAAGGTAGCAGCCAGTGTTGAGATTTGATGGTTCACGCCACACCATAGGTATTCCAAATCTTTAGTGCCGATTTGCCTTCTTGTTGGTCCATGCATAAAGCAAGCTGGAGTTATTTATCAATTCTACGCATGGTACTTCATCCTGCTACTTTCTATGAAGACGTCGCATTGAGAACTGTAACTGAATCCTGGTTATTTTCTATATTTATTTGATCGAGAACCACTGAATCTTTGATTAGAGGTGAAGGAACTCCTATGTTGTGAACATTGATTTAGATGTTAGTTTATGATTGCGACTATTAAAATAATGTACGTCATGGAATAATCTTATCATTTGAATAAGCCTGTAAATTTTCACTTTTCGAACGCTTCCAGGGTATCTCTCTGAGCACCTTATCATATATCTTTAAAAACCATGAAATTACACTGATGTTGTTAATGATGGTGTTGGTGATGATGTTGTTGACAATGTTATTGACGATAATGTTGTTGATGACAATGATGATGGTGGTGTTGATGTTGTTGTTGATGGTGGCGTTGATAATGTTGTGGATGACACTGATGTTGTTAATGATGGTGTTGGTGATGATGTTGGTGACAACGCTATTGATGACAATGTTGTTGATGACTTTGATGATGGTGTGGTGTTGATGTTGTTGTTGATGGTGGCGTTGATAATGTTGTGGATTACACTGATGTTGTTAATGATGGCGTTGGTGATGATGTTGGTGACAAATCGAATATCCTCCAAATTGCAGAAGTAATTGCCTTGTTTCTTTATATTTAAAACATAAAATATGTAAATTGTTTTAGCATTGAGGTCCCATTGAAGAAAGGCTATGTATCAAACCATTTAATATGTTACAGAAGTATCGTGTGCGGGCCAGGGTCAATGGAATTAAATAAAAACGTCCAGAAACGGGTATTATAAAATTGCTTTTGTAACAATCAGTTTCCGCTTAGCAACTGATAACTGCAAAGATCAATGTAACCCAGCAGTCAAATGTTAAAATTGTCATCGGGGTGTAATTGAGTGTCCATTTACTACCAAATGAAATATAAACAAAAATACTAAGGGTTACCCGTAGTCTAGTGATTCCATTTCAGCTACTATACAGGTGCTTATAGTGCAAGTTGTCAGAACAAGAACACGAATGAGGTTATAAGATAAAGAACCAAAGTGGAAGACATTATTGAGAAAGCCAACTTCACAAGTAGGCAATGGGCAGGACATCTTGACCACATGAAAAACAGCAGATGGGCAAAGAAATAAATGAGTAGTGGCCAAGAGAGGGGAGCAGAGTGAAAGAAAGGCCAAGGAGGAGGTAGAGAGATGAGACAGAGGAGAAAGGTGGCAGTGTGGGAACGTTATAAGGGAAGATGGGACATCAGTATGCTAGCTGACTGCTGTTGGAGAATCTAAAGAGATGGGCCATGGAAGAAACACAGAAGAGTTTCAAGAAAGGGGAGATTTTTGCCTTCGTATTAAGAACATCATTGAACAAATTAAAGTTTCATAGGTTGTTAGATTTTGCCACGATTTAGATTTGGTTTGTCTATAAAGCTATAAATGCTCTTTTATTTGTTTGATTGTTTTTTTAGATCTTTCGATATTTTGATTTTAATTGGCGATGAAAGGGGAAATATGGGCAGTCTAATAATAGCATTTAGGCGATCAATTTAAACGTTATTGTTTCAAATTTCATGCTTCGTTTTAGGGCAAATAGGCAGTACATACAAATTAATAGGTGCAAAATAAATCTTAGCGATAAGTACTACTGCAAATGCCAAAAGTTAAACATAAATCTAGATCATGCAAAATCGGTGTTCTCTTCCCCATTTAATTTTAAAGTCACCCTGGTATAGTCTTGCTCAATTTTGCATTTAGCCCAAAGAAATATGTCTTTACCTCCTTCATGTATGACTACTGTGCACATTTACAGATGATTATCGCTGAGGGTACAAAACAACAGAATCTTTACTCCCTGATGTGATAGGGGCTATTGACTGCACACATGTATGGCTGAGGCCACCTTCAGCACAAAAACATGCTTATATCAACTGGAAAGGGTGGCCTTCCATTAATGCACAGGCAGTTTGCGACTACAATGGCCGATTTTGTAATGTCTATGCAAACTGGCCTGGATCGTGCCATGATAGTTTTATCCTTCGCCATGTATGTGGCATTCCCCTAACCCCTACAAAAGTGGAAGTGCACTGCAGAAATCAGCAAGTTACATTTGATTAAGTTGAATTACAATTTTCACCCCAAACTACAATAAATTGAACAATTTGTGGTCTTCTCCTCAATTTAAGTTGTACTGCATATATCTGATTTTCTCTTTATCAATGTGTAAGCCTAATGGGTTCCTCCTTCAATTTACAACCCCAGTGGGAGCAGGTGGCCTTGTTTTGTGTAATTGATAATGGAGACTGAAAGAAAACAATATTTGTACAAACATTTATTAGTAAAAAAGCAGTTTATAGGCACAAACCTAAGCAGTCAAAGTTAATTTTTTGATCTTAAACACAACAAGCCTCTTTTTGTCTCCGTTTCAAGGCTTGATTTGAAAAAATCACTAATAATCGAGAAACCTTCCTTAAGAGTTCACCAGGGATTTCTAACTTTAATGGACTTTGGACAGATAGAGGGCACAGAGGGCAGTTCTTCCTTAGTCAAGTCATATGGCGCAGAGAGGCTGGTCGCCAAGTTGCGTTGAGTTTGGTGTTGATGTCCACCGATGTATGATAGAGTTAATGTGGCAGCTAGAGAAGTAGGGTATGTTAACAGCTGAGGTCACCTAGCTCAGTTGGTAGAGCGCACGCCGCAAAAGCATGGGTCACGGGTTCAATACCTGGCAGTGACATATTTTCTGTTTCTCTAGCATTCTTTTCAAAACTATTAAGTATATATTTATCAAATATTCATACTGTGCAATCGTGGAGTCTGCCTGTACAGAAGCTGATCTTGAACTCCTGGAATGGCAGGGGTTACTACAGACGTCCTTGATTGGCGACCCGCGGGACACATGCGCTGAAGAAACAAAACCCGAGTAGTCCAACTCGTGTTTTAGCCAAAAGATCAAAGACAAACACGCATCGCTAGGTTGACTTTAACACTCCTTTGTGAGACACTAAGGCGCTGTTCTAATGGCTCTTCTGATTCATAATTGCCCTTTTATATCGACGTTGTGTTGACTTGAAATTTTTGTTACCTTCTCCCTGTTGGCCGCTAGAATAAGTTTTTCCTCTCACCTCGTTTATTTATTTCAAGCAGAATTTCCACCATCCCGTTTATTCCATCCGCCCCGTTTTTTTATTTTGATCAGTATTTCCACCCACCCTGTTTATTCCAGCCACCCCGTTTATTCCGGACACGGAGTACAAAGCGGCTACAATGTGTGCCCATTTAAGAAGGGTGAAATTTACTTAATGAACTATTCGTACATATAATCAAGCAGTAGATTTACCCATATTACCCTCTTCCATGGAACAGAATCTTCAGCAGAAGGAGGGGCATTTCCGTTCCCTTGATCTCAAACCTAGTACTGGACCAGGTATGGCATCATGGTCACCAACATCAAGACGCAATTCATCAGGAACGATGCACGATAGCCCAGTTCTCGAGACAGCTTTGCCGTCGGAAAGGAAAGCACTACATCAGCTTGACTGTATTCTTACGGAATTGCTTTTGTTCTGTCGTGGTACCACTGACCAGTCTGAATAGCCGCCAGCAATTGTCTATGCACAAGTTTACGCCGTTGATAGTTAGGTTCCGGTACCACTTTTTGCCTTTAATCCTTAGGGGGTAAACCGACAAATCCTGATCAACCAAATCTACCCCTTTCATGCTTTTGTTCTATACACATGGAAATCAGCTATATTTACTTTTTTGCAGAAGAAGAGAACTATGGTTCATAGCAGCATAGGCCAAAGCCCAGAAAACTACTATTTGGTAGGCAGCTTAAGGCAGACTGTCATTAGGCAGTTACCATTTTAGAAGAAGGATCTTGGGTGAAGGGTTGGAAAGTTTGCATCTAAATTTTCAGATCAAATCCAAGTTCACAAACAGGTTGCCAAATATGTGTATGAGCTAGCATATGGTCACAGATGGAACTTGCAGAAATTAGTTACCACCAGGCACCAGACAATTCAGTAGACCTTGCTAGTGAGGCAAGCCCAACTCACCAATAACCCATGAATAAAGAAAACTTAAACTCATTCACAGAGTGGACAGAAAAACCAACACCTTCATTTTTTCATCAAAGTTATTTGATGATATCCATAAACGGCACGAAACTATTTCACCCCAAACTATTGAAGAAAAAAATTGTTTCCTCATTTACGATCTACAATGGTTGAGGTACAAAAATTAATATCACTATTTCTGTTTACCTTTAATATCTCTATGCACAATTCCATTTGCATGTAAAAATGAGACCGCTTTGGTGATTTGATATGTGTATACGCGCATCAACGTCTCTGGCAGATGCCGAACTGTAAAATTACTGACAAGTAGCTGCCAAAGGGAGTTTTTATTTTGGTACCTTCATCAATATCGATAAATAGACTGGAATGTTGTAGTTCGATAATCGCTGCTAAACAAGTACCATTTGGTGCCGTACAGTACATGACCGCAAGAAAA
Source organism: Alatinidae sp. Z8VKAUB7J3 (assembly GCA_010016025.2). Lineage (NCBI taxonomy): Eukaryota > Metazoa > Cnidaria > Cubozoa > Carybdeida > Alatinidae > Alatinidae sp. Z8VKAUB7J3. Next base: position 64,131,833 of record JAAAKM020721499.1, on the reverse strand, counting down.
TTGATGAAATTGAAAGCTGTGTGAGCGTAAATGTTAGGAAGAAAATTACCAGCCCTAAAATTATAACTCGCAGTAAATACTCAAATTCAAATGAAAACTAATGACGGGGGGATTTTGAGGGATTTCTATATCCCCTCCCTTGGTCTAAAGATACATAGAATACGGCGGTAGTCTTCTCTTGAAAGAGACATACTCCATTTTCGTCATTGCTACCTAGGTGCTTTAGGGAACAGACAGTGCTCTTAGGGAATTCTTGACACCACGCCTACAGAGTTGATCGTTGTTGTCAATTATTATGTTTATTTGTTTGTTTATATAACAGCTTTAATATACAAATCAGACTTTGAAGAAGATCATCGAAGGCATCTCTAGAGTTATATAGCGCGAGAAATCCAGGGAAATACATAATCTGCGGTTACCACAAGTAAGAAGTAATTAGGGAGAGCAAAGTTTCGCTTTTCAGGCTGTGAAATGTTTGGAGGATGTTTTTTAATCATAATGCTCAAAATAATTAAAAACCGGTTGATTATAAATGAGCAATCATTTCGGTCGTTTAAAATCTGAAAGATTTTGGAAAATAATTTTCTCAATATCTAAAATACAACGTATACATGTAGAAATACTTCAGAGATACTAAAGGCCCTTAAAAATCAAAATGTCATTGAAAAAGTATGTTGTAAGATCTTTTTACAGAATTTTTGAAATATTTCAATATTGCGCAACATTTCATAGCCATAGATGACGTCATTCATACCAAATTGAAAAAGGGTTTTTTATAATTTGATATCCATCATGAGTGGGGCATTACCACAATAGCTTCTTTTCACTAAGGGAGCTGAGGGGATTCGAACCCACAACTCGTTGGTTTGAAAACCGAAACCTTAACTATTGGGCCGTCAAGTTCAATAATTAAGGTGAGAAATTTTCAAGTCATATCCTACACTAAGTGAGTATGGGGAAATGAATTAATTTTCATTATTTATTGTGTTTCGGCTTTGACTGCTCCTTCAGTGCCAAATATAGGCCTATATAAGTAGTCAGCTTGTGCAGTTTGCAGTATGATTATCGACAAGACGTAAGGAACATACCTGAGTGTAAGTTTAATTTAATGATCGATTGAAATATATGAAGAGTAGATCAATCTCAATGATGTTCCCCGCCCCAGGGTAGTCACTTTCCCTTTTGGAAAGAAGGGCCCTTGGGAATGGCCCAAATGCTTATCAGGAGGCTTAACTGAGAAATTTCTACTTCAAAGGAAGAAACTGTTTGCGGGAAGAAACTGTAGCGAGGAAAATCTCGCGCCTTTCTCGACAGTTTCTTCCCGCGACAGAATGTTTTTGGCCCGTTCGCGACAGTTAATTCCCGCGACTTTTAAATTTTGTCAGAAAAAATTCAACACAGTTATTAATAGCATGAATTTGTTGTAGTTACATGTCACTTCCTCCAAAGCCAAAGGAATTACAAGGAAATGATCACGGAAGATAAATGACCTCAAATTAGAAAATCAGGGCTCATCATAAGATTAACAAGACGACTGTTTATTGCATCACAAAGACGCAAATGTTCATTTTGCAATTAGATAGTGAAAAACGTCACTTGTCCCAAACGATACGTGCCAAACTGTAGCCAATCAGAATCATTAGTAGTCAATCTCGAGGTTGTCGCAAATGGAAAAGCTGCATCATGTTTAGACAATTTAGTTGAGTAGAGTTCAAAACATGGCCCACCCCGTTTATGAGGCATCCAAGAGTAATGGATTTCGGGCTATGTTCACGGCAAGGAAACGGCTGCAAATAGCAGGTCACACTTGTAGAGAGTCACGACATTTTATCTCATATTGCATCATGCAGCAATCAATCACCCTAACGTACACAATTGATACATAGAGTTCAAGAGACGGGAGTTCACTTTACAGACATAAAATGTTTATTGCAAGGTTCCTCGGTTTTACTTTGTGACTGAGTTTTCCTAGAAAAGCCAATATTCTGGTAAAGGCGTCGTATTCATCCCACGTTGTTAAGCTTTCCAGAGAAGTCTAGACACCTGACTAGACCCAGTCCATTTCCGATCAGAGAGCATTGATGAGTGACTTACGAGACTGCCCGCAAAATGTATGAAACTAACATTTCTTCTTTTATTGGCTAAGGTAGGCGCCACCAAAGTAGGCCGAAGGGAAATTTAGAAAGTACGGGTGACTGTATGGCTGGAAAATGAATTCCCCAAGCAATTTATAGGCCATTACTGTGTTGCGAACTAGCTGGTTGGCCTGTTCAGTGGTCAGGATGTCTCATTTGTTACTCCCTTATTTTTGAAGTTGAAATTAAGAATGAAAGGGTATCTCCTTTATTAGAGTTCTTTATGAGCAATTTTCATGACTTTTCCACAACTTTGATTCAAGTGTACAATCAAGGTACAGTTAATCGTACTGATTCCTTTTCCCACTAATCTCGTCTTCAAAAGACGAATAGGTTTCACTTTTCCATTTTCTCGACATTGGAAATAAACACCCTTTTAACTAAATACTTACCTCTATTAAAAAATGCCACCTTGTTTAGAATCCGATTAACGCCCCTGGCTATACTTTAGGTATTGCTCTTAATAACATCACTTTGTCCGGTCAATTTCAATCTTGTCAGATAGTGCTATCAAAACCCTTTCCCTTGGGGAGAGCACAGACAGCAGTAAGAGAATCAGGATGGACAATGCAGAACAGTTTAGGATATTAAGGGAGGCATGTGCCATAATTGTATCCCACTGCACCTCTCGATTTTCCTTTAAGAGACACCTTCTTGCTGCTAAGTTTGTGAACTCAAAGTACTTTGCAACATATGTAAGATCTTTTCCAAGCCAGGTCTTAAAGGAAGTTGTAGAGGCATATCCTATGCTTGACCAGGTCTGGTTAGAATCAGAGTTGTCAGTCCTTTATCAAAGGGGTGAATTTCGAGAATGTTGTGGTGCCTTGGCACTTCTTGAACGGTTAGCTTTCTGTACCACTTATTCTTGGAGTTGAACGAATGATCGATTTAGAAAGAATTACAACAGTTACATCCAGACAGCGACTAGACCACGGCGAATGAAATCCTAACGACCCGGATTCTCCGACATAACACCGTGTCTATTCAGCAGCTGCAGTCGAACACAACTGACTGAAATTCGTACAAATCATGCTGTATAAATGCAGATTAAGGAATGTACGATTGCTCAAGAAATTATGCTAACTGTACATTGAAATAAAAACTACGTACAAAGTGCCTTAATTACAGTTCTGTCATGCAAGGTTTGCAATGATACAATGAACTATGATTTATTAGGTAGAACAACAGAGTAATAAATAACCATAGCAACAAACAGTAAAATAACAATAGCTGAAAGAAGAAGAAAAATGAATAAATAAATAAGTAAGTAAATAGATAAAATAAATATAAATAAGAGAGAAGGGGAGCGAAAAAAAACCCAAAAAAACCCCAAAAACCAAATGATAATAACAACAACAACAACATCAGAAAATAGTAAAATAAATGCCAACACAAAGAGACGTTGTAAAATTAGTGGTAGCTCAAGCATGATGGACTGTTCCAATCCTTGTTTCTTCGACAAAATAATTTCAATTTATCGTACACCTCAAACTTTCCATAGTGTTTAATAATTGATACAAGGATTGGACTACCAGAGAGAGGTGGGTCGCGGGGTCGGAAATTGATAGTCGTAGCAGGCTTACTCTTTCCTGCCACGATTTTTCTCATTGACAGCAGTAAACATGTGTTTTTCTGCTGTAGCAATGGCTTGGTAATCGAAGTCCAGATAAACGAGAAGCCGAGTAATGGTATAACAGTTGTATTTGGTTTCTGGTGTTTTCACGAAAGAAACACGTCAGATCTAAATAGTTATGACCTGTACTAGTTTCGTTCGTGTGCCTGCTTTTTCTCACCTTCATATTCTCAAGAGCTGATATTTCATAACTTTTTTTTATATTATGTCTCTCGCCAGGTATTTTGATTTAAAAATATTTTCCGATGGCGTCAAAATTTGCGTTTTAGAAATTGTGGCTGAGAATCAAGCTACTTCAAACGACGATTTTCACGATCTATTTACCCTTTTAAAGTTGAAGTTACATAACCTCAAATGGGAGTAGCACTGCAGCTAATTTTGGGGGGAGATACTTCACGCCAGTAAATTAATAGATTAAAAGTCATTAGCAGAAAAGGCCTGCGCATAAGAGGGTCAAATTAAAGAAGGAAAAGTAGACATTGTAACTGCGGACTCAATTCTGACATCTGTGAATATCAAAGTAAGTGAACTGAAACTTCCGGTACGGTAGTGGGCGAGGAGTAGATAGGAGAAGATTTTATTATAACACAAGCGTCGTCAGAATTTTTTAAATTTGTTATGTCAAAGCCTCTCCACCCATCGCTACAACTTACAGCGAGCTTGAACAGGCCTGTTTTAAATCCTTCCTTGGCCACGTCACATTGCGCACAAGGCCCGTCTGTAAGAGCGTAACGTACGTCACTAGCTCCGTAGACCTGAGTGTCCATTATTAAAAAATTAAGCAACTTGCTTAGCAACCCTCAGCCCTGTCAGTTAGTTAGCAACTTTTATACGCAGAATAAAATTACATGTTTTCTTAAAAATAAGACTGAAGAATTCTTTTCTAATCAGAAACAAATACGTCAGGGTACCTTATTAATTTTGTTTCGGCAATGTGTAGACGTGTGTGAAATTTTTCGGTTATTTCGTGATTCGGTATCACAAAGAAAAAATAACCTTAGGAACTCGTTAAGCAACTTTGGCCCTGACAGTGTATCATATCCTTAGGAACCTTAGGCCTGACCCTGAAAATCGAACTGCTTATAGAAAAAAGAAAAGAAAAAATAATAAATGAAAAGTAAACGGGAAAGTAAATGAAAAGTAATAAATATAAGAGCAAATTAATTAAATGAAAAATTATCATAAAAAGCCCATGAAAATGGAAAATTTACTTATAATACTAGTGTCAAATAAATCTACTCTCTTTCAAGGAAGTTACTTTCAGATAGTAAGGAACTTTTACATATCTGTCAGAAAACTGATGAGAAAGAAATCCTTGATTACAGGTTTTCAGCACATTGGACCCATGCCTATATAATCAATAGATTTAACACCCTTGGATTTTTTATGCGTCCATAGAGACAAACTTTTTCATGATTAGTAAATAGCATTGTCAAGCCATTGGCGGTTATATCCATATATTACATAAATGAAAAGGTGACTCTCCGATTGTAATCATCAGAAAACAGCAGAATGAAGCATACACCAATGAACTCACATTAATCACGTGATATTATAGAAATTCTATGGCGGGTAATTTTGAAAGACGCACATCATCACGAAACTAAACAATAGAGCCTTACGTCACATGAATACAGAGAAACAGTTAAAAAAAGCGTAGAAAAAGATCTAAATCAAAGTTTGAGTTTTAATTTTGTGAAATACAAGAGACAACCTAGAATTTGACTGTGCTACGCATTCGTGCTCTGCTTTAAATAAACAAGCTTGATAATTTCCAGCTGTCGAATAGTCTCCTACTTCTGCTCATCAGTCTAAAAATGTGTTATCGATTGAGTTGATGACATGTTCATCTGTTATATCAAGTAATCATCTGAATTCAGTCTAGCCCACCCATGGTTTTATAAGCCATTTCCATTTTCCTATCGCTTTTTGCAGTTGGAGGTAACCTTACTTATGTTTGTACGTGACAAATTTGCAAGTTGACAGAGTCTCAACAAAGTGTTCCTTAAGACTGAAACTAAATTGATAACTATTGCTCGTTGTAAATAGACAGCAGTAAAGGTCCTGAGTATCAAGAATTAGATAGGAATAAATCAATGGTATCGGCATTTGAGAATGATTAAGCGTAAAAATAGGAACACGAAAACATATCAAAATGAGGGTAGTGCTGAAATCGAAGAAATATGTTAGCAAGAGAGTGAGGGAACTTTTATTTTACATCAAGAATGATTACTAAAAATGCGAAAAAAGCTACCAAGAAAAGTGGGATAGTGACATGATGGCTGATAACTATCGGTTGTTGTAAATACACAGTTATAAAGGTCCTGATTATCAAATAGGCCTATAGTAAACAAACAATACAATATATACCCTTTCTTTAGATTCATGAAGATTGAGACATAGGATTCGGATGATTTTAGGGCCAATTTGTACTCCGCTTTGCTTGGCCCGGTTATCGAAAAAGGTCCCACACAACAAGCAAGTCATTAAATCACACGTATCCACATAAAAGCGTTTAAGGAATTCTTTAGAAGAAAAGGAGTTGGTGAGTTTCCTAAAAGCACCCTTTTCTTTGATGCTCGTATTTGTTTCCGCTAACCTTCGATTCTCAACAATGTATTGCACGTCTTTGATTTGGGACAACAAATGAGAGTTAAGTTTATCTGCAGAGAAAGGTTTGTGTTTGTTCAATTGCGCGTACAGAATTTCAAACTCGGCAAAAATTTATTCCCTGTAAACTCTATTCGGTGGAATGCAAAATTCTAAGCCATGTTTAAGACAAATTCTTCGGCGTCGGAAAGTGAGTAATCAGAGAAATTTTGGATGTTATTTTTCATGTTACCTATACGTTGTTGTAATGGACGCTGATTGGTCCAAAAACACATGCCATTCAGGCTGTTCAATTTCTGATTGGCTCCTTCAAAATACAGTTGGGTATACTCTTTCACACATTCCATTTCGGTCTGAGGCAGTTTTACTTTTCATCAGACGTCTTAAAGCTAGATCACTTACTCTGCGAGAACAGAATACCTCATTAATGCCACCTAGAAAACCTGGAAAGGACTGTCCTACTTCATTAAAGTGTACACGTTGTTGTCGTTTTTGTATAAGAAACCAGTCTATAAGAAATCTCAGGCTCAGATTTTGGAAAATTTAAGAACTCTTAAGAAACATTCTTGACGAGTATGGGTGGCAATCATCCTTCCTGCAACAGTCCATATATATTACCTTTAAAACACAAAACAATATGTACAAACTTGTTGTAAGTTAAAATGATAAATTTACAAAATCAATTGGAAGCTCTTTCAACATCTGATGACATAGCTGAAGAATGGACAAATTCGCACAAGCTGTCAATGGAAAGTTAAAGGAGGTCTTCCCTAAGAAGAAGAAAAATAAAAATATAATGGATAAGTAACGCTACTCTAGATCTTGTGGAACAATGGAGAAAAGCTGTTAAAATGGATGATAAAGCTGAACAAGAGACTGAATAGATCTATTAAAGAACATCGTCTTGCTAGTCTTGCTAATGTGGAAAACTGATATAATGAAAAGGCATTAATCATGAAAGAAGCAGCCAAGTCAGGCAGTTAATCAGAGCAACTGACTAACGTCATACCAGGTAAACTCAAATTGCACTTTGGCATCAAAGATTAACTAACCGAGGTTACCTAAAGTAGTCGCCAAATGTTTGTCTTCTTTATCAACTACTCTGAACAACATTGTTCACAAAATCAAGGGAGTAAAGCAACTGAACCTCTTTTTTCTACTCTTGATACCATACTCGTTCCGCGCTTTGGTGCACCTACTGTTTCCAAATATATCTGTCTTCGTGCCAAAGTTTATCCAGGCTGTCAATGTTAGGGTCCATTTCGAAATTATTTGTGTATAATAAACGTTGACGTTGTCTTGGGTGGCATCACATCGGGTGAAAAGAGGTAGTTTGACAAAGAGCAAATCTTTAGAAGGAGACTACGAGAGTGATACAGGACAGTGTGAAGGAAAGACGAAGGATCCTATTGGCAGGACTAAGTCATCAGAAATCATACTTCGAGTTGAAGGAGACGAATTCGAAAACCATGTGAATAATAATTGTATGCGAGCAGTGACCAACAGACGTATATTTCATAAGGACATGAAAGAAATTTGCTCTGATGCTAGTAGTGAAGGCACCGCAAGAATACCGATCAGCAAAAATGGTTTACGAAGTGAACCACGGCAATGAACGTGACGCAACATCTAGAATCCTGAATGCATATGGTTTCGATAAGGATGTCAAGTTCGGTAACTCGAAGATTTTTATTCGTACACCGAAGACCTTGTTCACTCTTGAGGAAGAGAGAGTTAAAAAGATTCCTGAGATTGTTGTCAAACTTCAGAAGGTAAAGTGTGTGATTTATTGAGAAGCTTCGCATTTCTGTTGCAAGTTCTATAAAAAACGACATTCAAAAGGGAAACTTCAGGTGCTCAGACTTGCTTCAGACATTTTTTGTACGTTGCGTAAACACAGACTCAAATTCCGTCTTTGGTATCCTACAGGGTTAAATTTCTCATGGTTCATGGTCCGTCGGAAATTGTTAACCAGTTAACCAGAATCTTGATTTGCTGCAACTAGGCGGGATACTTTTATAAGGATTGCGCAATTCATGAAGTTTCCTTTGGTAGCTTTGAATAGGCCTTAGAATATAAACTACGGCTTAACTCAGCGTTACGTAATTATTTAAAGCTTCTTACGGTGTTTATTGTCTAGGTTTATTCATACAAATCGTAGGATCAGAAACTCAAAATCAATTTAAGCCCCGAGTTATTTATCGGTTAGGCATCCTAGACTTCGTGGAATTGTGTAAAGTGGATTTTACTCTCTTTTTCAATGCTACCACACCATGAGAGAAAGTGCAGAGAAATAGTGCAAAGAAAGGGGCATATGCCTGACAATAATTTGTCATAGATGGAAAACCCGAATGTAAGCCTCACAAAACACTAGGAAATGGTCTTACATTCAATGAGCAGAACTTTACTAATATGAATAGTTGATGGTTGATGATAACTGCATATTTCTACACTATTGGACAAAAAATTGCACATGTAGTAGCCCTGGTCAAGGGGAAATGAGATAGTATGACAAGATTATTATACACTTCAACTTTTCAGAACCACATAACTAAAATATCATATCCACATAACTAAATGCGTACTTGTAGACTTACTTACCAACAGTGAGCCCAAGTATTTCTAGCAACTTCAAAAGCAACTCTTCGTCATATCAAATTTCAATAAGAGCAACAAAAGAAACCTTGATATCGCAATTCCAAATTCCAAACTAAATAACTGCCACCAAAAACTGGGTGCAGCCTATAAATACCTGGTCAGACACAGTGCCTGGCCAGCAGCAATAGATTCAGGGGGGTATACACTTAACATTCCGGCCCCCTAATTGTGGAGAGATGCTCGTAACAATTATCTAAATTGTTGGTAATAGATAATAGAGAGAGATAATTCAAGATCCATTTGTTCTATGTGGACTGTATATTTTACTTCTATTTGATTACGATACAATTCTTGAAACAAATATTAAGGCGCTGGTTCTGAGATCAATCCTAATCCTTCTATTGAATGGTTTCTAACATGGATACGATAAACGAATCTTATCTATCTAAAATAAATGACATCAAATTTTCCTTACTAAAAACAATAGTTAAACTATATATGGAAGCATAAGGTTTCCTATCGCATAATTCTCTACAAATGTCAATCTTAAGTCTTTACCCTGGCTCTTAAGCAGAAGGCATCATAGAAGACCTCATAGAAGGCGTCATAGAAGGCATCATAGAAGACCTCATAGAAGACGTCATAGAAGGCGTCATAGAAGAGGTTAGAACCAGACGGCGTATTTTATAGGCAAGACAACAACAATTCGTTTTAATAATTCTATAGTTTTAAAACATGTTTGTTGTGTTGTCTCTAAAGTGAAAAGAGTCCTGAAAATTATACACTTTGATTATTTACCTCGCACAATTTTTTCCATATCTTTTTATCTGATGCACTCCTTACGCCGATGACCTTATTGGCTACTGCCATTGTGACGGAATAGGATTTACAACAGCGTCATTTACGACAGACTGGCAATGCCTAGAAGTGGGCATTGCAGCAGGATGTACGATATCAGTTATACTCTTTGTGCTAGTCATGGAATTGCCTCTGAAGGCTACAGGTGTGACAGTGCAAAGACGATCACACCACTCGAATCCTTTACGGATGACATAACAAAGCTGGTGAGGGGAGAGACAGTCACAAGGGAACGTAGTAGAAAGACTCGATGAACTGATCCAATGGTCAAGGATGAAATTCAAAGCAAGAAAATCGAGAAGTCTGACACTAAGGAAGGGAATGCAAAAGGAAGTAAGATATATTTTTTATTTTTGTGTGATTCTATACAGTATGGGACTAATTCGATTCTTGTCCGTTACGCTTCAAATTATCTATTTTGGCAGCCCACCTTTTGTAGATGGTGGCTTGCAGGACGGTTGCGGAAGTTCTCATTTTTAAATGTTGCATAAGATTTTCTTGGCTTTTTTTCAGATTTCCTCTTTGAAAACTTAATCAGTTGAGATAACATTCTCCGTTTCGACCTTTAGTCAACATTACAGCTTTCGAAAGCAGCGAGCGTTTTCTTTCTTTGCTGTTGATTACAATACATTGTCATAGATCAAAGGAGCTAGCGTCATTAGCCTATTTTGAACGCTTTGTGCACCATGGAATGTACACATCTAGTGTATCCAAACTATGTCAAATATGTGTCATTAGCCTATATTGAACACTTTGTGCACTATGGAATTTACGCATCTAGTGTATCCAAACTATGTCAAATATGCGTAATTAGCCTATTTTGAACGCTTTGTGCACCATGGAATTTACGCATCTAGTGTATCCAAACTATGTCAAATATGCGTAATTAGCCTATTTTGAACCCTTTGTGCACCATGGAATGTACGCATCTAGTGTATGCAAACTATTTTAGATATGCGTCATGATTAGTTAGAGCCAAACTAGCAAATATCGAGCAGTGTAGAGTAGGTGGTAGTTATAAATGTGGTAGACCTAGATGTCACGTTTGTAGTGTGGTGGTAGAGACTAATACGTTTGAAAATCATAGTTCAGGTAGAAGTTATCTAGTTAATCACAATTTAGATTGCAACTCGAGTAATGTAGTTTACCCTTAAGAATGTAGGGTCTAGTGTACTTTGGAAGCATGTCATTTTGCAGCAGAATTTATTGAATTCTATGTCTCTCTGCACTTTCACTATCTTTATTGCTATCCTTTCTATGTGTCTAAATGACTGTTTGACTTCCCTAGTCGCCACTTTAGCCCTCAGTCATCTACCGGTGAGCATCGACATCCAACTCGACGCAGAGAGGCCAGTTTCTGCGCCATGTGACTTGACCGAGGAAGGACTACCATCCAACCTGTCTATCTGTCCAAAGCCCGTTGAAAGATAGAAATATTGTCTTTTTAAAACTGATCAACAAGATCTTGCCTTGAGGCAGACGTTCCGATCTTCACTCAGCCTTCCATCCTTGGGCGGTCGGTGAAATGACTACCAGGACTGCTGGGAAAAGTGGTGACCTCTAAGTAGTTGTATTGTCATAGAGATTCTTGGTGAGGTCTCTCTTTGCCATGCCACTCACAAGCGTGGCAGTTGAAAACTAAAAGAAATTTTTCTCAGGACTTCCAGGCTTGCAGCCTCGTTTGCAGAAAATATGTACATCACAATGCTATGCAAAGCGACCCCATTGCAACCACGGCTAGTGCAGGAGCGCAGCCTCTTCCTCGTCGGACTAAATACACGGGCCTAGTTGAAATTATGTGGGATTTTCGAATGACAAACCTTCTTCAGGGGATCGGCAACCTACAAAAAAGGACTGCTTGATGCTCTAACAGAGTGGAGATACGTACAGGGAAGTTGATTGATCATTGACATCGTTGGACCACTTCCTTCTTCTCAAAATTCGAAGTATCTCCTTACTTGCATCGACTGTTTTACTCGTTTGCCTCAAGCAATTCCCATTCTGGACACTACTGCTGAAACTGTCGCTAAAGCCTTCTCACTCATTGGATCTCCATCTTTGATGTACCCTCTACCATTACAACTGATCGTGGCTCCCAGTTTGAATCATCACTCATCAACTCGCTCACAAACTCTTTAGTCACCAAACGCATCCGTACAACTTCCTATCACCCCTGCGCTAATGGTATGGTTGAACGTTTTCATCGCCAACTGAAAGTGAATGGCCCACTTCCTAGCAACAGACAACCATTCCTAAAACTAGTCTTCAACCGAACGCTCATGGGAGCATACAATGAAGCATGGATTTTGTGAAAAATAGTATTGAATTCTCGCAAATTTGAAAATTATAAGATGTAAATCTCTGCATACTCTATCTCAAAGTCGATTGCTGACTCAAACGACTTTCTGCAAGTCTTTGCATTAGTTTCTTAGGTGCCCGTAATTGAAGACCACGGCGCTTCAGTAGCAAGGCACAACCCAATGTAACAGCAGCACCACTTGCAATCATTCCGTACTCCATTGCAGACAAACAGCCTCTAACAACACTTTTATGTGTTATGTTTACCATGTATTTACATATATAAAATACGAAACGAAATCAAAGCAGGTCCATAATCAGTTTAACGAAGCTGGTGGGGAATACAACAAAAGAACCAAGTAAAATTATCTTAGAAGTTTCGTATTTAAAGCTGTTTGCTCGTATCCTTTAAAAAGCGAGTAATTAAACGTAAGAAGATATACGAGTGAATTTCTTTGCGATGGATCTCCAAGGTGAATGTTAAAGTAACGGGGTATGGTCAATTTAGGTTAAATTACGGTGCCGTATAAATTAAAAACTAAATTTCAAATCAGAAAAGAATTCTTCTGTCTTTATTTTGAAGAAAACTTTTGTAATTTTGTTCTGTGAAAAGTCACTAACTACTGTAACTGTCAGAAGTGAGGGTTGCAAAGCAAGTAGCTAAACTTTTTAGCTTATCTGAGGGCTGAAGCCTTAGCAACTGGGTTCCTCATGAAAAACATGTGTACTGGCTCAAAGCTGAAACACAAATATTAATTGATGAATTTCATGTACCCATTACATTTCACGTACCCATTGTTGTGCATGTGTCCAAGTGAGGTGTATATAGAAGTATATCACATAAATAGGTAAAAATACCTAAAAACTTGCGTGTGGGGATGGTGGCTTATAGGACATCGGGTATAATCTGTTTGAAGGTGAGTCTGGTGCCCATCTGAGAAGTATCAAGGTTGCAGAGCAGCTTGGATGGGGCACCAGTCTTCAGGCTCACTTTATGGGGTGTGCAGCTATGAGGCTTCAAGCTTTTTGGAAACTTTGTTAAATAAGTGGACTACCTCTTTACTGTCGTTGCTCGGTCCACTGTTTTGCAGTTTCTCTCTACTCCTGGGAGGGTGCTCAGTAGTGCTCAGTTATTTTTCTTCTCACTGCAGCATTTGTTGGAGTCAAGATGGGTATACTCTTTCACACATTCCATTTCGGTCATTCTGACGTTAGTACTCTGAGGAGTGTCAGACGCAAAAAGCTTTTCAGCATATAATGGTTTCGCTATTTCAAGCAATATTCTTGTTTTGTACCACAAACAAACTATTATTTTACTTCAGTAGGACGTCTCTGCTCGCTCAGTTAATAGTATCAATCCGAGTCTAATAAAAGACACCAAATTGTGTACATTAGTTGCTAACTCATCTCGTGACGTTTACAAGCTGTGTATCAATGGTTCAGATCTGAGTAGCCTGCTCCTATCCACACACATTTCTCGATCACCCTGCAACCCCCAACTCATAGTTACTTGTCTTAGCGTATTCTCACGGGTCCTTATGTCGGTGGTCATCACGTGAATGCTTTGATGTAGAATATCCAATATCGGGCATCCCATGTCGACTAACAGTGTCGACTACTTAACCAGTGCTCGACTGCTGTTCACTAGTCGAGCGACTAACAAGTTAATGAACAACTTTTATTATCAGAAATTTCCACCAGAGAGGATTTAAGGTTAAAGCAGGAATTAAAGCATCCTAGAGTTTTGTTTATTCTTTGATTCACTTTAGGCTCTTTTACTCTCGACTTCATTCACCCTGTCTTAGATTACAAGAAAAACTTCAAGTACATTAACTTTGACATGATATTAGCATTAAACGGTAATAAATAGTAATAAGCTTTTACACCGCCGTGGCAGGTCGCGAGTGGCACATTCATGAAAAGACACAAAGACAGAGACAAAGAGAAAGGCACTCGTATTCAAAACCAAAGTTTTCAGCTGCATTTGTATGGTAGAAGTAAATGATGAGTTACTTTAATTTTCGTTTTAGACGATAGCAATTTCTACAAGGATGAAGATGTCATTGATGAGTTTGTAAACTTCTTCATTGCAGGTGAGTGCAAAAGACGGTCATGCTGCCAAATCAGTGGCTCCCAGATTGATCAGCTGTATTACAAACCTCTCAGTGAATAGCATTAACACAAAACGTTAAAACTGTGGTTCAGCCTCCAATGTAGCATTAGTATTACGTTTTTATTCTTTAAAATAAAATGCAATAAAGGATGTTAAATTTTAGCTAATAAAATAGTAACTAGCTTCGCTCTTATTGGTATTTTAAATTCCATTTGCCGCAATTTGTTAGCATAAGCTTAAGGACAATAAAAATAAACTAGCTGAGAGAAGTAAAGCAATGAATCCATGAATTTAACAATTTAACCAAAAAGTTATCTCCCGTTTCCCGTCATAACAAAAACACAACTGGATCTAAAGCTACTACGTATTCACAATTTAAAGCTTGACGAAAAGAGTTTCGAGTGGAGAACCAAACACCTAAATCTTGATACGCCTTACGGCCCTCACACGTAACTTATAATTGAAATACACTAAGAATGGTAATGTTTACGATCAGGCCTGCTCGGTCCATTTAACATTAAAAATAGTGTGAATACTACATACGGTCTGCAACAAGATGCGAATGCGGTACATGATGACGACTGACAGCACTCTGTGAAATTGTCACTATTTAACATCTGCCACACTGCATTACGAAATCCGTTAAGATATTCCTACTAAGTCATCCACCCTTCCCAGTATTAATCGCCTGGGACAAGTTTTTTAAAATAAAACTCTTAATATTAGTTGACCAGTCCAATTTCTGTTATGTATTGGAATGTAGATAGTTCTAAGAAAATCTAAAAACTTATGGCAACAACACTATGCGTCCTTTTCTTCCTTGCCCAGTAGCTATCTCCTTAAAGGCAGAAGAGATTTCGCTAAATGGGAGACACTTCTCCACAACTGGCTTCAGGAATCCAATTTCAAGACCACGTACAATTCCAGCATAGGATTCACAGGCTAGAAACAGTAAGCATTTTCGCACAAACAACCGGTCATTCATGTTTCGGGGAAGCAAAACGGATTAAAACTGACTAATTGAGTGACTGATTGTATTGTATATTTGCCCTAAGCCCATATTGCCTCAGAATCACTAGGGTGGTTGATTTTATTGGTTACTTTATCCACAGTCTTTCAAAGAACTTTCTATCGAGTAGTTTGATCCATGTGCATCGGGCCTGTTCAACTGAGTTATCGTGTCACATCTGACGATGGAAGTTCGAATCCTTGAAGAAACGACCCCGTTATTTGTGATTAAACGAAGGAGATCAAATTTTTTTGAAGAGACAAATCTACGTAATTCGAAATTACCATGTTATGTATCCATTATGTCCGAATATACATGGGACACAAAAAGTACGATCTAGGAACAGATGGAAAAAACGAGTCCAACGAGGCAATCTACGTTGTACAAAGTAAACGCTTTAGGTCACAAGATTCGAGAACCCGGTCCGTCCATGATCCACGTATTCACAAATTGAAAGACAAGACATTTGCTGAGCAATTACTGTGCTGTTAATTGTGATTGATCGAAGGACGTCGTCTGAGTCTGCGGTAGAGTTGTAGTTGTTTTTTTGAAACCACACGTTAGCCTCGCTTTGCGTTTGAGGCAATACCAACCATGGTGTTCGCGGGGGCTCTACTTTCTAACAGGCTAGATGGTTTTCTGTTAATTTTGAGTAGTTTTAACGGTAAGTTCGACAATTCTCGGGGACTGTCATCTTGATGAAGAGTGTACCATCCAACCTGAAGAGGGTCGGTACGTTAAGGTGTGTTTTAAGTGGAGACTATTGTTTTGAAGCCGCACCTTTCTAACGGGTGGAGACTTAAGTTGGCATAAGCGTGCTTCTGCAGAAACGATCGTAACACCAAAGCTCGTATAGGCTATCCTTCTTGTCCTGGCGTTGAAAATCCTGCGGACATTCCATCACGGGGCATGAGTGCAGTCGACCTTGCACAAAACAATTTGTTGTGGAGGGGTCCCCCTTGGTTGGGAAGGGGCAAGAAAAATTGGCAATTACCTCCTGACATAACTTCAGTTCCCTCAGCATGTAACGACCAGTTACACAGGTAGTGATTGTAGGCCGAGAGCACAGAAGACTAGTATTCGTAACTGGTCAAGGTGGGACTGTAGAAAATTAGTAAAGAATCCTCATTACGAGGTTGCTTATTGTTTCTTTGTTAAATCTTCTTATTGTTAATGTTTATACAATACAGAGGCTAGTTAAAAATGGCAAATACTTTTGTGCATTTTTGCCCTTCGTAAACAACAACTTGAGGATTTTGACCTACGGCGACCAGTACCGATATGGGAAAAAAACAGCATCAGAAAGATAAGCTGTAAGTAAAGAAACATAAAACGAAAATTTTTTAACTTGTATATGTATAATTATAAAGGCGATGGCCGTACGAATGGCCCATAAAACCCCATTTACTTGACTGGCAAACGTGGTAAACCTGCGCTAGGCTACGGTACGCAAGCTTTTAATTTGTGTGTCTGTGTTGCCTCGGCCTACACCTATCTCACTTTTAATGTACTTGCCTTGTGCCTTACACATCATCGACTGAAAAAAAACCCCGAGGTTACAGAGCAAAAATATCAAACATGAGATCAAATATGTTCTCTACCCTCTAAACTTCCTATTAATGACATGCCGGTATTTGTCGTGAAAATGCGTCGAGACCTTCGTTTACAAACACCCTGAAGGCAGAAGACGAAGCGGAACAAATTAACCTACCATAACACCTTATATATTCCTGTAAGTTCTCATATCTCCACTCAAGCAAAAGTTTATCTTGCGATCACAAACACAAGCTTAGGATACACATCCCTCATTGATCAGCTAAGGTAAGTCAACACACGATGTTTTAATAAATACTCAGCAAGATATTGTAATTCTTTCTATTCAGACAAATAGTTGGCAGTCGCAACAGAATATTGAATGCTAGGTTAAGCCAATAAAAGGCATGCTTTTCTATTACGATGCTTCAAGATCAAGGTGTTGCAATACTTTAAAATGCTTTAGAATTGAAAAGCAGTATGCCGTTTTAGTGAAAATTTTGGTAAGGGATAACCACCTCGCTCTATATATTCAGCTGAGGCGCAATTATAGCCAGCTTTTCAAGCGTCTTTCTTAAAACGTAACGGAAAATGGAGGAACAGTCTTCTAAACGCTGAGGCCTACAATATATTCTGATCGGTGGGCTCCGACCACAGAGTCGCCGTCGCTAAGCTTCGTCTCAGCTTTAGAACTGCAAAGCAAACAAGGAAAGTCAAGTGCGACTGGAGGCGCTTATCATCGTCACCAGAGCTACAAGAGAAATTCACAGTAGCATTAAAGAACAAGTACAAGGTGCTGGAGGATGATAACAATGGAGCAAGATATGAGAAATTAGTGGAAACCAACAGACAGGTGATGGAGGAGTGTGTGGCCCTGAAACCTGATAACCAATGATGTTTTACATGAGCTCGAGACGAAATCTTGGCTCGAGATGAGTTTCAGCTCGAGCTGGAATTGGTGTGTGTTTACATGAGCCCTTTTCATCTCGAGCTGAGAGGTGGAAATTTCAGCTCGAGATGAAATTGACGCAAACAATGGGTCCTGTTTATTCAGCAGTATTTGATGAAGCCCACAATGGAAGGGAGATTTGACTTTGCTTGTGATCGTATTTTCTTTCGTTATGCGGCGACTTTCAAAGTAGGGGTGTACCGATCACAGATTTCACCGAACCGATACCGATACCGATCCAGCCTCCCTTGATCGGCCGATAGCGTAACTTCTAGATCTCGAAGTATTCTTAACGTGACAGGAAATTGCTGCAGATAGAAAAGTATTGAAAGTTACAAGAAATAATTATCTTCTCAAAAAATTTGCTTAGATAAGTACAGTAAAAATATAGGTATCTTATTTCCGCTATTAATTCCGTTTTGCTAGGGGGTAGGGGGCTTCTGGAGTATTGGGTTTACCATAACGTATTTGCTAAAGCACAAGCGTTGCAAGTGTTATGTTCTAGGTTCGAAAACCAGGTGTTAATACAAATGATTTAGTACTTTTTCCTTGGCTTAAACTGTGTCATTCGTCCAAACATGCAATACCCACTGGGTGATGTTCTCGTTCTTATATCCTTTACAAGATATTGATGACTTAAAGGCATATAATTGCTAATAAATCGATGAGAAACAAGGCTGCTTCGTTCATAGGGCACTTGAAGAAGGACTTCGCTGTAAAGCATCGCCTTCCAAAAAACGTCTTGTTGGCGTGTGTTAAGATCTATGATTAACTTTTTGCTCCATATGAAACAAGAAAGAACAGGAAAACAACACAAACTGCTTATATCAGTCCATAATCTTGTCGACCAAGAGCTCTGCATTAAAATAGTTCCTTAGCACACAAATTTTAAAATTCAACGGTTTATAACCTCGACTATCTCGCTATCTAGACATGGTTACTTAAACTGTATTGTAGTGGCGTACCACTTACTCTCTGCTCCGCTGTATTCATACCTCCCCAACTGTTTAACAAATGGTATATTTAGTAGTAACATCATTTTCTTCAGTAATGAATTACTGTTGTGTTAATATTTGTCTACCTCAAAAGTCGTGGGAGACGGCTTGTTTATGTTAAAAGTGTCATGAAAATCACGGTCATTGTGAATGGGCGAGAGATGAGTACGGCATCAATAGTTTCTGGCATGTCATAGTTTTCGTGTAGCACGACTGTTCGTGGGCCTATACGAATGATTGTTTCTGTATATTAGCTAAAGCTAGATCAGCTTTCCATCTAAAGGTTTTAGAAGCGGTTCTCGTCAAAACACGGGATCCTTTACTTTGCCGACAAAAGGAGATTTTTTTTCGCTAAAATTGTTCTAGCAATTTTGGCGCCTCCAAATTGTTGGTACGTCCTTACGATTGTCCAATCAGCGGTCAACAAATTTTTGCTTCGATCCCCCTTTCTTTGTTTGCGAGTTATCATAAATGATGCTTGAATGTTTGAACAACTCGTTCTTTGCACGAGCCATTCTGTCAAAATAGGCTAATAAAGCATATTTGACATAGTTTGCATACACTAGATGCGTACATTGCATGGTGCACAAAGCGTTTAAAATAGGCTGATAGCGCATATTTGACATAGTTTGCATCCACTAGATGCGTACATTCCATGGTGCACAAAGCGCCCAAGATGGGTTTATAAGGCATATTTGACATAGTTTGCATAAAGTAGATGCGTACATTCCATGGTGCACAAAGCGTTCAAAATTGGCTGCTAATGCATATTTGACATAGTTTGCATACACTAGATGCGTACATTCCATGGTGTACAAAGCGTTCAAAATAGAATATGAAGCTTACAAATCGTCCAAATCTTATGGGATAACTGGAGATGTGGGTAGTGGTGATACTTCTGTCTTTCAAAATATTCTCAAGCCTTTTCAATTCCCATACTTTCATCCATCCATCGTAATTACCCATGTGATAGTTAAGTGACGTCATTGGTTTAAGATTGTTAATGAAACAATAGAAGTTGTTCCCACTCTACTTTTTGAGAGCTGGTACGGCCACTGATACGGACAGACACTTCCACACATTTCTCCTTTCAAAATGTCAAGTCAACATGCAACCACTTCATAAAATCGGAAATTCATGCACAAAAAATCCTTCTTTACGGGGATCAAATGCATTGTCTGATTTAAAATAAGTAATTGGAAAATAGTCTCTAATGTTTATTCAAACAGATTCGGTAGAAGGACCCACGAGTAGTGAAAAGTTTCGCGATTGCCAGATGTGGATTGGTATGCGAAGAACCTATAAATGTTCTCACATCCTGTTTCTGCCACAGAAGATATTACGGCGGCTGGCAGCAGCAAAGCTAATTGAGAGAGAGGTGATTTTTTTACAAACGACACATAACTCCAACTCACTGTTTTCGGTTTTATCGAAAGAAGTAGCAACTATCACAGCTAACTATTTTTCTCCCTGTCAGGCCTCATAGGAGGTACAGACATTTTATGTTAAGAGCATTTATATGAAGTCAGCAAATGAGTCTTAAAAGTACTCGTTGATAAAAATCTTTACTTCAATTCATAAATCATTAATGATGACAAACTATTCTATGATATACACCATGTTAAAGTTTAAGACAAAAATCATTAGTTTCTTTTAAACCTTTCTTATAACAGTTTCTTATAACGTCCATGACTTTTAAGATATAATACTGCATGGGTGCTTTACTTCCTTTACATCAATTAATTGACTGCAAACCAATATACTAAGCATCCCCGGTCTCCCGCGTGGCAGGCGAGAATTCTACCACTGAACCACCAATGCGTTGAAGATAAGTAATCTGTAACTATCTTTCAAGAGAAAGTGAATGTCTGCCAGTTCAAGGAATAGATACTAAAGGAAAACATCGCATCGGAAGTTATAAATGTCTTCAAAACATCTTTTCAGTAGTTTTGTAAAATATAGTAAATGAAGGTCAAATACAAGTGAAAGCATACTTTGTTAAAAATCACACATTAGTAAAAAGTGTATGGCTATTTTACTATTGTGATGGAGAAAAGGTTTCTAGAGTGCATGCATTGGCGGGGTTTCATCTTACAGATAAGTATAACTACGGTCCCAACGTTTCAAGTGCCAAACTTAATTCCATTACTTTTCATATTACAGATAAGTATAACTACGGTCCCAACGTTTCAAGTGCCAAACTTAATGCCATTACTTTTTATCTTACAGATAAGTATTGCTAGGGTCCCAACGTTTCAAGTGCCAGACTTAATGACATTACTTTTCATCTTACAGATAAGTATAACTACGGTCCCAACGCTTCAAGTGCCAAACTTAATGCCATTACTTTTCATCTTACAGATAAGTATAACTACGGTCCCAACGTTTCAAGTGCCAAAAGCCATCGTTTATTTCAACCCCCACTAACAAATAAATCTTTCCATCGACAGATGTTTAACGAACAGCACATAATGTGAGATAGGGAATTATACATAAGACATCTTACCGGTATAGCATACCCTTCGGAAAATTAATAAGAGGCGAGTATAATGCAAAGCATCTAAAACGTGCATTTTCTATGACATGTGCGTCAGGAAATCATGACGATTTTCTAAAAGTAAAAATTAAATACATCCTTTGGAATTTTTTGGGAAATAAGAAAGAGGGTTACATTTTTGCCAGCGTTCCCAACACGCGAACAAGTTCTGATAAAACAAGAGGGTAAACAACATTAACATCAATTATTACGAATTCCAATGGATAATGACGCAGAATTGATACTTTGATACAGTTAAAACTACACAGCGCCTCACTGCAGATTTCTTTTCGAAGAATACGAATTTCTCAAATCATATTTGTTGTCTTAAAAGCTCTCTTAAACTCCTTAGGGAAACAAATTCCAAGATTTTGATCAAACACTCGTACTTAATTGTGTTTGGAGGGAACGATTCAGACACTGAAG